>CM059573.1:48289356-49778647 GCA_030386875.1 Morinoia aosen | reverse complement strand
CGCAGATTTGCGGCGAAACGCAGATTTGCGGCGAAACGCAGATTTGCGGCGAAACGCAGATTTGCGGCGAAACGCAGATTTGCGGCGAAACGCAGATTTGCGGCGAAACGCAGATTTGCGGCGAAACGCAGATTTGCGGCGAAACGCAGATTTGCGGCGAAACGCAGATTTGCGGCGAAACGCAGATTTGCGGCGAAACGCAGATTTGCGGCGAAACGCAGATTTGCGGCGAAACGCAGATTTGCGGCGAAACGCAGATTTGCGGCGAAACGCAGATTTGCGGCGAAACGCAGATTTGCGGCGAAACGCAGATTTGCGGCGAAACGCAGATTTGCGGCGAAACGCAGATTTGCGGCGAAACGCAGATTTGCGGCGAAACGCAGATTTGCGGCGAAACGCAGATTTGCGGCGAAACGCAGATTTGCGGCGAAACGCAGATTTGCGGCGAAACGCAGATTTGCGGCGAAACGCAGATTTGCGGCGAAACGCAGATTTGCGGCGAAACGCAGATTTGCGGCGAAACGCAGATTTGCGGCGAAACGCAGATTTGCGGCGAAACGCAGATTTGCGGCGAAACGCAGATTTGCCGAAACGCAGATTTGCGGCGAAACGCAGATTTGCGGCGAAACGCAGATTTGCGGCGAAACGCAGATTTGCGGCGAAACGCAGATTTGCGGCGAAACGCAGATTTGCGGCGAAACGCAGATTTGCGGCGAAACGCAGATTTGCGGCGAAACGCAGATTTGCGGCGAAACGCAGATTTGCGGCGAAACGCAGATTTGCGGCGAAACGCAGATTTGCGGCGAAACGCAGATTTGCGGCGAAACGCAGATTTGCGGCGAAACGCAGATTTGCGGCGAAACGCAGATTTGCGGCGAAACGCAGATTTGCGGCGAAACGCAGATTTGCGGCGAAACGCAGATTTGCGGCGAAACGCAGATTTGCGGCGAAACGCAGATTTGCGGCGAACTTCAAAATTGGCGAGAACTTCAAAATTGGCGAGAACTTCAAAATTGGCGAGAACTTCAAAATTGGCGAGAACTTCAAAATTGGCGAGAACTTCAAAATTGGCGAGAACTTCAAAATTGGCGAGAACTTCAAAATTGGCGAGAACTTCAAAATTGGCGAGAACTTCAAAATTGGCGAGAACTTCAAAATTGGCGAGAACTTCAAAATTGGCGAGAACTTCAAAATTGGCGAGAACTTCAAAATTGGCGAGAACTTCAAAATTGGCGAGAACTTCAAAATTGGCGAGAACTTCAAAATTGGCGAGAACTTCAAAATTGGCGAGAACTTCAAAATTGGCGAGAACTTCAAAATTGGCGAGAACTTCAAAACTGGCGAGAACTTCAAAACTGGCGAGAACTTCAAAACTGGCGAGAACTTCAAAACTGGCGAGAACTTCAAAACTGGCGAGAACTTCAAAACTGGCGAGAACTTCAAAATTGGCGAGAAACTTCAAAATTGGGGAGAAACTTCAAAATTGGGGAGAAACTTCAAAATTGGGGAGAGCCTAAAAATTGGGGGAGAAACTCAAAATTGGGGAGAAACTCAAAATTGGGGAGAAACTCAAAATTGGGGAGAAACTCAAAATTGGGGAGAAACTCAAAATTGGGGAGAAACTCAAAATTGGGGAGAAACTCAAAATTGGGGAGAAACTCAAAATTGGGGAGAAACTCAAAATTGGGGAGAAACTCAAAATTGGGGAGAAACTCAAAATTGGGGAGAAACTCAAAATTGGGGAGAAACTCAAAATTGGGGAGAAACTCAAATTTGGGGAGAAACTCAAATTTGGGAAAAAACTCAAATTTGGGGAGAAACTCAAATTTGGGGAGAAACTCAAATTTGGGGAGAAACTCAAATTTGGGGAGAAACTCAAATTTGGGGAGAAACTCAAATTTGGGGAGAAACTCAAATTTGGGGAGAAACTCAAATTTGGGGAAGAACTCAAATTTGAGGAAGAACTCAAATTTGGGGAAGAACTCAAATTTGGGGAAGAACTCAAATTTGGGGAGAAACTCAAATTTGGGGAGAAACTCAAATTTGGGGAGAAACTCAAATTTGGGGAGAAACTCAAAATTGGCAAAATGCGCAAAACTGTAGAGAAACTGAAAATTGAAAAGACTATCAAAATTGGGTAGAAACTCAATATTCTGAAGGAACTTGAAATTGCTGAGAAACTCAATATTTCGAAGAAACACAAAGATTTGATAACATGTTAGTTTAGGTTTCCCCAACCGCTAAAAAACAAGCGTTACGAAGAGAGGAAGGAGGGAGGCATCATTTAGTATGGAGATAAGGGAACGCGGAATCTATACCGAAGGGACAGAAACAGTAAGTTGAGTAAGAAGTTTATGAAACAAGATAAAAAGAGTTGATGAAAAAAGTAGTAGGTGCTAAAAAAGAGGACAGCAGTGAACCGAAAAAAAGTGGTCCTTAACACAGTAAAAAAAATTTTATTTCAATAAAAGGAAGGCCTATCTAACTCTGAGCTCAGGCCCTCACACATTTTCCCCCTGGTAGTGCTAATCCACATAGATACAATAGTTTTATCCCCCCTGAGAGGAAAGACACTAAATTATAAAGGAACCCAAAATTGAGGAGAAACAAGAACTTCGGACATGTTGGCAGGTATGGGCTCGGTCGCACGACATTCCGTTGTGTCGGATTGCTCATGACCAAGAAAACGCGTAAGGCGCACGAGTTCTGCGCCCTGACAGATGACATTAGTAATGAAAAACGCATAAAGCGCCTCAGGCTCGTAATTCTAGGGCACAGACATTCAACCAATGTACGTCATCGCAGCGGTACTGCAATCGGAATTATTCTAAAGTCTACTTGAGGAACATACGCTTCCAGTTGCACGACTTAGTTACGGAATTTCTCTAAGTTGAATCAAATGAGTTAAAGCACATTTTACACTAGCGGTGTGGAGCGACGGTGAACTTTCTACAGATCCTCCCACGAGAAGATTGAGCGTCAGAGCACACCGGCTTGCTTTTTATTGTCGCTCAATTCGACGCTCCTTCCCCCCAGACAGTAATCGTCAGTATTGCTCTTGCAATACTGTCAGAATAATTTGCAGAACATGGATGGAGCGACGGTGTGGAGCGCAAAGACACCGTCAATGTAAAATGGCCTTAACTCTCTTATTCATGTTACTAAGACTACGTAAATCTGTCGAAGGTCCTGCTCCAATGCTTGACCGGTACGCCAAATAACAAGTTAACAGAAAACTGAAAACATCGAATGAGCTTCACCGTTGCAAAAAACTACGCACTTTGTCTTCTTTGGATTTCAATCCTTTCTTCAACGCATCTCTAAAGATTAATAAAAATACACCAAAATAATGAATGTATGATTCAAGTAGTGTTTTACAGCATACCAGAACGATGGACGTACGGTAAAAGGGGTTAATATAACACCCAAGAATGATGAATGTATGACAGCCAGACCCTCAGCAGTGATCAAGAGTAACAATAAGACGATACTCTTAGATACGCAGGGAAAATAGGGATGGTAAAGATGACGCTTCGCACCAAATTTTTTCTGAGTCGTGCTTAGGCGCTAGTCGTATACGATTAATTGATGTTTACTGGTTTATACGTAGCTTAGCAGGTAAAAAAGGGAATAATCATCTTGCTCAACAAGGTCTGAAATCGTAGACTCTTGTTTCGTGACACCAGAGGGATCTCAACCCCTAAGATTTCTAAGCTCCCTGCGAGTAAGGCAGTGAGGTCTGAAGCGTACATCATTACTCAAATCGAACGTCAGAAGGCTCGTACAAATGACGAACATCAACTAGGGTAATTCATCAAATATCGAACTGAACTGATTATCGAACAACTTTGGAAATATGCGCGTAATAAATTTAGTAAGCATCCAAACTTGCTCAGTGCCAGTGATCTTACATCTAAAACTCCTATTTTAGTGATAAAAACTCATTTCTGTGAGCTGCAAACTGCTACCAGCTGTTGCGAACGCATTTTCTGTACAACCCTTACAAATTGGTCGAATTTTTTCACTCGAAAAATCTTACGCACCTCGGGAAAATTGCGACGGTTTAATTGTTGTTGGGTCACCGTCAACCTCCCGTCATAACTAGAGAGTAGTGTTGTCATATGATGTTCTGTTACTGTATTTTTTTCTTTTCCGCCAAAAACTTGATAATTATTCCATGTTCGACATTCAGTTCCTTTTTCATGTCAGTATTAAATACTGAACAAAGGTGTTCGAATCAAAATTCCTTAAAAATCATGAATTTATGCCTCGAACAAAGCTTTTCGATTCTTAATTCTTTTAAATAACTGAATCGATCTATTGAACGCCTGTTTTATTTCATTAAAATATTGTATTAACGCTTGATAATAACATTGAATAGTTGAAGATGGGAATTCTGGTGAGGGGCTATCAATCATCTGCTGGTGTTCCAAAGCCCTCAAGATCATCAATGATTCGTCTGGCTATATTTACTGATGATCAATCCCTTGCCAAGAAAATTGATGCAAGCATGAATAATAATTCATTGACGAGTGCTTTACACTCTACTCCAAAAAAGGTCACACAGGTTGATGATCACAATGATGGTTCAACAAACACTGCAAATGAAACATCGACATCATATTCAAATTTTGATAACTCTCCATTCAAATGCATCTTGAAAATAAGTAATGAGACAGTTATTTCAAACAAACAAACAAAACAAACATCGGCATCTTTGGGATGCTTTATTTCCAATCAAGCCTGATACAAATCATCTTAAGCATTGGTTTTTCAAATGTCTTATAACTAACACTATATATAGGACACCATGACGGTTCCCCCGTAAAGCCGGTGCCCATTTCCGACACCTGGGTCGAGTGGGGTATTGTGCTTGAGCTTTCCCTTAAGCGGCCCATAGACGATCAATTTGATTGTCAATATAATTGACAATGATGGAATATTGACAATTTAATTGATCGTCTGTGGGCTTGATTGACGACCATCAATTAATTGACTTAGTAGGCAAAAATAATTTCATCAATATATTGAGTCAATGATATTGACAATTATATTGACAATAAAATTGATCGTCTATGGGCCGCTTTATACCCAACGGGGAAAATCGCAGCGCCAGCGCCGGGATACGAACCCGCGACTCCAACATACAAGTCCGATCCCTTAACCGATGTGCCACCGCGAGCACTTCCAAGAAAATCCAGTGCACCAAAGAAAAAAAGAATGAAAGAAAAACGTTTATTTTCCAAGTGGCCACATGAGGTGTACAAATAGATAGACCATACGAGGCATATTAATGGACAAAATATACGAGGCGTACTAATAGACAACCCATACGTGGCGTGCTAATAGTCTAACAAATGTTCCATACGAAGAGAACTAATTGACAAACCATCCTGTTCGAATCAAAATTCTTGTTCGATTCCTGTTCGATATTGATGAAATTATGTTACTAAAGAATTCGATTTTTAGAACAATAAATACATTTCAATAATCTACGTTGTCTTTCAAGCGACATCACAGAACAAGAAAGCAACTGTTCAAGAATAACCTTGAGGCCCGCAAGAGTTATTCAGAGCAAAAGTTACCGATTTATGAAGGTTGTTTCTAGACACACGTGATTTCTGTTCGATATTTGATGAATTACCCTATATATAGGACACCATGACGGTTCCCCCGTAAAGCCGGTACCCATTTCCGACACCTGGGTCGAATGGGGTATTGTGCTTGAGCTTTCCCTTATACCCAACGGGGAAAATCGCAGCGCCAGCGCCGGGATACGAACCCGCGACTCCAACATACAAGTCCGATCCCTTGACCGCTGTGCCACCGCGAGCATTTCCAAGAAAATCCAGTGCACCAAAGAAAAAAAGAATGAAACAAAAACGTTTATTTTCCAAGTGGCCACATGAGATACATGTCAACATATTGGGTTTTAAAAAGTTTCTTAATATAGGACGTCCTAAAACAAAAGTTCCATACGAGGAGTACTAATTGACAAACCATCAGAGGTGTACAAATAGAAAAGCCATATGAGGCATAATAATTGACAAACTATACGATGTGTACTAATAGACAAACTATCAGAGGTGTACAAATAGATAGACCATACGAGGCATATTAATGGACAAAATATACGAGGCGTACTAATAGACAAACCATACGTGGCGTGCTAATAGTCTAACAAATGTTCCATACGAGGAGAACTAATTGACAAACCATCCTGTTCGAATCAAAATTCTTGTTCGATTCATGTTCGATATTGATGAAATTATGTTATTAAAGAATTCGATTTTTAGAACAATAAATAAATTCCAACAATCTACGTTGTCTTTAAAGCGACATCACAGAACAAGAAAGCAACTGTTCAAGAATAATCTTGAGGCCCGCAACAGTTATTCAGAGCAAAAGTTACCGATTTATGAAGGTTGTTTCTAGACACACGTGATTTCTGTTCGATATTTGATGAATTACCCTACACCACGCGACGCAGACAATAATAAAAGCTGAAGAAATAACCGTTTGAAGACCGACCACGCTCGTTCAGATAAGAAAGCGTTGCGAAAATTTCGTGCCGTGCACTGGAGGGAATACGAAATGTTTCGCTGTACCCGACCGCCGCAGGCTACGCCGGCACCAGAAGCTGTCATTAGGATTTATTTCGATGACTCATCCTTCATCTGACTATCGGGGACCCTTCCGTCTTCAGTGATGTAAGAATAAAGAAAAATTAGGGTATGTAATGAAGCGCTAGAGTCAAAATATTAAGTGGTGTTTCCCCTGTAGAAGTTAATCGAGAAAGAATAATCTATGAAATACCTGAATTTTGAGCGTTTAATTAACGTTTAATGCACTTGATCAGCTGTAATACTGTTCAAGGGATGTGCATAAACTCATTGAATGCATTGAAATGGGGTTATACAGCTAAAAAGCTAAATTAAATAGAAAACAAGAAGTAAATAAGCCGAGCAACTCAAGATAAACACAGCAAGAAGATTGGTTCAACAACTTACCTCTTCTACATTTCACTAATGGTTGACCGTAGGCCTATAGCAAATGATTCTCCTTGAAAATTACGAAATCTCCGTCAATGAGCCTCTCACTGATGCTTCCAAACCTGTCAGAATACCTCGAGTTTACTCCTAAAAAATATAAAACTGGTCACAATCCAGAGCCGCCACGCTTCCTCTCACGTTGCACACGCGCGTACAAACTCCTACCACCACCACGGCTTCAGCCACACTGCCTCTTTTGCTTCTTCCTTCAAATGGCTTCAATGAGCGTCTCGGGACGCAATCTGGAATTGATTCACCTGTCGCAGAGGTGACAACATCCACCAGTCGTAACGGAAGTGTCCCAGTCGAGCTCTATTTGTAAAAAAAAACGTTTTTTCTTCCTACGAGGGTGAACGCTCGTAGCTACAATTCAGACTTAGCTGAATACATGCATCAGGTTTGAACGAACTGGCGAATAGTCGAGCGTTGAGCAAATGGAAATAAACACAGATTCTCTCTCATGCATAATTCTCTTTGTAGTTTATAGCACTGCTTCCTAAATGATATACACGATGAGTTTCACTCATTAACAAACTTATCATAACCGTTATTTAAACATTTATTTATACAAATTTTCATTCGCATTATTTAGATGTGTGCTCTAGATTTAGAATAAGTGCTTTGAGCCTAATAAAATATATTCATAAGAATAAGCTGGTTTAAACACCGAACTGCCTTTCGCCCACAAGAAGCCATACCTCAACCTGTTCGTGGTAATGAATCACAGTTATGATTCTAGAAATTTATTACTTGTCGTTTTAAAATGAATAAAATTAAGCTTAACGGCAAATTAGGATATATACCTGAAGACGAGTAAATTTTTTTTCCAGATCTACACTTTCTGTCTAGACTTAGAGCATATTTTTGGCCACATAACCAACACAGTGAGCATCATATTGAAAATTTGTGCAGTACTATTGGTGCAGTACTACCGTCAGCGCAGTAATAGTAATCCACCGACAGAAACGCATGTCTACTTCAACAGCAATACTCTTCCGCCGCCTCTGTGTGTATAACTTCAGTAATTCTGTTAGCGAACTCCACTGATCGAATACGACTCACGGTGGGAGGATGAAAAGAAATACCCCTTATATTGACATATTGCGTTTTCTGCCAATACGTGCTGCTGTAGCGCGAGTATAATTTTCATGCACTAAATATCTAAAAAAAATAATCAATGCACAAGAATGTACTGCATATTTAGAGACCGAAATCGAAATTCGGTGCTGCTAAAATTATTGACGCGATTTGATGCTCTGCATCTACCCCAATTATTGACGCGATATCCAGCTCTATTTCTACCTTAAATATTGACGCAATATCCAGCTCTATTTCTACCTTAATTATTGACGCAATACCCAGCTCTATTTCTACCTTAATTACTGACGCAATATCCGGCTCTATTTCTACTTTAATTATTGACCCAATATCCAGCTCTATTTCTACCTTAAGTATAGACGCAATATCCAGCTCTATTTCTACCTTAATTATTGACGCAATATCCAGCTCTACTTCTACCTTAATTATTGACGCAATATCCAGCTCTATTTCTACCTTAATTATTGACGCAATATCCAGCTCTATTTCAACCCTAATTATTGACTCAATGTACACCTCTATTTCTACCCTAAAGTGCCTTATTGCGACGAACTACAGAAACTTATTGGTGACACTTCACGAATTTTCAACTGGTTCCAATAAAATGATACAGAACAGCTTTAGTCGTTGCTCAAGAAGATCTGTAGCGAATTTATATCATCTACTTAAGATTACTCACCCAATTTCTGAGTTTTTCAATGCAGTTTAATTATTTTACTTGCCATCGTCAGCATAAAATTAAACCCAACCATATCTAATATGAACACGCGCAAAAGTCACCATATACCACAACCTTGACTTTGGATTTTATATAACCGCCACGTTAACGTCATCAACAAATTTTTTTCATTGAAATGGACCACAACCAGCGTTACCTGACCTAACATATCCCAATTTAATCTAACTCAACCTCATCCTATCTACTCCTGTGTGAATTTAAAAAAAAACATTATAAGAATTAACCAGAGAGAAAGTCTGGATAGCCTACGACAGATAAATTTTGCTATCGCATTTTAGGCATTCCGATGGTGATGCACCTAAACGTGAGAGCAATTGATGTTTATCCCCTAAAACACAACTTGGAGGATTTCTTATATCTTGAGGACGCGAACTAATGATGTTACGTAAATAATAATAGCAATGAATAATTTGATAATACATGTAATGATGGTAAACTCTAAGCCAAGAGCGACAGCAGCTGAATCAATGATAATAAGTGCTTGAAATAAAATTCAGCGGGAGTTTACTCACGCTGATTTAGTATAACATTGAATTATTTAATCCAAGAATAGGACACTCACCCGTTCCCGTTACCTCATACTGTTTTTGTTTACTTAGTTTATTTTATGACAGAATAATCATTAACTTACTGCATCATATAACATCGTAAGCGCTAACTCTCTGAATGTGAAGGAAAGGGTGTAACAAAAAAATGTATTTACTCTTTGACTTCTCAGAGCGTTTGTTTTATTTCTTTGTTTGTTTCGATGCAGGTGTTTAATGACACAGATACAAGTTTAATGAATGAAATAAATTTAAAGAACAATAAATTTAAGAAGAAGTTACTATCATAAAAGAAAACTTGGTTGCACCTCGAACAAAAAAAAAAACTGAGTATTCAGGACTCAAAGGATGAGTGAATTTTTTGGAACACGCTGTATAAGAATCTCATCATTTCACTAATGAAGCACATCGAAAAAAGGTTCAGTTGCTACTTACAGACGCGTACAGCAGGTCGTGTTGTTTGGCGCAGGTGACCTGCTTGCCGCAGGCCGGCCTGCAACCTGCTCAGCAAGTTGGAAAAAGCGTAAAAATTCTAACACGACGCAAAAAAGGTTACACGGCAGCGAGTACTGCGCCTTGCGTCCAGGGAAAGTGGGCAGGTGCTTTTGGCCGTCGGATGCTTGGTCAGGCTGAGATCAAGCGGGGTATTTTCTCGTAAAATAGGGTAAGTTTGAGTGACGATGAGGGTAACTTCTCGCGAAATTAGGGTAAGTTCTCGTGACGATGTGGTTAGCTTCTCGTGCAAAAAGGGGTAAGTTTATGAACGAGAAGGGATACTTTTAGTGAAAATAGAGGAAGTTTTCTTGACGATGAGGGTAACTTTTACGGAATTTGGGCAAGTTCTGGTAATGATCATAGTTATTTTTCGTGAAAATGGGGTAAGTTCATGAATCGATGGGTGTAACTTTACATAGAAATAGGCTAACTTTAGAGAAAAATAGGAGAAATTTTCGGGACGTTGATAACATATCACAAAAGAGAACAGCTTCACGGGAAAATGGAACGACTTTTTGCAAAAAAATGGGTAACACTTGCTTGAAAATGACTCATATACTCGTATAAATAAGGTGTATTAGAATTGGGATCTAGGACGGGAATATTGGGTAACATCTCACAAAAGGGTGACAATACCTAGGGAAAACCGCGTTGCATCTAAAAATAATGCGGTTGTATCTCAAAATTTAATAATTTGTGTAATAGGGTAACTTCTGTGATGAAGTGGAGAACAACTTACGTCTTTGGGTATAGCATTTTATCGACAATAGGAAAAAAAATTCTGAAAATAGAGCGAAAGCTAGCAAAATGCTATAAAAAATTATGTAGAATCGTCTGTGAGTTAAGTATTATATCGCATATACGAGGTAATATTCTTTTGAACTTGGGATAACTCATTTGAACAAGATAACATTCGCTAGAAATGGGGAAATATCTCGTGTAAAAAGAGTAATATATCCAGAGGATAATGGAGTAACATCTCATGTAAACAGGGTAACGTCCAATGAAAAATGGGGTAACATCTCTTGAAAACAGGGTAACATTCAGTGAAAAATGGGGTAACATCTCGTGTTAACAGGGTAACGTCCAGTGAAAAATGGGGTAACATCTCGTGTAAACAGGGTAACGTCTTCTGTTAAATGGGGTAACATCTCATGTATACAAGGCAACATTCTCCGAATCATGAGGTAAAATTTCGAGTAAGCAGTGTAACATTCTGTGGAAGGTGGTATAAAATTTTTTATATAAGGAATAAAATTTCCTGAAAAATGTAGCAACATTTCGTGTGAACAGGACAACAATCTCTAACGAGTGGAGTAACAACTATCTTTTGAAAGTGGGGTAACATCTCCTATAGACAAGATAATATCCTCTGTGAAACAATGCACTGTCGCATTCGAAAGAGGTAACCATCTCAAGAGAATATGCTAGCATCTCGTGCGAACATGGTAACCTGTTCTAATAAATGGGATAACATTATGCATGAAAAAGGATACGTTTATTGAGATTGGGTATCACATTGTGACCATAAGGTACTCGAGCATTCTGCACAGAATATGCTGCTCTACTAAATTTTATGAAAACAACTGATCACAGCGAAGGTTTCTATATGAATACAGAATCGTTTATTCGAACATGTTAACTGTTGTGGGAATTATAAGAAGAACAGATGCTGTAAGAACAAAATTATTAATTGTAGTCCAAAGACTGCTTCTTCATGGAAACACACACAAAAAAATGAATTTCATTTTATTTCGTCAGAAGTGAGAAAAAATCTCATACATTGGAGGCAAGATGCAAAATTCGTCTGATTTTTACCTGGATCATTAGTGACTACTAATCAAATCATGCAAATGCAACATATATCCCAACATCAAACGAAGTATGTGTATTATAATACTAGACAAACACAACGACTTTGCTTCAGCATAAAATGCCTTTGCTCATTCTCTTCTCACAGGGAATATGTCTGCAAAGACTGAGGACAAATCAAATCACTTCCGACGTGCACAATAAAATAAATTGTAAAGTTTTTATTCTGGGAAATTAGTTCATCTACGTTACGGACTACAACAAGAAAATAGATTTTAAATGTACCTATCCCAAAGTTTAAGTTTGAAGTTCTGAATCTAGTAGGGGTCAGTTTCAGTGGAACCGAAAACTGATCAGTCCCATTGCTGACCAGGAACTACTGTTTGACCGTCGTTGCTGAACGATGCTAGACATTATATTAAAATTCATTCTAAAGTGTTCAGAAATAAAATATAAGCGTAATTGTAAATATGTCAGCATTCTTAAAGCAAATACAACTACACTAAAGTTATGAATGTGACTATCTCTTATTTGCACGAGCAGCTTTACCCTAGCATCACCTTTACATCATGCGTCTAAGCCATATTTGTAAATGGGCCTGGGATGAATATCTGTGGTTCCTGAAGCGAAGAGAGGAACGCGAGGTCATTTGAGCCTTCGTATAGTTGTCATTGGTGTCACAAAAAGACGACAAAGAAAAACAGAGTGTATATCCCCAGTAAATCTAATGAATAAAATTTCAATTAACGATAGATTTTATGATTGTCTTCACAGATATCCCGTAAAATTGAAACTTACGGAGTATCAATTTTTGTGTGGGGAAAAATTAAGAGGAAGCGTAAAAATGCATACCCGCCGACAACTTATTCTAAGCTTTGAAGGACTTATCAATACTGCTGATGAAAAAAAAGGTGGAACTTTGAAAACGATACTGAAGACAAAAAAAAGTACGGTGAAACTTTGAAACATACGCCATTAAGATATTGGCACATGAGCTTTACAATTCTGAGATAGTTATAGGTATTTTTGAATGTATAGGTAATAAATAATACGAACAAATGGTAGTACCTGAAAAAAACAGGGTCGACAGTTCAGAAATTTCAAACTAACCTTTCGCGCATGCATATTGATACGTACATGCGTATCCAATCGAGAAGAACATGCTTACCACATTAGAAATGTTAAACCTTTCCTATTTGATCAATGCTGGCAGAAGCTCTTCGAGCAATGCTAAATGAAGAAAAGAAGCGGCTTTTGAAGATATCAAAAATAACTTACGGTACAAAAAGAGCGAAGAAGTCGATGCTTAACCTAAAGCATATTTGATCTTTTCTAATTCCGTGCCTAAAAACAAGTCAGCGGCTGGTTTGAATCGCAAACTAGCTAAAGACATTGAAGCTCAGAAAATTCCGAAAAAACTAGTTACATTCATTGAAGAAAAGTCTTACGAGTTTAGCAGGTCAATTGAATATTTGGAGGGAATAGAATTTTTCAGCATTATTCAGGTTTAATTTTTGCTTGATAATATGCCAAGACTCTGGATTCTGAAAACATTCGGATTGGTTAGAATAGAATGGATGATGTTAAAGTGGGTTTGAACAGATTTTGTTGGTGTTAGGGAAATAAAATGCAGTGATTTTATCCTCGAGTCGAGCTAGCTTCAAGGTATAATTGACCGTAAAATACCCATGTATTCTGTTAGTTTCATAATAATATAAAACACATATCAATTTGTATTTTCACAGAACTCTGACACATTTTACTGAGTTGCTTGCTTAGTGATTGTCACTGTTCACGCTATGCTCCCAGTAACAACACACTTAGGTTTTCAGGAATAGCAAATGGGAAAACCAAAAATTGCTACCACTGTGTTGTGAACACTATTTGTTACAAATACCTGTTTTACGATTAACACTTTAAAAAAATCGTCATGTAAGAAACCTGAGCTAATAGAACATCAGTGGTCACCATCCACGGTCGCTATGCCCTCAGTAATGACTGGAGCCCTTTGACCCGTTAGTTCAGGTTGCTTGTATAATTTATTTTTACTCTTTGCAAGCTGTTAATAAGTATTTTGTAATGAGGGTAAACAAGTGCAATAACAAATACTTCGATCAATGAATTATGGGAAATCGGTATTATTATACAGATCGGGTGAGATTGAAAGCTTCACAATAGCACGGCAGACGAGCACAGGTCTGAAGGAGATCACGTACTCTTCTGAAAGTTGAAAAAGAGTCACCCCCAGGCTTCTGTGGGGATTGGAGAGTGAGGGCAACACCCAGCTGCATTTAATGTGAAAACTTAAGCACTGAATTACCGAATTGATGTTTCCAAAACGATGGTTGAAGTGAAGGCCACCGAAGCGACGTTTTCGAAAAGATGCTTTACGTGAAAGGCCTCGAGAATGTCTTGATTTCAGTGAGCAGGGAATTGGGCCACATGTAAATTGGAATATCTCTGCAGAGCTTTTGAACATATTATTGATAAAGAAAACTACGTATACGATATTCAGTCCCAAAATATGAAAATAATTTTTGAGTGATTGGCTGTTTGGTGAAATTCATTAAAATTCAGATATATATAAAACCAGAGAAACTGTCGTTAGTAAAAATAAGGGGCAATTCAGCTCTATATCAAAATTTAACATCTTTTTTCATAGTGAAGGTCATTTAAACTTATCACTTTTAAGTATCCAGACATTCACTTTAGTTTTAGTCCAACCTTCATTTTAATTCTACACGCGGTATCGTGGATCCGGTCTATTACGAATGTTCATGTCTCCACAATAAATGTTTATTCCTTAAAAATATTTCCTTATAACTCCTCAGTAAATTTTAATAGATATGTTCCCATTAAAACTTGATGATTTACTTTTTTTTAAAAGATGATTAGCCAATTCAGACTTATAAAGATACTTTTATAAACAGACTAACCCAACAGGTCGCTGAAAGTCTGGGAACTTGACAAAACCACCCAGTAGGGCTCTCGAAAAACTGGTGACTTGCAATTAGGGCTGCAAATGACTTCAAAAATTAACCTTTGTTAACTCCCTGACTCACGTCGAGCTTTGAATGCAACGTCCGCCTGTATGGCTGAATGCCTCTGCGTCATGGTCATTCAGAAACGTTTTTTGGTTACGAAGACAAAAAGAGGTGGCAGAATGCAAGCTAACAATTCCTTCATTGTGATAGAGATACTTTTCTGTTAGTGGTAACAAAACCAAGCACAATGGCGTAGTAAGTCTCAGTATTACACCTACGCGTGTAACGTGCCTCGAGTAGTATTCAGTGTTTGCATGCTTATCATAATATCTGTCATGTCCAATTGATCAATATCAGTTACTTTTTCAGTTCTTAATTTAGATGTGAATTAAACACCCGTGTGTTAAACACCCGCACACTGAGGTCCATCCAGTCTTTCTTTCACACGGACGGCAATTTGAAAATGAACATATGGATTTGATTTTGAATTTAGATCAATGTAGAACAAAATAATACAGATTAAATCTACGCTCGCGCTTACTTATTTTTATTTTCTTAATTGAGTCACTCGCTCGATCGCCTGCTTTCAGCGGCTCTCGCATGCTCTTTTGGGAATTAATTCTTTGGTTGGAGTGGTGACTCGGTAGTCAGGCTACAACCATCAGCATCATAGTGCCTTGCGGAACGCCTTGCATAAGGAATGATCTGATGAAAATAACAATCGTGCAGCAGTTTTGGATTTTAGCACTTTTTGAATGTTGATGCACCAGTTTAGGGTGTTGCTACTTAGACCCTTTGTTGCCAAATGATGAGATAAATGTTTTCTTAGCGGTACTGAGGCTTCCAGTGGATATCTCCTCAACCCCTTGATTCCAAAATTCTCAATTCTGTGAGAATTATTTCACGACTCTCTAATATCAATTTTGATGCTTTACTCGACGCATATAGCTCACATTGATAATTTCTTTTGCTGGATATGATACCTAGTAGCAGTAAAGGGGCCCATACACGTTCAAAAAAAGGGTCAAAATTTTGCATCAAAATTTTGACGCGTAATTTTGATACAAAATTTTGAAGCTTAATTGTCCACACACGTTTAGGCGTTTTTTCCATCAAAATTCAGTATCGTCAAAATTTTCGACATGGATGCATCAGTGGCCATAGCACTAGTGTTCGCATTGGATTCTGATAAACCTCCTGCGAAACGTCGGATATGGTCAAAAGACTGGTATTTAAAACGCGAAACCTACGGACACGTCAACCTCCTCCAAGAATTACGTTTTAACGAACCTGAGGACTTCCGTAACTTCCTTCGGATGGATGCGCCATCGTTCGATGAGTTACTCGGCATTGTCGAGCTATTGATAAGGAAAGAAGACACTGCCATGCGTCCATCCACACCACCAAGTGAACGCTTGTCCATCACACTCAGGTACCTAGTGTAAGGAAATTCTTACGAAGACCTGAAATTTCTGACAGCAAGTTCTCCGCAAGCGATTGGAAAGTTGGTTATTGGAATGGGAATTTACCTCATTAAAAATAATGATCATCCCAAATATAAGCAAATTCGATAGCCTTGTCAAAATTGTGTCGAACGCTTCATGTAATCTATGCCACTTAACGTGAGTGTGTAAAATTTTCCATGTATTCAAATAATATCTTTCATGATATTATTAGTTGCACTGGAAGGTATGAACTTTAACATATTTAATAAATGAAGCTGAAGAATAACATTTCATGAAACGAAAATATGTTTGTGTTGGTAAATTTTTGCAATATTACTAGAATAAGTCCCAGCTGTCATAAAACCTGTTTGTACAGAAGGTGCGGATAATAAATAGCGAAATGTATAACTGTAACAAATTGAAAAAATAACAATAAGAATTACACATCATGAACTAACCTGAATTGTTCCTTGTTTATCGCTTGTGTCATCATCGCTATTGGACAAGGAGCTTCTTGACTGGGCAGGAGTCTCCTGGTCTCTTAAGAACATCGTAGCCTACATGAACCTCGCCTGAGACTCGTACAGGTCTTCAGTCCCGGCACTTGATTTGGCACTTATATCTATTTTTCAAGGTTCATCGCGAAAATTTATTCGCCGGTTATTCATTTTTATCTTTAGCTCATCTAATATGGCAGACGTAAAATGGTCACGATATTTTTGCAGTAAAATTTCATAGGCCTCGGCTTTCTTGGCCCGATTGCTATAATCCTCCGACTTAATTCTCCACAAGGCTGGCAAGGTTTGATACACGCCTAAAACTTCTATCAAAAATTTCTTTTCGATCTCATTCTTCCCAGACATGGCGATTCTGTCTCCTCGGCAGTCACCTGCGGACTAACAATTTTGTTCAAAATTTTGACAAAAGCCCACACACGCATAAAAAATTTGACGACTCATCAAAAAATATCAAACGGATTTGATCCATCAAAATTTTGATTCAAATCTTTTTTTGACATCAAAACGTCCCACACACAGTCAAATTTTGCATCAAAATTTTGATACCAATATTTTGATGCAAAAATTTGACCCTTTTTTTTAACGTGTATGGGCCCCTTTTTTCTTGTTGCTCTACTTCTGGTGAAAAAGGCAAAACGAGTTGACTTAAAATACGTAAATTACTTTTTTGTTTGGTTTATAAAATGAATTACCGTAGAACTCGACAGGTTTCGTCAGAAAGTTCCTTGGTGATCGTTAAACGATTCTCAGCTCGTCAGGCAACATAGTATTAAGCTTTTTATTAGTTTCTGTTCCGGATGATAAGAAACACGGTGAGTCTGTAATCGGAAGAAGTTTCGAGCTTCGCCCGTTAGTGCTTCATGCCAGAACATAGAAAACGATATTTCAACAGAACACCGATCCAAAGCGCTGTATGACGGTTTTTATGATTCATACGGTCGCAACTCTTTTAACACATTTAACGTTGGTCTAGAATAATAATCGGTAGATTTGAAGTCTATAGTGAATTTGAGGCATACATTGCGAAATAAGATTCAAGTAAGGAGTCGACTGGAAAAGCTGTAAAGATTTGGGGGAAATATGCGTGGAAAAATGAGTGGAATATGAAGTGAACGATTTAAAAAATTATCGAATAATTATATAGAAGACAACGAAGATTAACAATGAAAACAATAAATAATAATGAACTCGATATTCGTCATTTAATTTTGATTCATTCGAGCCTATTGTTATCACATTTTCCTATTTCAATTGAAATACATTTCCAACCTCATGCTTAAAACGAATCTCATCGGAATGAAAATCTTCTGCTCATACGCAGCTGATATAATATTTTAAATTTCACTAATTGGATCAACGAGCGCAATTAGGAGGATACATGAGTTTTCTTTTTCTCTCACTGTCCTCTGGACAAAATGCACGTAATTCAAAGCCGAAGTGAATGAACGGAAGTGACGCGAAGTGCTACACTGGTCTCCATATAGCTGTGCCCTCGGAAGATCAGGGCACAGTCACGGACCTGCGACTGCTTCTGAGTTTCCACTCGAAGAACACACGAATTGCTGCGACGGGGCCGTCACACATTAGACTGTTGCTTAATATTTAATTCAGTTTTTTTACGAATAATATATCATATGACGTTGTACAATGTCAACTTACTTGATGCCAAATCGTGCGCAAATGTGTACTTTAAAATTTTGTACGACCCTCTAACAACAATTTCAAGAAAAAAGAAAAAAGAAAAAGAAAAAATGTTTATTTCCAAGTTGTCACATGATATACATGCCAACATATTGGCTTTTAAAAGTTTCTTAAATATAGTGCATCCTAAAACAAATGTTCCATACGAGGAGTACTAATTGACAAACCATCCGAGGTGTACAAGTAGATAAGCCATACGAGGCATAATAATAGACAAACTATACGAGGTGTACTAATAGACAAACTGTCAGAGGTGTACAAGTAGATAGACCATACGAGGCATACTAATTGACAAAATATACGAGGCGTACTAATAGACAAACCATTCGTGGTGTGCTAGTAGTCTAACAAAAGTTCTATACTAGGAGTACTAATTGACAAACCATCCGAGGTGTACAAATAGATAAGCCATACGAGGCATAATAATAATAGGCAAACTATACGAGGTGTACTAATAGACAAGCTATCAGAGGTTTACAAAATAGATAGACCATATACGAGGCATATTAATAGACAAAATATACGAGGCGTACTAATAGACAAACCACACGTGGCTTGCCAATAGTCTATCTCTGTCAAGGGTAGTTGAATGAGAAATGAAAAATATGCCCTAAAAATATGCAAAGCCCTATCACCACCAAAAACATATTTCATATCTTCTCAATATTCACCACATCATGCGGACATGGGTACATGGGATAAAATAGAGATACAGTGTAAGCCGGTTACCACTCAGGATTGACAAATATCTACAAAGTATTGGTAGAAATGGGTAAACAAACATATATTCAATATCAAAATTCATAGCTTGTACAACATACGGACAGAAAGATAATTTTACTACGATTCATATGCTCAAATTGCACTTTATTTCATTAATTATATATGACATTAATCCGATTCACAGAAACGCCCTCTGGGGAAGTGATAGATCTATTTTTGAATCATTTCGCTATGGCAATAAAATTTATTAACCGAATGGTTTTTGCGTAAAGAAATGAAATAGAAACATGTATATCTATTTATGTATATACATATATATACCTACACACGTACACACACATATTAATATATATACTTATTGAAAATAAAATACTAGAAAAAAATACATATAAAAGATAAAAGACAGAAGCAACCTACCATCTACTACACAGAAAATGACAGCTGAGCTCACTGTAATCCTAAGAAATTTTTCGCATAAAAAAAACTAAAAAGAAGAGAAGACTTCGAAAAACCTAAAAATGAGCTGATGAGCTGGTTTTTAATTTCTTCACAGAAATTTTTAAGAAAAATCAGGTTATAGTCAAGAAGCAACACAACTCTTCAGCATTATACGGACATGTGTACGTGGGATAAAATGGAGTAACATTGTGGCCGGATATCACATCTGAGTGGAGAATATTCACAAAATTGGCACATATAGGAAGATTAGGCCTTGATCCAAAATGATAATTTTAATTACAGAAATTTAGAGTTTTTTCCGATTTGAAAGTTCAGTGCTAGTGTGCGCTGAACGCACGGAAAAAATAAAAAGACTAAATGCAATGCTTAAATTACCCCCCCAGCTCAGCCGAAAATCGATTGAAAACATCTTTGAGAATGATTTTGAAATAGCGAGACAACGTTAGCCAAAAATTTAATTCATTATAAACTTTGCACAACCCTCACATCTATAAACCTGTTTATTGGTGTACACACAAAATGTATTTCATGGTATATTTGTCATACGGACGTTAAATATTAATACAGAAAAGAGAAAGAAATAACAAAATAAAGATGAGGAAATACTCCTAATTATGGAAAGAACGTTCAATGTAGTGCTAGACGTACATATAGCCTATAGGTCACCTTAATATTTACTTAGGCTGAAAAAATACCAAGTTGGAATAATTCTTGTGTTCTTCTACTCAGGTATTCTAAGAAAGAGAGAGAGAGAGAGAAAAAAAAAATAGTAATAAAATAACAATTAATGGAAACACTTTTCCAATAATGTTCACACAATATAGGTATTTCAGCATTGGATTTTGAAAATGTTTCAACACAAAGATCCTTAGTAGAATAATATACCACTATAGAAATCACAATATCCACTTCAATGGTTGAAAGATGTAAAATTTGATATATTGACCACTAGCAGGTACATTCTTAGAAACAAGACATAAGAATATGCTTAATTGTAACAGTTAAAGCAATAGACTTGAGGGTCAAACAAGCTGTGAGGATTCTACGCAGTACAATATAACACCTTATGAGAAAATTCAGTTAACTACCGTAAATTAGTTAGTTTACTTATGCTTCTAGCTAAAAACTAGGAGAGCACGCAGTGACAACGTCAAACTACCAATCAATAAATATATCGATGAAAAGTATTTCCATCACGCTGTAGGGTACCTCATACCTCCAATAATTTTTACTATGACGAGAATGCAAATTCACACCTACGATGAAAAAGACTACAGGATTTAAAAAGCAACTACTTTCGATACATCAAATGTCTTGGAAAATTGTCTTACAGAAAGAATTTATCGAAAACAAGACCACTACAGTGCCCTCTTAAAAATACGTATTGAAAATCATGACGCTCTCACCTCCACTTTGTGATTTGATAACATTGATCAAATTGAATTTTCCCGTCACCAGTAACAGATATCCCAATAACTTTAACTTAGGAAGATTACATTTTCCTCAATGAGCTTTTATCATGCTAGAGTGATTAGGATGAATTTTACAAGTAAAAGATGAGAATATACACATATTGGGCTTCACGAGTAAAAAACGTTTCTTGAATTAGATACCGCCGAATTTATTTACAAAAGAGGTTCAGAGATCGTTCTTCTTGAATGTAATTCTGCGTAGAACCTGGACTGCAACATCCATGCATTTTTTATTACTCTGTTCAAAAATAACGCTGAATGTCGCCAAATACTAGGCTGCAACAGTGAAGATGAGAAAAGGCTAGAAGTTGAATTGTTGATAACCTAATTTTTTTGTCCAGCATACTTTTTATGCTATAAAATACATATTATATCCGTTAATTCTGTCCCAATTTATTCACCCATGAGATCAGAAGGACATAGTTTGATTATAGTTGATGCCTAAATTTTTCACTTTTTTATTGGTTTGAATGGATCATTTTAGACCGGCTGGCCGCAGCCGAGACGGTACGGAAACAGTTTTCTGGAAACTACAGAAATTTCTTGAGATACCTTCCCGACTCGCGCGCCGTCAGAGCACAAAAGTTCATGAACTTCATTCACTTGTTACTTTCACAATAATACACCTATCGAGTTCAAATTACTCTCAAAAAAAAGAATGAAACATTTTCAAGAGAAAATCTTATATGTCAAAATTCCTTAGCATTCACAGACAACAGGGAGCGAAGTTCCCGTAACCCCTCGATGAAAGGCAGATTTTTTCGATGAGCCTCATTTTGTCTCGACTCTAATTCCTGAACTTTGGCACCTACAAATTTCAAATTAGTTCCAATTTCAACAAGTCATTCTACATGCTAAAATGTAAGATAAAACTCTCATACGCTTTGTGGGGAGGCAAGGAGCGAAGTTCCCGTAACCCCTCAATGGTCAGTCGATTTTTTCGAAGAGCCTGATTTTCTCTTTACGCTAGTTTCTAAACTATAGCACCTAAAAACTTCAAAATAGTTTCATTTTCAACATCAAATCATTCTTCACGCTAACATGTATAAAAAAACTCTCATACGCTTCCTGAAGGGGGGGGGGGCATGGACGCGAAGTTCCCGTAACCCCTCAATGGGAGGCAGATTTTTTCGAGAAGCCTCATTTTCTTTTTACGCTAATTTCTATACTATGCTATGTAAAAACTTCATATTAGTTTCAACTAGTACACCCCCCTTTATTTGAAATAAGAATGAAGGTGAAATGAAAGAAAGGCCGCAAAAAATATAAAAAAATCACTCTCTCGAGAGTTGATGAGGCCGCGTGAACACGGCCCGTCGAAATATATAGGGGCTGGAGCTTGTATCACAGATACGCTCATCACACACTTTCGACTGGCTTCGGACAGACAGAGAGACGGACGGACGGACGTAGCTCTTATTATAGTATAAATTTTTAAAGCAAATCATTCTTCACGCTAACATGCACAACAAAACTCTCATACGTTTCCTGGAATGGCCGGGAGCGAAGTTCCCGTGGCTCGTAACACCTCTTTCGTTTGTAGTTTAAGGGGGTCCTCCGTAATTTTTTTTTATCCGATTGGTCTGAAATTTGGTCAGTATATGTATTTTTGCAAGACAAACATATTTGAATCGCAAAATTTTTTGATTTAGGCCTTAATTTTTCCGAAAAATTTGAAAAGTTAGTTTTTTGGGTCATTTTTATACCTATTTCATAGGAGTAGGAGTCATTGAGTTTTTATGCTAGAACAAATTCAAACACAGTTTTGGAATCCTTGAAACATTTCTAACCAAGATATATTCAGTGATTTCGCATTTAAATTTTTTTTATTTTTTCATATGCGATATTTTACCAATATCTCAAATATACCGAAATTGCTGGATTTGAGCTATGATAGAAAAATTTAAAATGTAAAAATGGAAAAAGTGGCAAAATAACTTTGTTAGAAATGTTTTAAGGATTCCATAACTGTCTTTTCTCCTAGCATAAAAACTCAATGACTTCTATTCTTTTGAATTTTGAAAATAAGTGACTTTACAGTATAGGCCAGAAACAAAATTTTTTGTTGAAGTGTAATATAATGGAAAATTTATGTAATTGAATGCTGTTTTCATTTTTATTTCGATAATCTTCATGCATAGCATCATATTCATACTGTGAATCGTAATTTACAAAAAAAAAATTAAAAATATATTTACTTATATCATAAAATTATGAAATTTTCTGTTATCAGTCTGATTCTTATGAAATTTGACTCTAATATGTAACCTTTGAAATGAAGCACAATTTCTCCTACACTTTTTTTTATTAAGGCCTTAGTTTTTGATAAAATTTGACATATTGGTTTTTAGTCCTATGAACTTTGAACTTCTCCCAAATGGGAAAATAATTGAATTTGACTTTTAAAGGTTGAATAGCGAGGAATTTCTCAAGTAACAAGGAGGATGTTCTTATTATTTAAAAGGGCCACCAGTGCTCCTGGTAGAGCACACTTAATTGCTAATGACTTAATCTGACTCTGAAGTAGTTATGTGTGGGTAATTCGAGTTACCTTACTGGCACCTAATCTCACTTGCACTATTGACCTCTGCAGGACAATGAAAAACTGTATACTCTCGCCTTGTCTTTATTTTGTTGACTCTGAGTGCCGTGGCTACGGCAGCAGTATGGAGATCCACTTCTTGAGGAAGAAGGTCCGGGTCCAGTGAGTAGCCGCACTTCAGCAGGTGCCACGGCTCGAGGGAATCCGGGGTGGATCCCGGCGAGAGTGGATTTGTTAGTGTAATATTCCGCAGGTGCGGTAATAGTTTTGATTATATGAGTATCTCGAAGGAGGTAGTTCCCGCAGGGGTTCTACCCGTGCCTTGTGGCTTGGTGTGGTTTGATAGCCGTGTGGCTTGGTTTGGTTGATAGCCGTGTGGCTTGGTTTGGTTGATAGCCGTGTGGCTAATAGAGTATGGGAATTGTTAATTGAGTGTTGGTGGTGATTGTCTGTGTGTCGGCTTCCCAGGATCTTCTGTACGGGAAATTGGCTTGGGTTAATTGTTCAGACATGACAACACAAGGGGAGACAGTCGCTACGCAAGCCAGGCTGCGAGCTTTACTGCTGAATTACAGGATTGCCTCAAATAGAGGGTTATATGCGGGTGCCCCGGCCCCAATTCTGGCGCCTGAACAAGGGCGAGGCAGTCGCAACAACAAGTACTAGTATGGACAATCGTGAATCTCCCTACAGGCCACTTATCCAGACGGCTGTGGTCGCCGATTAATCTAGAGTTTAGTGCTTATTTACAATGAGTACCTTAAAAATTGGCAGTGTTTAATTCGCACGTTTACACTAAGCCTCAGTCGAGGGCTGACTGTACTGATCCTAACTAAGGCTAGAATTGTCATAAAGATTACTTGAATTAAGCTAGGAATTGTGCCAGGAAGGCATGTACAGCCCAATTATTACTATTAACTATTAATAAATGCGGAATCCCTTAGTCTACCTGGCTTGAACGTGAAGGATGTCCTACGAGAGGAGAGAGGAAGGTACCACTTGGAAAAGGGTAGGGAACGCGGAATTCATGCACAAAGTGCACAGAATCGGTAGTTAAGAAGGATTCAGAAAGCATTGATCATGAGGATGCATATCAGAATTGTAATAGGACATCCTATGGGCTACAATGAACAACAACCACAGGAGGTAGCTGACATTGACATGAGGTATAGGGAACAGGTAGCTACAGTTGAGGGCGACCAATTACTGGTTAACTAAATTTAACCCCCAAATCAGATAATTGGATGATTTCTGGATTAGAATTTCCAGGAGTTGGGAATTTAGAATATTCGGAGACTTTCAGAGGTAAGCATAATTACCCTAATTTAGCTAAATCAGGTAACGACTAATTATTAACATTTTTATACACAAATTGACCTAACCAAAATCAATAGTAAGAGTGGTCCTAAAGTGATTATGATAGTAATTCTTGCTACCGTCACTACACATTGTTACACGCAATCAGACAGTGGGACAGTGTTGATCAGAAAAATGATTATTTGAAGTGAGTAACTACCGAAGATACAATCTCCATTGGTGTAAATACCCTATCATAGCTTTATTTCCCAAGATATGAAATTTAAACATTGACTAACAATTCAAGGGAATACCAACAATTATTTGAATCTGACTTAATAAGAATACAAAAATTGAGAACACACTTAATTAAAACTGGAACACACAAAAGATGGCGAAACACTAATGAGACCTTGGCGATCAATAGATTATTCCAATTCAATTGATTAGAGGCTTGAACACATCAGCAACCTTTGCCTGGACAAACTAAGGTGGCATACACAGTGACAACTGAGCCTAAGGTCTCACTTAATTAATCTATTATGGTAAAAATCTACAGCATCTGCTAAATGCAAATGAACTAGAAAACACATGTTCCCAGTTTTTCCTAACTGAAATAATCAATGTACAATGACTATTAATTAAATTTACTAACTATCTAATCTTCAAAACTAAAAATTATTTGTGTTTTTCTAATTGATTATCTACCTAATTTAATTTAGAAATACAGTTGTGGCAATAATTGGTAATTGATGCAGGACTAGATGCATTCAAAAGGATACATCTGTGACTAAAATGAAAATTGGTGCCAGCCTAACTTGATAAAAAAATAAACACATATTGAAATATTGGCCAAAAAATATTTTAGACAAAAGGGGAAATTCTAACTTGATAAACAAATAGCACCATATTGAAGTATTGGGATAAGAAAAATATTTATAGACAAAAGGGGAAATTTATAACTTGATAAAAAATAACACCATATTGAAGTATTGGAATAAGAGAAATATTTTAAAACAAAAGGGGAAATTTATAACTTGATAAAAAATAACACCATATTGAATTTTGGCATGATAAATCATTTTTGATACAAAAGGGGAAATCCTAATCTTGATAGAAATAACATCACATTGAAATGTTGACATAAAAATTATTTTAAGAAAAAGGAGAAATTTTAGCCTGAATAAAAATAACATCATATTGAAATGTTGAAATAAAAATTATTTTAAAACAAAAGGGGGAATTTTAGCTTGAATAAAAATAACATCATATTGAAAGGTTGACATAAGAATTATTTTAAAACAAAAGGGAAAATTTTAGCTTGAATGAAAATATCATATTGAAATGTTGCATAAAATTATTTTAAAACAAAAGTGGAAATTTTAGCTTGGATAAAAATAACATCATGTTGAAATGTTGATTTAAAAATTATTTTAAAAACACAAGGGGAAAACTCCCTAAAAATGGCTTTACATTAAATAGTGAATTGGCAATTTCATCATCTGAAAATACTGACAGCAACTAGTTAGCTACTACTCATGCTGAAGAGAATAATTCTCCTGGTTAGTCCAACCAGTTGCTTCTAGTTAAGTTCTGCGGATACTTCTAAGAATTGCTTCTTGGAAGAACTAGGTTCAGAATATCTGTAAGCCAAGCGCTAACTGTTTGCTAAAAACTTTCTAAATGGGCATACAACAATGCACAAGGGAAAATTTGGTCAATTCTACTCTATACATACACGATAATATTATTGACAATTTTACATATAATGCCTAAATACGAGGCCTGTCGAAAAAGTATCCGACCTTAATTTTTCCCGCGCAAAGTAGTGATTCTAAGGCGGCGCCACTGTGCACGGTGGAAGGAGGAATCTTAATGCGCATGCTTGACTTTTTTCACCGCATTCACTTGGGCCAGTCACTGGCTGGTGGTCGCCAAGTAAGGTGCTGTTCTAAGTGTTTGTCGGATTTAGTTTTCTTGCAAGATGAGTGAACGAATTGAGCAAAGACACTGCATCAAATTTTGTCAAAAGCTTGGTGATTCTCAAATTGAAACAATTCGTAAGATTCAGCAGGTGTTTGGGGAAGATGCTATGGGTGTAACACAAATTAAGGAGTGGTTCAACCGATTCAAAGATGGCCGCACATCAGCGGAGAGTGAGCAGCGTTGTGGCAGGCCCAAAACTTCTCGGAGTGCAGCTGTTGTTGAGAGGGTGCGAAATTTGGTGATGGCAGATCGTCGTTTGACCGTGCGGGAGATTGCCCAAGAGGTTGGAGTGAGTAAAGATTCTGCACATGCCATTTTGCGTGACGATTTGAACATGAACCGAGTGGCTGCGAAATTCGTGCCCAAGTTGTTGTCGCCGGAACAAAAAGACCTCCGTCGTGACGTTGCACAGGACCTTCTGGACACCGCCAACACTGATCCTGGGTTTCTGAACACCGTGATAACTGGAGATGAGTCATGGGTGTACGGGTACGACCCAGAAACAAAAAGACAGTCATCCCAATGGAAGCATCCCGAGTCTCCAAGGCCGAAGAAAGCGCGGCAGGTGCGAAGCAAAATCAAGGTGATGCTGACTGTTTTCATTGATGTCCGTGGAATTGTGCATCACGAATACGCACCGGAAGGACAAACAGTGACAAAGGAGTACTATCAGGATGTTCTCCGGCGACTTCGTGATGCAGTTCGGCGCAAAAGACCAGACATGTGGACTGCGAACAACTGGCACTTGCATCACGACAACGCGCCCGCACATTCATCCCATTTGATCCGCAATTTCTTGGCCAAACATGGAATTACGACCGTTCGCCAACCTCCCTACTCTCCAGACCTGGCTCCTTGCGACTTCTGGTTGTTTCCAAAATTGAAGACACCACTGAAAGGATCCCGTTTTGAGAGTAGAGAAGAGATAATGCGGAACGCGACGACAGAGCTGAACACCATTCCAAAAGAAGACTTCCAGAGGTGTTTCCGGCAGTGGAAGGATCGGTGGGCTAAGTGTGTGGAAGCACAAGGAGCCTACTTTGAAGGGGATTAGGGTCCCAACCCCGTCAGGTTGTTGAAGTATTTTTTCTGGCCAAAGGTCGGATACTTTTTCGACAGGCCTCGTATAATTACCCGTAGATCAACACACACAAAACTTTAATTCTCACCAGAGAAAAACCGAGCTCTAGGCACTGAGAATGATTTCCAACAAGTAACGCTTGTGCGGGTTGCGATGTTGCCGACACGGCGTCATGGAAGGTTTCGTTACGATTGAAAAGTGATTTCTTAGAGACTGAATTTTTGATACACATTTGTTACTAAAAATGATAGAAGTTAGTGAATTACGTGACGAATTTTTATGCTAATGGTTGAATTTATTTTACTGAATTTTTAGATGCTCAGGCTGAGAACTTACGAAATATCGACTGAGTTGCGGGATGAGGTTTCACTACAGCTACCCTCCCCCCAAAGGAGACCGAAAGGTCTGGGAGCGGCGAAGCCGATCCCCGACAATTACGCGGAAAGATAACAGACTGCGAAGGAATTTCCAAAGAGCCGTGACAGCCAAAGAAAATTAGGGGAGAAGGACAAAACAGAGTTAACCACCCTACGACTGCGCGTAACGAGCTGGCGGACGAAGGGGTCTGCCAGACCTGCTGCAATGCTCGGGGGCTGTAGGAGGAATAAGCTTGGGGGCTGTGAAAGTTGACGTTCGGATCCCCAACTGGGACAATGACAGAGTATCTGGGGGATTTCCGTGATGGGGGGTTAAAGTAGCAGAAGCACCATCCGAGGTGGAGGCACCCGAATTCCTAGTTTCCAACGGCGTTCTTTGAACGGTATACGGGGGAACTATGAACTCGTTACACTCCATAGTGGGAGGAAGGGTCTTAGCCCAAGCGGACAAGTGCAAACCAGGAGGGTCGACAGGTGTTGACCTGGGGCTGATTTGCAGCCTGGGTTGTTGTGGTTCACGAGAGTGTGTGGGGGTGTCGTCCGGAAGGGACAAAAACGCCGCCTTAAGACGATCTATGCTGACACTGTCGCTCTTGGTACCCCTTTCGATAATGAAATATTTAGGGGACCTCTTGAGGACCCTGAAGGGGCCATCATAGGGGCGTCGCAGAGGGGTCTTTACCCCGTCTACCCGGACGTAAACGTGGGTGCAACTCTGTAAGCAAGGGTCTAAACTTTCAGATGGTGAAGGGAGGCGAGGGGGTTTGTAAACTACTTCGCTCATGACGCGCTTTAGGCGTGCTGCGTAATCGGCGATTTGGCTGGGGGAATCATCGGTTTGGTACGTGGGATCAATAACATCGCCAGGCAATCGTAATGATTGCCCGTAAAGCAGTTCAGAGGACGTGCACTTTTGATCCTGACGAAACAGGTTCCTCAGAGTAAGTAATACTATCGGTAGCCTGTCGACCCAATCGTGGTGACATTTTAAACAGCGTAATGCCGCTTTGAGGTCACAGCGTAATGTCACAGCTTTGAGGTCACAGCTTTAAACAGCGTAATGCCGCTTTGAGGTTCGATTGGGGGTGATACGCCGTTGTCGAGATGTTCGCGCAACCTAAGATTTTGGAGATCTCTAACCACAAGGCGGAAGTGAATTGAACCCCACGATCATGCGTTATGCT
Source organism: Morinoia aosen (assembly GCA_030386875.1). NCBI lineage: Eukaryota > Metazoa > Arthropoda > Malacostraca > Amphipoda > Talitridae > Morinoia > Morinoia aosen. Next base: position 49,749,138 of record CM059573.1, on the reverse strand, counting down.
CAAAGGGACTCCGAACCGGGATATCCACGTTTCGACATAAGTGCGTGCTACAGTTTCTGCAGTTATGTTAGCGATGGGGACAGCCTCGATCCAGCGGGAGAAGCGATCGATCATGGTAAGTAAGTAACTATACCCACGCGAATTAGGTAGTGGGCCTACCAAATCAATGTTGACTGCGTCAAATTTGCTGCCTGTAAATGCACAAGGTTGAATTGCAGCTTTGTTATGCCGAGTGACTTTGCTTGCTTGGCAATCTGGGCAATTACGAACGAACTCTCTTATGGCCCTACGCATCCCGGGCCAGACAAAACGATCTGCGATTAGGCGGAAAGTTCTATCCGTCCCAGGATGGGACAAGTTATGGTAATGCTTAATGGCGGGCAAACGCAAGTTGTTAGGCAGGTAATAACGGTTCGGCCGATCAGCGTCACAGTAAACGCCTTCTCTGAGTGAGAGTTTTAAGGAGGAGTCGGGGGACTCAATCAAGTTATGGATTTCCAAGTCGCACTGCTGCGCACGAATGACATCGGCCAGCGAAACCGCTTGTACTGAGGGTCGGAACTCGGGTGCTGACGGGTTTAGTACCGCGCTGTACACACGCGATAAGCAATCAGCAACCGTATTTTCCTCGCCTTTGATGTGCCTGATGTCACTCGTGAACTGCGCGATAAAACTCAGGTGCCGGCTTTCCCTAGGGGAATGGCGCTCAGGAGGCATTCGGATTGCGTTGAGTATAGGCTTGTGGTCTGTATAAATTATGAATTGACGAGCTTCAAGGGTGTAGCGAAAGTGCTTTACCGCTAAGTAAATGGCCAGAAGCTCTCTCCCGAACGTGCTGTAGCGTTGTTCGATTGGAGAGAGCTTGCGGCTGAAGAACGCCAACGGCGAAGTGACATTATTTACTGTTTGTTGCAAGACAGCACCGACCGCTATACTCGACGCATCCACTAGCAGGCTGAAAGCTGCCTCAGGGTGTGGGTAAGCCAATTCTGTAGCAGTAGCGAGTCTCTCTTTGATGAGCTCGAACGCTCTCTCTGCCTCCCCAGTCCACTCGACCGTAACGGGTTTGCCTCTTTTTTTAGGTTTAATCAAGGAGGTGAGCAGGGCAAGGGTCTCTGCACAGTTCCTCAGGAATCGGTGGTAAAAATTAACCGATCCCAAGAACCTGCGTAACTGTCTTTGGGTAGTTGGTCTTGGAAAGTCCCGTAAGGCTGCCACTCTTTCGGGAAGCGGCTTAATTCCCCTCTCGCTAATGTGGTGACCCAAGAAAGTCAATTCCTTCTTTCCCAACACACACTTCTCTGGATTGATCAGTAGTGAGTGCGACGCTAGTCGTTTGCAAAGCTCTCTCAGATGATGTACATGTTCCTCAGGCGTCCCCGAGGCCACTAGCACATCGTCAAGATAACAGTACAAAAAGGGTAGGTCGGAAAGGACTTCCGTCATGTGACGCTGAAAGGTCTGAGGAGCATTACGCAGGCCATATGGCATGCGAAGATACTCGAACAGACCAAACGGCGTGCACACTGCGGTCTTTTGGATAGAACTCTCGTGCATCGGAATCTGATTGAAGGCACGTTTGAGGTCTATTTTAGAGAAGATTTTTGCCCCTGCGAGATTGGCAGTGAAGTCCTGCAATAGGGGAATGGGGAATCTATCTGGTGTGGTGACTGCGTTAAGCATCCTATAATCCCCGCAGATCCGCGTCTCGCCATTAGCTTTAGGCACTAAGATCAAAGGACTAGACCAGGGACTCTTTGAGATGCGAACTGTCCCATCAGCTATCATCCGCTGGAATTCAGACTTTACCTCCAGCAATCGGTCCGGGGGAAGACGCCTTACTTTAGCGTGAACGGGCGGACCACTCGTCTCAATATAGTGTTCCGTCAGCGTGTTGTGATTAGGGTTTACGTTAGGTAAGGAAAGGGCAGGGAATTCTGCCAACACCCGTTCGTAGGGGCAAGTGATAGCGACGTTGCAAGTCACGCTTGCTGTGACGTTCACCATATCGACAGAGTGGAGAGGCCTTCTTTCACTGGATTCGCTATCAAACAAGCATCCGTTTCTCACGTCCACCACGAGCGCAAACCTCTGCAGAAAGTCTGCACCAATGATGGCCGTGTCTACATCCGCCACTATGAACACGAACTCCATTGAACGCTTGAGATTTAGGGAGCAGGTAAGTGATTTTGTGCCGTAGCATAGGATGGGTGAGCCGTTCGCGGCTTTAAGGCTTGGGGTTCCCGAACCCTGTTTCTCTATTTGGGAGGCCGGGATAAGGCTGACAGCGCTACCCGTGTCTATGAGGAATCTAATGCTGGTTAAAGGGTCAAAAATCGTGAGGCATCGAGTCAATATCGGTTTAGTAAGCGACGGCGCCTGACTCGCTCTTACGCCGCGCTGTACCCGTTTTTTTGATGTAGAAGTGCAAACATGGGGCAATTAGGGCCCTCACATTTCCGAGCCATATGCAAAAATTGCTGGTGGTACCAGCACAAATCCTTAGCTTGAGGATTTTGATTCTGCCTATTGTTAGGTCTAGGGTCGTTCCTCTGAAACTGATTGAATGACCTATTTGTACGGGCCTGGCGGTCAAACGGAGGAGGGTTTTGAGGGTGATAATTTGCGTGCTGATGCGGTGGTATTTGGTGTTGAGTTACCGCGTGCACATCTCCACGAGTGTTGGCACGCTCGGCTTGCTGGGTAGCGACTAACGCTCCAACTTGCTGAGCTAGTTCTCGTAACAGCGCGTCAGTGGCGCTGCCGCTACTGTTACTACTACTACTAGTTTGGTTTACTGCCGGAGGCGTGGCTAGGCTGTTTAGACCCGATATTTCCGGGTCGAGGAGTTTTTCGGCGAATTGGGCTATCTCATTTAGCGCCACGGGGGCGTTAGGGGAAATGAGGAAGGGTCGTACGTGAGCAGGCAAACGCTGGATGTACAATGCTTTGAGTGTTTCGTCGTCCATGTACCCCTTCGCTAAGCGCTTCATATCTTTGAGCAACGCTATAGGGGTTTGATTTTGACTTGATGGATTTTGCGAAAGGGCAAGAATCCGAGAAAAACGATCCTTACTGTAAATTTTTAACATTTCGTTCTTTAAGAGGGTATACGGGTTATCAAGGTTAGGGTCCAAGAAGCTGGATACGTCATCTATCACCTGCGTGGGTAAACTCCTAACTAGGGCAAAGTACATCCGCTTTTCGTCCGTTATGTTCAGGCTTTCGAAAAACTGTTCTGATTGAAGGAACCAGGCATCGATGCCGTTAATTTCGAACGGTGCCAATTTTAGTGTGGAGTTTGCGTAATCGGTCGGACCCTCTGGGGTCGTCATTTTGGTTAATTTTGACACAGGTGTTTCCAAATGGTAAATGGTAAAGCAATGGTGCTGCAGTAGCAATGGAAATTACGAAGGTTATTAGTTAGGAGCTTCAGTAGCAATGGAAGTTATCCTAGAAGGTCTCCTATGGTTTGCTTCAGTAGCAATGGAAATGCATGAAGAGTTTTGTAAAAGGTGGCTTCAGTAGCCATTGGAAAACATGAAGAATTTGTTAGAATAGGCTGCAGTAGCAATAACTTATTATTAGGGAAGAGTTTAGGGAGGAGATGCTATGTTTGACTACTGAATAATGAGGAGCAGAGTACTACCTCCTTCAAGACAACCATCAACAGAAGTCGACAGCACTGGCATGCGCTCATCAACCCACAAAGGACAACTGTGCAAGTGAAAAACACTCTGGTATTAATGCTATTAATAGTCACCAATATGAACTTTGAACTTCTCCCAAATGGGAAAATAATTGAATTTGACTTTTAAAGGTTGAATAGCGAGGAATTTCTCAAGTAACAAGGAGGATGTTCTTATTATTTAAAAGGGCCACCAGTGCTCCTGGTAGAGCACACTTAATTGCTAATGACTTAATCTGACTCTGAAGGAGTTATGTGTGGGTAATTCGAGTTGCCTTACTGGCACCTAATCTCACTTGCACTATTGACCTCTGCAGGACAATGAAAAACTGTATACTCTCGCCTTGTCTTTATTTTGTTGACTCTGAGTGCCGTGGCTACGGCAGCAGTATGGAGATCCACTTCTTGAGGAAGAAGGTCCGGGTCCAGTGAGTAGCCGCACTTCAGCAGGTGCCACGGCTCGAGGGAATCCGGGGTGGATCCCGGCGAGAGTGGATTTGTTAGTGTAATATTCCGCAGGTGCGGTAATAGTTTTGATTATATGAGTATCTCGAAGGAGGTAGTTCCCGCAGGGGTTCTACCCGTGCCTTGTGGCTTGGTGTGGTTTGATAGCCGTGTGGCTTGGTTTGGTTGATAGCCGTGTGGCTTGGTTTGGTTGATAGCCGTGTGGCTAATAGAGTATGGGAATTGTTAATTGAGTGTTGGTGGTGATTGTCTGTGTGTCGGCTTCCCAGGATCTTCTGTACGGGAAATTGGCTTGGGTTAATTGTTCAGACATGACAACACAAGGGGAGACAGTCGCTACGCAAGCCAGGCTGCGAGCTTTACTGCTGAATTACAGGATTGCCTCAAATAGAGGGTTATATGCGGGTGCCCCGGCCCCAATTCTGGCGCCTGAACAAGGGCGAGGCAGTCGCAACAACAAGTACTAGTATGGACAATCGTGAATCTCCCTACAGGCCACTTATCCAGACGGCTGTGGTCGCCGATTAATCTAGAGTTTAGTGCTTATTTACAATGAGTACCTTAAAAATTGGCAGTGTTTAATTCGCACGTTTACACTAAGCCTCAGTCGAGGGCTGACTGTACTGATCCTAACTAAGGCTAGAATTGTCATAAAGATTACTTGAATTAAGCTAGGAATTGTGCCAGGAAGGCATGTACAGCCCAATTATTACTATTAACTATTAATAAATGCGGAATCCCTTAGTCTACCTGGCTTGAACGTGAAGGATGTCCTACGAGAGGAGAGAGGAAGGTACCACTTGGAAAAGGGTAGGGAACGCGGAATCCATGCACAAAGTGCACAGAATCGGTAGTTAAGAAGGATTCAGAAAGCATTGATCATGAGGATGCATATCAGAATTGTAATAGGACATCCTATGGGCTACAATGAACAACAACCACAGGAGGTAGCTGACATTGACATGAGGTATAGGGAACAGGTAGCTACAGTTGAGGGCGACCAATTACTGGTTAACTAAATTTAACCCCCAAATCAGATAATTGGATGATTTCTGGATTAGAATTTCCAGGAGTTGGGAATTTAGAATATTCGGAGACTTTCAGAGGTAAGCATAATTACCCTAATTTAGCTAAACCAGGTAACGACTAATTATTAACATTTTTATACACAAATTGACCTAACCAAAATCAATAGTAAGAGTGGTCCTAAAGTGATTATGATAGTAATTCTTGCTACCGTCACTACACATTGTTACACGCAATCAGACAGTGGGACAGTGTTGATCAGAAAAATGATTATTTGAAGTGAGTAACTACCGAAGATACAATCTCCATTGGTGTAAATACCCTATCATTGCTTTATTTCCCAAGATATGAAATTTAAGCATTGACTAGCAATTCAAGGGAATACCAACAATTATTTGAATCTGACTTAATAAGAATACAAAAATTGAGAACACACTTAATTAAAACTGGAACACACAAAAGATGGCGAAACACTAATGAGACCTTGGCGATCAATAGATTATTCCAATTCAATTGATTAGAGGCTTGAACACATCAGCAACCTTTGCCTGGACAAACTAAGGTGGCATACACAGTGACAACTGAGCCTAAGGTCTCACTTAATTAATCTATTATGGTAAAAATCTACAGCATCTGCTAAATGCAAATGAACTAGAAAACACATGTTCCCAGTTTTTCCTAACTGAAATAATCAATGTACAATGACTATTAATTAAATTTACTAACTATCTAATCTTCAAAACTAAAAATTATTTGTGTTTTTCTAATTGATTATCTACCTAATTTAATTTAGAAATACAGTTGTGGCAATAATTGGTAATTGATGCAGGACTAGATGCATTCAGAAGGATACATCTGTGACTAAAATGAAAATTGGTGCCAGCCTAACTTGATAAAAAAATAAACACATATTGAAATATTGGCCAAAAAAATATTTTAGACAAAAGGGGAAATTCTAACTTGATAAACAAATAGCACCATATTGAAGTATTGGGATAAGAAAAATATTTAAAAACAAAAGGGGAAATTTATAACTTGATAAAAAATAACACCATATTGAAGTATTGGAATAAGAGAAATATTTTAAAACAAAAGGGGAAATTTATAACTTGATAAAAAATAACACCATATTGAATTTTGGCATGATAAATCATTTATGATACAAAAGGGGAAATCCTAATCTTGATAGAAATAACATCACATTGAAATGTTGACATAAAAATTATTTCAAGAAAAAGGAGAAATTTTAGCCTAAATAAAAATAACATCATATTGAAATGTTGAAATAAAAATTATTTTAAAACAAAAGGGGGAATTTTAGCTTGAATAAAAATAACATCATATTGAAGGGTTGACATAAGAATTATTTCAAAATGAAAGGGAAAATTTTAGCTTGAATGAAAATATCATATTGAAATGTTGCATAAAATTATTCTAAAACAAAAGTGGAAATTTTAGCTTGGATAAAAATAACATCATGTTGAAATGTTGACATAAAAATTATTTTAAAAACAAAAGGGGAAAACTCCCTAAAAGTGGCTTTACATTAAATAGTGAATTGGCAATTTCATCATCTGAAAATACTGACAGCAACTAGTTAGCTACTACTCATGCTGAAGAGAACAATTCTCCTGGTTAGTCCAACCAGTTGCTTCTAGTTAAATTCTGCGGATACTTCTAAGAATTGCTTCTTGGAAGAACTAGGTTCAGAATATCTGTAAGCCAAGCGCTAACTGTTTGCTAAAAACTTTCTAAATGGGCATACAACAATGCACAAGGGAAAATTTGGTCAATTCTACTCTATACATACACGATAATATTATTGACAATTTTACATATAATGCCTAAATATAATTACCCGTAGATCAACACACACAAAACTTTAATTCTCACCAGAGAAAAACCGAGCTCTAGGCACTGAGAATGATTTCCAACAAGTAACGCTTGTGCGGGTTGCGATGTTGCCGACACGGCGTCATGGAAGGTTTCGTTACGATTGAAAAGTGATTTCTTAGAGACTGAATTTTGGATACACATTTGTTACTAAAAATGATAGAAGTTAGTGAATTACGTGACGAATTTTTATGCTAATGGTTGAATTTATTTTACTGAATTTTTAGATGCTCAGGCTGAGAATTTACGAAATATCGACTGAGTTGCGGGATGAGGTTTCACTACAGTCCACTTGTTTTGATGTTTCAAAAGAACAGAACTCATTGAGTTTTTATGCTAGAACAAAAACAAAGACAGGGTTAGAATCCTTGAAACATATCTAACAAAAGTACATTCGCAAATGTTCTCTAAAGTTCTCCCAAATGGGGAACTAATTGAATTTGACTTTTAAAGGTTGAATATCGAGGAATTTATCAAGTGACAAGGAAGATGTTCTTCTTATTAACAAGGGTCACCAGTGCTCCGGGTAGAGCACACTTAATTGCAAAAAGGAATGATTTAAGGCCTCTGACTCAGAAGGAGTTAGGCGGTATTCGGACGCAATATTTCAAGCGTCTACAATCAACAACAAAATTACCACAAGCCAACACCGGAGGAAAATGAGAGAATAGTTTCACTCGCCGGTATGGGGATTTATTGAGGAGAAGGTTGCACGCCGAAGTGCGAGGCTTGATTCCTGTTCGAGAGACGATCTTGGTGAGAGTCCGAGGAGGTTGAATAACTTCAGACGATTCGTTCAGCTCAGGCTTGTGGAAGCGTGTGCTGGAGTGTGAAGTCGATGAGGGTGTAAGTGTGGGAGGTTCCGACACTAAGTGAGTGGTGAAATTAGTGATGAGTATGGGGATAGCTACCGGTTGGGAAGACTCGGTAGGAAAGGGACTCTCGGCCCAAAGGTAGTCACAACTAAAGGTTCAAGCGGCTTAGCTGCAGGGGTGCAGGCCTTCCAGTTTCACAAGTTAAATAAGAGGGGAAACTCGGAGAATCAACTCAGAGGCAAAACCCGGAGGATGAACCCGGAGGAGACTTGAAGGCGAAAACTTGGAGGAGGTAAGCTCCTTAAATTAAGAAGTTAGGGTTTGGTTTCATACGTGTTTGTGAGTGCGTGGGTGTGTGGTCCAGTCGATCCTGTCAGGGGAATTCGTGCTGGATTACTTTGAACACATAAATTGAGTCCATTCATAACACATGTGCAAGGCTGCGCAAACTGTAACATTAACAGGAGGAACAGTGGCAGGAGTCTGGTGCTAAAAGTCAGTCCGCAACTCTAGCGCCCGAGTCGCAGCCTGAATCATCTTAACACCAGAATCAGTGCTCCAGACCAACTGGTCACAAGCTCTATCCTGACATTACAAGCAGCAGCACAACTGAGTTTAAATGAACTACAGCCAAAATAATAGCTAGAGCACTGAGGTAATTATATAATTAATGTACTAAGATATAAGTATGAGAAAAGGTGAAGTCTCTATACTCTATTATTCCGATGAGCAAGAAAGAATGATTATTTAAGTGACTTGACTTGAGTGAGTGCCTACAGAAGATACAATCTCTATTGGTTTAAATAACCTATTATAGCTTCATTTCTCAAGATATGAATTCAAACATTGACTAAAAATTGCAGAGGAATTCCAAAATTATTTAAACCTGACTTAGTCAAAATACAAAAGTTGAGAACACAATTAATTAGAGCTGGAACATACAAAAGATGAGCAAACCAAAATTGATCTCTGTGGGCAGCAAGGTGTCTTAACACTATGCTCAGCACTAAAAATTCAAGGGAGCAAATACTGACGGCACAATACGGCATCATCGGAGAATAGCAAACACGATAACAATGACAAGGATGTGGCAGTGAGCTTGAGGCTGGTGACTAACTAACACTGGCACAGAGACAACATAGTGAATATTTCAACGACACAATAACGAGAGCTCCCTAACACGGAACAAGTTAAGACACAACACAGGAAAGTTAAGACATAATACACACTTATCGTTACACTTGATACTTACAATTGCCCGCTCTGGGGCCCAAGCGCTAGGAGGATCTATAAGAGAATGACGACTCTGCCTGGGAAAGCCGGCCTTATATGCGCTTTGAGCGGACGAGCGTTTCCGGAATTTTCCGGAAACGGATGAACTTGCGATATGGTTCTAGGTAAAAACGCCGTTCTTTCTTGTCGAAGTATTTCTTTGGTCAAATTTTAATAGATTTCAGGGTAATGTTGAATGAAAATATTGATCTAAAATTTTAATAATGATTATGTTAACTTTATTTAATTTTTAGAAGATGGTTTTAATAATATAAGAAATTTAGACTGAGGTGCGGCTGATGGCGATCACTACAGCTCCATTTCTTCTTTTGTCTTCTTTTTATATGGGGTCGAAATGGGGTTGAAAATTTAAGATTTTGGTCCCCTTACCCCCCCCCTCTCCTCCTCCTGGGGGAGGATCTGTTGTCCGCAGCGCCATCCATAAAATTTTAGGACCGAATAGTCCACCACCTAAGGGTCCTTTTCCAACAAAACATAAAAAATGACCACCGGAGAGAAGAGGGGCCTTGGAGGACCCCCTTAACCTATTCAGTTGAAGGTAAATGATCTGTTGAGTCAACTGCATTTCCGGAACGTGAAATCTCACATAAATGGAAAGAACGTTAGCTAATTTAAGCTCACATGCAAGTTTCTTGAGAAAATTTATCGGTATTTGTGTTGCATACGACATAAAAACATTTAGAAGAGCGTGAGATATGATTTAAATTTTGCTGGAGATATTCGTTCATGTATTGAAATCTATACATCAAGCATTGGAATAGCAAAAACTTTAAAACGAGCTTACCTTAATTTGTTTTGGCTATGACGTCACTGTCATATGGGGTCGCTTGCTCATCGTCACTTATGACTGCTTTAGTAAAGTTAGTGATAAGTACTGAAGAAAGATTCATCGTACTGCTTGAAAGTGTCGAACCATTAATCACTGTTTTTAGGCAAAATGGCGTTTAAGCCTGATATATTTGGCATCCCGCTGAAGAAAGCGTCAGATGTTGATATATTGAAGCCTCTGAAAAATTTGATTACTTCACGTTATCAGGCTGCAGAACAAGAAAGCTTCATTAGTGCCATCAACGAATTTGCTAAACTACGAAGCAACGCCGTTTGTAGGACTTTGGATTATCATGAAAATTCATTGGAGTTGCTTTACAGGTAAGTTTGATTAATTCATGATTGCTGCTGTATATTCTGTATCCGAAACAAGTGTACCTTGATAACTTCGTTCTTTCGAAGTGACAGTTAAGATTCAAGTCATACTAGTTCCAAGAACCATCATTGCCTACCTCATTTAATTATTTGCCAATACTTTTTCTGAATTATGATGCATAATTTTGCTCTTGAGTTTATTAACAAACTAATGCCTGCATTCAATATTAAAAATTCTTCGAGATTTTGACTTCTAAGCCTAGATTGCCTCAACTTTTTATGAAAAAATGGTTGAATTTAAGCATATTTTATACCATTCTTAAGAATATGTTTTATTTTGTCTGATATTTTATGAGAGAAGTTATGTCAATGATGTTATGCTTACTCAATTGATAGCCTTGTAAAATGCATCATTTTTATCTGAACTTGAGAGTTATTAAAAAATGATTTATTTTTGAGGGTTAAGGAGCTTGAAATATTAAATGGCCATGCAATGTATATATACCACTGAAATATGACAAAATATTTACTTGTTTATAGTTTTGTATGCACACCTAACTTCTGTTCAATTGACCATATGGCTGTATTCAATTGATATAAATTTAAACTCTACCAAAACATTTTCAACAATTTGAGTCATTAAATTTATAGCTTTTTCAGTCATGGAAATTTTATAGCCCATCTCCTTTTAGGAGTTCCATAAGTTATCAAAAGTTTTTTGACTGCTTTAGAGTAATGTGACCATTGAATTGTAATGCAAACAATCAAACTTGACCTAGTGTGCAAATTTCTTACAAATTTTCATGCTAATCCTAGTGATGCTGCTATTACTGACGACAGTGGGACTCGGGACGGTCCTGTATCTCGGGACGGTCCTGTTCCAAACTTGGTTGTGTTTGCCAGCCAGAAATAGTTCTGTGCAACTTGACCTAGTCAAAATCTAACCCACTGATTAGTTGGTAATCAGTAATGATATAGGGCTAATTTAATTTTCTGTAATCTCCTACATTTTTTGTATCCATAAATTTTTGAATAAAAAATAATTTAATAAACCAATCGATGCAAATTTACTTGGAAAGCCATATATGGTATATCATTATAATGTACGATTAATTATAAATACTTAACTTGTAGATTTCTAATAAGATGTTTACAATGCATTTGTGGTGAAAATATTAGCAATCATATTCTAATAATAAATGTGGAAAATATTTCTCCCTGTGTTGAAAAATTTGCTGACTGTATTTTCCTTGGGTAATATGTACCTTCTGTACTTAGTTTGCTGAGAAAAAATATGTTGTGCATTTGTAACAGATGCTCAAAAGAGCATTACTATTGCTTTTGCTACTCTTGATAAATTCCCGGGGGGCTTATATAAATGTGAGATGAGTTTGTGTGGAATTTTATTGTTGACTTAAAGCCTCCTTTTTTGTTTGGAAGAAGGGTAAGGCTATTTTGTAGGTGTTCTCTGTATGTGTGATGTAATTATAAAATGGCTTGTTTCTCTATAGGTTACATATTTAAACCTAAAATTATTGGAGGATTTCATAAATAAGTCATTTCTACAGTATTTTGTCAGAATTTGTAAGACTTAACAGTAAATAAAAAAAAAAATATTGCTGTCGATATATTGTGGGCTGAAAAAATAGCCATTGTTGATTTACTTTTTTGTCTACATGTCTAGCAATCTTCTTCATATGAAAGCAAGAGGAAATGCCTATTTTTGAAGTAACTTTCTATTGTATTCTATGAGCAATGCTTTGTTTATTAATGTCTAAATGAAATTTCTTTCCTAACTTTGTTTTTTTCAGGTACTATGATCAACTTGTTGCTTTGGAAGGAAAAATTCCTGCTGCAGAGATTCCAATTCCTTTCAAGTGGAAAGATGCTTTTGAGAAAGGATCCATCTTTGGAAGCAGGACAAGCAAAAGTTAGTATGAGTGGTAACTATTGGTATTGCCTCATGGTGTTTCAAGTATCTAATGTTTAACCCTTTAACCCCCGAGTGGACTGTACGGTCCCCCTTCAAAAATAACCTCAATATATTGTATTTCTCGCAAAATTAATTCCCTGATGTGTTTTTTGAACTTCACTGGAGAGTGGCAGTTCCTTCCTCATCCTGAAATTGATAAATATCTGATGCCGGTACCAGTTTAATGATGGTGGTTGTGATAACAGTAACATGAGTCCCAAAATATGGACGTTGAAGAGTTAAGTGATGCTGTGGTATTTATGTATCTTTTCTATCATTTATAGGATAAATATTTATAGGATGCTATAATATTGTTTTTTTTTTCTATAATTTATTTGATAAATACTTTAAATAAATAAAAAAGAATTGCATTTTTGTGTACTTAGCTCTGTTGAAAAATTAAATACTTCAATGTCAATCAAGAATGACTACATTTTCTTCTGTTTTTGTGTTCCAGCTGTGTCTTCACTGGGCTATGAGAAAGCATGTGTGATGTTCAACATTGCTGCACTCCAGAGCCAAGTAGCAGGTGTCCAGAGCCATGACTCTGATGATGGTCTCAAACTTTCTGCCAAGCTGCTGCAGGTGAACTTTGAGAGAGTGGTCAAGTGACATGCTGGCTGTGCCAGACTGTTGCTCAACTCACTTGATATTGCTTATTTCTTGCTAGTAAATGGCTTGAGGCTAATTGCTATAGCCATTGATGGTCAAGTTTTTTTTATTTTGAATCCAGTGTGTAATAATTGATAACAAACCTAGACAGAGTGCATTAAAATTTTGTGTACTTCTCATAAATGTTGAAAATTGTTTCATTTTTATAAGCATGGTTGAAATGTTTTGATTTTGTTCAAACTTGACACATGGAAGGTATAAAAAAATAGGGCTCAGTGAAATTTATGTCTAAATCTAGGTTAATACTATTCTGAGAGAGGTGATGTCACATCACACAGATAACTGTAATATCTAATCTATAATGTTCTCAGTAATTTCATTGTTTGATGAGAATAACATTTTTTTATTTTGACACAGAATATGTTCTACACTTATTAAATGTTATTTACAAATAAGTGCCACATACCTATTTGTTTTGTTTTTTTGTGCACTGAACACAGTAATAAGTCTATTGATACTGTAGAATTTTACCTCTGGATGAGGGTAGTTTTTGTATTAGTCAAATTGATACATACTTCTGAGGGAGTATTCACAGGTCTTTTGTTTAAATCTTGTCTGCTCTTAGAACTTATAACCTTTCCACTATCAACTCATGAATAATTAGTTCAGCTGTCACAAATACAACTCCGCATGTCAACCTCTCCCATTCCTTACAGCCCTTATGCAAACTAAATATCCAAGAAAATTATACTAATGTTGTAACGTGTGTGCAGCAATCATCTGGTGTGCTGAATGGACTGAAAGGCTGGGTGCTGTCAGCTGTGGGCTCGGAACCAACAGCCGACATGCAGCCTGACACTCTAGTTGCTCTCTCAGCCTTCATGGTTGCTCAGGCTCAGGAGGTCTTTGTCAGCAAAGCCATCCAGGGTGAGGAGGGCATTCACTGGTGTTCTTTGACCTATCAAGGGAAATTCATTGGCAAATTAACTAAACTTGGTCTAAATTTATTTCACTTACGTGGTAATTATTAAAATTACTGTCTGTTGAAAAGTGGTATTGCGCACATGCATATCTGTGGGAAATAGATGGGTGATCATGATTGTAATTATCTTTTGAATGTTCAAGACAAGGAGTTAATTCTCTCAAATTGTGAAGACTGTTTTATCTATGGGAGTTAACACTCCCAGGGGGAAATACAATGTCCTGAGCTAAAGGTTAGGTAGACCTGCCATTTTTTGAAGTGTAAAAGATTTTCTATTTTACAATTGACCAAAATTTTTTATTTCACTGCTTTGCTTTTTCCCCTCTTTTTACTTTCTTCTTCAATTTTTATCTTGCTTCATAAACTACTTTCTCAGCTTACTGTTTGTATGCACCTTATGCATTGATTCCATGTTCCTTTAACTCTATACTAAATGGTGCCTTCCTCCTTCTTTTCTTTGGAATGCCTTTGTTACAGTTAGGGATGCTTAAACTAACATGTAATCTTGTATCAAGTTTTATATTTTATGTGATGGTGTTGTAAGTTTCTGCATGTATTCCATGATTTGCCTTCACCTTCTTCTCTTTAACATAACATTGTGCTCACTGTTAAATATAGATCTTATCGGTCTTGTCTGTACCGAGATTATATGGAGTACAGTTGAGTTGATTTAAAAATAATTTTAAGTGTATACTCAGTAGGAATTTTGTTGCTGCAAGTAGTTTTCTGTGCGCCATGTCTGGCGACACTGATTTGTGTGCCTTTGAGGACAGTGAGTCCTTATGATTAGTGCTTATTTGTTCAGTTGATCAAAAATGCTGTGATAAATTTAGAAAATTCTCCTGCATTGTTTTATAGTTTTAAAGTTAAATTAGTGGAAACTGAATCAATATGAGTTGGAAAGTTAGGTTTGATAAAAGTGTTTAGAGTTTGTTAAGTATCTGCCTTGAAATCTTTTTGAACATTTCAAATTATTTCTTGAAATATTGTTAGATGAAGTTTCTTACAATTATCCATCAGACTGTATTTTGCTAGTTTACTTCTTTTTAGCACACATATTTCATTTTCTTTTTAGTAACTCAATTCTATTTATGCTTCCCATAACTGCTTAGTTTTGACGCATATTACTTGGACAATACAATTTCTCAAAAATTTCCATTCACCATCTAAGCTTGCCCTTTTATCAAAATCCAAGTGCAATGGTGCCCGTGTGTCCACAGACCGCATGAAGCCTGCCGTGATCGCGAAGCTGTGCGCGCAGTGCGAGGAGCTGTACAGCGAGGCCAACAAGCAGATGGGCCGCGAGATGCTCAAGCCTCTCTGGGACAGGGACTGGCTGTCCAGGGTGGCTGGCAAACAGCTTGCCTTCAGTGCTCTGGCTCAGTTTTATCAGAGCAGGGTGAGTGCGCAGCACTGCTGGCATCTTATGATTGTATGTCTGGTGTAGTTGTCAGTTTTGACTTCTCTGTGAAGTTTATCTAAAGTTGCATGCAAGTGGCCTTCAGTTCATCAGCTTGTGATGGCTAATGGATGTGGAACTAATGGTACCTACTCAGGGTGCGTACAGGCGTGGAGAAGCATGGAAAGTAGTTGAATTTCGAAAATAAAAATCAAGGCCTCGAAAGTAGTGGAATTTTAAAAATGGTCATTGAAAGTCATGAAATTTTAGGATTTTCGTGAAAAGAAAATTTTACTGTTGGAAATTTTCGTTCCGTTTGGTCCGCGTTGAGCGAGGCGTTGTCAGTAACCTTCGAGTGTTACTTGGGCTCTGATTGGTTGATACAGCTACGTCTTTAGTGTCCGCGATTTTGATTGGTTCTCAGGCGTCACGTGAAACCAAACGCGCTCAGTGTGACTGAAGACACGCGCTCGCTCGGACCATTGTTGACCTGTCGCCACTGTTGAACATTTTCGAGCTGAGTTTTTATCATCGGTCTTGACCATCCCGTGTGTGTGTGACTAGAGTTACGGTGCCGAGACTGAGCTGAGGAATTATCGTCATGCCAGGCAGTTGTTCTTTCAACAACTTGTGGTTGCGAGACAAAGACTTTCAACAATGGATAGCACCGCATCCCAAACTGAAAACAATGGCGGTTTGCACCGCGTGCGAGTCGGAGTTCGACATCGCCAACAATGGAATAGCGGCGGTGAGGAGTCATGCAAAAGGAACAAAGCATGCCAAAAACGTGAAAGCTCAGACGACGAGACTTGCCAACCCGAAGATCGGGGATTTTTTCGTGACTTCCCAACCATCTACCGATCCTCCGACGCCTGCTGAGGGCAGTTCGGAGGCTCAGACTGAGAGCAGTGAGACCGTGCCAGCAGTTCGAGGCCAAGGTGCAAGCGTTCCTGTCAGTTGCGAAGATCTTGAACCCCTTTCTCAAAAAGTTTCAAGGAGACGCGCCACTCCTGCCTTTCATGTGCAATGACATCATCAAGATTTTGAAGGTTCTGTTGGAGAGGTGTGTGAAAGCAGAGGTGCTGGAAAAACTGACCACACCAGCTAAGTATGCTGCCCTTGACTTCAATGACAAGACCATCTACCTGCAAAATAGCAAGATTGACCCTGGCTTTGTTGCTGCAAGTATTTTGAAAGATCAGATGGCTGCAAAGAAAGTGAATGAGAGGCTTGCTTTCTCCTTCAGGGATGATGTGAAGAATTTCCTTGTTGCTGTCATCAAGAAGATTGTTGAGAAGTCACCTTTGAAGTTCGGGTTGGCCCGAAACATGGGCTGGCTGGTGCCAAGTGTCTTTGTGGATCGCACAAAGAGAGAGAAGACCAAGTCCATGCTGAAAAACTGTCTGCAGCTGCTCAGCGATGCTAAGAGGCTACCACAGGGTGACATCGATGAGGTGATGAGCCAGTTTTCAGAGTTCTTTGATGAGGCACAGAGGAAGATCAGCACTTTCAACAGTTTTCAGCAAGACACTGATTGGCTAGATGTCTTCTGGAGCAGCCAGCTGGCCATATCCTCCCTCAAGAAACTGTAGCTGGTTGTGAAGATGCTACTGGTCCTGTCACATGGCCAGGCTTCAGTGGAAAGGGGCTTTTCTGTGAGCAAGCAGCTCATGGAAGTCAACATGGGTGAGAACACCATCGTGGCGCAGAGAGTGGTCATGGACCACATCAAACATGTAGGAGGTATCTCCAAGGTTGACATTTCCAAGAAACTCCTCTTTTCAGCTTCACAGGGCAGACAGCGCTATCGACACTACCTGGATCAAAAGAAGGAAGAGGCAGAGAAGCAGAAGAAGGGAGAGAAGAGGAAGAGAGAACTGGATGAAGTGGAGAACCTGAAGACAAAACGGAAGAGGATGGAGGAGAGTCTGCAAGCGCTGGTGGAGGATGCTGACAGCTTTGCACGGAAGGCAGAGGACAAGAATGATTTGCGCCTACTGGCAAAGTCAAATGCATTGAGGAAATCAGCCAAAGACAAGCAAGAACAACTCAAGGGGCTGAATGCGGAAATTAATGACAAACTTAATGCACTGGCAAATGCATAGCAGATGCTATTGAACTGTCCAGCATGACTGTTTGGTGTTGTGATGATCATTTACACATTTATGAAAACAAGACCTGCAAGTAATGATGAATGTTCTGTGAAGTTTATGACTGAAATAACATTTATTGTGCTGCAATTTAACTTTGTGTGACATTATTTTGGGCAGAGAGAGGTAGTGAAAATGTGATTTGGTTGGCATAAAAAGTCATGAAAAAGTAGTGGAATTTTGAACCTCAGAGCCTGTACGCACCCTGCCTACTTGATTGTAGTGTTCATTGTGCAATGGTTGACTTGGTGGGGGAACGAAGCAGTTGTTCTTATGAGTGTGAGTACAACACATGTCTACTTGGAATATGGAGTTTGTCTACTTGATGAAATGGCACTTCAATGCCACTGATACTCCCTCAAGGGAAAAGAAGTATTGCATCAATGGAAATTAGCAGTCTCAAGATGTGAGCTCCCAACATGAAGATTAGGCAGGCCTTAATTGTTTTGAAATAGAATATTTTTTTATCACATTATTACGGACCATCGTTTTTTATTGAGTTTACTGCTATCCTGTTTTTCAGCACTTACAACTTCCTCCTTGAGTATATATTTCCTGTTCCCTTAACTTCTTGAAAAATTGTGCCACCTTCCTCCTATTTCTCTTTGTAAGACCTGTGTTGTTGTTAGGGGGAGGCTCAACCTAACTTGCTATCTATAATCTAGCTGGGGAATCCCAACTTGGTATGATTTGTTCTAGCATTCTTTCGTACTACATCAAGTCTCTTTGCAGCAACCAACATTGTCACTCTAATTTTAAAATGTCATGGACTAGCCAAATAAGTTCTTATAAAGCGAGTACAACAACCATTCATAGTGACAACATAGTTTATGGTACCTGATGTCATTTCTTATTGTCGATGTTCATGGAGGACAATGTGTGCAGGTGTGCTGCGATCAGAAGGCGGTGGGTGAGGAGATCGCTCGGCTGCGCCAGGCAGTGGAGCTGTTCAAGTCCGCCGAGACGCGCTCAGGCAACGCTGGGCAAGTTGCTGACCAGATCGCCAGGGCGCAGAGTCTGCTCGAGACTGCCCTCAAGGATAATGACTTCATCTACCACGAGAGGGTACCCGACGTAAGTTCCATTCTCGGAAATTAGCTTTTTGTTTTGCTAGTTCTAAGATGATTACACTCGTTCAGGGAAGAACGTAAGATTAAAAAATTTTGGGCTTGTGTTTTTCACCTATTCTTTCCTGAACTATACCAAATTGTAAATACTGAATTTATGATGTTTTAACTATAAATTGTCAAATTGGTTTACTATTTTTGCCCATCAATCTTTAAATTACACCCTGCCTCCTTCATTGCCTCCCAAGAAGAAAGTGGCTTTAGGTGTACTTAGTTGGCTGGGTGTTTTGCTGCTGTATGTGCCATGGGGGTTCAGATTATGATTTTATTGGCTTTTTGTTTCCATCATTTGACCAGATAACCTTAGAAGCCATAACTCTTAACGTTTTTGGACATTGAATTAATTTTTATGAAATTTTGGTTGAATTAATTTTTATGAAATTTTGATTTTTTTAATGATTACGATCAAAGGCTCCAACACGTATTGCTCTTTGTAGCCACATTTAGTTAGAACGCTATAAATTTTTGATCCAGAGAAGTATTATGATGTAATATGAGACTTCCTCAAAACACCTGTACTAACAAACGGAAAAAGGTGTATTTAGGTAATTACAAATGCAATGAGTTGAACAATGCTACGTGATTCGAAGTGTAGGATGCGCCATTACTATCCTTGAGTTATATTTTATTTAAACTCTGATTTATTTGTTAAAGAAATAAAAGCTTCTCAGTTTCTTCCCCTTTTGACTATTTTTGCCCTGTTCATGTAAGGGCAACATCATATGCTCTAGAAGCAGCTGTTTCACTTTCACTATCCACTTGCAAAGCGTGTTTGTGTCAACGTGATTGTGTCATTGAGCTGCTGTTTATTGTAACTTCATTCTCATAAATTAGAGATGAAGGAAAGTTGACGAGCGTGATGCGATATTGACCTTACCCGCATCGTACCATAGATGTATTGACGGTACTTTTTTTGTATTATGTGACCTTGCTGTTTATTGTTGTATGTGTCCCTTTTAGGTGCGGAGTCTGCCTGCAATCGGCAAGGCCCCTGTAGCCAAGTGCCTGCCTGTGCCAGAGCGCTTCACTGCCAACTTCTCTGACCTCTTCGAGAGCCTCGTGCCTGTACAGGTGAGCTACCACGTTCCTAGAGCGCGTGAGCCGTCCAGTATTGCGCAAATTCATCATTAGGAAAAAACCTTGAATCTCGCGTAATTGTTTATAAATGTCAGGGTTGAGAGTGTTTCTGAGCAGCATCATTGCACAGTTTAGTGGGAGTAATAGGATGCCTCTGTTTGACTGGGCATCAAAATTTGATGTGAACTACGAGTATATCACTGAAATTTCATTAGCAATGCTGGAGTAGGAAGCATTTCAGTAAATTAATTCTGTGTCTATAATTTGCATGCGACTTCACGCTTGTCATTGTGGGATATGGCTATGGAGCTGGATTTTATGCACAATGAATTTAAATCCATTTGCTTTTGAATCTGGTTTAAATGCTGTTGAAGCCATTTAATGGAATTGTGTGACTTGTTAGTGAATACATCTGATTTTAAATACTATTGAAGCTTTGTTTTGTGTTGATAGCTTGGTAAGCATTTCTCTGCGCTATTTCTTGAATAAAATCTACCATATTTCATTGTAACATGGTGGTAATACTTTGCAAGAACTATACAATTCATGCTGTAATTGAAATGCTTTAGTGCTCAGTCACACAGGCAGTAGAGTACCAGAGCCATATTGAAGATTGTCATTTGATGCTAGGCATTTCGTAAGGTTGCATCGTTAGTGGTGTTTTAAAACTGCTGGTCACCATGGATGCAGGTGCAGCAGGCGCTGTCGCAGTGCGACGTGCGGCGCCAGGACATCGTCAACAAGGAGGTCAGCAAGCTGAAGGAGGCGACGCAGCTGCTGAACAGCGTGCTCGCCAGCCTCAACCTGCCCGCCGCTGTGGAGGAGACGTCCTCTGGGGAGCAGCTCCCGCCCAGCCTCAGGGAGAAGAGCGCTGCTGTGGTCGAGAAGGGAGGCCTGGAGGTAATGTTGTGTGTCTTGTGTTGTGTACACAAAGCACGCTTGTGTTGTGTGTCGAGAAGGGAGGCCTGGAGGTAATGTTGTGTGTCCTGTGTGCACAGCTCGCTTGTGTTGTATGCCATACTGTCGTGTGGCTGTGTGTTGTAATCGGAGAGAAAAGTCCTGCCCTTTTGGAAGTCAGGAAGCTTTTGTTCTGAGACATGGAATTGAAATTTTTATATCTGCTGGCACCATGGCGTTTAGCTATTTTTGTTTTTGAGTACATTCAAGCGCTCATATATTAGTCTAACTGTAGGGTACACGCCTCCTGAATTATTCCCACTGTAATAATTTGCTTGCGTATGTGCACATTTATATTTTATACCCCTTTGCAAGATTTATAATCATCGTGGCATCATGGATTTGTTCAATTAACTCATAATTGAAATAATTTATTGATAAAGTTGAAAAAATTCACTGTTTATTATTCAAAGGTTATTACTTTAGTTTGTGTTATGTACTAGTGTACAGGGCCCATCAAAAAAGACAGGATTCGATAATGTTTGATGAAGCACACAAATCATGTACCTATGTCGTATCACAGATACGGTCATTAACCACATCCCCTTTAGTAGCAATATTCCTCCTATGTTCTTAAGAGCGTGACAGAGACGGAACAAGCAAGCAACAATTGTGTATTATTATACAGGGTGTCCACAAAAAATGTATACATATATCGGTCTTTGGATGCATTTTATGTGGACTCTCTATATAGAGGATTCTGAAAAAGTTGTTGTTGCCCAATTAACGTCACATTTTAATTCATGTGAACTCAAAAGTGTAACATGTTATCTTGGAATCAAGCTAGATGTGCTTGATTACCGGTTCTCTGATACTAGTTTCACCAGTGCACAAGTGCAAGAATATTTTAATTGTGGGCACTATTAGGACAGATATATTTGCTTGTCATCCACATCTGGAAGATTTACGTATGGAAAATTTGAGGAGGTGAAGCCTGTGTCACTGTTACGTAAACAGCACACCGTCCGTTTTTTAGGTGATAAAAGTCTTTTTATATTTTAGCAACCTGGTTAAATGATTTATGTGCTTCATCAAACGTTATTGAAGCCTGTAATTTTGGACATGCGATGTACTGCAGTAAATTAATAAACTTCAAGTTGAAAGGTCTCTCTTTCTATTTACTCACTGAGGACCAAGTCGTGTTTTCATACGAGATTGATTAGTGGTATTCAACCTCTTCTTGAACATCATCCAAATTTTGAACATCATCCTCTCGCAAAATTTTATCACCTAACTCATCAGCATTACTGCTTAACTGACAGTATTACGAAAACCTTGGCAAAATATATTTTAATATCATTGCAAGCACATCACAATTACCATTCTCAATTCAAACGTGTATACACTGTACAGTCGCTGGAGCGTATCATCAAGGAGCTGCCAGAGCTGCTGCAGCGCAATACAGAGCTGCTGGATGAGTGTGAGCGGCAGCTGAAGGAGGAGGCCGACTCGGACACGCAGCTGCGGCAGCAGTTCAAGGAGAAGTGGACCCGTACGCCCTCCGCCACCCTCACCGCCACCTTCCAGGCCAACGCTACTAAGTACCGCAAGGTTATAGAGACCGCTGTGGCTGCAGACTCCACTGTCAAGGGCAAGCTTGACGCTAACAGGTCTGTGCTGAACAGGTGTTGGGCTATTGCAGATAGTGCTGAAGAGTTTTGATAAATTCGCTTGGTAATTTTGTAGTGTTTATCACGAGCTGTCAACTCTAAAATGATTGAATATACGGTGCATGTTCGTTTCAACATTAGCGCTTGCAGATCGTTTGTTCAGGCTCGTGCATTTAATGATTGCCTTTGTTTTGTACAGAGAAGGCATGCAGATGCTGTCTGGAGGCCCGGATGCTCTGGCGAACGCCCTTCCATCGCCCTCATCTATGGGCGCCTCAGGCGACTCGCCGCCCGTGCAGAAGCTGCGCAAGTTGATGGAGGAAGTGGAGGCCATCAAGGCAGAGCGCGAGGTGATCGAGAGCGAACTGAAGAGTGCCACGGTGGATCTCCGAGACGTGTTCTTGACCGCGCTTGCTGCCGACGGTGCTATCAACGAGCCGGCGTTGAGCACCGAGAAACTGGGTGAGGTGTTCAAGAACCTGCAGAAGCAGGTGTCGGACAGCCTCACTCGACAGGAGACGCTCATAGTTAACATCCAGGAGGGGCATGAGGAGCTTATGGCCAAGAGCGGGAGTGTTGGTGGCGAGCGTGAGAGGCTTTTGAAGATGGTGGCAGCAAGTCACGACGTCTTCATGGAGCTCACTGACAACCTCAGGGAGGGCACCAAGTTCTACAACGACCTCACACAGCTGCTGGTCACCTTCCAGGTAATTGATGGCTTCACAAACCGCTTATGCATAACACATTGGTAAGTTCTTGTACAACGGTATGATAAGCTCTTTACAAACTGTTCTTGTTCAACACCTAACTAGGTTCTTCACTATTTATGGTCAAGGTTAGCTTCTAGGCTAATGCTGTTTAGCAAACTTTGGTGGTTAATTCAACTGCTGAGAGATTCTTTGAATTTTCATTTTATTCTTCTTGTCTTCGCAAAATTTTAAATATCTTTATCAAAACCAACCAAAAATTCAAAGTACAATTTGAGGTAATATATATCATTGTGATCAATACTTGTACTTGTCACATTTTTTAGTTTTTGCTGATTCTACTCATGGCAGATATACTACTTACTGGACCAGATTTCAGCATTTGCCAAGTGAGAAGTGTAAGGTCATCTGCATCTGTAGCTGCTGTAATATAACGTGAATATGAGTTGCGTTTTTATTTTTATGCTTCAACTTCAAATTTACTTTGTAGTATGATTTACCGGTGGTCTTGCTTAGGTTTTTTTCTGCTGCGAAATGACCCATCAATAGGTCGTTAGAAAAATTCTAACGACTTTTTTGAATTAATGGTATTTGTTAGGCCCAGTCCATATTTGGTATTTATAAATTTGGTAATCCCCTTTGCCATTAAATTTGAGTTGAAAATTGAACTTCAGCTTAACCCATCGCAGTCAACGTGTTAACGTAACATAGGAATTGTTTTGGTCGTGAACAAAAATCGTCTGGCTGTGAGCTTCACATGCAGATGTACCTTATTTTCCAGACGTTTTGGGTTGTCTGAGCACAT
This sequence comes from Morinoia aosen, assembly GCA_030386875.1. NCBI lineage: Eukaryota > Metazoa > Arthropoda > Malacostraca > Amphipoda > Talitridae > Morinoia > Morinoia aosen. The sequence goes on along the minus strand of CM059573.1, from coordinate 49,725,417 downwards.
GCGTTGTTTTCACATTTCTTTCTATTTGCCGAGTGAGGAATTAAAGGCTTCATGTGTGACGTTCAGGGTAAGATCAGTGACTACTGCTTCGCGCGGCGCACGGAGAAGGAGGAGCTGCTCAAAGACCTCACCTCAGGCCTCGCATCTGCCAGCTCGGGGCCTGCGCCTCAGACTCCTGCTCACCACGCCACCGCCCAGCCTGCTACAAAGGTGGGCATGCTCTCGTGTTGTTGTTGAGCCTTCTTTTGGTGTTAGTTCTGATATTGCTCCCTGTGTTGTGGAGCCTTCTTCTCTCATTGGTTCTCATGTTACTACCTGTGTTATTATTGAGCCTTCTTGTGTTATTATCAATGCCTTTGTTATTATCATTGCTTGCTACCAAGGTGGGCCTGCTCTCGTGTGCAACTGTCTTCTGGTATTATTACGTGTGTTGCTGTTGGGTCTTCTTTTGATGTTGGTTCTGATATTACTCCTGTGTGTTTGTGCCTTCTTCTCTTATTAGTTTTGATGTTATAACCTGTGATGTTGTTGTTGAACCTTCTTTTGATATTATCAGTGCCTTTATTTCTTTGTGAGAAGTGTCTGTCTAAATACGTTGTCGATTCACATATTATGAAAAGACCGCCTGCTTGTCGGGAGTCACAGATGCAGTTGTAACAAGGCGTCGGTCTTGAGTGCGGGAGGTGAGAAATAATAAATTTTGCTGTTAAACACCATGTCGTGCAGCACATGATTGTTGCTTGGTTGAGCACTAAGCCGTGTCATCTGCCTTGTATAATCGGCGACTTCCGTTGCTCTTGCCGAAGTAAAGGTAAAGTCCAAAGCAGGCAAAATATTGTGTAGGAGATGTGGAGAAGAAGAAGAAGTGCATCAACACTCAGAGTATAAAGCTATATGCTAGAGTCCATGTAATCAAGAAAACTCTTCTTGGTCACTGATTATTTCACGGAGCTCATCTTTAAATCTGGGCCTCGTGTTTAGCCATTTTCTTCAGAAGTATTGGTCGCAAGGGGTGGAACCCGACGGTGACTGCACAAGAGCTCTTTTGTATTTCAATAAAAAATAGCTGATGCTTTGAAAAATGAAGGCTTTTCTCTTATTAGCGCATTGGCGTCTCCCTCCCTCTGACGAGGTGATGGTACTCACGTGTATCATTTGCGCAATGCATGTCTGCCTACCTCATTTTTCGGCCCTTAGTGTACGATGGTAGAAAGTGCGCTGAAATGTTTTCACTTCTATACGTGATGTTACTTCGAATTTCCATTGAAACAGCTGCTTTACGGGGAATTGTTCATCAGCCCAGGTTGGGAACTTGCGCGTCTCGGCGAACGTGAGAAATTATTTTACTTCATGAAGAGGATTGTATGCCATCAGTGTCAGTCCTCGTTTGGGCGCCATGAGTTAATAACGCTTCTCAGTGATGAGGCAAAATCTACATTGCTCGTTCATTGAGTCTGTTTCCTTTGAGTTGAGTTACTGAGCCTTATTTTCTCGTTATTCTTTTACACTTTACAGAGAAAGACTATGTGCCATGCTACCTACGATCATGATGTACAAGAGCTTAAGCTCATTTTCCTGTCGTCTCATCATAGCAAAACTTTTCTTTCTAGTCCACTTGAATCATGCTTTTACCGAATTTAGCTGTGATGATCGCCGTTGGAGTACAGAGAGTGGATTTGCTAAATTTTAGGTGATGAATTTGTGTCAATAAGCAATTATTGACCCATGACGTCTCTATTTGCGATATCACATCCTTTAAACGTAGAGATTTTATGGTGTTACATTTTTTTCCTAAGGAGATTTAATAAGTCGCTCATGCTGGTGTCTCCATCTCCTCAGACGGCTCCTCCTCGACCCCCTCCCCCGTCCACGGCCCCCTCTAGCGCGTCAGCCCCGCCGCCCCCCACCACCACCACTGCCAGCAACCCGTACCAGGGGGCGCCGTACCCCCAGCAGGGGCAGCTGCCGTACCCCATGCAGCCTCAGGGCATGCCCGCTCCCCCCGGGGGCTATGCCTACCCCCAGTACCCGGTCTACACTCCCATGCCCCAGGGCTACAACCCCTACTTTGCAGCTCCGCCCCAGGGCTACCCCCAGGCCCCGTACCCCCAGCAGGGAGGATATGCGGCCCCACCCTACCCCCAACAGCCCCCCGCCAACTGGCCCCCCAAGCCTTGAGGGTGGCTTCCTACACACAGCTGTAGACCCAAAGGGTTTCTGTGTGACCATCGATTTGTGAACTCGTGATCGTAGCAAACGTATTAAGCGCGGCTTATTCTCATTGAAATCTTGTTGGTAAATTGGTCATGAGTCAGTCAACATTTTGGGATTGCTCTTGTTAGATCTGTAAGGAAGAGGGCTCAAAATGTGAAGGGAATGCAGTAGAGTTTCCTTGTTTGATTTGGTGTACCGTGATCTATAGGCTATCTGATGCTGCAAAGTTTTTCTTGGAAGTTCTTGTTGTATGGGATCAAATATTGGGAAATCGAGCTGTACTCAATCTAGAGTTCCCCAATTTAGGTCATTGAATAGCGCACAGCTGTGCATCTGGAGAGACCTCCTACCTTTCCAAGGCAGCTTGTGCTGCTGTCTAGAGCAGCTCTAACTGCTACGGTAGGAGGCCTGAGTGTCGTGTTTTTTTCCCTCAAATCTGGGCAAGTACGTATGAAGTAGAAGTCGAGCTTGCCATGACACGAGATATCAAAATTTTGGGCTTTCAACTTGGAGCACCCTAGGTCTATTTGCTATTGTATCGAAAATTGCAGTCATCATATTTTACCAAATTCTATTTTGGTAGGAGTACATTTTTGGTGTACCTTAAACCTCCCTCTTTCCATTCATGTGGTTAGGAGGCTTAGACTAACTTATAATATAATCTTTCCGTTCATGTAATCATTGAGTTTTGCATACACGTCCAACTTCTGTGTCATTACCGTTACGTGGGATTGTGTCTATGGCCTGCAGCCCTGTTGGCTATAGCGATGTTTAATGTTGGCTTGCTATGTTGCTCAGGGACCGAATTTACAAATAATTTAAATCGTCATTGTGGTGAATTTGTCAGCGTCCAAGTGGACTTGCGCTCGCTTCTGTTCTGTTATGAAGAGGAAAATTACTTGAAATTCAAGCTGCTGGTCCTTCAGGCAATGATAGCCTGCTCTGAAGAGATGGTTTTGTAATCGCTTTGTCGTGTCTGGCCTGCTTGTCAGACGTGCCTTACTATGTTTTTTTTTTGTTTGTACAATTCTCCCTGTGTTTCTGTCATTAAAGCCATCTTACATCTCTGTTTTCGAGGGACAAGTGCGCTTATTCATTCTCTGGATATGATGGCAGTCACTTGATGTCAAAAAGTTTATCGCACTGAAAACAACTCAGGATATGGGGCACAGCGCCTGGAATGTTATGGTCACAAGTAGTGTTTCATGTTGTCTCGAATATAAGGGCTGACTATGGGCGTGTGGTGTTGCCGATCTCCTAAGTGAATGCACGGTGTTTTGATATCAGGTCATTAGTGAGGCTGTATATTGTCTCATCCGATTCCCTAGGTCAACTCAATGTGCGGGAGTTTTTTTATTGAACATTTTTCAGCTCAACTGTCCAACATGAATATTTTTTCTGGAAATTCATGTCAGCGTGAGTAGTCCCCTCGCTTATTGAAAGCCCAAGCAATTGATATTCTTTCAAATCTAATGATAATATTGGAAAATGTCGCTGTGTGTTGTCAGTAAGTTGCTCCTGTGTGAGCGCAAACTAATGTGCGCACGCGCCGCTTGCATGTGCTTGGTGATTTGATCGTGATGCAAATATAAACTTTTCTTCTCGTTTCGTGGATGACCGAGTTGTTTATACTGATTTTCTCGTCCACATCCGTTGATTCGAGTGTGGAAATGTGTTTGCCAGTGAAGTTTTTCTAAGTTTAGATATGCCTGTATATTCTTTTGCGACCATATTTACAATTTCTTCATTGTGTTTTTTCTATTTTTGTGTGTAGCCACAAATGGGTGTTTGGTGTGAAGCAATGCGAGTTGCTTCGATCGTGTCACCATGTGGATTATGTAAAAATGTTATTTTCATTATTCCGTTACCGTTTGAGGAGTTCTGCAGCTTCAGAGTTACCCTTTTGTCATTTTTGAGGTAGGATTAGGGAAGAGTGTACTGTAATGCTTTGAAAACAGACTTTTTATCGAGTCTTCACCAACAGGAGTTTCGTATAAATTGCCGTTATGGAGCTACTTATTTTGCGGCGAATAATTTCTTGTATCAGTTCAACTTACTCATCCATGTGCCACGATTCTGTTGGTGTGGAATTTTATTTATAGCAATATCCGATTGCAGATTGTGATGCCATTCCCTCAACGGTCCCTCGTGGACGGCTGGAGCTTGCTCCTGTAATTGGTACTGGGTTAACCATCGTAAAATATAAATATATTATTATTCAATCCAATTATGATAAGGCGAATGTGAGTTGTTGTTGTTGTTTAGTGAATTTTCTACCATACTGAGAAGGCTTGTATAGTATAGTCTACATTAACGTAGGTAAGCGATGAGCCATATCTATTATAGCTTCCTTCTTGCATTTTGTTCTTTAGACTTAGCAATTTTCATAGCTTTCTTCATTCCACAGCAGGAAGTGAATTTTTGTGTGTGGCGAAAACCCTGAAACCGCCGACTTCTGGCGCAGATTCTCGTGCTGTATTTATGGTAACTCCCATGCTTGGCATTCAGCCTTCAAATTTCTAACTCCTCGCTTGAAAATAAAGGCTTCTACTCCCAGCTCCCAATCAATGCTTCCTTTATGAAAGCTTTAAAGTTGACCTTCAATTGAAGGTTGTCACTTTCATTTTCAAATTTACATTTCTAGTGAAATCAGAGCTCTAAATTTGAAATTTGGACTACGTGTGGTCATTGAATTCGAACGTTCATTAGTGCCATGTATTGGCAAAGTTTAGGCAATAAGGCTTCGTGTGGAAGTGGATAAAACATGGCTGGGCTGAATTCGTTTGCTAATGTGTGTAGACTGATGCCCAGCTAGCTGTGAATTTTTAATAATTGAGTCGCTGTTGCCTTGTGTTGCTTCACGAGACATAATCTCCTGACCCATTCTCAATATCCCTTGGAATTCTGTCCTTGAACTGAAAATGTAACTCTTTCATTTGTATCGATGTAGAAAAATGTCTTTGTTACCTCTCGTTGCGATACATTGATTGAAATCCGTCAGGGAATTTTTTCGAATACTTATGCACTTGTTCTGCCTCCGAGAAGTTTTATTTAGCCTCGGAATGAGTCAGGGTCCAACTAACGGTGTGGTATCTAGCGTATCAACGCTCACCTCCCCGAGCATGCCTTTCGTAAGAGGCTCGGACCTGTCACGTTCGCTAGGTTCCCGTCCTTAGCGTGATGTAATAAGGAGGACAAATTGATCGGATAACAGCGCGTTTTCTATCGTATCTTTTATCTTGCGTTCATGTAGTTATGGTTTTCTGGAGAAATTTGAGAGTTTTGTAAAAGTATACTCGAACGTTTCACTCACAGATTACCGGGATTAAGTTACTGGGAAATAGCGCTGAGATGTATTTGCACCACCTTTTGTTGAAGGTGGGCTGCTTCTCACAAGCGTCACTGAACATATCTGGTGTTGGTGTTCTATCGCACCACGTGACACGACTGTTGTCTTCAACTCTCTTTACTGACGCTCAAAGATTCGTTGTAACTTGATATACTCAAAAATAAAAATGTACTCTTTCACTGGTGCTTTCAACTTCAGTCATGTAAAACATTGCCAGCGGGTGTGTGAGACGTACGGTTATGGATGGATGTAGTGTGTTACACCACAGCCTCTCACTTGCAGTTCACCAACTTTGGTCGACTCATATTGTCGACCTTGGAGTTAGACGAAAACACTTTCGGAGAGGTGTTTAGTTTTATTTTCAGTTTTTTTTTGTAGTTCTTGACTTAGCGAGCTCCCACCGACGGCCTACGTCCAATTGCTCTACCGAAACACTTGTTTCAAGTCTTTTATTTTTCTTTTGATTTCATTATTCGTAACCAGTTTTTTGCAGCATGTTGCCTTCGTTTTAGGTGAACATAAGGAGGAATTCCATCAAAGCGGAGCTGTTGAGAGTATGTTAATCAATCGTTATCCAGCAATGATTCATTTCTTATCAAATTTTTTAACTATTTAAGAAACTTTTGCCTGTAACCCTATTCTTCCCTTATTTTTGTTTCATGCAGTTACCTGCTTGCATTAGGCGGAGCTTGCAGCACTCGCATCCTGCGCAATGGAGCGTCGGACTCTTCAGTTCGACTCATGAATTAGGTCCTTCGAGGCACAACTGGAAGCGCTTTTCAACTGTAATTTGAGCTAGTAATAAAAACAAGAGTATTTTAATTTAGTTTGCTTTTTCCCCAAATTACGACAGAATTTGTCATTTATGCATGGGTTTTCTACTAGCGATTAAGGTTTTTTGGCGAGATTTAGCTGCAGGATCACCTTAGCTGCCTTCTACGATATTGTAGCAAATCTTATAACAAATACGACTTAGTGAGAACTGTTGCAAAAATCTGTAACGTTTTTCGGAAACAAACATACAGTATCGAATAGAATACGTTAGGAGGGTTTGTAATCACCAGGGCTGTGACATTATGCATCTTGCATAAATGCATATTTGCATAAAATTGGTCAATTGCATTTTCAATTTCTAAAATGCATATGCAATTTCTAAAATGCATATGCAATTTCTAAAATGCATATGCAATTTCTTAAATGCATATGCAATTTCTTAAATGCATATGCAATTTCTTGAATGCATATGCAATTTCTTGAATGCATATGCAATTTCTAAAATGCATATGCATTATCTCAAAATGCATATGCACTATTAATACATACATAATGTCCAAACATTAATTTATATGCATTGACACACCCCCTCGCGCCATCTCGCCCTTGTCGCGGGGAGGGGGCTTGCGTGCCTCTATGATGCCCAGGGCTGTGCTGCCCAGGTGCAACCATGGCAGAGTGGCCTGGGTTGAGGGGTCAGACGAAGAGAGATGGCAGCATGTGACCACCCTACTGACTTGGACCTTCTAAATGGATTTGTGCTGAATTTCTCTCTTCGGATGACCCGGCTTTCTTTGGAACACGCTCTGACCTCCTCCTTGGGGGCTGGCGGGAGCCTAGGCCCGTCCTGCCAGTTTTGAAGTCGCATGCGGCGAGGGCTAGTGGGAGGGGTGGCTGGGTAGGCGGGGGGCTGCTTAAACGTCCTTGGCGTGCGGGAACGCGCCCTTGACTAGTCAAGCGCATCAACCTACTGATCCTGGTTACTCTGACTGCTATGCCTGTACCTAGCGAGCGTTCCCGTTGGGACTACGTGTGCCCGACATCAGGGATCCCCTTGTAGGCGGCCGATTTTTGGTGCCGGCTCGGGGTGACAGGTGAAACCAAATCTCGCTCAACATGGAAATTTCACCCACTACACCTTCGGTAACGACACGGCTTCTGCAAACGGACACAAGTACTGGACTTCCCCCAAATCTGCCTTTGGCGCAGTCAACACCATCGCAGCCTCCTGCGAGTGGTGACGCTGAAGCCAGGCGACCTGAGATAACAAAACTTAGTCTTGAACCCTACGTCCCACCAACTCAGAGCCAAAGGGTGCTACCGCGTCGACCCAAGCGACGTGTTCGGCGGCAACATTTATTTGCAGAGCCCCTAGCCAGAGTCGATGACAACGAAAGCAAAACTCTTCCCACGGAATTTAAGAGATTCTTCATGATCAAAACAAAGGACGGATCGCCCATGAGCCACGTTGACGTGATTGAAGCTAACCGTCACCTGTGCGGGGGACTTGGCGGCAGACCTGCCAAGGTAACGGAGACCCGGAACGGTGGCCTACTGGTAGAGGTGCGTAATCAACATCAAAGTGCGGCTATCTTAGGCCTGAGGTCCCTTGCAGGAGTTGGCGTGCAGGTTTCTCCACATGACAGACTCAACGAGTGCAAGGGTACCATCTGGTACGATAACTACCCTCAGTATAGCGACGAACGCCTCCTGGAGGAACTTAAGCAATTTGAAGTGAAGGCATTGTACCGGATCAAGAGATTTGAGCGAGGCGTTTTGACGCCCTCATCGATCTACATCCTTACTTTTGATCGCTGCCACCTACCACAGTCCGTGGATATTGGATGGACTAGATGCTCCGTGCGCCAGTACGTGCCAAAGCCACGCCGTTGCTTCAAGTGTCAGGACTTTGGGCATGGTGCAAGGTCCTGTCGTGTTGAGCCTGGCGTGTGCGTAAACTGCGCGGAAGAGCAGCATGAGCTGCCTTGCGCTAAATCTCCCCGATGTGCCAACTGTGATGAGCAACACCCTGCTAGTTCCCAGGCTTGTTTCTATTACAAACTGGAAGAGGAAATCATAGCAGTGCAGGTAAACCAACGCATCAGCTATGGCGAGGCTAGGCGCGTTGTTGGCAGTCGTTTTAATAAGACTCAGGGCACATATGCAGAGAAGGTTAAAGCCCCTCAAGCGGCGCCCGTCAACCGTGCCTTCGGTCCTGCTGGCCGGGACCAACAGAGGGACGCTGCAGTGAGACAGGAGCCCAGTACTAGTAGAGCGCCCCTACCGGAAATATCTACAACCGTAAAACAACCATCTGTACCCAAAATTAAAGCAAAAAGAAATCCACCCCTCAGTATTACCGAAACTACAGTTGCTGACCAGCCAAATCCATCTGATGAACCATTGAAAACCATCCCCTCAATTATAACCTCAAGAAAGCGAACGCAGAGCGGCACGTCTCCGACCCACAGCGGCAGTCAGGGGAAAGTGGCAAAGACACCTAGAGTCATAGAAAAGCTCCTGATCTTTTTCCAAGCCAGGAAAACTCAGGACGGACTGGTGAGCCTGCTCTGGAGTCAGCCGCCCCTCTTGTGGGCGTATCGGAGCCAGGAAGTAAAGTGCAAAGAGTGCCTCGACCAGACGTGCGGGTGTACAGCCGTGGGGGTGGTGCTGTGGGGAGCGCTGGGCGTGACCTTTCGGTTCCTCGTGCGGACAGTCGTAGGTCTGAGCGGGATTGTGAACGACATATTGTGACCCAGCGTGTCCGTTCTCTGGAGCGAGTCACAATTGTCCCAGAAGATATTGCATCACACATGATGAAGAGATATCCGGTTCCGCGAGGTTTCCCGACTAAGCCTCCTCCCGCAGTGCCAATACATACGTGGGATGATAGACCCACAAGTCCCGTGCCGCCTGATCTAGCAACCGCCCTGACTGAGGGTGTGGAAAAGGACTCCACGCGTGCTAAACCTAGAAAGGGTAAACCATGACCACCTATATCCAATGGAATATTAGAGGATTTCGTCGCAACTATGGAGATTTGAGGGCCCTCCTTGAGGAGTACCAACCATGTTGCGTTTGCCTTCAGGGGACCCTTCTTGGAAACCTGAACCCTGCACCTCCAAACAACTATTGTATTGAGGTTTGCTCCCCGGTGCCTAACCCGGTGCCCGGAACAGGACTTGCAATACTTGTGCGGAGAGATGTTGGCTACAGTAAAATAGCAATCAATACTAGATTACAGGCCCTGGCCCTCCGTATGTGTGTTGGGCAGCGTATGATCACGGTATGCAACATCTATACCTCACCAGGAGATCCCTTAACCTCACAGGACCTCACCCTCCTTAGCAATCAACTAACAAGACCTGCTTTCATCCTTGGGGACGCAAACGCCAAACATGTTCGCTGGGGCAATCTGATAAACGATTGACATGGAAGAGCGGTGGAAGAGTTTTTGGATGCTACCGAGTTGTGCCTGTTGAACACCGGAGCTCCCACTCATTTCCATGTACAAAGCGGTACCTCCTCTGCAATCGACGTCAGCCTGTGTACGCCCGACATCTTTCCTGATACTCAGTGGTCCGTGCTTGACGATACGTATGGTAGTGATCACTATCCCATCCTTCTGTGTGTCGCACGGTGCCAACCTGTGCCCACGGATCCACGATTTAATTTCAAGAAGGCCAACTGGAGAGACTTTGAAACCGGCTCGCGAATTGAAGAACCCGATGAGAGATGCAGTGTTGATGAGCTAGTCGAACGTTTTGTCACAACGGTGTGTGCAGCTGCCAACGCTGCCATCCCAAAGTCTCAGGGAGGCTGTCAGAAACATCGTGTTCCATGGTGGAACAACGAGTGTGCAGTAGCCAATAGTGAGCGGAAACGAGCCTTACGGCGCTATCAACGAACCAAGGAACTGGCACATAAGATCGCCTATAACCGAGCCAGAGCCCGAGCGCAACTAGTCAAGGATGTAGCGCGTAAGACATCGTGGCAGAAGTATGTCTCCGGCCTGAACACCGATACTCCCATGGCTAAGGTATGGCAAAGAGTTAATAAAATGAAGGGAAATTATGGACATAGGCGACCGTGTTTGGAAATTGATGGCTCTCTCACCGCAGACCCGGAGCGTGTAGCAGAAGTGTTGGCCCGGAGCTTCTGTCGTGTTAGCAGCGGACATGCCACCTCGGCTCTCAGACGTCAGCAGGAGCGGCGACTGCTAGATTTTTCGACTGACTCCATCTATCCGTACAACGATCCCCTCACAATGATGGAACTTTATTGTGCCTTGAAAAAGTGCAAAAACACAGCCCCCGGACCTGATGGGATTCACTACCAAATTGTGGTAGTTCTGATTCGCGAGGTCGCGGAATTTATATACACTGGGCTGCGCGACCTCCACTTCACCAGCCTAACCAACGCAAAGCACGGGTCGTAGCGCTGCTACCTTACTTTTCAATGCCCTCCAAGAACCGCCGACCTATCAACCTATCTCCAGAGCATCCAAAGCTCTAATCAGCCAACAAGCTCCAGAGCCGTCCCAGGCTTCGGTACAGTCACCAACAAAAGGGTTCACCAAAATACACCTGAACGCAAATTACGACCGAACTTCTCTTCTGAATTCGTATCAGCTTCCTATTACCTCTAGACCCAAACTTGTGGCGCTATTCTCTATCCGGCTTTCATGAGAAACAACAAAATGCGAAACTTACGTTTATTGGTATCCACATTCAGGATATTACACTTTAAAACATACCACTTGCGATAAAACCGGTCGGCTTGACTATGCTACATGAAACTATACCATCCTGCTTCATACATTGGCGACTATCTTATGGCGGAGTCTTCTAGCACCGGACTTCAGCCTTTATTACTCGTCCTTGCTCAGACTCACCATATCACGCACAACGAAGTCACCGATGAAAGTATACACGGAGGAGTACAAAGGTAGTCAACCGACCTCTACTGGCTTCAAAAACTAACTCCTCTAACCTATCCTCGGCAACCCTCCACATGCTCTCGCTATTACGCGTAACAGGTCGCACGTGGATGTCACTTTCCAGAGTATACAGAACGCAACTACCAACAAAAATAAGGATTCAAAATAGTAGCACACTACTATAAAATGATAAAGAAAATGGATCATACGGCAATATCATGCCTTCTCTATATTTACAACAAAATCTGGACTACGCACACATATCCGCAACAATGGCAAACAGCAATAATCATGGCCTTTGCAAAGCCCAACAAGCCTGCCTCCAACCCTGATAACTATCGACCCATTGCCCTGACTAGCTGTCTTGGAAAATTGATGGAAAAGATTGTAAATGTCCGGCTAACGCGATGGCTGGAGACTGAAGAGCTGGTGAACCCTGTACAGTTTGGTTTCCGACAACACCGCGGGACCGTAGACGCTCTGCTGCTCCTTCAGAACTACCTAATAGCTAACCTCGCAGAACGTCGCCAGACTATATGTGTTTTCTTCGACCTGCACAAGGCCTATGATACTGCGTGGAGATATGGGATCCTCAAATCGCTGCATGGATATGGACTCCGCGGTAATATGGCCTTGTATATCGAGAAGTTCCTTGGTGAGAGAACCTTCCGTGTCAGAGTGGGTGGTACGCTCTCCTCACTGCAGCTTCAGCGTGAAGGCTTGCCTCAGGGTAGCGTCATGAGCTGCACGTTATTTAATGTCGCCCTGAATGGAATTACTACAGTCCTTCCTCCTGGCATTTTGGCCTCGCTGTATGTGGATGACTTTATGCTCTATTCAACGTCTGCTTTTTTGCCTGCGGCGACCCGCAGAATGCAGAAAGCCATCAACAGTGTAAACAGTTGGGCTCTTGAGCATGGCTTTACGTTTTCTACTGAGAAGACTGTAGGCCTTCATTTCCAAGGCCGCGGCCGCGGTGATCCTCCTCGACTGGTGCTGGGGGAGGAACAGATAGTTTTTGCGCGCAGCGTAAAGTTTTTGCGGATGACTGTGGATGATAAGCTCAACTGGAAACCCCACCTGGCTGCTCTCAAGGTTGAGTGTGCTCGGAGAATGAATCTCCTAAAGTGTATATCTGGAGTAACGTGGGGAGCAGATCGAGTGACGTTGTTGCGACTATACAGAACCCTCATCAGGAGCAATATAGACTATGGCTGTATAGTATATCAATATGCCAAAGAATCCTCACTCGCTAAGTTGAAACCAGTGCACCATGCAGCTATCAGGCTAAGCACTGGTGCTTTCCGATCCTCACCCTCTTACAGCCTGTGCGTGGAGAGCGGAGAGCCACCCCTGTGGCTCCGACGTGTGCAACTAACCTTACAGTACCTGGCCAGGCTGGAGCAAGTCCCTTTGTCTCCTGCATGGGCCAGTGTGCACGCGCCCCTTGGTCGACACCTGCCTTTTCCACATTTCATACCCGCATCTGTGGATTACCCAGCGATTACGGCCGCAATGCAATTGAGACCCATGCGTATACTCCCAGTACTCTTGGACAACTCTGCGACATGGCGCGTCCCTATAGAAAGTTTTTGCACAGGATGCCGGATGCCCAAGAAGGAATCCATGCCCGATCACATCCTGAAGGGAATTTTCATGGACCATGTACTTGAAAAGCACGCAAACTCCGTGAAGTTGTACACTGACGGATCCAAAACGGGAGACGCCGTGGGATGTGCCGCCGTGTCTGGGGAAAAGGTCAGTGCAATGAAACTACTCCCAGAGTCATCAATTTTCACAGCAGAATTGTACGGTGTGATGGAGGCACTGAAATTGATTGAGGACTACCCATGTGGCTCTTTTACAATTTTTGTTGACTCGAAAAGCGTAATCGAGGCCACGCAAATGTATAATAGTACACACCCACTCATTGCTGAGATTCTCGTAATGTTAATAAACCTTGCGAGTAGACGTAAGAGTGTCACGTTATGCTGGGTGCCCGGACATGTGGGAGTATCGGGCAATGAGCGAGCTGACCGGGAGGCTAAGCGAGCTGCGGAGACAAATGGGGAAACGTTGAACTTGATGGTCCCATTCCGAGACTACTACCCTCGGATAAAGGCTGCAGTGAGAAGTTTGTGGCAACAGGAGTGGGATAGAACAATTAATAATAAATTAAGATGTATTAAACCCACCGTGCGTGAGTGGATATCTTCTAGTTGTCGCCCTCGTCGGATGGAGGTGATACTCTGCCGCCTTCGTATTGGCCATACCCGTTTGACGCACGGGCACTTGATGGAGCGACAGCCACAGCCACGATGTGAGCGGTGCCACGTTCCTCTGACTGTCAAACACTTTCTTGTTGAGTGCCCTCGATATGCAGCTGTCAGGAATGTGTGTTTCCCGAGACTGCGAGGTCCTGATGAGGATGTAATGATCGGAATGCTCGGGGAAACTTTACGCTCAACCTTCGATGTATCAGCGATTAAAACGTTCCTGGAGAAGTGTAATCTGATGTCAGAAATTTAACCAGAGAAAGAACAACGTAAGCAAGGAACTTCTTCACATCTGAGATGTGGAAGACTAAACCGCAATATGGCCGGGCGCGCTGCGTAGATGCCTCTGGGGGTTTCAGCGTGGGTAAGGCGCCCGGCCATAAATGGGTGGGCAGCTGAAACCCCCTATGGGGCCTTTGGCTGCCCGTGCTAACAAAGTGGGCGTGGATCTGTAGATGATCTCTTCAAAGATCAACTGGGGCTCTTATAAGATGACAAATGTGGTTTGAAATTGGAGCGGTTTTTTGCGATGGATGTTGCTATGTCTCCATAATGGTAATTGTGATAAACTTGGAATAGAGATTATATATTGTGCTTTTGCTGAAATGATGTGAATGTTGTATTTTTTGAACTGTGAGACCTACGGCGCGATATAGTACGAATTACTGAAGCGCTAGCAAATCAATGCTAATACTACTACTACTATGCATTGACACATAATATTAATCTGGTTTGACATGCAACTCTAGTGTGGTGCAGAAATAACTAAATTAATCCCTACCTTTCATTTTATAGGCATTATGAGTTGTAACAAGATTGTAATGAAGTTCAATTCCATTGGGTATGTTGAGTTGGTGAGGGCGGTATGGTCGTGCTGTGCACTTATGAATGGCTGCATACTAAATGCTTCCACAAGTAATGATTGTGGCATATGAAAAATTAAGTTAATGTAATCTGGCGTAAGAAGTTCAGTAAATATAAGTAGGTGTAATTATCTATATTCAATATTGACACATTGCACCGAATTTCGCAATAGTTTTGTCTTCATTGTAAAGTTACTGTTCATTAATGCGAAATTGCTTGCCGTGGCACAGTGGTTAAGGGATCGGCCTTGTATGTTGGAGACGAGGGTTCGTATCCCGGCGCTGGTGCGGCGATTTTCCCCGTTGGGTATAAGGGAAAGCTCAAGCACAATACCCCACTCAACCCAGGTGTCGGAAATGGGTACCGGCTTTACGGGGGACCGTCATGGTATCCTATATATAGTGTTAGTTATAAGACATTTGAAAAACCAATGCTCATGATCATATGTATCAGGCTTGATTGGAAATAAAGCATCCCAAATATGCCGATGTTTGTTTGTAGTTTGTTTTGTTTGAATATATAATATTTTTCATTACTGAAAAGAAAGATAAACAACTATTGGAACATTCATGTTTGGACCTTGTATCTATATTTTTGACCGAAAATTTTGACAACCAAGATATTGAGCTTAGGAGACCTTTAGGGTGGCTGGTAAGTACGGCATAATTCTAAATGGAACTCTTCTCTCAGATATCAACTCAGCGACGATCACAAGTGACCCGACATTTAGGGACCGCGCGCCACAGAAGTAAAAAAACAGGCTGCGGTTGGCCTGCTGCCCGAAGGGTCTGGAAACCCTGAAAGTATTGACCCTGAAGAGTTTGAAAGTCCAAACTCTGGCCATATTGCTCAAAAAAAAAATCAACAATGACCCATGTGAAGCATTTTAGGATCTGACATACCTTTCAACAAATTGAACAATCTAATACTTGAGGAGTTTTTGAAAAACTACACAGGATTGGCCATCCCAGACCAGTCAACCGGCCGAAAGTATTATGTGCAGCGCGTGTATGATGATAAAATGAAAACGTTAAGGAAGAAGGCAGAAGGACAGAAAGTATGGGTATCTCTAGATGAAACCACAGATATAGACCAACGACACGTTGTCTGCTACGTATTTGGCGTACTGGGAGTTACGAAGAACGATGTAAAGCTACTTGGCTAATGAACAGATCTTAGACAAAGTGAACCATTCGATAATTTCTACATTCTTCCACGATTCTTTGCGATGCATTTGGTCGCAGCGAGTAAACTATAACGTTCTGATAATTACTACTGATGCTGCTTCTTATATGAAGAAAGCTGTTAATGCAGTGCAAGTTACGTATCCTAAAATGATACACATGACGTATTTAGCACATGCATTACATAGGGTTATTGAGCTGGTTCGCTCTAATTGCCCAAACATAATTGCTTTAATTTCATCGGTTAAGAATATATCCGTGCGGTCACCCAACAGAATTGACACGTTTAGAGACCTTTGCCCCAATACACCGATTGCTCCTTCTCCTGTCGTGACCAGATAGGGCACATGGATCGAAGCAGCGACATACTTGGCAACTAACTTCGACAAAATCTGGGAAGTTATATCCACGTTTGACAGCAGCCAAGCTCAAAGCATTGAAGACTCTAATGCTTTGCTTCAGGATGTAGGAACACCAACCACATTAAATTTCATCTCAGCAACATTCTCGATGTTGCCAAGTCAATAAAACAGTTGGAGGCTACAAGTCTTTCATTGTCTTCTGTGATTGATATTATTAACAAAGTTAAAGAATCCCTGAAAACATCATATGACAAACAATTACTAAACAAACTTGACGATGCAAAAGAGAAGAATACTGGCTTCGCCTCATTGAAATATATTAATTCAGTATTGAAAGGCGATCCATGTATTACTGCACTGGATAATTTTCCAAATGATCTGACCCCCTGTGGTATGCTTTGTTATAAGTATGCACCCGTTGTATCTTTTGAATTGAGAGAATCTTTTCTGTTTATAAAACTTTTTTAGCTGACAATAGGAAAAGTTTCACCTTTGAGAATTTGAAGTAACATGTGGTAGTCAAATGTAACTCGTTAAGTAGATGACATTATACTTATTGTTAATATTTATTAGCCTACCTTCTATTGCCAACATAATACGAGCCATAATAAGATTGTAACCACATTTTTATATTTCGCTGTAAACAGGTCTTATTTACATGTTTTTGTTAACAAGTTTTGTTTATATATGGTATTACTTATTACATTTAGTAAGTAATTTTGTTTCCCTTGAGTCCTCTATTTCTCCACAATTCATCAATACAATTGAGAGTTTATAGGTAAACTAGTACAATCTAGGGATCTATATAGTGCATAGTTATAGCCAATAGAGCAGACGAATGCTAAGTTTCTCCTTTCCATATAATCAATTAAAGGAATTCCCTTAAAATATATTTAAAAGAATTGAAAGACATGCATATGTGCATTATAATAAATGCATATTTGCATGATAATAAATGCATATTTGCGTAATAATAAATGCATATTTGCATAAAATAAGAGCATATTTGCATAACATAAGTGCATATAATGCATAACATAAGTGCACATAATGCATATTTATAGCTGCATATAATGCATATTTATAGCTGCATATAATGCATATTTATAATTGCATAATGTCACAGCCCTGGTAATCACTGATAAGGCGAGCACCCACACTCGGGCGTGGTCGTAGGTCAGGCTTGACTGTCCGTGTTCCGACCTCCAAGCTTTGTGGGCATGCTACATTAAAATATAAGTATACAAATTGAAGCTCATGAGTGTTCCCAAGAGACGAAGGAAGGAAGAAGGTACCATTTAGTATGGAATTAAGGGCTCGAGGAATCTAAGTACAATGGGTTTCTACACATCCTGCGCTTTGAAACAATACGGATGAAAGAAATTCATGAAACATGAAATTTGAAGAAGAAAGTGATTGATGCTGAAAAATTGACAGAGAGCTGAAAAAGAGTACGTACCTAAACAAAACCTATTCCATCTCGACAGAAGAAAGGCTTACCCAACCTTCAGTTTGGGACCTCACTTGAACTTGAAATATATATATATATATATATATACATGTAATATACATACGGCGATAATACTGATTACTAATCAGTATTATCGCCGTATCCGCGTATTGTCGCCACAATGCCACCAAGAGCTCGTCCTGTTCGAGTACGATATGGGGCTCAAGGGAGATCACTTTCTTATCCTTGCATCTAAGACGACATGGATTCGCCCAAAGATCCTGCTCGCCCAGTCTTTTTTTTTTTTTTTTTTTTTTTACCATTTTACCAGTCGTTACCATTAACCATCCTTCGAGATCTCTCGGATCATTCAACAGCGCCAATAGAACTATCAAGGTGCCTAGTACTACGCCAGATATTCTGCACTAGCTGTCGTAAATACAGGCGTACACAAAAATGGTGCTCAAGCAACGCAACGGGTGTCCAGCGTGATAACGCCAATTGCAATGCCAGTGGGTGTACGAGTTCCAAAATTTGTCACTGCTGTGGCTAGAGCCAATACGCTTATGCGCATAATAAGTGGCTGGATACATTTCAGTATCAACAAGAAATTTTTACAATTCATGGCAAGCTCAAACCCAGTATAGCACAAGCCAAATTAAAGCTGGATTCAAAATGTCACTAATACCGACGTTTTTTCGTCAGTGTTACACAGGCGGCTGCTGTTGCTGCTTCTGCTACTGCGACTCCAGAGATTTCCAGCCTGTGGTGCTCGCACGATATTCCAGGAAGTGCGAGGAAAGTTAAGGTAAATAATTGGATTCCGCTATATATTCGTGTTTTTATTTCTGGGGGTGTGAGGTTCAAATGAAATTTCTCTAGGGGTGCTGGATGAGAAAAAAATCGGGAACCCCTATTCTACTCCAAAAGCCTCGTCTGACAACTTCTCCGCCGATGAAAGTACAGCCTCTGGACCCGGCTGCAAATCATTCTATCGTACCTACTGACAGCAATGCACGATAAAAATACGAAATATCTGATGACTAAAAGTAGCCAACATAAAATAAAAAACAGTGTATTTCCAAACAGTTCATACAAAAGTGGAATGATGGCCTTTATATTTAAGTGGTGGAAAAGCGCCAATACGTGTTCTAATACAATAAAAAAGGTTAAGTTTAATCATGTCGCTTCAGAAATATACATGAGAAATGATGCATGCCGTACGCAACTTAAATTACGCACCGTTCCTCAGTCAACATTCAACCACCTCGTTTTTATTAGGTGTCGGTTGCTGGATCCCCAAGTGCGTAAGATATGAATGCATGAAATTGCTCACGTTTACTCGGGAGGTTTACCTAAGGAACTGCAACCCCTTACGCAAGTTACGTAAATAATTAAATAATTCAAACGCGGGTAACACCTGAGTAATTCGACTTTACGCCTCCAGTTGCCTAAGCAATTTAGTAATGATTAAACGACGAGGTAAATATGTTCACGTTAGTGAATGATACATATTAAAATTATGTGCAATGCCAAATATCGTATCACTGCAATTGGAAAAAAGTAAAAATAATAAAAATGAATAATAATAATGAAGGCATCTACGGATGCTTTATTTCCAATCAAGCCTGATACATATCACCTTGTACATTGGATTTTCAAATGCCTTATAACTAACGCCAGGACGCCACGACGCTTTCCCCGGTCAAGACCGGTACCCATTTCAGACACCTGGGTAGAGTGGGGTATTGTGCTTGGAATTTTTCTCCTATACCCAACAGAGAAAACCGCCACCGCCAGCGCCGAGTTTCGAACCCGAGTCTCTGCTGCACGGCGGCAGAACCTCTAGCACATGGCTATCGCGAGCACCTGCTTGCGTAAAACGTTATTTTACGACATCAGCTCTGACCAGACAAAAATAAATTCATATTTTACTCTATGAGTACATTCAACTTTCATACCACTCCCCCTAGATTCAATACTTTTATTAACACTTTTCTTTAGGATACGGCCGTCATGAAATATTTACCGTCCCCCGTTTTGTTACGGGAGACAGTAATTTCCAAAAAATATGATAGATGAAATACGAACAGTTCCGGTTTTAAATATATCTTAACATAAAAGTCCTAAGTTGATAGACAAACAATATGACGTAAGCAATAGCTGTTCCAGGGGCTTATATATAATTGAGATAAGCAAATTAAAATATATTCTTTTGGAAATTTTACTCCAGGCACGGATTGAAAGCTTAAAAATACTGTCAATACTACAGAGAAACTGCATGGATACTATAACACAGGTGAACTGTATACTTCAGTGCGAATGACGCTTAAAAAAATTCCGCTCCCTCCTGAGAAGGATAAATTATTGTCTCTGTGTAAAATAGCGCTCTTAAGAAGATGTGAGGTCCTAAGCTGAAGGTTGGGTCGGCCTTTCTGCTGTAGAAATGGTATTGATATTCTTTTGCTATGGGCTCTCTTTTTCAGTTCTCGGCTCTCAATTTTTCAGGATCACTTACTTGCTTTTTCAAATTCTATCATGTTTTATGAATTTCTTTTAATCTTAATGTTGTTAAGCAGAGGACGGAGAGAAAATCGTTTTACTTAGATTCCTCGTTCCCTTAATTCCAAACTAAAAGTGCCTTTGTAGTGATCGCCCTCAGCCGTACTTCAGCCTAATTTCATAAAATATTAAAAAAATAAAATCCTAAAATTAAATTATACAAATGTAGTTATTTTTACAGTTTTACAAGACCAAATTATTTCGATTAAACTCAAAATTGTACCAAAACTGTGTTTTCGAAAATATTTGCCGATCACGTTTCCGTCAGTCACTTCCGTTGGAAACATTCGCGCAGAACCATTTGGCAAGCTCGATAGCCATTTTCCAGGCAGACTGCTCATTTCACGTTGTGTGTTCTTCAGATATTAGTCCTTGGGCCCCAGAGGGGCAATTGTAAGTATCAAGTGTAACGATAAGTGTGTATTATGTCTTAACCTTCCTGTGTTGTGTCTTAACTTGTTCCGTGTTAGGGAGCTCTCGTTATTGTGTCGTAGAAATATTCACTATGTTGTCTCTGTGCCAGTGTTAGTTAGTCACCAGCCTCAAGCTCACTGCCACATCTTTGCCATAGTTCTCGTGTTTACTATTCTCCGATGATTCCGTGTTGTGCTTCAGTGTTAGACGATATTGGCATTAGCTCCTTGGATGTATTTTAGTGCTGAGCAAAGTGTTAAGACACTTTGATGTCCACAGAGATCATTTGTTAGTGCTCAAATTATTTGTATGTTCCAGCTTCTAATTAATTGTGTCCTCAACTTTTGTATTTTAATTAAGTCGTGATTCAAACAAGTATGGAACCCTTTTCACGTTCAACACTCAACGTTTAAAGTCCAAAAATCTTAAGAAATAAAATAGGATATTGCAGCAAATCGCGTTTGTATTTTCTGCAGTACTCATTTCAAGTCAATTCATAAATAATTGTTCCTTATAAATACCTAACTACATTTGACATGACTTTTAGGAATAGAAGCAGCGTTCTTATGTTCAATATTTTTCCATGAATTAATTGAGCCTTTTTTAAATCACTGTAACTTTGTTCTCAGCTTAGTTGTTGTGACTTTCGTGTCCGTTTATGGGCTGCTCCTTTTTATGTAACTTCTGCTGCAATTCTTGCTCATCTAAATAATAGAGTATAGAGACTTCACCTTTTCTCATACTTATATTTTTTTTAGTACATTAATTATCTAATTACCTCAGTGCTTTAGCTATTATTTTGGCTATAGCTCATTTAAACTCAGTTGTGTTGCTGCTTGCAATGTCAGGATAGAGCTTGTGACCAGTTGGTCTGGAGCACTGATTCTGGTGTTGAGATGATTCAGGCTGCGACTCGGGCGCTAGAGTTGCGGACTGATTCTCAGCACCAGACCTCTGCCATTGTTCATCCTGTGAATGTTGCAGTTTTGCGCAGTCTTGCACATGTGTATGAATAGACTCAAATTTTGTGTTCAAAATAATTCAAGTCACCTGCTCCCTCACAGGATCGACGGGACCACACATTCAAGCACTCACAAACACGTATGAAACCAAACCCTAACCTCTTAATTTAAGGAGCTTACCTCCTCCGAGTTCTCCTCCAAGTGTTCCCTCCAAGCTTCTCCTCATATTCAAAGTTCACTATACTGGAAAGGCCTGCACCCCTGCAGCTAAGCCGCTAAAATCTCCAGTTGAGGCCATTTGGGCGAGAGTCACCAATTCCTACCGAGTTTTCCCAACCGGTAATCAACTCCCTACCCAGCACTCAAATCACCAATCACTTAGTGTCGGAACCCCCCCCCCCACACTTACAAAACATCGACTTCACACTCCAGCTCGCGCTTCACAAGCCTGAGCTGAACGAATCGTCTGAAGTCCTCCAACCTCCTCGGACTCTCCCCAAGAAGTCTCGCGAACAAGAGTCAAGCCTCGCACTTGGGAGTGCAACCTTCTCTTCAATAAATTCCATACCGGCGAGTGAAACTATTCTCTCATTTTCCTCCGGTGTTGGCTTGTGGTAGTTTGGTTGTTTCATGGATTATTAGACGCTAGATATATTGCGTCCGAATACCCAGAACTCCTTCAGAGTCAGAGGCCTTAAATCATTCAATTAGCAATTAAGTGTGCTTGGAAAAGCACTGGTGGCCCTTTTAAATAATAAGAACATTCTCTTTTGAAAACGATAAATTCCTCAATAATCAACATTTAAAAAAATCAAATTCTATTAGTCCCCCATTTGGGACAAGTTTATACCTTCTTCACCCTTCTTTTCTTAAGAACACTTTTGATGTAGTTATAAAAGCTATAAATAACTTACTATATAATCTATTACTTTCCTTTGTCAAGGTTTTTTACAATTATCGAATTTGGAGTGTTTTATTTTTACTGCCTTTGTTTAAGTTGCGTTTGGCTAATAGTTATCGAAGAGAAAGTAATACATCGACTTTTTAGCCCCTGCAACTTTTTCATGTATAAAAAGGTTATATTACTTTGGCTGTGCTGTTAAAGCACCAAAAGATAATGTGTAAACATATGCCTTGAACATTTTTAGACTTTTTCCAAAGTATTGAAGTTTTAATAATAAAAATAATAAAACTAAGGAAAACTTGGAACTTAAATAAATGAAATGAAGAGCAGTTAATTTTTCATGGATGTAATATGACGTGAAAATAAATTATTCACCATTTTTGGACAAAATACTGTCAGACCTGAAGTAAGTCCAAGTAACTTAGTGAATTTGTTGACAACGGTTACCATGGCAACGAGTTTTAGAAGTAACTTCTATTTTCTCTGACCATTCTGTGACATTGTCTCAAATTGATTGTGCCTTAAGAGTTAAAATGATGACGCCAATTTTATAAAATGTTTATAATTATTTCTAATGATTGCTGAGCGTGTATTTTACTTTGAAGTTTGAAGTAAAGTAGATACAAAAGTAAGTTTTTGAAGCAAGCTGCCTTATCCCTTGCTCTGGGTTATATTTTGGTAACGAATAGTTTTGTTAACTGAAGTATTTTCATAGCAAAATTGTTAAAAACTGTTTAATTGAGTTTTTATGCAATTAAATTTAGGTAAGAAATTGCATCATTCCAGACACTTAAGAACAGCACAAAGGCCTCTTATTTTTCCCCATCATTCCAACATTTTTCTTTTTTCTATATTCTCATTTTGGAATACTGTACAAGTGTTGAATTCAGAAAAAATACTCTTTATTCAAAATAGAAATTTGACCATAAGTTATTTCTGTGATAATGATTTTGTATGATGACTATTTTGGTAATTGTATGCTATGTCACTTATTAAGTTGGCTATATTGCTGACACCTGATGCCTAACTAACATAGCAATTTCAATTACCAGAGTTTGAATGGTATATTAGGTAATTGATGAATTTGCATTTTTGTCCATTTTTTGAATCACATATTATACTGTATGATTATTATTTCTAATTTTCATGGAAATTAATTGAATTTAAAAAACTTAAGTGTAAAACCTACAATATAATATACTAAAAAATGTGACTCAAATGTTCTCTTCTTTAGGTATAGTTTGTTCAAATTTTATAGCTATAAAATTTGCATCTTGTCCCATTTTCAGAGAAAGGCATCTTATTAATAAAGAAAATATTTCTTCTCAAAGTGATATAGTATCTACTTTATCTATTTTCAGATACCATGTTTATTACAGAATAAGGTCAATATTGAATTTAATGTTGGCAACAATTTCAAATTTTTCGTTGCCACACATGGGTAATATGGTACAATGGAAGACATTTTACACGAATGACATTGTGCTTGCAAATGCTTAGTTTTCGAGATATTTAACTTTGAAGTTATAGGAACGTCATTAATATAATTGAACAAACAGACACGTAAATAAGCAAAAATGTGGTTTTAATGTAACAATTAATGAGGTTAGGTTAGGTAAAGTTAGGTTAGTTAAATAAACTAACCTAAATTAACCTAAATAAACTTAAAATAACTAAATTTAACTCAATCATACCAAGGCCGAGGATTCCCGCCAAAAAACTTGGCGTGGTCCGCATCCACGTAACGACGGAAAAGCCATATTGACACTGCCGTTAATGAACTTTACCTGAACCTTATTTATGCCTGAACGTTATTTATGCTATATCTAAAAATTAACCATTTGCAAGCACAATGTCATTCGTGTAAAACGTTTTAAAATGTTTCCAATTACCTAAATTTCGTAATTCAATTATGAAAGTTGTTGACAACATTAAATTCAATATTGACCCAGAATAAGCTAAATTTTAGTGATGCTGGTATGGATGTGAAAGAGTTGGAATTATATCTCAAGTCATTTGAGAGCTCAATAAGCCTTTAACCCCTTCGCCGGCAGAAACGTGTATACTCGTTTCCAGAAAATGTTCTTTTTTCCTTCAAAAACCAGCTACATACGTTTATACTCGTCAATTTTAAGCCTTTGTAAGCCATTCTACGTGTGAAATGAGTATTCTTGTCAAATCTTACACCTAGCAGAGAGGATAGGGTAGAGCTGTGGGATTTCAAAGACATTGTTACTAGACTTGCTCCGACAGCCATTGTTGTCGGATGGGTGTTGTTTGCCTCCACATTTGCATTCATTTTTTGTAGCATTTTAAAGTATTACATCCCAAATGTCTAGTTCAATGGAAGATAGTGAATACGAACCTTCCCTCAGAAGCTTGAATATTTCTGATAACTCTGCCAGTTCATCTGACAATGACTATTTCTCAACATCAGACAATGACTATTTGACTCGTTTTGGCTGACAAAGGTATTTTCAAAATAAAAATTTAACCACAAAAATGGGAAGAAAAAATAATTACAAACTTTTCATAACCAGCATCAAAATTTTATACAGAACCAAAATGAAAAAATTAGTCTGAAAAAGAAACGTTTTTAACACGTTAGTTGCGATGGGTTAAACTGAAGTTCAATATTCAACTTAATTTTAAAGTCAAAAGTGATAAGCAAATTTGTAAATATCAAACATTCACTGGGCCTGTTAAATACCATTAATTCAGAAAAGCTGTCAGAATTTTTCAAAACGACCCATCGATGGGTCGTTTCGCAGCAGGAAAAACCTAACTACGACCCACCGGTGGGTCGTACCGCAATGAATGTGTTAACAAAAAAATTGTTGGGGAAGGGGTTAATATTTTTCATGGCAAATGTATGATGTTATGATTGCTAGGTTTCTTACATACCTTTATTGATATAGTTTTGACTTGGCTGAAATACATTTTCTATGGTTTCATTCTAGAAGTAAGAAAATCATTGAAATACCCCTAAAATATTTATCTTAGATATTTTAGAGCTGTTTAAAAATATAACCATAGAAAATTTACTTCATAACCAAATTTATTACAGACTTCATTGTTTCAAATTGATGATATAAATCCTATTGTGTTCAAGAAGCATCCATATAGATTTTCTGTCATAGTAAAGTCTAAATGGAAAGTACTTATTTATATCCTACCATGAAATAGTTTGTCTTCATATTTTTAGCCAACTGAAAAAGAAAAAAATATTTATAAATTTAAAAAGCACTGCTGGCAAAAAATTCATGTCAGCTCTAGCAAAAAATTGGTGGTAGGCTAACCTATATTTTACAGGAAAAGTAGCCCAAACAAACACAGATCCCAAATGTTTGGGCAGAGTTTGATGGGCTGCAATGAATGCAAGGGATTTATTTAGCTTTTCTATTTTTCAGGTCACAAAATGAATTCTGATGGCATGCCATGGTCTTACAATGCTAACAGGTGAGTTCAAAAACATTCTACCCTACATTAAAAGTATTGTTTACTGATGCTTTCATTTGCATGATTTTATAATGACCACATTTCTATGTTTGACTTATGTTATGTGCATGCATTATTTTTTCATAAAGTTTTAATATTTGTTACTGCTATTGATTTTGCACTGTTGGATATTATGTCATTTTGTTCTGTAAAATTTTTTCAAATTGAGATCAATCGAGTCAAGAAGAAGATATGAGACTCTTATTTGAAGGCTTGGTAGACCTTCTTTTATGTTGATATAAGATAGGTGTTTTGTGATGGACCTTTTTTTTTTACAGGACTTATTATCGTCATCTTTAAGGGTAATTGAATTTAATCAACTTCCTTCAATCTTACTGTTTCTATGCATTGGGTGTAGGAATACACCTTGTACATTGATTCTTCATTTACATAATTTCATGCTAAATAGTACCTTTCTCTTTTTTCTCTTGGAAACATCTTTGTCGAGGTTAGGGAGGCTTAATCTAACCTATGCACTATCCAGAGATAAATTGAGCAGTTCAATTTTTCTTTTTTTCAACTGAAAAAGGTATAAATTATTATTTCCTTATGTCTTTACCAAATTACAATATGAAGAATTTGCTACATCTTATAGCAAGTGATCTTCTATAAAAATGAACTTTCATTTGCTAGTCTTTCCTTTCAGCTGTGATTCTGAAGTAATTCAAATTTTTTCATGTCATGATTCTCAGAGCTAAAAGCTCCTATTATAAAAATTATGTGTCTGTCTTGTCTCATGAAATTTACTGGGTTCTGGACAGCAGCACCATGTCTGCATGGAGCAACAACGACCTGAGCAGCAGTGGCAGGAGCATCACCTCAGCCACCAGCGGGGGCAGCAGAACAGAGCAGAGCACTTTGCCTGGCCTGGTGGAGGATGAGGGAGCACGCAACCAGAAGCTTGAGAAGCAGGTGAATACTTTGTTTCCTGTCTTCTTGTCTTTTGGTATCTAAATTATGATGCTATTGAGAAAACAATTTTCTGGGAGTAAAGTACTAAGTAGGTAGCCTAAATTGTGTGGGAAGTTGCCTTAAAATGTTCCGTTTTTTTTTGTTGCTTCAGATGCTTAATCGTTTTGAATTAAAAAATTGCTATTACCGAATTTACTTAAAAAAAATACTAAGCAATGTTCCAAGTAATGTCACCTAATGACACATAAGTTACATTTTATCCTGGACTGATCAGAAAACAAATGAAGCTAGAAACTCCCTCAATTGACCCTGGTAAACTGATTATAAAGATGTACCATGATAAATGTGGTATAGAATTAAAGGAACTGTTTCCAAATTATAGTGAGATAATTGTAATGTAGTAATCTAAGTAAATGATTGCTAATTTCATTAATGTTTTTATTTTCCTCATTTTTCTACCCTAATTGATGAATTACTTTGAAACTATACTTTTACCTTGGAATAGTAAAAGCACAGATCAGCATCAAAAGGATTAATACATATGTATACTTTCAGCAATTGTGTATGTACTATGAGAAATAGTGTTAGCACACAAATTATTGTCCAGAATCTGAACTCGGTCAATTACAATATTCCGCGTGCATGTCATTCCAGCGGAAGCTGCACGAGGCTCGGTCTGCCCGCAAGCGCATGAGCACCGGCCTCATGCAGCCGTCCGAGCGCGCTGCCTCCGCTCGTTCCAGGCCCTCGTCCTCCGTGTTGCACGGTCAGTCCCTTGTCTTGGTTACCTTGTGTGCTTCTGTGGAGCTGTGTTAGGTTTGTAGAGCTGTGAACTAGGTGAAGTGTTTCGAGACCTTCTAATGTGTGTATGGGTTTGGGTTGATACTGGGTCTGATTTAGACCTGCTTTTCGAACAATATCTTGTATGGAGTATACAATCTTCTTGTTAGAGACCTGTAACACATTGCTAGCAACTGCCTGATTTTTTTTGTTCAGTTTCTGGAAACATTTCATGTATAGCTGAGGTATTTCTATGCATTATTTCAAATAGTGAGCTGTGTCATATGTCGCATCCTTCTATAAATTTAGGGTTCAAATGATCGCGTGTGCGTTACCCTTCAAATAGAAAGTTGAAGGATGGAATGCCCATCACGTCAGCAGTGCTTATCCTCTGTGGCGGCTTGGAATGATCATTTCTTTATTCGTGAGTGCTTCTTGGAGCACTCGAGCCGATGCCATGACTCAACCCGTTTCCCACTATCTGCTGTTACAATAGCCATTACTGTGTAAGTTACTATTCATCAAAGTTTTTATTATTGAAAATTTCTTCGTGTAGTTGCATGACAAAATAAATACTGTGTTGGTACAGAAAAAAATTACCATGGACCAAATTCAGGACCGTTTGTTATATGTTTTTTAGAGGCTTTATTGTGGGGGATTAGCTGCTGCGCATTGACCATTTCGCAAAAGTTAAGTCTGCGGTGTTCAGAGGTGCCCAGCGCAATTGAGATGTTCGGTTTTCGTCAATATGCCCGGCGTTGCGTTGTTTTCTCTCACTTTTTATAGTTACTCAGAGGAAGCACTGTGATTGCATTGCCTTTACATCCGATAGTTCTACCAAGAAGACATACAAAGTCGCATTAATTTTTTAACTGGTGTCTTGTGCGTTTTAAAGTATAGGTTTTTCTGCTACTATATCGTGTTTCACCTCAAATGCTGAAGTATCAATTTTTGTCTATTCGAAACATTCCTTGGTGTTGAGTGGAAGGCCTGTAGTTCCTGCTGACTGACTCACCAGAGTGTGAGTGATTACTACTTTTTCTCGATATTCAGAAATACGTAACTTGGTACAACTTACTTCTCTCTCAATCACGGGGCTTGTGGTCTAGCTGAGGTAGGTACTTCCAACGTCCTTGCTCTGACACCCTGTACATTCTCTCTACCATCAAACACGCTTGTGAGTTAGTGTAGCATCATCTCAAAACTATTTCAACCTCATTATGCATTATTTTTGCAGTACTTGTTCCTTACTTAGTCAAAAGCTTAATGTGAGCGCTTTAGGACGTGTTGCGCGGTTACTGCTTATTCAGCGTGTGTCTGTGAAACGCCACCTGTATCATAATTTTTAGGATTTTTTGATTCGAGTGACCAAAGGCTCCCGACTCTTATCGAATATCATTGGTGATGCAGTGCTTGTCACTGCGGCTATTATCAGACGAACTTTTTTTTTCTGGCACCAATCGGTCTGATTGAATCGTGTTTTGTATTGAAAGCTGGACTCGGAGTTCGTAAAAATAAGAAGTTGATGTAGAAGGGAATTTTTACGGGTAGTATAATTTGTAATAATTTTGTACTAATTTTTCTCTTGTAATTTTCCAATGTAAAAGTTTGCAAATTTTTCTTCAGCAAGGTTTGAAGACAGCATGTTCTTCACTCCTACTCTTCTAACTAATGCTGATTGTGGGGTTTTAAAGCACTTCCAGTCTTCCGTTGGTGAGGAAACGGTAATTTAGTGGTAGGCTCTTGAATTCTTTTGTGTAAATTACATAACTTGATTACTCTATTTCTTTATTTCCTTTAAATTTATGATGTGTCTTCTTTCTTTACTTCCTTTTTATGCCCTCTTTTCTTCAATTGAAACAAAAGTAAAAGACAAGAAACATAGAACCTTATCGTGTGATCTGAATAAAACCTAATTTCAAACGCAGCGGCCTCACATCATCGTCAGCAGAACAAAACTTTTCAGGTAAACGTGACGTGGTGAAGGTGCTGGCCAAAATTTCTCCCTTGTGATGGTGGCGTGTGGCCGAAACCTTTGATGTCAGGCTTTATACATATATCCAGAGCGTTTGACATTATACTATGTTTCTTGTTTGTCTTGCTCTTTCGGTTTGGTTAAGAGCGCTTCGGCTCCGTGACAATTTTTGTACTCTTTCTCTTCATATCATCTTATTTTTGCCTTCTCTTTGTTGTGTTTTTTGTTTGCGTTTTATTTGATTATCTCGATCTTTTCATATTTTATTTATTTGTTTTTGTTTTCCTTTTAATTTGTTTAATCCATATTTTCCACTTAATTTTTAATTCCTGATTTCTTTATTTCTTCATTTACTTCCTTCGAGTCTTTTCAATTCTTTATTTGAGCTCTCAAGTTTCTCTTTATTTTCTCACCCCTTTGTCTTTGTATTCTGATCATATTTTCTTTTATTTCGCGTTATTGCTTTCTAGCCCTCAAGAACCTACCAAGCTCCGTGTGGAGCATCGATACTCCCGTTCCAGTGATGCCTGTGCGTGATTGTCATGAACTTGGCGGTAAACAAACAAACAACAAACATCGGCATCTTTGGGTTGCTTTATTTCCACAAGCCTGATGTAACCTGAGAATGGGTCGCTCTTTCTATCTTCTTTCTTTCTTTCTTTTCTTCTGTAGCTTCATTCACATGGATTCTATTCAATTCTGTTCTACAGGAAGACTTTCACCACCCTCGTCTCAAATCTGAATTACGTGTCAGTAATATCTGTGGCTCTTACCGATTCAGCCTTGTGGTGAAGTGATATTCCATTGTTGTTTCGTGCCGCAAATGCTGCTTGTCAGTCGTTGACTTAGTAGCCAGAATACAAGGATTTTAGCTAGCAGAGCGCGTGTTGGCGTCATGAAGGGGGGGGCTTGGTACCGAGTGCCGCCTCACTTTAGGAATTTTTTCTCCCACAGCTTTCCTCATTTTCTAAAGCACCCCGCACTTCCACACCACAGTCAAAATCACTGTGCATCTGTGCTTCATTTCCCGTTTATGGTTGATGTAAAAATGCGCGTTCTTGAATTTTCACGTGCTTTTTACTCCTCAAGAGTGCTGCGATGCTGCACATCGCAGAACTGGTCTTTTGCCAAACTGGTCTTTTTGGACAATTCATCTCTTCGTTTTGTTTTATTCTCTCGGTCTATTTCTTTCTTACTTAGCGTTTCACACAGGTATTTTTATCTACAGCTATTAACATTATAAATATTATCCCAGAATTGCACCTTTCACTCACTAAATTCTGCTTGCAAAGCTGTTGAGATTTATTCTTCTAGCAGTTGCAGTTCCGGCTTTTCTGTTTTGGTTCATTTAAGGTTAAACATTGAATTGATATGTCAGTTTTCCGATAATGGGTTGCAGTGAAAAATTTTGACGTTGTGTATTTTTTAATATTTCTGTTTTGCTGGGAGGGGACGCCTGCTTTAACTTGAATTTTGATGTACATGATGTGTATTTTAAAGTAAAGTCTCATCTTACGCACATTCGATCAATCAAGATATTAAAACATTTACATGCTAAAAAAACAATACTATTGTTTCGGTGTGCACACATCGTCGCAAAAAACTGCTTTTTGTATCATCCTGATCTTCTAATTCTTGTGTAAAACTCCTGGAGTAAACACCTCGATGGTCGTCGCTTACAAACACTTCATTTCCTTCTGGTTTGCCTTTCTAGGTTATCGGGTGCTGCTTGCGGTTCTTCACTCTCTGCCGTACTCTTCTCTGCCACTCTGCACAGTACAGCACAGCAGTGCTCTGCACACTACCGTGCAGCAGCACCGCTCTGCACTGCACTGCACTCCTGCACCAATCACTTGCTCCGCTTCGTCTTGACACGCTTGAGATTGATTTTTTCACTTCTAAGTTGTATATATTCATTTTATTGTTATGCTAAGGTATTTGTTTACAGTGCCTGGACACAATTACTTGCACAGTTTTTCGGCCGAATTGAAGATCATGTTTGGGAGAAAATTGAGACGGCCCATGATCCTAAGAACACAATCTCTGCCATCAAGCATGGAGGAGGCAGTATCATGGTGTGGGGCTGTTTTGCTGTCCGTGGTGTAGAGGAATTCAACGTCTTGGTGGAATATTTATAGTTCCATATACAGGTTGATGCTGGAACAGGAGCAAATTTTGAGTGCAAAAAATTTTACGGCTGGCAAAAGTTGGCCTTCCAACAAGACAAATACCCCAAGTACACTACGAAGTTAACAAAAGATACACTGAGAGAAATTTTGACACACCTGGGTGTGTCAAACGGTTATTCAGAAATGTTTTAATACACATTGAAGGATTTCCTTTGACCACATATTAAAGCGGTTGAGAGACTTAAAACACTTATTCACGATTCAACTGGCTCAACTTTTATTGTAGAAAACCGAACTGTGCTCAAATTTTGTGATTGGAGTACAATTCTCCCTAAAAAACCTTCAAATCTTCGCTAATTTTTCTTCTAATTCATGGAGATTGTCTTTATATCAGTGTAATTAGTTGCTAGTCAAAGAAAGTAAAATATTTATGAGAAATAAAATTGACTTACGTTAAGTGTGTCATGTTTGGCATGCTTAAGTGTGTCGTATAAGCCCATGACACACAAAAGTGTGTCAAAATACATAGGCTAATCATGTATATTGTTGACACACTTTTGTGTGCCGGTTTTGCGACAACTTGACACAGAAAAGTGTGCCGCTTTTGCGACAAAATTTTTCTCAGTGTAGGTTCGCATTCAAGAAAATGAGTGTTCTTACGTGGCCTAGTCAATCGCCTGATCGCAGTCCAATTCTAAACTTATGGCATGTATTCAAAACTGCTGTGCTAAAAAACGAGTCCAAAGAACCTTGCTATTTTGAGGATCATCAGCATGCAGGAATGGATCAATATACCACGAACAGATGGTCAAAACTTGGTTTCCAGTTACTATAATCGCCGTAATGCTGCTGTTACAAATAAAAGTCGCGCCACCAGTTACTACATGCTTGTTTTTAGTTGTGCCCGATCACTTTTGCGCCACACGTTTTTTTTTGTTTTGTTGATTTACTGGTCGTCAGTAAATCTTTTACTCTTCTGTTCAAGTATTCTAGTCATATGTTTTCTGAACCCAAGACAGTTCTGAAAATTTTCAAATTATATCAAAAATAGAATTGTGCAAATACTTATATCCAGGGGCTGTATTTTATTTTAGTACCTTCAAGAATTTTTTCTTTCAGAATATTTTTCTGTTTGTATTTCGCACAACTTTTATAATAAATCCTTAATAATATTAAAAGTAATTTTTTGTATTAGTGTTTTACCTATGATATATAAATCTAAATGCTTGTAAATTTATGTAATATAAAATTTTAAATGTAAGTTTGTGTGACCCTTTTTGTGCTTCACAAGTATTGTGCGCTTCAATACAAGAGAATTACACAGAGATAATCAGATGCTGTTCCGAGAACTCGAAAGTTGACACCGCACTAGGGGGTGACGACCGATTGACGACATCACCACTAAGTTAAGTGGCTAGTTAATATCAGCAACGTTGCCAGACACCACTTTTGTGGATATTACCATGCTGCTCAGTGTTTTGATCCCTGCAGATAGTGTAAGAAAATTGCCGTTCTGAAGGATGTTGTGATTCATTCAGATAATGTAAGAAAATGGCCTATTTGATGGATGTTTTGATCCTTGCAGATAGTGTTAGAACATGGTTTTTCTGATGGATGTTTTGTTCCTTGCAGTGCTAGAAAATAGAAGTTCTGATGGAGATTTTAACCCCTGCAGCTGGCATGAGAATAGCTTACAGCGACACTGCGAGGTTTTCACTTAAAGTGTGCAAGTTATAAGAAACATCCTCAAAATGAATGGCTCTTATTTCATTTTTACTGTTACTAAAATTATTAAACAATGTGTGTTCAAACGTGCACTTTAGCTGTCTCTTTGAGTATATCAACTTTCATATTTCGGTGTGGGTTTTGAGTTTGAAAAACAGTATTAACACATGACTGGGACATGATCCACCACTGGTCAGTGAGGAAGATTTCATGATGTTTCTGACCGATCAGTAGTCACAAACTCAATTTTCATAAATACTTAAAGCTCAAATGAAGGCACGATCCAGTTAATGTTTACTATTTTCAATGTTGCTTACTACAATTGACCTCAAATTTGAGTTAAATATGGAACTTCAGTTTTACCAGCCACAGCGAACGTATTAATTAAGCCTGCGCTTTGGTCCAACAAAAAAAAAAAAGAGAAGGAAAATCGTTTATTTCCAACAAAGATGATACAAACACATCATTGGTTTTTAAAATATCTTAAGGTAAAGCTCTTTATAGGATACACGTGAGTGTCGAAGTACTCATGTCACTAGTCAAAACAAATGATTGAGGGAAATGTGTTCCTGATGTTGCTTAATATAGGTTTGATTATATATCTAACTACAATAATAAAATAACACAATTTCAGTAACGATTCATTGTTGCATCGATGCAAGACATCGAGGGAAGGTTTGCGTCTGCGTACGTCGTGTGTCTACTAAAGCGTCTTGGTTGTGTTTTTTGGAGAAAAATTCGCTATTTTCTTCGCCCGACTTCAAGAGTTACGGAAGTAATTCTAAAGTTATTTTGAGTTCTATAGGTAATCACACGAGTCTATAAATGAGGTCCAGGATTGAGAGTGGTTTTGAAAATGAGAGAGTTGTTTTATTGAATTTCAGGATTGTTTTAAAAGTTTTAGAATCAGTTTCAAGTGTTTAAGAAGTTATTTCATTTGAAAAGTTTATTTTATAATTCAAGGAATGTTTCTGGAATTCAAGACATATTTTCGGGAATCCAAGAAATTTCTTTCAGGGATTTATGAAGGGTGTTCTAGAATTCAAGAAGACTTATAGGTTACGAGAATTTTTCTTCAATCTTATGTTTTTTTTGAATAGAACTATTGTCAAGATTTCATGGCAAAAAAAATAAGTTTATTTTTGTCTCGTATAGTTATACATTTTTCGAATGACTTAATTTTGCGTACGATTTCAAAATTTGTTCATTTAAGAAGGTTTAAATTTTAGGAAACTTCCTTTCTATTCGTGAAAAAATGGCTGAGAAAATATTGTCATACCCAAATCTCTAGCTTTTCTCCCCTGGCTTTGACTTTCACTCTCGAGCTGATTAGGAAGGCCTGCCTTTTTAGAATGAAATAAGACGTTTTTGCATTTTTACTGACCATTATTGGTTCATTATCTTTTTCTAATAATTTCCACAAATTTCACAACCAAATACATCACCTTTATCTTGTACACTCCAAGATCCAATCACCAACGCAACAGATGGAACCTTTTTATTTCCGGGAGAAATGAAAGTGCTATTTCCGAGCACTTTCGTGTTAGACATAATGGAACAATAACCACGTTCCATGCTATGCGAGGGTCATCTCTCACAAGGTCCGGCGCGTGCATGCGATCAAGGCGGAACAAGCCTGTGATTTACACCCCGCACGGCCTGCGTTAACCCCCGACCCACCGAGCCCCGTCTTAACTCGGTGCTTTGCCTGCCTCAACACGGAGCTTACCTTAATGTTTAGGGCGTGTCGAAAGCCTTCTGAAAATTTGAGTTCGTAAATCTGGGGACATGGAATGTGCTCATAACGTGAACATGGCGGAAAGTTTCCTAGCGTCAAATAATGTAGCATGTTGGGAATTTTGACAAGACTCTATTTTTGTGTGAAACTCATAGAGCTGATTAGAATGGCTTATGTTTCACACACATACGAGTATATACATATATGGAGTTTGTAGTTTCGAGGTATTTTATGTTTCATTCCTGTGAAGTAAAAACTGTAGCTGATGTGAGGACGTTCCTACATAGATCTTATAGAATGAGCGTCACTTGTTTCATTGTTGCCATGATACGATAAAAATGCATTTTATTAAATCGATATTCATTAGATTACTTTCACGGATGTCAGCTGTCAGAGATCGTCTTATGAATACCGTGGTGATTGTGCATCAAACTTGAATATCAAACTCGAATAGTTGAATAAGAAATGAAAAATATCACCTCTTAAATATTTTATATTTCAAGATATGGGTGACAACATAAAATAATTCAAATACTACTAAAGAATTCTTCGGAACTCCTAAGTTATTAGTTGAAATATCGAAGCAAGCAATAAACTTTACCTTGGCTACATCAATGAACATCAACTTGGCTACGTCAAATATTCTCTGGGCTACATCAATAAACACCTTGTTGGTTACATAAATAAACATCCCGTGGCCACATCATTGAACATCCCGTGGCCATATCAACAAGCATGAAGTTAGCTGCATCAATGAACACCACCTTGGCTACATCAATAAACATCGCTTTTATGGCTACAGCAATAAACATTCCCGTGGCTACATCAACAGACATCCCCGTGGCTACATCAATAAACATCCCCGTGGCTACATCAATAAACATTACCTCGCTGGCCACATCAATAAACATACGACGAACGCAGAGGCGTCGAGTGCCGTCCGAGCCCGACCCTGTGACGAGCAGGAACTACAGGTGGGCTCGGCCCAATACAGAGTAGGTCTCTAATGCCCTGTCGCCGCCAAACGATGCACATTTTTCCCCAACTGGCTGCGCGTCACGACGCTCACAAGACCGAACCTTCTTGGTGTGGCGCTTTCGCTTCGCACTGAGAGTATTTGATCTCGTGTCCGCACTCCGCGTGTTGAGTCTTGAGTAGTGCCTTGTTTAGGAGTTCTTGTGTGTACAAATGTATTTTTATTACTTTTTTTTACACTATACTAGAGTGCCCCTGTGATCAATGACGGCGTTATTGTAACTGAGTAGTACAAATCGTATATGGAAACTTTTTTTAATAATTAGGTTGAACGTTTTGCAGATCACTATTTTAGCGTATACGTACACGAACGGGAAGCTTAATTGTAATTTTAGTTGATTTCAAGATTCTAAGTGGAGATCTCTTGCTTCGGCGTGTCTCTGCATTCTCTAGGAATCTTAAATGATTTACCCAGACCGCTCAATTTACCAATTTTTTCTTTGCCAAATGCATTTGCTTCAGTAAACCCTGCTAGGCTTGTGGAGACAATGTATACTGACACGCATGAGCGGATTGTTTGCAGATCTAATGGTGCCCCTTGATATGGGGTGCGGCAGTCGATTCTGCATTTTAGGCTTCCACAGCCTTCTCAAAAATTCAGGGAGTGCCCCTATGTGAGCAAAACTTGTCGGTCTGAATTCTCGGAAGGCAAAGCTTATCCCGTTGTCTCAACTGAGGGATCATCTATTAACACGGACGTACTCACGTGAAACGGCGGCGCTATTTACAGATCAGATCTGCTCGCTTAATCTATTAATGAATTTTGTTTTTAAATGTCTTTTTTTCCGATTTTATGTTAATTTTTCGCCCTCTTCATTTATGTTGGGATAACTTTCAAAGGGTTTTAAATAACTGTAAATAAATTGCAGTTTGAAAACTAATACTTACCGTCGCTGTGTAGCCTTCAGGTAAAAATAAGAGTAAACATATTCACTTATTTATTTAGGGAGTATTCTTTAATGTCTGACAGTTTTACGTGTACAGGCCACTCAAGCTATATAATATTTGCGGGAATGATTTTGTATTTACTCAAGAATTATTTTTTTTATTTTAAGTTCATTTTCCTATTCATTTAGGTCTATGGAACATATATCTGTTTAATACCGAGGAGCATTTTATACTTCCCTCCGAAATTCCAATAATGCCCAAACTCTCAGACGCTATTCCCAACTCTGGGCACTCAAATTTAAAGGGATTTTTTCTCGGTAACTCACACAATAAAATAGGCGAAATTTGCGGCTGAGCTCGAAGTGAACCCCGTAAAAATCGGCGCATTGCATATGCGACGCAAATGCGAATTTTATTACGCGTTGTTGCGCTCAAATTACCTCTGCAGAGTAATTTTATTTCCCTGAGGCTGCCTTCCTTGTAGGCTCATTTACGGAGGAACAACTTTTGCGATTGCCCAGCTGAAACTTTAAAGGCGCTCTCGTTCCCTCAACGGTTGCGTGTTGTTGATACCAGTTGTATTTTCTTTCCCTTGGCCGCTAGGAAAGTCACCCAGATTTTTATCTCTTGATTTTTATTTGCAACAAATTGCCTACTTTAAACTACACCTGGGAAGTTACTATTTTGTTCTGGCAAATTTCAACGAAGGAAACTTGATAATTTAGCTTGTAGAAAATTGTGCGAGTTGTTCGAGAAAATTGCGGAATATTTTCTGGAAATGTACAAGTTCTTATTAAATTTTCTTCACATTTTGTCTCCATCTCGGACCGTAGATCATGGGGAATTCTCGTTTCTGTTTTGTTTGGTGTGTAGTATTTGATCATTTTTTCCTGCTACATATTTTCTCGGTTTGAAGTCTCAGATAGATGAAGGTTTCTTGAGATACTCATGCTACCTGCGAGCGCGGTCTGAGAGCAGCTACCACTATTGTAAAACGACTTTTTTTTGAGAAGATGTTACTTTGAAATGCTGAGGAACGGCTTATAGTGAATTAAAAACAAATTTTCTCTCTCTAAAATGTGGTGGCATTTTAATTACTAACAAATCAGTAACTAGCAACAACTTTCTTCAAAAATAGTGATGCTAGCTTCATGATTTCATTTTTCCTATTCAAAAAACGCTTATGTTTTCGAAGTTTTTATAAAAAGAAAACCTCGAAGACGTTTTCGAATCAGACAATCGAGCGAACTGAATGTTCAAGATACTCGTATATCTCCAAAAGTGTGCGATCTAATGTCGAGTATTTTTTTGCCGTATTATACAGGGTGGATCAAAGACGACGAGTCATTCTTAGAATCAAATCATAAACTCAATGATAAGTAAAATTCAGTTGCTTCAAATGAAATGTATACTGTTACATTTTTGTCGAATTAAGCTTGAAAAATATTTGTCAGATGACGTCCGTTCCACTGAATAAAAATTTATAGTTTTTTCTCGAAGTTGTGCACTGCTTCTGCAACATTTCATTTTCCAGCGGCACTTCAAGCTCGCGACGATTGGATAATTTTCGTTTCTTCAGTTGTGTTCAATTTGTTCCCGTACACTCGTAACTCAAGGTAACCCCGCAAAAGTATTGCAAAACGATCAATCAGGATAGCGTGGGAAAGCTGAATCTCCATTTCTAGCAAACCGCGTAGTCCAACGATGGACACCATTCCGACTCTCCATTACTGCATTGCTCTTACCTGTTGGCCTGATGTCGAGCAGCTCATTAATCCTGCCTATCGCCGAAACAACTAGCCGTCCAAAAACATGCATTTCACACTTGTGCGACGTAAATACTTTACCGTTCAATGGTTTCTCTTCACTGGCGTTTCCAGGTTTCGAGTAGATATTGAAAAATTATTTCAGTGTGAAGTAGAGTTTTGAAACGTACATTAGTACAGTGAAAATAATGAAAGAGAGCATGGAATCTGCAATTAAGTTCATGAATAAAATTAAATATAAATATTGTTAGCTAAACGCACCCAGGGGGAAAATGTGAGGTCCCAAGGCGAGGGCTATGTAGGCATTTTTTGGCTGGAACAGAATAGGCTTTTCGAATGCTCACAGATAATCTTTTTTTTCGGTTCGTTACTGCCTTTTTTCAGCAATGATTACCTTTTCCTTCAACTTTTATCTTGTTTGACAAATTTCCTTCCTAACTTACTTTTTCCATGCTACATCACACTTTGGGCCTAGATTCTTAATTCCCTTAACATTACATTTTCTAAATGATACCATCATCCTTCTTTTGCGAAGACCTTTCTTGTGGTTAGGGAAGATTAAACTAATAATCTAACCTGATTTAGCTTTCAAAGGCCTCAATATTAAGAATCTTCTTTCGTTGATATTTTGTTAGATACTGGACAGCTGATATTATATTCACCAGCACAGACACTGATTACTCTATAAACTGGTGAAGAAAAACTAAATTTTATAAATGATCGTGCGTGTAAACCGAAAGGATGAAAATACTAACTCATCACACAGGCATTTTATGATCAGAGATGAGCGTAGTAATGAAGATGTGCAAGACCAAGCAGGAAAATTACCTCTGTTCAATGTTCGTATCAAGGAATGAATGAATGCTAGCGTTGCTGGAAAGGATACTCGGAATCATGTCGCAAAATTATATCACCTCATGAGAGTGAACGTTTAAAACAGGCTCGAAACTCTTGAGTTTACTCATGCGACTAGCGCATGTGTTTATTATTTTCTCTCCGAACATGAATGAAAAGGAACCAGAATTTTATAACTCCTCAGATATTGCTCTTACTCAGATGGGGCTCACCAGGGAGTCCCATCTGAGTTAAAGCGACATTTTAAATTTCACAAATTTGAACAACGACGACCACGAAAGTACTCTAAATAGTAGATAACAGAACCAAATATGTTGGATATGAGTTAGATATGTTAGATATGTATGAGTATTAATCATGTATATTTTATCAATCGTAGACCCAACTTTGACGGATAAAATTTATGTAGAACTGGCGTCATACCTGCGTGATGCTGTATCATTCGGATACGTATTTACTGTCTAACTTTTTAGCGGGACTTCTCTTGCTGATGTGCTCCGACGCTGCGCTCAAATCTCGTGTTGACTCGTTGAAGGGATGAGGCAGAATGTGCAAAACTGTTTATCTTCCGAAGGGACCTCTGGAAATTGAATAAGTCCTTTTGTCGAGAAAATTGAAGAACCTACGAAAAGTTTTGAATTGATGTTCAAAAATCAACACAACGTTTTTGTTCATTCGTTCGCGTCATGAATGCATCTGATAATTTAATGTGACATAATCACATTGAACCCTTCGAATTTTTTGAGTTGAGACAAAGTAAAGAGCCGAAAAATGAGCGGCTTTACACAAAGTGAGATGCAGCGCGTGCAATGATGTTCACGTTCTTTGTATGTAGGGCTTGTAAAGCCTGCGAGAGAATAAATTTGACAAATTCTGTTTTCTGATTTTCATTTTTACAATTAGAACTGCTTATTTTACATGCTTAGTAAAAATAACATCCAGCTGAGTGCTTCTGCTACATAATTGGTGTGTCCGTTCTTAAAATTGGTTAATTCTACTACGCATTGATAAGTTTTCAATCCGCGTATAACCAAGATCCGCGTCCAAAAGAAGATACTACAGACAAAATTCCCAAACCGCTGAGGCTGAAATTTATTTGCAAAACTTAACTTTTCTTCTTTTTTAAATTTTGTAGGTTTATTTTGCTCGTAAGGCGTCCAAGGGAGCATAAGATAGGCAATAGGTTTAGGTTAGTTTGCTTAAGTCTTTTGGCGCCTTCAGGGTAGATATTGTTAGGATCCTTCAACTGTAGGAAGGCCTCCAGGAATTTACTTTTCGTGATCAATTTGTTTTTTTTTTCAGTTCCGCTATCTCTTTCTTGTCTTTTCTTTCGATTTCTTCTTGTCGTGGTTTTTCAATGAGCAGAGTATACTGTGTGGAAACGCGTCTTGTGCATTGATTCCTCGTTTTCTGCTGTCTATCCTAAATGGTCCCTTCTCTTTGCTTCCTCGAGTTCAGCTTTGTTGGGGCGAGGGAGTCCTAATATAACTAATGCAATATTAGTATAATAGTAATTTGTTCAATGGCTGTGCATGACCTACTCAAATGATTGAAAACTTTGAATATTATGACAGGAAAATATCTAAATCCATTGCAGTTGCTTGCACCAGGCATGCAGTATATCACGGGAGCGACGCTATCACGACAGTGGTCTTCCTCGTCACTAAGGATGGTTGCTGCACAAGAATGACCGCAATATTTTTCGCTCCCTAAAAGGTTTTCGATTTCTGCGAGAAGACGATTTACGTGCAATTGCGTAATGGAGCTTTTGTATCGGCGCATTTGTGACGCCAATCACGCGCGGCCCTCAATCGGCGCCAAAGAGAAAATTTTGGAAGGAAATTGAAGACTGATGACTCGATGACATCCCATCTTAAAGGGGACCGTGGCATGAACGGGCAGGTCTCAATTTCTACGAGGAAGTATTGAGTTCTATTTTATTTTGTGACTGCGTATTGGTGAATGTCATTCCTAACTGATCAAATTTTGGATGAATCAATGGGGATTTTACGCCGATTACTCTGCGTAAACTGCTGTTTACAACAAATACAAATTGCTTCAAATTGAAACGCAGTGTTTACTCACCAATTGGAACGGACAATCATGTATCTCATCTGTAAAGCAAATGACGCAAGCGCTTCTGTTTAAAGAAGAAATCTCGACTTGGGTAACAGCTTCTAATTTAGGACTGCATAAAGAGGATATGTGAAGTAAATAACGCTGGGCCGCTGTTTAAAGATGATGTCTCGGCTTAAGGCCAAGAAAATCTAATTAAAAATAACGTGTAGTAGATGACTTACTCGTAGTGTTCCTGTATAAAAAGCAGGTTTCGGCTCAACGTGTTTCAATTTACCATAGCCTTGAGGGAGTACGTGGCATTGTGCTTTTATTTCAAGATGATACGAAGCTAAATAGAAGTTCACGATGCGAAAAGGGATTGAAATTTGACGCATTTATCTGCGAATCAGTGACGTGAAACAACACCTGGCGTTATTGGGTGAGGCTGCAGCAGTGCTTCAGTGTCCCTGTCTCTGAAGAGTGCCTGCTGTCTTTCCTTCTTCTGTTTTAACTTGTAGCGATAAACTTCAAAGGCATTCTCAAGCAGCATTTAAAGTATTTATAAACTTTCAGTCATCTTGCTTTAGATAAAATATCCAAGAGTAAATAGTTTGACTGTTTCTCTCAATAACACAATTAACTCATGACACGGCTATTGTACACCTCGTATGGTGTGTCTACCAATTTAGGACTTTTATATCAAAATTTTTTATGAACCAAAATGTTGTAATACATTTCATGTGTCAACTTTCAAGGAAATAAACGGTTTTTCTTTCTTTTGTTTCTGCCAGTTGCAGAAGATGGGCAGCACTGATTATAATGCAAAATGAGAATGTCTCATATTTTGTGCTGTGCTTTGAACAGCGTTGGTGTTTTATTATTTCTGAATTTCTTGAAATTTTGACACTATTTTACAACTGAAGCAGTATATAAGAGTTTTCAAATTTACTTGCTTGTTCATAACCGTTAAAACCAACCGTTACCGTTAACCTTTTTGCCTGTTTAATCATACTTGCTGGTGCATTACATTATTCGTTTCAAAATGTTCATCATTGGCTACTTTTTTGACCCGAGGTTATAACGTTCTCGATTGAAGAATTTTCGTTATAGAGGACGCTTCGTCATTATCTAATTGTTATTGACGCTAAATCATTATTTCATTATCATTGCTACGTCGGTGTTTCATTTTTTTGAGGCTTCGCTAATGTTTCATTTTCATTAACGCTACCTCGGCGTTTCATCATTGACGTTACGTCGTTCGTTATTTCATTATCTTAGCGGCTACGTTAAGGTTTCATCATCATTGACGTTACATCGGTGCTTCATTATCATTGACACTACGCCGTCTTTCCTTATCATCGAGGCTGTGTCGATGCTTCATTAAGTTTGACCCGGCATCGGCATTTCATTAGCTCCGCGCTGCATTGGCCTAGCACCATCACTGAAGGCACATCTTGGTTTCATTATCGGCGGCGGTCGGCGGTTGGCCGCTCAATATCGGCCGTGTGGCGCCTCTAAACTTACAACAATGAGCTTCGTTAGGAGCTTGGAATAGCCTGGATTTCAGGGACGTACGAAATGAAGAGAAGTAATGGGCAGAGGCGGAGTGCAGCTGGTGAAATTCAATAGGGGCTACTCTGATATCGTAAGGCTCCTTGGAGATATTTTTGTGAATAACTGCAGTATCACGGACATCATCATCGTCCGTCCTGTGCAAAGCAACAAGTAGAATTGATGGTATCGCGCAGTAATTCGGATGTTTAATTGTGTAGAGATATGGTAAAAAATTCTGATGCTCGGAAACTGTTGTTCGTACCGCAAGGCATCATGCAGGCATGGACAAAGGACCCAAAAACTTTTATTTCGAACGAGCTTTGCTGGCAGTGGCCACCTCCAGACTCGTGATAAATGTGCTGGGTTGCACCACGCCATCGTTCGAAATATTTTGCGTAAGAAACTTCCGTGTGACCTTAGAGTTCAGTTAGATTTTATTTTATTCCGGACAGAGTAAGACAGCGATAAAACTATTCGCACTTTTAAATGATCTCGGATTATTGGTTTAAGTACTGTTGAGCGATACCTACTCTCTGGGTGATGTTGTGTAGCGTCGCTATCTTCGCCTCATAGAAAAGGCGTTTGGTTGTTTGTTCCTTGATTATTGCAATTTTTGAGTCCGCTACATTGTTTAGCATCGCAATTTTCTGATGGTACGCTGCTGATCTTTACTGTGATTCGTAGCGTGTCGTTATTAACGCTATATTTTTTTTTGTGCTATGCGTTATCATATTGTCGTCAATTCATGATGCTAATTTTCTTTGCTTTTTAATAGCGTTCATGTTTATCACCTATCAAACGTATTTTCCATAATTTTTGTTTCAAATGTGCGATAGTTCTGTATTTTCTCACAGTCACTTTGTTTTGGTTGCTCTAGGCGTAAAATTGATTAGGGCTGAAAAAAAG
Organism: Morinoia aosen; assembly: GCA_030386875.1. Lineage (NCBI taxonomy): Eukaryota > Metazoa > Arthropoda > Malacostraca > Amphipoda > Talitridae > Morinoia > Morinoia aosen. The sequence continues at coordinate 49,681,344 of CM059573.1, read as the reverse complement.
AAAAATTTACGGCTTTGTGCGAAGATTTCCACCCTGCTACTATAGCGTCTGTGCGTGCAGCATCGTCATCTTTTTCAGCTTTGCTTTTTTCAATTTTTTCTTGATTCAAGATCTCTCGTCTATTCTCCCTTCCTACCTTCTTATCAGGGTGTCTTTCTACTCTCACTGACGTCCTTCGTCCATTTTCATTTCTTTCACTGACAAACTTCATCTGTTTTCCTTCCCCCACTGACGTCTTTCGTCTGTTTTCATTCATTTCTCTGACTGACGTATTTTGTCTGTTTTAATTCCCATCACTGACGTATTTGGTTAGTTTTACCTCCCTAAGTGACGTATTTCGTCTATTCAATTTTCCTCCATTTTCTTTGTTCATTCTCTCTTCCGTCCTTCAGGCCGCCTGTCGGTTTTATCATCTTCAAAACCATACCGTCGATTTATCTTTCTTACGCGTCATCTCGAGAACATATAGGATGCGAAATGGGTACGCGACATTTCCTTTTTCTCCATCGCCATGCCTTGCACTCGCTCGTTTTGACTCAGGCACTCTCGCGTTCAATGCAAAAAGCTCAATAGTTCTGTCATGAAAATCACATCACATTGTATAGTCACTTAAGGGAAATTCTTTGCCATAATAATTGCACTAGCAGAGTAAATTTAAGGAAAGTAACCGAGTTAATTTTAACTGAACTGGCACAGGTGAGATGAAATAATTAGAGAAGCACATCCTTCAATGGAAGAAACTGATAAAGAAGATACCGAATGTTATAACGATAGCTTGTGGAAAAATGGAGTGTTAAATTAGAAAATGAATATTCATAGATTGAAATCATAGATAGATAAAGATAGATATTCTAAAAATTAGGAACAGCGTTTGGACTGATTAACACAACGGCAACGGTACGTGATTCGTTTATAACTAAATCAGGACAAAAATAGGGCCGCGTGCGAGTCAGAAACGTAGATATAAGGCTGTTAGATAGCCTTCTTTCCGACTAAAATTTTCAAATTTAGTACCATTAGAGTAGGATTTTGCCTCAAAATTCACTCTCAATGTGGCAAATCTGCAGGTTTGCCAAAGAGAGTGATTTTATGGCCACATTTGACTTAAAAAAGGTAAATTTCAGCATAAAAGAGACCAATAATGCGTACGTGTCTGTCTACCTGCGAAAGTGAGGAAAACGTCGTGTCCTATTTTGGACAGGTTTGTTTGTGTCCGGAATGCGACACTGAGCGCTACTCGACACACTTGGCAGGCAGGGCAACAGGCGCGTCTACGCCTGTGTTGCGCTGGAACATCTTGGAACAGAAAACTTTTAGCGCAGCGGTTCCCTACCTTTTTTTCGCCCCGAACCCCTAAAGGAATTTCATTCGGACCTAGCACCTCCTGAAATAAAAATGCCAACATATTGCCAATAACCTATTCTTTACCTAGACTTTTCTCGCACCCCCTAGAATATCGTCCCGCACCCACTGGGGTGCGAGCATCCCAAGTTGGGAACCTTTGCCGTAGCACAAAGCAAAATATGTTTTTCAAAAAAAGCAACAGGCATTCGCTGATAGTGCTATAGATTATGATAGCAAATTGCTTAGTCGATACACACGTGCTCTGAATATGCGTTGAGCATAGGCTACCAGACAACACACATTAAAAACAAAGGGAAACAATGTCTGAGAAAAACATCACGGTACCACAAGATCTGGTGAGATTTTGTATTGCTTCAATATTTTATCTTAAAATTTTCATGATCACGCGTAGTGCAGCGCGCTGAACATGAGGTTCCGTTAAGCTGCGTTTACAGTGACACTCACATTGGAAGCTCACATCTCTAGGTCGCGGACAAGTGCACGTTGCGAAAGAGTAGCGTATGACGGCGGTTTCTGCTGCTTCGCGTATCACAGTCTCAAGAGAAGCAAAAAGCTTACAATTTAAAATTGAAGATGACGAAGTGACGGAGGAGGATGTCGTTGCATGTGTCAGCGAGGGAGAGAAAGTACTACAGATATATATCAATAATAGGGAAAAAGATAGTTTTTTGTTGTATTCTAAGCTAGAGGGAAACTTTTGTTCTTGTCCGTTGGTTTATAAAATGCCTCATAACCAACACCAGGATGCAATGACGGTTAATCCCCGGTTGAGTCGACGCCCATTTCCGATACCTGGGAGGAGTGGGGAATTATGGCTAAGTTATTCCTTTTCCCAACTGTACGATTCACTAGGCCGGGAATCGAACCAGCGACCCTTTCCGTGGAAAGCACGCGTTCTGAACCCTTTCCCACGGTGGCCTCAGTGCGATGAAAATGACCACTTGAAATCAATGAATTCAGTTAGACAATCGGGTATTTTTAGAATTGATGTCAAATGATGGACTGTTTTTTGACCTACGGCGCCTGCTCATAAATTAATTGTTAGCCAGGTTTATAGCATAATAAGGAATTTTTTGGGAATATTATTCATATACATACCAGATACATCGCGTGGTGTTCTAATTCACCGCGTACAGCTCTTGATGCATCATATGCTATTCTAGATACTGTGCTTTTTATTATAGAAGACTCCCGCGCTATTGTTCAAATGCTAACTTAACTGAAGCGTACACAAGTGATATCAACTTCCATTGGCCGGAAGATGGGATCGCAATCGAGTTCCGGATTGTAATGAGCCTCTGACGGAAACAACGTTCGCTTTCGATTTCCAAACTCTGAAAACTTGGAGTCAGTGATGATCCTGCCGTGGCCGTGTAAGGTTATGTCTTCGTGCCCGCTGCGCCCAGCTCTGCCCCGTAGACTGGAGTCCTCGAGCTGCTGCTCAGTTTGAACGCAACTGCTGGTGCTGGTGCTGCAGCCGCCGCAATTCTCTGTTCGTATTGCTCCTGCAATGTGCGACCTCAGCATGCAATAGACGGAGCTGGGCCTCCACCTGTTGGTGAGTGCCAGGTGGTTCTCGCTGGTGTTGTCTCCACCTGTCTTTTTTCGATCAGTAAAAAGTTACTTTGATGGCTCAAATCGGATTTGCCGGGTGTTGTATTATGGCTGTCGCTCTGTGGTTTTATAATGGAATTTTTTTGAGTTTAATGTAATATCAACATCAAACTTTATTTATAAATCGATGCTTCCAATGAAGTTGCGTTCCTTGCAATAAAATAAGATAAATTTGCGCGGCTTAATAGGATTTCAGTGCCATCAAGCATCCATGTTCTCGGGTTGCTACAGACATGGACAGCGCTCTGCGATATTGAGGTACTAATTTGCTAAGGTGACAAATGATCAGTTTTGTAACGAAGCTTCAGTCCGCATGGCGATCGTACGCTTGGTTCTTTCATCGGAAGCGCGCCTCTTTTCTGCACACCCGTGTAAAATAAACGGACTTTGAGATTAGGTGTTTTTTAATAGCTTTGAGAACTGAATCTGGGTTCCAGGTGATCATTAACGTTCTATTTTCCAACCACGACGGTATTTGTCAATTTTTGCAATGATTCGAAATCTAAATAAACATTTTAAGGGCGTAGTTTTATCGAAAATGTATCGCATCTCATGTAGATGCGAAAGAAAGCTACTAGTTTGGAAGATATATAAAATTGGCTGGAAAAAAATTAGTTCACTTACTTCGCCGATTTGTTCATTGCACTTTAAATTTCCCTTACACTCCTTTCGTCTTTAAATTAATAGCTATATTAAAGGCTGACTTTTTCAATATTTTTCAATACAGATATTGATATTCGGACCAACTCGAGATAACTCCAAAGCATTCTCACCATCACGACACTCGAGCCAAAAAGCCAATTAACTTCCAGTTTTCTATCATAATGTCCAACAGCAGTCTGTGTTAAATCAACATTTAAAGACAATCTGCAAATATCCATACCTCGAAAAGTCAATATACTCGTACGCAAGAGACTTGACGATATCTGAGAACTCGTACCACGACCTGTTGATGATCAGCCTGTCGGAGTAACTATGATGTAAATCCATCGTTGAGACACAGCGATATACGAGGATAAGTGCGAAAATGTGGTAAGTTATTTTAAATGCGAAAAATGATGACGCATGTTACTGCCTGATGATGATAAATGATGTGAATCGTATCACACGTGAAAGACGTATAATTTTTTACAATTTCTCTTCTTCGCATTAAGAACTAGAAATCAAGACAACTTGGTATGAGCAAGTGTATGAAAAGCCGGTATCAAGTTCCCTAAAACTGGCTTTATGCTAAAGTGCCGGGAAAATGCGACTTTGATTAGATTGGCTCCTATCTCTAACTTTTGGAGCTGTCGTTTCTAAGTTCTGTTGTGGTCATCAGAAATTTTTGTCACTGTTGCTTCAATGTATTGCCAAGCTTGTTGATGGTCCTTGTTTGTGTGCAGTTGAAAGGAAATCATGAATACTCAAGTGTCTTTGTCCTTTGACATTTTCTCACATATGGTTGACGGAAAAAAACAGAGTTGAAAGGGATACATAGCCTAACAAATATTCATGAAAATAATAAAATTAAATACACTTGCGAACCAGTTAATAGATTTTTACTCATTCTTTGAACCTTGATTAGCGGAAATATTTAATGTTAAAAATAACATGCATTTACTGTAATGATGTCGTAATTATCTATACAGTGGCATGTTAGGAAAACTAAAAAATGCACTTGAAAAATTTCTAACTTCGAATGAACAATCCGTCGTCATTTCGTCCTCAGTGTAACAATGTATTGTCTGAAGTAACGTAAAATAAACAACATAGATACTGAATGTGTAAAATTTTTACACAGGAAAAATCTACGGAGATTGCGCCTAATATTTAACTATCTAATGTCATGGACACATCATGTGGGACGTGGAGAAAATCTACGGTAATTAGTCATAATATTTTACTATCTTTTGACTTGAGGTTACCCGCTCGAAGCATGAAAAATACATTGATTTAAAGGAAAATTCCTCTGTGATAGTGCATAATATTTAAATATTTCATACTCTATGCACAATGTTATATATTTGGAGTCTTATTTACGCTAGCTTATATCTCTATTAAGTGTTCTGATTTAAGTAGCATCGTGGAGGACTTGTAAATCTGTAGAGTATAAACGGCATTGTCACGAAACGAAAGATACGAACCAATTAATACAAAATCATTTTATCTGATTTCGTAACAAATTGATTTGATTTGATCATCTGGATTTTTTTACTTGTCTCTCTCGCCGGCGGCATTTTTATCTTCATCATCTTGGGTCAATATTTTGCATTTCATGACGCACTCAAATTTTGTTCAAACATTATGCTCTCCAGAGATAAAGCATTTCCTACATATTTTAATTCATTTACTTCCATGAAGCCGTGAACGAGCTATTTCTTAGAGTTTTTCGTTACGGGTGATTTCAAGTTGCCATTTCTGTATATTATTTGACTTTGATTTGCAATTGCATATAAACCATACTTTTATCATCGTGATGGTATAGCTATTGAACAATCGTTTCATTGTATAGCCTTCCTTCTGAAGGGAACAATTATGCCGTCTTAGGTCTTAACAATCAATCGGAATACTTCATGACTTGGCTTCCGAGGGGAGAGTCGCCTTTCTTTCCTTACTTAAATCACTCACTTTCACAAAGAAATTTATTCTTCTGTGTTATTATTTTGTTAACGGGATTAAGGGTTGTGTCCGCTATCTCTTACTCTGAAAATGGGTAATATTAAGGCATCATGCAAAAAATTCAATTATTTCATTATTGGGACAATTTCAGCTGCAAATTTATAATAAAGATGTTCAAATCAGACACATGGGGCTCATATTAATTGTTCAGATACATTGCTATTCATTTGAGTTCGTGCTGTAAATTTTTGTATCATTTATATGCCGTACTTTGATAAGTTTTAGCGAATATTAAATTTTACGATCATTAGAGGGGTTGGAGCCTCCAATCTCGTACTGCTTGCAGGTCTGCAAGCCAGGAGAAAGTCTGGATTAAAAATGCAGTGCATCACATTAGGTAGTCGAATACGGAATCCATCATTTTAGTTGTGGAATTTGAGAATGTTGCTTTTGATGTATGAATGTTTATTTTCTTCGAACATGCAGAATTTAAAATAAAATGAATAGTGGAATGTTCTTTTGTGTGAGTTCTTTTCTGTTTGTATGAGTATTTGTTTACCTTGTGAGGAAGTTCCTGCAGATGTTTTGAGTTGATCATTTTTGCCCAGCTCGACTATTGCTTACATTGCCGAAGCCTAGGAGTTTTTCTTAGATTAGACTTTAATAAATTGAGTGTTACTCTCATAAACTAACTCACTGTGTTGTGCTACATTGGAATTTGAATTCACGGGGACTTGTTATCTCTCTTGCACTTTGTTCGCACCTTCAATATTATTTCCACAGAAATTCCTGTTTATAATATTCAGGTCGGATATGCCTGGCCACTAAAAACTATCAATATTACAGTCGTAGTTTGAGGGATACTACATGCTTGACTTAGTATATTTTCAATAAATAAAACAGATAATCCATCATCGAAAATTATTTTTTTAAATTTATCTGCTACCTTAGGACGGATAAACAGCTATTTTTCTTGATGTATTACGGGGTAATCTCATAAAAAAATTGATCGCATAGTTAATTTCTCTAAAATTTCTAAAGATAACATTTACTTTGGCTCCGTAATGATTTAGAACGCACTGTTGGCCGATAGATGAGATTTTTCTCTCATGCTCTCTGACAACACTAATGAAGTCAAAAGAATCCACATCGGCTACTCGACAGACTCGGGAGGAATTTTGTTTTTTTTAGCACTATTTCTTCCAGTGACATCATCTTATTCTCATGTGTCGGGATAAAGCTGCATATGTCTTGAAACAAATGAACATCAAGTTGGGGTTAATTTAAATGTGCATAATTAAAATTGCGGTTGTATTTTTCTTACATAAACCCACAGTTATAATGCCTAATTTCACATACAAAATTTATGAAAACAACCTCATAAAGATAATTTTAATGATTAATTATTATATACTGATAGTAAATAATAATTCATTCGTTTTGATGTACCAAATACCTATACATTCATATACTTGTAGTACCAACCCACCTATCCTTGTGTTACGCTTACATTACTGATATCGGCAGTAATTCCTTGTCCATCAATTTTACATGTGATAACTTACTCGTACCACATGTACAATAACTACACATAATGCACAGCATTAAACATTTTCTCACATTCTTTTTCTGACAATCGGCACCTACGAAAACGTTGAACTTGCAAGTAACAACAGTCCTAACAGTACTGATAGCAGCGTTAGTTGTTCGAGTGCACGTAACTCTCTCATCGAGTTAATGTTGTTAGGTAAATAGAAAATTCTTGATCAGGTTGGGGATGAAGATGGTTTTAGCATAGGTTAGGATAGGTTTGTAAGGAAACTTTAGGTTATTTAAATTAAAAAAGACTGATTTTTTCGCAGGTCTAGTTATTGCTACTCATTTAATCAATTATATGAAATCTTAGTGTTTTCAAGATCAGCGCACTGCTTTTATATCACATCAAACTATTGCAAAATGTCACGAAGAGAAGTGCATCAAAAGCTATCTCTACCATCTTCGACGTTGAGGCAACGAGTGTCTCAAGCGCATGTTCATAAAGATCATTCACAAAAGAATCTTGGACGATAAGCTTCTGCAACACGGAAAATCACTTTAAGTCTGCGGTAAATGCAACCAGTATTTCGTTATCCCGCTGCGACTTTGACCATCACAGCGTCGATTATGACTTTTCCAGAGAATGAAGTCGGCCGCAGCGAAACTAATTTGGAATCAGCGTGTTATGAATAACCTCATTTCACGGTGGTCTAAGCTTTCCCTTTAAAGTCGCTATAAGAGCCTAATATTTATGGAAATTATGAAGGTCGTTTCATATTACACTTTCGCATCATATATGTAGCATTCGTGCGTGCTGAAAGAGCCGGGTTCTTTATTTTTTTCAGGGGAAATATAAAACCGTTAATAATATGATATAAAATTTATATTTAAATTAGCGATTTAGCTTGATGACAGTGATTGTAAGTAGCGAAAAAAAAGCTGTAAATAAATTTGAACGCTAAATTGATTGTATCGGAAAACTACGTAAAATATGCTGATAATCTTAGTGATAACATTTTTCGTATAATTTCTTTGTGTGCAGCGTTTTTCCGTGTTATTACTGTGAATTCATTTTCCATTGCAACAGTGAAGAATCTTAATATCGAATTTTATTCTGCTAATGAAATATATAATAAAGAAGATTTTGAACATTTTTCGTATCTGAACTTTTGTACTCATTTGAGAAGCTATAAATGAAACTAGAATTAATGCAGCGGTCAATGTTTCGAGTGTTTCTGTACTTGCACTAAGGATGATAAGTGTAAATTAATAAATGGTAAATTTTTGGATTGGTCGACTCCAAAATAGTTCTATTACTGTTGAATTGTAAGTGTTAGGATCAGAATTTGAAATGTTATTCGACTGATAATTTTAACTGTTTATTACGAAATAATGAATTACACCATTATTGAGTGATGAAAATCAAAGGTGAACCCTTTAGGTAAGATTTTTTATCAATAGTTTTTACAGAATTTATGTAGAGCTCATCGAAGAGACAGAGGGACGAATTCTTCTTGAAACACCCTGTGCCCACAACAACGCTATATCCACAATTCTGACGCATGTTACGACTGAAAGCAGGTTACTGTTTTTTGTTCTGTGTTGTTAGTGAAAGCAGAGCGTGGACGGCGGCAAGTTAGCAAGCTTCGAGACAAGCTAACGAAAATACTAAAAATTTATTTGTCGGATAGTTCGCTCGCACTCCGATAAAAAAACAGTATTTTGCATGTCATAAGAACAATTCCTTTGTTGAAATTTTTAAATAAAAAGTTGTTTAAACATGAATCTCTTCTTTATTTTAGTGACTTTATTTTTGTGTTTGTATAAGAGCACAAGAATTGCTTGTATATGGGTTTACAAATTGACGTTTTACAGATTCATCTACAATATTAGTTACTCGTTGCAGGAGTGTTATGTAAAAATGAGATTCGTACTGATGCAGGCGTTTTTTCGTCATTTTTCACTTTTTATCCTCTCCTCTGGAGAGTGGACAACCTACTCTGTAATCGCACTCGGAAATGGTCAAATGTCACCGTTTCATTTTTCACATTTGTATAACGCGGTCATTCAACACCACAACCAGTTTGAACACATAATTTGTACTTTTGCGCGGTGACATTTACGGTAAAAACAGCTTGAGTTTCTTTATGATAATTATAATTGTCTTAACTGGCAGGAGATAGCGTTTAAGCACAGAACAAATATCACTAACGAATAATTTTGATCTCTACTTGCATTATAAATTCCTAGTCCAATTTTTTTACCAACTGAGTACTTTAGAAATCTAGGAACTAGTTTTCGCCACGTCTATTCATCAAAGTTTGCGCCAGGAAAACTAAAGACGATAAAAATTATAGAATCCGATTAAATTTACAGAAGCAAAACTAATCCTTTACCTGAACCAATCAAAACTCAGAGCAAACTATCGCATTACACAAGAAAATTTATTAATTTCCTTTAAATGAAGGACGCAGTTAAGTTCTGCAGCCGAGGTATATAATTCTTATGTCATTTTTTACAATTTTCATTACACAGCCAGCAGAAAGTGCCCGTATTAATCAGAATTTATACATTCTGCAATGAAAACACCTCAATGTTAAAGCTAGTTTGTGAACAGTTATCGTTGTCAAGGAAGGGTACTGTTTTTAGCATTTCCTTCGTCACTATTTTTCCCTCATCACTATGCACTTTTTTAAGGATCTTGCTTTTACCAAAAATTTATTATATGCTGCATTTTCACATTACAGTAAATGATTAAAGTATTCCCACCTACGCTAAGTTTCTCAAGTTTGTGAAGACATTTCAAGAAAGCGAGCCAAACTTTTGTGTCGTGTTGCATCACCTGAATTGCGCGTTTATGAAACATTTTTATCATAATTCTAATGGAATGCAGCTTGAAGCCCTGAGCTCCTGCTTTCTTTTCTAAAAGAAAACCCTTATTTTTCCGAGCAGGTGATGTGTCCATTTGTTTGAAGACTTCGAGTATTCTCGGCGCTTTTCCTTTTTTGCTTGGCAATATTGCGTTGCTTTGAGAACGTTACGAGTCTGACTTGTGCGTTGAAAATGAAATGGAAGGGAAGGTATGCAATCTCATGGGAATTCTCAGCGCTTCATAATCTTCAGGAATTTACCAGTAGTTTTTATGGATGCTTGAGCATCGTATATTCCTACTTTAGAGCTTTTTCCGAAAGAATTCAAGCTTATGACGTCTTTCTAGCAAAGCGAATTTTAAATCACAAACAAAAAATTATCTCCTGACATCAGTGTAAGGCATAAGTATAATTTCAGACTCGAGGAACGAAATTGAGGAAAGTTGTCTAAATATTCCATGAGGAGCTGGAATGACGTGCAAATTTCAGGGCTCATGGAAATGTTTTAAAAATTCACCCAGAGTAAATTGAAAACTGTTTTGATCATGCCTGTTCAAATTCTGAGGACAAAAAGAGCGTAATTTAGTTATCCTTTCGTTCTCAAGGGGGATATAACTATTGCATCTACCGAAATTAGCGTTCCCAGGGGTATGACGAGATGTTGTTCATGCTGAAAGTTAGGTAGGCCTCCTCTTTGTTGAAATAAAATAGGCTTTATGGAGGAGTAATATGCGCATACAGTGGAAACTCCATTTTTCTAGATTTCCTCAACAAATTAAGGTACAATCATCTAGCGTTTGTCTTAGGAGGAGCACTGCACAAAAATAAATAGAAGACTCAAGTCTACAGACTTTCAGATAACAAAGTTTCTGAGCCAACGTCAATCGGAAGTCGAGGATAAAAGCCTATTGATATTTTTTTACGCATTGCGGGTTGTGCAAGAAAATGCTTCGCTAAGCCTCAAAACTTTCTCAAAAATTCACCCCACACCAAGTTTGGTCCCTAGGAATTTCGGGAAGTTTCAACTGTCGATACAAGCTTTTTAGGCCACGAAAGTTTTCTCGATGCAAAACGATGCGTTTCAAAGGCACTTCTCTCCAACCAAAGCTCTGCATTCCATTAGAGTGGGCCTCCGAAAGTTGATCCTCGTGGGAGTTTTTTCCTCTTCTTTTCAATCACAGAGGGTTTCAGATGTACCGGATTTCAGCCGTACAGGGTTGCAGGGGTTATGAATTCCTGGCGTCTTCCATTTTTGACCTCACATGCTAGTTTGCTTAGCAGAACGTTGAAATTTTACACGCGCTGTTGCGAGTATTTACTCTCGAAAATTTTCGGCACCTGTTTCGTACACAAATGACTGCTAGCACAGTTTTACATGCATGATTTTGTGCTTGTAATGCTTTGGCCAAGAAGTACAGAAGCTCAGATTCGAATTTTTGTACCGTAAATTTGCAAGTTTAATTTATGCATCGCTGTAGATTTTCAGTGGAATACGCAAAATTTCAGATCTTCATTAATTGCCCGTCACAACAAAGAGACCCTTGCATTTTAACTTATAAGCGGGAAGAAGTTTGAGCATACGAGTACGAGGTTTCCTGCTAAAAACGTATACTGTGTGAGAGGCAAGCTTCTCTGCAGCTTCAAGAGCTTTCACAGCTGAAGGCATGAGCGCTTTCGAATTGCGGGGACGTGAATGTCATCCTTGCGACAGTCTTGGAGCTTCTGCAGCCACTCACACTTGATTGTAACTAATGAAAGTCTCAACACTGTCGGACAACCGTGGGCTGCTCCACTCCGGATGAGACCAATGAACTCGTTTTTTATCGTGCGTCATATCTTGCCTGAAGATTAACACTTCAGTGCCGTTATTGCATTAATGAAATTTTTTTACTTCGCTTGTCCCGTCCCCTACTACTTCGTAGAAGAGTACAATTGCGTATACTCGAAACGTTGTCTCTATTTCTACGAAGCCTGCAGTTTTTTCTCGGTTAGCTTAGTTGTCTTTAAGCAACCAACTTCTAGAAACAGTTTTTTTTAGATTATATTTACGTTTTGATCGCTACCGAAATGCAGCAACTGTTCCTCTTTTCATGAAACGTTTTTAGCTCAATTACTAATGAGAATATTTTTAGTCGCGTTACTAATAATGATCAATGAGGCAATTGCACATCTCTAACTTTGTCCTTATAACAGAATACACGGAAAATTTGGTGGCGTTTATTTGTTTTGCTTGATTTACTTTCGTGATGCAGCCATCAATTACAAATGTTATTGCCTTCAAAAGCTGGCGTTTTATAAGAGAATGTACGTGATAAGCTTTGAAAGTGTGTGTTTTTACTACGTGTACTTGTATGTACATGTGCTACAGAGGGCATAAGGGCTAAAATGATGGTCTAAAGTTTGTTCAAACTTCAAGAAAATTATTGTAGAAATTGAAAAAGTTCACATTAATTTAATAATATGTTACTGCTTTTGTATGTGGAAGGAAGTTTTTGAAGCATAAAATCCAGCTCACAATAATAATTATTGTTCGCAATTTTTGGGTGAAGTTCAAATAGATTCCTTTTAACATCCACAGCTAATACTTATTTATCATCGTTTGAGTTCAGAGACGTGATTTGTAAAGCACGACATTCTCACCTTAAGATCTGATAACCAACAAGAAAAGATGAGAAAAATTTTGATCACCTGACCGCAAAACGGGCCGCATAAACACGTTCGTTTATTTTCCCTATAATACAAAGAAGAGTCCCATACACAGCTAAATTTTTACCAGCTTATACATGAGAGCAATTTTCCCCGATTTCAGGAATGTTGTCAACATGTGTAGTAGTGCAAGTCAACACACACATGTAAATGTTTCGTTCCTATTGCCTTCCAAATTGGTTACATAAATTTGATGAATAACAGGTAGCTAGTTTTCTATTAAAATTACAAAATAAGAGCAAGCACAAGAGTGAAGCGAAAATATCAAATATCTAGTGGGCCTTTCCCGGCATTTAAAACGCTGTTATTTTTACGTTGAAACTAACAGTCATTCTTGAAGTGATCTTGGAGTACCATTAGTAGTACTTCTTCTGTTATAGTGAATACATGTCGGTTGTGATGATAACAGTGCTAGTTGCTGGTTGAATGCGCCGACAGGATTCAATTCGTGAGTAAGTGCGCCTGTAATTGAAAATTTTTTAAATGACACTATGCATAAAACAAATACACAGAAATGCTTTCGTATGTTATATAAATCAATGGGAAATAATAGACCCTACGACCCAAAGAAGTTGCATCACTTTAAAAGCATGATACGTACGGACACCTTTATTGTGAAAATGTTAAGACATGGAGCTATAAAGCTCGCAAAACAATAAGGGCAGCATCGTTTGTAAATCATCATTCTGTAGACTAAATACAAAAGGCCGTTCCTATTTTTTGAATGCATAGTTATCGCTTGCTGCATATCATATGCATTATGCTAACATAGACTCTCATCATTTTTTATTTTCTAATGCAAAAAAACTTTACGAGTAAAACCTCACGTATAAATTGGGTGCTCTAGGTTAAATGAGAATGTAAACGTAGAATGGTGCTGCTATGCGACATTTTATTGTAGTCTTGAACTGAGTCGGGTACACTGGTGGTTATATTTCAATTAGTCTACCATGATGGCTAAAGGTAATGTTTCTATTGATGTTTTTTTGGGAAATAAACTGTTTGAATTGCTTAATCGTTTAAAGGATTGATGTCAAGGGCGGATGACTGTAAAAAGTGATGTGATTGTTCAGGAAAGTAATTTACTAATGGTCTAAGAGATTTGATTATACAAGGTGTAGGCGCCGAAGCGTCTCGGCCGCCTACTGGGCCCCGAACATAAACTGCCACCCTGGGCAGGGCTCAAGGGGCGACGTTTTTCGTTTACCGCACGTTACACATGTCTTAATTTGCTACCGTAGATCTCAAAAAACTCAATTTGAGAGTATAAGCAAGTGGTTGCAAATTTTATTGGCATGTCTGAAAGAAAAAATACACAAATCATTTAATTACAAATATGAATAAATATACTAATAGTCTGAGAAGGAACTACACAATTACACCAGTCATTTGATAAGGAACAATTCCACATGCACAAAATTTTACCATTATCGATTGCACAAAGCATTATCTACTTCATTTCAGGATCATCCGAATTATTGACTCAAGATACAAAAATCACATATGAACAGCAACTGTTCTCTCAGCAGATAATTTATCGACTGAATTATCGAGCAATGTGCCACGCAGCCGTATAACACAGCAACGCAACAGGAGACTGATAGGAGACTCCAATCAGTAACGCTCGGGATGCTAATCACCCACTCATAACGATAACTACACCAATTCAGATACAATCAGCTTAGAATATTTCACCACTATCTCACGAATAAAGTTTCTTCTACCTAGATACATATCAATGCTCTTGCTAAATACGAACAAATGGGAAGAAGGAAAATACTTTTCAGATACTCATAACCTATCGGTAACGAGGACAACGAAGGTAACAAACAGAAGAGGGAGCAGCGGGGCACACCGACTACAGCCAGCTTAGACCGCGCTATAGCTCGCGCTGCGATGTACATGGCATGGCGCCCGGAGCGGGCAATCGGCGGTTACACAAGGTGTACATAAAGTCCCTTTACCATTTCAAAAATTCATTACATATGCAATTGAGAAAATATTTTACTCAAATATGTTCTATTGCATTCAGCGTTTATTAAAGTTTTTTAAACCTCATTTAATAGATTTCTTCATGAGCGCCATTAGTTGCACGAAGCACATCAAGACTGCTCGGCTTCTTGCCCTGTTTCCTGTTGCAAAGCCTCATCAATTAAAGCAACAGCATTAGTAATCCTTTGCTTTTGGTCAGCAGTGTCCTGTATCTTTATTAAATTCACGATATCTTTATAACAGACCTTATAGGGCTTTGTGCACTGTAGATGATTTCATTTGAAGTTCATGATTGCAAGTTCCTCCCTGTATCCAACTCTGTCCCTGTATCCATAAATTTATTGTGCCATGCACGAATTGACAGACGTGATAGTGGATCTCTACCATACTTAGTTCTGTCGTTTCGCTGAGTCTGCTTATCCGACTTTGTTTCAACAAACAATGAAACAAATTATGCTTTTTCGTGAGGAGTAAAAACATTTTAGGCGTTCATTCAACAGCACTTCTTTCCCAAACAAGATCCCTGAAACATACAAATGCAAAATGTGATGAAAACTTTAATAAACACTGAGTGACACAGAACAAATCTGAATAAAGTATCTTATCAATTACATTTCTAATAAATTTTAGAAATGGCAGAGACGTTATGAACACCCTTTACCAACTGGGTTATTACCCGCCCCTACTACGAAATTCTATTTTCTAAGCTTGTACCAAATAGTTTCTTGTCCTCTAAATCTTTGTTAGAGTTATTCTAATATGTTTGTCACGCTGTAATGAGGTCTTTGGTCTCAAAATAAATTACTTCGTCCAATGTTGGGCCCTCCCTAATGTCGCCTGAACTACGTTGTTCAATTTTAGTTTCTTGTTAGTAAGAAACTACTGCAACGTTCGGCATGGTCGGTCGGAAATTTAGAAAACGAGTTTGTTTGTACTGGTTAAAATATTTATAACAGGCCAACAAGTACTCATGGAAGTTGCATTATCGCTGAACGAGAGTAAAATGTTTAAGTTAGCATTTATTAACACTCTGATCGCAACGTGCGCCTACGGTGGCCACAGACGGGTATTTTATAATGCTGTTGACCCACCAGAAGTCACAAACTTAAATTTCATAAATACTTGATTAAAATAAATGAAGGTACTAGTCATTTCATGTTTGCTATTTTCATAATTGCTTACCGCAGTTTAATTTAAATTTGAGTTGAATATTGAACTTAAATTTAACGAATTGCGGTCAACGCCTTAATGGATAATTGAATTTAGTCTAACCGTGCTGCAAGCGGCTATGAGCAGGCTGGTCACATCGAGTGCTCCTCATTCAAACTCTTTTATTCAAATCAAAACTCCACAATCGCCACATGAAAAGCTCACACCAAGTCTTCTGACATATATCTGATTAGCAGTGGAGCTTTCAAGCTAACTCCTGCTGCACAAACGTCGGGCATTTTGTGTTGTGTAATGAATTTTTTTCATTAGAATTTTTCATAATGCAGTTTGGCTTAGGGGGTATAGCTTACATTCAGTTGTTCTGCAAGAGACTTTGGTTTTAATTAGGGATTTGAACAGCATGCGGTACGCCAAGAAGATGAGAGGATTTATTTGAGAAACCCGTGCAAAACTTTCATGATCATGCAATATGATTGAAACGGAAAGAAAATATTTGCTCGAGTAATATGTTATCACGTGAAGTTTTTTTGAGGTCATTTCAGCAACGGAAACTAATTACGAACAGCGAGATATTTGTTTGATGTTTTTTACTTTTGATGTACTTTGAGTATTTTATAAGCGATCTTATATTTTCTAAATTGCACTTATTTGTCAATTCATGCCCCATTTTAATTTTATATTGTTTGCTCGGTGTTACGGGAAATGTAATAACCATTTTCCGGTAATTTTTTTCCTATTACTCGCTGGTTTTAACGTTCCCAACGTTTACTTCCAACGTTCTTATTCAGTTTAGTTTGCACACAACAAGCCTGTGCCCGCCTTGGCTCACCATTCACGTGTTCCATACGCCGCTGGCCATAAATTTAGACTAAGATCGCTATCTGAGCTCCCAAAACGAAGCCTTTTCAGAATCACGGAGCTCATTATCCGAAGCTTGAGTTTTTAAACATAGGATTTTCTCCGGCCTACTTTTTCTCGTTTTTATTCTTTCGATTTTATTCTCGTCATATCTCCAGAAATGTACATAAATATCGGTCATCAGCTGGTAAATGTTTTCCAAGCCCGTAGAAAGCTGCTGTTTTGTTATTTTCTGTAATGCTAATCTCAAATCACGCTGCTTTTGTGTCTGGTTAAATAACTTACTTAGTGTAATTGAGTCTGTACCATTCTGTATTAATTTCCATCTTCCAGACTTTGAATTGGAAAACTTTTCAGGTCTTTAAATATGTACACTCCAGCATTCTTGAAGTTGCCTTAACGATTTTTAAAGCACACCATTTTCTTGCGAGTATTGCTTGAGCGTGGCTCTCGAATGCGCTCAAATAAAGAATTATGTATAAAAATCTCAGGGCGCCTCTGTTTTGAAACCGAGCGTGCAAACAATGGACGGTCTTACTTTCCTGAGTTGGATCCCATAGTCCATTGCACTATAAGTAGAAAAATATTTCCCACCGTAGCTTGAATTATTGCTTCTTTTTTCATTAAGACAAAAAATGTCTTTCGTAAGTCTCTCTTATAAAATATAATATATATTATATAATCATCCGAGAATTTAAAACTACGGTAAAATCTTTCGTCCTTTTTTAACTAAAAATGAAAGTAAACCTTCACCAAAATCGTTTCGAAAAAAGGAACAATTTTTTCGCAGAATTTTTCGGCTTCAAAAATAAATCTTCTCACTGTGATATGGTTTTGCAAAACTTTGATTTTCTTGTACCAGAAATTAATTATATTTATATTTTTTTATATTATTTTTGTGAATTCTTGTGCAACGCGAGATGCTTTCCGCAATTTAACACATTCAATATTCAATGGGGTCGCTGTATTCGAGTCTTTTTTTAAGTTGACGCATCTCTTTTTCAACTGGCGCAACTTTTTCTTGTTTCTTTTTCAGTTCGATTGATTTTCTTTGTTAGTGTTTGACCGTGAAGTATTTTGCATGAAAATCGTTATTTTCCATTTACTGAGATAATACGAAGTCATGTATGAAGTTATGTCCAATGAAAACAGCATTATTCACAGTCTTTCAATCCACCTAAAAACTTCCTATCAGAAATTCTATAAAATAACAGCTCATGCTTGCTTAGTGATAGCAATACCCTGAAAAATGTGTCCATGTCCCTTCTCCTCAAAAGCAAACCATGAGGTGTTTTTAAATAAATTTGGCCGAAATTCTACAGACCGAGGCAAAATTACTGGCTCCACCAAACCCTCTCCAACTTCTGATTTTTAGCGCTCGGTGGAGCAGTTAAAAGAGCCGAGTTCTTTTCAGACTCCGCCTTGACATCTTTATGTTGAGGGCTTCAAAGAACTGCTTGTATTCTATGCCTCAGCATGGGTGCTTGAAATAGGATTTCCCTATTGTTCAAATTCGTCGTCATGCTAAACTGCCATTTCCTTCTCTTACGTTTAGTAACACACAATAGTAATTCAGATCAATTTAAAATTATTTTCGTTGTCACGTCAGTAACTGGTCCAGCGCTGGCTAGTTTGGAAGATCTCTAACTGTGAAATTTGATGCCTTGGTTCATACATTTGAGGTAAGCCCGAGCAGCGACTTTTGGATATTGTTAGACGAGTTGGGAGCAGCGCAAGAGACCCGAGTACGTAGCCTTCATTAGCTGGGCTGGGAGAACTGGAGCTGCCCATCATGTTCTCCAAATGATCCGAGCTGAAGACAACCGGCATGGGAAAACCACTAAAAAAGCCTTAAAACTCTGCCTAGTGAGTTTCAGGAGAATTGTTACTGAAGTGGAAAAGTTACTGGAAGGAAAAAGACTCTGAATCAACGGTTGCATTTTAATCATCGTTTAAAACCCCTCGCCCGACATGCGACTCTGGTACTTTTGATACGATGCAGAGCGTATGGAAAAATTGTGTAAGTTCCTCTTGAAATGACTTTGAAAATTATGTACTATTTTTGTAAATCTACATGTTTGATAGTTAGACCAAGTCAGAAATAATCGTACTCAATTTAGACGATTTGCAGATTATTAATTCTCACCGTGGATTCGCTTAAAAATTTGTAGCTAATCTATACAATTGGAAAATATAAATTCTAGCACTCCTGAACGTGCAATTTAACTCCGTTGTAGCAATGTTTGCTTAAGTTTACAGTGCCATTTCCCTGCGCCCATTAACAAATAACGGCAAGTGAAATATGAGTACTTTAGTTCTAAGTCGTAAAGAACAAGACCCACATGACATTTGGGGTTGAGTGATGACACAGTTTTGATGGTGCTATTACCTCTGAGTACGATCGAGGCTCAACTGACTCTAATTTACGTCAGTGCGAGTTCTACCTTGTACATCTAGGGGGGGGGGGGGAAATGAATACTGTAATACCAGTAAATTCTGCAATGAAATGTGCAAGATTTTGCATATATCCCGTTAAAAAATATCTTCATGTATTTTTTACCTAAAAATTGAATTTCAGGGAATGGTTCACATGCCATCAATTTATTGACACAAGCTCAGTATTGAGAAATTTTGTTTTAAAAACCTAAAAATAATTCTTATTTTCAGAAAATGTGCTGGCGATTTGTTACAGAAGTAAAGGTAGCATTATTTTACTCGAATGTTTTCAAAGTTTTCATTTCGGTGTTGTTTACATAAATGAAAACTTTGAAAACATTCGAGTAAAATCACCACTAATGCAAAATTTTCTATTTATTTGAGAAAACAATTGAGCCTATGAACCCAATGGTTTGGAATAAAAGTTTTTCGTGAAAACTTTTACCTAGTATATCGTTTTATTCATATGTTGTTGCTGTTTGATCAAATGAAGATTTTATGTTGAACCGTATTTCTGGAAAAAATCGGATGAATATTTTACATCTACATGAACTAATTTTATTCATAAAAATGACTTAGTTATCATGGTCACGATCTTATTTTTGGTATAACTTTTCTACTCGAAAACATTTACTTCCGACATGGAACAGAACGTGCATATAAATCTTCTGGTCTCTGTAGAACCATTTTTTTGCAGGCAAACTCAGTTTAGGGTAAATGTTGAGAAACGGTACATTAAAATTTCAATATCAGTACAGCTTAAAATCATGAATGTGAAATCCATCAACTAGTTATTTCATCGAGACACTTTTTTCCCCATAAGACTTTCCATGGAAAATGTGTTTATTTTTTTAATTCGAAAAACATCTTTGCAAAGGAACTTTTATTAAAAAACTTCAAAGGTCTCCCCATTAGAGCCTTGCTGGTCGTCCAAAAAATGTACTGCGTTCACTCACACACTCACACGCACACTCACACACACACTCACACGCACACTCGCTCTCGCTGTGGTGTAAAGAAGTCGAGGAGAATTCTTCCGAAGCTCGAGGCATGCATATCACCTAGCTTCCGTCAGGGTGTTAAATACAGAACCATCGTCGTTTGAAAATTGTGAAAGTGATTTTTTTTATGGAATTTGTTCGTTGTACATTCGTTGCATCGTAAACTTGTTGCCTTTTTTAACTAAGGGGAAGAAGATGTTTTATTTAGAGCGTTTTTCTTTCGTTTTTTGATAGGTTATTGATCAGAGTAAAGTTCATTCATGATTTTTCACTATCTGAAATATTCAGCATGAACATGGTTTGTTTGTTAACATAGCATTAATTTTCCTTTAAACCATTTAGTTTGTGTTTTAACTTCTTAGAAAATAAATGCAAAATTACTGCCCGACAAACTACGAATCACATAAGAATTACAGGTACTGAAAAAAAAAAGTTTTTTTTTTGCAGGGTAAGTAAAAAATTTCTAGCGTCAGTCTGATGTTAGCACGGCTTTTCAGCGCGAGGACCAGATTGCGAAAGAAAAATACATTGGATTGGTTACGAATCAGGAAGGAAAAGTGCTACTGAGTTCATGGCTCATGTTACTTATGCACTGTAATGATAGAAGTAACCAATAGGCTGCATAAAATGCTCTCGTGTGGTCGCTATAAGTTCGAATATAATTTAAAGATGTGATTACACCTCGTCCCGTTTACGCGAACAAAATTTCTTCGATGCAAACTTTGCACTATACAGGAGGCATAAAAATGTTTATGGCTAACGTAATTTCTAGGTGGACGATGGGAAGCGATGAAGGTGAGGTTGCTAGTTTTGAAACTTGGCCGAGGCAAGTGTTCGGAAGTTGAGAAAAACGAAATTATACTAGAGTTATTATGACTGATGAATGTAATTTATAAAGAACGCAGTTAGCTATTCTTTGAAAAAACGATTTACGAAATTACGCGATGAAATTAATGTTAGAATGATGGCATATTTCAATCATTTGTAAGAAAAAGAATTGATGCTCTTTCATTCGATTTAGTTTTATCTAACACTTATGTGCATATTTTAACGCAAAAATTTTTAGTTTGAGGGTACTTTACATTAGAAATTGAGTAACTATGATGAACTCAAATATGTCATGGCTTAACGAAGAGGCTCACTGCGTTTTCTGTCATCTTGGTCAACAAATTTTGACCCAGCGAACCTTTGCCCATTAAAAATTAGCACAGTAAACACAAATCCTAAACTATCGTCTAAAACATCCTACCCCGGCAAACCTTGGCCCATCAAAACTTAGAGCAATAAACTCTGGCCCTAAACTATCGCCTGAAAATCCCAGCCCCGCAAACCGAATCCCAGCCAAACCTGAAATATTTTTCTGGATTCAAAGTCCCGTTCAAATTCCAATAAATTACAGGTCTCCTGACGCCAGCGCTTGAATGCAATTTATACGGCAGTTTTGAGGCCATTTATCTTCATAAAAACGACCGTACTTTCATTGTCTCCGGACCCCACCAGTCTTTTGAGGGTGATTTTGGCCTTCTCAAGCAACCTTGACTGATTTAATGTAAAACCGGTGATCTTTGCCGAACTTTCAGGCAAGGTTGAGTGATTCGAATATTTTCCAGTTTACCCAGTTGTTCATGATGTTTTTTGTAAACATTCTACATTATTTCTACCCAATTCTAGCGAGCTGTTTGAAATATCAATCTGAAATCAAAGAATTATGATTTTGAATTCACTCTTCAACCGAAACCTTTCTCTTCTAACGACTCAGGTTTCTCCTGTAAGAAACAAAAGAATGAATTGAGATACACCTTTCAGGATTATAGACAAATTAAACAGATGAATATTTTTGACTTGATTGTTACGGAACCACTGCACTCAGTAAGGGACTTGTCACGTGAAATATTATGTATACTAAAATAAATCAAGCTAATTTGAAACGTAGGAAAACTTCACTCGAATATATGCTCGATGGTGCTTATTGCAATGGTCAGTAATAGCCTTGTATTTTCAGTAAGGCTTCAGTTACAGAGCGCCTAGTGAGTGTTATCGTGACTCATTATCCCTAACTATAAAAGAGAAATTAGTCATAAGAAAAGTTTGCCAGCAGGCAAAATTATCATAACATGCAAAAAAGAAAAATCGGATTGAAATTTTTTTTTAAATGTAAAAAATGTAAAAATCTTTTTAAATCAGAATCTATCATCTGCATAGTTTTAAGTTCACTAACTTTTGTTCCCTACCATCTATAAATATTACTGCTAATGTAATTTAGGTCATCAAGTCATATTCTCCTCATTATTGCTAATGAAATCCTCTTCATCAGCGAGTCGATCTGCCATATTCTCTCATTAGTATTGATGTAAAATAAATCATCAGAAAGTCAACCTGTCATACGCTCTGTTCAACCAGAAAATCTAAAAGCATTAACTTGCTACCATGCCCGGAGTTGAGTTCACTGACGGGTTTGTATGTCCAATATTCTATAGCTTCATCAATACTGGTGTACTGAAATTGAATTCCATTAGTTGAATATAAAAGAAAATAATATCTAAATTAAATTTTGCATGCTATTCTTAAGCCTTTATTTCGCATCTTTTCTCTACGATGTAGAGAAAATTTCAATTCTATGAATAAAATAGAACATTGAGCCTCGATCATGTCGGTTTCTTGCTTCTCTGCTGCATTCTAGCATTTGACAGCGTTGCGTAAACGGCTCTTGTGACGGAAGATTTTGCACCGATAATTTGTGACTCAGGGTTTAGCACTGACGACTTGTGGTAGAAGATTTAGCACTGACGACTTGTGGTAGAAAATTTAGCACTGACGACTAGTGGTAGAAGATTTAGCACTGACGACTTGTGGTAGAAAATTTAGCTCTGACATGTTGTGACAGAATGTGTACTACTGATAACTTGTTACAGAAGATTAAGCACAAACAAATTTCAGATTTTAGACAGATGCTCTACCAACTTTTACTCGCCCATTCTTGAGGTACTATATTTTATTTTTTTTTAGTTGAAACTGTCCACTCAACGGAATGAAGAGCGCGTACCTCCTTGAAATGATTAAAAGATAGCCTCACAATTTATTTTTGGACAATTACCCCACAATTTATTAGTGAAAAAGTTTGTTTTATTTTCCCCATATTTTCTTACTTGTAGCCATTTATTTATTTGATAGATTTTTTTTTGAAAGGATATAATATTTTTGCTGCTTTCACATATCCTTGAAAATGATCCTTGGATTGAAACGCTCGAATGAAATGTTTTTGAGATATTTCTTCGCATTGATCATTATAGGCGTAGTAAAGCTTGCTTGGAAAAGTGAACTGAAAAGAGAATTTCATTCGCTTTACTTAGAAAATGTACACCTTCTACGTTGGAAAGAGGCAGCTTTGAATTCTGCGTCGATATTATTATGTTGCTAAAATAAGGAGGTTCCTCACATTTGCAGACGATTGTTTACACCCTTCTTACTTCGAACACGAAGAATTGCTGGCAACTGGAAAATAAAGTTTAATTAATTGTACATTTTATGCTGCGAAGTGAGGAAAGTTTATGCAAATGAAGAATATTTTAATCAGAAATTTTCGGCGTGTGAGCATTGAGTCGTTTAGGTTACGAGTGGTGCTTTGAAGCATTTTTAAAGTTCAGGACTGCCACTTTTATACGGCCGATTTAAAGGACTTTTTTTTGCGCTAGTTGAGTAATTTTTTTTTGAAGACCTCATGCTAAAGCAGGGAATCTCGTTTGTATGCACCCGTCAGCCTCAAAATAATTCACCCATAAATGTCGCCATCTGTTGCTGCTTTCGAGTGTATGCCGCAAAGACTATAGATCCTGAGAATGAAATTATACACCGTCTATTCAGTCCAAATTGTTTCGAAATCGTTGGGATTCCCTGGCAGATTAGAACGCCCACCGCCCAGAAAATCGTTTTCAATTTGGCCAGTCTTTAGAGCATGTGATTTGCAGCAGCTTGTGCAACCGCCGCTTTGATTGCGGTCTGTCGATTACAAACTGCATTAAACGGCAGAACTTTTCGCTGTCGCCGTGTTGGGTGCAGAGGTGGCGCTGTGTGGTGCGAGATGCTCTAAGGAACGCACTTTGTGGGTGCTTTGTTTTCACGGGCCGTTGAGTTTTGCAGAAGCAAATTATATGAAGCAATTTCAGTGCCCAGTCTTTGGGGGAAATCCCGGTAGCTTTCTTTGCAAGAATTCTGCTATCTTTTACGACATAACCTTGTGTGCCAAGGCCATTTTGGTTTGAAATTATTTTTCGGAAATTGGTTACAACTTGAAGCGTTATCTATTTTTGCACAGTTCTAACACCTGACCGTAATCACCAGTCTAAAAATTTACCTTTTGAATAATATGGAAACTAATTTTTAACTTTGAATTGCATTAGCAGGAACAACCTAGCTGTTATTTCTAATGCTGTTCGAAAATGAAAGGAATTTACTTCCAATTCCAGAAAAATATTTGAAAATATTCAAGTTTCAACAGATACAACACAATTAAGTAGGTAATACATGCAACATTGCACCATATGTACCCTAAATTTAAGAAAGGGATCAAAAACTTTTCCTACAATATTTATGTATGAACATTTGGCGTTCATGAGTTGAAACGCGGAGGGATAGGAGCGAGAGGTAGGGAAGTCTTCTCACTTCATGGATTTTTGAAGCGTTGGCTACATTGCTGAGTGCGATTAAAAATTGTGTCAACCTTCTATTGAAATAATTGTATATTATCTAAACTGTTAACTGCATTAAATTCATGTGGAGTACAACAACTATTAGAAGTCATTTGGAGACGATGCCGTCAGAGCATCGCTGGTGTATACGTCATGACCGCAAACGTGCTCAGACGCTTATGAGCATCTTAGCTCAGACACTTGAGAGCTCGAAATGCTAGTTTTGAACCTTGTAGGATGCGTACTTCAAGTTTATGAATATCAAAAAATGAGTTATTGCACTTCGAATGAAAATAATTTAAAGCTATAAATAATGAGTATTATTGTACCATCGGTCGTTATTAAAAATTTACTCGATCTCAATTATTTCAAATGCGTTTGTAATGAAATTTTCTGTGTTTGCGACCTGAAATTTATGAAAACGCTAACAAAACCTCTGTGTACATCACGTTCGAAATTACAGCAAGTCTGGTTTCCTTCGCATTGCAGACGAATCTTCTGAATTGTGAGCAGCACTCCTTGTACGGGAAGATCGGTTGAGTGCAAATTGAAAAATATGAAAATAAAGTTTTTGGAAAACACATCGTTGAGACATTTTTTGCATTATTGAATTTGTCGTTCAACCTTCCAAGACCCGCATCGCTTAGGTTCAGAAATTTAATCTCTACAAGAGTTTTTTACAAATTGTTATTCCGGAGCCTGGCGCCACAGCTGCACCACACTCATATCTTACCTATTTCGGCGGTTGTAGTTTCAATAGACGGAGTTTTTCTTCCCAATATCGGTGTGTATTCATATAATGTTTGCATTTACAAACAACAATGCTGTATAAACATAAAAGTTCTCCCTCCAGGGCTGTGTAGACTTTGTTTAGATTTCTAGTTGCCCGAAGAACCTCGCTTCTCTTTTCGGCAATGGCTTGCCAGCTTCTGGCGGAGCTTGCATCATGTATGAGGTCCATCAAAATTTGTTTGGGAACGTGCACTCCAAACGCAAATCTTTCGTCCATTCCTGGTCGGTAACTCAGCACAGTGATCCTGATTTTGGAACGTTGACTAGCGTGCATTATTCAGTAGGTTTCCTTAGGTCAACTTGAGCTCGCTTTCTAACCATAGCTTGCTGTCGTTTTTAGGGTCGACATCTGCTGTTGGTTTGCTAAAGTTGTGTAGATTGGATACAAAGACGTATCTTGCTCGACTTTAGTATAAAGCAAAGCTTAATTTTACAATTTTTCATACTATGTGCTTACCCACAGCTGTTGGTAAGAGCTTACCTACCTTGACTAAGGAATGCAACAGATGTTAGCGTACTTGAAAACGTGACCAGTTTGCAAACGTTGTCGTTCTCAACCGAGCGATTTATGCTTCCATTCGCTCAGCACGCAATACGTCTGCTAAACTGGACACGCCTTAGAGAAGCCCAGCACTTGCTCGGGCTTCCGGCAAAATGCCGAGCAGAATGCACGGAGCTATGAATTCTATGCCATTGTGTTATTCTACGCAATAATTTCTTTTGTGCAACGCAGCCTGTGGAGTGCTGGTCCTTTACATAGGTAGAGCTAGGTAGTGGAGCTGGTAAGGGTTGGTGATTGCAACCGAAGATAGTTATAAAGCTGTGGTGTAAGTGATGAAATAGATGTGTTAAATAATTGGCTGGTAATGCAAATGATGAACTGTTGGATGAGGGTAGTAAATGCAGCTGCAGGGAGGGATGGTGTCCTTGCAGAAGAAGCAAATACTTGTACTCGAAAAAAAATCCCTAAACAGAGGAGCGTGGTGGTAGACCAAACTTGGCTTTTAAGGTGACAGTGGCATTATCGGGTCTAAGTTGCATGTAATATAAACGCTGAAATAACGAAGCGTCGTCAAGAATTTCATAACGGTTTACCGAAATGTATTCTGCTTCTTCTTATCACGAAGATTTATGAGCCCTTTGTGCCGCTGTAATGTCGTCTAATGCGGAAACCACGATCCATAACGACATCATATGATGCGATATTGCCTTTTTATTGCTGGCTTCAAATCCAGCAGTGAGCTGCTGTATTGTTGCGTCCGCCTCAAACGAAACGTTGGTGAGCGAGTAAAGATTATTGCTGGTCAAAATAACACGTACAATGAAAGAATACTTTCGTCATGAAACTTGTCTTTAGTGTAGCTTTTTTCTGATAAATGAGTCAGGGTTTCAAAAATTAAATCTCTTGCGCTCACGTTCGTGATGCTTGAGTTTGATTAAAGTAAGTATGATACTGTTTGTGATGCGTATAATAAATGATGCACTGCATCCCTCCGCAGCAACTCTGCAAAATTATTAAAAACTTCACGCCTGTGTGACCCCGATCACCTTCCGCTTTTTTTGAGCGGCCACTATCTCTGGATCCTGCCGTCAAAAACAGAAAGGGGCTCGCCGGAAGAGGCTCGTATCGTTGGAGGTGCCTGGTATTTTCCACAGACGATTGTATAATCAAAAGATATGCCTTCATACTTTTACGACATTTTCCCGGGTAAGACGACGATTTTTCGGAAAGATTATTGAGTTTCTTCTTCGCGTTTGTTCTCAAAGTTTCCCTTGAAATGAGAATGTTGTGAAAGTTTGGCTTATTTAGAGATTTATTTTACGTAAAGTTTTTCAAACAGATTTGCTCAATGGGTAAATGCGTATAAGAGTAAAAAAACCTTCATCCGCAACAGATGTGTGAATAATGCACTGCCTTGAGTATAAATCAAACGTTTAAATAATGCGTCCCTACATTACCGTAAACCGTTGTTGCAAATATTGCAGTTTCCTTCTCTGTTTGTTGCGCTTGTTAAATTAAATTCAATTCGAATTAAATTAAATGAATTAATTAAACGAATTAAATTCAGTACAACGTGGAGGAACAATTTAGCATAAATTTTCAGGAATTTAACTCTAGATGGAAATGAAACTTTTCCCCACAAAATATCAGTTTCTGTAGTGTTTTGTGTTTTCATGTCCATCAGCGCCTGATAGACTTACTTGTGTTTAGACCAGCGGCCCCGCGACTCATTTGAGCTCAGAAGCGTTGAGAAATCAGGCGGCGGTCTGTCTTGCACCTTTTTATGATCCATCAAGATAGTCACAATGTGTTATGCCGCAGAGTTATTTTTACCCCACCAATGTGTCCGTAAATGCTATGTCGAAATTATACACCTGCTATACAAGTTCAAATTGTTCAGGAAAATTACACAGTTCCATTTTTCCCTTTCCAAAAAAAAATACATTGTCTAGTTTGGTCTCGGTTCTCGAGTAAACTTTTTTCCTGAATCACAGCGCCGTTTTATGAGAGACTTCTTCATAACTTATGAAAGCCTTCTTCATAACTTTTGAGAGCCTTCTTCATAACTTATGAGAGCCTTCTTCATAACTTATGAGAGCCTTCTTCATAACTTGTGAGAACCTTCTTCATAACTTATGAGAGCCTTCTTCATAACTTTTGAGAGCCTTCTTCATAACTTGTGAGAGCCTTCTTCATAACTTATGAGAGCCTTCTTCATAACTTATGAGAGCCTTCTTCATAACTTGTGAGAGCCTTCTTCATAACTTATGAGAGCCTTCTTCATAACTTATGAGAGCCTTCTTCATAACTTGTGAGAACCTTCTTCATAACTTATGAGAGCCTTCTTCATAACTTGTGAGAGCCTTCTTCATAACTTTTGAGAGCCTTCTTCATAACTTATGAGAGCCTTCTTCATAACTTATGAGAGCCTTCTTCATAACTTGTGAGAACCTTCTTCATAACTTATGAGAGCCTTCTTCATAACTTGTGAGAGCCTTCTTCATAACTTGTGAGAGCCTTCTTCATAACTTATGAGAGCCTTCTTCATAACTTATGAGAGCCTTCTTCATAACTTATGAGAGCCTTCTTCATAACTTTTGAGAGCCTTCTTCATAACTTGTGAGAGCCTTCTTCATAACTTATGAGAGCCTTCTTCATAACTTATGAGAGCCTTCTTCATAACTTATGAGAGCCTTCTTCATAACTTCGCGTAATGTTGCTGGTATTCATTCATTATGATGATATTTATCGATGAATTCTGAAAATAATGATAATGATTATCGATGTTGAAGCGACTCGACCAGCCTACGACGGAGAACATCGCCTCTGAGAGCTCCGTAAAGTTGTGCTCGAGACCATTCACGCGTCTCAAGAGCGTCCTGGCGTCAGAATTTCTAGCTCGTAATTATTGCACTCGACCCTTACAATTTTGCTTGTATTGAGAGAGGAATTTCACTCGAGCAGAGCGCTGAGTGTTTCTCGGCAAAATGAGTGAACCTTTTTATCTTGATAATCACTCACATGAGTTATTGCCGAATTTTAGTCTTATTAAAACTGTCGTTAAATTTTCTAGGATTTGAACCAGGTACTTTCTGTTTATTCACTACGCGCTTGCATTGTGCTAAAATTGTGTCGTTTTAATGCATTCAACTCATTAAAATAATTTTCACTTCCATGAGCGATCAGTAAAAGAAACAATTGACTTTTATCTTTGGAAAGAGTAAGTTCATTGGTTCTCCTTGGTGTTTGATGTGCGTTTTGGTAAAAAATTATAAATCATCAATCAATGAAAAATCAGTTATTGCTGAAAAATGCTATTTAAAATTATTAATTTTGTTCTCAACGATAACCTATATTTCAGAAACTTTTGAGGATAACATGAATTAAGAAAAAGGACAACGTTTGAATAGGAGTAAAAGAGGCCTATATTACGGAGCGAATGTAAAAACTCATCATCAGGTGAAGGCTTACAGGAAAGAATTTATAATTATAAAAGCTTATAGGAAAGACTCATATCGACTTTGTTTTATTAGAGCAACAAAAATACGTTCACAATCTGGGAAAACAGACAGCCTCTGAGAGCGACACTCGTCTAGAAGACAAAGGCGCCGAACACCTGATAATGACACAACAGCTTCAGTAGGACACTCATCAAAAATACAAAGACGCTGAGCAGCTGGCCTTGTCTCTAAGTTGTTTTCACGATCGAGTCTCGAGAGATATTTATGTAGTCTCTGTTTCTATGAGGCTCGGTGAATGCAGTGCGCAGAATGGATGAGACGGGCCCGAGTCCGTATGAGACACAAACCTTGTCAGACTCCATCCCAAGTTTTGCTTCTGACATCACCGGCTTCTTCTGGAGTTGCTGTGGATGTTGCTTGATTTGCTTCCTCTCTCGGAAGTTGTGCTGCATCGTTATGTGAGACATTTCTGCTCAGCAGAGGCATGCTTGGATGCCAAAATGTATCTCATATTTTTTCAGGTGTAGAGAAAGTATTTCCAAACAAAACTGGTAACGTTATTAACAAGGGGAAGTTTTTTACTGCGACAATTGAAACAAGTGACCGAAGGCGTTTTGGCCATCAGTGTTTACAATAGCATCAAAATGATCTTTAAAAAATAGCAGTTGATCATATTAGTAGTTGAAAATAATTGTAAACGCGACTGTTTTCAGCACTAATGCGTGTTCTTCTGGCCGTAATTGTTCACGCCAGCGACGGAAGATGCCTAAAATTGCTATTATTCACTATAGTGACAAAACGTTCTCATGAAGGGGACAACTGATGCATATGACAAGAATGTTCACCACACTAACAGACCACACTCCCAAAATTCTAAAGGTGATGAGCAGCGTTGATGCTGAACAACAGAAAATAATTCACACTGTTGGTGCCCGGTTTTCGGAATCTTAGTGTTCATCCGATAGACATAGTTGTATTCAAGTGTTCCATTGCTTGTCATGAGTCTAACGGGAAGGAATTGCACGTGCCGGTCCCAGTTAAAACAATTATTATAGCTCCGTAAAGTTAAATTATGCTCCGACAGTTTAATAAGAAGTGTCGTCAAAGGCGCGCTCGTACTCGTATGCACTACATGTGTGCCTATATGAGTGTGTGTTTGTGTCAAGTTGTACTGGTTTGAGTGCGGTAACTCAATATTTTTTAGTCGGGTATAATTCATGGTTAGTTAATGTTGGGATAATAATAAAATTCCTTCTGGGTTTCAAGTTTCAGGCAAGTTATTGGCTTTAACGTCATGCATTTATTAGATTTAATTTTTACATAATTTGAGACCCTAAAGTGGACTTGTGAGACCAGTTTCGTTGCACAGTGTCTCAAGGCACCTGACCAGCTCCTGCCTACCTTGCGCTACCACTGAGCATCTACGACAGATCATGCACCAGGTGCCTCTTGTGCACAGCTTAAATGCCCACCGAGGATTAATTGTTTTAACCACAACTTTTGTTGTCAAAAGTTGAGTTCACCATAACTTAGTGACAATTGCTCTGTTAGCATGCTCCATTGCACCACAATCAGTGACAACTGATAATTCAGTATGTCCACAACACCACAACCAGTGACAAATGGTTAGGCATGTCCACCACACCACAACCGAAGGCAATTGCTCTGTTAGCATGTCCACCACATCACAATCAGAGAAAACTGATATTTCTGTATGTCCTTCTCACCATAATCAGTGGCAACTGTTCAGTAAGCATGTCCACCACACCACAACCAAGTGACCCACAGGGTGTGGTGGTCAACCACACATCAACCACATCAGACACCCACACTATCCAATCTCTCGGCAGCGCCGGCCTTTCATCTTCCTGAGACGAGGATTACCTCGGACCTCTTGGAACCAGTGAGAGTGTGGTGTGTTGTTGGGTGTGTGAGTGTGTGTGGTGTATTGTTGGGTGTGTGAGTGGTGGGGTGTATTGTTGGGTGTGTGAGTGGTGGGATGTATTGTTGGGTGTGTGAGTGTGCGGTATATTGTTGGGTGTGTGAGTGTGTTGTGTCTTGTTGGATGTATGAGTGGTGAGTTATATTACTCGATTTGTGAATGCTGGTGTGCCCCTGTATAGTGTGTGAGTAGCGTACTGGTGGTGTGCCAAATGTGGGGTATACGCTAGAAAACTAGAAAACTAGGCTGGCCTGCAAAGGTGTAAAGCTGTGTACCGCTACATTGTTGCTTACGTTAATATTGAGAGATATAACTGCATTCTCTCAATTGTGTTGGTGTTTTCTCTCAGGAATATCTATAATTGCCCATTTTGAAAGAACATATATTTTTGATAATCTACTCCGATAAACCACCTGTGACTCGAGCCAAGCCAACTACATGCCTGAAGGAATGCAGTTATACCTCTCAAAATTAACGTAAACAAGGATATACGTAGGGGCACACACCCATAGACCTTTGTAGGTCGGCCCAACGTTCTATAGCGTGCACCACACACTCGGCAACCGTGCCACACCCCTCGAGTTTCCGTAGCAGGTGGCAGATGGGCAACATTTCGCTGAAATTTAAACCTGGAGGGAAAATGATTCATGCGCTGCAAGTGCTACTGAGTAGAAAATAGTTCGGTTATAGTTGCTGAAGAACTGGTGGTATTTTATTAACCATTTTTTGCGCTTTGAAAAAGTCCTGAGCTGCTGAATTTTAAAATACGATTAATTAGTGAGCTGTGCAGAATATCTAAGAGTTGAGCTACATACAAAAAGCATCGCATAACTCAACTAAAATTGACTGCATTAATAAAATCTAAGCGCTGCCAGGCTTCAAAAATCGGCCACGAAAAGGGCCATTGATCACGGCGCAACTTCACAGAGCCGCCGCTGTTTCTAATTCATTATTTATGAGGGAATTCCGGTGACCGTTAATTTAGCCTGCGTATTAAAATGATGCAGTGCTGTCAAATTGCGCTTGAGTTTATCCAGAAAAATTGAAATGAAACGGCGTATATTCGGTCACGTGCATAGCGAGTTATTTATTCTACCGATTAAATCATTTGAACTGAAAAATAAATAATTCCTTGTTCAATTTAGTATATTATTTGTGCTGTAGAGCAAATTTTTGTCCTGTTTATTATTTGCCCAGTTGAGAAAGGTTTTTGTTCTGTGGAGCAAATTATTCATCCTGTCAAACAAATAATTTTTCAAGTCAAGCAAATTATTTGTACTTTTGAGCAAGTCATCTTCACTAAGATAATAACTTGTGCTGCTGTGCATGTTCTTTTCCCCGTTAATGAAGTTATTTGAAAGCCACGCTACGAAAATTATGTATCGAGTGACGTCATCGAACCTTAGGAACAGTCCCCTCATTGTTTATCTTTATGGCTGAATATTGACGTTATTTATACAACAGAGAAATTTATTAGAGCTTCAAGGCTGCCATTTAGTTTGCACAACAGAGAAATTCATTTAAGCTTCAAGGCTACCATTTATTTTGCACAACAGAGAAATTCATTTAAGCTTCAAGGCTACCATTTAGTTTTCACAACAGAGAAATTCATTAAAGCTTCAAGGCTACCATTTAGTTTGCACAACAGAGAAATTCATTAAAGCTCCAAGGCTGCCATTTAGTTTGCACAACAGAGAAATTCATTTAAGCTTCAAGGCTGCCATTTAGTTTGCACAACAGAGAAATTCATTTAAGCTTCAAGGCTACCATTTAGTTTGCACAACAGAGAAATTCATTAAAGCTCCAAGGCTGCCATTTAGTTTGCACAACAGAAAAATTCATTTAAGCTTCAAGGCTACCATTTAGTTTGCACAACAGAGAAATTCATTAAAGCTTCAACGCTGCCATTTAGTTTGCACAACAGAAAAATTCATTAAAGCTTCAAGGCTGCCATTTAGTTTGCACAACAGAGAAATTCATTAAAGCTTCAAGGCTACCATTTAGTTCGTACAACAGAAAAATTCATTAAAGCTTCAAGGCTCCCATTTAATTTACACAACAGAGAAATTCATTTAAGCTTCAAGGCTACCATTTAGTTTCCACAACAGAGAAATTCATTAAAGCTTCAACGCTGCCATTTAGTTTGCACATCAGAAAAATTCATTAAAGCTTCAAGGCTGCCATTTAGTTTGCCCAACAGAGAAATTCATTAAAGCTTCAAGGCTACCATTTAGTTCGCACAACAGAAAAATTCATTAAAGCTTCAAAGCTGCCATTTAGTTTGCACAACAGAGAAATTCATTAAGCTTCAAGGCTACCATTTAGTTCGCACAACAGAAAAATTCTTTTAAGCTTCAAGGCTGCCATTTAGTTTGCACAGCAGAGAAATTCATTTAAGCTTCAACGCTGCCATTTAGTTTGCACAACAGAGAAATTCATTAAAGCTTCAACGCTGCCATTTAGTTTGCCGAACAGAGAAATTCATTAAAGCTTCAAGGCTACCATTTAGTTCGCACAACAGAAAAATTCGTTAAAGCTTCAACGCTGCCATTTAGTTTGCACAACAGAGAAATTCATTAAAGCTTCAAGGCTACCATTTAGTTCGCACAACAGAAAAATTCATTTAAGCTTCAAGGCTGCCATTTAGTTTGCATAACAGAGAAATTCATTTAAGCTTCAACGCTGCCATTTAGTTTGCACAACAGAAAAATTCATTAAAGCTTCAAGGCTGCCATTTAGTTTGCACAACAGAGAAATTCATTAAAGCTTCAAGGCTACCATTTGGTTCGCACAACAGAAAAATTCATTAAAGCTTCAACGCTGCCATTTAGTTCGCACAACAGAGAAATTCATTAAAGCTCCAAGGCTGCCATTTAGTTTGCACAACAGAGAAATTCATTTAAGGTTCAACGCTGCCATTTAGTTTGCACAACAGAAAAATTCATTAAAGCTTCAAGGCTGCCATTTAGTTTGCACAACAGAGAATTTCATTAAAGCTTCAAGGCTACCATTTAGTTCGCACAACAGAAAAATTCATTTAAGCTTCAAGGCTGCCATTTAGTGTGCACAACAGAGAAATTCATTTAAGCTTCAACGCTGCCATTTAGTTTGCACAACAGAAAAATTCATTAAAGCTTCAAGGCTGCCATTTAGTTTGCACAACAGAGAAATTCATTAAAGCTTCAAGGCTAACATTTAGTTCGCACAACAGAAAAATTCATTAAAGCTTCAACGCTGCCATTTAGTTCGCACAACAGAGAAATTCATTAAAGCTCCAAGGCTGCCATTTAGTTTGCACAACAGAGAAATTCATTAAAGCTTCAAGGCTACCATTTAGTTCGCACAACAGAAAAATTCATTAAAGCTTCAACGCTGCCATTTAGTTTGCACAACAGAGAAATTCATTTAAGCTTCAAGGCTGCCATTTAGTTTGCACAACAGAGAAATTTATTAAAGCTTCAACGCTGCCATTTAGTTCGCACAACAGAAAAATTCATTTAAGCTTCAAGGCTCCCATTTAGTTTGCACAACAGAGAAATTCATTAAAGCTCCAAGGCTGCCATTTAGTTTGCACAACAGAAAAATTCATTTAAGCTTCAAGGCTCCCATTTAGTTTGCACAACAGAGAAATTCATTAAAGCTCCAAGGCTCCCATTTAGTTTGCACAACAGAGAAATTCATTAAAGCTCCAAGGCTGCCATTTAGTTTGCACAACAGAGAAATTCATTAAAGCTTCAAGGCTACCATTTAGTTCGCACAACAGAAAAATTCATTAAAGCTTCAACGCTGCCATTTAGTTTGCCGAACAGAGAAATTCATTAAAGCTTCAAGGCTACCATTTAGTTCGCACAACAGAAAAATTCGTTAAAGCTTCAACGCTGCCATTTAGTTTGCACAACAGAGAAATTCATTAAAGCTTCAAGGCTACCATTTAGTTCGCACAACAGAAAAATTCATTTAAGCTTCAAGGCTGCCATTTAGTTTGCATAACAGAGAAATTCATTTAAGCTTCAACGCTGCCATTTAGTTTGCACAACAGAAAAATTCATTAAAGCTTCAAGGCTGCCATTTAGTTTGCACAACAGAGAAATTCATTAAAGCTTCAAGGCTACCATTTAGTTCGCACAACAGAAAAATTCATTAAAGCTTCAACGCTGCCATTTAGTTCGCACAACAGAGAAATTCATTAAAGCTCCAAGGCTGCCATTTAGTTTGCACAACAGAGAAATTCATTTAAGGTTCAACGCTGCCATTTAGTTTGCACAACAGAAAAATTCATTAAAGCTTCAAGGCTGCCATTTAGTTTGCACAACAGAGAATTTCATTAAAGCTTCAAGGCTACCATTTAGTTCGCACAACAGAAAAATTCATTTAAGCTTCAAGGCTGCCATTTAGTGTGCACAACAGAGAAATTCATTTAAGCTTCAACGCTGCCATTTAGTTTGCACAACAGAAAAATTCATTAAAGCTTCAAGGCTGCCATTTAGTTTGCACAACAGAGAAATTCATTAAAGCTTCAAGGCTAACATTTAGTTCGCACAACAGAAAAATTCATTAAAGCTTCAACGCTGCCATTTAGTTCGCACAACAGAGAAATTCATTAAAGCTCCAAGGCTGCCATTTAGTTTGCACAACAGAGAAATTCATTAAAGCTTCAAGGCTACCATTTAGTTCGCACAACAGAAAAATTCATTAAAGCTTCAACGCTGCCATTTAGTTTGCACAACAGAGAAATTCATTTAAGCTTCAAGGCTGCCATTTAGTTTGCACAACAGAGAAATTTATTAAAGCTTCAACGCTGCCATTTAGTTCGCACAACAGAAAAATTCATTTAAGCTTCAAGGCTCCCATTTAGTTTGCACAACAGAGAAATTCATTAAAGCTCCAAGGCTGCCATTTAGTTTGCACAACAGAAAAATTCATTTAAGCTTCAAGGCTCCCATTTAGTTTGCACAACAGAGAAATTCATTAAAGCTCCAAGGCTCCCATTTAGTTTGCACAACAGAGAAATTCATTAAAGCTCCAAGGCTGTCATTTAGTTTGCACAACAGAAAAATTCATTTAAGCTTCAAGGCTACCATTTAGTTCGCACAACAGATAAATTCATTAAAGCTTCAAGGCTGCCATTTAGTTTGCACAACAGAAAAATTCATTTAAGCTTCAAGGCTCCCATTTAACCTATACAACAGAAAAATTGATTACAGCTTCAAGGCTGCTATTTAGAACAATCCACACACGCGCTGCACCACCTAAATGAACGCACATTAGTTACGCGGTGAACATAACTCGTAGAGTGGCTTTACAGCGAAAATTGGACAATTCATTCACAATTAGAGACCCACTCAAATTAATTGCGTTTGCGTACCATGATTGATGTGCAGCGGCGACTTTGTTTTGTTTTCGTTCTTTTCTGGAACGTCAAACTGCGCATGTGTACTGAAGTCGCCAATTTTTTACAATGGACGTTGGCAATTAACATATTTTTAATGGCATTTTTAATGCTGGCATTTGATTGCGCTAACAGGTATTTGATTTGAACCACGCGTCTACAACCGAGGAAATAGTATTAACATTCAGCTTGTTTTTTAACAATAATTTTTTTCAGTTTCAAAAGCGTTTTAGTGAATCAATTTGCATACACAGAAGGAGAATGTTTAAATCACGAATATATTTTAAAAAGTTATAATATATAGTATAGTAAATAGTCCTTCAGCAGACTAGAAATGATAATATTTCGTTATTCATGAAGCCCAACTGTTAATATGTGTTGAAGCAAAAAAGTTACCTTCTGCCTTGAAAATTTGAAATTAATTCATATTGAAAAAAGTAATCTAATCAAAGGCATCTCAGATTCTAAGAAGGAATTGCACAGTTCTACAGGGCCCTCATGATAAATTTGGACTTCTTCCAAAATGTTCAAAACTTGTAACATCAATCTAAATAATACAATATTTGTTTCAGGTAATATTCGTACCATCAACTTTCAGGCATATAATAAGCTCTAGATGAAAATTAACATTAACAATGGAATCTGTACGCAGAAACACTCTTTGCAAATTGAGACTAGCTGGAAATTCATCAACCCAAATTCTAAAGAGCATTGGCTATTCAATGTCAACAGTTTACAGAACTGTAACTAAGTTTGATACTGAGAAAGTCGAACAAAGTCCTCAACAGACCTCGAAAGTATTGGAAGAGAACTCCAACCTTTTTGGCGGTCTTGTAAAGGTCGACGTGGGCGGATCCATCTGAGTCAATGACCAAACTTGACGAAGAGCGAAATATGAGTCGTGGAACAATCAGTCACGCAGTTAATATTTATTTTGGGATGAAGTCTTACGTTAGAAGACGCCGTAATATCCTAACTGCTCGTCAAAGAGAAATCCGAGCTTAAAGAAGACCAAAGCTTCTTTACCCCCTGAAGAACAAACGAGGATGCGTCCGCGTTTTCGTGGCCGAGAAAATTTTTTTGGGGTGGATGAAGTTGCTAATCGCCAGCTTGCTAGGATCATTGCCGATGACCCTTCACCAGTGCCACCGGTGATGCAAAGAAAAAATCCTGCCTCAGTTATGGTTTTTGGAGCCATCGCAAGTGATGGACACGTGATACCTCTCCATTTCGTAGCAGCAGGAGTTATGATCAACACGGTGGAGGATTTGAAGGCATTGACTGACGGTCTGCAACCTTGGATTTGTAGGAACTATGATGCTAACAAAGTTACGTTCGTTCAAGGCTCTGCACCGGCGCATGCTTCTAAAAATATCCATAATTTCTTGAAGGAGAATCTCCCATTGTTAATTCCTAAGGATGTTTGGCTTTCCAGTTCTCCGGATCTTAATCCCTGCAACTGCTAGTTAGGGGCGTCGTTGAAACCGTTTTCATTGCTTTTCTTCTTGGGAATATCAATTCTCTGATGGCAGCAATTCAAAAATCTTTCTTGAATCTTTATAAGAAGGAGATTAAGAGGAGCTGCTCTAAATTTAGTTAGACGATTACAATTTTAATTTGCTCCAGTCGCATTAGCTAAATATTTCCTATTTCTTATTTCAATGCAGGATTCATCTTCATTCATTTTGTTATTGTTAGAGTCGGATTGAGGTACTTACGATCTCTGTTATCTGTGATCAGATAACTTCACAAAAAATTTAAAATGAAGGAAAACTGGTGCAATTTCAGTGCCTTAAAACTAGCGGCATGGCTTCAGTTTCATCTAATATAAATTTTCCGTGGAAATCATAACAATACAAATATATCGCCAGAATTAAGTGAGCATATTAAACTCATTAAAAAAAAAAAAAGAAATAAAACAATGTTTGCTCTCAGGTTATGAACACAGCAGCTCAAAAGTTCAGTTCCCAGTGTAATTGATCTTGCAACGCGTAGCGAATTAGGCAAGACATAGTTTTATGAAACGCTAATGATCGTTTCCCGTTATTTTCATTACATAATTTTAATTAAGGTCAAAAAAATTTTGCTATGAACAGCTAAGCAAGAGACTCGTATGTGCGTGGCTTATTGTGGTTAAGAGCGCATGTCGAACCGACATGCGAAGAGAAACTTCGCATGTCGGTTCGACACCCGTTATTTTTAGTCCAGCATTTCTCGACGCTTGCTATTACAAGTTCGGTGTTTCTTGTCGTAGGGAAAGAAAGGCCTTGGCTACAATTCCCGCCCGATGTATGAAAAGAATACCAGCTTATGGTGCGTAACGGTCATTGTGTGCTGGCGTGAATTTTAAGGCCTCAAACAGCAATGTGTGATACGATATCAACTAGAGTTTAATAAAACATCCTTTCCGCCGTTTCTTTCAAACGCCTTGATATCAAAATTTGTTTGACAGCGTAACAAAAATCGTCCGTTTTGTTCCTAGAAAATGAAAATGGAGAGACATGAATTGTTTCCTATTATACTTTACTTCGCAAAGACCAAGCTACACGTTTCAGAAAAAAAATTCTCAAAATAAATGTTGGCAATAAGAATTAGATAGCAAATCGAAATTTTCTCATAGTACGATTTCACTATAGACAATTCAGAAGAGTGCACGCTTTTTGCTCGATTTGACGTGAGGAGTTGACGCTATTTCCGTGTTCCCACTCACCGGAGGCTGTCCTCCTAAAAGACGAGTCCAATTCAGGTCTCCTCTATCGGCAGAAGCTGTCAACGACAAAATAATGAAGCGAGCGCCTGTACCTGGGCCGCCTACCTCGAATTTTTGACACGTTCAATTTAGTGAGGAAACACGCGCCGGACGGGGCAAACATGCGAGGTGTAGCGCATAGCACATGGTTGGGAGAAGCGTATGCTATATGCTCATTTGTAACAGGTTAGGTAGTAGACGGATCACGGCTACAGTTTAGCTCGTTCGTGGTAGTTCGGCTTTAAACCTACTTTTTGTTACATAAAGACCCCTGCTGATTCCTTGTTACTTAATAGGGATGTACAAATTTAGAACAATTTCGTAGAATATAACTGCGAAAGCTATTGAATGCGCAGTTTGGTCTGTGCGTAGCGCAGAAATGTTCGCGTAAGTTGGAATGTAAGATGGAAGCAAAAAGTGCCCTGTGGTAACGCAGAGCTTCAGATCGCAGCTACTGCAGCATAGGGGCCATTTTTGCGCTGTTGCTGCGTAGTGTGGGCGCTGGTAGCTACTTGAATGATGTGCAGATTGTCGGTGATATTCCCCGATCACCGCTGTAATTTTTTAGCTCGGTGGGAGGATTAATTAAAATGAATAAGTCAGTGAAATAAGACTAGCAGCGTTATGAAATACAACTTAGAGAGTTATCGAAAGTGACTAGCAATTTCTAAAATGCCAGGGAGGGCTATGCAATAGGATTAAGAGAATTTCGGATTTTGATTTGAGTATTGTAATATGATTAAGAGGCTGATGGATTGCGATGAGGACGATTGTGTATAGTGAATAAACAGGCGTCTGCATTGTGACCATGATGTTTTTGAAATGAAACTAAAGGGATGGGATTGTGACTAGGAGGGTCAAAAATATTAATAAGGGCTTGTAAAAAAGATGTGTAGGAGCGTGATGATAAAACATGACTAGGAGATTATAGGAAATGATTCGGTGGGTTGTAAACTATCAAGAATCCTGCACATTGAAGTGGCCTCTAGGAAACTCCAGAAACAGATATGTAACGTTTGGAGACAAGCAGCTTTGAGAAGCCCGGAATTTCCGAAACATTCTCAACGTTATTATATTAAACTTAAACATTATTTCTCAGAGAGAACAGAAGTGAAGCATTGCGAGAACATGTTTCAGAATACTTTCAAAAACTGAAAATTCTTATATTTTCATAGACACGTGTCAACATTTGTAAATACGCGTGCAGTTCAGAAGAAACGATATTTTGTAGATCTAGAATTTAATCTTAGTGAAGTTAAACACCGTACTTCATGCTCCTGACCAGCAGGCTTTATATGCTCCACAAAGCCCAGCTTTACCCGACGTTGCTAGTCATTTATCGAATTTTCATTCATTTTCAAGTTTAAGATAGTTAGCCATTTCTCGTTTGCGAAATAAGGTCTAACTCTCAACATGCATGCAGGACTCCTGCGTTTCTGCAGCGCACTTTTGCGGCTTTAGTTGGCGCCGTAGCCCAAGTTCATTAAAGTGATAAGACTTTGCTGTGGCGCATAGAGCCGTCCGCTCTTGTCAAAACCAGGATATATTGGGAGTTGGTGAGGCAGGTGAGGGTAGGGGAGGGTCGGCGGGAATTTAGGGGTTAGTGAGAGTTGTTGGCGGCTGGCTGGAGGGGAGTGTGGGAGTCAGTGGAGCTGGTGGAAGTTAGAGCCTTCTGAAACGGTCCCCCAAGTTTGCTCTTCTCAAGTTTACCGTGTAAACAATCTGAGAACAGGCCTCTTCAGCCGGAACTTAACCGAGTATTCAGATTGGTAAGTTGTCAGTAGACGAAGTACTCCATGTGGGCTTTGTAGCAAGTGAGCAATGACCCGATCGAGTGCGGTGGACTTGTAAACTGGTAAAAAATTCTGCTTATGTCAATCTCAATCTTTTGTGCCGTCATGGCTACGGAACTCTCGGAACACGAGTGGTTTCATAAAATTAGAGGCCGATATTTTCAAAGTTATTGACTTGTATTTTTGATTTGTGTAATCCCTGTAAAAATGGGTAGTATTTTCGAATATTTACCAGTGTACACGGGTTGTCAAAAGCGACTGATTACTTCTCAGGTCTATTCGAGAGAATCATCTTTTTAAATGCTCAAATCACGAACTTGCAGCATATATTGCATTGAAATATCTATGTTCAAAATTAAGATAACTTCGATCCCCTTGGGAGCTCAAATTAAGAACTAAAATTTGCAGAATGTTTGACCAATATATTTATTGAAGCGATTTGCTCACTGAGTGTTCATGCTCAAAGTGTAATTTTCGTTCAAAGATTACTTATACATATTAATTTCCCACATTTAATCTCTGTCACCATCATCAAGGGCTTCTGAAAGCTCTGTTGGTGGCTGGGGTAAATTCAGCCAAAGTTTAACCTGAAATAAATTTGCATTGTTGGTCCCTGTCAAGGGAATGGTCGAATTCAGCATTCCCATAATTAATTCAACAAATTATTTTCGGAGCGTAATTAGCGAATTAGTTCATCACTCTACGCAATTTTGCATAGATTACAATGTATTTGATATCTTGGTTTTAACGGGGATAGAAGAGAACTCATTCTGTGGACTCCGGGGCTGGCCGAGTGGATAAGACCATGCGTCTTTCAGAGGAAGGGTCGTCAGTTCGTATCCCGGCAGTGCCAGTTCGGTAATTCTCCCCGTTGGGAAAGAAGAGACCTCAGCGTCAATTCCCCACTTTACTCAGGTGTCGGAAATTGGCACCGGCTTAACAGAAGGTAACCGTCATCGTGTCCTATCGTATCAGTCTTTAAGAATTTGAAAACCAATTTACAAGTTGATATGTAATAGGCCGTGCTTTGAACTATAAAAATGTCAAAAATGGTTTCCCAATTATTAGTTTTACTTTAAAGAGCCATTACTTCGTTCATTAAATCAGGCCCTCTACGGTAGAATTCATTTGCGAGAAGCCAAACGTAGACCCTGTACATTTTGGTTTCTTTAAGGACGTCGTGTACTCCTTAGGCACGTTCGTGTTGTTTGGATTCCCCGTTTGCCTTCTCCAAACGTCCCATCAAGTCGTAAAGTGAGTTGGTGCTTGCAGTAATAAGGACATCCCTTCACGTTACTTTAATTACTATGTTTCAATTGAGTTTAATTGAAATTATTACGCCATTTAAAATCCCACCTAGACAATTTGTCAGAAATTCCCGCTAATCAGCTATTTGGTACTTCAATCAATGATGAAAAATTGAAAAGAATCATATCAAAAAAGATGATATTGAATTTCAAACCACTAATGACAGAAATATATATTTTTTGTCTTTAGCCATTGAAATCATAGTTTTTCACGGGTTTGAAGTTACAGTCTGTTGATGAGGAAACTTACGAGTTAACGAGGAATTTCACTGAAATTCTAATTCATTATTTTACAC
The DNA here is from genome assembly GCA_030386875.1 of Morinoia aosen. Taxonomy (NCBI): domain Eukaryota; kingdom Metazoa; phylum Arthropoda; class Malacostraca; order Amphipoda; family Talitridae; genus Morinoia; species Morinoia aosen. Next base: position 49,638,279 of record CM059573.1, on the reverse strand, counting down.
ACAAAACAATATGAAAATTAATTTAACTGTACTCCCTATAATCTCGGTACAGACGAGATCGATAAGTTCACTAAGGTTCATTTCAGCCTTCATTGAAATTAGCTTAATTGAAAGAAAAGCACGCTGTTCAGCACTTTTAATTTTAATTCCAACACTTCTAATTGCAACAGCCGCTCCAAACACTCACTCCGCTCGAGGCGCCTGCAGAGTGCCCTGCTGGTCGTGGAGAGCAATTAAAATCTCGCAATGAGTGCATTACCGAAGGCCTCCAAAACTCGGAGCAACTCTCCAGACAACTTTGCAGTGCCGGAAGCTCGGCCGTTTCAGGGCAAACCTTCAATTGTCCGAACAAATCATAAAAGAAAATTGAAGTTCATGAGAAAAAGTAGCCTGCTGTCTAGCACGCGTGTCTGAATGCTGTTGACGAGCTCACAGTTTAGGATTTGGTGCAGTTGGAGGAGATATTTTTGTGTTTTGGTTGTTCTTGGGAGGGATGCATGAACTGTGAAACATGATCACAGTGAGTGTGTTGTACGATGTGAACACAATGGCATTTGACCTGCAGTGAAGTCGTAGAGTTGTGCTGTTCCGTTTCCCATTCAATATGTTTCCTATTTTTTTACTGACAGCTTTTCTGCTTGGTGAAAGTAAAATCTACAAGTTTTTTATATTTCAACTCCATAGTACTGCATCTCTGAATGTCCTTTGCGTTGGCCTTAGAATATTTTAAATTTCTGCCTCCTGGGGAATTTATAATTAAATCTGCGTAGCTTTAATTAAAAAATGATGGGGACGGACAACGTAGGATCACACGTTGTCATCGTACTTTTGAACCAACCAGTCTTTTCTTGAGTTAAGTTACCGTCTTCATTGAAAACGGGAGAAATACCTAGAAAGTTTAACAGGTTCTGATGAGAGGCGACGAAATGTCTCCTAGGGTTTGATCTCTAAAGAGAAACAAAGAAAATGTCTCTTTTTTTTCAATCTTTCCAGAGGAATTAAGAGATAAGGTTTCAGTTATAGTTTGGAAAGTTCCTAACGGAAGAACTTCTAAATTTATATATAGTGAGATTAAGTCTCGCTCTTGCTCAAATTTGTTTCGATTAAATTCATATTTTTAAGTTCCTAAAGGATTTTATTCGTGTTTTTCCAGGACTGTTTCGGTGAATAAGAAGAAGCATTTAATATTTAAGATTACTCACACTTAACGTGATGATTTGCACAAATGTGAATAGCTTATTTTAAATTACATTTCACCCTAAATTTAACGTGCAACCAGAAATGCTTACAGAGAAATACAGAATACTCGTATACACAATATTGGACCAATAGACTTGCCGCCAAAGCAACAAATGAAGCACAACTGAGGTTGTGAGGGCACTAAATCGGTCTGACAACTGGTCGAAATTTGTTGTAACTGGCGGGAACTCTTGATGAAAGCCATATCCTATTACATGGTTTTTGGAAGCGATACAAAACAAAAACTCCATTTCCTGTATTCGATGCACTCGAAAAATGTCTCTTGCTTTTACTTCTGATGCAAAAGAAAAAAGAAAACTTTAATCTCTGAAGGACGATAGAGGATGTTCTTTGTTTTAATCTTTGAAGCGAGATCAAAGAAGATGTCCACATTTTAAAGGCTCTCAGAAGAAAGAAAGCTGTCTTAGCGTTATTTTATCCAGAGGAATGAATGCCTGAGATTTTTTCAGGCACAAGAACCAATTTATGGGGAATTGATGATTAAATTTGTGTTGCACTGCTCTAGGACACAGTGCTTAGGGCGGTTGTGGGAGCTCTGTAGTGATTGAGTACGATGTGAGGCGAGCTGGAGGTTAGAGTAAGGGCACAATGTTGACAGAGGGCAGAGAGTAAAGTATAAAGAGTTGAGGGTAGCATGAGGATGGGAAGTAGCATGAGGACAGAAGATAGCGTAAGGGTGAAGGATAGGGTGTTATTAAAAAGTAAGATGAGGGTGAATTTTGGTTGTGTTTAGAGTGGGTACCGTTCGATGGTTACATGGGGTTGTGCAAGGTAACTAATATGAAATTTGTTTTTCGAGTATCTTGGTGGAATAGAAGTATAAATGAAATGACGGGACAGTCAAGATTCGAGTGAGAGCATACCACGAGGGTCTGCAGCTAAAATATTGAACATTTTCTAAGTAAAATACACGACCAGTCTCGTGGAGCCAAGAGTGAGCCTTGCTGTTTCCTCTAAGGTCATAATTTTAGTGGAGTGAAATATTAAGGGCTACTAGAACAAAGTTGAGAAATTCATTGCTTTTTTTTCATATACATACTTTTGAACAAAAACGCTTCACTTTATACTTTCTGGTCGTGGTCACATTGCAAGAACTCCTTCACATCTTCACGTGATTGCAGAGAATAGCACGTGTACGAACACACCCAGTCTCTCTTTTTACTTGGACGCCGGGGACCATCCTGTTTGTTCGCGAATTTGCAGAGGCAGAAGTTTGACATGAATGTCTCCAGTAGCTGATGCTAATTTTCGAAGCCTTGTTAATAAACAGCTTCTTCTGGAATTTCATCTGAAAATCGGTGTGCCGGTCAAGCAAGGCCGCTTCTATTTCAGCGGTCATTTGAGAAACCTTTAAATAAAATAGTAATAATAATTTTCCACTAAACTTATATACTTTATCATTTCTAATACTGATCTGCCCGAAAACTGAATTGCGCTATTCCGTGTATCGAGTAATCGCCTGTGGTCGAGAAATGATAACTCCAGGGTGAACGGAGCTAGTTTTGTAGCTAAGGTATTTTAAAAATCAATGAATCAACATTTCTTGTTTGTAATTTATTGGAAATAAACTGTTTTTCTTTCTTTTTTTCTTCTTAACAGAGTTGAAAGTGGGTTGAACGGAGGTAACTCTGTTGAATTTGTTGTAAACAGAGGTATCATTTTGGTTGATCGTTCATAGCTGTTTTACAAAACTTACATTTTTGTTATCATGTAAGATGCTTCGTTACGGTCCACTTCAAGGTAAAACCCTAAAGGGCAAAACAGTTCAATGGAATCACAATAACTGTGCAGAGCATAAATAATTCATTTTTAAATTTAATAAAAATGAACATTTAATCGGTTTAAAATCCAACTTAAGAACGAAAAACAAGGTAAAATTCCAGTGATAATTAAAAAATAATTATAGCTTCGAGTTCCGCAAGCTGGCAAAAGTTTATATGTGAAAAGTAATTTTTGTCAACGTTCAGATTTTCGTTCATAATAAATGATGAAATTATAATTACAGCTGCAGGAAGTACGTTAGTGCGCTCGATAAAATAAGGTAGAATAATAAAATTTGAATAAGAACGTGTACCATCACCCTTAACAAAAGAAAAGTGTCAGACACCTGAAAAATATTTTTTTAAATTTAATTAAAATGTATGTTCAGTCATTACTTTCTGCAGCTCAATTGGAAGTGAATTAATAGCTAACAAATGTATTGTGAAAAATAGTAAATGATTGGTAAGGTTAATTTTTGCTTGGGGTGGGTTAAGAATTTTAGGATCTAGTAGCATTTCCGCACATGATGGTCCTTTAATACTTCTCAAAAATTACATGATTGAACGGAATGAGTAAATTTCAGTAAAAAATACTTACAAATAAGTTAAAGGGTTATGAGTTTTGTGCAATTCAACAATTTTAACGAAAAATTCAATATTATAAGTCTCTTGTGAAAAGTGATGTCGTTTGAGACCACCATGTTTGGTCGTGAATTTATTCTTTTTAATATTATTTTGTGCAGAAGTACCACCGTCTATTATTCCTGATCGAGTAAATTGAGGGTACACAAACGAATGACACACAGCCTTTTTTGAAACAAACCTCGATGCAGAATATACAAACCCAAAATATGTACTTTACGTGTTACAAACAAAATATATTTGCTCAATGAAGGACAATTTGTTGTCGAGGATGACACTTAAGCATTGGGTAATTTTCCCCACTCAAAAAGGTATCCTTCGAAAGTTATGTTTTGCAGGCTCTCACTGGGTGGCACTTGGAGGAGAACAACAGTAATTTGGAATTAATAGTATGTGAGTCAATGGTTGCGTGAGTCAATTGTGTGTGAGTCAATTTTTTCGGAAAAGCCAATGGCTATGGCTAAAAATTAATTTCTTGATTTCATCGAATGCTCCCTCATTCGTAGATGAGTTCACATAGAAGACCGCGTCAACGACAAAAACTATAACCTTCTCATTGAAGTGTACAATATCTTAAAGAGTAGAGTTGAAGAGGAATAAGTCAAGAATTGAGCTTTGGTAGCAGAAATCGATAAAATAACGGTGTGTGTACAGTAATGCACATTACAAAATGACATCTCCTTTGAAGGTAACCATTGACGAAGTTGTTGGCATTCCTTCATAAACAATGAAAAATTCATTTTTAAAGGTATATACATTCGTTAATCCGTTGGCGGCATCAAATATTTTTTACAAATAAAAAAGCTAATTGTGCAAGCTTAAAAATGAAAAGCAGGTAAGATATCCCTGACTATATGAAATATTGTTAACGAGGTATTTGCCTGAGCCCCAAATCCAAATTGCGATCCCCTAATCGTTGAATGCAGCTCTAAAAACTCTTATAATCTGTTCTCTGAAACATTTTCAAAAGTTCTTTTAAAAATCTACCGAGGATGCAGGCACAGGTCTGTGGTCGGAAGCAACTAACTCATCGTCCGATTGAAATGTAGGAATTACTCTAGTACATGTCGAAGCTTTTGGACTGACGCTTCAGCTGTACAACTGTAAAAAAATTAAAGCAAGTGAATGGAAATGATTTCAATCTGCTGAAAGATGGATTTTTTTATCTAGTTTCGGTGAACATGAGTTATTTGCGAAGGATAAAACAATTCTCCGTATTTCTTCGGGGTACGGCGGCAATAGGGAACAAGATCGTACGACGGATATGCCTTCATAATTAGCTGGTGATGGCATTCCGAGAGCTCATCAACTACCTGCTGGATAACTTATGTTTAAACTGGTAAAAAATATTTGTTACTTCTACGCAGGGCAACAAAAGTCCATTCAATTACGATGAAGCCTTCCTCTTGATTGCTGTTTTAGAAAATATTTTGTTGAGAACTCGCCAAGTAGGTTTAATTTTTTTTAACTTTCATCAACTTGGACGAATTTATAACACCATTTTTATGTAAACAACGAATATTTTAGTATTTCTATGGACACAATGCGTCTGCCGGCTAACTAATTAATCATCCTTTAAAGTGAGAATGAAGTTTTATAATTATTTTTTTTACCACAGGCTTACGTTAACAGTGAGCCAGTTTGGCTCGTACGTAAACGCTCTCGACCTTTTATCCTTTCAATATTTAATATTTCTCAAAATGCTTTTCGGGATTATTAACGGTAAAAAATCTTTACATAGAATTACCATCAGGGTTATGAAATTTTTCGGTATAACAACAGCTCTGGCTAGGCTACCTTATTTTACCTTCTTATTTTCGTTCGAAGAACTTGAAAAAACAGTATAAATTATTGAGAAATTGGTGACACTACAGTCTGCAATCCTGACAGCGAGATTCGATTGCCAAAATTATACCAAAAATGAACCAGTAACAGGTGAGCGCTGCCGTGAGATCCAGTTTGTCAACATTTGAACATTTCGGCTCGTGAAAAGTTGACAGGCTTACCCCAGTTTTAAATTGACATTCAGGTAAACTGAGTTGATTTTAGGGCAAACCGAGTTGACTCTGAGGTTAACGCATTCATCTTTAGGGTGAACGTTGTTGAACTTGTGGTAAACAAAGTTACCTTTGTAGTAAACAGAGTTGAATTTTTCATGACCGGAGATCATTTTCTAGTGAACGTAGCTGAGCTTGTGAGTCCAATTGACTCTGCTGTGCGAAGGAACACTTTAGTTAGAATTGTCTCCGTGCGGGAAAAGAGGATTAAATTTTCGAAATAGGAGCAATCGCTCGGATCAAAGAGTCAGGATCTGACAGTTTCTTATTGCAAATTGGTATAAAAATTTCACCTTTTAAATGCAAAATTTGCCTTTTAAATCCAAGAAAATTTGGTTTTGTTAATTTCAGACACATTTCAAACATTTAGAGTTGAAAAAACAATCGGCTGACAGTTTAAATTTTTTTTTCGAAAGAAAAATTATGTGTGTGAATAGTTGAAATTGATCTCTGAATGATTATAAGTTTCTAGCGTGAGCAACAAACTCGTGCAAACATTGGCGCAAGGAGCAACGAGCGTCGTCCTTCATGTCATTCCGTGTCGCGAGAGATCAAGCGTTACTTTTTGAAGAAGAAAAACCCTGGCACTGTCCCTGGTCCTGTGCTCGGTATTTTCATCTTAATGTGTGCAAGTTATGTGGTGATTATAGCAAACGAATAAATCAGCTAGCAAAGGTTAGAGGTAGAACTCTTCTACTTTTTTTACCTTTCACTCCTCTCGCTCACTTCTCCTCAGACTAAGAATTTGTAAAATCATTCGTACAACACAATAATTGTTATGAAGAGATTAATAAAGACATTTCCATCAATTTATACTAAGAAATGACTTCCTAGTTTTTCTCCTCATTCGAGCGCTTACAGTCCGTTTAAACGGAAGTCTCGCTTCGCTGCAACATTTGTGTATATTTCGGCTCACATTCAACCGCGCTGTTGCTTTACTGAAACATACAACTCGCCGCTACCCGACGGGTATTGAATTCGTGATTTGGTCCGCCAACTCGCGTGCGCCGAATCCCAACACAAAACTTGTCTTCATTGCCGTGTTTCCGACTTGAATGTTTGCGCCTCATGCAAAATACGGGGGCGCATTTCACTCAAAGTCTGGCGCAGTTCGTCTGTGGTCGCCGACGTTCATTTAGGAAATTACAGGCCGCTCGGTCCGGCGAGTTGCTCTTCTTGAAGTATTCTGTGAGTTGAGAGGCATTTTTTTATATGTTTTTTGCTGGGCCAATTAATTTGAAAGTGTTGAGAAAGTTTCTCACCAAAGTTACGCTCTGAATTAAGGATTACTTTTCTTCACAGATTTGTTGGATTTCGCAGGCATAGATTTTTAATTTGATAAAATACTTTGATTCGAATGAGTTTTCCGACTAAGCATTCGTTTGCTTCTCTCTGCGTATTATTTGTTGCTCCAAAACATTCAGTTATTTATTGTTTGCGTTTGAATATTGGAGTAAACAATTTTATCTCAAGCGTTAAGAAAAAGTGTCTTTAGAAACATACGTGTTTTCAGTTGTTCGATGTCTAAGCAAAAACAAAAACTATAATAAATTACGTGTTGAATGAACCAAAATAATGTCAATATAAATGAAAAGCGTACTCAATGACAGCGTACTCAAATACACCTTGAAATTAGGGTTGAAAATGTAAAGCGCCAAGTCCCGTGACCCTAGTCACGTGTCTGGAAGAATAGAACGAACCGCAGCGATGGTACTGGGAGTAATCTTCAGCGATATGAAGTAAACAACTTCTGTGGTTAGTGGAAGGCATCCACATACTCAAAAATCTGACCACATATGCAAGAAACTCACTACTACTACTGGAAGGGCTGACTACTTTGTGCGTTTTTGCAATTATGAAAATGAAGTTCAAAGTTCCAACTGAAACTAAGTGAAAAGCATAGAGAAAATTAGCTCTTATAAATATTCTTGTTTTATTAATTAGGCAATGAGCAGAGTTCTGGAACAAATTTACATTATAATGGTCTGAGACTGACTTTTTGATGTGATGCTCCAGTAATTCTTTGATTGTTATATAGTATTGATTATTTGACTGTTCGATTCCGCTGATTCTTCGCCTGTTTCAATCTTCTAGTTCTTAGAAAGTTGGATTTCATTAATTATCAAGCATCCGTTTCAAACTCATCTAATCTATATTTGTCTCGGCCTTTTACGATTTAAAATCATACGTGGAAGCTCTGTGTTTACATCATGCAACTCCAACTTCAGGATTCTAAAGTTACAAATTGTAAAGTTCCGCCTCCGGGAGTCTGAAAATACCTAGCTTTAAAGCTCCAATCCCAGGATTCCGAGGCTACTAATTACAAAAATCCAGCTTCAGGATTTTAATATCGACTAACACTAAAAATTTAATTCCAGGATTCTAGAGAGACAATCTCCAAAAATTTTGCTTCGAAATTCTTAAAATAATTAGCTGTAAAACTTTAAATCCAGGGTTCCCAAGATACTAAATCCAAAATATTAGCCCACGGGGCTCTGAAAACAACTTGTTCTAAAACTCTGCTCTGTTATTCACGATGGAGAAAACGCCTCTCTGAGCTTGTTCCTATGTTTATTAAATTGCGTTCGGGATCATTTTCACGAATTTATAAAATGCTAAATGGACATGGATTTATTGAATGTATACACATATTTTATCAATCTGCTTTTAAATCAGTAAACTCTTAATGAAATACACGATAAAATGCGCGCTGTTTTCGTTTCCTTACCTCTAGGTTATCTGTAAATAAAATACAAAATAACCCTTTCTTTTTGGTGAGCGGGCTCAAGCAGATGAGCTGCGAACAAAGTGATAAAAAAAATTCGCAGCGTGAATTTAAAAGTTTCCCAGTTAGCATAAAAAATAAAGAAATGGCTTGCCTTTATTATGGAAGGGAGAACTTGGATCTATTCCAATTCTTAGAACAAGCCTCACACGGTAGCTTTAAATTTCTTTCAGGTTTTGGTCTCAAGTTCACCGCTTTAGCCGCGCCTCCATTCCATTAGCTCCGTACAACAGCTCTTGACAACATCGCCTACAGAGACTTTTAAAATAACCGAGTGAGTGTGTTGGTGTTGGGATTTTTTTGTTGGCATTGGGATTTGTTTGTTGGCATTGGGATTTGTTTGTTGGTATTGGGTTTGTTGATGGCATTGGATTTGCTTGTTAGCCATGCGATTTGTTTAATGGCATTGGGATTTGTTTGATGGCATTAGGATTTGTTTGTTGACATGTGGATTTGTTTGTAAGCCATGGGGTTTGTTTGTTAGCATTAAGATTTGTTTTTTAGCCAAGCGATTCGTTTATTGACTTCGTAATTTGCTTGCTATCTTTAAGATTTGCTTGTTGGCATTGAGATTTGTTTGTTGGCGTTGGGATTTGTTTGTTGGCATAAACGTTTGTTCGTTAGCAATGATATTTGTTTGTTGGCATTAGGAGTTATTTGTTAGGCATGAGATTTCATTATTGGCATTGGGATTCGTTTGTTGGCCATGGGATTTGGCGTTGCTTGTCTTACAGATTCTGTTTGTGTTGTAACCATTTGTACAACGTGACGGTGGTAAAGTACACAATGCTACGTACACATTGTGAAAGTTCTGAAGTACACAATATGTACAATATGTGACGGCCATGAATTATAAAATACGATGTACATACTCAATATGGCGAGCCTAATTATTAAGGGATTTGTTCTAGTTTAATATCTTTAATAATGAATACTAACCTTTGAAGATAATTGTTATTGATTTTACAGGCTCAACGGGATTTTTTCAAACGTGATGAGTATTTTTACGTTTCACAATGAACAAAAATATAATTGAAAAATACTAATCAGAAATAAAAGAGGAAAGAAACACCTATTTAGTGAAACCAATATCTTATTGACGAAAGCCAATTATTAAAAAATGTATTTATGAACGTTTAAACCTCCTTGGTTATTATCAACTCTGAAACAAGGAGAGAATGCTAGTCAGATGTCTGATGTAAATCAAAATACATAAATCATACGAAGAGAAAGCATAAAAGAAAAGAACACAAGCTGAGAAAAAAAAAACAATGTTCAGTACTAATATTACAATAGTAGCAAAGGGAATGCTGATTGCATGTCGTTTAAAACTGGTTGATCTTTTAAAATTGACAACGACTCTAAAATGCGGATGTTTATTTGACTGTATGCAGAAGGTATTACTTTGAAATTATCTAACTGAACCGGACGGTCACTCTTTTCTGCATGAGATCAGATTCAGGAATGTGAAGGTGTGTAAACAAGCTCTTTGGTCCTAAAACTCTTGCCGGCATGCTCAGTAACACTAATGCCGAGGGCTCGAGTAGTCGAGCCCTCAGTGTTAGATGTTTGAAATGGTGATGGTTACCCAGTCTAACTTTTTTGCCGACTGCATGCATGTTTTTCGCTGCCTAAATGATTTAAGAGAGTAAATCGCTTAGGCGGCGAAAAAGTTAGACTGGGTTAACACGTATAGAATAGGATCCCATTTTTATGAATCTAAAACTCATAGAGACATATTTTCATCTGTCATTTATAGAGATAGTTGAGCAAAGTTTGTGTTTGAGTAATATTAATACTGAACATTGTTTTTCTTATTGGTATGTGTTTTTTTATATTTTGTCTGATTTTCTCTTCGTATGATTGATATATTTTGATTTACATCAGCCACCTGATTAGTTTTCTATCCTTCTTTCAGAGTTGATAATGACTCAGGAGGTTGAAATGTTCAAAACATATATTTTTACTAATTGACATTCTTCAGTAAAATAAGAATTCACTGAATACATGTTTCTTCGCATTTTTATTTTTTATTCGTATCTGCAAGAAGTCGAAAGTTTATAAAGATGAATAATACTAAGTCTTAATTGTTGAATTTACTTGCTAAATGAATGTTGAATTATTTCAGAGTGACAAACAGCTGACCCTTTTTGCTGACAAAATGTATGCGCTTTTTGCTCGCAAAATACTGACACTCGGTGCTGACAAAATGTTAACGCTCGGTGCTGACAAAATGATAACGCTCGGTGCTGAAAAAATGATAACGCTCGGTGCTGACTAAATGTTAACGCTCGTTGCTGACAAAATGCTGATACATTGAACGTACCAAGCCGTTGTAAGCAATCACCAGTTATCGCACATGCTTGACCTCAAATTTTAGAGTTCGTGCGCTGTGTTTTACTGAAATTCGGGAATTTCTCTTCCGTAAACTTCGAAAGTTGTTTATGTTTAATTGAAACAAATGATGCTCAAGTGTTCTTTCTATATTTTTATTATGGGATAGGTGTGCTTTTCAAACTAATTATACACATTGTGCACATTGATTTCCTAATGCCACTGAAAGGTATTCAAACGTTATCATGCAGTATTCTTCACTGAAATATATCATCGGTTACTCGAATGCATCTTGCAGTGTAACTGTGCTAAACACTCACTGAAGCTTTGTTTATCATGGTTTTTTAACTAAAGTATTGAACTATGGACGAATGAAGTCTTCTTTTTATCCTAACTGTAAGTGTAACAGAAGCATTCTAAAGCTATTCCCTTGCTCCTTGAGTTCGACAAAAAGCTATTAACTCCAAGTGCCTCGTTGCATGCACCTATTGAGATCTTGCACCGGAGCAGCCGCACCTCAGGGAGATAGATACAACTATTGTCTCTAAGGAAATCAACACTCCCGGGGAAAAATGTGAAGTCCCGAGCTGAAAGTTAGGAAGGCTTTCTTTTTTGCTCAAATATTTCTTTGTTAGAAACTATCATTCTTTGGGGTCTTTGCTGACTTGTTCTTCAGCACCTCGTTTTCTTTAAATTTTTAAAATTATTCCTATGAGCAAATGATCTTGTGTGGTAACACACTTTTTATATAGATTCTGAATTTTCTTGGCTCCATAGTAAATGATGTCTTCATCCTTTCTCTCTTTGGAATGCCGTTGTTGCGGTAAGGGATACCTAAATTGCCTTATGTAATCGAATCTAACAGAGGAGCCTTTAAAAGTAAAGCTTCATCTCATGGAGTCCATGCAATGAGTATCGGTTAGCGTGCATTGAGATCCTACATTATATACAATGCGTAACGAAGTACTCTTAAAAGCAACACCTTCTTTTATAGAGCCCGTGCAATTCGTCCCAGAGGCGTGCATTGAAATCCAATTAATTAAAACTTCGTTCCAGCTCGTGGCGTCAAAATTAGAGAAGCGAGGCTTCTTATGCCGGTTACTTGTATCGTGTATCACTCTAGCGAAGTGCGTCATTTGCGCCTACAATTTCTCGCTCGGGCAGACAATTGAGCCGCAGTCTTACCGTCCCTCAGGGATGCAATTCGAGCCTTGTGCCACCTCATTGGTCCTGGCCAAGCCCTAGTAATGATGATGCAGAGCCACCATCTCTCGCGGTTGGATTAGGCTGGGATTACATCTTCATTAACCTGACCTGGTTGTAAGCAGGCATGCCCTAATGCTCTGGATTCCGCTGTGCTTTGTAATCTGCGTGAGGCTCTCGCCAATCTGCGTGATGCCTCCCGGAATCCCTGAATTGCTGTTAAAGTTTCAGTGACTACGAGATTCTTCACAAATTTTGGCTTACGTGGCTCTGCACAAGCGCGCTGATTGTGAACATCTCCACACAATCCTGTGGAGATGTTCAAAATTCGTTTTAGGAACTGTATTTTTGAAACCCTGCGCTTTATGGTTAAAAAAACGGATGGCCTTTTGGATTGTTTGAGTTGCAGGGTCTTATTAGAGTAATATGAAGTTCATGTCAATTTTCGTTTCCTTTTAAAATTGTCTTGCAAAAATAAATTACGATGGCCTTCTCAAAAACTCAGCGAGAAAGCCATTCGTGAAGTAGTTGCATTGCAATATTTTTAAGTTCATCGATGTCATGATTCTAATAGATAAATACACGCGAGTGTGAGTCAGCAACTGCAGAGTAAGTTGATACAATTAATTGCCTTTGTGCTCAATCTCCATCAGAAAAAACTGAAATTCAAAAAGGAGTTGTCGTCATTGACCACAGATATGATGAGTATATTATACGAAGAGAAAACGTATTGATGAATTTTAAATGCACTAACGAAAGGGCTATAACTGCGTGCCAAAAAAAAATGATTTCACGTAAAACCTAAATTTTTATTTGCATCACACCTCTCTTTTCGTAAAAGCGATACGATTGTTGCAGTTTCCAAATAATCAGAGTTAAAAATTTACGTTCACAGTTAAACATTTGCGTTTCCAGTTTCTAAATAATGACAGTTAAACAATTAAGTTCCCGTATGCAGGCTCGTAACGGCGCTCCAACGGATCCTACCGCAGACTTTTCGAGTCGCTGATTTTTTTCTCTGAGGAACAAAATTTCACTAAACGACTGCTAAGCATCCGATTAGAAATATTGAGCAAATAAATTACGTTTCGTGCGTGGGATGAATAATTGACAGGTGCAGACTGCCATCCATGCCTCCTGCTTGAATTCCAAGTCACAAATATTATTTTTTGCTTTAAGGGCATGCGCGAGCTTTACTGATCAACTCATCTTCGCATCATTACGTATTTCAAAAGGGAAACCGACACTCAATGACACGTTCGGTTTTTTCCCTGGGGTATCTTTATTTAACTTCTATAAAAGCTGTGTTGCTTCATGAACTGTATATTTGTTAAACATTAACCATACATATTTATAAAGTACAAATTATGCGTACTTCTTTTCATAAATGTGTATCTTATTTCTCAGATGATGGTCAAATTTATCTCGAAACGTCTAACATTTGTTTAGGATATTATTATCCACGTTTGGCTTCTTAATTAATTAATCAACTATTTAATTTATCTTCTTTATTCATTTCTGCAATCGCTAAATAAAACATATGCTTCAGCGTACACATTTTTTAACGTGCCGTATCCACGATACTGTCACCCCCCGTTACTAGAGTGATAGGCGTATTTTTCGTATTGTATCTAAATAAATTATTTATTCTTTTAAAAGGCAACTGAATCGATAGCAATGATTTTCTCGTTATTCATGTTTTGTTGTTGTTGGGTTTTGCTTTAATTATTTACAAAACAGATTTTATTTCTCACACAGATGCATGTTGGAAGGCGAACAAATGGCTCGCAACAAATAAAAAACTCAGCTGTTACCCTGTGTAAAGGCCAAGCGACGGAAGAATTCCGTACGGTTCTAATTGTGGGGATGTCGGGCTATAACACTCTCTAGGCACCCCAACCGCCTCGGGAATTGAAACGCGAAACAACCAATAGTTTTACTGATTTCATAAATAAAGAAAACATATAAATATATATCTTAACGTAAAGTTAGGACGGTAGAATGCAGGTGGAGAACCCGTGATGGTGGGCGAGCACAACAGCGGTCATAGAACACACGCCAGGATGGGGCACCAGGGACCCGTGCAGGATAAGGCACCAAGGACCGGTGCAGGATAAGGCACCAAGGACCGGTGCAGGATAAGGCACCAAGGACCGGTGCAGGATAAGACACCAAGGAGGAGGCACGCAGGTGCGCTAGGCTACAAGCCAGCGAGTGAACTAGTTGGTAGACCAGACGGATGAACATGAACAGACACGAGCGTGGCTTCCCTTGGCACAGGGCAAGTCCAGCCTGCGAACAAACACACCACCATTAACAATGTTCGCGGCTTGCTAGGGTCAAACCTTGAATTAACGGCGAGAGAAAATCTCACAAGCAGGTCTAGCGGGAAATAAGGTAACTAGTATTTCAATTTCAGTAAATCTACAAAAAGCAAGACAATGCAGAAATACTTGTTAGATTTGTCTCTAACTAACAGCCAGTCTAAGCCTATCGATTCGCACAAGGCGTTCCAAAGGGAGGAAGGAAAGGGCACCACTTAGCACAGAGTTTCGGGTACGCAAAATCCACACAGGAAGAGCACAGACACAGTTAACGGAGAAAGAAGATTATGAAATACGATAAAGTTGGGGTAGAAAGCGGCAAGTGTTGAAAACGGAACAATGAACCGGAAAAGAGTACTTGACTTTACAACACTTAATTTCAATACAAAGAACGCCTACCTAACTTCAGCTAGGGCCCTAACAGCACAAAAACAGAAGTAAACTTACTCGTCAGAAATGTTGACACTATCTAATACTTAGAAAATTAAGTTCACCAGTGTTCTATACGGTTCAAGTTCAAGTCTAGAATGGAAAAGAAATAAAATTAGCGACAGGGCTTAAACTACGTGAGCTACAATAAACAGCTAATAATCACACATTAGAAGGAGACTACAGTAGGCTCCTATGATCACAAAAAGGTACCAATCTGTGAAGCATTGCAGGCTAAATAGAGGACTAATTTATGTCTTCCGACGTCACCGGGAAGAAGAGCGGAAGGCGGGCAGGGTTGCCCCTACACCCTGATACGGAAATGAAAGCATCACAGATTACATGCATTTATTAAAAAATATGTTGCGAACATTCAATAGATAATTCTTTTATATTTTGACGAACCTAATGAAGTTAGCTGGAATCTAATAAATATTAAGGAATTTATTACTTAAAGTCAGGTTTGCAATATTTTTAAACATTTATGTGCAAAAAAAGTGAGACCCAAATTCAACAAACCATTTCATATTATTCATTGCATTATTGAAACTATCATTTTTCCGTAAGTTTCATTTTGGTCATCGAATCTTTTTCCTTCCGCAGTATAGTTCTTTATATTTTGTATTTTTGTTGTTCTTGTTCATATTAATTAGTACAAATGTTTTGATGGGCTGGGAAAATGAGTTCCCGTACGCACAGTAAAAGGTCTTATGGAAATGGGGAGGTAAACGTAGAAATATCTCCATCGGGCAATAATGAAATCAATTGAATTATTCTACAAATTTCCAAAAATATTCAGTTTATTTCTCACACAAAACTTTCTAATGAGCATTAGCTTTAGTTTCCAGTGTTCTTCAAAGTAGATCGTTTGGGCAAATACATTTTCTCGACCTATCAATAAAATCGTCTTAACAGCCACAAGAAATATTTAAAAAAATGCACTGCTAATGGAGAATAGTCCAAGAAACAAAAGAGTGTTAGGAAGTTATATCTAGCTTTGGTAGGTATAGAAATATACGAATTTAAGTGTATGTAGAAATGCTGAATGACACATTAAAAAACACTTTTTACCACGTGGCTACATTATCCATCAGTACTCGGATTGAAAAATCACATGTTATCGATTTCATCGAATGTTCGAAATGTGCTATATACTACAAGCAAATATTGATGCATATTTATGCAGATAAATGTAGAAACATTTCGCGTGTCCTGTGGACATTACAAATGGACAGGTAATGCCCCACACAACGGAATATTTTGACTACATTCCCATTTCCTCCAAAAAGAGACCGTTACAATCCATGTACTTATGTCTGCAGTTAGACAAAACAGCCGCTCACCAACGACCGCACCTTCACAATCCAATACCAAGCTTCCTCACCGGAATATTATGGTAGAATAGCATCGCTCGATGAAAAATCTCCACGCTTCCTTTGAACCTGCAACTATAGCCTTGCGCCGGGGCTGAGTGTCTGAGATGAGATCGAATTCTTTGTTGGGCTGTTGCTTCTGCACAGGTGTTGCATGGGGGTGTGGAGTGTGGTTTGAGCGAGCGATTTTGGGCGTTTTTTGCGCGTTTGTCAAGTTCGTAAAAAATACTTCATGAAAGTGTGTGTGACTATTATCATTTCTGCACGTGTGTCATGAGCGTGGTTTCAGGCATGGGTGTTTGTGTAATTATTTAGTTGAAAATGTATTATGTGCTTTCAAAAACGAATATGGTCAGAAAAGTGTTTCGTTTCTAGTGAGAGTAAAATTTAAGAACGTTGGAAATGAGCACCCGTTTAATTTTCTGAAAGATATTTGGTTTCAAGCATACCATGATTTTCACGAGATAACGTTAGTTCGTTACAAATTCTAGAAAATTAATGCTCATCGAGCTTGTTCATTGTCAAGGTGTTCGCATATCAGAAAATATCGTCCGTATGTGTGCTATCATCGTCTATTCCATCTGCACACGCCGCACTCGGCCTAGAGTTTGTATTAAATGCTTCCATCTCTTCCGTCTCCCATGCGACCATCAAAAAACGTTGCATCTGTCGCGTTTTACCTGTGCGCGTCTGTTGAACTGGCAGGCCGTGTCGCAAACTCTCCAGATTTTAATTATAGTGACTGATTGAATCATTGTCGCGTCGGCCAGCTGGCAGAGTTCGGCGGCGAAAAATCACTCAATCAAGATTGAATTACGCAGACAGAAAAGCTGCATCGTCTGAGTGGAAATTAGTTTTTGGCTTTCTTTTAAAGAAATGTGAGCATAACATTCTCAACTTTTTACAATACTGTTATGCTCCACTGATGATTTTACCTTTTCTGTTCTGAAATGATGACTCTATAGGCGCAAAGATTCTTGGGAAAAAATTCATAGTACCATGAATTATCCGTACATATCTTATGTAGTGGTGGTATTTGGGTCATTTTTTGTTCTTACAAATGCTTGCTCATTTTCGACAGAAAAATTCAATGTTGTCTAGAAACGTTTGCTGAAAAAGAAAACCCTTCCCAAATCTAAACTCAAGTTCTCTTTTGACATTTTATATGCAAAATTTGACTTCCACTTATCAGTACATGAATGGAATTTTTCAAAACCTTTAATTAAGCATCGCAACAAAAATTAAATTCCGTGTCCCAAATGAATGTGTATTAAATTGGAGGAAATTAATTTTAAATGGCAGCTTAATAGTTATTGTAGCATGAAATATCGCTTTTGGATACCCTATATTTTTCAATACATCCTAAAATTACTTTAAATTGACACGTTTCGCCATGACATAGAAACACGAATCAACTTAATTCTGGAAGTACAGTCAATTTCAATAGCGTTGATGTACTATTGGGATGTGTTTGTTATGAATTTATATCACCGACTGACAGACATCAGAGACATCACAGAGCGGTACATTAAAAATGTCATTGTTTTCAACTGACATAGCTGAGGCAGTTTGCGTCATCATCAAGTGATGGCTTAGAGGTCCCTTCCTAGTAGTTTTATTTCACAAATACGCGTTCTCTATACGGGCAAATACGGGCAGCCCTCCCTCGATACAAAGATACCGCATCCGATCTCATTGTGTTATCGGTAATTCTCTAACTTTGAGAACTTACTGCCCTTGAGGGGGAAGGAAACTGAAACTCGAGCTGCAAATTGTGAACAAATTGGCGCGTTTTTCTTCATTCAATGCGTAGCATTTAACTCAAAAAAACCTGCGTGGTGTTGGCCAGAATCTTTTCTGATACCCGATCGATAATATCGATTTTTTGCGAGCACTGCGTGGGGAGAGATCTGGGCTGTCTGTGATGGCTACAGGCTCTTACTGAACTCGGAGTCTGTATGATACACTATAGTTTATCATTTAAATAAAAACAATCGAGTAATATTTACGCCATAATGCGTAACTAATGGCGCATAACGGGCTACGTAGCAGGCAAATGAATGACTCCTATAACGGGTAATTTACATGTTACAGACTGCTACGGGCAGCTAAATAAAACAGTTCATAACGGGATATTTGTGACGTGTAGCAGGCAATGACGGGCTATTAAATGACAAAATAATGGCTGTTTTCTGACGTATTACAGGCTGTAACAGGCTGCGAAATGACAAAAACAAAAAACGGGCTATTCACGACGTGTTCCAGGCTATGACGGGGCGCTACAATAACGGGCTATTCACGACGTATTGCAGGCTATGACGGGCCGCTACAATAACGGGCTATTCACAACGTTGCAGGCTATGATGGGCCGCTACAATAACGGGCTATTCACGATGTTGCAGGCAATGACGGGCCGCTATAATAACGGGATATTCACGACGTGTTGAAGGCTATGACGAGCCGCTACAATAACGGGATATTTACGACGTATTGCAGGCTATGACGGGCCGCTACAATAACGGGCTATTCACGATGTTGCAGGCCATGACGGGCCGCTATAATAACGGGCTATTCACGACGTATTGCAGGCTATGACGGGCCGCTACTATAACGGGCTGTTCACGACGTGTTGCAGGCTATGACGGGCCGCTGCAGCTGGCCATGACAGATGGTCAGAGTCCTGACGCCGTGGCTGCTGCAGTGGAAGTGATCTCTACACCACCTGGACACCAGCTGCCTCGCAAGAGCCAGCAACCGCCTGGCAGACCGCCCCTCAAGTCACAGCTCAGCCAGAGTGACTCCATCTCTTTGAGCTCAGGCAGAGGTGGTATCAGGAGGGGAAATTCGCAAGGTGAGGGAATGAGGGTGATGGTGAGACGCAGTAAGGGTAATGGTGAGAGGTAGTGAGGGTAATGTTTATAGGGAGTGAGGGTAATGGTGGCAGCAGAACAGAAGGCGAACTCGCGAAGTGAGGGAGTGAGGGTAATGGTGACATCAGGAGGGGAAACTCGCAAGGTGAGGGAGTGAGGGTAATGGTGACAGGGAGTGCGGGTAATGGTTACATCAGGAGGGGAAACTCGCAGGGTGAGGGAGTGAGGGTTATGGTGACAGGGAGTGAGGGTAATGGTGACATCAGGAGGGGAAACTCTCAAGTTGAGGGAGTGAGGGTAATGGTGACATCAGGAGGGGAAACTTGCAAGATGAGGAAGTGAGGATAGTGGTGGTATCAAGAGTTGTAACATTCAAGGTGATAAAGCTATTTTTAATGCTATTTAAGGGAGCTAACATTATCCCAGGAAAATCTAAACACCAATAGCCGTACTCACAATCATCTGCTAGCACATGAACCAGATGTCTGAAATTCGAAATTGAACTTTGAACAGTGAAATATTTTCTAACCCTGTTCAACTTGTAATCTATGATTTTTCACTTAAATGCACGAAAAATCTTGCGAGCGTTTAAATCTTACTAGACTGCTGTACCAATTATTCGGTAATTTTCGAATCTGCAGATATACCGCTGTACAAAATTTTTGGGTACTTTCCAAAGTATGTTTCGAAAATGAGAAAGAAACTAAAAATGATCAACCGATTGTGGTCAAACCTGATTGTGGTTAGTCATTCCAAATGTCTGCCCCATGGGGCTGAATTGACTTTGTTTAGCTTAGCGTTCAACTGTTGGGTTCAGGACTTCATGTCTGTGGGGTTGAATGGCAGAATGAATCTCTAAAACCTGAGCTTTGTGTCAGCTCACTTAGGTTACGGATTGGCATACATTTTAGAGGAAAGGAAGATTATATTTTAGTTTATGTTTTTACTATACCCATGAAAGAGCGTCAACCTTCATTCAGCATCTTGAATTTTTTAGAAACAAGTCAATAACAGAAACACTTATCCACTTGTGCGAAATTTTAACAAGAGCTCTCACTTTCATTTTTCTTGATGAAATTTCATACAGGCGGCTTTTCTAGCTATACCTTCCCTAGAAATTCTGAGGAGAAATTCTACACAGGCTTTCAATAGCTGGCACATCCGGTCACCCTTACGGACTCGTAAACGCTTTGAAGAGTCTCGAGGTTCGCTCCGTTGACATCAGACGCTCTCTGTCCAGCTCTCTGTCCAGCCGTGGCGGCGATGCTGGCTGGATTTCCACAGAATTGTTTTGTTAGAAGCCGCCTCGAATATATTGACTTGTGCTACTGTGTCGACTTCAGAAAACGGTCTTGTCTAGAAGGAAATAGCGAAAATGTTTCCCGTTGCGTATGTAGTAGTCTATGGTGAGAAGTTGGAGAACTGGTTTGAACTAAAAGAGCTAAGTACCGAGGGTGAAAACTTGTTCTAAATGAAATATTTCGCATGACAAATATAGTTTTCTGCCAACCGCAAACTGTTACGTCGAAAAAGGAATTTTCAATAAATGCTTCAAGTCTAAATTTTGAAGCACAGAAGAGTTTTATTGACAAATTCTCCTCATTCTGAGCAGTCAAACTTCTTTTTATATAAATATCAATTCATTATTTACGCAAAGAAAATTTATTTGCAAATTTTACACATCACAAAACAAGGAAACAGTTCCTGGAATACTTTGATGAAACGAATGTTCTTCAATAAATAATGGAACTGGTACCTGTCAAGGTGGATAAATCATTGTATTCAATGAGCTTAGGCAGCCCGCCCACTGATGCGATTCGATGCGATGCGGTTCGCCTCAGTCGTCGGTGAGCTAGCCAACACAATGCTATTCCTACGGTGCTACAAATGAACCGTGCGATTGCGCAAGGCGTCTCTCCAGTCGCATCGCATCAGTGGACGGGCTGCCTTAGTCGTAAAGAGACCTTTTCAACGTTCAGATATTAAATCACTGAAATAAAAAAGAAAATTAGTATTCACTGAATGGTCTTCTTTATGATGAATTCTAAACAAATTCAACTAACATGTCAATGTTAACAAGTAGTTCAAGGAGAGGATTTTTAGTCGCTAAGTGAAGTTTAAATTCTATAGAATTTCCTTTTAAACCTCAACATATATGCCACTGTGTCTTATTATTACGACAGAAGATCTATAATATTTTAATCTCTTTACATACTACTGTGCATTTTCTACTTAGTTATTACGAACACATCCAAAACACATCAACGATTTCAATTGCTAAATATTTTCTTTGTGTGCGTCGCCACTGCAAAACGTCAACAACTCGTCAACAACTCGTCAACAACACGTCTACCACACGTTAACAATACGCTGACATTATGCCTACGACATGTTAATGACACGTCCACAACCAATAAAAATACATTAACGGCTCATCAACAACACATCTACGACACCTCAACAACCAATAAAAACACATCAACGACACGTTCATGACACGTCAACGACACGTCAACAACCAATAAAAACTAATCTATGGCACATGAACAACACGTCTACGATACCTCAACAATACGTTTACGACATCAACAACACGTCTCCGACATCAACAAGACGACTACGACACGTCAACAACCGATATCAACACATCAACAACACGTCTGGCCCAGCAGATGGCGGCTCGAAGGATGCGACGGTGCTAGACCTGGACGACTTAGATGCTGAAGACCAGGAATCTACGCCCATAATTTCCAGGTGAGCAGAGGCAATAATTTCGGCGTAGGTCTCTGGTGTGCTTCGTCTCCAGGTGCTCAAGGGGATATACAGTATGTCGGTATAAGTATCAGATATGTTTCGTCTCCAAGAGTACACGGACATGAATTTTGGTGAAACAATCGGGTATGCTAACTCTCGGTGTGGGCAGAGGAATGTGTTTCGATGAGAATATCTACTTCTCCAGGAGTGCATTGACATAAATGTTGACATAGACATCACGGGCTGGGCAACTGTCCTCACACAACGAACTCATGTGTGTAAATACCCAAGCGGATGCTGTAAGAAGTCAACTGCCGATGTGACGTCACAGTGTAATTATTCTCATATCAGAGTAGGAGAACGCATTACTAGGTCGAAATTGAGGCTTACACTAACAGGGGAACCAATAAGATGTGCTGGTATTTTAAAATCGTAGCTAAAAACAATGGGTCAAGCTAGTCGAGCACACTTGTAGGACAAACTAGCTAAGTGCACACGGCTAGATCAAGCTAGTAAGCACTACTAAATAGAGTGAGTATGTTGTGCTACAAATAGAGCACATGTACGTCAAACTAGTGAGGCATTCTTGTTTAAACAACTAATCACAGCCGGCATCACGTGGAATTTAAATACGCACAATACGAAGAATTAGAAATAGCGACTGCGTAGCATTACTCTCCAAAAAAGAGTACATTATTTACAACAGAAGCTTCACAGTTTCCACGTTCCCGATGTCTTAACACTACCGTAGGAGCGCAAATTTGGTCTATTTCTACAGCGTTTATCTTTTTCATTAATCGTTTACTTTTGTCGATGTATTTAGACTTTGTGATCACGCTTTAAACTTTATTCATCGAAAACTTCAAGTAGTTAAACACGAAAATATTTTTGTGAAAAAGGTCCAGTTTTGTCGCTAAAATTGTTATGGCAAATTAAGTTTTATAATGAATAGGTGATTTGAATACCTTTTTCAATTCTCTGTTGAATATGAAATCGGAATTGTAATTTAATTTTTTAAACACCTTTTTTGATTTTTTTTGGATATGAAATCGGAAACGTAATTTAATTTTGTATCACTGTAACTTTTTTCGTGTTCCCAGCTCCCCGCTGTCCCCCGACGAGGGTCCCTCAGCGGCGGTGGTGCAGCCGTCGCCCACCGCCGCCCGGGGGCAGTCCGCTGCCTTCGGGTCCGATCCTAACGTGAGTCGAACTCAAGCTCGCACGAATTTGTTCCTGATCGGATAGTCTTAGAATAGTTTAATACGTAGTTATATATAGTCATATGTAGGTATTTAGTTATATACTTTATAGATGAATAGTTTGACAGTTTTATTTAGGTACTCAGGACCCGTCTTAAAATAGTTTAATACGTTGTTATAAATAGTTATACGTAGATATTTAGTTATATATAGATGAATAGGTTGACAGTTTTATTTAGGTACTCAGGACCAGTCTAAGAATAGCTTAATACGTAGTTATATATAGTTATACGTAGATATTTAGTTATATATAGACGAATAGTTTGACAGTTTTATTTAGGTACTCAGGACCAGTCTTAAAATAGTTTAATACGTTGTTATAAATAGTTATACGTAGATATTTAGTTATATATAGATGAATAGGTTGACAGTTTTATTTAGGTACTCAGGACCAGTCTAAGAATAGCTTAATACGTAGTTATATATAGTTATACGTAGATATTTAGTTATATATAGACGAATAGTTTGACAGTTTTATTTAGGTACTCAGGACCAGTCTTAAAATAGTTTAATACGTTGTTATAAATAGTTATACGTAGATATTTAGTTATATATAGATGAATAGGTTGATAGTTTTATTTAGGTACTCAGGACCAGTCTAAGAATAGCTTAATACGTAGTTATATATAGTTATACGTAGATATTTAGTTATATATAGACGAATAGTTTGACAGTTTTATTTAGGTACTCAGGACCAGTCTTAAAATAGTTTAATACGCAGTTATATATAGTTATATGTAGATATTTAGTTATGTATAGATGAATAGGTTGACAGTTTTATTTAGGTACTCAGGACCCGTCTTAGAATAGCTTGGTATTTTGAGTCCAACCGTGATGTTATTCTTAACTTGCCGTTGGTTGCGAATTTAATCAACCCAATAACGTCTCAGCTGGATTTTGTGGAACAACTGTAAGCGTATTAATGATTTAGGTCCAAAAGTCTCAGCTGTTTTTGTGGAACAACTTTAGGTGGTACAAAATTTTAAGTATAACTGTGTAGTTAATTTTGGGGCAACTATGTCGAGGGCTCCCGTGAATGTGACGCGTAGATTTAAAAAGGCCCAAGTCATAGACTTAGCACCGCTCATGATGTGAATTAGGCATCAATAAGTTATGGACTTGATACATGGTGTAGATGGAAAATAAATTCACACTCGCACTGAAGCGCGAGAGATTTTTTAAGTAATTGAAACGTTCAGTAAAAATCCAAAGTTTTTTCATCAATACATTAGAGTGATGCTTTAGCACACAGTGAAAAATTCACAATTTCGAAAGTTTCTTGAAAGGAAAAGGCCTGAAAAATGATATCAAACTCTCTCAAGCCCTGCTGACCTGACCTTCCCTTCCTGACCTGACAAGCCCTGCTGACCTGACTGGAAATGAAATGATTATCGTTTTGGAGAAAAAAATCTCATTGAATTACGAACTTGAAAATGTAGTTGACGCGTTTTTGAATTAAAGAAATGGTTGAATAAAAAGCAACATTTTCCTTGGGAGTCATTACTGTTTTCACACAGGAAGAATTGCTTCAATGAGGGACATTATTCTAACATGATATTATGTCTTACGTACAGATCATCTTCAATTCAAATATTCAAAAATTTTCATAAAATTGAATTTACACGATTATAAAAATAGAATGTTGAGGAACGGAAAGTAATTATGTGACCACAGAAAACATGTTTACCAAACTGTTCAAGTTCACACACACACATACACACACACACACACACACACATACATGGCTCCGTACGAGACACAGCTCTAACGAGACTTACTGTTTCAATACAATGTAAGATTATGACTAGTACAGATACATAGAAAGCTGTGATGACTTCAATGAGCTAATTCTTACAACCCTCAAACGGCACGAAAAAACATTTGGGGGGCCAAGATTTCCAGGGAATTAAGGTGATCGTAGAGGTACAGCTGCACCGTAAGATCATCTAAGTGGACTTGGCTACGCAGCGCTCTATGGAAAATTTTACTTCTGCAAATAAAATTTAAGCGCAAAGACCACTATGCATTTCGCAACCCTAAAGTTTCGCCAAAATTGTTAAAGCCCAAATTGGACAAAAAATGTAAAGCACATAGCGTCGCCTAGTCCACTTGGAAGCTAGGTTCCGGAGTCGGAGGATTAAATTTACGTGTGCGACTTGGACTCCAACTTCATCTTTCCAAAATTTGGCGACTCCGACTCCGATTTCCCTACATTCAGAAAATCGACTCCGACTCCACCCTAAAACATGCGACTCCGACTCCCGACTCCGACTCCGACTCCGCAACCCTGCTTGGAAGAACTTACGTTGATGGCTGTATCGCGACGACGATAACGTAATTTGTTCGAAAATCCTGTCTCAGATCCACAAAAAGTTCATCATGAGTTTCACTCCACTTTGTTCTCGTCAATCCTAACTTGTTGTTGACGCCGAGCTCCTGAGCAGCGGCGAATAACACGAGCAAAAGTTCAGACACTGGAAGTTGCAATTGACTTACCGCAGTCATGCGCACTTGCGGCATCAATTACGAAAGTTTCAACGAAGCACAGAGATGTCCTCGGTCTAACTCACGTAAATGCAGAATGCCTTCATCCCGGTGTCCTCAGAATGTTTTCGTTAAATTTAATCAGTTTCAAGATTCATCGTGTTCCTGATGAGCCGAGTTAAAAAGTGATACTTGTCGTCGTTAAGGGAACAGCCAGTTGAAGGTTTTGTTTGTACTTCAGAGAATGCGCCAACGAGAGACATGGACTGTCTGAATTTGTTATGTGTTAGTCAACGTTGTAGAGTTTTTGGTTAAGCCTCATTTTTGTTTGACGGTCGCGGTACAAGTAAGAATCAAATTTTACAACTTTCATCTGAGTATTTCATCCCACTCGAGGCCTTTCGAGTGCCTAGTCTACTTTAAAATCACCAGTGTTCATATCTTGCAAGTATGAATGGATATTGAGAAAAAATTTGTCTTTCAGAGCCTTTCAAGAGCCACAGATTTCCTCGAAATTAAAGAAAAATATTTTGAGTGCAGTACTCAATTTTTTCGCTTTGTCTTAAATAATTATTATTCAGTTTAAATGTTCCATTTGCACCAGAACTCGACTGCTAGTCTATTTCATTTGATTTTACTTTTCAACTCCATTCTTCCATTTGTTCCACGACTTGAACTCCCTCATTCCTATTTATTTCAACATTCAACTTCAATCTCCCATTTGTACCAAAACTCGTTTACTCTTCGATTCCATTTGTGCCAGCTATTGAACTCGACTCTCCCATTTGCATCACGACTCAGATGCTCCAGGATCTCATTTGTTTCATTATTAAACTCGACTCTCCCATTTGCCCTAGGACTCAGATGGTCAACGATCCCATTTGTTTCATTTATTAAACTCGACTCTCCCATTTGCACCAGGACTCAGATGCTCCGCCATCAGCGCTATCCGACCCTCTGATGACGCCCCACTCCACCTGCCAAGAGATCGAGAGGTTCTGCCTGGAGCCGGCCCCTCAGGGGGTTCTTATCAAATGCAGGATTTCCCGAGACAGGAAAGGCATGGACAGGGGGCTGTACCCTACGTATTTCCTCCACAGGGAACGCGAAGATGGCAAGAAAGTGAGTAGATTCACCAAAAAGCGTGCTGAAAATGCGCAAGGTTTATTCATTCAAGGAAAAAGCTTTTTCTTGGTTGATGTTGTGTTGTAATTTATTACCTATAGACCATAAAACACTGAAAAGTATAGGAGCTCATTTGGTTCGAATAGCAGGGCTCTTCATCATCACACATCTTCAGAGCAAGTCCTTTTTCTAGGTAACTTTTCGGTTTTCGAGAATAACGAAAAAAATTTTCAAATGTTGGAAAACATTAGCATCCGGGATGGCAATTTCCCTAAAATGAAGCCTTAATGAGTCCTATTTCCCCTGAAGTCATTTTTCCTGACTGGATTTTGTTTTGCTCTCAGGCAGCGTAATCGCTAAGAAAAATGGCCGCTCGTGAGGAGAGAATAACGAGGAAATGTGATCCTAAATAGAATGAGTTTGGAGAGTCCATCACGAAATGAAGAAATCAGCTTGAGTTTCTTTGGTTGATTGTGTAAGGGCTGGGGACATGAGCTGATTGAGACTGCCTGGAAATGACTGACTGAACTTGTCTAGTGCGGCTATTTTTCTATGTCTCTGCGACGAAGCATGGGGGCACTTCAACTTACATATCCTGCGTAGGCAATTATGAAAATATGTATAGTATTAATAGTTATCTATCGTGGGTTGAAGATACCAGAGAAGCCTCTGTTCATTTTTTTTCGTAGATACTTTTTGCTTTCCAACTCGTTCGGGTGTTTACTTCCGTCCGTACCGGTGGTGACCGCTCTTGTTCTGGTCTTGTACATTTCTCGGCTAGAGAAACGCATTATGAGTTTCCGTCCCCGTTTCTTTTATATCTACTTTCGTTTTTAGAGTCGTGGATGTTCTTTTCGTTTTTATTTAGTTCTTGTCCGTTGTGTGGCGTTGGAGTGTCGTCAGAGAGCGTCACTACGAATGGCTTCAATCGCACTACATTTACCTTACACGTTGTACGGTAATTTATTTGATTAAATTAATTTTTCTTCTACTTACCCTAAGTATTTTATGCAACGTTCGACTTTCCTCAAGAAAATACGCCTATACTGCTCGCTCGAAAGGGCGTTCACTGGGATCTACTATTCACTATTTGTCAAAAGACTAACTGTGCACATTCATTTGCCGTTAAATTATTTGCACACCCATCAATGGCAATGAATATAGTTTTTATTTGACTGGATTTAGTACCCATGAGATTTCAGACTCTGTATAAATTTTGAAACCCTAAAAACAGAACTGCAAACTACGTTTATATGGTGGTAAATTTCGTTTTACAAATTTAACAAGAACAACATTCAAAAAGTTAACTTGAAAAAATGCGTTCTGCCAGAACAAGGACGCATAAAAATTCTAATGTCTCTGTTGGAATATTGAAAATTTAATTGATCGTCTGTGAGCTTGACTTACGATCGTCAATTAATTGACTTAGTGGGCAAAAAAAGTTTCATCAATATATTGAGTCAATGATATTGACAATCAAATTGATCGTCTATGGGCCGCTTTAATTTTGACGGTCTTCCACGTCCAGGTCAAGGTCAAGTCGCTGTCCCACTAAACATTTTAATCTTATTGATTTCATATTGCACCTTAAATATAGTGAGGATTGAGTATTTTTAAATAGTTCCGCAACCATTACTGGACTTGCGAGAGTTAGTAATCTTTTGCTTCGAATTAACGTTGATTTTTTTTGTTATACCCACCTTGCTGTGAAAATGATATATGTCATTGCACTACTTTATGGTTCTAAGTAGAATTTTCTAGAATAATCTAGGAATTAAATACGCTTCTCTGCTTTGGACGTAAAATATGAGTATTTATTTTTTAAATTTACGACAATCAATACCGTTAAAGTAAATTTTGTATCTGTGCAAATATTTTTTCATTTAACTTTTCACCGGTGTTCTAGTTTTCATGTACTTCAAATTGTCATATTCAAGAAATCCTTCTAAAAACTTAGTGTTAAGTCATTTATTCTGGCTTGATAACATAGAAAAAATAAGGACCCAAACGAGAGAAAAATTCTTACGAATGATTCAGTATATCAGTAGAAATTTAAGGCCAAAATCCAGTTCTAAATAGAGGATTTATCCTAGTTGTACTTTAAAATTGATTAAAAACACTGCTTTGAATGCGTAGAACAAAGCGAAACATCAAGAGTTTCCTCACAATGATTTCATTTGATCATTATTTCACGCAGATATTTTTGTTGGCGGGTCGGAAGCGCAAGAAGTCGACCACTTCGAACTATTTGATTAGCGCGGACCCCACAGACCTGTCGCGAGGAGGGGAGTCCTTCTGCGGCAAGCTCAGGTCCAACCTGCTGGGCACGCAGTTCACAGTCTACGTCAGCGGCGAGGGAGGCCAGAAAAAGACGGGATCTTCTGAAAAGTCCAGGAACAGACTTGAGGTCGCGGCTGTCGTCTACGTGAGTGTCTTAAACCCGTGTAGTTATTGTAGAATATAACAATAAAAGTTGTGGTTTGCAACCATGTTCAACTATATTCAATTGTAAATATCTCGTTTAATATCGGTAAGGTTAATGGGGAATAGTACAATGAAACTTGAGAGTTATGGTGCTTCGTTGTTCAAATGTTTACATAAATGTTACTGGAAATCCGTAGAGTTGTGCAAAAAGTTGCTACTAAAATTGAAAGTGAGTAGTGTCGTCTTTTTGAATGTTTCTTTTTCCTAGCGAGCTGGTACTGAACGTTCCAGTCAGAAGTCGAGGTCTCTTACACTATCTTCATCTTCTAATTTGAAGCCGAAATGTTTGGGCCGATGCTTAACAGTGAAAGCAAATGATTTTTTTGAGCGTCTCTCACAATTCAATCATGAATTATTACATACGTTCCTAAGTTCTAAGTTTTACTCTTCAAAATCAAAATTCAGAGACCTTAAGATAGAATTAGAATGAGCTTCTACTCTCTTTGTGTTTTCGTAAAAATGTATGTATTTACGTTGAACATGATCTCGCCATATGTCATTGCATATCAACTTCAAATTGGCTTCTGTTGAACACCCATGTCGGAACTCGATCACGAAGGTTCATGAAGGATTCTCCTTCAATGGGAGTGCATATTCACATGCAGCAGATTGGAACATTTGGATCGAATTTAAATCTTATAAATACCTTGTCAGATGCCTGTGGAAAAATGGTTTGGTTTTTCTTTACGTGCACTAAAAATTGTAAAAAAATTTCTTGAAGTAATATTACTAAGCTAACCTTATCTTCATTTTGAATAATTTATTGAAAATTGTGTGACATTTTTGGAAGAATTAGTCTCTACAATAATAAAAAATAGTACGAATTAAATCATAATGGAATTTTTTGTGTAACATTATAGCGATTTCAAATCGCTCTTATTTGACGGGCGATTCTAAGTAATTGACAAATCATTTAATTTAAAACTAGAACATGATTGTCGTTTATTTCAACAAGAAACTGATTCAATCAGAAAATTAATCTTAATCGCAATCAACTTTAATTGGTCACAAATTGTACAAGACCGATGACCGTAATAAGCAATTCACTTTATTTCGCGAATGATTATAGTACACGAATAATGCTAATGGACTTCCGATTATATAATCAGCTAACATAGATTCGTCTGTTTCTACAGGATAATTTATTTTAACGAACAAAAAAGTCTATGTTCACTGGAAGTAATTATCCTGTAAAATGTACTGAATTCATTTTGATTCCATGAAACTACTGAAAATACTATAGTCCTGCTATGGTAGAATTTTTGGGAGAATATATATAAATAAAAATACTCTAGTCTTGATATGTTCAAGTACTTAGACGAATAAATTAATAAATCAATAAATATATAAAACTCTAGTCTTGCAATGTTCCAATACTCGGGAGAATAGACATCACAATACCCTAGTCCTGCAATATTCGAGTACTCGAGAGAATAGTCACATAAAATACTCTAGTTCCGCTATGTTCGAATAATCGGGAGAATAGACAAATAAAAATACTTCAATCCAGCTACGAGACTTTTGACAATAAATTTGAGTTGAATATTGAACTTCCGTTTAACCCGTCGCGGTCAAGTGTCAAAGAGCTTGAGACAAATGCTAGTAATTGAATGAGTGAAATATCGACGCTAGACTGTCAACAAAACCCTCAAGTCGGGGTGAAGGTGGTATCAATAATGAACGCTTTGAAAACAAACACTCGTATATTCAAGTACATGAGAGAATAATTAAATAAGAATACTCTAGTTTTAAGGAATTTAAAAACGAAGACAGGCACCACGTATTGAAATCATGTTTAATTAAGATTTCACACGAACTATAAATTTAACACTAAGTCAGTTCTATAAAACGTTTCAGAGACCAGCTCCATCTTCAGTTAACAGTCTGCAAAGTTAAAATAAAGAACGAAATCAGTCTTTCTAAACAAAATACATGGTCATATAAAATCTACAAGTAAATTTGCAATGGGTAAGAACTATTTGCGCTATTGAGTTCTGGCTTTTCTTTAGAGATAAAAAGAGATTCCAAAATACGCAAATCTAAATTATTTGATGCTGTGCGTAAAATAGAGAAGTTTTCCTCTGCAATTCGGTCAAAACACTGCTCGCTGTGAAGGCGGATAGATGAATGAGGCGGTTGGGTCAGAGGTCTTCCGTTACGGTAGCTGACTCTACGATGACTTAGTTTTAAATTTATAGTTTGTGTGAAATCTTAATTAAAACTGATTTCAATACGTGGTGCATTCTTCGTTTTTAAATTCCTTATGATCATTCACCTTATGAAAAGTAACCTTCCTTACTCTAGTTTTGCTATGTTCGAATACTCAGAACAATCGATAAATAAAAATAGTTTAGTTTTGCTATGTTTGCATACTCGAGAGACTAAATAAATAAAAGTACTCTAGTCCTGCTATGTTCCAATACTCGGGAGAAGGGATAAAATAACAATTCTAGTCTTGCTAAAAATCCGTTGGTCGTGTTATGTTTTGGTGCTCGGGAGAATTAAGTAAACTGTGGAGCACACCAAGCCCTGCCGTCACCGCTCTCTGTATCGATGAGCGTGTCGCCACCAAATCAAATTTGATAAAATCCTGGAAATCTTCGTGAAATTGAGTTACTTTCCAATTTTCCTCGCAAAACCTTGTCCTTTGAGATGCATTTAAAATTTAGTGATACAGAAAAAACGGATACACGGTAAAGATGTTTTACCTCTGAAGCGCAAAGGGATTGAACATTAGGTGAGCATCGTATTCTTCAGTTCCAGTTAATACATTTTGCATGTAAACTTTCATGTGGGTCGTGAACGTTTTATTTTGATTCAGAATACTTTTTGAGTATTTCTTGGTTGATTTTGTCGTCGTAGTTACCTTTTCCTACTTATTTCACGGTTATGTTACGGCGGTCTTGCTTCGGAACACAAGTGACTCAGAAGTGAGTAGCTTATTACATAACTTCCTAACATTTGCGTTTTAGTAATCTATAACCTTGCAAAAATAATTTAATTGACCTTGGTATAATCTTATTCCCCAACGTAATTTCCATAAGGTTTCTATCAATAATTCAAATAACTCAACACAAAGTATAGTCTATTACTAAACCTAGAAACTTATTTTTTTCACTAAACATTTATCTTAACAAAAAAGGAATTTTAATACTTGACCAATTGCTTAATTTCATGCATTATAGTAACTGATTTCTTTTCTAATTTAACATCGTACGGTAATAAAAAACTAATTACCCATTTCAATGTTGTATCGTAATAAATTGCCTTTCACATAAATAAATTTAATACCGTGTTGAGTAACCTATTAGATAATGTAAAGAAACGCATTTCGAACTCCCCCCTAAAGTGCTCAGCATCCACAAATCACAAATCTTATTTCCAAAGCGTTTGTTATTGATACCATCTTCACTCCGACTTGAGCGTATTTAGTGACTGTTTAGCGTTGATTTTTCACTCATTCAATTACTAACATTCGTCTCAAGCCCTTTAACACTTGACCGCGATGGGTTAAGCTGAAGTTCAAATATTCAACTCAAATTTAAAGTCAAAAGTTGTAAACAATTTTCGAAATACCAAACATTAACTGGGTTCATTAAATACCATTCATTTTAGAAGATTGTTAAAATTTTTCTAACGACCCATCGATGGGTCGTCTTGCAGCAGGAAGAATTTAAGAACGACCCATCAATGAGTCGTATCGCAAACAACGTGTTAAACTGCCTTGAAGCGTCGCCTCATTAAAGAAGCTTGTGTGTTTCAACAACAGAGCTTGTTGGCTCCATGCAAATCTGGGCTAAATGAGGCAGCAAATTTATCCTCACATTTATCCATGCAAATTTGGGCACAGTAAATGTGAGGGAAGGCTTTTCAACGTGCGTTCCATGCAAGACGTGGCACGGAAATACCTGCACATTGCACTGGTGCAGTCCGCGTCATGCACTGGCGCAAATAACTGGTTTCGTCACTTGTGCGATATGACTCGTATGTACGTATCCAGTTATGCCTTCTGCGTGTCGATAGATCGGGGAAAAACATGCTGCAACTATCTATCCCGTATCTCCTGAGAGCAGGAATTCTTAAGGCTGTAAGAACAGTGTGACATGGCGCCCGTAATGCTCGGTACCGTAACTCTAGTAACGGCAGGTGCTTCTGTCTGAAATAATAGCATACTGTCATAATTATTGAAATTGGCGTTCTATAACACACAAATAAAATTCGTATTCTGATACGTTCGAATACTCGAGAGAGTAGAAAGATGGAGAGCACATCGAAATTACTGGTGTCATAACTCCAGTTTCGGTAGAAATTTCTACCTTCGATAAATACAGACTGTGGTAATAATTAACACTGAGATTCTGGAAAACTTGCTGGTAGTAGAAGTAAGCTCTTGATCTATACTCCATAAACTCTATGTTATGCGCAGTTTTGATAATGACCTTTTTTGCATGGCACTGAAGTCCTGTTTTTCAGCACCTCTAACTTTCTTCAATGATGATCTTGTATAATGGCCTTCATTCTTAACTTAGTCTTTCTATGCTCATGGAATTTTATGTGCGAACACACCTTGGGTAAACATTCTGTGTTTTATTAACTCTACACTAAATAGTTCTTTCATCCTTCCTCTCTTTGGAACTCCTTTGTTGCGGTTAGGGAGGCTTAAACTAGCTTATCTAATCTATCATGAATGAACACATGCTCTTAAGGTCCGCCTTTTACGCGCCGCCACTCACACACGTCGAAGCACCAAATCTCCTCAGAGTTTCAGTATACTTTATGTTCTAACTGTGAAAAAGTAATTGATCTTCAGAGCGAGACCAATATTTTCTGGCGTTTTGCTCCAAAAATTGGGCAGAAGTTGGCACAACACTTTCCACACAAGTTCCTACAAAAGTTCCTACAAAAGTTTACGAGATGTCCTTCCTGCACCCTGGGTGAAAATTCTTTTTATTTTTTCTATGAACGAACATCACAGCGTCGTTGCCTGTTCCACTAAATTTCTAAAAAAATTAATTCACATTTGTTCACCGTATGATTCGGGTTTTATTCTCAGCATCAACAATACGAGTGCAAAACTGAACGCAATTAGAACTCAATGTTCTCTCACCCGTAACGCGAACAGTAAGAAGAGCTCAATTTTTTCCTTCTAGTTTCAAAATTATAGGGACAGCCCGTGCGGGTTTTTACGAGAGTAGGAAATCTAAATCGCGTTTGGCTCCCTTCAGTCTCTTTGTGCACGTCTTGTTTGCTCGGCAATGAAACTCTGAAGGCTTTTTTTTGCTTGTCTTCATTCTGGTACCTACAGTATTTCAGCAAGAACACTAAATGCTCAGGTGTCTTTCCTCTTTATAGGGTAAATGCGTATGTGTGCTGTAGCGTTAGCTAGCAGGTGTAGAAGCGTTTTCTATCTGGCAACAAATATGTACAGGAGCACGGATTTAAAAAAAATCCAGATGAACGGCGAGTTATCAGATATTTGCCCATAATTTTGAGATGGACTCAAACGTTTCCGTCAGCTTCTTGAAGGAGCAAAGTATACAATTTATTTACTGTTAAGCGTGTTTCTGTGTAAATGTGCTCCAATTGCGCATCGAATTGCAAAACTTAACCCAAAAGAGACCTAAATCTTCCAACACCTGGCATCACGCAGAATTGAAAGAAGTTTGATGTCAACCGCGACAAAGAATTTTAAAATAAAGAGGACGCAAAATCAATGCAATTCCAAGTGTAGCAAATCAACTTCAATTGACTTATTACTTCGACCTTAAGCTGCTGCAGGCGAACTAAAGTGAAGTGAAGGAGTGAACTACACAGCAGTAAGTGTCATGCACTAAAGCGCATTGCAGTAAACATATATGGCGTGAGGCAAATGGAAGTAGCGTAAAAGAATAACAGAAATGGCGAGAAATAGATAAAAGTAGAGTAGTAGAATAAACAGAAATGGCGTGAAGTAGACAAAAGTAGCGTAGGAGAATAAACAGAAACGGCGTGGAGTAAACAAAAGTAGAAAGAGAACTGTTGTACCCCGCAGGAAACGAACGTGCTCGGCTTCAAGGGCCCGCGCAAGATGAGCATCATCCTCCCAGGCATGACGGAGGAGGGCACCCGGGTCGTCTTCACGCCCTCTAATGACTCCGAGACCTTGATAGGTGCGTCACTTCTGCTGTCTGTGAGGGTGTCTCCTGTTTTGTTTTTGCAGGTGTCTCTTGTTCTGTTGTGTGTCTCTTGTTCTGTTTGTGTGGGTGTCTCTTGTTCTGTTCGTGCGGGTGATTCTTGTTTTGCTTATAAGGGTGATTCATTTCCCGCCTGTTAAAGGTGGTTCTTATTTTGT
This sequence comes from Morinoia aosen, assembly GCA_030386875.1. Taxonomy (NCBI): domain Eukaryota; kingdom Metazoa; phylum Arthropoda; class Malacostraca; order Amphipoda; family Talitridae; genus Morinoia; species Morinoia aosen. The sequence goes on along the minus strand of CM059573.1, from coordinate 49,602,805 downwards.
CTGTAAGAATAAAGGTTTTTTATTTCTCGTGATAAAAACAGCTTTGTTCCCTCAACTTACATTTTTCAGTTTCTCTTCTATTGTTTAATTCTGTCCTTTCAAATACCGATAGTTTCGTTACCTGTTGATGCCACTATCGCGACTGCTTCAACACACTTGTGTAGCCGTCGTGTCAGCACGTACAGGGTGTGAAGAAAATCGTTTAACTGATGTAACTCTGAATACGTTTTCCTTTCTGTGAAACCAGAGGAATACGTTTACCTGAGGAAGGGAAAAGTTTTTATTAGACTTTAAGTTATGTTGAAAATTAACCCTTGTGTTTCATCACACTTTTTTAATAACATTTCACGATTTTGTGAATATTTTGAGTATAATGGGTCTGCTTAAGAGTAGAGCAGTTTAGATAGCAAGGAGTGTCTGTGTGACCCAGACACGCAGTTTAAGTTAATAATACACACACGCTGCTCCATAGATCACTGCAAGATAAAAATATGTATAACCGACGATAATACAAATGAATATTTCACACACACGCGTAGCTCTACGCAGAATGCGATAAGGCTTCGATCTGTGTTACTAAATCGTACAATTTGCACGAATAACAAACACACTTATGTTGTTCTACACAAAATGCTATGCATGGCTGAGATCTGTGTGACGAACACACGCAATTTGTTTGGACAACCCACGTGTGTTGGTTTACTCAGACTGCTAAAAAACTAAAATCTGTGTGACCAACTCGCATAATTTGTATAAATAACCCGCTTGTGTTGCTCCACAAAAAATACTATACAGAGCTAAGATTTATGCTATCAACACCCACAATAAACAACCCTCGTGCGTTTCCCCACCCACTAAAAAGCTAAGATCCGTGCGACCAACACCCACAATAAACAACCCTCGTGCGTTTCCCCACTCACTAAAAAGCTAAGATCCGTGCGACCAACACCCACAATAAACAACCCTCGTGCGTTTCCCCACCCGCTAAAAAGCTAAGATCCGTGCGACCAACACCCACAATAAACAACCCTCGTGCGTTTCCCCACTCACTAAAAAGCTAAGATCCGTGCGACCAACACCCACAATAAACAACCCTCGTGCGTTTCCCCACCCACTAAAAAGCTAAGATCCGTGCGACCAACACCCACAATAAACAACCCTCGTGCGTTTCCCCACCCGCTAAAAAGCTAAGATCCGTGCGACCAACACCCACAATAAACAACCCTCGTGCGTTTCCCAACCCACTAAAAAGCTAAGATCCGTGCGACCAACACCCACAATAAACAACCCTCGTGCGTTTCCCCACCCGCTAAAAAGCTAAGATCCGTGCGACCAACACCCACAATAAACAACCCTCGTGCGTTTCCCAACCCACTAAAAAGCTAAGATCCGTGCGACCAACACCCACAATAAACAACCCTCGTGCGTTTCCCCACCCACTAAAAAGCTAAGATCCGTGCGACCAACACCCACAATAAACAACCCTCGTGCGTTGCTCCCAGACCGCTACAAGGCGAAGAACATGGAGCAGCTGATCGAGCTGCAGAACAAGACGCCGGTGTGGAACGAGGACACCCAGAGCTACGTGCTCAACTTCCATGGGCGCGTCACGCAAGCTTCTGTCAAAAACTTCCAAATCGTGCACGAGGACGACGGTGAGTGCACGTGTTTGATCGTGCTTGGTGTACGTGTGTGATCGTGCTTGGTGCACGTGAGAGAGTGGTGCTTGTTGTACGTGTTTTTTGGGGCTCGATGCATGTGGGAGGAATGGTGTTTGGTGCACTTGTGGAGAGGTGCTTGGTGCACGTGTAGGAGTGGTGTTTGGTGTACGTGGAGAATGTTTGATGAACGTGGTGATTTACAGACACTGGATGTCAGGGATAACTTACTATACACTCGGCGGGAGTGTGGAGTCTCTGAACGATACGCGCCGGGTATATGCGAAAAAGGTATCCACGGATTTTAAATGTTAATAGTATTTGTTACCTATGTTACGTTCTGCAATTAAATTCCGATGTACAGCAGCAGTCATATTTCTAATATTGATTTAGCACAAAATTTGAGAAAATAATTTTACATTTAGTGATCATCTTTGTATTTTTTATCATTTCACTGCACCGTCGATCACAGAACATTTTAAGCTTCTTGAAAACGCCCAGCAGTTATTCCTTTCCATTCTTCCTTCAATTAATCCCAAAAATGATATTGATTTTGAGGATTTTTTCAAAAGCCATTCAATGATCTTCCGTACATTTTCGATTGGGTTCAGTTCAGGACTCTGAGCTGGCCAGTCCATCAGAAAAAAACTATTTATTTCATGAAATGCCATAACTTTCCTAGCCTGAAGGCAAGGTGCATTGTGTTGCATGCAGGGACTACGTGAGGGCCCGAGCTAAAGGTTAGATAGACTTTCTTTTTGTTAAAATAGAATAGGTTTTTGTTTTGTTACGGACCATCTTTTTTCGGTTCACTGCTGTCCTGTTTTTCAGCACCTACTACTTTCTTCTTCAACTTTTTCCTGTTTCATGATCTTCTTTCTTAGCTTTCTGTTTCTGTGCCCTTTCTGCATAGATTTCGCGTTTCCTTAATTCCATACTAAATGGTGCCTTCTTCCTTCCTCTTATTTGATAGCCTTTGTTGCGGATAGGGAGGCTTAAACTAACTTATAATCTAATCTAATCTGTTTTGCATGCAAATTGCGGGTTGACAAGATTTAAGGTGTAAATTTGAAGCATCCTACTGCAGAAGAAGCTGTTCATTAATTTATGCATTAATTCTTCCATGCAAGCCAGCTTTTGATCATTCCCTTCACCATCACACTCCCTCTTCTAAACGTTACTGTTTCTTTAACGCATCGTGGGGATAATTTTTTACTTGTTGTTAGTCGTGCATGAATTTGAATAACTTTTTTAACATTAAAATAATATAATTGAAATTCAATATAATATATGATAATATAATTGAACTTGTAACGAAATCGAGAGGGGCCTTCTGGAATTTATTCGAAATGAGAAGCTTACTGGCTGACACGTGAGCATGCAATCCTACATTTTGTGACCTGCCAGAAGCTGTTTTCTTAGAGATAACATTTCCTGTCTCTTGGCTGACCTTACGAGAAATTGTTGACGCTCTTGCAATCATTACATCAGTCTTAAAATTATCGCAGGAAAAATTTATTGGAAGTCTTCGGTTACTCATCTAACGCTTTAAATGTTTTATATCTGACAATCCTAAATGCTTTCTATTTCTACAAATGATTTTTTCCTTATAACTCGTCAAAATGATTCTCTTTTCTGAAAGAGATAGATTCACGCACTGACATCACCAATTTTCTTGATAAAAGTTCGAACAATTAAAGGGTATTGTCCATATTTCCGAAGATGTCTATAGTGTTTTGAAAAATATTATGCAGGCCAAATGAAGTAAATTTTTAAATTGTTCTTCAACTTTTGTACATGTGGTAATTCACAAATTTTATTCGAAATTCAAACATTCCACCAAAATTGTTGTAAACATTCTAACTATGCACCTAGTTTATAGATACTAAGTTTATTTACATAGCTCGAAAGCTTCCTAGTGATTCATTTTATAATGTTTGAATAATAAAATATAAAATATTTTTGTTTCTTATATTATGGCCTCTACTGCATTACTTTATATCATGTACGCTCTTAAAACGGGATAAAACAATATTAGTTTTATCGATGGCCTGTTGAACGCATCTATGTCGAAATATATTAAAGTGTAGTTTTTTTGTTGCATGTAATGGCGAGATACAACGCAGAAGTGCAAATGAGTGTTATAAAAATAAAATATAAATAATGAAAATATATAGCTGAAGAATTATACATGTACATGAAATTGCTACACTAATTATGCATACATTGTTCGCATGTTTTTTGTGTTTGCTTTTACACTCTAAATAGATTTCACTTACGTATAGTTAGAGTTGTATGTCAATGACTCAAGTAGCAAGAAAAATAGAGTATTACAATTTTAAATTTATTTGTACACTAATAATAACAGTACCAGTATGGACCCTAAACAGGTACATCAAGAATGATTAAAATTTTTAAATTAAATTCAATGTAGTCATTTGAAAGAAATTAATGTTGTCAATTTTTACGACAGGGGCAAACTGGAATGTACGTATATGTTGTAATATCATACACTGGTGCTTTAATGACTGTGTTGAGGGGCTGAGGGTGTTTTGTACGTCTGTGAAGAATAAAAATGCCAAAAATTTACCAAAAAAAGCTGTTGCGTTGGTTAATATCCTTCAGCAATGTTGACGGAATGGTTAGCTCGTGTCCAAGCGCCCGAAAAGAACACTCGCAGCTGTCAGCGTAACATCAGATGGGAATGCAAACCCGTTCAGCACTTCAGGCGCCCAAAGCCGCTAAAATTCTGGAGCGCGAGAACTAAAGGCATCTTCGTTACTGAGCAGTTTCTGTGTTTCGTACATCTACCAGCCTGATCTCATTGAATAACTTTATATCATCATTCGCGTGGTGGTGCTGTTTAAAATGCAAACGTTGTTTCACAGTTATGTTGTGAGTTGTGAGCTATAACTCTGAGTTTTGAGTCGTGAGCTCTAACTCATTCGTAAAAAAAAATTTCTAAAATATTTGTGTAGTAACTGCATGTCTTTCTTCGAGTCCTAACTCCACGTTTCGTGTCAGGATAACGTTCGGTTGAAATTCTCTCAAAATAATATATTGAAACTCAAACCAACAAAAATTTGCAGGCACCATGTTCTGCAGTGTTGGGGTACCCACTTTACAGCGCTCTAGCAGTACGGTCAGACCACGGAATAAATAGTATACAGGTGGTAAGACCTAGAAAACAAACGACATACACACTGTGTATCATCGCATAGAGGACTATTGACCTGCTCTAGAACTAACATGACGTTAATGAACTTGTGTCAGACTAAGCGAACAAACGAGAAACTTTGTTTCATTTCATAAAGAACTACTGACCCGCCCTAGAGGTATTGAACTTATGTTAGACTACGCAAACAAACGATAAACTGTGTATCATTGCATAGAGTGCCATTGAATTGCTCTAGAGCTAACATGAAGTTAATGAACTTGTGTTTCGCACAGTGGACTACATCGTGATGCAGTTCGGCAGAGTGGCGGAGGACGTGTTCACGATGGACTACCGCTACCCGATGTGTGCCTTGCAGGCGTTTGGCATCGCCCTCTCGTCCTTTGACTCGAAGCTAGCTTGCGAGTAGGCTTACTGTGACATGATGAGGGCTAACCAACGCGTGAATAGGCCTAATCAGCACGCGGGTAAGTTTAACTAGCATGGGAGTAGGCGCCTAACTCGCGTGTGATTAAGCCTAACTAGCGCGTTATTAGGCTTAACTAGCGCGTTATTAAGCTTAACTAGTGCATGAGTAGGCCTAACAGCTCTTGAGTAAGCTTAATAAACGCAAGATTAGGCCTAACTAGAGCATGCGTAGGTCTAAATAGCGCGCGGATTAGCCAACACGTGAGTAGGCCTTCAAAACGCGTGAGGGGAACGTTTGTTGAGCAGGATTCTGGATTAAATGAGGCGACGTAGGGCTCACTAGGTAATGATGAGACCTGACGGGCGTGCACGCTGATCTGAATGCCCACGCGTTGGCTTAACTATGTAGGAAATGAGCAGGCTTTAGTTGATGACGAGTGTGGAAGTGACCCACGGTTGTAGCAAAGCATGGAACTAAGCTTGGTCAGTCTGTAAGATCGCCTTACTTATGCCAGCGTAGGTCTAACTATCGCCATCATAAAACTATTTAGTCATAACTATTCAACCTAACTATTTGTCATGGACATTGGCCTAAGATGGTGAGCACCGCCTAAAATGAAAGGACTTACTAGAGGAAATAGATCTAATTCTGGATAATAGGCTCAACTCGTGAGACTAACCCCCAACTCACTAAAATAGGCCCAATTAGTGAGAATAAAATTATCTCGATAAAATAAACCTAATTCTTGAGAGTACACCTATTCCGAGAGAGTACGCTCAACTCAGAATAATAGATAACACTCAAGAGAACAGGCCTAGCTGCGAAATAAGAGGCACTACCCTTTTCAATACTCGAGGCGTATGTTGATGTTTTTTGGTATTCTGAGCACAAGTTGGCGATATTATTTTGGCCTGCTGTTGAGAGGAGACGGGGCGAAAGGAAACAATTCTTATTTAAGGAAGAATACCACATCAACTTCAGTCCAGTTGGTTACATTTCTGACATGACGACGTTCGTATATTCTGAACTGATGATACCAGTGGCGTACTGTCGATAGGATGTTGTCATTTGTTGTATGAGGACGTGTATCCTCTGTGTGTATTATTATGAATATTATTGAGGTTTGGTAAGGTGATAAAAATGTTCTACAAAATATCATGTACGAGGTGGGATCCGCCCTTTATTAAGCACAGAAAACATTTTGCATGCGTCGTTGATTTGTTCATTTCACAAATAATTTTTAATTTTTTACACTAATCGCTTAAAGTGAAGCTATAATTGCAACATGATTTATCACACTCGTAATTTACTGGACATGTTCACAAGCTACAACGAAATTTACTCACAGGGAGATAACCTATTCTTAAGACAATAAAATTCTCATTTACTTACTTTTCAACTTTGTCTCATAATGTGCAAACTAGCGCATTGCACATGCGTAAGATTTTCCGTGGTTTAGCGGGGCACGAATTTTTGCACTGAGGAGGCTTGACACATGCAGTAGGTTCTAAGTTTTTGAATCCCCGGATACTGGGTAGTGCACAATGTGTGAAACTAAATTCATGTCCACGTGAAAGTATATGTAGGCAGTCTCATTGTAGGCATTAATGAATCTTCAAATTGATACTCAAATTTTACTTTGGGCATTATATACACATGTCTGCATTTGAATGTTGACTCTAGAGCATCAGTCAATTGTGCTAATCTTTATCTGTATCTCTAAAGATTATGGATGAATTTACAATAATGTTTTCTTTGTGAGCCGTTTAAGTGAATTAACATGAGTGTTGTGGCCTTCTCTGTGGACGCGTCGTCTAGAACATCACGTGTAGGTTAGAATTCGAAGTAAGGGTGTTAGTACGTTAAAGAATTGTGGACTCATTTTCCGACAATTTACGCAAACGCTGCGATACAGCTGCCGCGTAAGTTATTTTTAGTGTATTTACGCCGCCAGTTGCATAGCTGCACCAACTTAAATTTACTGAGGATCCTGCTCCTGGTTTCATCCATCAACCATTCATAGAAACACATCCAGTCACGCAGGTGCCCAACTCGCCAGGCCCTTGCGAGAATGAGGATCTTAATTATACCTAACTAAAGGGAAAACAGCAAAAGATTCAATTTCGTTCCCAAAAAAGGAAGCTACGAATGATTCATTCTTGGATCTGTATACAAACGCCTCTTAGAATTGGGCGTCGAGTCCTTGAGTGAGTGTCCGCGTCGTATTTCCGTCCTGGAACTATTAAAATGAGTGCGATCTTTTTGGCAACTGTGAGGCCGCCTTTTGGAATGAGTGAACTGCCCTCGTAGACACCGCTCACCCGAAAGGTTCATTCCGTGTGACCTGTATGATTTCAATTATGTAACAATTCTGTGATTACTATTGTTACGTCATATTTCTAGTGCTGAACGCTATGTTCATTGTTCGGAAGTTTCTATGATTTTGTGTTAAATCTATTGATGTTATTTAGGTAATGAGTTCATATTAGAGTTGCAGCCGCTTCAGGGAATTGAGTTTTTGCTTTAGTATTCGAATTTTCGAACCTGGCGTAGCAACCGAAAGTTTTTCGAAAGTTTTTTGTTTGTTTTCTATTTTTGTCACAAAACTATTCTTTCCTCTTGAGCTTGTATGACGCGGCGCTGATGCTCATAGTCTAATTTTAATGAAAAAAAACATGTTTTGTAAGTTTTGTCGTGTTTTGGTTGCTGGCGAACATCAGAGAAGAAGTGAAGGTATTACACAGATTACCTGGATTACGTCTCCAACAGAATCTTACGCCATGTTGTGCTATAAGTTTCCTCTGCTTTTTCCCTATGGACCTTGGTGATCTTATGTTGACGAATTTTATTGCCAGAATTTCACCCAATAGTTGGGTGCTATGACCGCTTCCGGTGCGGCTGTGCTGCTTTGTTCAAAAACTAACCTGCATGTAACATGGCTATGTATTGTATTTTAATATTATGTCATAAATAGGACACAGGTTATTTCGATACCGAAGTCTTTGGAAACATAACACATACAAGGAAGCTCAGGATGCGCTTTGTGGGACGACCAATGCTGACGACATATATTCGCAGGATCGGTCTGTGACCAGCCTCATTTGACGGAGAAAACTAAATGTTCTTCGATACTGTTCCATGCTCCCGGCCGTGTGTTCTGTCACTGAGTTCTCATGAGACGAGGGTGAAGGATTTTATTTGAGACCAATGCGTGCGTTGTCATATACGGCAGATAACACATATTTTGAAATTTTCTCCGCGACATTTTTGTATGCTATCAATAAGTCTAAAACGAGTTGTCCTGATACTAATTTAGAGTGAAACCTCAGCTCAGTGTTCATGAATACATGTTCAACTGATTGATTTTTAGACATAGCCAATGCTTCTGGATATGAGTTTATGTTTATGACAACGTTTATGTTATGACAACGTCAACATGGACTAAAGGAGGCATGAAAACATTGTACCTTCTTCAGACTAAACAAACCCGCAAAAACATCAACACCTTATTATGCCAGTTGATTTAAGTGTTTCAAGTTCCAATGACACCCACTCGCTTACTGACCTCATAATGTCTTTTGCCTCACACACGTGGTAATTATTATTATTATTTTTTTCGAATGAATTCTATGTTAGGTGAATTTTATTCACAATTGAATTACTGTCCAAATGTACTCAACCGTACTTTTCAGCCATGTGTTTAGACACTAGTGTGCACGGCACTAGTATGCATATAACAAGTGTGCTGGGAACTGGTATACATGCAACTAGTAACTAGTGTCGGTGACTTTAGAGTTCCCGTGGTCAATGTGAGTTAAGTTAGCAGTAAAATTGGGACTAAAGTTCCTGTGATTGGTGTGTTAAATGTTCATGACTAGAGAATTAGTGACTTTGTGCGGGGTGCGGCAGTCAATCCTGCATTTTCAGGATTCCACAGCTTATTTGAAAATGCAGAATTGACTGCCGCTCCCTGTACATGCTCATGTGAGTACTAGCAGCACTGGAGAGTGGACTCGTAATCGACGCACTCCAGATTTTTTACCCGACACGACTGATGCTTTTGGGACTTGTGAGCTGATATTAGAGCTCTTGTGACTGATACATTTGTAACTAGTGTACCTATGGCTAGTGTAATTGACCTAAGCTTGTGATTAGTGTCCCTCTGACTGATGTATTTATAAGGACAATACTTCTGATCCTCGTACGTGTGACTACCATTCTTTCACCTATCGTCTTGACTATCGACTATGATACTCGTAGCTTCCCACCAGCGTTCCCATGTCGACTGCACACCACCGACAGCCACACACACGCCGCGCGTGTATGACGGATACATTGAGTGTTGCCATATTAGTTTATCTGTACAGCTTTTGCACTTTCACAGAGCTTTCTATGTATTTAAATGAACATTATAACTCTAACTCCTGTAAGGTATCGCTCACCTAACTCTCAGTATGACATCGTCCTGGTCCTGTATACTGTAATATTAAGCAACGGCTGGCTGATGTCCTACGTTTGCATCGTCCAGTATTCTTGACGCTCGTCTATCCGGGATTTTGTTTCAAGTTTTGCATTTGATGGTAACTTATGGGAAAACGAGTCTTGTTTCTCCGCCACCGTGAAAGTAACGCAATATTTTGTTCATCTGTGCCTTAAAGTAAACGCCTGTCAAACCGTGTGAAGCGTCACAATGTGAAGTTTAAAGCATTATTTCATTAACGCGCGATTTGTGTGCATGGGTGCACTTTAAAATTATCACCATCACTTTTTGCCGCATTTTTGAGTGGCTTAGCTGGCTAAAGGTTGAATGTCACACGAGGTTTTGCCATGTTCAGTAGCTGCTGGCGAACTTTTTCTTCGTGTCTGTTCAATGAAATTTATCTTATTCAACCGGGTCCGAGATTTACTAAAATTTGCGTCAGCTTATCGTTAAAAAATAACCTGTATTCAATTTTCTGGTTTTATTACAGTTAAATCTATGTTTTATATTTCATTTGTGTCGAAAACGTAGGTGCGTCATAACGAGGAACACCATTGACAACTGTGTTCATGTGTATCAGTTTTTCTTCAAAATTTGACGTCAGTCTTTTGTCTGTTTTTTTCCTACGCGGAAAGCACAAATCCAGGGTGTCTCCCAAAAAATGTACGCACTCTTTGACTGCCGAGTACTCACGCACTTTGTTTCAATGTTGGTGTTTGTTGACATAGATGCAAGTCTAATGAGTAAAATCAAAAGAAAGACAGAACATTAAGCTTAAGAAAATTAAGTGTCACAAAAAGAAAACTTAGTTGCACCTGGAACATAAACAAAAGATACATGAGTAATGAGTAATCGTCAGTCGAAGGATGAGTAATTTTGGGGGGATATCCTACGTATGCAAGTTTTCATGAACGATTATACACCGCTCACCTTTCCTTTGATGACGATGGAATTCTTCACGATATTTTATTTCAACTTTCTATGCAGCTGATGATATTTTAACCTTTCTTAACTCCTTTTTTTTCACGCTGCTCTTTTATGTTTCATAATCTTCATGATTTGGTAGAGCTCTGCGTTATGGTTTTTGCCAAGTTAATCTTTGACGACATGACATCAACCAGAAAGAAGAAATCAACATACAGGATAAGTAAATCGTTGGTGAATTTCTGCGACGCGACTTGAAAGCTATTGTGTATAAACTTCCTTTGGAATATAGATATTATCAGCAAATTTTTAACAACCTTGCTTCCAAATATCTGCAGCAAGGAGGTCGTCGGCAGCATCCTCGTAGCTATAATTTTAGTGTGCAGTGAACACCGTCCACAATGTAGACAAGGAAACTATTTCATGCATTACAATTTTGATTCACAATAATAAATGCAGCGTCTGTGTGTTTAGGGGCAATTTTATCGAATTAATCTGGTTAAGCTTCATTAAGTTGTGTAAAATGGACGATACACTGCCTAAATTTGTGTTCTTCCCCACGATGACCAAACTGTAGCATTTAGTAGCCAATTTGAACAGTGATCGATCAGTCGATGTTTTCAGTATAGGAGCTGAAGACTGGACTCAACAAGTTTAATTTGCTGATGAAATCCTTCATCAATTTCGTGATATTGCGGGCGGGAATTCTCCGATAGATAGATGAATTCCAGGGTTTGTTTCTTTGTAATTTTATGAACATAGCAAAAGTATATATAACAACGCTGCAACATTTTATGCCATAATGCTGCAGCATTTCATATTACAACGCTGCAGCATTTCATATTACAACGCTGCAGCATTCCATATTACAATGCTGCAGGCTTTCATATTACAACGCTGCAGCATTTCATATTACAACGCTGCAGCATTTCATATTGGTAAGCTCATCGTCAGAATTTCGACCCTACACTCTCTGGTGAGCATTTTGAAGCCTGGTGACAGTGTTCCATGCTAATAATAATAGGCCATCAAATAACAACAATTACAGGGACAAAAATTAATGAAATTTATTTTGTTTTCAATTATGTGCTAGTTGGTATAAATTAATATCAAGCGTTATGTTATTTTCATCATAAGTACCATCGGTTAGTTGTTTTATTCCATGAAGGTAAATTATAGAAGAAAATTTAGCGAAGAGATGAGGAGAAATTCTTCTTTTAGTTCAATTTTTACCACAATGAAACGCTGGAGATCCTTCATCTACAAGTACTGGACACAAACTATTTTAGCTACTTATTTGAATTATGATGGTGTGTCTTTATTCTCCTTAAAAAATCCATTGACCAAAAAATGACGAAAGATTTCATAATCTGAAATACTCATTCTATGCCCTATGAACCTGGGTTTTGTGTTTCCTCCTCAGTTGTTCCACCTTCTTTGGTCTTCTTTTTAATGCTTCGTAAAGGAAGTCTGTGAATTTTATTTGCTTTCATGTTTCACTCTACGTTCCATCTTAGCGCCCAGCATATGTGTAATGTAAACACTAACAAACTTCACTCGCATTTGAAGGCGCCTTGAAATCTGATTTTTTCACACGACAACTTATTTTTGCGGCAGATACTGACCTAAAAATTTAATTTGGATGACCTGTGGTCTCTTATCGAGAAAATAAGGTAATATTGTCTATGGTTTGTATTCTAACACATAATTTAGTCCACTCATTCCGGCCTCTTCTTAAGTATAAGTATTCATAAGTATTGTGCGTGTACATTCTTATAGAGGCTCCTGTTGTATCTTTTTTACTCCATATACTCAGATTAAATATTGTCTGCCTCACGAGGAATTTTTTTTAGAGCTGGGAAGCTGTCCATGCGCGTGATTGTGAAGCTTACGCTCATTATTTTGGCATCTAATTGGAGTTGAAGAAATCACGCGTGGGATTCAGTATTCAGAACAAATATGGTACTATTTCAGTGGTAGGGAAGAATTTGTTCGGAAATCTGACTCAGTATTCTACTTAGCACTTAAAATTACTCATTGCAAAAAAATGCATCTTTCTTTTCTATTTAGCATATCTCTTTAACTCCTACTTGTTATTCCATAAGAGACGTAACTTGCGTTCTACACACGCACACAAGTCTATATCTGTGTAAGTAAACGATGATCTTGCTATGTTCTCTTTTTATCCTCTATAACGCGTAAAAAACAGTGCCAAGCGAGAATAATAATAAATGAAACAGCGTAAAATCATTTTGATTATTGAATGCGAGAAATGTTTCTATTTGTAATAGAAGTTGATTGAACTCATATTTTTGCTTCAAAATATTCCTAAAAAATATCATAAGGGGGTTGCCCTCGCAATTATTCACAGGAAACTTACTGCGTGAAATAGACAAAAAAACTGTCATTCCTGTTCTACACCAAACTGGCGCTTCATGGGAGCCAATCCTAAGCCTCATTCCAGTAGAAAATTACATTGGAATGATAATAATGCGGAAATTAGTTAAGTTAGGGTCCGCATCAAAATGTTGATCGCTTAACATTTATTAACTAAATCCCAATCATTTTCTTTTACGAAATAGTTCCTGTTATAAGGGTGAGAGATATTTTTCAAAGAGAATCAATTGCGCGAAAATCATTACTTGTAATCTGAATGAACTCTTTTTCGAGCTCTTGGTTATATCGAGCCGAGTGATGCATGAGTCACCACTCAAGTTCCATGCCAACAATGTGAATATTGGTGGATGGTGAGATGCTAAAATTTTGATCCTCAATGCACATACATAAAGCGCTGAAAATAATAAATACGAATGAGGTTCTCATTTACTAACGTCAAAAATACCTATCTTAACTAGAAGGTTCGAGCACAGACTGTGCAAATGAAGCAACGGGCACAAAATTAAGCGTATTGTGTCTAACTTCAGCTACGACTGTCGTCGTAAATTTCTATAAAAATAAAATTATTTATGTAAAAGGAATTAAAATTAACGGATATTTCTAATACGACCACGTTTGGTATTATTAAGCCTATAATATTAAGTAGTCTAACATTCAATATCACTGCTGCATAAACGTTGCTTTCACCTGATGTGACAGTAATTCATAGCCACAATATGGATACTTAAAAACTGCTAAAACCACAGATGATCATTATAAATGCAACCGTGAGTTTTCGTTGCACTCATTCAAAACGATATGTCACATAATCCGCTGCTTACATCACAGCAAATAAGGTTAAAATGCATCTCATCCAGAGCTTTGCACACGCTGCTCTCCAAAGAAGATGTTGACCTTTCATTACGCACGCAAAACTTCACATAAAAAATTCGCACAGAGAAAAGCAACGACCCAGGAAAGAGGGCGTAAAAAGCCCGTCTTAATTACCGTGATGAACGATGCCTGGGCACTTTTGTGAGCCGCTCAAAGGAATGACGTCCTCGTCCTGGGGGTGGTGGAGGTCGGGCAAGTTGAGTTTTCATTTACGTCGGAAGAGAACAGATTGCGGTTTGTGATACAATCAAGTTACAATCTTTATTTGGTTATTCTCAAATTTTTACTTGTCAATAGCTATCAGGTATACTTCATCACACACTAAATAACTTACTCTTTCAAAATGTATGATTGTATTATACATTATTATTAAAGATGAGCGTTCCAGAGTTTTTGACATTGCACTTTATGCGGCAAAATTCCCTTGTGGAGCACCTGAAGGAATGAATTACAATGCCGCATTCGGCGCAAATTTATTTCTGTGACGTTATTGTATTTAGCGAAAATTAATACTTCCCACGTAAGAGTCTTACGAAATTCCAGCACATTTCCAATTGGTGGTTTGAAGTTGGATGAAAGTTCGCTAATGTATTCGTGTCATTTTACAGGTCAAACAAATTATATCAATTTTACAAGGGGTGACATTCTTCTGCTTCTAAAGAGTTCGATGAAAAGTTTTCTCTGACAAAATTTACCCGCACACTGCATCATTTTTTGGTTTAGAAATTTTTCATTCAACAAATGACAATTTAAGCAATGATGAAGACATCGACTTTACCGATGATCCCTTTACGGGTTTTAAGTGTATTAAGGGCCTTTTTCCGCTTGACTGCTCTCCTTTTTCAGTATTTCTTACTTCTTCATCTCCTCTGTTTAAGTGTAGAACTCACGCTTTTCAAAAGTCACTGTGACGACGTTTTTTATAAAAAATTGAAAAGTCAATAGATCTTGACAAATAAGATCCGGCAACGCATCGTGTTGTCCTGCAGGAGTTGCCCAGGTATTTCGGCCGATAATTTGCACAGGTAATTTTCTCGTTTTGTACGATAGTATGGTGCACCGATCCTCAATGAAGTGAGCCTATGGAAATCATCGATATGTCTTTCTTTCTTAATTACTACAAGTTGATTTCAATTAACTCAAACAAATTTGTAAAAATTTGTTATAAATCACAAAAGATGTAGAGGTGACAATTTTGTTCGAATAAATTCTAATAATTCAAACCAGGGATATATTACAGAAAAGTTTCTGGAACTCTAATTACGGTAAACGCTGGTTTGTAAAAACAAGCATTTTCCTCCTTTCCAGAAGTCGTTAAGAATTTTATTAGCGATTGACGGGTTTGTCATGTGTGACGATTCTATGCTTTGAGCTAAAAGCAAGGGTTTTTCAGATTCTTTTTACGAGATGGTAAAGTCAGTATAAGCAACGATTCAGTGAGTGAAACGTGGTCATGTCACTCTAAGCCTTAAGTTCATACCTCACATTCAGCGACAGCAGCTAAAGTGTAAACCTCCAACGAAGATACTAAAATAGATGATGAATCTCACAACGAAAGTCTTCACTTATGGAGTAATTTTACACCGCTAATGCTACAACTGAAACTAGTTAAACAAGTCTTCGTTGTAGAAACTCGCAGGCTCAAGTAACAGTCATTTCAACATTCGGAGGTGTGTGTCTTTGAAGCAGAAAATTTAGAACGTAAATATCCGAAGGTAAGTGCTTTAATTCATCACCTAAAAACTCAGCGATATGTGCGTGTGAGAGTTTTATTTCCCTCAGAGGTGTGTCGACTCGCAGGGTTGGCTCTAACAAGCCACCCAAAAAAAAAGACACACAAGTTTAGTGAGGTTTTAAAGTTTAGTCACATGTGAATGTACAAACCTATAAGGAAGGCATAATGCAGGTTTTATTGTTTTTCTTTTATGACTCCATTTTCCATCTTAATATATTGGATCTAATTTGAACCTTAATTGCTTGCTATGGGTTGTACAACACAGTTTGTACCATGATGTGGAAATCTCTCTCGGCAGTGGTAGGTCTTAGTTGCTTCATCTTAGAGATCAGCATTTGGCCTCAAATGTTTGAATATTTTAAAGAGCATTTGAGCTCTCTTTGCCCCAAGCCTACACCAAACATCCTCACAGTCAATGCCGACTGGCGGTATGTCTCCAGGTCGCATCGCAGAACACAACTTGTAGAACTCGTTATTTTCTGTCACATTAGAATTAATATTTAAACTAAAGAAAATTTTTCCAGTATATAATCCATTTCTTCTATGTCTTCTTGAGAAGTGCTAAGGAACTCAAAAGTCCTACGCCGTTTTACTGATGTTGGTGCAGTTGACTTCACAGCAGTGGGTGCTAATGCAGAAGAAAGGGATATTGTAGACAGGACATCAGTGGGCCTAAAACGCTAATGCAGAGGCCGAGACGGCAGTTTCATGTTACACTTGACGAAACTGACAGCAAGACTGGGAAAGCATGAAAATCAGAAGCTTAAAAGTTACCAAATCATACTCCTAATAGGTTGGCAGCTACTGCTTTTGACTGGAGCAGCTTAAGCCGTATTCACACTGCGCATTAGTGTAAATCATCAATGCATTCAATTAAAAAATTACTTACGAGTAGAATTAAGAATACCTTAATCCAATAAAAAGAAAAAAAATACAACCCAATGAAACCCAATAAAACCCCCAAAAAACAGGTTGAATGTGTTTTTTGATAAAAAACTTTTTTTTCAGACCTGGTTGAAAGCAAGGTGTACATGCGCAGAGACGTGTTGAACACTTCATCGCTGCGTGATGAAGCAGCAAGCAAAGTTCATCATATTTGAACGAGTGGACTGCAAAAGCCGAGTGCAAATGAAGTTTTTTATCAAGAGTACGAAAACCATTTGTGAAAATCCCAGCTGGGTTCTAAACTTACTTTGTTTGTTTGTTGAAGAGCTCAAGTTGCCCTAAAGCGAAATTCACAGCTCGAAATACCTTCACTGTTGACATTAAGCATTTCTCTCTCGTTGACGCTGCCTTTACGCATCTTTTATTGCTTGCTCTTCTTCTCCGAAAGAGAAGACTTTCTGTCCCTCGTAGACTTGCCTTGAGAGGGAACAAATATTCTTCTGTCCACTCCAGCTGCTGAGCGCGGCCGAAAACAAAAGAAAGATTCAGGAGCAAGAGGGTGATACCGAGAACAAGAGACTGACATTAACGCAAAACGGGGAAGTTCTTAGAAGGAAAAAGGACCAAAGACAGGCTGCTCAGCAGAAGATTGAAATTGGGAGCGAATTGGGGACGCTGTTAGAGAACAAAAAACGACCTGCAGAGCGAGGTCAAGTGAAATAGTTCTTCAAGATTTGTTTGACAGTTGCCTCACTTTGGCCGCCAGTTTTATGGAGCTGGCGAAGGGCCAAGAATATGAATAAATCTGAGTTCTTAAAGATGCGTTCGTCCCTTCGCGCTTATGGAATAAAATATTGGCACTGATTCCCCCTGATGTTCCCTGAATCCCGTTAATTGTTTTTTTGAAAATTTTTTTAAAGAGTCCTTGAAGATCTTTTCTCCCCGTCACTATGCTGGAATAAAACATTGGTTCCTATTCGAAGCCGTGCTCCCTCAATACCAGTTAAATACATAATGCTCTGAAAAAATTTCCGCTTCCTGCCGAACGTTGAAACTTCATTTGAATTATTTCGCTACAGAAACTATGAAGTGCGAATTCCCAGTGTGTGGAGGTTCATGATCGTTTCAAAATATCTCCACGTGTTCAATTTTTTGGTACACTGTTCTTCAAGCAAAGCGCTACTCAATTCTTTTCCAACTAGGGAAAATTCTAGTACTGGTTCAAATAAAAGAACTTTAAACCATGTATTAAGTAAAAATGGAAATTCAAATAATGGAAATAAATGAAAAATATACTCTAAATTAGGTTTGCAATAAGCGAATCTCCTTTCAGACGACGTCGGTTTTTCAGATTGAGAAATCGTGAGAGCATTCTCATAGTAGTCTTAATAGGAATATAGGCAGCGTCTTCTCACGCAGCGTGTTTTCAAAATTGTGTATGTATCTCGCTGTTTGAAACGAAGACGAAAAGGAAAAATTAATTTAGTTTGGTAATTTATTTTCGCAAGGAGAGGACAGCTGCTCTGCAATCAAACTCGGTGAGTACACGCCGCAGTTTTCTGAGCAACGAAAACCTTGAAGTGGTGTCGCCATGCACTGCTTCCAGGGCTTGAAACGACATTACCGGCGCGTTGAGGTAGTCGTTAGAGAGACCTCTGTTGGTGGCAGATCAGCGAGCCATTTTAGTTTCACATTTTGAGACTCCTTCATTTTTTAGTCGATTCAGCGTGATCATTTTCTCAAAATAAAAATTAGATTAAAAAACTGGCCTTTAGATATGATCACTCTTTCAAATCTAGTAAAATATTATTATTTTTAGTTTCGAGTACTATTAAAAAATCTAAAGTAAAACTTCTAAAGAAATTTCAGCTGATATATAATAATTTCTTGGCCAGATAAAGGGAGAGGAATCGTACTTGTTGACAGGGACAAGTTTTTACTGAGCATACGTGGCCTAATTTCACACAATACAAATAAATATTCAAACATATCACCGAACAATTTTTAAAATTTGGACGTTTTTACGACTTCTAGCTTTTATCTTGCAAGATACTTAGTCTATATTCTAGCTCTATTTACTTGTGACTCCAATACAATTCAAAATTCAAAATCTTTCGTTGACGGAGTAAAGTCTCTTGAAAACGGCGATGACCTGTTTAAATTTTTGTTAATTTTGTGAGATTTTTTACAAAAATACATCTATATGAAACTATTGACATTTGTTTGGAATATTTATTTGCTCAACGTTGATTTTGTCATCGGCTTAATTAACCGAATCCTTTTTTCAGAACCCTTCTCCAACTTTCGGCCTAAATTCGTTTTTTACGTTTAACCATAAATATTATCAGCAAATTAATGATCCGGGGATGGGTCTTAGATCGTGACTTACGTTCGCAAATATTTTTATGTGCTTCCTTGAAAAACGTAGGTTAGATTCTTGTTCTGAAGATTCTAAACCTGTGTTTTAGGAACGGTATGTTGATAATACTTTTTGTTGTTCAAGAGTAGCTTTCTTCGCCATTTATTTCTTGTATATTTCTATTCACTACACCCAAATATCAAGTTTAATACGGAGATTGTAAAGAATAGTTGTCCTTCATTTTTAAATACAAATATCACACGTAAAGTGGTAGGGTTCAAAGGTCTGCCTTCCGTAAGCAAACATTTACCGGGTTAGGGATTAGTTTTTTCGGTTGTTGCACATCTAGTTTCAGTAATATATAATATATACATAATACATAATATATAATACATAACATAATATATAATATGTAATATATAATGTACCATATATAATATATAAAATTCAATATACAATCAATGATATTTATCTGCATGAATAAAATGGGCGCTTAGAACCCTTCCCAGCGTCATGTGACGGTGGAAACGACACATAGTGCTTACTCTCGACTCCCTCTGCTCACCTGCACCCCGCCCCCGATCCGTCTTCAACAAGGGTTGTCCCATGACCTCCAAAAATGTACTACTATGCTATTGTACTTTAATCGTTCAGTACTATATTCATTTTGTAGAAGTTAGGCATCAGATTTTTTCCAATTATTTAATCAGGATTGTAGAAATTTCTATTAGTTAATTTGCACGTTTAATTTCAGCTGTTCATAACTCGTTTGTTTTCATCCGTAGGAGCCAGATGACTCGGATCCCCATCCTCAGACGAGATACGGACGGGAGAGAGAGAGAGAGAGATATCACCGGTACATAATAATCTTCGCACTTTGTGAGGTGGAGGCTTAAAAATTACGAAAGGACCAGTCTTGGATATTACGAGTACTCCACTTGGTTCTAAAATTTCATCAAATGATGGGAAAACTATTCGAAATTCAATTATGGCTCTTCATATTTGTAAACATCAAAATTACAGACCTCCACCGTTTTTACATCATCGATGCCATGTTGAACTATTCTTAGATGCGCACGAAAACGTAATCCCATTGTCTGATGATGCTTACCCAAAACGAGACTGATTTGAGTCAACTTCGAGGGCATACTTATAGAAGAATGTTATCACTCCAGTGGTTGGAGGCAAGGCATAAGTTTTGGCAAAGACGAGTTCTCTTATTGCTCCACTTTCCTCAAATAGACATCAAAATCAGTGTTAATAAAAAGAATATTTGAATTTGATAACTTTGTACTTGAAATATACAAATTTTGGTTTCGACACTCAATGAAAATGATCTTAACGTAGAAATCCAAATAAGCCTTCGTCAGAAGCTTTTATTTGGTTTCCTGAATGCAGAAATGAAAACTTATGAATTTTTGCCTTTAATAGATACTGAAGAAAATTTTTCTTTGAAAATAATACGGATTCTATCGCTGTGCATTATGTAAACTCAAAAAATGAGGCAAGAAATAACTTTTCTATGGTGTTTTATGAGTATTTTTTTGAAGGCTTATATTCTGAAACAAACATATTTTAAATAATGTTTAAGCTGCAAGGTAAGGTTAGTGAAAAGAAAGTGGTACGCTTTTCTTTCCATTTACTGAAAACTTAAAATAAACTCTATTGCATTCAAAACACGCAGTCGTCACAAAATGTGCGTGGGTTGATCGTTAGAAATATTTTTGTTTTTATCTCCATGCGTTCCTCACTACAAAAGAATTGCAAGGCAATGGCAATTTTATATTAGCTTTGAATTTTCATTCATGAAAGTTTCCTGAGGAAAGTGCCATTTTTCATAAGAGTTTCAAACGGTAATTACAGTTTTATGTGTCCAGGAAATCTTTCATCGCGAAAAACTCTCTCAAGGGAATTACAATTTTATCTCTAACAAAAGACTCTAAATCAGTTGTAATTTTATCTCTCTGACAAATCTTCGGTCACAAAAGCGTCAAGACGATGAAAACAAGTTTGGAGCGCCGACTTGCAGCATCACAACAGTCCTATGGCGCAGCTGCCTTCCTGTCTCCGCCCTCAAATGTCCGTGAAAACAAGTCCATTTCGTTGAGGCTGCCGCGGCTGCACTGGCTTGCGGACACGGCTGATGGGGTAAATCTGAAGGTAATTCTTCGTTCCTTCAGGCAAAGCTGACGAATGGCGAGCATTTTGAGCTTAAAACTGGAGAGTGTCATTCATTCCTGAGAGTGAAACTGGCACTGACGAGTGTCAATCATCCTTGCAAGTAAAACTGACACTGATAAGTTTCAGTGATTAATGAGAGAAAAGTGACGCTGATGAGTGAGTCACATCAGAGTTGAAACTGACATGATTCAGGCATATCTGAGGGAAAAATCGATTTATCAAAGGCATTTCTGCGAAAAAAAATCGTTAACCAGAAATATTTGCAGGTAAAGCTGATGATTGTTACTCATACCTGAGATTAAATTTTTTGAGCGTGTGACGTACTCGTACTTGAGAGCAACGCTGACCTGTGGCAGGCATATCTGAAAACTAAAATGACGAACGTCGACAATAGCTGAAAGAACTGCTGGAAATGACGAACACAAATTAGCTTTTGTCAAAACATTTCTGATTTTAAATCACCTGTCGACAATCAGGCGTCTCTTTCAGTAGTTTTACGCCACTTATTTTCGTGTTTCGGACACACAGTCGAACTATATCCTGTCCTGATGCACTTGATTTTTGCATTGGGGTCCGCAAAACAGAGGCCGTGATGGCGGGTGTAATGTTGCGTGTGCGGCGGATTCATCTCTTGCCATCGTGTAGGCATCAAATTTTTGTCAACGGAGAGCGTGTCAGTGAATTTTTTTCAGTGTTGTGTTGGACATATTTTCATTACCTCGTTGAAATCTGCCCAGCTTCTACGTTATTATAGAGCTTTTTACGGACCTTTTATTTTTGATTGTTTGATTTTCATATAGAATGTGAAGACTGCCGGCTCTCTGTTTTATTAATGAATGTTCTATTAGATTTTAAATAGAATTATTTTAGTGGGTAAAATTTTACGCTCCGAATTGAAGTCTTTCTTAACCTTTTTACTGTATGCCAAAACTCGATGTGCTTGTGCGGTAGTCATAAAAAAATAATGCTTGCAACAATGTAACGCATGAAACAAAAGAGAGCATTATTGTTACAATTGGAGAAGGTACATGAAACATGTAAGTACGTGGAATCCAAAAGCGCATACAAAAATTTCGAGAGACATATTTAATAAATGACGAACTATGTTGTTTACTGTGATAACAATAACTAAAATAATTGAACCTTCTATATGAAAATTAATTGTTAAATACTAACCCAATTAAAAATACTTTACGAAAAGACTATGCAAAACCTCTGATAAAAATTATCAATATTCTTCAGAAAATATTTCTTTCAGAATTGCTAACATTATTTTCGCTTCATTACTCAAACACTGTGTTTCGCCCCTCCTCAGTATGACAATGCCTGTTTTTACTCAGAAAGAACATTAACCTCATCGGAATATTTTCCATTGCGATTTTCTTTCAATGATTCACTGAATTAGGTCACCAATTTTTTAATCAATTTTATATTATTGCCTGCCTAGCTTACACCAATGTTAACGCATGAAATATTTCTAGCGCACCTCGTTTGTTTTAGTCTTTGTGGTCCACAATGAAAAGGATTTATCACGTCGTATTTGTCGCGCACGTCATTTCATTTGTATCGTTGCGTTTTGTATGTCTGGTAGGCTTGCTTTGGGATGTTACAAATAACAAAGCTAAATTGCAAGATTCGGGGGTTTAGGGTGAAGGCATTGAATTTTTTGCCATTGACAATGTTGAATGAGCTGGGGATTTGCTGCCATCAACATTGGATTTGTTGCTATTGGATTGGATTTGGCATTGGATTTGATGCCATTGACAATGTTGAATGAGAAGAAAAATCTGTTCAGGACTCTCAATTCGTGGCTACTTGTGTGTATTTACTCGGAACTCATTGAATGACTCGTTGCTGTGCATTGAATGTTATAGGTAATATCTTACAGCCACTAAATTATAACTCGTTGTTAAATGCAGCTTACAAAGGTGATGAATGCTGCTCCACCCATTTTGTGCGGCTTAGGTTGATTTCCTTGCAGTTGTGATATTGCTTGACGTGACGTTTGTTACCTCACAAAGAGAGAGAGAGAGAGAGAGAAAGAGCCTACCTAGCAAAATCTTGTTTGTAACGTCACATCCGAGTAGGTGAGAGAAGAGATATCCCGCCCTCCTGAGGAAAAAGTTTCATTTTCATAAACTCTTCACAATAATTTATAAAATTACTTCAATCACGATCTAACACAACATTTTCTTGCTTTGTTTTCTTGCCATCAGGCTGTTTTCTTTTGCTGACCTATACCAATTCCTAACAACAATAACAAAATCAGTAGACTCATTGAGTTAAATAATTGCATGTTCTTTTTACTGTAATATAAAAACTATTTCTCTCATACCGGTAAAAAATTAAAATACATGATAAATATTCGTCACAGGGACAATTCTTTCATGTCACTCGCAACCTGGTTTACTGCTCTAAGTGTCTCATAACTCGTGAATAACGCGTACTTATTAGAAAAAACACGGTCAGAAATGAGCCTACATATCCTGGTTACCTGAAGTGCACGGTCTATATTTTCAAAAACCTCTCACGGTTAGAGTGATAAACTACGACTGAAGTCTCCGAGCAAATAAAAAAAATATGAAAAATGTATTTGAAACTAATTCCCTATGAAGAAAATATGAGTAATAATGAGGTATTTTAAAAAACAGTGAAATTTCAACTGGAAACGTTCAGGCAAAAACCCTTTGAATTTTGATTCCAGTGGGGTCGCTGCACATTGGCTACAAGGATCCGTTACTGTTATTAATAGTGAAAAAATGTACAATTTTTTAGGAATCCTGGACCAAAATTTTATCACGCATATCATACAATGTCAGATAAAAAACTCATTTTATCCAATCAGTTTATTATTATATTATATAGCACATTCCAGCGCTACATTCATTATCGACTATATAAAGTTTGCCGGCTTGATTTAAACGAAAACTGAAAGTACCTGCACTTAAAATACAATTACAGCACGTGATGTTTTAGAAATTCCATTTACGGAAAGTTTACACGAGTGTTAATACTGATCTTTCCCCACAACATACACGGATCTTCTTTATTGTTTACATGGCTTTTTATCGTAGCCACCTTTTATTTGAAGAATTTACGTGCGCCCTCTCACACTGACCACCCTCAACACGGTCACTTACGATTTACCACAAGGTATACTGCTTATTTACGTATTGGTGTGAATGAACAGCATTTCATTTATTTCAACATCTTTTTTAAAGGAGATTTAAGTATACGAGGTAAAATATTATAATGCTATTACGTTTGCATACTTCTTAGGAAAGAGAAAACTTTTTTTGTAAAGTCATTTTTTAAACTTTGCTACTTCCAACCTTACCCAACATGAGACCGCTTTGTGTGTCCAGCGAACGTGTGAAATATTTCGCTACGCGATCCCTCGTTGGGATCGCGCCAGCCCACGACTGCACAAGTCGTCTATTCCCAGTATAACTTTTTCGCCGCCTGCATGCATGTTTTTCACCGCCGATTTAATCGCCTAAATCGCTTAGGCCGCGAAAAACATGCATGCAGGTGGCGAAAAAGTTAGACTGTGTTGAGCCGCAGCTCACACTGCTTACCGAGGCATCCCTCCCTGTTGTATGTTACACATCTCTTTTTATTTGTTTTTCGCTTGCTGTTGAGCAAACATAGTACTACAACCCTTTAACGTCAGCATTTTTGTACTCATATTACCGTTCTGACAACCGCCATCATTCGACTCGCCCTGCCATCAGATTGTCATCGGCATCAAAGTAAGGAAGGAACTGCCAATCGGCACTGAACTTCATAGAGGAAATTAATGAGGAAATTCTGCAAGAAATACAATATACTACTGCTATTTTCGAAATAGGGCCGTATGTTCCTCTGGGGCCTTAAATCACTTATATATACCATACACTGATTCCGGTCCAAATTTTATCTTAAGTAATTAATACGGAGACAACTTCCATAGACAGTCCTCACCTCTAACACACACGCGCACACCCCAGCTCCTGGAGTATAATTCTTTCTTTACCATGACCAGAAAAACATATTTTCTCTCTGATTTGATGCTAATAGCCTGCAGTTTCTCTGCCTCAAGTGTTGAAAGATAAAATTATGAGTCATAATTCGAAGTCAATTAAATATCATGAATTTATTATTATATGAATCTTCTTGCGTATATCTGCAAGAAAGAACATACGAATGGCTGCTTGCAACTTAGCTTCCCCAAAGGCAATTAGCGTCATTCAAATTCCTAATGACAACTACAGAATTTTATTTTAGTTTCTAATTGTAATATGTTATTTTCGTGGCACAGAAACTCATTTATTTCTTAACAGTACAACTGCACCAATCATTTGTTCCACAACTGCACCAATCATCTGTTCCACAACTGCACCAATCATCTGTTCCACAACTGCACCAATCATCTGTTCCACAACTGCACCAATCATCTGTTCCACAACTGCACCAATCATCTGTTCCACAACTGCACCAATCATCTGTTCCACAACTGCACCAATCATCTGTTCCACAACTGCACCAATCATCTGTTCCACAACTGCACCAATCATCTGTTCCACAACTGCACCAATCATCTGTTCCACAACTGCACCAACTATCTGTTCTACAACTGCACCTACCATCTGTTCCACAACTGCACCAACCATCTGTTCCACCACTGCACCAACTATCTGTTCCACAACTGCACCTACCATCTGTTCCACAACTGCACCAATCATCTGTTCCACAACTGCACCAACCATCTGTTCCACAACTGCACCAACCATCTGTTCCACAACTGCACCAATCATCTGTTCCACAACTGCACCAATCATCTGTTCCACAACTGCACCAATCATCTGTTCCACAACTGCACCAATCATCTGTTCCACCACTGCACCAACTATCTGTTCCACAACTGCACCTACCATCTGTTCCACAACTGCACCAATCATCTGTTCCACAACTGCACCAATCATCTGTTCCACAACTGCACCAACCATCTGTTCCACAACTGCACCTACCATCTGTTCCACAACTGCACCAATCATCTGTTCCACCACTGCACCAACTATCTGTTCCACAACTGCACCTACCATCTGTTCCACAACTGCACCAATCATCTGTTCCACAACTGCACCAATCATCTGTTCCACCACTGCACCAACTATCTGTTCCACAACTGCACCAATCATCTGTTCCACAACTGCACCAATCATCTGTTCCACCACTGCACCAACTATCTGTTCCACAACTGCACCAATCATCTGTTCCACAACTGCACCAATCATCTGTTCCACAACTGCACCAACCATCTGTTCCACAACTGCACCAATCATCTGTTCCACAACTGCACCAATCATCTGTTCCACAACTGCACCAACCATCTGTTCCACAACTGCACCAACCATCTGTTCCACAACTGCACCAATCATCTGTTCCACAACTGCACCAATCATCTGTTCCACAACTGCACCAACCATCTGTTCCACAACTGCACCAATCATCTGTTCCACAACTGCACCAACCATCTGTTCCACAACTGCACCAATCATCTGTTCCACAACTGCACCAATCATCTGTTCCACCACTGCACCAACTATCTGTTCCACAACTGCACCTACCATCTGTTCCGCAACTGCACCAATCATCTGTTCCACAACTGCACCAATCATCTGTTCCACAACTGCACCAACCATCTGTTCCACAACTGCACCTACCATCTGTTCCACAACTGCACCTACCATCTGTTCCACAACTGCACCTACTTTCTGTTCCACAAATGCACAAACCATCTGTTCCACAACTGCACCTACCCTCTGTTCCACAACTGCACCAATCATCTGTTACACAACTGCACCAATCATCTGTTCCAAAACTGCACCTATCATGGTTGGTAGGTTCCACAACTGCACCAATCATCTGTTCCAAAACTGCACCTATCATGGTTGGTAGGTTCCACAACTGCACCAATCATCTGTTCCAAAACTGCACCTATCATGGTTGGTAGGTTCCACAACTGCACCTACCATCTGTTCCACAACTGCACTGTTATTGACCGTCTTCAAGCCGACAGTGAAGAGATCGCATCATCATGAAAACCTCTTCGGAATTCTACCATCGTAATGAGTGCCCCATAAAAATAATGGAATGACTAAACTTCTGAGCGCGAGCTCTGATGCGCGTAGACCCTTTGCATGGATGCCTTTTTGAGAGTCACTCATTTTATATCACGAAAAGGTTTATTACTAAAAATCACAAAGGTTTTCCTATGATAGCTAGGAATTAAAGAGTGTAGTTCCGATTAGACAATTTAGAAAGAGATTTTTTATACATTTCACGGCTAGCAACCGGAAGTAAATTCTCCCTAGTACGAACTCTAGATAAGGTAAAAGCTTGTCTGATCATAGAAAACTCGTAGAGCTACTTTAACAGGAGCGTTAATGATTTTCCATTGCAAGCATTACGAATTAGGGTACGTAAGCTGCAAACCTAAAAGAAAAACTCTCCGCACAACCGTCTGCCTTCCCTTTAGCATTCCAAAAGTCTCGCCTAAACTCATTTCACTCAATCAGTCGGAGTGCATCGTCCAGTTCCGAAGCTTGGTTTTAATTGAGCCGTCGCAGCCTGTGGGAATCTCGCGGTCATGTATGACCAAATCTCACTCGGGCCAGAAGATGGAATGTAAACTTTTCCAGTTAGTACTTTGGTAAAACTTGATTTGACGTCTCAGGTTCATAACTCTTCGGGAAGCTGAAAATAGAGGAGGAAAACAGCGCGTTGTGGAGTTGAATGCCAATCGTGGAAGTCTAAAGAGTTCAATGAGAGAGTTGGGAGCAGCTGGTGGAAGTTTTGATAACAGAGTGATGGTTTTGGGAGCAGTTTAGGAGCGTTAGGAGCAACTAGTGTTAGTTATGAGAGCCAAATAGGAGCGTTGAGTGCAACAGGTAAAAGTCTGGAGTGCAGAGTAATTGTGTTGAGTGCAGCCGGTATAAGACTTGAGAGCAAAATAGGAGCGTTGCGAGCAGCTGGTGTGAGTCTTGAGAGCAAGAAATGAGTGCCGAGGAGCAACTAACCGGTGAATAGACAGTGGAAAGCTTCAAACAAATTTTTTAAGAGCAACATCAATAGCATGTAACTGCTAGGGCTAGGCTAGTGGATATATTTGAAAATTTCCCGAGTGAAAATTTCCGAACTGATCAACTTTTGAGCGATTTTAACACAAAGTTGTGACCTTAATGGTGTATATTTTATTGCTTCTGTCATAGGGCACCCGAAGCAATAGTTTGAATAGCCAATTAATGTCTGTAACTAACATAACAGCAGTGATATTCGGCGTTACGTTTAGCCCATTAATTCATTAGTTACAATCACAATAATTTGAAATAGAACAGAAAATTAACATCAGGTGGGATATGTTGGCACGATTTTACTCTTCTTAACTCATGAAGCTTTCAACTGCAAGTACTTCATTATTTTTTCGAAAATTGATGTACAAGGCAAAATTTACAGAAGAATGAATTGGAAAACTACTGTACTCTACCAGAAAGGCTCTGAAAGATTATAGAACATATTCAAGCACAAGGTTATAGCTGTCAATGATCGAGGTTCATCAAAGAGTTGACAATCAATGACAGCCATGAGACATGAAAAGTTGAAGTTAGGACGAGAGAATTTATTGTGAAAAAGAACTCATGAAAATTTTCAATCTTTTTCCACTGATGAGGAATATTCAATATAAATAGCCTGCGACCAGCAACATGAAACCTTGGCTCAATGAACATTCATTTGTATGGTCAAAATAGTCTTAATTTGTGGCTGTTGGCATTTGATGATCAAAGCAGCTTTAATTGAGCATTCATTTGTATGGTCAAAATAGTCTTAATTTGTGGCTGTTGGCATTTGCTGATCAAAGCAGCTTTAATTGAGCATTAATTTGTAAGGTCAAAATAGTCTTAATTTGTGGCTGTTGGCATTTGCTGATCAAAGCAGCTTTAATTGAGCATTCATTTGTAAGGTCAAAATAGTCTTAATTTGTGGCTGTTGGCATCTGCTGATCAAAGCAGCTTTAATTTGTAGCAACTGACCTCCGTAGAGTTTTCTACGTATTGCCCAGGTTCACATTTAAGATAAATACTTCCCCAGCCAGGGGCCTGCGGGGAGGAGGGGTGAGGGCTCGAGGAGGGCTCTCAAGATGGCGAAGCATACTTGAAGAACCATTTCCGGAATGAACATTCAAAGTCGGAGTGATATAGCGATTAAGCTTTTTATTTCTTAGATTGGTGAGTGTCGGTGCGTGCATGCATAATCATAGTGATGGTAATGGTAATGGAAGATGAGGATAATAACAATGATTCTGATGGTAATAACAATCCTCGACGTTGTTGTGAGATTACCGGCTTAAATTCATTTATTTCCAATGGTGTGTCCAAAAATCGTCCTTTAAGCCGCCCTATTCTGGCCTAGCTTAATTTAGCCTGAACATATCTGCAGCGTTTCAAACTTAACCTCCAAAAATGCCATAGACTTTGCTGGCGCACCCGCGGATATTCTCCTCGGATAAATTTTTCCAATGGGCTTGAATGTCGTCCTTCCGGGTGGCCCCTTAATTAACACCAACAGTGAGCGGGCGGTAGTCTTAACACAGGTAATTTTGGCAGGACGGTTTTTAAAGAAAGAGAGGAGATTTTCAAGATTACCAATGTAACTTTTTACTTTTCGATGTATCAGAACGGAAGTTGTTGAAAGAGAGGTGATGATCAGGATAAATTTCTCAATGCACTTTTTCTCAGTCAGGTTAATGTTTGAGCGAAATTGCTTTGCTTTTTTAATCATTTAAGAGATATTTAATAAAAAGATTGTACTGTTTTGAAGTCCAGAACCCAAATCCATGAGTCAGCGCAGCCATTTTGTGCACTACATATCAGGATGAACTCAAGGAGGCCTGAAACTACTAGAAGATCTCATACGTAGTACGTTTACTGCACGTTGAAATTAGTCAGTACAAGATGTGATTCCCCGGGTCGGATGAATGTTCAGCCATGAGAGTTGAGAAAGTCACAGGAAACAACAAGCCATCTCTTATGAACGCATGACATTTCTCATGAAAGCAAGACATCTCTTGCACAGACTGAACCAAATACTGATATCCAAGTTCGATTCCCGAAAAACCATGAATCGTAAAAAAATGGGCTTAGACTCGTTTGTTGACAAAATTTGTTGTTATAACCTCAAAGCTTTTCATCGTCAACCATTTGATTCAAACGCAATATAGTTCAGATTAAGGTTCATTTCCTTATGACTTGATCAAGATGAAAGTTTTATGAATTTATTCTCAATTTTCACTTCAGAATACGAAAACACAGATATCATATTTACGAATAAAATTTATTAACGTGTTGCGACCTTTCAAAATTCATTTATCAATGAACATTTCTGTCACGGTTCTATTGTTCCAATTTAATAACTCACTGTGACCGCCATTGTTCAGATACTTTTCAGCATATCTCTCTCCAATTTTCATCGTTACTCTTTCATTTAAACCAGGAGAGAATTTAAAAATGTTGAAATTGATTGTGATGCAGTTCCTGAGACCTTGCATGTCCGTAGGTGGCATCGTGAAAACGCAATCTTAACGAAGCCTCTAAGGAAGAAATTACACGCCCTGAGATCTGGGCTCTGAGACGGCCAACTTAATTAGAAGCCCAGACTTGCAAGATATCCGCGACAGCTTCACAATAAATGTTAAAATTTTGAAGACAATCCTGGACGTCATAAAAAAATGAAGAAAATGAGAAAGCGGTACACTAAAAATACCTGAACAATGGGGGCCACAGTACGTAATCAAAATAAAACTGAAGGGCTATGACAGAAATTTCATTGATAAATTAGTTTTGTAAATACGCAATATTTGAATGAATTTGTTTCGTAAATTAGCAATATCTGTCTGTCTCTTCTTGTCCTAGAGCATAACGTTGGAATGAATTCAGAAAAATTTTACCTTGAACTTGTCAGTAGGAAATGGTCCTCGCCCTGAATACCATACGCGTAAATCAAGTAATCGTCATTAAGAACAACACATATAACTTTGCATCCAATGAGACTGCGTCCATCCCCTACCGATTGAGGGCTTTTGAATACTGTAAATGCTTAAATAAGATAGCATTTTTTCGGCCCACTATTTACAATGTACGCTTGAGATCGCCTACGTACGCAAGACAACTTTTATGTACATGAGATATCTCAAATATGAATACATATATTAAGATCTCTCAAGCCATCAGCAAAAACTCACTAAATCAGTTATTATGAACTGTAGGACGCTATTCCTACATGCATAGAGCACAATTTCTCAATGCATTATTCACAAGTTATGTGACGTGGAAGACATTCGTCTATCTTCATTATGCAGATGAGTGTTCCTTCTTCATTTCATGCAGTAATCCTTCCATCCAGTGATGTTTTTCCAGCAGTTAGTCCCTGCAGAACTCGGAACAAACTTCTAGCTGGAGTGCCTATCATGTAAACTTCACAGAGCTTCATCCTAATTGATGTTGATGATCTGTAAATGCAAATTCTTTCCGCAAGTAAAAGTTAAATCTCTTTGGGATACGCGGTACTTCGTCGAAAATGCGGGTATTTCCAAATTAATTATTAAACACGGCTTTGGTGAACAATGTTGTTCACTGGATTTACTTCATAAAATAGAAATAAAATGCTGGATTTGAATGTATATTAGAGCTGGGACTAGAAATCTTGTATGAGAGAGCATCAAAGAAGTTTTCTATCATTTTATAGTCTGTTTCAGAAATAATATTAAGCACACGTGTTCTGACGTCAATTACATGAAATCTAGGATAAATCAACGATGCATTTGAAATCATACACCTAGAAAATATTTCATTATTTGGCTAACTATTCACCTCCACAGTGAGAGACACGATATTATTCTAATATACATTCGTTCATAATTTAACAAAATAATTCAAATAACAATGGTGTAAGATAAAAGGATAAAACCTTATCTGCCACAAATGTCTGTTATTGCAACTTTAACTTTAAATTTGAATAAGTGCACATCATAAAAGGAAAAAAATCATATCATTCACAACTGTCTGTCACAGTAAGCTTAACTTTAAAGGTAAAAAAGTGCACGTTTTGTTTAGACGAACACATTCGCTCGTTATCTACAACATTTGACCTTCAGCGGCCTGATTGTTGCGAGCGGCTGCAGCGCCGCAAGCGCTCCATGCTGCCACCGGAATTACTTTCAACATCACGTGAATTTTGCATTTTTTGTTCCAGGTACGTTCGCAATAAACAAACTCGCTGACTTGGAACGAGTAAAATTCTTTGTCTGGGGCTTATACGCGCTAGAAAATTGAGAAGCCTCGACAATACGTTTTTGCATTCGCGGTTCCAGCTCTCCTGTCCACATGAATGGTGAAGGCAGGAATGTTTTCAACTTGCGACTAGCGCGCATTTTGTATTTGTTGCAAACACGATTGAAATATTTTTCATGTCCTAGACCGTTGAAATTTCATATTTCTCGAGTGAAAATAAATGCTTTCATTTAATTCAAACCTTCAAAGTCCGTCTAGGCTTGCTTGATTTCCTTATGGATGAAATTGGTCATTAGGATGCCATTTGGGCATAGTGATGCTGCAATGAAAAGAGCACACAACATTTTGTTGTTTGGTCTTTCAGCGAGTGCACATTGTGGTGTCAAAGCATACAGCTTCTTAGTCCTCTTTTGATTTTATCTCAAACTTATTGATAAAGTTCGCACGGAAAAAGAAGCGATGAAATAAAATCATTTAAATAGGCAAAACTGATATTTTACTCTTGGAACACAATAGTAAAAAAATCACTTAAAAATAGTGGAGTCATTTTAGGCACGACAACTCCAAAATATGCACAAAGACAACGAAAATAAAAAAGCGCAATAATTGTTTTCTAGTGTTCCGTTTAAGAGAAGTAATATTCAGACTGCATAAAGTTAGAGAACACTCATTGCTGGCTTCTGCTCTACAACAAAGCCACTACGCTCTCTCTACACTTCTTTCTAATGAAAGAAAAACACCTCACAATTTACTTGTCCCTCTTCTCCTGACCTTCAAGTGGGCATGAGAAAGAAAAACTGTAGAATCGCTTTAGGCCTGAAAGAGAGGGAGTTTTCCCACGTCATCAATTGTTCTGTGATGCTTCGGAACTCATCGCTCTGAGCCGCCATCAAAGCTCATCTGCGCGGGGACCTGCGTCATGTAGTCGTCAGGCTTTTGTCAGGTCAGCAATTCTAGCCATGTGCTGTACTGTTCTGCTGTACTGTTATGTTGTACTGTTGTGTTGTACTGTTGTGTTGTACTGTTGTGTTATGCTGTTGTGTTTTACTGTTGTGTTGTACTGTTGTGTTGTACTGCTGTGTTATGCTGTTGTGTTTTACTGTTGTGTTGTACTGTTGTGTTGTACTGTTGTGTTGTACTGTTGTGTTGTACTGTTTTGTTGTACTGTTGTGTTGTACTGTTGTGTTGTACTGTTGGGTTGCACTGTTGTGTTGTACTGTTGTGTTGTACTGTTGTGTTGTACTGTTGTGTTGTACTGTTTTGCTGTACTGCTGTGTTGTACTGTTGTGTTGTACTGTTGTGTTGTACTGTTGTGTTGAACTGTCCCGCTGTAATGTTGAGTTGTACTGTTGTGTTGTACTTTTGTGTTGTACTGTTGTGTTTTGTGTTGTACTGTTGTGTTGTACTGTCTTGCTGTAATGTTGTGTTGTACTGTTGTGTTGCACTGTTGTGTTGTACTTTTGTGTTGTACTGTTGTGTTGTACTGTTGTGTTGTACTGTTGTGTTGTACTGTTGTGTTGTACTTTTGTGTTGTACTGCTGTGTTGTACTGTTGTGTTGTACTGTTGTGTTGTACTGTTGTGTTGTACTGTTGTGTTGTACTATTGTGTTGTACTGTTGTGTTGTACTGTTGTGTTGTACTGTTGTGTTGTACTGTTGTGTTGTACTGTTGTGTTGTACTGTTGTGTTGTACTGTTGTGTTGTACTGTTGTGTTGTACTGTTGTGTTGTACTGTTGTGTTGTACTATTGTGTTGTACTTTTGTGTTGTGCTGTTGTGTTGTACTGTTGTGTTGTACTGTTGTGTTGTACTTTTGTGTTGTACTGTTGTGTTGTACTGTTGTGTTGTACTGTTGTGTTGTACTGTTGTGTTGTACTGTTGTGTTGTACTGTTGTGTTGTCCTGTCGTGTTGTACTGTTGTGTTGTACTGTTGTGTTGTATTGTTGTGTTGTACTGTTGTGTTGTACTTATGTGTTGTACTGTTGTGTTGTACTGTTGTGTTGTACTGTCTCGCTGTAATGTTGTGTTGTTCTGTTGTGTTGTACTGTTGTGTTGTACTGTTGTGTTGTACTGTTGTGTTGTACTGTTGTGTTGTATTGTTGTGTTGTACTGTTGTGTTGTACTGTTGTGTTGTACTGTTGTGTTGTACTCTTGTGTTGTACTGTTGTGTTGTACTGTTGTGTTGTACTGTTGTGTTGTACTGCTGTGTTGTACTGTTGTGTTGTGCTGTTGTGTTGTACTGTTGTGTTGTACTGTTGTGTTGTACTGTTGTTTTGTACTGTTGTGTTGTACTGTTGTGTTGTACTGTTGTGTTGTGCTGTTGTGTTGTACTGTTGTGTTGTACTGCTGTGTTGTACTGCTGATTTGTACTGTTGTGTTGTACTGTTGTGTTGTACCGTTGCGTTGTACTGTTTTGTTGTAATTTTGTGTTGTACTGTTGTGTTGTACTGTTGTGTTGGACTGTTGTGTTGTACTGTTGTGTTGTACTGTTGTGTTGTACTGTTGTGTTGAACTGTTTTGTTGTACTTTTGTGTTGTACTGTTGTGTTGTACTGTTGTGTTGTACTGTTGTGTTGTACTGTTGTGTTGTACTGTTGTGTTGTACTGTTGTGTTGTACTGTTGTGTTGTACTTTTGTGTTGTACTGTTGTGTTGTACTGTTGTGTTGTACTGTTGTGTTGTACTGTTGTGTTGTACTGTTGTGTTGTACTGTTGTGTTGTACTGTTGTGTTGTACTGTTGCGTTGTATTGTTGTGTTGTACTGTTGTGTTGAACTTATGTGTTGTACTGTTGTGTTGTACTGTCTCGCTGTAATGTTGTGTTGTTCTGTTGTGTTGTACTGTTGTGTTGTACTGTTGTGTTGTACTGTTGTGTTGTATTGTTGTGTTGTACTGTTGTGTTGTACTGTTGTGTTGTACTGTTGTGTTGTACTGTTGTGTTGTACTGTTGTGTTGTACTGTTGTGTTGTGCTGTTGTGTTGTACTGTTGTGTTGTACTGTTGTGTTGTACTGTTGTGTTGTACTGTTGTGTTGTGCTGTTGTGTTGTACTGTTGTGTTGTACTGCTGTGTTGTACTGTTGTGTTGTACTGTTGTGTTGTACCGTTGCGTTGTACTGTTTTGTTGTACTTTTGTGTTGTACTGTTGTGTTGTACTGTTGTGTTGTACAGTTGTGTTGGACTGTTGTGTTGTACTGTTGTGTTGTACTGTTGTGTTTTACTGTTGTGTTGTACTGTTTTGTTGTACTTTTGTGTTGTACTGTTGTGTTGTACTGTTGTGTTGTACTGTTGTGTTGTACTGTTGTGTTGTGCTGTTGTGTTGTACTGTTGTGTTGTACTGCTGTGTTGTACTGTTGTGTTGTACTGTTGTGTTGTACCGTTGCGTTGTACTGTTTTGTTGTACTTTTGTGTTGTACTGTTGTGTTGTACTGTTGTGTTTTACTGTTGTGTTGTACTGTTTTGTTGTACTTTTGTGTTGTACTGTTGTGTTGTACTGTTGTGTTGTACTGTTGTGTTGTACTGTTGTGTTGTACTGTTGTGTTGTACTGTTGTGTTAAACTGTTGTGTTGTACTGTTGTGTTGTACTGTTGTGTTGTACTTTTGTGTTGTACTGTTGTGTTGTACTGTTGTGTTGTACTGTTGTGTTGTACTGTTGTGTTGTACTGTTGTGTTGTACTGTTGTGTTGTCCTGTTGTGTTGTACTGTTGCGTTGTATTGTTGTGTTGTACTGTTGTGTTGAACTTATGTGTTGTACTGTTGTGTTGTACTGTCTCGCTGTAATGTTGTGTTGTTCTGTTGTGTTGTACTGTTGTGTTGTACTGTTGTGTTGTGCTGTTGTGTTGTACTGTTGTGTTGTACTGCTGTGTTGTACTGTTGTGTTGTACTGTTGTGTTGTACCGTTGCGTTGTACTGTTTTGTTGTACTTTTGTGTTGTACTGTTGTGTTGTACTGTTGTGTTGTACTGTTGTGTTGGACTGTTGTGTTGTACTGTTGTGTTGTACTGTTGTGTTTTACTGTTGCGTTGTACTGTTTTGTTGTACTTTTGTGTTGTACTGTTGTGTTGTACTGTTGTGTTGTACTGTTGTGTTGTACTGTTGTGTTGTACTGTTGTGTTGTACTGTTGTGTTGTACTGTTGTGTTGTACTGTTGTGTTGTACTGTTGTGTTGTACTGTTGTGTTGTACTTTTGTGTTGTACTGTTGTGTTGTACTGTTGTGTTGTACTGTTGTGTTGTACTGTTGTGTTGTACTGTTGTGTTGTACTGTTGTGTTGTACTGTTGCGTTGTATTGTTGTGTTGTACTGTTGTGTTGAACTTATGTGTTGTACTGTTGTGTTGTACTGTCTCGCTGTAATGTTGTGTTGTTCTGTTGTGTTGTACTGTTGTGTTGTACTGTTGTGTTGTACTGTTGTGTTGTATTGTTGTGTTGTACTGTTGTGTTGTACTGTTGTGTTGTACTGTTGTGTTGTACTCTTGTGTTGTACTGTTGTGTTGTACTGTTGTGTTGTACTGTTGTGTTGTACTGTTGTGTTGTACTGTTGTGTTGTGCTGTTGTGTTGTACTGTTGTGTTGTACTGTTGTGTTGTACTGTTGTGTTGTACTGTTGTGTTGTGCGGTTGTGTTGTACTGTTGTGTTGTACTGCTGTGTTGTACTGTTGTGTTGTACTGTTGTGTTGTACCGTTGCGTTGTACTGTTTTGTTGTACTTTTGTGTTGTACTGTTGTGTTGTACTGTTGTGTTGTACTGTTGTGTTGGACTGTTGTGTTGTACTGTTGTGTTGTACTGTTGTGTTTTACTGTTGTGTTGTACTGTTTTGTTGTACTTTTGTGTTGTACTGTTGTGTTGTACTGTTGTGTTGTACTGTTGTGTTGTACTGTTGTGTTGTGCTGTTGTGTTGTACTGTTGTGTTGTACTGCTGTGTTGTACTGTTGTGTTGTACTGTTGTGTTGTACCGTTGCGTTGTACTGTTTTGTTGTACTTTTGTGTTGTACTGTTGTGTTGTACTGTTGTGTTGTACTGTTGTGTTGGACTGTTGTGTTGTACTGTTGTGTTGTACTGTTGTGTTTTACTGTTGTGTTGTACTGTTTTGTTGTACTTTTGTGTTGTACTGTTGTGTTGTACTGTTGTGTTGTACTGTTGTGTTGTACTGTTGTGTTGTACTGTTGTGTTGTACTGTTGTGTTGTACTGTTGTGTTGTACTGTTGCGTTGTATTGTTGTGTTGTACTGTTGTGTTGAACTTATGTGTTGTACTGTTGTGTTGTACTGTCTCGCTGTAATGTTGTGTTGTTCTGTTGTGTTGTACTGTTGTGTTGTACTGTTGTGTTGTGCTGTTGTGTTGTACTGTTGTGTTGTACTGCTGTGTTGTACTGTTGTGTTGTACTGTTGTGTTGTACCGTTGCGTTGTACTGTTTTGTTGTACTTTTGTGTTGTACTGTTGTGTTGTACTGTTGTGTTGTACTGTTGTGTTGGACTGTTGTGTTGTACTGTTGTGTTGTACTGTTGTGTTTTACTGTTGCGTTGTACTGTTTTGTTGTACTTTTGTGTTGTACTGTTGTGTTGTACTGTTGTGTTGTACTGTTGTGTTGTACTGTTGTGTTGTACTGTTGTGTTGTACTGTTGTGTTGTACTGTTGTGTTGTACTGTTGTGTTGTACTGTTGTGTTGTACTTTTGTGTTGTACTGTTGTGTTGTACTGTTGTGTTGTACTGTTGTGTTGTACTGTTGTGTTGTACTGTTGTGTTGTACTGTTGTGTTGTACTGTTGCGTTGTATTGTTGTGTTGTACTGTTGTGTTGAACTTATGTGTTGTACTGTTGTGTTGTACTGTCTCGCTGTAATGTTGTGTTGTTCTGTTGTGTTGTACTGTTGTGTTGTACTGTTGTGTTGTACTGTTGTGTTGTATTGTTGTGTTGTACTGTTGTGTTGTACTGTTGTGTTGTACTGTTGTGTTGTACTCTTGTGTTGTACTGTTGTGTTGTACTGTTGTGTTGTACTGTTGTGTTGTACTGTTGTGTTGTACTGTTGTGTTGTGCTGTTGTGTTGTACTGTTGTGTTGTACTGTTGTGTTGTACTGTTGTGTTGTACTGTTGTGTTGTGCGGTTGTGTTGTACTGTTGTGTTGTACTGCTGTGTTGTACTGTTGTGTTTTACTGTTGTGTTGTACCGTTGCGTTGTACTGTTTTGTTGTACTTTTGTGTTGTACTGTTGTGTTGTACTGTTGTGTTGTACTGTTGTGTTGGACTGTTGTGTTGTACTGTTGTGTTGTACTGTTGTGTTTTACTGTTGTGTTGTACTGTTTTGTTGTACTTTTGTGTTGTACTGTTGTGTTGTACTGTTGTGTTGTACTGTTGTGTTGTACTGTTGTGTTGTGCTGTTGTGTTGTACTGTTGTGTTGTACTGCTGTGTTGTACTGTTGTGTTGTACTGTTGTGTTGTACCGTTGCGTTGTACTGTTTTGTTGTACTTTTGTGTTGTACTGTTGTGTTTTACTGTTGTGTTGTACTGTTGTGTTGGACTGTTGTGTTGTACTGTTGTGTTGTACTGTTGTGTTTTACTGTTGTGTTGTACTGTTTTGTTGTACTTTTGTTTTGTACTGTTGTGTTGTACTGTTGTGTTGTACTGTTGTGTTGTACTGTTGTGTTGGACTGTTGTACTAGATTGTTTTGTGGGACTGTTAGGCGAGACAGTTCAGAGAGGCTTTCTACTCTTTGCTCACAAGCCCGAGAAAAAAATGTCCGCCTTCAAACTATTCAATTTTAATGAGCTGCGGATTCCGATGTTATCTCTTAAAAAGGAACCAGTGCTGTTCTTGTTGGAACGAAGAATTTGATTGCTTCTGTAAAGTAGGAAAGGTTTTGGGTATTACATTAATGAGACGTCGATGCACTTGTAACAGATGTTTGAAGAGACGCTGCAGGGAATCTCAAGTGCTCAATGTTGCAGCGGCGTTCAAAGGATGTTTGAGGGGAGTCATTATACGAAAGAAATAAATCATTTTGAAGTGAAAAAGATAGGTTTTTGGTGCATTTTAAAAATATTTCAAATTCTGGAAAAACGAAAAGTAAGGAATTGTGTTCTTCAAAAGTTGTTAAAAGTTTTAGATGCTGAGAATAAAATTCAATTAGTGGATATACACTACAAATAAGAAAAAATTGTTATCTATTGTGGTTAGATCATATCCATGTTTCAAGACGGTTTAAACGAAATTGGTTTCTGGGATCTAGAATTCGTGTTGTTTCTGTTAATTGTATTTATCAACATTCTGGTCTTATACCGTGTCAAAAATAATTTTCACTAGTCTGACTGGAGAGAATCCTGTTTTCGTTTCAAATAAAAATTTATCAAGAAACCTCAAGATCTACCCTCGGTAAAAATGTTTTGATACATTGTCAACCGTTTAGAAGGCATGAAAGAGATGAAGAAGTGACAAATGTTTAACTTTTTTTCTGCGTTTTGTGGGCGTGATTTTGAAACATCCGAGTGAAGTGAAGTCGCATATAAACCAAAGGTATCTGACAAACCCATTCTTGTACTAACTATTAACAAAATAGAGAGCAATTTTTGATGCGTAAAGTGTTAGATAGAATGTTCTCTACAATGACAGATGGTAAGTTTTTCAAGTATTGCCCACAATTCTTAAATAAAAATTGTTGAGTACGGAAACTGTGGCAATTTTCTTTCAATTTTGTGCGATGGTCGTGTGGTATCTCCGTAGTAAGAATGTTCATATTAAGCGACCAGAGCATGGATGAACAAGTCTTAAAATCATTGTCTTAAATTTAAAATAAGTAAGATATCCATTGCATACACGAAAATATCATCGTGGAAATGCTCCCAAATCTTCACTTGGAGTGAATTAATTAGGCTCGTTTCTTGGAAAAAAAATTTCTTGAAAGAATGCCCACCCAAGCCGAAGGCCTGCAGCATACGAAGATTCAATTTATTCCCGCGATAAAATTGCAGTAGAAATTAAATCCGGACCAGCAGCTTCAAATCGGCCAGAAACAGAGAGCGTCTCGCGTTCGCCTTTGCACTTGAGCTCGCAATCAATGACCTCAGAATCCCACCATTGACTTTTATCGCAGACGAAGGCACTAGTTCACGAGGGATCTTATTTCCAGAGCTCCTCTAAAGCTGAAATTATTTTCGCTCTAATTTAGCCCTCGTCGGCCTCCTCGATTTCCCTTCATGCCTGTGAAAACAGACTCGCTGCAGCGTGTCTTAAAGCAGACCAAATATTCGCTGCATCCAAGAAAAACGAGCGACTCCAAAAAAGCGTGATCAATTTTAAGCAGCATAGCTTAAAGTCATAGTTACATTACGTTAGTATAGTAGTACATACTGTTAAATCTGGCGCTGTAAATGTTTTGAGTTAGCGCAACGCAAGATTTAATGAAACTTTCTCTAAAAAGGAACTAGTAACCCTTCGTCACAGGTAATATTTTCCCTGCTGTTAGCCTCTTAATACAAATAAGTATTCAGAACGAAGTTGTTATGAAGAAATTGAAATTGTAAATCATCAACAAAAAGGCATAAAAAGAGTGGGACCAACCACGAACTGCAGTAAAAGTTGATATGCACTATGCATACTAATAAATTTTTGTAATATAGCGATGATATTTCTACCTTTCCTTTGCTTTTCAGTTTCTTCTTCTTACATTGTCATATCTTTCATTATCTTCTCATCTTCAGCATCTCTTCAGGTCTATTTTGAACAACTTTTTGCCTTCGTTCACGCATTTCACTTTTCCCCGCCTTAGCGTCCTCATCAGTTTTTTACAGAAGTTGCTGGATTATAAACTTGTTCGAGGTAGGAAATTATTACTTCACGTTTGCATTCTGTCATATTGGTTACGGGTCTCATTCGGCACTCTTTTTGCGGTTCTTTCTTACAGCACTATCCAATTATAGAGTCGGCCTGCTCTTCTATTTTGTTCTGCGGCCGTTGAAGCTTAATTTTTTAAACGCATTCCTGCACTTCGATATTCAGTTTTATTAAATGATGCGGCAAATTCATCCGCCATGTGATGGCATGGCTTCTACTTGGTCTTGAGAAAGGCTCTCAGATTCCCTTCTAGGACGTACCTCTTCTCATATCATCCTTTTTATGGGGTATTTCACTTTTGGTTAGGCCTCGAGTAGTTATCTAACATGAGGAGGATAGTAAAACGCAAAAAATCCGAGTACAATTTCCGATCTTCTGCAAAATTTTTGTAGGCTACCCTAAAATCTTGAGTGTTGTACTTCACACAACTTTCTATACTGCATCCGATACCTTCAAGGCTACGAGGAAGGAGTGCGTCGGGCCAACGACATTCCCTTACAATGCCTTGAAAGGAACCAAAAATCGTCATCTCGTAAGATGACGATTCTCGAGGAAAAATCCAGCATTTATCCGATTCTACGATCCTCTGCCCAATCTACTGAGAATAATAATTTGAATAACTCTCGCGAACGCCAACTGGAATCATTTGAATGCCTCGCCTTACCCACGCCCTCATCACGCCGAGGGAGTTCCAAGTCATGAGGGTTACCAGCTACCCTTTTTCGCTTCGAATGATACATTTCTATGTCTTCATAGCATTAATCACGTAGGGTCTTCTCCATTTTAGATAAATTAAATGTAGAATTCAGTTCCTTAAAGATACATGAAGATTGGGGGCTTTTACACCATTATTACAATGTCTTTGTTCATGACGACATGCCTTCATAAACGGTAAGGAAATAAACGAGGGAGATTGACTACGATAGATCATAAAGCCTGGTGCTCCTATTTTAGGGCTTGTCGCCTTCGGCGAAGAACCCGCGTTATTTCGAATTAACTACAAAATGAATATGAATGTTGTTAATCATAAAAGATCAGGAGATGCCTTCTTCTTCGGTTATTCTAATTAACTTCAAAACGTGATCAGCCTCCCCGTTTAAGCATCACCAATGCCCCGAAGGACTCGTAAGATTAGTCCTCATTATAACTATCATGATGCCTAATTAGTTTCCCTTTCAACGGCTTTGCGATGTATTGTTTACAGCGTTCAGTAGTGAAATTAGAGGTCTAGGTCTTTCCTGTTTTATTATCCTTCGT
Organism: Morinoia aosen; assembly: GCA_030386875.1. Classification (NCBI taxonomy): domain Eukaryota; kingdom Metazoa; phylum Arthropoda; class Malacostraca; order Amphipoda; family Talitridae; genus Morinoia; species Morinoia aosen. The sequence goes on along the minus strand of CM059573.1, from coordinate 49,560,334 downwards.
ACGTTAGGGAGAATGAGAGTGTAGAGAAGAAATGATGAGGCGAAATTTGTGTATGATACTGACGATGTTAAACATGCATGTGTAAATGGTAGTCTTCAAAGTATGTTTTTATGAATACCCTCACACGCTTATCGAAGATAATTGTTTACTCTCGATGACCGAAATGAACCATTCAATCCCCTTTTTTAATGAATGAATTTTATAATTATACCACTACAGTTCGTCTCATTAGAGGCTGGAGCCAGCGGATTCTAAATTTCCAAATGAAATAATTCCTAAAAGGAGATAATTTCTATCAGAAAAATATCAATTCCAATGTCCGATACGGCACTGCATTGGGATGAATAACCACCTAATTAGGGCCATGACATGAGTACTACTTAGCGTAATAAATATAGCTATGAAACCAGTAATTTGTTTTACTGCAATATCATCGTAAGTGAAATTTATAACTAAGAGAAAGTTCTATTGATGCAAGAGTTGTTACTGGCGAAAGGTACGAATTTTATGCCCCTCTGTTACCTGCTACAAAATATATAGATTAATTTCCTTACCGATCTAATTAAAGTAATTGAAGAGGGTCCGAAAAAATGTGAATAAATATGTAAACGTACGATACAAATTTATTTGCATTCGCTAGACAAAAAATGAGTCACCTGCAACGACTATGGTGCGGGACCTCCATGACCACTAATAAAGACGGTAATTCTATGCGATATTGAGATCAAAAGTTTCTTGTTGTACGTCTGGTCGATTTCAAACCAACTTGGCATCGACTGATCTCGTTGCGCAACCACAGCACGTGGACGATCTTTTCGATGTTTACCATGTCTCGTTTTAGGTAGTCTCACAAATTTTCCATGGGTTCATATCTGAGGACTTAACTGGTCAATGTCGTAGTTGCCTTTCATTCTCGCGTATTTCCTTCCATTTTTGTGTACTTAATTTTTTTCTGAGAACGACAGCAACTTGTGTCTTCTTGATTGGTACATATTTCAATCATGTTGCCACTGTTCACCGACCATAGTTTTTACGGAAAATACCGAACAAATTTATGTCAAGTCGATAATTCAAATTTCGTAAATAAATCAAACGCCATAAAGCAGAGGTTTCCAACTTTTCACCTACGGCGACCGATTTTGGAACAAATAATCTATTCACAACCTCCATTTCTTCAAATAACTTTATGTGATCTTATGTACTTTAAAAATCCGTTTATTATGGAATGGCTATACCGTAAAACATAAACATGCAAGTATGTGTAATATTTAAATTCACCAGAAATTTTCAATTTTGTTGAAACGATTTAAAAATTGAAACTGAAATTACTTATTATTCAACCTAAATTAAAACACAAACGCGCAAGTTAATTAATTATTTTCAAGAATGTAATCACCTCATTGGTTTGTAAGTAATAACTCTTAATTACTCAGATTATCGCGTTGACTTAATGTTATAGCTGATAATGAATTTTTTCGACTAACGATTTTGCGATTTTATCATGGGTGATTGGTATCGTACATCTCAAACCGCTCTCTATACTTAATTTATTTAGGTACTTTTTTATGACAAGATGTGGGGAGAACGCTGTTTAACATATGTATGTTGTTCGAAAAGACAATGAACTTATTATTGCTACATCCGATAGTAATGGAAATTTTTTGAACCAAAACTCCTCTGTTGGTAGTCCACCAAACCGAGTTTCTATTTCAAAATTATTCTTTAATGGTTTAATTAAAAAATACTGCATTTTAACAGCTTACTTATTTTGTCTGTATATTTTTACCATATTATAACTATTTTAACATTCTATTCGATGTGAACTGGCAACCCCGTGACAATTTCTCGTGACCAGTCATGGGGTTGAGACCCACGGGTTGTACTTCACACAACTGCCCTAGGGCATGATCTTATATAATTTTCACCTAATACATTTTCGTTAACAAAAATTATTAATTACCGATTATCACGGCCTCTTCCTCTTTTGACAAGTAGAGAGTTCCACGAGTAAGTAGCATGAAGGATAGCGTGAGACATTAATGATTTCAGACAGCGTTCAGAAACATTGAAATGAGGCAGAGTCATACCTTCTCTACGTTTCAGGCTGGAAGTAATACCCTATTAATTCAACATCATTGATATTTACTAGAATAGGGTTTCCCAATGACTTGACTATAAGCCTGAGAGGAAACGTTGCGCGAAATAAGTTCGCTAGACATATTTACGATACTCTCCTGAGCACGGTTGGTCGTTGATGTAGAACGCGATGTTATTTTGTCTCGGATGGGCCATGTGTTATGCTTTAAGACTGGTACGAACTTCATCATGTTGGTGGCTTTAAATTCATTTCACTATTTGAACAACAAGAATCCGTGTTAGGGTGGGATCGACCGAGAAGCAATTAACTTATTTTTGTACGATGGATGTATTGACAAAGCGCACCTCAAAGGCGGATAGCGTTGGAGAAGGCAACAGTCCGATATATTGTTCTCGTAACTGGAGCAAGAATGCCCTCTGAACTGACGCACTCGATTTCCTGACAAAGGCCTAACAAGGCTTGATAGTGACTGTAACGAATCCGTTTTGGTCGAAACGAAAGATTGATGGGAAATTGTTTCGATGAATGTAAAGAGTTTAATTCTCTTGAACCATGAGTAGATTTGTTGTGAAATGATTTATATTCTAACCTATCCTATTTTAAGCTAAGCTAACCTAATTCAACCTAATGCATCCTAACTCAATTGCGAATTTCCTATTCACTGAACTACAGACAACCGTGACTGTGATATCAATGAAGCTCAGAGCGTGACGTTCTGACGACTGCAGATAATTATTAAGGGATTAATTATTAAGGGATAACAACCTGTTTGTGACCTGCACAATTGTAATTTTTACATGATTTTTTCTTTTAACATCACCTACTCCTTGGTGGGGTTGAAAAAACTTCTTTTTATAAATAAAATCACCTCACCTGTTTTTTTTGTTTTTTTATAAGTTTTTCTTGGATTTCATTGGGCTTTATTGGGTGTATTTTTTTTTGTTATTTTATTGGATTAAGGTATCTCAAATTCTTCTCATAAGCAATTTGTCTTAATGCGTACATTAATGATTTGTGTGTGCAGTGTGAACACAGCTTAATTGCTCCAGTCAAAAGCAGTAGCTGCCAACCTATCACGAGTATGATTCGGTAGCATAAATTTCTGATTTTCAGACTCTCTCAGTCTTGCTGTCAGTGTCGTCTAGTGTAACATGATACTGCAGGCTGCATTAGCATGTTAGGACTTTCCTGCCTACAATATCCTTAACTTCTACATCAGCACAAATTACAAATAAGTCAACTGCACCACCGCCAGTAAAACGAAGTGGGAGTTTCAAGTTCCTTAGCACTTCTCAAGAAGACCAAGAAGAAATGATTGTTCAAGTGGGAAAAATTTTCTTTTGTTCAATATTAATTCTAATGTGACAGAAAATAAAGAGTTCCACCAGTTCTGCTCTGCGGTGCGACCTGGATCCATACCACTAGACGGCATTGTTTGTGACAATGTTTAGTTTAGGTTTCGGGCAGGGAGAGCTCAAATGTTCCTTAAAACATTCAAACATTTGAGGCCAAATGCTGATCTCTAAGATGATGCAACTAAGACCTACCACTGCTGGGCGAGATTTCCACATCATGGTACGAATTGTGTTGTGCAACCCATAGGAAGTAATTTAGGTTCAAATTTGATTCAATATATTGAGTTTGAAAATTGAGTCAAGTAAAGATAAACAATAAAACCTGCATTGTGCGTTTGTTATCGGTTTGTGTATTCGTTTGTAACATTAAATTTGGAAAAAACTAGGCAGTTGTTTTTTAAATGTGTTTTTGGGTGGGTGTTTAATGCCAACCCTTCTCACAGTTGTTTTGATATTTTGTTTCAGTTATGTACTGATCTTCAACTTGAAATGATGATGGAGCTGGACTCTGGAACGTTTTCTGAAAAAAATATGAGTAATTTCCTTGGATTTTTTTATTTTTCAGAGTATCGTTAAAAAAGTTCGAGGATTATTTGAGGACGATTTAATCATGTTGAGTAAACACCAATTTTTTTAGGAAGAATGTTTGTATTTAAATAAAATTTTGGCATATACTCTCGATGACACTTTTTTACTAAATTATTCTCTGAAACCACTTTGGCTTCAATGACTGCTTCTTATTGAATCCAAACTCGTTACCGAACTTATATTAAGTGGTCCACATTCATTTCGGTCATGAACCAAACAATACTAAAATTATGGTTCTATGAGGAGGACGATTAGTCTCCCTTTCGCTGACGCTTCGCACGTAATAGTCCATAATACTTAAATCTGGCGAGCTTGGGTCCGCAAATTGAGGGTCCCATGATCGTAAAAATCCTCTGAAAACTAGTCTTGGGTTACTATGGCTTTGTGAGAATGGGCTGAGTCTTGCTGAAAGACGCACGGCCTTCCATCTGATACTTCATCCAGGGCTTAACAACCGTTTGTAGAAAACCATTGTATCCCGTAGCTTCAACCCAGTGGAAACTCGTAAGGCAGCATGACACAACCTTCACTATTTACAACTTCTAAAACCATCACAGTCACCGGAAATTTGGTGTGCATTATCCTGAGTCCTTCAGAAGGCATTCAGCCACGTGTCATTCCGATAATTAATTTGCTGATGGGGGTTGACTTTGTTGTCAGAGAAAATAAAGCATGCCATGTTTGTTTGTATTTTTACTTTGTTAAGTAACCATTTTGAGCACATAAGAAGGTTTTCTTGTGTCTTCGCTGATTCGAATTGGCCTTTCCCTATTACATGAAACTTGTCTCGAATGTGTTGGTGTAGCACAGTTTTGATAACCCTCTCTGATACTTTGAGTCCTTTGGTAATTGGCCTTCTCGATCTTCCGTGGTCTTCATTGTTTAGAGAACTCTGTATAAATTCTGTTTTTCTTGTGGTATCAGAGCGTTGAGAATCCTTTTGTTTTTGTTACATGGGAACTTTTTTCTCGTTTCTTTACTTAATTCTTTCTTTTTTCTCTTTTTTCTTTTTATCTCTAACCGAACTTTAAGCACAAATTATCGGGTAACGTGCATAAAGTTATTGATTTTTTTTCATTTTTTGCATTGTAGTCTCACTCTGAATGGGCTGGGCAAAATGAAAAAAAATATATTTTAAATGATGAGAGTGGGTCACAACCTAAAATCGACGTGTCCCTTAATGGTCCTCGCACCCTGTGTTAGTTGTTCAAATGAGTGAAAAAGAGTAACAATGCAATGAAAACCTGCCTTCGAACTAACTTTCGATAAAGCTCCAAATTTGATTAATGTTTTTGGAGTAATTTTAGATTATAACACCATAATCGCCAGCTGTACTTTTGGCAACACAACGAAACAGAGATAGCATGCAATATTTACACAGCAGTACTTCTTGATTCAAACTTGATTTGTTTTTGGGGTTGTTTGAATTGAGAAGAAATTTTCACATTTAAAATTAATTTGAAAACAATTAATCCGTTCAAGGCTTCTATGATCCCCATATTTTCCAAACTAAAAAGATATAGTTTCATGTTGTGCCGTAATCATTCGAAAGGATTTAAGCAAAAGATATGAAATAAAAAACATTTGAGCATACTTGGATGATAGTCGCTGGCACAGACGAATGGGTGCAGAGGGTAGAAGGCTTGATGAGAATTATGTTCATAATGATTATGGTCATTAAGGATTAAGTTCAAAACTCATGGTTGGTGAGCCCCGTGGGAGACTGAGAACGTCAGACCTAGTGACTGACTGCTGCGTGGCTTCGGTGTCATCTGCGGGCTGGTTATTTGTTCGCATTGCAACACCAAATTCGGATGGCAGGACAAAAAACGTTCGCCAAATGTGTTCGAATTAGGAATTGTTCGAGTTAAGGATGTACGAATCAAGAGGCAACAGTGTATTATATTTCATGTTATATCTCTAATTTCTTCAAATAAATGCTCAATGTAGTATCTATGCTATGAGCTGATCTTATGTGAGAAAGTGTGAGCATTCGTATTCTAACCCGCCATCTTACAAGACGAATTTTTAGTGTTCTGTTACTAAATTCTATTGGTCGCCTGACAGAATTAATTAATTAATTAATTAATGCATTGAAGTTCGATATTCCACTTAAATTGTTGTTCCCCTCTTCTTAGTAATCAATTTTGATAAAAATAAACATTAAGCAGATCATTCTTTCATTTATCTTCGATTAAGTATTTTCAAAATTTGAGTTTAGGATTGCTGTCTGTCAGGAGCAATATGAAAATTCCATCTGTGTACACTGGTGGCTCACGTCGCGACCAGCGTGTTGAGTAGTGAGCTGCTAAATTGCTGTCCGGTTCAGTAGTGGCGCGTCCGGTTTGGGTTACTTCATTGGAGGAGAATAACCAGAATTTTTGGAAAATTGTGAAAATATGGAACCCCTATCCCGTAGCCCAAAATTGCAACAAGAGATATTAAAATAACTTCTTGTAAAATTTTTCACTGGAGTTCGGCCAATATTTATTATGTGTTCTTAGAGCTCTCTAAATTTTACGTTTAGTGAAAATGCTTGAGTAAATTTAGACAGAAAATAACTAAATTTTGGGAGGAAGGTGACAGATTTGATGCTAATTAAAGTCCACAATTTTTCAAAATATACGGGTAATAATACTTTGCGTAAGCAGTGTAGCTACTGAACTTCTGTGTCAGTAAAACCTATCAAAAGAGGATCAATTCCATTCGGTTCAGTGACTTTCAATGAAACTCGTGAATTATTTACCGTTTTTAAATAGGCAGAGCAACGTATCTAGAATTACGTGGCCTAGTGTACCTATAGTGCATGGTACAAAACAGTAATCTTGTACCTGTGCTACTGACCAAATCTATCTATGTTTTCAAAGAGTAATGAGCCGTCGGGCATCGAAGCAAAAAATTAATTGCGTCCAAAAACTTACGTTGGAAATTGATTAATCGTTAGTAAAATGGAGAGAACTAGAAAGACCGTAAAAAACAATTAGTCAAAGTCCAAGAAACTAAAGTGTGAAAATTGACGATTCGCAAATTGGTAGGTATCTGCTATGGAAAATCGAATAATCAAAAAAGCAAATTCAACGGACGTGGTGTGAACCACGGTACAGAAAACAAGGTATGGTCATTTCTATGGGGGAAAATACACCTCCTCTTGTTCGGCTAGCCAATTGAACGGCTTCATTTCAAACAAACTTTATGACGTCACCAAACCGCGATATCGTTAGGCCAATAGTGGAGACGGATTTGGTGGTAGCAGTGCTACCAGATGCAATATGAGCGCTGCTATTGGTTCGTTGACGTGACGTCAGCAAACCCACGCAGCCGACGAAAAAAAGACTGGTTTGAACCTACCTTGTTTCCTCTACCGTGGTGTGAACCATGTCCGGCTAGCCAATAGAGCGGCTTTATTTCGAACATACTTTGTGACGTCACCATTGCGACATGTCGTTAAGCCAATAGTGGTGCCAGATTTGTGGCTAGCAGTATTGCCAGATGAAATTTGAGCGCTGGTATTGGTTCATTGCCATGTCAGCATTGCCATACGGTCAACAAAAAAATACTGGTTTGGTCGTACCTTGCTTTTTCTACCGTGGTATAAAAACAAAACTGAGAACACTGAAAACAAACTCAAAATTGGTCTTATCAACATTTCGTTTGCTTAGTTTTTCGTTTACATAGCACGGTATAGGTATTTGAGTAACTCACAAAACAGGATAAACTTCACTTAAAAGTTTCTTTTGCCTGTTTTTTTACAGGAAGATACAACCACCTGACCGAAAGGTTTCAAACTGTTTGATACTAGAATAATGTAATACAATATTAATGAATTAAGCAAAATATTGTGTTACCGTGTTTTCATTTTAACGTATTAAACATTCGCTAAGTTTGTTTTCATTACAGTTCGCCTTACAGTATTTATATTAAAAAAATTGTTGCTTACTAGCATGTCTGCTTACTTTCGTTTTAAGATCTTTAGTGGATACAACGTTTTCAAAGCGCACTAATTTGGGAAAACATTAACTAACTTTGCACTGCAATTCTGCTGCAGTGCTTCGTTAACGAGGTTTCTACGAGGGGTTGCCTGAACATCAAACACCAGACCGTATTAATGCAAGCAGAATCCTACTTCTAGCTCGCCATGTCATGTAACCTCTCGATGTCTGGCTCAGCTTTCTCCGTTTTCCCGTCGGTGTCTCTGACACAGGTAACCAGTAAAAGTTTACAGAGCACTCTTCCCTTTGCTAAAGACAGTGACGTGCCATTTAGCTACCGTTTTGATTTTCTATAACCCTTTAGCCTGTTCTCCGTGGGCGACAATGTGGTCGACACCTCATGGATCCTGTTCTGTAGCTGATGCCTGTTATCTTTTTATGCTTGTTCCGACTTAGAGCTTCGGTCTTGCAACCCAATGGAGTGGGTCATTGTTTCACTTTTGTACCAACATGGAGTAGGGACTGAATCTAAATTTTAACTTTCGTGGACGTGACCGACTGCGTTCATGTGACTTTATACAGCACATTATTTAGATGTAAGGTTTTTATGTGAACGGAACTTGAATTACGTTGTCTGCGGTTTTTCTTTATAGTTATTAAACTTATTAAATGATGTTACGTGTGACAGTCTACATCGTTTGGAAGAATCAGGAGGTCGAAGACCTTAATTTGACTACGCCATGAAGCGAGGGGCAGTGAATGCAGCCGAAACGTGCGTAGAAATATTGATCAGACCTTGACTGATTCGACTAACTTTTTTTCACTGTTTTCTTTCAGGATCCCGCTCATGGTTCAAGTGTTTGAAGGTGCATAATTCATACACAAGAAGCCTTAATCAGTTTGCTGAACTTACGTGTGCCAATACATAAGTCTCTTAGAGCTCCAAGACCATCGTGTAGAGAGCCTCTCAGTAGCTGTTAAAGACGTTAACTGCAGCGGGTTTAAACTTACACACAATATTCAACCGCCATTAAACTTAATTTCAGCAGTCGATTCTCAAATAAACCGAAAACTATTCGAAAGTGCCATCATCTGACTTTGGTTAAGTAAAAAAGTTTGTGACAACTGAAAGGTCACCAGCCACTCAATTTGTTTAATATTTTCATCATTTAATGTTTTCCGTCAGACTCAAAATTTGGGCAGTGCGTCGTATATACAGTACATATATTTTAGACAGACCATCTACTAGAGATTCCTTTCAGCCCGTCATGTTCAGATTCCTGTCAGCCTCACTCAGTAACGATTCAGTTATGAGGAAAATTACCCAATTGATTTTGAAATCGAATAACGTGTCGTGCTGAGTTTGTTCTCCCTTAACACTTATCAAAATCTAAACCTAATTTTGATGATCAATTTACAGTAGCCAAATGAACCTCCACGCCCTATTTATTTTAAGTGCATTTAATGAATCTACGTCGAACAGTCCAAAGAAATTTAGCATCAAGGTTCACTTTATTTTCTGCCGCTAATTTCAATTGGAGAAACGGTGGGCGTTGCAGCGTTCATTAATTAGGCTGCGCTCAAATGAAGCTGTGTACACCGTCGCTCGGACGGGAGATGAAATAGGAGTTGTGGTGCTCTGAGGGTCACTTCCATTAAGCTGGTCGTGCGTCTTTTTAGCTGAGGTTCTGTGTTTAACTTGCGCATAGCAATGCTTCGTTTCTCTTCAAAGTGCTGGTCCAGAAAAAGGGCACCTAACGTTTCATTTCATTTCGGAAAACTGTTACATGCAAAGAGCTGAGGTTCTATTTCAATTCAGAGTCCTGTTTCATTAGAACTATTGCTGTTTCGAGTTAGTTTAACGTACTGCTTAGGTGCACGTAAAGCCCTCATAATAAATACGCTACTATAGGCCAAACTAAATTAGGCTAGGCTCAATAATTGGGTGTCTTACTCATATTTGAAGAAGCCTCTTTGGATTTTCGTGTGCATTTTTAAATCAGTAAATGTTCCACGGGATAGTTTTTAGGCCGAAGAATGCATACTTTTATATAGTTGTCGGTAGTTTAGCTGGTTCATTTGATATTCCAGTCACTTATTCAATATTTCAGATTGTATTTTCCGTGTTTCACCGTGTTGATTGCTAGTAATCTTTCAATGACTGAAACATATCATTACTGATTTTTTACCAAGCCACTCGTATGCACGATCAGCACATATATATCTAACCACATAAACTCGAAAACCATAGCAAGTGCAACAATGAATCAGGATCATATAGAATCAATCTTCGTAGAACTGACTAGAGATGGTAAACGCATTGTGCTTGGAACGGTGTATAGGCCTCCCACAGCCTGTCCTATATCCTTCCTGAATGAGCTGAATCGTATTATTTCTCAATTCAACAGGCCCTTATACAATGACATAATAATATGCGCTGATTTCAATTATGATCTACTGAAACATGAAAGCTATGAACCAATCTCTAATTTCCTAACAACCTTTCAGTCTCAATCCTTCCTTCCGATCATTACAAAGCCTACACGAATAACCTCAGAGTGTGCTACGCTGCTTGACAATATCTTTATGACAGACCCAAGTGATTTTCTTGCTGGAATAATTACTTCTGACTTATCAGATCACTTCCCAGTTTTTCTTATTAAGAAAAATGTCTATATTTAAACAATTTAAACAATTTAAACAATTTATTTACCACAGGAGATACAGAGGTAGAATGTTTCTTAAGTCTAATACAATGGTCAGAGTTGAGTATAGCTACCTGTGGGCCCGAATAAGTTCAGCGACTTCTAGGGCATCCTACCATTACATTATTCTAGGGCGTACAATAATGTTTAACCTAATTCACTTAGCCTAGTTTCGCATTAGACTGATCAACAGGATAATGAACTCGATATTGATGTTTAATTTTACAATATAGGTCATATGGACAATATTTAACAGTATATTCGATAACGATTTGGGAGCAGACTGAAAATCGGCGATATTACTCATGGCAAATTGCATTATTAGGACCAGACATGTAGGAGGCAGGATTTGACTTGGTGATCTTACACGACTAGTATTCTGATAAGAAGTGAGACTCAAGATTTCTTTTAAATACCTTGTAAGAATTACTTTCACGGATCTCCGCAGGTATTGAGTTCCAGGTTTTAGTTCCAACAAATAGTATACTATGTTGCGAGCGGGCCTTTGAATAATAAGGAAGCATGAATTTACTTTTATTTCGTGTTAAATGGTCGTGATGACCAGTTTGCGCAGTTAATAACTGTTGAAGGCTATTGTCGCCATCATTAGCTAATGTTTTGTAGATGAAATTGCAGATGGAGATTTTGTAGAGATCCGAGAGTTTAAGTATTTGTAAATTTTTGAATGAATCATTTGTGTGAGCATTATATTCTAGGTTCTTTACCGCTCTGATGGTTTTTTTTTTGCAGAGTAAAAATTATATTAGTTTTATTTTTATCAGTTCCATGCCATGCTTCTATTCCGTATTGCAGGTATGGTGAAATGAGCGTTCGATAAAGCATTAGTAAGGCTGTTTCAGGCAGGAAATTTTTAACTTTATTCAGGATTCCGATGGATTTTGATAATTTAGAACTAATATGAGTGATGTGCTCTTTGAAGGTCAGATGTTTATCTATTATGATGCCCAGAAATTTACATGAGTTGGTTTCTTTGATTTCACCTTCGCCAATTTTAATGGATGGTAGAGATATATTTTTCTTGTATGAGAACGTAATATAATTTGTTTTATCGATATTGAGGCTTATTTTATTAGCTTTAAGCCACAGTGAAACCTTAAGGAGTTCATTATTTATACTCTCCGCAATCGTAGTGGGATTTTCGTTCGGAAGGACCGCAGAAAGCGTACTGTCATCGGCAAAAAGTATGAATTTAAAAAATGATGTAGATTTAATAATATCATTGATAAAAATCAGAAAAAGGAGAGGCCCAAGAACAGATCCTTGTGGAACTCCATGGCTAATTTTTTGTGGGTCCGATTTTGCGTCGTCAATGACAACGTATTGCTTCCGATTTGTTAGGTATGATCTGAACCAATCATGGGCAACCCCACGAATGCCATAACAATGAAGTTTCGAGAGTAATATGTTATGGTCCACACAATCGAATGCCTTTCGAAAGTCAAGAAATACAGAGAAGTCAGTCTTTCCGTTATCTATATTAGAATAAAGGAATTTTAAATGATTTAATATTGCCTGTGTTGTTGATTTTTTACAGCGAAAGCCGTATTGTTTATCATAGAGAAAGGATTTTTGTTCAAAATAAGAGTACACTTTTTTATACACAATTTTCTCGAATACCTTGCTAATAATTGGTAACATGGAGATAGGTCGATAATTGTTTACACAGGTTTTTTCACCATTTTTAAAGATAGGGGTTACTCTAGCAACTTTGAGGGAGTTCGGGAAAGTGCCTAGTAAGAGAGACTGGTTAATAATATTGGATATCAGCGGGGCCACAATATCAGCAATTATTTTAAGTATTTTAGTTGGAAACGTTTGTAACCCACTCGATTTATTTTTCATGTTGTTTATGCACGCAATTACATCGGAGGAGTTTGTAGGCGTAAAGAAAAAGGAGTTGTGTTCTCGAATATGATCCATAAATTCCAGGTGATCAGTAGGTTCACTTGGAATACCATTGGCTATAGTTTTCCCTACGTTTACAAAGAAGTTGTTGAAGAGATTAGCAATTTCATTCTTCTCATGGTATTTTACATTATCTTGAGTGATATGACCAATTTTCTTTTTTTCGGCGTAATTCGGTTTATAACAAGAGTTAAGGAGGCGCCGAGTCTTTTTAACGTCAGCTTTGAATTGAGTAAACTTGAGGGTAAAGTAGCTCTTTTTTGATGTTCTTATCTGGTTTGTCACATAGTTTCTGAATCGGTTATATGTTTCTCTAGATATTCGCCCTTCGCAAAGGAGGGCTAGGTACGCTTGGCGTTTCTTTATATTTATCACGATGTCTCTAGTAATCCAGGGCTTTTGTTTATTTTTCGGGGTAACTGTACGAGTTACAATTGGGCAACACTGGTTGTATGCGTTCATTATAGTTTCAGTCAACTTTACTACTGATTCATCAATGCTCCTTGCATTATTGTTTTGTTGGGTGATGTGCAATGTTGGCATTAAATCTTCTAGAACGGTGCGCATTTCTTCTAAATTTGATTCGTTTATTTTACGATATGAGTAAGTTTCAGCCCGTGCTTTGGTGCACGCAAGATAGACATTTTTCTTAATAAGAAAAACTGGAAAATGATCTGATAAGTCAGAAGTAATTATTCCAGCAAGAAAATCACTTGGGTCTGTCATAAAGATATTGTCAAGCAGCGTGGCACATTCTGAGGTTATTCGTGTTGGCTTTGTGATGATCGGAAGGAAAGATTTAGAATGAAATGCATTTAAGAAATTAGAGATTGGTTCATAGCTTTCATGTTTCAGCAAATCATAGTTGAAGTCACCGCATATTATTATGTCATTGTAGAAGGACCTGTTGAACTGGGAAATAATTCGATTAAGCTCATTAAGGAAGGATATAGGACAGGCTGTAGGCGGCCTATACACCGTTCCAAGCACAATTCGTTTGCCATCTCTAGACAGTTCTACGAATAATGATTCTATATGATCCTGATTCAGTGTTGCACTTGCTATGATTCTCGAATCCATGTGCTTAGAAATGTATGTACTGATGCCCCCGCCTCGCTTGTTTTTTCGTAGCGAATGGTAACTATAATAATTTTCAAATTTAATCATGTCTTTGGTCGAGTCATCTAGCCAGCTTTCGGTGAAGCTAATCACATCTAAGGTATACTTAAGTTCAGTAATAGTGCATTGTATCTCTTCCAATTTTGGATAGAGTGACCTACAGTTCCAAAACAGTAGCGAAAAATCCTGCCGGGTTATTCGTATAGATTTGTTGAATTTTGATATGTTAGTATATCTGCAGTTTTCAGAGTCGTTTAGGTTTGGAAATATTCTGTTCAAATGATTGAGATCCGGGTCGATTTCATCTAATATATCAGCGTGATCAGTCATTCAAAATTAGTAAACAGTAGGCAGTAAGTACTATTGTACAACTTAAAACGAAATACAGAGTCAAGATTAAAAGGATATATCTATCTAAAAAACCAGCTTAGAAAGTATAGAAAAGAGTAAGAAATCTAGCGTGATTTCGTGGGTACACTCAATACTCAGCCAATAGCGATTAATATTGGAGTTCAATATACAAAATTGATGCGTACAAATTGCTGAAGGCGTTGTTACAAAGTTCACATACAACAGGTAATAAGTTTAAAAAAAAAAATAAAGATAAATAGAAAAAAATTTAGCGACGATGATAATCTAATCAGCTAATATGTTTTACACATAATAATAGTTTGTTGGTTAAAAATTACATACAATTTACGAGGAAAGGTGAACAAGGTGGATATCAATATTCCATCATAATATTGGTAGGTACAAATTGCTGATGGTGCTGTTGCAATTTCAAATACAGTTGTCATAAATGTTCATATATATCTGTCATAAGATTGTCAAAATTGAGGTAAAACTGCCGTATATATCTTTAGAGGTTGGAACTGATTCATGACATGAAGGCATGCAGTTTGAAGATCTAGTGTAAAGTTATAGAATTCTAGGCGTTATTGGCATACGAGTATATAATTTGACACAGGTACATGTTTTGATACCTAATAGAGGTGAACACCCAAGACCTGATTCGATGATTTATCCAGTTGCCGCATCAGGTATTGGTCGAGCTCTTCTGGCGTGTTAATCTGACGTCTCGAGTCCGGTTGTCCAGGGATGAATGCGAAGATGTTTCCATCTTGGGTCCTCGGGGTTCCGATTTTTTCCGGGAAATTTCTCTTGGCTACTCTCAAGGTGTACATGATCTTGGCTCGTGAAGGTATTAGATATTCATTTATATAGAATGTTGGTTTATTTACTCGGCAGGCAGAGAGAATTTCACGTTTTTTGTTGTAATGTTTCAGTTCGAAAGCGATGTTTCTTCGATCCTCGTTTCCACTTAGTGGTTTTCTTCCCATTCTGTTAGCTGACGTGATGTCAGCATCACTGAGGTCGATGTTGATGTCCTTCAGAATTCTGCAGACTGTTTCTTTGCAATTTTCGTTGTTGTGTGAATGAGGTAGTTCCCCCCCGGAAATGACGAATATTGCTTGCACCAAGGCACGGGCTGAAACTTACTCATATCGTAAAATAAACGAATCAAATCTTGAAAAAATGCGCATCGTTCTAGAAGAATCAATGAATACATTTTACATCTCTCAACAAAACAATAATGCTTCGAGCATTGATGAAGCCGTAGTAAAGTTGACTGAAACTATAATGACCGCATACAATCAGTGTTGCCCAATTGTAACTCGTACAGTTACCCCGAAAAATAAACAAAAGCCCTGGATTACTAGAGACATCGTGATAAATATAAAGAAACGTCAAGCGTACCTAGCCCTCCTTTGCGAAGGGCAAATATCTAGAGAAACATATAACCGATTCAGAAACTATGTAACAAACCAGATAAGAACATCAAAAAAGAACTACTTTACGCTCAAGTTTACTCAATTCAAAACTGACGTTAAAAAGACTTGGCATCTCCTTAACTCTTGCTGTAAACCGAATAATGCTGATGAAAAGAAAATTGAATGTGTTATTCAAGATAATGTAAAATACCATGAGAAGAAAGAAATTGCTAATCTCTTTAACAACTTCTTCGTCAACGTAGGGAAAACTATAGCTGATGGTATTAGAAGTGAACCTACTGATCACCTGGAATTTATGGATCATATTCGAGAACCCAACTCCTTTTTCTTTACGCCTACAAACTCCTCCGATGTAATTACGTGCATAAACAACATGAAAAATAAATCGAGTGGGTTACAAACGTTTCCGACTAAAGTACTTAAAGTTATTGCTGAAATTGTAGCCCCGCTGATATCAAATATTATTAACCAGTCTCTCTTGCTAGGCACTTTCCCGAACTCCCTCAAAGTTGCTAGAGTAACCCCTATCTTTAAGAGTGGTGAAAAAACCTGTGTAAACAATTGTCGACCTATCTCCGTACTACCAATTATTAGCAAAGTATTCGAAAAGATTGTGTATAAAAAAATGTATTCTTATTTTGAACAAAAATCATTTCTTTACGATAAACAATACGGCTTTCGCTTTAAAAAATCAACAACACAGGCTATATTAAATCATTTACAATTCCTCTATTCTAATATAGATGAAGGAAAGCCTGTCTTTTCTGTATTTCTTGACTTTCGAAAAGCATTTGATTGTGTGGATCATAAAATACTACTCTCGAAACTACACCGTTATGGCATTCGAGGAATTGCCCATGATTGGTTCAGGTCATACCTAACAAATCGCAAGGAATACGTTGTCATTGACGACGCAACATCAGACCCACAGACAATTAGCCATGGAGTTCCACAAGGATCTGTTCTTGGGCCTCTCATGTTTCTGGTTTTTATCAATGATATTGTAAAATCTACATCATTCTTCAAATTCATACTTTTTGCCGATGACAGTACGCTTTCTGCGGTCCTTCCGAACCAAAATCCTGCTATGATTGTGGAGAGTATAAATACTGAACTTCACAAGGTTTCATCGTGGCTCAAAGCTAATAAAATAAGCCTTAATATTGATAAAACAAATTATATTACATTCTCATACAAGAAAGATGTATCTCTCCCATGCATTAAAATTGGCGAAGGTGAAATCGAAGAAACCAACTCATGTAAGTTTCTGGGCATCATAATAGATAAACATCTGACTTTCAAAGAGCACATCACTCATATTAGTTCTAAATTATCAAAATCCATCGGAATCCTAAATAAAGTTAAAAATTTTCTGCCTGAAACAGCTTTACAAATGCTCTACCGAACGCTCATTTTTCCATACTTGCAATACGGAATAGAAGCATGGCACGGAACTGATAAAAATAAAACCAACAAAATTTTTACTCTACAGAAAAGAGCTGTCAGAGGTGTAAAGAACCTAGAATATAATGCTCACACAAATGATTCTTTCAAAAATTTAAAAATACTTAAACTTTTGGATCTCTACAAAATCTCCATCTGTAATTTCATTTACAAAACATTAACAAATGATGGTGACAATAGCCTAAGACAATTATTGACTGCGCAAACTGGTCATCATGACCATTTAACCCGAAATAGAAGTAAATTCATGCTTCCTTATTATTCAAAGGCCCGGTCGCAACACAGTATCCTCTTCGTTGGAACCAAAACTTGGAACTCTATACCTGCAGAGATCCGTGAATGTAATTCGTACAAAGTATTCAAAAGACATCTTGAGTCTCACTTCCTATCAGAATACTAGTCGTGTAAGATCACCGTGTCAAAATCTTGCCTCCTACATGTAACTAATGATAATGTCATAACGTAACTTGCCTTGGGTACCATAACCAATATTCTGTCTGCTCTTGAATCGTTTTATCAAACATAATATTAAATATAGCCGATTTGACCTATATTGTAAAATACAGCATAAAATATCGAGTTAATTATCTCAATGATCAGTCTAATGCGAAACTAGGTTAAGTGAACTAGGTTAAACTTTTTGTACACCCTAGAATAACGTGATGGTAGGATGCCCTAGAAGTCGCTGAACTTGTTCGGGCCCACAGGTAGCTAGCTATACTCAAATTTGACCATTGTACTAAACTTAAGAAAAATTCTACCTCTGTATCACCTGTGGTAAATAAATTGTTTGTTTAAAAAAAAATTGTTTGTTTGTTTAACCTTCTAGACTTCTCTCTTCCTTGGTCTTTTGCAGTGTTGGATTTAATGCACATTTTATTTACGTTTCAGTCTTCCATCACATGAAATTTCGACCAGAATGCAGAATAGTGATCTCAACTATCAGCCAATGTCATCAGTCAGACTCAGGCATTTTATGCTAGAGAGCAAAGC
Source organism: Morinoia aosen (assembly GCA_030386875.1). NCBI lineage: Eukaryota > Metazoa > Arthropoda > Malacostraca > Amphipoda > Talitridae > Morinoia > Morinoia aosen. Next base: position 49,542,364 of record CM059573.1, on the reverse strand, counting down.
GCTTTAGCAGTACGGAATGCCATCATTGTTATTAAAAATAAATGCTGCACAACTGACTTCTCGTGCAAAGTCTGCACCTGGCGAGAACTTCATTTTATTGGCACAATTTTCAAAAAGGATTTTTTGCATTCAAACCCGAATTGAATTTTTGTGGAAAAATAGAGTTTATGACTGATATATGATCAGAGACTTCTCCAGAGATTTACTCGAAACCAACATCAAAATATATTGGTAAAGCTTACAGATTTTTTCATCTGCATTTGAATCGAACTTTTTCATCTGTGCTTAAAGCTTATGAAAATTTTTACCTGCATTTGAATCGTGAGTTCAAGTCAACTCCCTCAGCTCTAAACTTTGAAGAATATATATATATATATATATATATATATATACTCAGTATGATCTGTGAAGAAAGACAACACAGAAATTGGTCAGTATATACATATTCTTTAGAGTTTAGTGCTTTGGGAATAGACTTGAACCTACGTAGAGGATTCCGCTCACTCACGTGAGCCAGAAGCGGCAGATGTGTTCACGAGAGCGGCAGCGTTTGCTGTGACGGGAATTCATGTCATCTTGCTCGGCGATAATCCGTATTTGTGCGGATCTGGGAGGATGGATGCAAATTTTCTGGGTTTAAAGGTATTTTACTAGAGACCGAATGTCGGCCGTGGTCAGGCGGTGTTGTTGCGTGTGGTTTTTACGGGAATCATTAGGTTTAAGGTGGATAGAGTTTGACAGTCGTCGATGCAGTCTGGCGGTAGTGGATGTTTCACACCCGGAAATGGTTTAGTAACATCAGCAGCACTTTTATTCATACCTCACTTAAACAGACATCGGAGGAAATTCAATATATATATATATATTTGATACATATAAATCACAATTTTATTGTGCATGCTTATTTATTAGGATCTAGGAATAATTTTCATTATTATTAGAAAGTTATTGTTTGTTGACAATATTATCGCATACGTTTTGTCCTAAATCACTCAAACATTACTGCATCAAACGTTACGTTGCTATGAAAACATACATTCGTGTTTACGCGTAAAGAAGAACGAACGCTGAACTGTTTGAAAAAATAATTAAATAATTAAAGTGTAAACGAAGTCTGCAAGCAGTTTCCCGTCCCTGCTTCGTTAAAAATCGAGCCTTTGAGTGTTCCGAGCTCTCATTTTAAATACCTAACACGAATAAAAAGAAAACGCAAATGTAATAATGCTCTTAGCAAGGGAAGTTTTCTCGAAATACTGGAGAAAATGAAATGGAAAAGAATATAAAAGACACAATTTCAGCATTTGAAGTGGAACACAAGTGTGAGTTTGTTTGGAACAAAGTTTGCTAGGAAAATCGAATACTTTAAAATGTTAAAAAGTGTCGGTTGAGCTGGAGACATTAATTTCGAGATAAGTGTTTAGAAGTGGGTGCTGTACTTCAATGCGTGATTTCAAACGTGGCTAAAAAAAACAATACGATCCACCAGCATAAGATACAAGATCACCTAACACTCCTCAACACGTATCGTCTCAGTCATTATATTATATTTCCAACATACGCATTACGTGAGTTACAAGTCACCATGTTTAATGAAACATAAATCAGCGACTTGATCCTTTGGGTTGTAAAAGTTCGTTTTCTAGTAACTCAGCTGTGAATAAGGGTTATTGTTTTCAGCGTGGAGTCTAAAAATGGGAAAGGAAGCAGTTTCAATCTCTGAGGACATAGTCATAAGTATGAAGTGAAAAAGTTTGGTTTCATTAAACTAGAAGATAAATTTCATCAAGTTCCAAGTTCTCAACAAATTCTCGTCAAAGTTACACTCGATACAGAATTGGAATTTTGCTCCAGCTCACAAAATCATTCTCATAAACATGATTTCGAGCTAGAAGTTTTTAGTACCAATAAATTTCGCTTATTTTTCGAAAAAACTGTATTGCAAATGTTGAGACATACAGTTTAAAAGTTGACTTATTTTCGCAAACTTTGGAAAATACTTTTGTGCATTTGACCTGACTTTCACGCATATGAAAAAGAAAACTTTAAAGTATACTTGCCTGACTATTTATAGATAGAATTTGGATATTTTTCCTTCCAAAGCTTGTTCATTATAGGCAGCCTGTACTTTATTTCAAACGTTCGACTGAGGAAATTGGTTTGCGGGCACTCGCATAGCCAGTGTACAGCGTAGCCTGTCCTGGGCAAATGTCTTCGGTGCACCGGAATTACTGAGCATGATACGATATCTCCTCTTAACGCTGGGTCCTTAGGTTCTCTTCCTCTCAACCATGAGATATCATGCACAAAAATATGATCATCCAATAAAAACTCAAGTAAAAAGTGGTGTGGGTATTCCTCTCGTCCAACTCTGCGAGTGCTGGAAAGTACGCTCTATTTTAATTCACAGCCACATAAGGTCGGTTGATGATCGCTCCATCTATTTTCACTCCAACTGCTAATCTTGCTTTCAACCTTTTCTATTTTGATTTCATTCTCTAACTATTTTCACATAAATAATTTATTTAGAAACTGTTTTCTACATTATAACAGATGTAAAAATGAATAATTACTGCTTTTAAATATGCAACACGTCCAATGTTTTCTGATCTCTTTTAGTTACTAAAAAAATGATGGTTACGCTCAAAAGATTCATTTTCCTATAGTTAAACTGTTCTGAAAACCAAATTTGAGTACCGGTTTCAACTATATGCTTCGCTTTTACACTATTTCATTGCGGTTACTGAGTTACTTAGTACAGTTACTCTTGGAGCACTAGAAGTTTCGAGGTAGGAGACCTCATATGTGATGACTCTGTCTAACTCGAATATTCATTAGACTAACTCTTATCAAAGTTATAAAGCATAAATCTGTGCGCACAAAAACATTAACTCTACGATGTTTTTACTGAGTTCACAGCTGTCCAATACACGTTCATCCCCGCACGGGTGTAACATTTCATGCTTTATCGAGTTTCAATCTTATGCTATAAGAAAAACTGGATAAATAAATTATATAAACTGAGTAAATTTGAAATTTTGAGCCAGGAGACAGCCAAGTATTGTGGTTTTGAAAGATTCAAAAAGCATCATGGAAGAAATACTTATTTTACCCTTCTGGGATTGTCGTGATGAGATATTGTTTTCTTTACAATCATCGCAACCTTGAAGCGAAGTATGGTTTCATCGCTTTACAGCTCATTAAAAAGTCTCGTTTTTGTGGAAATTAATGGTAACATTCTTGATTTTATTTTGCATCCCTACCATGATTTCTCTTGGGTATTTTCGGCACGAAAACCGTGTTTTCTATGAGCATCTACGTCTTGTGCTATTTGGCGTCGTACTTTTTCATCATCTTATTCACAGAACCCTTCTCCTAGGCTCTACAGTGGTTCCCGAGGAGCTATTGCTTACAGTTCAAAAAAATATCGTTCACATTCTCTATTATCAACACGTGCTGTACTTAATATTAATACGATTACTTTTTTGCTTTATCGATCAGCCGACAGCAGCGCTGAGCAAGTGCACATATCATGTAAAGTTTTCTTTATTTCCAGATTTTTCTGTTTAGAACGTACAATTAACTTCACAAAGTTTAACCTGAATGAATCAAATGCGAGAAACTATGCCGATGGCACCTGAAAATTTTGTGAAAATTTCATTACTCTGCGTCCCCAGAAAAGACTCGCGCACTGAATACTAAGGTAACGCATCAGACTGACACTCAGGCGAGATGTTTTTCGGGCTCTCGGGAAGTTCAATTCAAAGAAATCTGCATGGCGAGAAGAGACTTCGTGGAATTAGATTTTCTCCACGCCTGATACTTGTTGCGTCGAGTGAGTGTTGGACGGCTCGATTGTTCTTAGTTTCAGTGTGGAGGTTCTTTTGAGCTGTGCTTAATTGTTTAGAGGATCAAAGAATGAGAGAGAGATGCTCTGATATTTTGTCTCGCTTCGCGTTGATTAATGAGGCATGAAGCCTGGGACGTTACCATGGCAACAACATTGTGAACAGTATTTCAAGGACAGAGACCAATTATCAGAGATTCAATTGGACAGAGATCTAACGTAAAGTGTTTTCTGAATTGGTATTTTTCTTAATAAATACGTATGTGTAAGTGCTCATTGAGGATATGGCCTTGAAAATTATGCATTCGAAATATAGATGGAATATTATTAGTCGTAATCTAAGGATGAGTGTTGATTTGTTGAATATTTTAGAATATGAAATTAATTACTCATAATTAATGTTTCTTCCTTTTGGGGAATAACCTCATCTTGTAATTTTCCTACCATTTACAAAGATAGTCGTCCATAAAATATTCAGTTCGGGAAGCATTACTCTCGATGAAGATACATAAAGGATAAATTTACATTTTGTGATGTAAATCAACAATATTTTCAGTTCACATCAACTGAACCAGTGCACAAAATCAATTGACAACATTCAACCTGCGTACAAAGCTTTGTATTACAGTTAAATGTAAAGAATAGAAGTCAAACACCAAAAGTCTAGAAAAATGGTTCAATCAGAGACCCAATCTCCACACTTCAGAAGAAAATTGGAAGGTTTTCGTTGGGTTTTCCCTCACTAAATGAGTTCATTGAAGATCATAAATATTCATTGGGCGAAGATCGAAAGGCGTATTTTTCAGGCCCGCCAAAACTGAAGGTAATTGCTGCGTAATTTAGACTTGGCGGCGCAACTTCTTAGGCAAGTTGCTTGCAAGAGTTCACTTGGCTGGGTTGCTAGGTGGGGTTACTTGATGAAGTTGACTTGGTACAACGGTTGTGTTAACGTGAGTACAAATACTGCTCGATTGTGTCATTAGCAAGCTATTTTTCGTCATCCGTTCGCAAGATGGGGAGGTTCCTTACCTACTTGACAGAATTACTTGGTGGGGTTATTTGGAAGAGTTTACTTGGCGGGATAACTCGGCAGGGCTGCTTGGTGGGGTCACTCGGTGGGGTTACTTGCAGGGGTTACTAGGCGGGGTGACTTGATGAGGCTACTTGGAGAGGTTAGTTAGCAGGTTATCTTGATGGGGTAATTTGGTGGAGTTTCTTGGAGAAATTACTTGGCAGTGCTACTTAGTAGGAAAGTTCCTTGGAAGAGTTTACTTGGCGGATTTCTCAAGAGGTTTCTTGGTGGGGTTACTTGACTGAGTTACTTGGTGGGGTTACTTGGGGGAATTTCTTGGGGAAGTTACTTGGCAGTGTTTTTTTTTTGCTGCAAGTTTGCGGAGTTATTGTTTGGGAGGTTCCTCACTTAGTCCACTTCAAAGGTATCAGAATACCTTTGTTATCTCCAAATTAAGGCTGCCTTTGTTTCCCCGTGTATTGACTCGGTATTGCACATCGATATTGTGTGTTATCGTGTGTACCAATACTACTCGAGTGTGTCCATCTGAGCGGTAAAGAACCTAGAATATAATGCTCACACAAATGATTCATTCAAAAATTTGCAAATACTTATACTCTCGGATCTCTACAAAATCTCCATCTGCAATTTCATTTACAAAACATTAACTAATGATGGCGACAATAGCCTAAAACAATTATTAACTGCGCAAACTGGTCATCACGACCATTTGACGCGAAATAGAAGTAAATTCATGCTTCCCTATTATTCAAAGGCCCGGTCGCAACACAGTATCCTCTTCGTTGGAACTAAAACTTGGAACTCAATACCTGCGGAGATCCGCGAAAGTTATTCTTACAAGGTATTCAAAAGAAATCTTGAGTCTCATTTCTTATCAGAATACTAGTCGTGCAAGATCACCAAGTCAAATCCTGCCTCCTACATGTCTGGTCCTAATAATGCAATTTGCCATGGGTAATATCGCCGATTTTCAGTCGTGAAATCGTTATCGAATATACTCCTATAGATAGACCATATGACCTATATTGGAATGAAACATCAATATCGAGTTCATTATCTCGTTGATCAGTCTAATGCGAAGCTAGGTTAAGTGAATTAGGTTAAACATTATTGTACACCTTAGAATAATGTGATGATAGGATGCCCTAGAAGTCGCTGAACTTATTCGGGCCCACAGGTAGCTATACTCAAATTTAACCATTGTATTAGACTTAAGAAACATTCTACCTCTGTATTACCTGTGGTAAATAAATTGTATAAATTGTTTAAATTGTTTAAATTGTTTAAATTAGCAATTTGCCTCATGTCATCCGTTGACAAGATGAACGTCGTTTTTCTACTCTGACCTCCGCCGCGCTGTCGTAATTTCATGTGGCCGCATTTCAATTTTGCATTCATTTTTACCTTTGCAAGTTAATTCATTTTCGGAAGCTGAAAAACAAGACCAAGGCCTCTCCAGAAACAGGCCTGATTAGGTTAGCCAGGCCTTCCGGCGAGGTGCCCATTGTACAGGCTCGGAAACTTACAAAAAACTGTCACAAATTATGAGACGGAGCTGTAAACACGTATTCTTTTCCCAATAACACTGGAATACGGTTTCTGAAGTTTATTTTTTCTAACATTTCGATGAATTATGAAATTTTTAGTAGAAGTAACTTATTTTTTCCCATGATAGGACTTTATTATTTTAACTGAGCACTTTAAAGACGCACACTAATGGGAATATGCGTAGAATATGAAAACAACTCTGATTTTAATTCTTGGAAATTTCAATGCTGCAAGAATCGATATAACGAAAGAACTCGAACACTTTCGCCCATTAGCTAAGGTGGATGGATGAATGATATATTTTTTCCATCGAAAGGGCGGGAAAGTTCCCAGTCTAACTTTTTCTCCGGAGCATGCATGTTTTTCGCCGCCTAAGCAATTTAATTACTTGGGCAGCGGAAAACATGTATGCAGGTGGCGAAAAAGTTAGACTACAGGTTCCAAAAAACGCCTTTTAACTCGATTTCTTTAACTCTTATTTTTTTCTTGAAGTTGCTTACAATCGGGCGAGCGTCCGCGTATTTTCGTCTTGTTTTGGAGCACATATTAAAAAGCTCGACTAGTTTGAATCCGGAAATACAAGCTCTGAGAAAAACTTTCTTGCAAAACTGACCCACTTTTGTGTGTCAAATTGCCACAAAATTGACGCACAGAAGTGTATCATCAATGAGTCACATAAATCACGGCATTGTGATGCACTTTTGTGTGTCATGGGCTGATACGACACACATAAGTGTGTCAATTATGACGCACTTAGCGTAAGAAAACACTACATCACGAAATGTTCCCTTTTTTCAGACTGGCCAGTAGATACACGAATTGACTGACTAAGCCAAAAATTTTGGATGAAAAAATTGAAAATATTTTAAAGTTTCTGCAATTAATCATATTCTATTCTTAAATTTGAGAAACCACCTATTTTATGATGATGAATTTTTTACCAAATGAACATATTGTTCAACTTTCTCGCTTGAACATGTAGTCGAACGTTGTACACCCAGAAGTACTAAGACTTTTCTGAATAACAGTTTCATTCACACAAGTATGCCAAAACTTCTTTGAGTATGCATCCGAATACGCCCCACAATTGAGCTTAGCGCCGCTGCCTTAGGGAAATTTTCGTAAATGATAAACTCTCTAAATACATTTTTCTGCCAATCACCATGTAAGTCATAAAAATGTTTCTGTGTAAAATTTAGTTGATTCTAAAACGTAATACGAAGTGACGACATGTTGTGACACTATTCAATTACTAACTAGTTAAAAGAAACGCAGTCTTGTACATTGTGGCCGAATTACAAGAAAGAGGACGACCAATAATATAATGCACTTAAATCGAATGAAATTTGAAGTAATTATCAATTGCTTTCTGTCTTTTACAAAACTTTAAGAATCTGTTCTTTGTTTGGAATCATATCCGCAATTGTCTGAACTCATCTTCAAATTTTTCTTTCTCTGCACACTATTTATTTATGTTTGCGATAGTTTCCAATGCGGATGTTGGTTCTAATTCAAGCAATGAGCACTAGTGATATCTCGCATGGCCTGTGCATGAAATATTGGTGTTGAGTTCAGCTTTCAAATTCCCAAGTATCACAATGCAAACTCTCTTCTTCACAGCTTACGGATTCTAATACAAGAATTTTTTTCAGTAAATTCTCTCCTCCTGAGCTTCGTGATGCAACTCCGAGTCATTGCTGCTTGAGCGGAGCACAGCGTCTCACAGGGAATATATTGGACGTCGTAGAACTGTAAAGAACCTCGTCGAATTCTAAAGCCCATTGTTTTGTAAAGAATGTTTAGAATATTGTAGAAACATTATTTCGAGACGATTAGATTCATGACAGCACCGTCGCACGTAGAAAAGTGGTCACAAATCTCAAACTCGTTAAGCAATTATTTAAAAGTACTCTGGAATTGAAGCATTTGGGAGTTTTAGTACATACGACGATTCTGTTCATTTAACACTATGAAATTAATCTTTCTTCAACGTCGTAAATCAGTGAGTCCCCGCCCTAGTTTAGTTACATAAACCATGGTGGTCAAACTTCGATGCCAAAATGGCTTTCACGGGACTTCATAAGCATCGGCTGGAAAGTATCGACCTTTTTTTAACCACTGTCTACGCATTTAGCAAGACAACTAGTACTCCCACTTCTGTGTATGCGTTGTAAGTACAGTTCGGAGCTCAAGAGAAGTCATACAGACAAGAATGGCTCGGAAGTTTTGAATTACTGCGCAGTAAATTGGTTCATACGTCAGCTATCATTAATCAGGCACACGGTGTTGAAATGCGCATCACATCGTATTTTTTGCACTCTCAATGAACTGGCATTACCTCATCTAACAATCTTTTCTTTCTAGTATTTTTCCATTAGGAGGATATTTTTGGGTGAACCTCACTTTGTGAGACAGAAAAAAATAATTTTGACGTTTAGGATGTGATATTTTTTAAAGTGATGCCTGTTACGGTGTACTCTTCTAAGTTCTTATCTCAACTCACTACGCGGAACGTGAAGCATTTAGCGCTTTAGCTTTCAGGCGCGACACTGTTTAGCAAGAACTTTTTTCTCAACACTTTTCTCACTCCGCCATTATCAATCAGAAAAACCGCGCATTAAATCTATCCTAACACACTTTTCCAACATTCCAGCCCGAACCATCGACATTCCGCACCTTGAGTGCTACGCAATCTGTCACCTTTCTACATCTCAAACCCTCTCCATGCCTGCCTGCCCCGACCGTGCCGCGCCCCTGTATGGGAGCCGCACATTTTCGCGTAACATTTTTATCATTTCGGGACACGAGGCAGGAAAGCTTACATCAAACGTGTCAGCGCTTCCCGAACCGGCTCCTCTGAAGCCTCTTTCAAAGGCTCTGATATTTCGGTGGTGCCTTTGGCAGCAAGATGGCATTCTGCGTCCTCTTCCTTCACCTGTTTTTATTGCTGGATATATCAAAGACAACGTCTTCAAAGTGGCAGAGGGGCTCTAAAAGCCAAATTTATTGCCTCTTCTCACCTGGAGTATTGCTTTGTGGCAAAAGAGAACTGTTCTTTAAAATGAAATTCTGCAAGGGTGTGGGACATGAGCATGAGGGGAATGTCTGTTTTATTCAAGCAACTTCTGCTAAATCTCACGCTCCACCACTGCCAGCAGGGACGTTGATTGCGCAACTGCCTAATGAATCTTCATAGGAACACTTGGATATACTCCTGTCGCTAATAAATAACTCATTAAGTCATATTATACAGACCCAAATAGTCTTGTGCTGATGAGTGGAACTCGGTGAGTGATCTAATGCTTCTACATATACAGGTAGGCATCTGTCAGGTTTACCCTGACAACATCAGGTTTATCCTGACTACATCAGGTTTTTCCTCACTACATCAGGTTTTTCCTGACTACATCAGGTTTATCCTGACTACATCAGGTTTACCCTGACTACATCAGGTTTTTCCTGACTACGTCAGGTTTATCCTGACTACATCAGGTTTACCCTGACTACATCAGGTTTTTCCTAACTACATCAGATTTTTCTTGACTACAGGTTTTTCCTGACTACATCAGGCTTTTCCTGACTACATCAGGTTTATCCTGACTACATCAGGTTTACCCTGACTACATCAGGTTTTTCCTGACTACATCAGGTTTTTCCTGACTATATCAGGTTTACCCTGACTACATCAGGTTTATCCTGACTACATCAGGTTTTTCCTGACTACATCAGGTTTATCCTGACAACATCAGGTTTATCCTGACTACATCAGGTTTGCCCTGTCTACATCAGGTTTATCCTGACTACATCTGGTTTATCCTGACTACATCAGGTTTTTCCTGACTACATCAGGTTTATCCTGACTACATCAGGTTCACCCTGACTACATCAGGTTTATCCTGACTACATCAGGTTTACCCTGACTACATCAAGTTTACATCACTCCGCTGTGCGACACAGACAGAGTTGCGCTCCAAAACCAGGTCTGCTTACACTGTGCCTTGCACTTAGCTAACCAGCATCTCTTTTTATGTCTCACACGTACAGAGTGCTAACACGTGCTCAAATCTACTACACCGGCGTGTTGCTTTAGTGTTGGCTGTAATACTCAATAAAATCTGTATAATTCCCGAGTTTTAATATCGCACATTCAAAACTATGATTTTTTGCATTGATTTGCATATTGTCATCGATGGAGGACTTGCATTAGTTCTAATATTATATATTTACTAGTCCACCCACTTTATTTGAAATAAAAAAGAGGGCGAAATAAGAGAAAGGCCGTAAGAAATTTAAAAATACAATCTTTCGAGAGTTGATGAGGCCGCGTGAACACGGCCCATCAAAATATATAGGGCTGGAGCTTGTATCACAGATACGCTCATCGCACAATTTTGGCTGGCTTCGGACAGACCGACGGACGGACGGACGGACGGACGGACGGACGCGGCTCTTATTATAGTATAGATTTCAGGGATGAGGGCACTTCCACCACAAAGTTCCTTTAATTGAGTATATAACTTCAAGTACATGATGCATCAACCATGTATATAATAACACTTTCAGAATTTATCTTTACTTAAGCGAATGAACTTTTGCTCGTAAACAAAATTATACAGTAATTCCCATAAAACAGTTTACCAAAAACTCCCGCAGACTATCGTGAATGTATTTGAAATGCATGCATCAATTAGATAACGAGTAAATCGTTTCTTGATGAAAGTTCTGCAAATCTTTCCCTTACATCAAGTAACTGCTCATAATTTTGCCGCCCCAAAATTCAATTTTAAAAGAAAGCAAAAATTCCAATTATTTTTAGTAAGATCTTAAAACTCAGATAATTTGTTACAATTTTCCATAAAGGATAAAGGTAGAGATGAGCAAATAATGTCCCTGTTGGATGAGATGTAAAAACCGTAACTATTATAATATATAGGTATGCGTATTCCGGCGTGACCAGCCCCTACCATCAGCTAGCCGTGTCGCACCACACAGGCTGCAACGCCGCACTTCAGTTAGCCAGGAAATACAAAAGATCTTCCTTCCTCACTCCTTAGGTATGTTCACAAAATCTCTTCTTTCCTTTCTACCAGTCCTTTCATGGGACCATTGCTTGACGACACTCACTTGAGAATAATTACGCTATATCGATTACCTCAGATTAATTATTTCATATTAACGACTTTATATCAATTACTTCAGATTAGTTACTTTATATTAACGACTTTATATCGATTACCTCAGATTAATTACTTTATATTGACTACTTTATATCAATTACCTCAGATTAATTACTTTATATTAACTACTTTATTTCAATTACCTCAAATTAATTACTTTATATTAACTACTTTATATCAATTACCTCAAATCTATTACTTTATACTAACTACTTTATGCCAATTACCTCAAATTAATTACTTTATATTAACTACTTTATATCGATTACCTCAAATCTATTACTTTATACTAACTACTTTATGCCAATTACCTCAAATTAATTACTTTATATTGACAACGTTATCTCGATAACCTCAGATTAATTACTTTATATTTACTACTTTGCGACAATTACTCTAGAACAATTACTTTACAACAATTACAACAATTTTTTTACATTAAATAATTAAGAACAATTACTTTTCAGCAAATATTTTATAATACTTTACAACAATTAATTTATAACAGTTACTTAACAGTAATTACTTTAAAATAACTAATTTACAACAATTGCTTTCTATCAATTACTTAACAACAATTAATTCACAAAATTACATTGACAACAATTACTTTATACCAATTAATTTACATAAATTACTTCAAAACATTTACTGTTCAAGAATTACTTAATTAAAACAGTTTACAATTGTTACTTTACTGTTGTTCTTCAACAACAATTACTTTAAAACAATTACTTTACAAATATTAATTAACACCAATTACTTTCCATCAAATACTTTACAACAATTATTTTACAGCAATTATTTAACAACCATTATTTATTTCAGTTACTCTACAACAATTAATTTACAATAAATACTTTCCATAAATTTCTTTATTACAATTATTTTACAATAATTACTTTACGGAAATTACTTTTCAATAATTACTTCATGTTAATTACCCTACACTATAATATCGTTAATTAAATCAGTTACTTCACAAAATATAATTCACATTTCACTCACCAAAATTCATCTACTTTCAAACGCTCAGTTTCAGAGTTCCTCTCCCCAAGTAACGGTTTGAAAAGCTGTAGCCCCTAGGATTTTCTAGTGGGATCTTTGCCTATCCACTCATTTTAAAACTCTAGCAGTAAATAATAAACAAATCCACACTTCACGGACAGGAAACGTTCCTCCTCACTGGGATCAAATTGAAAATTCGTACGTGTAAGTGCACTTTATATCTTGCGCTCGGACTTTATAAAAATAAACTTTTAAATTTTTCAAATAAAATTACTTCTGTGGTCTTCGTTTTTTGTAATTTTAAATATTCTTACTCTACGCTATAAAAACATACCAGACAGGTTGTAGCTTTTAGGCACAAAGTGTATTTCCACATTTTTTTACTGAAAAAAGTTCCCTAGCCCTTATATCAGAAAATGTACTTATCAGCCTAGCGAATGGTATTTTTCGGCACCCATGCGAGGTTTTTCATCTTTTCACTCATCTGGTACTTAACCTGCTTCCTTATGCTAGCGAACAGCGTATCCTGGGTGCGCCGTGGCTTAGTCTGCCTAAGCAAAAGATAATGAAACCATTCAGGTGTCGGTGACGCTATAGGCATTCAATATCGGACCATGATAAGCTGCTCAGCTGCTGCTCTGCCATTGGTCGAGAGACCGAGTGTAGGATTGGCTCGATATCTTGTTCTATTCGTGTCGCGGTCGTGCAGGTGAGAGTGATAACAAACGATACGGGATGACTGAGATGTGAGACTCTGTAGGGTAGGCTTTTGGCTGGGAATACGTGCAATACAACGTGCTGTACGCATACATGGTAGTTTTGGGGAGGAAATTTGAGGTAACGGGAAGCGACATTTCTCGTCAGTACTGGCAACATAATAAGACAAGCTTTAATGAATGAATAATTATTTGTTAGTCACAAAATGTTTTTGCTGGAAATAGTCAACCGGCGTAAAAAGGAGTAAAATTTTGCGTACTTATTTTATACATTTGTGCTGTCTGTGACCGAAGTATTTACCGAAGTATTTAGTATTTACCGAAGCTCCGAATGTTTAATTTTTAGGAAAATATGCATTTTTCGAAAGTTGGTCATTTGAGAGACTTTAGGGAACGAACGCCGTCCTTTAGGAATTGGGGACCTTAAACGGATAATTTTATAGATTAAGGATTTTATTCGGGATACGGGGTTTTAAAACTTATAATTTCACTACTTAGGGATTGGCTTTAAAAATTTAGGGCCTAACACTTACAATATCATAACCTACGGATTTGTGTCAGTAATTCTGGATCTGAAAGTTTTATTTTTCTGTCTTCGGGATTTGCTTCAGGAATGACTCTTGAAAATGATAATTTCATAAAGTTTTACAGTGGCTCATGATGATCTAAAAGGACCTAAATAACTCAACCAAAACTGTTTTATTAAAACGTTTTGTAGGGCATTTTAACGTTTGAAAAGTGACATTTTTTCGTCAGTAAGCTGGGGTCAACTCCGAGTTTTCTCAACTGTGTTAAATTTTTTCAGTCGGGCGCCAATTTTTAATTTATTCGAACACTGAAATTAATTTTTTAAAACCATACTAAAAATTTAGACCAATCGGTCGAACTCTAGGTAATAAAGTCAACAAAATTCAAAACTTTAACACAGACCCTATTTCAAGCAGCCTCGTAATGTTGGCATATACTGACCGAAAGTTCATTGAAAGTTCACACGCAAGTGTTCATTGTCGAACACATACTTTCCAATCACACAGTTTCACAACATACGCAGATATTTTGAAATGATAAACTTGGTAGCAAGTCTGTCTATTACCGCTTGAGAAGTTTTTTCAACCCGAATAGGACTCAGAAATGTAAATAGAGTTTGTACCTAAATGCCGATAAAAAGAAAGTCCGGCCAGCTCGTCGTTGGCACATCGTAATTACCCCGATTAAGGAGGAGATGAGTCGGAGATAACATTCCAGGCTCGCCACTTCTGCTTCGTGGCTCTGGAATGACGTGATTACTCTGCTCATCTGACTCCCGTGTTCAGTTTTGAAACTTTTTATTTCGTGTGCCAACAGCCTGTCGTTCGCAATTTTACGGTGATCTCTAATGTTGTGTGATGAATCAGTGTCTGTTTATCGTGGGAAAAATTCATGTTAACTCAGTCACAGGTAGCGTAAGGTATAAGGCGAAGGCTGCAATCTGAGTACTGAGTTGTGCGTGGATTAAGTACTTCTTTTGCTGGACAAGAAATACCTCAACAGTTGCTAGAACTTACACTCAGATACAATGACTGAAGTTGATATAAAATAAATTTAAAATTCTTTTCCAATCGATTCATCAACCTGGTATTGAATATTCTACCCGGCGTAAAGTGACCAGATACTGACGTCCTCGGCTTGTGAGGTGTACAGTTACAGACGTCAAGACGCAGCGCTAGAAATCAATTTTGGTGGCTCACAGTCCCAAACAGAACGCTACGAGCCAGAAAATATCTTAGCGAGAATAGGCCGATGGATCAAGAGCTTGTGAAGTTCATGTATTATGAATAAATAATCACGAGTGGGAGAAAATACGATCTTCTGAACACTGGACCACAAGCGTATCAAATTGAAAAAACATGCAAGAATACGCAGACGCACGAAAGTAGTTTTTTAAAGTGGATGTTTTATTTGGGATTGATTGTGGCAAAATAAGTTATTGGTTAGATTGTTGGAAACTAAGTTAAATATCACGTCTCTTCGATAACATATGACGGGCCTTAATTTGACTGTGTTGGAGTGAGTGCAGTGTTTTCAGTGAAGGATTCCATTCACTGATATTCATTCCGATGTTCTTGCAGTTGAAAATTTATATTAATTATTTCAGTGCAAAAATTATGCGCAGTGAAGACCTGAGTTGAAGCTTTGGTAGGCTTTCTTTTTCTTGAAACAAAATTAGTTTTCTGTTGTGTAACGGAGCTTCTTCTTTGGTTATGTGCTGTCCTATTTTTTATTTTCTTCTTCAACTTTTACTTTTTCCATTGTTTCCTTTCAATCTTGCTGTCTCAATGCACAGAATATGAGAACACACCTCGTTCATAAATTCTCCGTTTCATTGATTCCATTTTGAACGGTGCCTTCCTCCTTCATCCCTTGAGCACACCTTCGTTGTTGTTACAGAGCCTTAAATTAAATTATTTTCTGATCTGACCACCTAAACACATTGTGGGTGAGTAAGTCGAAATTTTGATACAGTCAATGACTAGTTTTGTTGATGAATCGTTTCAGACTGTTATCAAAAGCATAACTGCGATGGCTTCTGTTACCTATTGCTTGTTTTAGATTCAAAATTTTGTCATGGAATATATTCGATCATAGTTGAAATGAATGTTTTGTCCGCTTTGATCCAGAGCGACGATTTCGCTATCTTCGCTGACCTCCAGTTCTTAAGTGCCGAAGTTTAAAAGTTTTACAATGTTTTCAAGTTTACAAACATAGAAGTTTAGATATCGTCGCCAGACGTGCCATCATACGCATCCATAAAATTGGTTCGGCTCTCTAGTTAATATTAAGTGCGCCCGCAGTTTTCAGCGCCTAAATTGAGGAGGGGAGGGAGTCTAGATGTTTCGTGATTAAATAACCGACGCTTTTATAATTAATTGACGCTTATTAATTAATCCATCACAGAGTTTACCGACTGGGTGGTTATCCAGGATGCCACATTCTATGTTCGTCTCGTGATAGTATATTCTACACATTAATGTCAAAATAAAACATTTGTCGAATTCACCCTGATAAACTGCATGCTATAGTTAAAGAAGTCAAAGTTCCAATTCTTGGAGATCTTAATTAAAAATAGGAAGACTAATGACGCAACGCTTAGACTCATTTTGTACTAATTTTGTACTAATTGGTTGATAAAATCGATAGAAGTGAACGTTTCGACCAACTAGCAGTGGTCATTCTCAACACTGTAAAAGTAAAGATTACAAATCAGACATCATTCAGAAAATCACAATGGTAAAAACAAACATGAAATTAGAAACATTTGCTAACAAACTATCTGTAGGGGATAGGCAGACTGCATATCATTGAGATTTGGCTTTAGTCTATAAATGAAAAGAGATTCTAATATTCTGAGTTCAATTGGGTTACTTCCTTGGCCTAATACTTCAAAATCAGATAGTCTAACAGGCAGGTCGCATTTTTCTGCATGTGTGCGTATTGCAGAGTGAGAAGGTGCTGATAAAAGATTATTAGTACGGTGACTTCGTCCAGCATGCTCAGCCACACGAATACGCAGGCTACGGGATGTAGATCCAACGTATTCAGATGCACCACATCGTGCACAACTATGCTTGTATACAACCGAGCTAAGCATGCCTTTAGGAAGTTCATCCTTAAATTTGAAAAAAGATCCAACTGACAAGGAATTGACAAGAATAAATTTGAAATCACACTGCGTAAAAAACTTCGATAAAAGGAGGGATAGTTCAGATTTTAGTTTTTCCGACTGAGCACCAAAGTACAATAGTGAAACGTAACATTATTTTCTATCAACATAGGCAACCGATGGAACGTTTGTGCGAACAGAGGAGAGAAATTTTCTAATTGAGTCGTCTACTAGGCGAACAGGGAACCCATTCTTAACAAGTAGTTCTTTAAGAACATAAATTCCTCGTGGAGGAAACCAAATGTGCTGCAAACGCTATAAGCCCTATACAGTAATGTTTTGATACCATTTATTTTGAATTGAAAACAGCAAAAGCTAAAAAAACTCAATCCTAAACCAGTAAATGTTGGTTTGCGATAGACTGCACATTCAAAACTATTACCCATTCAGTGTTCAGTTTTTTACGCAGTGTGATTTCAAATTTATTCTTGTCAATTCCTTGTCAGTTGGATCTTTTTTAAAATTTAAGGATGAACTTCCTAAAGGCATGCTTAGCTCGGTTGTAAACAAGCATAGTTGTGCACGATGTGGTGCATCTGAATACGTTGGATCTACATCCCGTAGCCTGCGTATTCGTGTGGCTGAGCATGCTGGACGAAGTCACCGTACTAATAACCTTTTATCAGCACCTTCTCACTCTGCAATACACACACATGCAGAAAAATGCGACCTGCCTGTTAGACTATCTAATTTTGAAGTATTAGGCCAAGGAAGTAACCCAATAGAACTTAGAATATTAGAATTTCTTTTCATTTATAGACTAAAGCCAAATCTCAATGATATGCAGTCTGCCTATCCCCTACAAATAGTTTGTTAGCAAATGTTTCTAATTTCATGTTTGTTTTTACCGTTGTGATTTTCTGAATGATGTCTGATTTGTAATCTTTACATTTACAGTGTTGAGAATGACCACTGCTAGTTGGTCGAAACGTTCACTTTTATCGATTTTATCAACCAATTAGTACAAAATTAGTACAAAATGAGTCTAAGCGTTGTGTCATTAGTCTTCCTATTTTTAATTAAACTGCATGCGTATTGCAAGGAAATGGCTTACAGCTGCTGAGAGATAACAAACAGGTATCGGGAATTATTGGAGAGAAACTTGGTAAATTTGGGGTCACGCTAAACACTTCGACAAAATTTCGGCGGACAGAATATCTTGGGATCTCCTGCAGTCGTAACACAATACGCTAACTGTCGAAACAAGTCACGAAAGAGACATTGAGCAGCAACCCAAGTTGATTCAGGCTTTCTGGTAGTAGTACACTACAGAAATCTTCAAACTGGAGCACTCTCCAGGGAATTGAGGCGTCCTAAAACGTAAAAACCTATTTTCAAAACTAGAGCTTCACTGTAGCCTAAATTTGATTTGATTTTTTTTTATGAAGCGTTGTATTAAAATACTGTACATTACCACCAGCTTTACATGGTTTGTTTAATTTCATCATTTCCATCCCCTTACAGAATATGCTGATAATTTAGCCCTCCTACGTAATATTGATAATATATCCATAATAATAGCATCTAATTCAAACTGAATTGAAAAAATAAATATTGCTTGATTTCTGGGAAATTTTAGAAAGAATAAGGAAAATCATACATATGTATCTCCTACTCGGCTAGCAAAAGGTTAAAAGAACTTCTCTCTTCCAAATCTGAAAGCAGAAGGATGAGAAACCAAAATAACAACTGTCATTCTTTATTAATGGGAAGTAATTATTTTGTGCTGAATGCATGATTTTTTGATAAATGTACTTTATACACACGTGGTTTAAGAAGTTTAATTGTTTAAATTAGATAATATTTTATCGTGACTCTTCGCTTGTTTTTTACTTAATTTTGAATAATACTCTGCAACAGAAACATAGCGTGTGCTCCAGTCACAAAATTTTCATACATTCTTCAGATCTATTTCACACAAACGAAATTCAATTTCCCACAAGCAGAAATACAATTTAACACGAATTTCACTTGAATGGAAGTCAATTTCAAACAAATAAAAACCTAATTTCACGTGCATGACAGTTACAACTTCTGCAGATATATTTCACCGTTCCAACAAAGATTTATTGTTCTTTATTTCTTTGGAAATTTTATCACGTGCAGAAAGACTTTGCAATGAAATTTACCAAGATATTGGCAAGCGACAGAAGAATTAGCAAAGCCTTCAATGAAGAAAAAATTGAAGGGAACTTAGTGAAAATTTGGGGATTGATGTTTGCAAATCTCATGATTTTCTTGAGGCAAAGAAAAAAGGTGAATCAGAGGCAAAAAGAACAGCAGAGGAGATAAACTGCATCGTCGATCATATTGAAAAATTTTCGTCAATAACTCTTGTGGAGTTCACCACAACTGAAATGAGTAAATTCAATATATCTGTATGTGTTGCTACGATGAAAAACTGGTTGGTTGGTGAAGTGATTTTCTTGAAACATGTGCGTCCAATAATTTACGATGAAACATGTGCGTCCAATAATTTACGATGAAACATGTGCGTCCAATAATTTACGATGAAACATGTGCGTCCAATAATTTACGATGAAACATGTGCGTCCAATAATTTACGATGTCAATGCTCCTGATTACAAGATTAAAAAAACACATTGCTAGGAAAATTTTTTTCAAACTCGTGCGAGTGGAAGAACCTAATTTATATTTATGAAATGAATTATAACCTTTATTATGGTCGGAGAAAATGAAAATATGAAATTGAAGAAAGATAATCATCAATGCTACCTTGCAGTAAGGGTGCAAATCTGCACTGTATTGAAGCAATGACTGACTCAAGGATGTTTCATTTCACAACACGACAAAAAGCCTTCAAATTTTAAATTTTAAATGAGTGACTCAGAGAATTCATCGAGGTGTGTACTATTCAAGGGATAGAGCAGCCAACATTAATAAATGACAATGCTCCTTGCCATGCACTCGTGGAATCAGTTGCACAAGAACACAGAAATCTGCCATTGCTTCTCCTTGCTCCGTATTCTTATCATTTTAATCCAATAGAACTCATTTGGAGGGTTCTTAACCGCAAAATCAAGTAGAACATGTACCAGAGGATGAGTAACATTCAGGAAATATAGCGTGCAGGAGGAATTGAAATCGCGGAACAACGAATGTGTGTACTTGAAGAAATTGCAGCGGCGGCAGCTGTTGGGAGAAAATTTGGAAGGGCGCTTGTAAAACTTGCTGGCCGTGTAGAAAATATCATCCAGCAGTAATGCGCTACGATGATTTGAGCGAACTTGGCTGAATTCGTTTTAAATTTGATGAGTGGAAAATTTAAGACCTATAAATGAAATAATACAATGTCAACAAAAGATTGTCATTATTATACGTGCAAAAGCATAACCATTAATATAATCCTCATTCATTTTCGAGAACTCGTTGGTTTTATTTCAGTAAAAAGAGGCTTTGGTATTTATGCTAATAGAGTAGAATTTTCACCGTTTTTAACTCGGCACTCTCTTATCCGATCATAACTAATACATAAATCATTTAATTTTCTAATGTTATTGAACTAATTAAGCAAAAGAGACTATATATTGGTGAAAAAATATGCATAATATATGAAAGTGAAATAGGTTTTACAATAATCACCATCAACACAGTATAATAAAACGCCATGCGTCTCCATAATTTTATAAATCAATATATTTTTTGTGTTTAATTTCTTCTATGTTATTGCTTGATTCGTATGATAGATACCATTCATATGATATAAAAAGCCACAACTGCTCACTTTTGATTATAAGTCAAAAATAGTGCGAGAAAATTGAATCTATTATTAAGAAAATGCAGCTTATCGCAATGAAAATGATATAGCAATTTTCTTCAAAACTTCTTGGTTAATAATAATTAAATAATAATACACATTTGTTGCTTGCTTGGCTAATGCGTGTGTCTGTGACGTTCTTAAGGATGTTTAATGGCCGTATCTGTGATACGAATTACTACACGACTGCACAAGTAAAGGAATATTTTAATCGTCGAAGGTACTATTAGGATAGATCTATTTGTTTGTCCTCCATATCTTGATACTTTTTTGAAGGAAACTATCGAATCCCGACATTTTCAAGGGTCAGGTTAACTAATGCAAAAATAATACTGTTGCTATAATTTGTTTGATTTTTTGTTCGTGAAATCGAAGTTTCTTTCGTGCGACATTGAATTTCGTTTGAGTGAAATTTTTACCCCTCTAGAGAAATTGAATTTCTTTTGAGTGAAATAAACCTGAAAATGTTATGGTGTATGATTAAATTAGGTTGGACCACATTTGCTAGTTTTAAATTGAAAATGATAGTAAAGATAGCTGATTTAAAAATCATTTTATACGTGAACGTTTTGATTTTAGGCTCAAGCCATTATCAACACCAGTAAAACGTGGCACAGGGAACTATTCCCTTTACCACGTTTCAAAGTCATCAGTTAGACCGAAATGTCGAAAGTAGTCTTTGCACAGTGAATTTAGAAATAATTGATGTCTCAAATAGGAGATGTGGAAAATGGGATAGTACACAAATAATAATCAAAAAAGTTATATTTCACATTGACATCGGACTACTAGGCCGATAGTGATCAACGATTCACATCCGGCAGAGAGCAGCAAGTGGACACTGTTGGGGGGGTATGATTGTTGGGAGACACTCTGTCGATATAATTTGGTATTTGAGTGAGAGTATGGTGACTTTAATTAAGCAAGATTCTTGTCCATTTCAAAGGTTAGAGTGGTTTTTGAAAAATATACGGTTGGAATAAGAGGGTTATCGCTGCTGAGAACTTGGACGGTGCTTCCAGATAACCAGAGCTGCATTTACTGATAAGAGCTTAAAGTTTGATGCTTTCAAACCATGTTATTTACTTCCATTAAGAGAAAACTTGAAAAGTCGTGTGGGTTGCATAAAGTTAGCAGAGGCTTGGACTATTTTGATCTACAGTTCGGTTCTAAGATCCAAATTCGTCATAACTTTTGCAGAGAAACGCGTGTACCTTATATGTCTACGCGCGCATAAGACGTGTTTGAATACTAGGAAAAGTGTTTAGATAATTTGATCATCAAACCATGTTTGTTTAAATTTTTATGAAAATATGAATTTATAATCGCTGAACTGTTAGAGTTTTTACGTGCCCTTAAAGTTCATCACAACTTACTATTTCAACAGATAATTCTTCATCCCATACAAAAGCATTTGCTAATGTCAGTCTCATCTGAAGAGATTTGTTTTGCTTGTTTCATCCTCTGAATTACGTCCAGCTGTTGGTAGTTACACCAGTTACATGGCACTATTTTCCTTACGTTGATTTTTGGCGCGTACAATTTCAACCAAGGAAATTTGTGGAAAAATTTGATAGAAAGCAAAAACAATTTGATTCTACAATGGGAAAACTTTATGCCCAACAAAGCAGTATGACCACTTCGTACGAGCAGTATGACCATTTCGTACGAGCAGTATGACCACTTCGTACGAGCAGTATGACCATTTCGTACGAGCAGTATGACCACTTCGTACGAGCAGTATGACCATTTCGTACGAGCAGTATGACCACTTCGTACGAGCAGTATGACCACTTCGTACGAGCAGTATGACCACTTCGTACGAGCAGTATGACCATTTCGTACGAGCAGTATGACCACTTCGTACGAGCAGTATGACCACTTCGTACGAGCAGTATGACCACTTCGTACGAGCAGTATGACCATTTCGTACGAGCAGTATGACCACTTCGTACGAGCAGTATGACCACTTCGTACGAGCAGTATGACCATTTCGTACGAGCAGTATGACCATTTCGTACGAGCAGTATGACCACTTCGTACGAGCAGTATGACCACTTCGTACGAGCAGTATGACCATTTCGTACGAGCAGTATGACCACTTCGTACGAGCAGTATGACCATTTCGTACGAGCAGTATGACCACTTCGTACGAGCAGTATGACCATTTCGTACGAGCAGTATGACCACTTCGTACGAGCAGTATGACCATTTCGTACGAGCAGTATGACCACTTCGTACGAGCAGTATGACCACTTCGTACGAGCAGTATGACCACTTCGTACGAGCAGTATGACCATTTCGTACGAGCAGTATGACCACTTCGCAGGATGACCTCGTATAAGCAGACCACGACAGGAATGGATATTCCCCTTATCTTGAATATACTCGTAAGTAAATATATTCAAACTAATTCAGTATTGAATTTGTAAAATATATTCGGAGCAAGAACAGTACAACAATTTTTTTAATTAACTGTAATCCTATAGCTTTCTAAAGAATTAGGATCTAGTGGGTTTGCGCATGTGAAATCAGATTTTATTGGTAGCTACATTTGACAGTCTAAGTATTTATTACTTGTCCTAGACAGAAAAAATAAAACCGAGTACGAGGCGCCATCGTTCTGCTTGTATCATCACAATTTTTTCATATCAAAATCATTTTCGCAATTTCTTCATTGTTACAGGGCCTACTAAAAATCTGGTCCAAAAGAATCATTCCGTCTAGTGATTGCTTCGAGGCTCCTCTAAATCTCAGAGTTCCCAGACGGCTTAAGGGATCAAGAATCTCTTTTCTCCTGGTTTCTCGTCTCCGGGAGCGGCGACGACATCGCGTAATTCGAAGACAAATCGTATGAGAGCAGAAACATCGTCCCAACCAACAAAACTCGTCTAATTCGCAAATGCGTTGTTTAGCATTTGTTTTGGTACAACTATTCAGGTTTTCAGTTTAGCGAAGCCCTGGTCCCCATGGATATAGGTTGTCTATAGCTTTGTCTTTATTGCGTGAATTTGTTTCTCATGTGATGTATTGAGCCTTAAGGCTTGTGTCACATGTTCTAAGGAAGAGAATGGAAAGTTTGGTTCATGCCTCGAATGGAAGGGACGGGATGTTTTTGCCAGCCGGTTTTATCTTGAGAACCAAATCGAAAGAGCAAATAAAAAATCATCTCTCTTCGTTTACTTAAACGGATTTGCAAACGTATGAAGAAGTCTTTTGCATCTTACTAAACCGTTATGTCTCCAGATTTGAAATTTTCTATTTTGTTCTAAGCGCGAAGGATAGATGATATCTGAACATTTTGAGTGTCGAATATCGTTAAGAACAAATAAGATAACCATAATTTTTTGGGAGATAATAGATTTTATTATACAAACACAATCACGCTAAGCACATTACTTTAGTACACACTATACTTTTTTTCACCAACACACCAAGAGACATCACACCATTGTGTATCATATCTGACACCAAAACCCTGCGTAAATTCCTGTGACCAATTTATTTCTGTGATCTAACGAGCTGACATACTCTCTGCGTACGCTCTAAACAGCAAGCCCGAGGTGTTCACTCCATGTACATTCGTCCAAGCGTTCGTGCAGCACGAAGCTCGCCGCAGCAAGCGCTGACGCCACCGCATGGTTGTGTAGCAAAATGTGCTGATCTCCCATACTTGCTCATCTCAGTCTTGGAATTATTAATGCAAATCCTTCCGAATACTTTGACTCTCATCCATAAAAATGAAATGTGAATTGGACTTCAGCTTAGAGTTATTGGAGCAAATGAATACACTTTATCGTATGTTAATGCACGATGCTATGAAAAAATCCATGTTTCTGTTTATAGTAGAGAACAGAGTATTGTTTTGTGCTGTCAGAATACTGTGAGCTAATTCTACAACCTGTACTGCTTAGGTACAGTTATAGGACAAACACTAGGGGCAAAATAATGCAACACGTTGGTAAAATCCCGAGATTTCACATTTTTAGACCGCATACAATTATGAAAATTAGACTATATTTAAAAAATAATATAAAAAAGTTAATAAAAAATCTAAAGTCCACAAATATTTAAAAGCAAATAACCTATGGGAAGATTTGTAATGAATACGTGAACAAAAGTTTACAACACATTTCAAGATATACTGTATACCATCGTTGCCACATCATATGAACTCTCCTTGACAATTCCATAGAAAAACATCAGAACGTCCACTGAATTAAAAACTTCGATCCGCGCTTAAGACACAGAAGCGAAATTTCCTTCAAAGCTCGGCGCCTCTGAAAAACGATCAAGTAGAGATAAAATTTCTTTTGTGTTCCGTTGGATTTATCTTTACAACTACTGCGAACCAATATTTGTGAGTGAATTGCAATCGATCCATGGGTTATTTTCAACTGTAGTTCTTTTACGCGCGTTTGGTCGTCGCAATAAAAAATCATTCAAGTCAGGTGTTTATTTTAACGAATTTGATCTCAAAATACCATGTCTAATACAGTCCTTCCTCAGAACAAATGTTTATCTCAAAACTCAAACTTCAGTCCCGGAAGCAATTTCTCTTCGTAACAAACGAACGCTCTAGTTTTTGATAGTTAATTTAGTAAACATATGTTTTTTTTGCTCTGTGATCGTTAATGTGTAAAGTTGAACGTGATATAAATACATCTAAAACTAGAGAAATATCTCATTCCTTTTCAACGATCCGCAGCTATATTTTCCCTCCCAACACGATACCTGCCCGCAACCCTCGGTGTTGATAGAGTTGTTCGCAGCTGCTGTAGTTATATTCTTCTCAAATTAAGGAATTTTAGCAGCCCACACTCCTTTTAGAAAATTTCTTCTGGTATCCACCCTACAAATAAGCTAATGCAATATTCATAAGGGAAATATGTTGAATGTATGTATAAATGAGTGATCCTTTTCCATGAAGTGAGTTTAACAGAGCGTATTTGAAATGCTTAGTTATATAACGAGAGGCACGCACAGTCGGGTTAAAAATAGCTGTTCATATTTATTCGAAAATTTCTTACATCGAACTCTGGACGTATACACACGTTCCCCAATTATACGCAGTGCCCATATTTTTATTGAACAAATATCAGTTTCACGATTATGATATCCCAAGCAGTCTTTTAAACAAGTTTTCGGTAGGTATGGTTTGAGGGGGTAATTTGTTATTTAATTTAGTCAATTTGCAATCAAATAGTAGCAATGGTGATGAAATTGATCTGACCATACTACCAAAAATTGTCCACAAAGAACACGAAAAGCGTTGAGATCTGGCGGAGAGGGAGAGCAGGAGTCTTTGCAAATGAGAGCAGGCCACTCTCCCTACACCAGCGTTGTTCTGCACATTTTTCTATGCTCTCATTCGAGCGAAAAACCTGAAAATATTTAAAGATTTTCACAGCAATAAGCCAAAACTTTTCTATCGCTATGCGTGGTGTCCATGCTCGACTGCATTCCGCAAAGCACCATTGATTTTTCTCGTGAATATTTAAATTGCCGATATGTTCTCTAAATTTTAATAAAATAGGTTGCTGTTGGTTAGTATGAATAAAAGATGAACTTTTCTGAGCTATGATTAGTAACTTGAATGTGAATTATCTCAAGAACGTGTATACAAAGTGATTCGGGAGAGTGAAGCTATTTTAGCCTCCTTAGGTATTTTATCAAATACCTTAAGCATATCATACTGATTCTGTCGTTCAGAAAGGTACCCAAAAAATGCTTAGTTCGGAAATTTTTTCACTGTAATCCCTGAGCACAGAACATCATTCTTATAGCATCATTTCCGAGCTTAGAATGTCACTCTTTCACAGTCTTTCTGAGCCTTGTCTGCCGTGTCCTGTAAATTTTGCACGGACACCCATCGACTTCCTGTGAAAATTGCTGCTTTTATTCAGCAAAAATACTTCCAATCCGAGTACATTCAAACGTTGTTTGCAGTTCTTCTGTTTTTTTTCTAGATTTTTTTATCGTCGTTTCCAAGGCGTATCCTTCTTCTGTAGTAATTAAACATTTGTGGGTATATTTTCCGTGAAATTATTTTTCAGGTTCTGCTGTGTTTCATGGTTGTCGTATGTATAAATAATTTAGGTGAAATAAAAAAAGAATAAGCTTTCTCGAGAATTGTATTCGTCCGAGAAAACGAGTGAGTGCTCCGAAACCTTCAGGCTCTTAGAGCAGTTTTGTCATTGATAAAAAAATACTAGCATAACCGCACAAAATACTTTTTAACATAGGTCACGGTAACCCTGAATGTACACTGACTTCTTAAATTAAAATTATTCATCTGACACTCGATGCATCAATGTACAACAAATTTGTACATATTAACAACACGTAATGACCATGATCTTATTTAGGTAGTCGTTTTCTGTACCAGCGGTGCATTTCCAAACATAAATTCGTAGTTGTATGTGACAGGAAATTATGCTTTTTTTCTTCGATGAAAAAAGACATAAAAAATTCTGAATACAATGATGTAAGCAAAAAACACAGAGATGAATTTCATGCTTAAAAATATTACGACACACATAACAACATAACTTACTCCTAAATAATTTATTTCATCAGTAAATCATTATAACTGACGGATTCAAGGTTGTACTTGAGTTCTATCGATGAGGTTCTCCATTTTGAGAATCAAGTATGAATAAATAGCATCTAAAATCACAGCTAAGGTGGGAATTCCCATTCATGACTAAACTAGCCGAACAGAAATTTTGTACGCATTTAGACGATAATCGCTGAATTTTTGACGATCGATGTTTTAGTTGGCAAGTACTTTCATACATCGAATGTTGTATTATCAGCGATTGACATCCATTAATAGAGATAGTTGTGTGTTGGCCTTCAAGTAATTATATGATTCATCTCATACAATTTACCCAAACAATATCTATCGCCGCTGAGTCAGTGTTCCCTCAGCATTGCCGACCACGCATACAACGATTTCTGCAGGGGAGTGTAAAAATTTGCCCGAGTTACAGAGCAAGACTGAGGAGGTGGTGGTTCACCACAATACTTTCAGAGGGACTAGGAGCTTGGGTGACGATTCCTCTTCTCCTCACCCAAAACCTTCTTTCCTTATTGCATGAGCTCAGAAACAGGGCAGAATCAAGGTGGCGATGCTGAGGCTCTTCGTCGAGATCTGTCGACTCGCTGGCAGCTAAAACGATGGGCAAGAAGTTGGCGAGGTGATTGTCCTTCAGCTTTTTGAGCGTTCTTCTGTGGTAGTCGTACACTCCATGAGCTGCACCCGCAGCTTCCAGGATAATTTCAGCTGTGCGGTAAATTTCAACGAGCGCCAAACGAGAATCTGAGACCTCGTGGTCAGTTGAGGATTCGAAGTGCTTGAGAACTGATGTGACAACGAAGAAGGTAGCAGCGTTGGTGGGGAAGGCACGCAGGAGAGTAGAGTTGAGTCCTCGAGTCATAACTGACCAGCCTTCTTCTTTGATGCTGGTTCTGAAGCAGTCCACAATTCCGTTGTATCGAGCAGGTCCAAATGCGCCGTCCGACTGCAGAGAAAAACAAGTAAATGTCAATAACAGAGCAATAAGTGAGATACTTGTTCTAGGGAATACACTAATGTGACAAACAACAGTGATTTGAAATAGCAATATTGATTTCAAGAACATTTCTTTGCTAGATGTGCATGCATCGCTGATAATATTTTGACTTTGTTGAATACGCGGCTACTATGTACTATGTGTTAAGTTCAGATACTAAGGAATAATTAAAAACAAGTAGATGTAAAACATTTTTGGTTACGAACATTTTCTCAAACGAAATGCTTTTATATTAAACTCTGAAATAACATATCCCTGTAAAATTTCAAAATATTTTTCTTCACGTTAAGAAACGAACAAAATGAACACTTAAACACTTCTAATACACTCTTAAATTCTTAAAAGCAATTCGTAGAATATTTCAAATCAGAAGCTGTGCACTGTTTCCCAACGATCTGAGTAGGTCTATTCCCCGTCAAGGGGCCCCGACTCCTCACCTGAATTCTGGACTTGATGACGTCGATGGGGTAGTTGGAAAGCCAGGAGGCAGCGCCGGCCAGCCCGCCAGCGGCCAGCACAGAGAGCGGCCCCGCGCCCGCGCCGCACTCGTTGCCGCTCAACTTGCGCGCCATCCACTCGTACGCCACGAAGTACGTGCCGAAGCCAGGCAGCTGTGAGAACAAAAACAGTCAGTAAACTGATAGCAATGAGCAAACTGAGCAAACAATGAGTAAACCGGTAGCAATGAGCAAACTGATAGCAATGAGTAAACCGGTAGCAATGAGCAAACCGATAGCAATTTTGTATACACCCTTATTGAAGGTGATGTTAGCAAACTGTTGACGGGAATTTTGATTACCAAGAAATTTCAAATTTCAAGCACGTCCATATTCAAGTGTGAACATATTGCCAAACATGAACAAGAGAATATACTTATTTATAGCAAATACCCAATGAGGTACTCGAAAATCAATGGGCGTAGTCAGAAGCAAAACAAAATTCCTAGACATGTCCGCATAGCTATATTTAAATTAAGCTTGTAGCAAGTAATAGTGATTCGGGGCTTACCTCTCGCATGATAGTGATGAGTTGACCACGGAAGACTCCTCGAAGACCCTCTGTTTGAAAGATGTGCTTGAGGCATTGCATCGGTCCGGAGTGTACGACGGTTACATTTTTTCCGCTTCCCAAAGCATCTGCTTGGATCTGAGGGCAGGAAAGTGTTTCATTAGTTTAAATTAACATGCGAATGCCACAAACTATCACACGTGAATTGGTTTCATGAGTCAGTTAGAGAGAATCGTCTGTTGCGTGAGGGACATCAGTAGGAAGGCGTCATGCTTCTTTGACAAGATAAATTATTAACATGAAGTTCATGTTGTTTTAAGCTCGGGAAAACAGTGATATGACTGCATAAAAAATTGTCTTAAAGTGGTCACGAATTTTTTAAGAACGAATAAGTTATCAGTAGTAGGTTATATCAGTGCAAGTATGTTTCGTATTTTCGTGGGCTTCAAAATACAATATTGACGCATTTTTCACGCCTGGAAAAATATAATGAACAAGGTAAAAAGAAAATATGAGAAATAATATCAATGAAATAAGTTCGCAAGGTCCAACATTTCAAATCAGTAATAATAATTATCATTCATTCAAGAACACTCAACAATATATTGAACTGGAAATTAAATTTAACATGAGCTCATCGTTCTCCAAATGAGAAGAAACGTTAATAAATTGATGCTGCAGTGAGCAGTTAACAATGGACTTAAAGCAATTTAGTTAAAAAAGTTCATCCATCAAGGTCACTGCTGT
Organism: Morinoia aosen; assembly: GCA_030386875.1. Taxonomy (NCBI): domain Eukaryota; kingdom Metazoa; phylum Arthropoda; class Malacostraca; order Amphipoda; family Talitridae; genus Morinoia; species Morinoia aosen. The sequence continues at coordinate 49,512,228 of CM059573.1, read as the reverse complement.
ACCCAGAATCTTGTTTAATGATGAACTTGAATGTACTTAGTTAAGTAAGGTTCATCAGGACAGGCCACTACCGTACCTGCAGTCTCGTCTTCACGAGCTCGACAGGGGACGCGATGAAGGACTGCACGAAGCCGGCACAAACTCCTGCGGTGAAGTGGCTTCTGCAAACACAAGTACAGGGAATTAGTGCCAAACATTCTCGGAAAGTAATCATCAGTTACCGAAGTCTGTCCAGATTACTAGTGAAAAATGAAACATCTTCTTGATTAACTTTCATCGTATGCTATTTTCTTTCGGTTATAACACAGTTCATGAGGTTCTTAACAGCTTTTCAGAGATAAAGGTACTAATATAATTGTTGTTGTCGTAATTATACACCATTGAAAATTTTTAAATTTAGTTTACTTAAGCTGATTAAAATGATTTAGAAATAAAATAACCGCAATTTAAAAAAAAAATTATAAGCCTCAATACAACGTACTGATTGTAATTTTATTTTCTTTTAAGGAGAGAGAATGTAAATGTGAGAAAACCGTAACTTTGAGCCTAAGCTTGCTCATAATGCGACTCAAATCTAACTCAGCACTCACTTCAGAGAGTCGGGATTATCGAAGCGCTTGGCCACCGAGCCGTGGACGCCGAAGATGATTGCGTTGACGACTCCCACCCCCGCCATGGGGGAGGCCATGCCCCTGTACAGGCCGCGAACCTGCCCACACAAACACAAGTTAGGCCAAGTGCGAAAACAGGGACCAAAACCTCAAACTTTCCCTGGATGACCTCAGTTCAGAAGGAATAATTTCTAAAGCAAGAGTTACTATGTAAAAGTTTCATTGACTTTAGGAGTAGAGTAATACTTAATCGGAAAGGCTTCACTCGAGGTCGTTTTAAGCTCAACACATACATTTGTGAAAAACAGAGTTTTCATTTTCTTATATTTTTTGGGGAGAATTGCAGCGTCGTTTTCTTGAACCATTATCAAAGACTTAGACCGTCTGCTGAAAAATATCAGGTACTATTTTCATGTGATACACACTGTGTTCAAAGTTTGAATTTTCAAGATAGAATTTTCATAAATTTCAAAACCAATTAAATAATTAGTTTAGCATAACAACAGGAGTCACGCAAACCAATGAAATAACCTGAAACTTACGCCTTCTTTTTTGACGGTCTGAGCGAAGCAGTCCCATGTTCCTCGGTACTGAGGGTTCCTGAAGTCTTGAGTCTGCAGTTTGACCTGCGCACAAAGAGAAGAAACTGTTACGTAATTTTCTTAAACGATGTGTACCTCAGTATCATGTTCCGGCTTCAGCAAGTAAAATCGGTAAACTAAGAGAAATTTACCGCGTAATACCAGTACATATAGTAAGACGTAGTTTTTAGCAAAAACCAGAGAACAAGTTTCCAAACGTTTTACATTTTTACAAAACTCTACGTAGCTCAAGCAACACCAGAAAGAAAACTAGTCTGTCATCATTAAAACTTGTGATACTCCACGCTTTCCATTAGAATTCTTTAAATGATTAGCTTTACGGTTACGATATTCTAAAAATGGTCACCACCTCAGGTCAAAGGTCAGAAGACTTGCACACTTGCATCGCACACTCCCTGACTGCGCTACTCCCGCGCTGCGCACTACTACGAGCTACGCCGCGCCCTTGAAAAGATGAACTTTCAGGTAGGCCTGAACAAGCATTGGAGACGCACAACAATTTTTCTTATTTTAGCGCAATAAAAATCCAATGCAGTCACATCGTCTTCCAAAGGGAGGCTCAATATTGGGATTGAGTTTTAGATCAATATTTACGTTCTAGGGATATGTTTAGTATTCACTTTTTCCGTATCGCCTGAAAAGACTGAATCAATTCTTGAGAGCACGCTAAATTTACCACTTTCTTTTTATGAAGTTTTCTCTACTTTTTATGGTGATAATAAAACCGAGATGTAACTAGACTAGACACCATCAGTTTTTTTTTGCATAAACTAACAGGCAAGTTATCTATTTATTTACTTCTGTGAACTCGGTGGAATTCTTGACAGAAGCAGAACTATTTTCAACTCTCCAATACGAATATTTCTGTGCCCTATCACACCTTATGCATAAATACTCGTGTAAACGCACGCAAATATTTTGTGTTGGCAACCTCTATCCAAAAGAAACAAAGAAAAAGTAGCGCTTGAATGTTCGAACTTTTCCCCGCCGGACCTGCTCGCCAAAGGTTACCTCCTCTCTCTCGCCAGAGCTAAATTCAGACACGGCGGTGGCGCCGCTCGAAGACCTGGAGGCCCTCTAGCGCGCCACCTGCATTCATGCACACACCTCTATCTTGCGAGAGCTAAATTTAGAAACTGATACTAGGGTTGGTATGGCAGCATCTGCAGTGCGTGCTCATACGGAGTTACTTCTGCCCTTCACGCTGGAAGCAATATAATCAAGCTTACGTGTAAACGTAGGAGTGTTTGCAAGTATGTGAAAGTACTCGAGTTGCATTTCTAGAGTTATTGACATGCTAACCTGGTTTTTGAACCATAGGAGTCGAGGCTGCTGAAAATTGCTGGAAGCCTTTGAATTCTACGGATTTTTTTTGAAAACTCTTTAGTTTCAAAAAACTGACGCTCAGAGCGTTGGCTGAGTTGTTGCCGTGCAACTCTCAGTAGCTAGATGAGTTGAGGTCACATGAAGAATGAGACAAAATGGCCGCCCTTCAAAGATACCTAGAAGCAACAGCTGCTGAGGTCTCGGGGTCTGCTCTAAAGCGCCTTAGCAACAGCTGTCGCCCTCGAAAATTGCGTGTAAATACGGAATATGCAATGTCGGTTTGACTTAGAATCTTCGTCGGGGAAGTTGTAATAGTGAGCTGATGAAATACTGTTCGTACGTGGGAGAGACGCTCAAAATTATATTCAATCTTTGCCTCAATTATCATAACGACAAGATAAGAGGCTGACATGCATCAGATAGAGACGTTCATATTGAGAGCACGTACTGGAGATGGAAAATCTTGTTTATGATACCGAACTCGCAAATGCAAGAACCAATTTCTTTCAACTGAGTTGTTTGTTTTTTAATTATTATTCGAGTGTAAAATGTTAGGGACATTTCTGTCCAAGACGAATTGTAATGAGATTGTGAAAACTAATGGCTTTGAACAAACTTCAATGCATGTATTACTCAGACGCTTCACCAAACGTACACAAAACATAAAATTAAGCTTTTTTAGAAGATAATTACTAAAATTTGAATGAATGCACTACTCAGGTGCTCGTGAAATTACAGAAGTGTTCCTTCTTGATTTAAAATATTCCCAAGAAAATTGTCAATGGCTAACGGTATTTCAGTGATCTCAGACGCGTTATTTCATTTTTTCATTACCATTATTTCATTTTTCTGTGTACCATTATTTTCATGTGTACCATTATTTTCATAATGGTACACAGTTAAAAACGCTGCTGCGGTTCAGCAGCTACATTCATTTTTAGGACGCTGAAGGTAGTATCATGTTCGTCCAAGAATATCCTCGCGTTTCGTCCGCTCGACTACAGTCGGCATTTTTAGCCGTGTGTTGAACGGCTAGGGAATATTCGCTCAGAGACAGGCGCATGAGCAGGAGCGCTAGAACGAGTTTCGACGAAACATCCAATCGAGCAGGTTTTTGCAGCTTCACGGCACCCCGAAGCTTACAAGCCAGGGATCCAAGAGCTGAGCCACCAGCGCACCATTTCTAACCCACGTGATCATGCATGCAGTGCTAACCATCATAAATACTGTGTGTTCTGAATCCATGTGCTCGAATATTTGAGACCATGCGCTGTGTGGATGGTCTGAGCTCGGACTGGGAGCGAATTTTAAGTTTTTACGCTCATCCGAAAAAATGTACACGATAGCAGATGTCAGTTGCTAAAAATAGACAGTTGCTAGCCAGGGCTTGGATTGGTCGACAGGTCAGTCGCTCTGAAGGTGGGTGCCTCCATAGTGAAAGGTTGCGTATAAACTTATAAGATTTCATTGAGGACAAATAACACATGTTGTCTTCGCAAATTACTTGCTCTCATAAACATAATTGTTTGTATTTTTTCATGAACAGAAAACTAATTTATCTGTTTAGTAAAAACACTATGTAGTAAAATTACTCTCATTTCATTCAGTGGTAGATTGCATCCAAGAACAACTACTGATAATTACTAATTTTCAATCCTTTCATTGGGAGTTCGAAAGGAATTTGCTGTTTTTTTCGGTCAGAAGTGAACAAGCCGGCCAAATTATTACTTAAGTTCACAAAACATGATAGTCAATAATGTTCGAAGAGAACCATGCCTCTAAACTACAGAAAATTTGTTATTATTCTAATGGTTTATACAGAACAAAATTCTTCTATTAGGCTATTTTGGAATAAGTTTATCGTTTTATCACATCTCACCTTGACTGTGTCGAAGGGATGCCCTACGGCGACACCGGCACATCCTGTCAAAGAAATTCAAAGTTAGTACTTGTTCTAGGTCAATAACTAAAATTGTATTGACAGTATAGAATCGAAGTCAATTGTTATTCTATTGGGTCAACATTCATATTTTCATTATTGTTCATTGATGTTTATCGAAATGCAGCCGTAGTTCGTCGTTGTCGTATTATACAGCTGATATACGCGTGATCAACTTTCAGAGGCACGTATTTTCTCTGACATATACAATAAAATTACCAAATACAGCAAGAAGCGGAGTGATGAAATGATCAAACTCAAGAACTCTTGTCTCAGTTTCGCACAAGCTTCACAGCCCTGCATGAGTCAGATCCACATCAAATGAGAGTTCAAAATATCACTATTGTAAAATCAAACTGAAGAGTTTCAAAACAAAAGAAACCATCGAAGGAACAATGTGCATTGATTTTCTCCCTAAGAAAAGTTCAGATTTGCGCTAAACAATCCTGCGTGGAAGACCAACTTAAGGCAGAAATCAGGCACGTTGAAATGACACCACGATTGTTGGCGTTCGAGGAACGTCGACCTGAAGCGACCGTGGAAAGTTCCTTCCATGCAATGACCACAGGATGGACACGCTTGTTCCATATGGGGCTCATGGATATCTAGCCAATGACAGCAAGGCCTTCAATTGAAGCTCAATAATTTATCCAATAAGCGCTGCGACCTTGCGAACGCTGAACGATTGCAATAGACGTGAGCGTTGGAAAAGGAGCCAGTGACAGATTTTATTACGGTCAACAAACTGATAATGAAATTCGGTAAATATCAGTATAATTTTTGGATAACCCTGGAAATAGGTACCTTAGCTACGGTGAAAGGTTAAACTAAACTTAGGGTTCCTCATGTGTTAATGGGCAACGATCATGGAATTGAAAATATGCAATGTTGACATGCTGGCTGCATGTGCAGGTGAATGTGAAAGATGCTTAAAAATGGTGATCGTAAATATTTTCTGCCAAATAAGGTAAAAGTAGCTATCAAAGTTTAGTTCGATTTTATAATTATTCCATGGTTTACTCAAAGCATGTTGCGTTTCCATTCAGTGCAACCGTTCCCCACAACCAAAATCAAGAGGTAATGGGAAGCGTATAAGATGGAAGGGTGAGGAATACTTCCATGATGTTCAGCATACAGTTGCTTTCATTTTCAAAACGCTAACTATTATTTAAAAATTCCTAAAACGTTTTGCTGGTAACTGAGCAAGAGAATTTTACAAGTCTGAGGCCACGGATCCAAACAAGAGGCTGGCGGTCCAGCCTGTTGCGCCCCAGCCAGAGATCAAGTTGTGCTTCCATGCAGGCTCAGCGTGGTCTTCCAAGCTGCTCGAGCCAATCAGAATCAAGCCACACCTTCGACAAACCCTCATCTAACCAATCACAGGTGCTTTAAAAATAGCTACATTTTCTAAAAGTCTTTTCCAACGAGCTTAGACTTTGGCCTCTCTCTTTTTGTGACCAGACAATGTATTCCAGGTATTCGCCTGCGTGGGGGTCTTCGACAGAGGAAATTTCCACTGTCTTCTGCTAGCAAGAGGAGTAGCTGAGATCGCAGCAACGGTGGCCACTGAGTTTATTTTGAGTTTCCGGTTTGCTTTGAAAAGCACGCCAGTGAACCGATTTTGCAGTTCTCCCTTTGCATCACGATATGGTTTCTTTGCTCACTTATGCAAATGCATCTCGACACCTAAGAAACAGTAAGTTACGAGGATGAAAGCCAGAATTGTAAATGATGAAGAGATATTTTTCAACCAAAAAAACGTATTTGTGAGATTGGCGGGAAAATTTAGGTCAAAACTCCCGCTGGTGCTTAAGAGGAAGAACTAAACTGGTTAACGGGCACACATCTAATTACACGAGAATTGTGACTATAATTTTAGCTGCTTAAAATATGAGAAGACACTTTTTAAGGAGGGTATAAAGATATCATGAGGTTAGACTGAGCCTAAAGCTATTTATTCATTTTTGACTGTTAGAACTGGCATAAGGCACAAAAATGTAGTGAGATGCATAAAAATTCACCCATCAGCGTAAGTTTAGTTCTTATTCGAAAGCAGAGTGTATAATGAGTTCATGCTTATTAATAATTAATGGCTTTCTAGGGACAATCAAAAGGCAGACACTCTACTTAACATGTTAAAAGTTAGGAGTCTGAGATCTTTGAATGTTCTGGTGACCTATCGATCAATTTTAGGGACTTGTTTTACTGCGCGTTATTCTGCCTGGTGGAGTCGTTGGTCCAGGCAGTCCTGGGCCAATGCTAGTTTTACCTTAGAAATGTGAATTATACGAGAAGAACCAATTATGCTCTTTGTCTTTCATGTTACATGAGAAAGCGCTCGCAAATTGAAGGTGATGCAAAAATTACGCTTGTGAATTATAAGTTACAATTACACCCTAGACCATTAGGTGACGTAGTAATGACGGCAATGAATTTCAAGCGACAAAGTAATCACGCCCGCGAACTATGGGTGGCAAAGTAATTACGTACTTGAATTTTAAGTGGCAAAGTAGTAACACCTCTGAATTTTAAGTGAAAAAGTAATTACGCTCCAGAATTTTAAGTGACATAGTAATGGCAGCCGTGAATTTTAAGGAGCGAATTAATCACGTCTGTGAACAATATATAAGAGACATAGTAATTACTTCCAGAATTTTAGGTGGCGAGGTAATTACACTCCTGAATTTTAGGCGACAAAGTAATTGCGCTTGTGAGTTACAGGGGGGGATAGACATACAATAGCTATTTTTTTATAAAAATATAAGTCAGCAAAAATTAACCCTTTTTTCCATTGTGAGGTTTGTTTGTAATAGAGACATGAATCTCATTGGGTTAATGGTTTTTAACTTTAAGCTTTTTTTGTATCAAGCTGAACATTACTAACAGGAACAATGGGAATGTGCTAGTGTACATAGACTAAATATGCTACAACCGACTCAACCTAAATATATAAAATCACGAATCTTAGCGTAGTACGCAATGAAATAGCAAAAACAAAACCAGAAGACTGAGTGTTTGTTAAAAAAATTTTTTTCATCATTCATAACCTTTCGAAATGCTCTTTTGATGAGTACAGTCAAATGTCATGGAAAGAATGTGTGAGAAAGTTGAAGTACAGAGGCAGTGTAAGTTTAAAAAAGGATAAATGTATAGAAAAAGAAAGAAAAATAGTCGCGAGTCCACACGTGTATTAATCTTTATCCTCGTGAAAGAATCACGTGCGTGCAGCATGCTGGAAAATGCTCCCTCTACAGCGAGGTCACTGAGTTTGGGATCACTCTTTATTTTGCATTGAAGTCTCCGCCTCTTGTGAGACGCAGTTCAAGGAATTTGATTGCTCCGCGTCAGCTTTGCGCGGCCAGAAATATAATTTCAGCGAATTTCAAGCAACATAACGCTCCCGGGGTGTAATTTTAATTTTTTGTTTCGACATTTTCAATAAGCATCGACTCTTAAGCCACAATCAATGAAACGGAAGGCGTACAGTAACTTTTAGATATTTTGTTCAGAAAGTCTCATAGCAAAACAAATAAACATGAACGCTGCACTGCAATAACTTTTGAATCAAGAATACAGAAATATCTGCAGAAATTTCTAACAAGTATATGTATTTCTGCTTTAGAAGATGGACCACAAAAACACAATCTTATATAAATGACCGTGCGAAAGTAAATAAATGAACCAATTTCGCGGGGCATCGCTGATAAACTTCTGTTTTCTACGATAGAAACCGCACAAAAATACTTCGCTTAATTATCACGTTATTGCATCATGATATCAGAGTTTAGGACTTGAAACCCATCCTGTATAAAAACAACGTTGCAACAGTGAAACCTCTCACCAATGTGAACAAATTCTAGCCCCCACAGATGCCAGAAATTACGTAAAAAGATTATTTACTGTTTGATAACACGGTTAAAGTCAAGACTAGAAAATAGAGCAACTCACCTCCAGCTAATCCAGCTGCCCATTCAATCATTGTGGATATGATTTCTTCTTTTCAAAATACGAGGTAGACAGTAGAGTTGATCACGTGGACGCTTGAATCGATGAAGAAAAACGATCCCGCTTACAATAATCAAACAAGTCTTTCCTAAACTTCTAGAGTTCTTTGACGAAATACTTAAATATACTTTGAATACTAGTTTAAAATTGTAAATGAATATTACAGATACAATTGAAAGTTATATAATTCCGGAGATTAAACAATGTAGGACTCTCAGTCTCGTATGATGGACAAAAATAGTTAACAATGACCGGGTAACGGAAGTGCAGCAATGACATTTCCTCGATTAGCATAGTACCGAAAGAAAGCAATAATTTCCAAAATCTTCGTCTGTGCGTCGATTCTTGAATGACCAAGCATTGGATGAAGTTCAAACACAAATAGACGGAATTCACGTGACCACTTTACAGTTCCAACAAAACTTTCGCTTGCGATGTTGACGGAAGTGATTAAAATTCAGCAGTCGAAAACCGTTTTTTTCACTTTTTTGATGAGTAGAAAACTACGAGAACAAATGGAAACTTTCTCAGCGCTTGAACTGTGTCAATGTTACGACAGTTAGGACTTGTTTAAGAACAACGATCTGACGGCAACCACCTTTATAGACTGCGGCGCGAGTGGGCGGGGCTTGACACTGCCTTCTGGAGTTGGCTCTCACGAGGGTGCCTACGCAAGTGCTCGTGTACTTGGAGTCTCTACCATAAAAACTTAGTTGTTTTAAATAAACATCTAGAGTACTCTAGACATCTGCCAACCATTACAAACCAATATTCAGCACGAATTTTGTGCGAAAGTGCTATGTTGTGGCATTCATAAAAAAGTGAAAACCCTGATTTCAGTTTTTCTAACAAAAGTTCAACTAAGAGCTAATCATAACGCGAAGTTTAAGATGGTTTATTGGTAGCAGCACAACTGGATTGAATGCTTACGCACATTTGACTTCGATTCATTTTAGGAAACTTCGGCGCATAAAAGTATGGGGAAGTCGGAGGACGGAGGTGCGCTGGGCTGCAGAAGGAGGCGGATCCAAAACAGGTTAATGGCAGGCCAAGAAAATCTTTAGATAAAGACGACTCGCAACCAAGCGGTATCTGCTGTGGTTGATTTTATGTTCTCAGGGTACGTAAGCCCAACGATACTTTGAATATTCTTTTGAATATTCAAAGTAAATGAATTGAAAATTGGTAGAATTAAGCTTGCTGCTTAGGTTTTAAGCCAACTGTAAATGCTTTATGTAGGTAAAGCTTATTCCGCAATGTAATTTTTTTTTATACGAGACAACCGTGATAAAGATATAATTATGTGCAAATTTTGTTTATGTGTTACCTAGTGTATAACTGTTTTAGCCTATTTCGCATTTACCGGGGAAAATTTTTAGAATTGTTGTCTTTTATATTTGAATTTTCTTGTCAGATACGTAATCGATCGATCTAGGCTACCGCGTAACGTAACGCCTATTGAATGAAGGTAATTCATTTTTACCGGTTATTGTAAAGAAATTTGCACAACAAAATCTGTATTTTTCAACAACTTCAAGTTTTTTTACTGCAAACAACGAAGATGGCTAGCAAGTTTCGAAGTGAGAGTACTAAGTAAGAATAAATATCAGATATTGTAGAACAAAATACCTAAAAAAGAACGGTACCTGATGATGTACGTAGAAAAACTTAGCAAAAACAGAGACATACGACATTTCTTGTTTAAAAGTATTTGAAAAAAGACAAATATCTGAAGTTGGTTAAGAAAGGCTCCAAAAGCTGTGGGGAAACATACCTGTTAAAACAAATACATTAAGACTTATTTGTAATAGAAAACAATATTCCACAAATAAGGGGGTCAACTGTTGTACGCAAAAGTTATTCATACAGACAAGTACGACTGACAATAAGTACAGGAAAATACTGAATATTTCAACAGCTTAACGTATTTCAATCTACGATACAAAATAGTGAGCATAGAAATTGAAGTAAAATACTCATTTACTTTTATTCACAGTGCATAAATATCTGCGCACAAAAAAATAACTTTACACGATGCCTTAGAAGTATAAATAAGTCAAATATATCTTTACGTTTACGTAAGTCAACATCTAATGCGATTTAACTGTCCTTGTATTCGTACATAATTCTTCCTCATGTAAAAATGAAAAATATGATACTTCGCTTGTCTCTACCTGCACAAAATGTTAAGCTTAAATTTTCTATAGATCGACGGCACAATTTTTATTGTTAATAATCCCATGCTGCTGCTATACTGACAAGCCGCACCGTTCTTTGTCTTTATTTTAGCGGCATCTCATTCTATTTTATTATTGGTTACTCAACGTCTTTTTACCAAAGGTTTTTATCGAGGGGCCGAAGAGCGTCATGCTGCTCGTTGCGATTATTCTTCAAGCATGATATTCCAACGCACCAGGGTGAAGTTGAGCTCATGGCAACATCTCCGATGTTTGAGTGATTGGAGGTTAACGGCAACTTGCAATACGGCGTAGCTTGAATCCGTATAACTTCGGCTACATACTGCGCATGAAGTACTTTACTGCCATCATCGACATGCGTATGTCACTATAGTCTTTTCTAAAATCCTTGTATTCCATTATTCCAGGGAAATCAAATCAACGATTTACAATCAACGAAGAGAAAAAGAGACAATACCCGAGATTGACCTCAAGTTTTTTCACGATTTAAAATATGTTAAAATGTAATCAATTGGGTGTTTCATCCAAGACTCGACAGTGAACCAGTTTGGAGCTGGGGCTCGAAGCACATATGGCGCTGGCGACTTTATCAGAAACCGGAATGATCCGGCGCAGCGATCTCCGACACTTGGAGGATGTCTCAAAAACTCTTGGGCGGGCAGCTTCTGTTCTAAAAATATCACACTAGTCTCGACTGAGCGCAACTTTTAATGATATCCAAGCAGGGAACATGGACTAGAAAGAGAGCTCTGCAGCTGTGCAAGACGGCACGTAAAAATATTACTTCATAATATGTCAAAAATGTGTGTCAATTATGTGTAACTTAAGTAAAAATAATATAATGAAATAACTCTGATTGTATCTGCCTTCATCATCTTTGATTCATTCTGCAGGCTGATGGAGATTCTTGTGTAAATTGATATGGCTGAAATTAAGCATTTCTTCTTGGAAAATAGTTTGTTCCTGTGCTTGTCTCTCAGCTACGAAGAAATTTTGATTTTTTCATAGTAAGCGTATTCGAGAGTTAGAGACAAAACACATCATTAGCCAGGGTGTGCAGCCGGAAAAAAAATGGCATTCAGCAATGCTCGACAAATTACGAAGATCTTTTACTGTTCTTAGTTTTATAAACTATTTAAAAAAAATAAAATGATTTAATTGTAACGCATTTGAATTAAATTAGAGATAGTTGTAGCCATTACTTAAAGCTCAAGTATCAACTCATAAGACGCCATTTAAACATTTCACTCAATAGCTTCATTCTCATAGGAAAAAGGGAAGTACATAAATGAATGAATTCTAAACGCTTGTTTTGGTTAGTATTGATCAAGTTTAAGTATAAGTTATATATTAAGCGTGTGAATTTTTTAGGTGATTGGTGGTTTTAAGGGGTCAAGCAGGCTATTTTCATCTTGCGAGAAATTAAAAGCGTAGAAAACTAACATTTATCATGTTTGGATGCAATTTTTTGGGGATTTGGAGTTGGGAATTTTTTGAAGATTAAGATCATAGATCTTTAACAAAGCAGCCCATGACGACTATAGTATCGATGCGGGTCGCCGTTTCTCCCACTTTCAAAACATCTGTAATTCAAGGCTATGGAACGTCATATCGTAGCTCAGTGATAAAGAATATGACAACGACGGAGGCTACTGTGACTTGCAGGTTATAGGATCACTCGCTATTCGTGTACTAGTTTAAAGAATTCGAAACTTAGCAGATCTTGGTGCTTCTTCTCAATGGGAAAAAAGAAGTGAGTTAGCCACGGTTCTCTCCTCAACTGAGATTTTTGAAACGAGCACCGGCTAGACTTGAGGCAACCGTCAATGCGTCTCGGAGCTTATTAAAAAGAAATTGGAACACCATCAAAAAAATTGCATGAAAGAGCTTAATAAAAATCAAACCTCTAAAGGGGTTTTTGGAAAGTTAACTGAAACTCCAATGTACAGGATGATTTTAAACATCCTTATAAAAATAAAGCCTCGTCTTTCCTTCAAAAGAATTGCATACTACCATGTCGTTCTACAAGAAATATTTGTTCCTGAAGTAAAGAGATCACAAAACCAGATCCCTGTTGAAGGACGGCGTTATCTCTGCCGTCGCTATCGCTGCGGTGCACGATGCTGCTTCTCTCTCTCCCTACGGCTAGTCTAGGCATGCACCAATTCTTTATTATGAGTTAAGAATGACTTATAATCTCTTTCTGAACATATTTGTGTCGCAGTGACGAAACATTGAGAAATAAATGAAAAAAGTAAGGAAAGAAACAATTTGAAGTGTGTACTTCTGTAAAAGGATAATTTGAATTGACTTGTAACTTGTGATAAATTTTGGTTCTACACCCTCATACTTGATATTTCATGCTTTTGGAAGGTAGCTAGAACTTTTTCACGTCAAATTAATCAAACTCAAAATTAAATTAACAATACTCCAGTTCAAACTCATATTACTCAAGTTCAAATTCTCCATACTCATGTTCAAATTCATCATACCCAAGTTTGAATTCAGTTAAATTAAGTTTAAATTCATCTAACTCAAATTTAAATTAATCATAATCTACTCCAAATTAATTACATTCAAGTTTAAATAATTGGATTTTACTCCAAATTTGTTAAATTTAAGTACAAACTATTTCATATTCATTCAAATCAATTATTATCATCGAGCTTCCCAATTCTTTGAAAGTACATTTATGTGAAACTGAGCATTAGGCAATATTTATGAACTTTATGTTTAAATCTGTACTAGAAATTTTTTATTTGAATTTTTTGTCTATTCTCCTAGTGTTTTTTTGATGGAAAAAGTACCTTAAAAGTTACCTGCAATTTTTAATCTTCACATAGGTATATTTTCGAATTTTTCACTATTGCCTATTCAATTTCATTGAATACTGACGAGCAGTCAGTGATGAACAATACAACTCCAAGTGTAAAAATTCAACCAATGTTCATAAAAACCAATTTCAAGTTCTAACTAATCCAAACGCGGTATTTGAAATGTTTCCAAATATATTTTCAGATAGATATTTTAGTAACCGCGCCTAATACATGAATCAATATTAGGGAAACTCGGGAGTTGGTGAAGTCTTTGTTACAGCGACACCCATCATCAGTACTGCAAGTAATCAGAGAGTAATGCGGATGTAAATATACCAATCTTATTGAATGAAGCACGTGGATGATCGAACATTATTGATACATAGTATTTTTGTTGATGACGCATGTACACAAGTGGAAAATATTACTGGGGAAATGCGCAGTCATAGAAAGCCGTATCAACAATACGAGGTTAATTAAAGCGGACGGGAATAATTTAAGAGGTGCCTAGAACGGTGTGTCTGTCCTTATTAGTCAAAGACTAAAAACCTGTCCTGTGGAAATAAAATGGAATTTGTGAGAATTTCTTCTCACATAACTGTAAAAAACTTACATAGATGGTCAGTTATATGAAAACGAAATTGAACCTTGCCTGCATCTCCTGACAGAAATCTGGGTGTTGTGTTTTGCGCAAATCAATTAATTTCTGAGGGCAGTGTCGACAGTGGCAAAGCTAACAACGAAGCAGTGTAGTGAGTATGCTTACTACCTAGGTTGTCAGACTGCAATACATGCACAAAGTGTCTTCACTAAATACTACGTCAGGTTCGATAAAACACATAATTAGAATGGAAAATAAATGAATTAACGTAAAAGTAAATGCGACTAAAGGAAGCTGTGAAGGGAAATGAAACCATCGTGTAAATATAGAAAAACAGGGTAATATAGTTACCAGTTAGTAACTACTTAGAGCACCTGAACAACTCACGCGCTACCAATCTAATATGAATGCAATGCGTTATAAAGATAAAAATGAAGAAAGAAGGAAAGACCCACTTATTACAGTTGCCAACCGACAAGACCGTAACAATGATATTGCCTCCCACGTATGTGATTGGTGAAACCGTACCACAGAGGAGCAACTGTGTTATTTTAGTAAATTTTCTGCTCCCACGCCGCTATTCACGATGACTAATGCATACTAAGTGCGGATTCAATTCTATTCATTCACAAATTCCGATCGCTCACTTACAAGATTTTTTCTGATTCATCTGTAATCAGGGTACGGAACCGATTCGGAAATTTTTTTTTTAAATATACTGAACGGTGAATCTCATAAAATATTTTTTCGTTGAAATGCCAATCATTTGACCACTAAAGTGTTTTTTTCCTAACGAGGATATTTATTTCAACTACTTTCATTGATAAAGATCAAACGTGTTTATTTGGGTGATGCCTGTAGCCAAGATATCACCGTACATCCCTGCCAGCTAACGAGAGTGATACGCTAGATACAGACGTAAAAATATGCATACAAAAGATATTATTATTATGTACAGGTGTTCGTCGACTGATACCAAAAGTCAGCGTAAAAAATTACATTCAAATCTCCTAATCCAGCAGTGGTTGCTTTTTCTTTAACATGTAATGTTAAAGAAAAAGCATTTGATTGGTATCCAAATGAAAGCATACTGAAAGCAAGAGATCAATAGAAAACGAATTGATTTTAAAATGGATTATTTCTTCACTGCCAGCTTCAAGAAGCTCAGAGAAAAAAGTGTAATGAGCTTTTAAGCGTGCGAGTCAAAGAATGTTACGGGAGATAGAAACCTGATAGTGTCAACGCAGAGCCTAAGGCCCGGTCATATTTCTTCCGTATGTTGACTTCTGGTGATTATTGTGGAGGCTTCTATAATTAGGCCTACTACCAAGTGTGCATTTCAATAAGGTGGCAAGTGGCCGGACCCGTGGAGATTCCGCTCTCAAAAATATCGTTCTGTTGGCTGTCCCCGGGAAAACTTCACGGATGTTTTTCGAACTTGAATAACCTAACTTATCCAAACACATTCTAGCATAATCTGATCTAGCCGAACGTCCTAACCTAATATAATTGATCTCACTATTACATGGCCTGTCCTCTTCTATCATTTCTGGCGAAATGATTTATCCTTGCCTATCTTAACTTTTTCTAAACTTAACCTAATTAATTTTGGACAAATCATGAATTACCTATCGACCTTGCAACATTTAAACGTATGGATTTACAAACACATGCAGGACGAAACAATAAATTTAGATAAAAGATTATTTGCTACCAATATATCAGAAATAAAATGCCCTAAGTCGGATGAAAACATCCCTGTACTATATCTTGTTAGACTGAGTTGGGTAAAGTTAGCAAGTGACCAATTACCGTCTCAGCGTGACTGCGGAAGTGGGGACAGGGAATGAGAGTTGCCCTTAATTCGTCGGCGAGAATCTTACATCAGTTTACCATGAAGCCAGCCAGAATACGAATGAATAAAACTACTGTATTCATTGCACAATTTCTAAAAATCAGGTCATCCTGATACATTCTGATCTGGAGCGATACAAAAGTTATTTCAGGTCAGAAAGTCACCTCAAATGAAAATATACCCTCTCATGCCTGTTAATATTCGGATAAAGACTGTTAATTTCATGCATTTTCGCAACTTAATTTTTTATATCTTTTCAGACGGAGCAATTCGTGATGACATGCTCAGACGTTTAATTTTGAAACATGTTTACTGTTTGAGTGGCATTGATCATGGGTTCATTAGAGCCCAATTAACAGCGAGAGAAGTTCCCAAGTGCCAATAGTCGCATGCTCACCTACGCTTCAAGGCAGGTGTGGTGATAACTAGACATCTCAACACTCAACTCTCCACTCATGCAGATAACAACAGGAAAGAAACGCAACAATTAACTGTCCTTCAAAAAAAGTTCATTGAAAGGGAAACTGACTAACAGAGCATAATCGACAACTCCCCTAACGAGGTTATTATGCGAGTCAAATTAAACTAGATACAAATCTCAATCATCTTCACTTCCACATAGACCAGTAAAGAAATGAGATTTGCACTCTAAGTATTTCAACTTCAGCGATTAGAATGCAAAGAAATAAATAAAATAAATGAACTCGTTATCAGTGCGAAATGATATTAAATAAGCTCCAGGGTCAAGTTTGTAACGGGTTCAAGGGAATTTACGAGTTCAAGGAAATTTATTTTGGAGAGAAAGCAAAAAATGATTAGGTTTAAAATTACAGAAGCTTTATTCAGGAATCGAACAAGCAATGTTCCTACTAAGCTTTTTAAACTCTAGCGAAAGTAGATAAGTAACTCCCTCCTGTCGGAAATGGTTGGTCCAAATCAATATTGAAATTTGTTAAAAATAATTACTCCAAAACACTTGTAAGCCTTCAGAAAGGATACTTGCAAAACTACGGGTTGTAACAAAAAGATAAGCTGTAATTCAGTACTTGAAATTGATAATATATAAGCAGCATTGAAAAATATTTTTAATAAGATAAATAACAAACGACAAATTCTACACTGTAATTGAATAAATGATATTGATAATGCATCAAAAGAAGAAACAATTTGCCACTATATTTACTCAGTACTTGTTATTTTACACTTCAAATTTTCTGAGACCTGAATTGAATTTGGAAGAATTCCTTTTCTTCATAATTGTCCATTCGACAGGTGTTGAAACCTGTAATTGTTGCCTCCGTTAGCCAAAATAATCTGTTCCATTGCCTGCGGCAAAGTAAGGAAAATGTTCAATGTTGATCTCTGTAATTCCTGAAAGCCATCTTTCACTGCTCAAATTAATTCATCAACGTCACGCGGTGCTTTTTGATATTGAAGGGATTGGATTGAGTTGAAATAGCCGATGGGTTGTCGATCTCTCAAGAAGTGCCTGCAATGCTGCTCTTCTCTCAGGATCTGTCAAAACTTTTGTCTGTCAGTTACATGTGCACTTTCTATTAGTATCATCTTTATTTGTCATATCCTGCGGGTAATTTAAGAACTTTTAAACATTATCTGATAGAGAAAAAAAACAAAATTATACTTACTTTTACCTCCTTACTTATTAAAGGTTAAAATGTGTGTTCAACACACTGTGCACGCGTTCCTGTACTGTACTCAAAACAGAAGTTCGTTAAAAGACGTTAAAACGCTGAGAGTTTTTTCTCGTGTAGCCAATATTTCCAACCGGAGGGAGTGATACGTTTATTTCCTACTTTGAAAGTTGAAAATTCATCCAAGTTTCCCTCGCAAGGTCTGGGAAGTCGTGAGATGCTGCAGTGCCCCGGCTGTATGAAATGCGCTTGGGCTTCACGGCGGCATGATGCGACAGCCTGAAGTTCTGGGCATCGTCGCCGCTGAGAGAAATGTGGACATCTGTCGGGGTGTTTCAACGCAACAGGGAGGTACACCACAACACAACAGGGAGGCACACCACAACACAACGGGGAGGCACACCACAACACAACAGGGAGGCACACCACAACACAACAGGGAGGCACACCACAACACAACAGGGAGGCACACCACACCACAGCAGGGAGATCACACCACAACACAACAGGGAAGCACACCACAACACAACAGGGAGGCACACCACAACACAACAGGGAGGTACACCACAACACAACAGGGAGGCACACCACAACACAACAGGGAGACACACCACAACAGGGAGGCACACCACACCACAACAGGGAGGCACATTACACCACATCCACCAAGCTTTATCAAACCAGGAATTTCTTATCTACTTAACCAAAGTTAACGGTAACTACGATACCGCTTCACAATAATATATGATAAATATAGTATAAAATGTACAATTTGCAGCCTTCGCCATCCACCATGCCTCAGCACAAAAGGAAAATTTAATCCTGTCGAAACAAAGGAAAAGACGAACAATATCGTTAAAACTTAATTCTCACTCATTAATGCAGTTTTGATTCAACAATTTTGGGTATACACTTGCCTACAAATTTCTGTTCGATAAACAGCTCCACAGAGCTTGCTAGCCAAAAAAATGGCAGCCGTAACTCTCAAAAAATTTTAAATGCGTTCCTTAAGATACGGAGGAGGAGAGAAAACACCTAAATTGTTATTCTATCATTACAAACAATATAATTCAACAACCCTCAAATCAATTTTCTGAGACTGAGCTCCGTAAAATTCAAACTTTATCTCCCCTCTAACAAGGAATGGCTAGAGTAAAACAGCCGTAGCTCGATCAGAGGCAAGGAAATGTGAGGGTAACAGCGATGCCCAAGTTCTCCCGTGATTAAGAAAGAAACGGACGCATATCACAGGATCGTAATTTAACAGTGATCACCTAGACGAACTTCTGATCAATTTGTTTAGATACATGATGGTCGTTCAAGTTGGTTAAGAGCGACGGGAAGCCCGATGCAAGGTAAATTTACGCTATGACGTCTTTCATATGTCATTGAACGATAATGTGGGAGAACGGCAAAGATGGCATAATGATAACTAAAGAACATTTAGAGCGATTGATCCCACAAACTCGAAATTGAAGGAAAGTCCATGAAAATTAGTGCAGCTGCCATTGAGGCGATGAAAATCGCTCTTCGTGAGTGTAACGGGCTGTTAACTGGCGCTCTGCTGTGTCTTTCGGGCACACGTCTCGAAAAACAAAATTATTCGACAGTCCGCAAGATGGAGTACTAATGTACTAAGTACTAAGTACAACAATAAATAAAGCTGCACGAATTTAACAATGCAACACAGACCTTCACGCTGTCCTAAAGGTGCGTTTAAGACGAGGCTTCTCAGCCGTCGCCGCCCAAGCGTTGAAAAACATGGAAACTATTACTGATAGAATCGTAGAAAATCGCAGCGCAGCCATAAGAGAAGTAGGCAACACCGCCTAACGTAATGCTGAACACTGCCATGGGTTCGTTACAATGCTCCCAGGAGAGGTAGGGAAAACTCCTAAGTTTTTCAAACACCAGTTTTAAAATTAACAACATTCCCCTTATAACTCGATGCAATTAGCGCTTGTAGTAGTTTTTGAATAAGCCGCTGAAATAAAAAAAATTGTTTGGGTGCAAGTCCATCTTACTCTTCACATGACGTAATGCGGGAAGGTTGGTTTCTGGTGGCGTTACGAAAGCCTTCGATGACGACGACGTCTCCGCCGAACTCAAGAGACGCAACCTGGTATGTAGAACGACTTTTCTGAAACTCGTCGTTCGTGAAATAAAATGTAGTTGCGATAATCACGCAGTATCTGGTAATGTCGCACGGTTACCATATGCTATATAAAATACCTCAATGTCTGACAATGCTCCATTAACGGTTACCAGCTGCTGAGTGATTTATGTGACTTAATTAGATAGGGAGAACTTGCTAAATTTAAGAATTTTGACGGTAAAAAAAGGATATCTGTGACGTTACATGAAATGACCCACGCCAAGGAACCATAATTTAATGACAAAATTATTGATACGAACAAACTTGTTTCATGACTCCACAATGTCCAGTTATGATCATCAGTGCATGAGAACTTGAGGCAATGAATTCTTAATCAAATTTTAGTTCACTTCCTCCAAACCCCAGGCATGAGAGGCCTTCGTGAATTGTGATAGTTTTACGCTCGTATTTCAAGTTAGCTAATTACTGAGCCTTTTTTTTGAACCAACATTAAAAGCCTGGAGAGCGTTGCCATTAACCGTTGCACATCTTAAAGCGCACCAAAATACATGGAAAACTGAAGAATTCTACCATGCAATACTCGTAAAATAACGTCAAATTTTTTTTACTCTTTCATGAGTCTCCAAGTTTTTGTTTCCTGAGTTTCCTCCTCAGCCGTGCTAGACAACAGTGTTGGAACTCGTAAATTCGAGCCCCGACATCTGCTGTTCTACATATAAAAGCTCAATCTGACTTTGTTAGGTTGACTCAGCGCTGCGCGAAAAGTTCTTGAAGAGAACCTCATCTAAGATTTTGCCCAATTTGTATAAGTTTAAGACACTCCATGAACAATATAAATTAACTAGCAGAGCGTATGCGAGCACAATATAATACTCAAGAACCGATTTTTGTGATTGAAATTTAGTATTTACTTCCGTTCGTTTAATATTTTATTCAGAGCCCATTTTTGAAGATTGATTCAATACCGTAAAACTGACAGCGTGGTTTTGTTCATGTAATTAAATTCTCGTTTTTTTCAATAAGTATCTTTAAGTCGTATCTTCGCTCACTTCGAAAATGGGGTTTATAACCCAAAGTATTGAATTATTGGAATGCATCTTACGGGGATAGATTATAATTCATCACTGATGTGTAAGCAACGCTGGGAGACTTGCCATCGTCGAAAAACTTGAAAGAAGTGACAACGACCACTCTGGTGAACGGACCCAACGACAGTGGGACATGTGTTGCGTGTTATACTTCAACCCCACACAGGCACACGAGATGGTGGGCTGAGGCAAAAAAGTTGAAGGATTCTAGCTGAGAACTTATACATACTGTATACAGGCCAAACTTATACAGATAATCAAAAGAGGGAAATAAATTGGAGAGCAGGTTACCTGAATTATAACTTGAAGCGAAAGGTAAGAGCGCAAACGAGCAGTCATGATTAAATCGTCGTTGGAGGTAAATTACAATTATCTCGTCAGCCTCCCTCACCCTGTCGCAGTGTTTTTGGTTCGTGGTTTTCTTTCAAACAAGGGCATGGTATAAACGTTATTTAGATCTTAACATCTCACAAAAATTTTAATGATGAAACTATCTATTTCTCCAATAATGAACACCATCAATTTGAACTAAAAATGCCTTCACCAAACTAAAATTCACATATGGTGCTAGTAAATCCTGTCCATGCGAGTTATCACAAAATTGTTTACTGCGCCGAAATTGCCAATTCAAATTTGCTATTTTCATTGAGAATTGAAATATTTTCAACATCTACAGACGTAGCATAAATCAAAATCAACAGAAACTTTTACAGCATTAATGATCTCTTAAACTAAATTTCACCGAGCCTGGAAAGGAAACACACTCCCGTTTCTGAAGTGTCAAGGAAATTCGCTGGTTTGTTGCCGGTTCATTGAGTACTATGACGCTATCTCAGAGTACAGATTAATCTGACCGCGTACTTTGACTTCCTTGCTAGCAGTTACGCTATGGCAACATTTGCCCATTCGAGGATAACAGCGTTCCATGCCTGGAAAACGAGCTGATGCCGTTTTTTGCGCCGAGACCCTGAAAGAAAACGAAGAAGAAGATGAAGTCGGCCGTGACTGCCCCATCAAGGTTACTAGGCTAGCGGCCTGGCTGCATTTGTTTTCGCCGTGTGAAGCGGCAGCGAAGTGAAGGTAAAATGCTTTAAGAGACCCATTTCTGTATATACTTCTGCAGCATCTGGCCGTCAAAATTGGATTCGAAGAATTTGTTCAAGTATATTCGTCGTAGGTTTTGGTTTTGTCAGGTGAATTTAATGGAAATGTTTGATTAATGAACGAAAATTACCCATCTCCACGGTCGGCCA
Source organism: Morinoia aosen (assembly GCA_030386875.1). NCBI lineage: Eukaryota > Metazoa > Arthropoda > Malacostraca > Amphipoda > Talitridae > Morinoia > Morinoia aosen. The sequence continues at coordinate 49,490,166 of CM059573.1, read as the reverse complement.
TAAAATTAACTTAAAATTCCTTGTTTCAAATACCAAGGTTGCTAAAATTCCCCTTCTGTTGTGTTTAATGAACAATAATCCACACGTCAATGGCATCAATTTGAATATCGTTATACTAAGACTATAAAAACAATATGAGGTAGACTGGTACCCTCCCATTTTATTGAGGAGGCGTGAGTCTCCTGAAATATCCTCGGGAGAGATAACTCAATTTTTCAAAACCTGATTTCCATAATACGCGAGCGAACATTGGTCGGTGTTTGCAGAAAACTATCTCTTTCATTAAGATTCGTCCAGTATCATTTTTAGTGGAAGAGTTGAAGTATGTGCTAGAGATCTGCAAAATAGTAGCTGATGTGACAGGTAGATTAGTTCATAGAAGTATCCAGGGGCTTGGACAAACGACACAAACACATGGCGTTAAGACAAGATAATTTAGTTTTCACATCACTGGGCTATCATTTTCAGATGAGCACGTTCTTTTACAGTGGGATTATAGTTGTCAAGTGTGTGAATATTTTGTCTATATGGAATGCTGCTGCGCTCTTTTTATTGAAACAACAGCCAACTGCTTCAGCAGGGATCATAGTAAAAACCTGAAAAACAATTTTTAACAGTATCCGAAAATGATCTATTTCAGTAAGAACCTTAAAGAAGGCACTCTCGGAAACGGGATCATTTTTGGAAACGGAACTCAAAAATAAGAGAAAATCCCCAAAAATTAATCTACTAATAGTGCCATCTACCGAGCTATGCACGGCATAGTTAGTCAGTGAATGAAGTGGCTGAAATAGATGGAAGTTCAAAACACATATTCCCTTCCAATCAAGTTGATACACGTCATCTTGTGCATTAATGTTTGAAATAATCTTTCACTAACACCAGTATGCAGTGGTTCAGAGTCGATTTTGACATCTGAGATGAGTGGAAAATTAGGGCCAAGTTCATTTTTTTCCTAACGGGAAGGAAACACTGCGCTGGATCCCCGGAAATCGAACCGAGGACTCATCACTGGAAGATCGAGCGTCCATAATCACTTCATCGGCAACGATGGCATCGACTGATATTCTTCGCTCGTAACTGAAATGGGAGCAAATATGTTCACATTCAAGAGTATTTTACGTTCATTAAACTGATCGTAGGCCAACGTGCTTGAAACTCAAACAGAATATAGTTCTAAATAGTTTGAAAAAATCTTGCCTCCTACATGTCCGGTCCTAATAATGTAATTTGCCATGGGTAACATCGCCGATCTTCAGTCTGCTCTTAAATCGCTTATCGAATATGCTGTTAACTATAGCCAATTTGACCTATATTGTAAAATGCATCATCAAATATCGAGTTAATTATCTCAATGATCAGTCTAATGCGAAACTAGGTTAAACATTATTGTACACCTTAGAATAACGTGACGGTAGGATGCCCTAGAAGTCGCTGAACTTGTTCGGGCCCACAGGTAGCTATACTCAAATTTGACCTTCGTACTAGACATAAGAAACATTCTACCTCTGTATCACCTGTGGTAAATAAATTGTTTAAATTGTTTAAATTGTTTGTTTAAATTGTTTAAACTCATAATGTGAAATCAGCTATTAAATTTTTCAAGTAAATGAATTCATGTACAGCAAAAAATTCAATCTCCTAGCTCTGTGAGAATGTGTGGGTAAAATGAATTGGTCATTGCAGTGGCTTAATTTATCAAAAATGTCCAAAAGTTTATCCGCAGTAACTCAGCCAGTGATGTTACTTTTAACATAATTTTAAGACTGCAAAATAGGCAATCGAATCATCGCGAAACGTCTTTCGTTTTAGGTTTGTAGTCCTGATCATAAACTTCTGTTTTAATTCTTTAAATTCATCAACGAGAACGATGTAACCAATAAGTCGTTGTGCCAAACATTCTTTCATTATTCAGTTGTCCAAGATTTGTGATCATTGTGCCACTGCCTCGCAGCCTAACAGAATGAAACTAGAGGTTATTAACTTAAAGCTCTTTCAAGAACATTAAACTTGCCCAGCTCCAGTTCTGCTCAGCAAACCGATTCGTTACCTGGGTTATAGCATTATTCACCATCTGATACCATATTTACAGTAAATGCTACACGAATTTCATCTACAATCCATTGTTATGTTCCTTTGTCTTTATCAGCCGAAGTTGATGAGGAAACCTAAGATTCTACACCAATTTGTTAAACGCCACCAATTCACCAAAGAAGATCTTACTTGCGGTATATCAAGTGTGTCTGTTTTAGCTTCAGTAACGCTGGCTTGCTGATCTTCTCCGATTTGTTTGTAAATCTGTTTTTGACCTTTATTATTAGTTTATCTATTAAATGAAAAGGATATAAAGTCGTCAACAAGTAAGTTTTATGAGTTTTTGAGCGGTAAAAATTAAAACATCATACGAAAAAAACTTTCATTTTAACTTTTGTTTGTCGGTCCCTATATTTTTAGCGCAAAGTGGTACCTATAAAAACCATCTTCAAGTGGCCCCTACCAAAAACTCAACCTTGAAGTGAAGAGTACAAGTGCAGAACACGACTGCAGCTAATTTAGCCTTGAAGAAGCGGTAGGTGAGGAGCGGCACCAATGAGGAGACCAGAGACGTTACCTTCATTTACCAAACTTACTCCGCAAAAAAGTTCTTCGCCGCCGTAATGAGATGATGGAATGCCAATTATAGAATATGGACAACAATTCCCAAGCGCTCAGGCGAGTTTCTTTTAGATTTAGTTACCAAGGTGCCCAGAAGTAACGGAGAGGCCCGAAGTGGCCTACCTATACTGATGCAAGATACGGAGGGTTGCAGCGATGCCTCCACTATATAGAGGGTCTTCACAAAAACTGCATCCACTGACCGATATATGTATTTATGAAACCAGAACCGCACAACAGTTTAATTCTGGTATATGGTTCCAGTATCATATATACATACATTGGTCAATGGATAAATTTTTTGGGGACACCCTGTATTGGAGGCATTGGTTGTAGTTCACTGATCTCTCAATGCAAATTCCCTGGAACAGCACGTCTTCGAACCGACTACACTGCTTAATATGTTAGACCTCGCTGCCACAAACTCGGACCTCAGACTAAACGGCATATACAAGATGGTCAAATTAGGAGATCACTTCATGTTGAACCTTGCTATCACAGTCAATGGTTATGACGCTTGGGATAAATCAAAATGCATTCCATACAACTCGCGGGAAAACTTCGAACTTATGAAAGAGAAACTCTGCAGTCATGATTTCGAACATCTAGTGGGGAAGAGAAGAATGCTTCGCGATATTAAAATGAATTTCCTTTGCAATAAAGTAGCACAAAGCAGAAAATCCTAACAAAGTAACTAAAACCAACCAACAACCCTCACTGGTTGCTCAGGATATTGGACGCCTCATAAAGGGCAGGCGATATTGTCATAGAAGACTTGAAACCTACCAAACAGGAGCCCATCGTCAAAGAATCGGAAAACGAATGATCAGACTTGAAAATCAGAATAAATGAATGCAAGAGGAGGCCGGAACTAAAATAAAAACCAAAGGGCTTCCACTAATGTTGATGAAAGACAACTCAAGAGAATATAACATTGGACCAAGCGATCTCGACTTTTAAGCCCAAACACATGATCGAAGTAAAGCCATAATCCTAGAAGAATTCCCTCTCGTGAACTCATACAAATCGACCAGCCATGATGACTGAGCTCTCCTACTCTTGCAGAATGTGCAGAAGTAATCAGCGAACCATCAACGAACATCTTCAATTGATTGCTCTCAGCCGTGCTGGTTCCGAAGGACTGGAAACAAGCAAATGCCGCTCCTATTTTAAGAGAGAAATTGAACCAGCACTCAATGACTATCGTCCTATCAGCCTGATACCTCGTCATCTTCTGACATGTTTTCGGTAAGTCAATGAAAAGATTACTTTAAATTCGAATCACAAAATATCTCAAAGCCCAAAATTTGATTGCAGACAACCACCACGAATTCCGCGATAAAAATGAAGCTGTTTCACAAAGCTTCTTGACTTTTTTTGAGAAGTAAATCGAATCTACGACATCACAAAAGCCGTAAGCCTCAAAATATTTGAATTTTATGAATTATGAATTTTATGAATTATGAAGAAAAAGTTCATAATGGCTCAGCCCTTAAATTCCTTTCAAGTTTAAATTCTCACTGTCTGAAACCTGCAATCGGAAAAGATTTTTTCGAAGAGCGCAGTGAATATGTTAAAAATCTTTTTGAACATTACTGTGTTAAAAATCCCTCTAAGTATCAAAGGAAAAGGGTCGACCAAAATTTCACAAAGCTTCGAAGAACAAATTATTTTGCATCATTAGGAACCGTATTTGCTAATACGATACATTTACGATTTCATTGAGGATCCTCGTTTAATAGTATGATCAAAAGAAAGAATGAAAAGCGAGTTCTGAACAGCTCAAAAGCTGATGCATCAAAATTGATGAATTTAAAACTAATTTTCCGCTGTCATCGGCGGGATTTGGTGCCATGATGGCTCAGGATTTGGAAAGCAGCGGGAGAATGAGCCATTCGATGGGCTCGTTTCTGCAGCCAGATTCTGTTCTATTCCATAGTAGGTTCGATCAATAATAGATTTGATATACTAGATGTTTGGTCAATAGTTTACTTGTAACTCTGCTACGAATTCAATCGAAATTTAATTGCGATTTTAAGATATATAAAAAAAAATGAATCAGCATTCTTAAATATTCCCTTCATACTTCGCTTACACACACAAGTAAAAGTTCTGTACAAAATGGCCTCAGATGAAAACATAGCTCTCCTAGTTTCAGATGCTAATCATCAAGTAATAAACACTGAACTACATGTAACCCGTAGGGTTAAATTGTTTTCATACTTATTTTTATAACATAGATATTATTTGCTTGTCATGTATTTTATGGAGATAAAATAATTATGTGTTGATTATAAACATTTTCGTGAAAAATATAGACAAAGAGATGAAGGCAAAGATTATGTTTGTGAAATGAAAATTGTAAAAAATTTAATTTATACAGATTGCATCTACAAAACAGCGCGTGGGAGTCGTAAAATAATCTTGATAATTCACTTTAACAAAAAAGTGAATTTTACTACAGCAAGTATAGTTGACTATTGAGGAGCATGTGTAAGACCAAGACGAACAGGGACTACTCTCAACGTGTTCGTGAATAACTTGAATTCCCTGCAATGCAACGAAAAACAGTGAATGTTACTTTTGTTATTACTAATGGCAAGTCCTAAATTTTGGACGTACATTATTACCTCAAGTGGAGCATTGCATATTACCCGATGTTATTACTCAAAGCATAATGGTATATTATTACTGGGCATGCTATTACTGAATTTTGCCATGTCATTCCTGAATTTTGCCAGGCTTTTTGCCTTTTTTGCCAGTTTTGCCACGCTATTACTGAATTTTGCCACGCAATTACTGAATTTTGCCACGCTATTCTGAATTTTGCCACGCTATTCTGAATTTTGCCACGCTATTCTGAATTTTCCACGCTATTCTGAATTTTGCCACGCTATTCTGAATTTTGCCACGATATTCTGAGTTTTGCCACGCTATTCTGAATTTTGCCACGCTATTCTGAATTTTGCCACGCTATTCTGAATTTTGCCACGCTATTCTGAATTTTGCCACGCTATTCTGAATTTTGCCACGCTATTCTGAATTTTGCCACGCTATTCTGAATTTTGCCACGCTATTCTGAATTTTGCCATGCTATTCTGAATTTTGCCACGATATTCTGAATTTCGCCACGCTATTCTGAATTTTGCCACGCTATTCTGAATTTTGCCACGCTATTCTGAATTTTGTCACGCTATTCTGAATTTTGCCACGCTATTCTGAGTTTTGCCACGCTATTCTGAATTTTACCACGCTATTCTGAATTTTGCTACGCTATCTGAATTTCGCCACGCTATTCTGAATTTTGCCACGCTATTCTGAATTTTGCCTCGCTATTCTGAATTTTGCCACGCTATTCTGAATTTTGCATCGCTATTCTGAATTTTGCCACGATATTATTGAATTTTGCACCGATATTACTGAATTTTGCCACGCTATTCTGAATTTTGCCACGCTATTCTGAATTTTGCCACGCTATTCTGAATTTTGCCACGCTATTACGAATTTTGCCACGCTATTCTGAATTTTACCACGATATTACTGAATTTTGCACCGATTTTACTGAATTTTGCCACGCTATTCTGAATTTTGCCTCGCTATTCAGAATTTTGCCACGCTATTCTGAATTTTGCCACGATATTACTGCATTTTGCTCCGATATTACTGAATTTTGCCAGGCTATTTCTAAATTTTTCAACGCTATTACTCGAAACAAAGCGTGAACCGTGACAACCAACCGACTAACCATGCAATTTTTAGCAAGATTATTGAACTTTTAAGTATGCTGTCTAGATAGACAGATAATATCGATCGACCAAAACAATCGACATTCTTGTAAAAACTCCGACGCAATATAAATGAAGAGTCTGTGGCCAGTCCAGGTAAATTTTGATCACATCCCTACGAGCAGTGTGTGGAGGATTGTGCTACTGCGTCTCTGTGTGTGGCAATTCTAAGGCAAAAATAACTTTAAAGTCACTCAAATCTCAACTTTTGTAATGGTCATAACACGTTAAGCGACTGAGGCATTAAATGAACTCAGAGAATGGGTCAAACAGGCAACCACAATTTCTCAGCGCTGGGCAGTATTTGAAAGACTGTTAGATTTGAGTTTTATTTATATCTAAAGTAAATTATACGTTCGCATGCTATTTAAATTGTAAATAATAACCTCTCATTCACTGCGGCACGTTTAAACAGAACGTTAAAACATTGAGCTCCTCTAACCAACCTTTAATATCTTCTGTCGTTTCAAATATTAAGCTCATAACACAGTAACTTCTTGAATTGAGTTCGCGTATAGGTCTTCTTTCGATCCGACACCATAGATCCTGGCTAATTATGCCCCAAAATTCAAAGCAAACCTTACCGAAGCCGCAATCAAAACAAAACGAAAGTAATTGAACCTGCAATATTGAAATCTCAACGTCAGGGTACTTCGATGACCTCATTCACAAATAAATCGAATGTCGCAAATCAGGTATTTCATCATCTGCTTCTTAGATTTCTGAATAATATTTTTGTTTTTAATTTGTAGCATGCTTTTCGTACTGTGGCTTTTCATAACCTTTTCGATACCATAACTGAAAAAATTAATTTTTTCATACTTTTTTTGCTGAATTTGGTTAAATTTGAGGTTCATAAAGGTATATAGCTCATAAAAGCTATTGAATATATAAAATGAAAAAATGATTTTTATTGATGCTCAAATGTACCGACAGTATTTAGGAAACCCATGACGAAACATCAATTACGCTGCAACTCTTTGTTTGGAAGCTAGAGCAGCAAGATAGAGCTGGATATCAATGCCAGAGAGGTACTAGATTGTACCACCAGCCATGCGAAGTCACAATTCGTTCTCCTCTATTTCCTAGGCCAGAAAAAATGACGAGGTGCTAATTTGTACCGTCAGTATCGATAGGGTTAAGATCAAAGAGCTTATCGTGGCCATACACTCTTTTTCTCGTATTTTTGTAGTATCTGTGGCAACCAAAAACTGCACATGGCGTCAAGTGTTCGCGTAAAATTGGTTTGAAACAGCTTCCCCTTCCAAATAAGTACTGATATTCACATAATGATGCTGATACAATAACGATTAATAATGATGTTGATACAGATGTTCGCTTTGCTTGAACCGCAGATTCACTAAATATTTAAAAGCGTAGAGAATGTAAATAAAATTAGTCATTTCATTGAAAAAACGAAAATGCTTCGGAGACCAGCTTAATCATCATTTCTGTAAAATACGAAGTGTGATCAATACTACGCACGGATGATAATAAATTCCAAACCATACAAAAAGACAACTATGCGTTAAGTCTCTGAAAGAGATACGAGCAGAGCATGTTTAAAATTTGCTTCTCCTCAAAAATATTGCAAATCCAACATTCGTGTTAAATGTTAAAACTACCTGAAAACCTAGTCCGTTAACTAAAGTCTTTATTAGGTTAGCATTTTTGCATAGGGTGTTTGCGTGTCATGCTGGTTAGCAAAGTAAACATGGGCATATTTTCTCTGTACACGCTTCAATTTCCGGGCTAATGCGCTCTTTTGTTGTCTATAAATAGAGTTGTACGCAGTGCGCATCGGCGTACGGCAGAACGATGTCTCGCAATATTTACGCATGAGTGGCAAAGCACTGAGGAAGGAGTTTTCGTACCGGCAACTTACAGGCTTAATTTTCTCACTCAGCAATACGCTGCAATGCTGAGAAGTGCAGTCCAATTATTCGTGAAAATTATTTTAAAATAATTTAAAGTTTTTCCCATGATTTTGACCTTAGGATTTTAAAATCTTTGCATATTTTTTAAGGAAAAACCAATTTAAAATAACATGCTCAGCTCATATCCCCTTCAGATAGTTAATGCATAGTGGTCTTTTCTTTTATTGAATGGTCTGAAATTTATCATCGAATGTAGTTCTATGCTTACGTAGTATTGATCAAACTTTTTATTTTACAGAACTGATGATGGAGCTAAACTCTGAAAAATTTTACGATTTTATATTTTGGTAGAATAAAAACACTGATTTATTGGCATTTTCTTCGCTTTTAAATGTTTAGTGACGTTGATACAATAATGATCGCACATGGTCTCGTACACTAAAAAACGCGTAATTTTCGAGCAAGTTCGAGGAAAAATTTTCTCTGTGCGTCACTACACGCCCCTAACTTTAAAGTTCCTATAATCTAAATTATGGAATTGAACACCCATGAAGACGTTAAAAATTTAAAATAAATTTAATGACATTTCCAACGTGAGAATACATTCAAATAAGGTTTCTTGCTACCTGTTCAACCATTGAGCGCCTGATGATCATCGCACGACTGGTGGTGATGAACAATTCCGACCTTCCGACTATTATGCATGCATAACGTAATAACAATAGTTTTCATTGTTATCTAATGTTGCAAATACCGATTGTGAGATGCCACTCTCATTCATAGGTCAACGCAAGAATAGCAACACCGAAATTGTATCAAGAAGTCGACCAAAATTAACAAAAATTTTAACTACGCAACCTTATTCGGATTCAACTTCTAAAAAGTTTAAAAATGAAATATGTCGTTATCGCTAACAGAAATCAGGACATTGTTGGCACCGATAACTGCATCAAAAATCTATATACTTCAAAATTTGTTTCCTTAGCCAAACCTTTTGATAGCGATCAAACTCTCCAGAAAATTAAGGTCTTAATTAATTTGCGCTCTCCAAATTGCCTGACGGGTTCTGTTGCTGAACTACCGGAAAGGTAGATAAAAGCCAAAATCTTGATGCAACCGAAAATAGTCTCAAACTCAATGTTAACAAAACACTATGAATTATTTTTAAGCCCAAAGTTCCTGTAAAATTTTTTCAAAACTAACACTAACGCTGGGAAATGATCAAACCGAACCGCTTCAGGGAATGAAAATTTGAAAATTTTGTTCGATCAAAGTGCGTCATTCAAATCTTTTACGGAGAAAACTTGCATTAAAATGAACGGTGGAAAGTTCGTTTGACGAAAAAAAACTAAATTATTAGTCAACTAGTCTCCAATATCGCGCCTTGACTATTGCAACCTAGTCTGAGGAGGCTTGCCGCACATTACCCTCGGAGGTAATTACTGAATAAAAATGTAAGAAATTGGCGACCAAGATTGTGATCGCTCATTCGAGAGGACCCATCAGGCAACAGTTCTCCTTAATAAACTCGGCTGGAATCCAAAATTCCTTGCGTATAAATTTCGATATGCATACTTCTCCTTATACCTCCCTCAGAGCACTGCAGATGTCGTGACAATTAATCCAAACACAATGAAATGAGAAGAAATTATGCCTTAGTGAGTCCCTATCGTCTGGATCAGGGGCCTCACTGCGGAACAAACTTCCCTTGCATGGAAAAAAATTTCAATCAAGTCACAAAATTAAAGGCCAGTATGGCATGTCATTTACGTTTCAATAATAATGACTGAATGTTCCCATACATAATTTCAAAGTATTAGCGAGATATTTTTTCTCAATATTCTACATTGCTTTGCTAATATTCTACAAGCACTGCTACTTATTTCAATTTTTGTCAAAATGTTTTTTTTGTTCGCCCGTGTGATGTGATCACATCAGCTCTCATTGCTAGGGCGCATTGTGTGCATAACTCCTGGAGAGAGTATAAAATTGGTAACTTATATCATTTTATTTTACTTTAATGCAGTATCTTTATATTCTGGAAATCAACTCGTTCCACGTTCAACGTGTTTAACTTTAAATTATATATTCGTTGTATTGTTATCGTTCAACTTATTAGTTTCTGTGTCTATGGAAATTCTTGAAATAATAAATGAACGAGGATCTTTTAGCGCTCACTGGTACCGTGGCTTCTATTTGAACTCTGATACTTCAATCTTGCAAGTTTTTGAAACTTGGTCAACTTTAAGGTTGTCTGTCGACAATCCTTGTCTGCCAAATGCACCAGAAACCCTATATATTTTATACAATTAGGCAAAAAATTCCTGTTCAAGCTAAAGTAATTATAAAAATTTTGAGGCCTCAATGCCAAGTATTAGAAATTTTTGGGTTTGAAGTCATTTACACTGATGATTGGTTAACAATGTTATGATATTGAACTATCAGCGGGATTGTTGTATAGACTCATCAACGATAATATTGCTTTTTGTTCCACCCGAATTGTTGTATATTTTTGTCATCATTTTGTGGCTATCATTATCTATTTTATAAACAAGAAAATCCTTTTTGGCGACATTGTTATGGTATGAAATGACATAATCTATAAGTGTGTTCATACATTTTAGATACCCAATGATATTACGCATTATAGGTTCCAATATTATTTAAATTTAACTGTTGTTCTTCTTTGCTTTTCTCATCATTTTTCCTCTGATGCAAAAAACGGAGTCAGATTTGAAAAGGAAAGTATTTCATGTGATACTTTTATGCAGTGGGCAAGAATTTCATTCTACTCTACTTCTACTACTACATGGCACCCCTCTTCCCTTCATTACTCGTCCTTTATATTAAAAGCTGAAAAACTCACAAAAGTGTGTTATATCAAACTGTTACAATTAAAAGTTGGCATAGTAACAGCTTTTACGTTTCCTAACCTGTGTCATATGTAAAAAAAGATTTTCGAGTTCGCATCATTTGATGAACATAAAATGCATTCAATGACTCATTGTTCATAAAAAGATTATCATGTTACATTGATGTTATTAAATATCTAATTCTCAAATGAGTGAGAGGTGTATCACTAAGCATAACGTTTTCGAAGCAAAAGTTACCGTGTTTGTTCAAACTTCAACATAAAGCAGTCTGTGTTAAAAATACACCAATGCAGAAAACGATCAATGGGTCTTGTTATGAAGGCTAACTGCACCAATGTATGATCTCTTTTTTTTCAAATTAAATCAAGGATTTCTCGAGGAATTGTTTCAATATATATTACTTTCTCATGGATTTTCCCCATATTTTAGGTCTCATATCAATTTTTGATACGCTAAACAGTGCGTGGCATGCTTGAATTAAGTTGCATTACAAAAAAATAACTTTCCAATAAGTGGTGTACATTTTAAACAAATGCTAATTCTACAACATTTTATTTTATTATATTCTGCGGGATTATTTGACTTCAATTTTTTAGGAAAGATGTATATGAGATATTTTCTCTGCTGCGTTTTAAACGCAACCTTTATAAGCGGAGTGACTACGTTAAACTAAATCGTCGTGGTCACTCATCGCATTCAAATGAGCGCGCTAAGTACGTTAACTACTTCTCGATGATCATTACAAATTCCGTAGCGGCCTGAAAGCAGCCGCTAAGTCTCAGACAATTGCTGCTTTTGCGAGTTTTTTCAAGCCTCGACTGTGTCCCAAAGGCCGAGTATTGCAAGATTCAAGCTCTGATAATATCTCAAAAATTACGAGTAACGAGTTTGTGTTTCATAAACTCAGTAGTTCTCCTAGTCAGAGCTGAATAGGGGAAATGCTCAATAAAAATCAACGTTTTTTAAATCTCATACATTTTTTCTTTTAAACTTCCTCGACACTCGATCCTTCAGGGAGTCGTTTAAATTATCGGTTCTGAATACAAGATTGCACCTTAGGTAATGGCCGAAAATATATTCAGTTCGTTCGCTGATGCAATACTGTTTTAACCAAAAAAGTCAATAAAACGACACACATAGAAGACAATATTTTACACATCAAAACTCACTTTTCAGAACACAGCCATCTCGAAACAGACCTGATCTTATTAGGATGAGAAATCGGCCGCCTTCACTCAAAACATATTTCATTGTATGGGCTTACGAACGTTTCTTATTTTGCACAATGTTGTGAGCTCTACGCAATGTTGTATACTCAACATTATTTTGCGCACCCTGCTTAAAACTGTGAATTCTACTTAATATTACACATTCAACACAATGTTACATACCTAACATAGCGTCGTGGACTTTGTGAACTGTTGCGTATTCTACTCAGTGTTGCATATTCCCCAAATTTGCGTATTCTACCCAACGTTGCGTATTTTACGTAATGTTGCGTATTTTACGTAGGATGTTTTACACATTCTAAGCAATACGGCGTACGCCAAGCCATACAACCAGTTTGCAGTTGTAATATCCCGTGTCCCACGCAACATCACGTATCGTGTTTACCGAGTCTTGTTTCGAGCAGCTTTGCTTGGTTTTTGAGTTTCCTCACGGTGGGAAATTATTTTATATTGAATAAATGTTCTCCTGTCATTTCACTTAAAGACGGCAGAAATAAGGGAACGCTGCAGCCTTCAGCATGACCTCGAGAAGAAGGGAGCCGTGCATTGGGTTATGCCTATCTCTCCCAAGGTTATTATTTGTAAGTTTTGATTTATAAAAAACGTGAATTGTTACACTTTCCTTTGATAGTGTTCCTTTGAGATAGTGTTCCTTTGTGAAATATATATTAAAAATACAAGGCGTACCGATACGATTTTTTAACAATTTCAGTACAACGTCAATATATGCTTTAATATTAATCACAACTGTTCACTCGATGTAATTATCCAGGAAAACAATAATTAATAAAAGTTTTGGCACTCTAGTGGCACACCAGTTGAACGATTAGGCACCGTGAAGCGCATTATTTACCTCATAAATGATACCAATATCTATTTCACTGTTGATTATTTTTCTATAATTGAAGATGATATTAATTTGAAGAAGTATCCTCAGTAATTCCACTCAAACAGAGAATTAGTGTTGGAGTTTGCGTGGAAGTTGCTGCCTCACTTAGTGGCCAACACGCATGTTTCTCACGATCATCTGTCATCGTCCCATTCGATATTTCCAAACGCATGAAATCAATATTGGCTGTTACATTATTAAGAGCTAATTTAAAAAGACATCAATTCAAGCGATCTCCAAGCGATAGACAACTGCAGTACCTCCACCACCGCAGTAACGCAATGCAAAGGTGTAACATCGCCTGAAATTATAGATAATATTTAAATAGCAACCAATATTCCTTAAACCCTAGATGATATTCAAATAAAAACAAATATTGATTAAACTCTCGATAATATTCAAATAGCAACCAATATTGAGTAAACACTAGATAATATTCAAATAGCAACCAATATTGATGAAACTCACGAGGATAATTACAAAGTAATCAATATTATTTTATGCTCGTGATTTCAAGTAGTTGAGCCTCTCCTTTTCAAAAATGTACAAGGTGTGCGAGTTAAATGGGACCTTATTAGTACTGAAGGTTCGGTCTTGGGCTTTCTAAATGTTGCTAGCAAGAACAAACTTCTTCGTAGAAATGAAGTGCGAGCGCTGGTCTAGACCCCGAGTTGTGTGTGGAAACTTCTGGGTTTTGAAATTCTATACTAGGCAATGACGGAGCATTGGTTAGCCTCAAGAGCTAAACAATATCAAAATAGTTTCTAGAAAATAACTGTCGTTCGGAAGACGTTGCCTCAATTTCAATTTTTAAATATGATTCAGTTACATGCAGGAACATCACACTTAAATAAAAATTTTTTTAACTTTAACAACTAATGCTCAAGTTTTTTATCAATAATTCAGGACTGGTGAAACAATTCTCATTACCTGGATAATATGATTTAAGAAATACGGTGATGAAAAACAGCAGGGATCAGTTTGAAGAAAAATACTGCGCGTGTTCCTGATTCAGGACTAACATAAATTGTAACATACTGCAAACAACTGTTGCTTCTGGGTAGAGGTATGGTTCATTTTGCCATTGGAAAAAAAGTGAGGCATTTCTTTCCCAGAATTTGCAACTAAATGAAGCGTTTTCCTGTTGTAACGCGATTTGTCTCTTCTTATTTTGCGCAACTCCAATCCTATGGGCAATCACATAAAGTGATAAAATAACGAACTTAATATCATGAATTGTTCTCTTGCTTTACTTAGCTTTCTTGTTTCAGGGCATTCAAACTCACCAAATTATAACCTCCAAAAAACTAACACAAGCAGCAGATGATGACCACATCTTTCATAATTCTACATCCAATTGTAACCAACAAAGGATGACCACAACATCCACAATTATACACCCAATAACAACCAACATAAACAACAGAGGATGTTCACATTTTGTGTTATTCTACACCCAATAACAACCAACACAAACAACACAGGGTATTCACATCTTTATAATTCTACATTCAATTACAAGTAACACAGACACCACATAGTTTACAAATCCCCCGCATTTTTACACTCAACTACAACCCTCAGAAGCACTCATGCTCACATTAGGGACCAATGAGCCTCACCGAAAATAGCGATTTCCGGTCCCTGTTCCATCACATGACAAGCCAGATGTCTAATTTCGGTGGGTGACAGACACTTCATACTCTCAAAGAAAATTATCGCGTTGGTCGAAGTTATTTTGTAATGAGATAGGCAACCAACACAAATATTCTTGAAAAGGTAAATTTTGGGGACTACATTATATAAAAGCTATTTTTGAGGAGTCATGAATTCCAGCGACCTCAATGCGACACACAACTACATTACATTCACCACCGCAATAACGCCTTACAAAGGTGCAAAATAGCCTTAAATTCTAGATAATATTCAAATTTCAGTAGGGCAAAACCACTGATCGGTATTTCTTATTGTCATTTCTCTGTAACAAAGCACTGAGCATGACTGTGAAGAAATTAAGACCACTGAATATGATACCTTAAAATGAAAGCTAAATTTTGACCTGAAACAAAGGAGGAATAAAAACCTGACCTGGCTTCACACAGGAGGATATAAAAGTGTAGACCCTACAAGCGTTGTGCGTATTTTTACAGCGGTAACTATAAATTACATAAAATGTAACTCACTCGAAGAAATACAGTGATTATAGTGATTATATATCATCTGGCAAACTGAACTTCTAAAAAAGTGTACAAATTTAAGTCTATTCGAACGACCGATATTGATTACGCACTGCAAACTTAGATCTGATCAAGATGATGTTCTGCACGAGTGATTTATTCAAAAGAAACAAGCGCTTTGGGGAAGGCCCAAGGCTGAGAAAATACAATTTAAAATTAGCTGTTCGGGAACACTTTTTAATAGAAAATTTCAGATGAAAGTGAAATAATGGCTTAAATCACTGGGTTATCAAAATTAAATTAACAGTTAACGCTCATAGAACTGATATGCTAAAATTCGGCGACAAAAATTGAGCTTTCATATGTATGAATCTCTCTAAATCACTGAAGAACAATAATGAAACATACGCATTTTTTTGAAAATCTTGAGATTATTCGATTCGATAGGGTAGCAAAAATCCCTTTCAAAATGAATAACACTTATCAATGTAAATTATCGAAGAATTTAAATTCTGACGAAGGCTCCACGGGCAACTCTGCAGGACGCTCTGATTTGGACATCCATGCAAAAAAAAGGATCATTGTGCAAATGAAAAATAGTAATCATAATTTGGAAATCTAGTTCAAAATATCTCTCACAAGCACAAGGACATGAACTTTTGCGTAGATTTTGAGTATAATTTATTCTCTTCTGAGAATCAGACTGAAGTGCAGATAATAAAAGCGTAAGTCGTACTTTGCTGTAAAATAAAGATCATCGGCGTCATTCAACCAACAGCCGTTGAATGCAAGCCATGTAATGTGTAGGACAATTTCGAATGAGAGTCTCCCACAGCATAGTATAGATAAGAAAACACGATGAAAACAAGTAGAGCAACAGCGGGCAAGCTAAACTAATAGAAAATATTCTCCCCATTCAAAATCACTGAGGAACAGGATAGAAATAAAGTAAAATTATTGTTAAAAAAGTTTTAAACAAGCCCAGTCTTTTTGAGCTTCTTCAGAAAATGAGAAATTGAAGAGGCCGAGGGATTTGTAACTTGTGGCATAGCAGGAGATCTTCATAAGAAAGACCTGAGAAAAATTATCCATAAATTGTGTAAAGTTATGCTATGACTAATTACAGAAAACTCCATAGGAACATAGCAGCATTGACATAAAAATAACGGGAAAAACTAGAGCTAAAGAGACTTTCAGAATAGAGTTCCAGACTCAGTCAAACGTTCGCAGAAGGGCTCTCCCGCAACACATTCACTACCACACCTCATAGGGAACCTATAGCACCTACGCGACCTATGCAGGTTACCAAAACTGACCACCTCCATAAGATATCTAGCCTACCGCAGTAATGATTATGCTACAAGTGAACACACACATGATAAGTTACAAAAGTTACCGCTCTTTCTATTTCTGTATCGTTTGGGCACTCGAAGGCTGAACTGCACGAGGAGATATCCAAAATCAACTTGATGCTGAGGCTGTGTGTGCAATGCGCATTACGAGCCTTGTACCCTTGTTAATTCGATGGCAGGGATTTAACATAATCGTTCAAACAAATGGTACACTCGAGGTTGCTATGAAAATGGAAGAGCCACTAAAAATGAGGTGGAAAAATTCTATATGGCCCTGTTCCAGGGGTAGCTAATGAGCAATCATCACTCGAGTTTATCTAATGCATGAAAACTGCTGAGATATGAATGCATACTGTGCTGTACATTAGTGGATGTGCTGGACATTCTGGATACCTCCTCACACAGGAGAACTTCTTAAGTCGCGAAACGTAAAACAAAATAAGCTTTCTGACTCTTCAAAACTCTCGAAATTGGAACATAAAATGCGAGAAAGGTTTGTTGTCACAAATTTGCAGAAATGAAATCTCAAGTTTTCCGAACAAAGTTGATGAGAATGTCTCTCCAACAGGTTTCTGAATCAAATTAAAAGATTAATAAATATTTTTTATAATCACTAATGATAGAGTCGCGACTTGGGAAGTTGACAAACACGTTTCTGTAGCAAAGAAGGCCTAATGAAAGTATAAGCTCCAGGATTACGCATAATAGAAGCCCCAATAGCCAATGTTGAATATCATAAAGCTGACTGGGAAAAAAACCCGAGAATATTTGTCGATGACGTTGACGTCTTTGATGGCGGGAATATTGGACTTGATGGTAGACGCGCCCTTGCGCAGACTGGCGATGAGCTTCTTGCGTGAGGGCTGCTTGCTGGAGCTGGCGAGGCTGCGGGAGGACAGGTAGTTGCGGTTGATGCGGAACGACGGCGGGAACTTGAGGTCCTGCAAGCTGCTCTCACGGCTGAAGAACTTCGAGTTGTGCCTTTGTCTGCAACACAGAGCTTACTTAGCACGTAACAGCACCACCCCCCAATTTTTATTTGCGAGTCACTACTGATTGTTTCAACATGCGCTGCGTCTTATCAGAAGAAGCGAGTTTTTTAGTTCGAAAAAACATACTGAAAATTTTCGTGGCCTTCTAAGATTAAAAAATATTGGTTGTAAAGTTTTGAGAAGTGACAGAGTTTTTACTCGAACTTGAACGACGTGAAAGGGAAGTTACGCTGCAATATTAGGTAGCATTGGAGGCAGCATCAAAGGTATGTATGTTGGCTTACACGCATTCACCACTTCATTATGATTCTCAAATTCTGGTCTACAGGTATGCTCTGCGATATTACTATTCTTAAATACAAGCCTGCTATCATCCTGCACGATATTAAGATTCATTGGTGTTAGCTAGTTTTCTTAAAGCCCAGCTTTTTCATTCAAACTCAATCTTTGTTTACCTAGAAAGTACGATCTCCTCACTACGAAATTTACTACATTTTCAATAACGCGGCTCATTCAATTTTTCTTCTTACCAAAATCACGTTTAAAATTGGCACTTTCGCCTACGTAATATCTCCCTCATCATGCCTATACTCCTTCCACCTCATCTTTTTCCACTATTTCCACCAATATTCTCAAACACCTCACCAGTAACATAAGCGAAATCCCTGTGTTTTTATTTTAGGCCTCAATTGCTCACCGAATATCAAGCAATGAAATGAATCTTGCATCCATAAGCACCTATTTTTGCGCTCATGTCGATCGCATAACCCAATATTTCTTTGTTATTACCTTCTACTAAACGCTTTCCGAAGCTGCCCCAGTGGGACTTGTAAGGACGGATACGACATCATTACCTGGATGTGGACCGACAGAAGCCAGTTCGATGTGTGGTAACAAAAACAGGCTATTATAAAATAGATATTGATGCAACTGTATCCATGTCATACCTATGGTAAGAACAATAGGGATTATTTACCATCGGGATAAGAATAGACCATATCTACATAATTACGTACCTACTGAAAGGAATGTGTGCAGCACCTGATGAAATACATGGATTTAAAAATAAAATAAAAAACACAGTGTGGTACCTTATAAAGGGAATAGATCATAATTATTTATTCTTTAGAAAATTATACCCGTCTCATACCTGGCGGATAAAATAATCCCTATTGATATTAACCCGATATGAAAATATCTCCCATACTTGTAGAAGAGAACATGCCATAATATTTTACATTTTTAAATTATAAGCCCATACCTTGAAAAGTGAAGATACATTTTTTTTAATTCAAAAATCTTACCTGATTGAAGGAATGGGACTCATGCGGATATCCTGGAGCTCGATAATCTCCTCGGGCTGGTTGGCGATGCCGTCCATCTTGGCGACTCCGTCCATCTTGGCGGAGGCGGGCGGCAGGGAGGGCTTGGGGGGCGGTGCGGGCTTCTCTTTCTTCGGCTTCTTCTTCGCCCTGGTGCGAGACAATCAAATTGATCTATATTTAGTGTGCACGAACAAGGAAAAGAAGGATAGATCGTAAAATGTGAGAAAATGTAATTGATCAATGATTAAAAAATATAAATTAGGAAAAGAACTGTAGATCATTAAAAACAATTCTTTCATAGCTCAAGAAATGATGCTTGCTGAAGGATCTTCTTGACTGTGCGTATTTTCTGATAGCCTCCTGGCGAAAGATTATATGTGCGATCCATAACTTAAGGGTAAAAGTTCCAGACTCAGAAGGGTAAAGGGTAAAGGGTAAAAACCCTATGTAGTAAATACCATGGAAACTGGCATGGTGCTCAACTTAGGGAACTTCGATTGCAGACAAATTCTAAGATTGGCACCAGAGGAAAATTTGTTAGATTCACTCCTTGCTTTCTTGTTTTCCAAGTCCCTAGTTTTTGCATCTACTGTGGTTCTCATATTTTGCTTGTTCGAACATGCGCCGTTTAAACGTGAGATAACATGGCAGGTACGTTATTGCTTGAAAAAGGTTCCGTTCACTTATTTTAGCTTAATTAAAATAATAATTGGTTCTACTACCACAAATCGCGAGAAGCAGCTCACTTCTGCCCTCACAGAACACAATGAATAGCTCACTTCTGCCCCCCCACAGAGCCCAATAAACAGCTCACTTCTGCCCCCACAGAGCACAATGAACAGCTCACTTCTGCCCCCACAGAGCCCAATGAACAGCTCACTTCTGCCCCCACAGAGCACAATGAACAGCTCACTTCTGTCCCCACAGAGCACAATGAACAGCTCACTTCTGCCCCCACAAAGCACAATTAACAGCTCACTTCTGTCCCCACAGAGCACAATGAACAGCTCACTTCTGCCCTCACAAAGCACAATTAACAGCTCACTTCTGCCCCCACAGAGCACAATTAACAGCTCACTTCTGCCCCCACAAACCACAATTAACAGTTCACTTCTGTCCCCACAGAGCACAATGAACAGCTCACTTCTGCCCCCACAAAGCACAATTAACAGCTCACTTCTGCCCCCACAGAGCACAATGAACAGCTCACTTCTGCCCCCACAGAGCACAATTAACAGCTCACTTCTGCCCCCACAGAGCACAATGAACAGCTCACTTCTGTTCCCACAGAGCACAATGAACAGCTCACTTCTGTTTCCACAGAGCACAATGAACAGCTCACTACTGTCCCCTCAAAGCACAATGAACAGCTAACTTCTGTTCACACAGAGCACAATGAACAGCTCACTTCTGTCCCCACAGAGCACAATGAACAGCTCACTACTGTCCCCTCAAAGCACATTGAACAGCTAACTTCTGTTCACACAGAGCACAATGAACAGCTCACTTCTGCCTCCACAGATCACAATGAACAGCTCACTTCTGCCCCCACAGAGCACAATGAACAGCTCACTTCTGCCCCCAGAAGGTGTAGTTGACAGCAGCATATTCGAGCAGGGCGGCGAAGACGAACACGAAGCACATGACAAGGTAGATGTCGATGGCCTTCACGTAGGATATGCGAGGCAGCGACGACCGCACGCCCGTACTGATCGTCGTCATCGTCAGCACCGTCGTGATGCCTGCAGAAGAAATTTTAGAAACAATTGACGAAGAGAAGAGAGTGCAAAGAGTTTTCAGTGGTGACTTGTGGAAAGATATTGACGAAATAAAGAAAATACGAAGTTTTTAGTGGTGACCTGTAATTGAATGTTCTTAACTCATATATGACAAAATATGAGTTAGTTTTGATGGTTAATAGTTGTCTAAATAGAGATATTTCATGCGGGGGAATAACATTGCTGGAAAGCTAAAAAAACTACTACGAATGATTTACGTTAATCCGAAAGCTCTGAATAAAATTTATATTTACTCAACTTTCTTTTTTTTAAACACTCATTGAGTATGATGATTTATTTTTGATTAAATATTGTGGAAAAATCTCAACCCAAATACAAACAACCGCCTCTAACAACAACGAACCAATGCGCTCTACAAAAAAAAACCGTCCCTGGCTAGAAAGAAAAAAAAGCGCACCACAAACAACTATCCCTGACTACAAACAACAAATACACACTACGAACAACCGCCCCTGACAACAACGAACAAACACACACCGAGAGCGACTCTAGCAGAAGTGGCCTCATGGTTGATCCAGAAGGAGACCCAAGACAACATGACAATGAGGATGCTGGGCAGGTAGGTCTGGAAGATGAAGTAGCCGATGTTCCTGGCGAGCTCGAAGGTGATGGTGAGGCGGCGGTAGAAGCCGGTGGCCAACTCCTCGGTTCTGTAGGTGGCGTTGTAGCCCATGATCGTGAACTGCGGCAGCTCGGCTTGCTCCACGCCCACCACCGGGATGTCTCTCCAGTACATCACCACGTCCGCCAGAGTGTAGCCGTCTGCAACGATGTTTAAACATTTTTTTACTCCGTTGTGCCCTATTTGCTAGACTCAGATTTTTGAGTTTTCGTGAAGTACCACAAAATTTTGCACTCGGTTTTGCGCTACTGATTCAGGTCAGTGTGTAAGACACGTAAAGTATCACAAAATTCTGCATTAGAAGACGCCAATATATGCCATAATAAATATCATACCACGGTATCCTGGATGTTTCTTACTTTTTCTTAAGATGACCGAGGAGACTTGAAAGTAAAATTACTTACATCACCACGTCCGCCAGAGTGTAGCTGTCTACAACGTAATTCTAGCATTTTTGTACTCGGTTTGGTGCCACTGATCATGCTCAGTTTTGTGAAGTGGTTTAAAATTTACATTAAAAAATGACTTATTTAAGAATAGGATACAAATTTCCATCTTACGATATTCTGGAAATTTTTTACTTTTTCAAAAAATGACAAAGGAGAATTGAGAGCAAAATTAGTATGCTTCACAGAAGAGAAGAAATGAATGACAAGTAACGTCATTGCCTAGCCAAAAATCGATGCCATCATCTGCGCAGATAACAAAATACAGACTCAATCGAATATTAATGTATTCTGCAAACTATGATATTGGCAATGCAGCAACTAATTTTGGCAAATTCGTTATGGAAAATAGAAATCGATTCCAAATTTCTAGCATAAAAAGAAAAATTCCGAAAGTTGTACAAATTAAACCGAAATTCCCAGTATACATCTCCGAAATTTATCTGTTAGCTGTTATAATTTTTTCATGCATCACTATCATACTTCAGATCCAACTGCAAGTATAAGCTTGAGAGAACCAGCCTAAGTGTTAATGAGGCTTGGTTAGTTATTACTATCAAATTAAGCCCGTATGTTCACGGTACGTAGACATTCTATTCAATTATCAGTTTTTTGACACATTGTTCATCTGTGTTTCATGCAAGAAAATTTGAGAGTGATGAAAACTTTGCTGCAAAGATTTTAGGTTACATATTCCCAAACCGTAATGCTGCATATTATCCCTCAGATGATTAGTGCTTCGGGAGTAGGACCAAAGGTTTTCGAACACAAGTTAAGCCCATTCGTGCATACTGTATCCTATTCATACTGGACGATGGGAACTCGGACGAGTCAGACTATAATATATATCGTACTAATAACCAATCATTGGCAGTCAGCAGTCAGAAAGAGAGTGCAATCAGTAATAATGAGTATTCTTTGACATAATAGTTAGCGATTGAAAAAAGTGGGTACCTAGCAATAAAATATGCAGTCATTGAGATGAAAACAAGCAGTCGGAAAAATGCTAATCAGTAACGCAATAAAATTAATAACTATACACAAATCATGAGTGAGAATGTCCCTGACAACTGTAGCGAGCTCCCGAATAACTTATAAGAAGAGTGAGAAATTTGGCTGTCGATAAGGACAGCGGAGGGTGAGCGTTCTCTTGCGGCTTATGAGAGGAAACCAAAAGGGGAAAAACAGATTTTTTAGTTAGCTGAGGCTCTACTGGGAGCAGTAAGCGGAAAAAATCCGAAGTCGTTATAGTACACCGAATGGTTCTTGACGATCGTTATTCGTCTTTTAGGATTATCAGCGCGGTAACATTGGTATACAATTTAATATTGTGACACTCGGAAAAAGTCTTACATTCCCTAGTATGTTTTACTTAGTACAGAAGTTATTTAGTAGTACGTAATTTCGTACAATATGCATTGTTGGTGTTCTATATAATACAGTATCAAGCAATATAAAATACCGTGCAATAAACTGGTGAACTGGTGAACTGGTGAATAATTTGTACTAATCACGAGCTGAAAAAAGAATTAATTACAAGTAACGAACAAATTGGACGTAAACAACTACTGCAAAGTTTTCTTGTTTTCTCCATAAGATAAATGTATCACAAATTTCCAAGTAAAACTTGCATTAATATTAAATAGAGTTTTTAACAGTACTTACTAAACCGAACTATTCATAATCAACTTTCATTGAGCAATAAATTTTGGACGCTGAAAAGTTATTTGTCACGTTTTTCCAATAATCATAAAATAGGTGTTAGAAAATGAGAAAACTCAGATTAAATTTAAAAAAAATAAACCATTAAAGAGCATTAAAAATTAGAATCTTTGAAATTTGCAGCGCAAAGATAAATCTCTATAAATTATAGCCCTCGCTACGGAGCAGACGATATCACCCACAGCTCTCTATCTCGACAGTGCAGTTCTGGATGTCGAGGGGGTAGTAGTGCAGGTCCATCATGCAGGCCAGGGTGGTGGTGAAGCGCATGCCGTACGTGATGGAGCCGTCACCGTGCAGCCTGATCATTTTGTTCTTCTCCGTGACGTCATGCAGGTAACTGTAAAATCATAGGTTACCGTATTTACTTGCTGGGATATAACCCTATAAAAATGGGCTTATTGATATAGCAGTTCAGCGCAGTTATACTAATGCAGCAATACAGACGTCATGTCCATTTTTTCAGCAGTTTTGTTCTACCGTGGCTGCGCTTGTACCTACAGTAATTCGGTCAGGTAACCTTACAGATTGGGAACGAGCCGCAGTGAGCTGCTGGACAGTGATACGCAATTTGACATTTTGTATCTTAAAGCAAAGTCTATGTACACTGTTGGTTTTCGCGGGACTAAAAATTTATCGTTTCCTATCGATCATCACAGCAACCAGAACGTTTGGTGCGTTGTACTGCTGTATATTGATCTTAAGTATCGCACTGCGCTTAACTGCAAAAAAACGGTGCAGATTTGTAACTGGTTTGGAATGAATATATCATGGAAAAAACACAAACTTTGACAATTAGTGCGTTGTACTAAACATGGTTTAAAATAGTCCCTAAAAAAGTCAGATCAGAATAAAAATAAATTGATTTAATTATATTTCAAATATGTGTACGAGAATCATATGTTCACGAGAAAAGGACATAATGGTCTTTAAAGCAAATAATATTCCTGCCCACAACATTTGAGGTAAGCATTCATCTTCCAACTGGCTTTTTGCAAGAAGTCCTTTGAATTTATTGCTTGACGCTCATGAACGGGACTCTTTCATTATTTTTTAAAAATTTCTTCCCACGAAGGCTGTAGAAAACTTGAGGCTGGAGAACACTGAAAAAAAACTTTTTGAGCTTCCAGACCTCAAGTCTTATTCAAGTCATGCACCGTAACGGAGTAATGTTGAAACAGGAAGTGCTCTCTCTTTCCAAGTGTGCTAAACGAGAAACATCTTTCGAATCTTTCATTATCTCCCATAGCGCAACATTATTTTTATATTGACAAGGTTTCCTCAGCTCATGACGATACTAAGATAAAGTTTCTCCGATCTGTATATTTTTTTAAAGCAGAAAGAGTCACGTAATTCTCGTATCAGCTAATGAATATCCTTCTCAAATCTACAAGAAGAATCACCTAAGGCAGACTTCAATACGTACATTAACTAGACAAATCTAGTTGTTGATCTAGTTTTGATCCTATTGAAAAGTACCATGAAAGTCAGCCAAAGCCAGTGGAAATGGTAATTTTTTTCCGATTGCACTCAAAAGTGTAGGGGGCGAAAATCGGGAGGTCTGACCTGCTTTTGTCGTTGGCGAAGAAAGTGTCAGGCACCCAAATCATCTCGGCGAAATCGCCCGGCAGCGTGAGCACTTCGTCGTCCGAACTGAAGGCCAGCCGCTCGTCCTTCCAGTACTGGTTGAGGTACATGGTGATCGTGTAGTCCTGGAATGGGAAAGAAAAGAGAAGGGTAAAGAGAAAAGAAAAGTTTTTAAATAATCTGAGGTCGGCAGAGTCAAGGGAAAGAGGAATGTGTTTCAAATAAATTCAAAAATAAAAATAATAAAGTGCGTCGGTGTTTAGCACATATCAGACCTGTTTAAGAGTGTGCGTTTCATTTGCAATGAAATTTGTTTGAGAAAAACTATTTATTCTGTGCACAAAAGAATTGAGCATTTTAGAAAAGCGTCTTAGGAAAATTCATTTAAGCCCACCAAGGAAACAGGCAGTCATTTTACTGCGATTTAAGATGAATTTAAAACCTTTCGGATGAATAGCTTATTGTATAATACTTCCAACAGGATTCATAGAGGCTGATTTGATTACTCTAAACTAAATAACGCGTCTGAATGGCCCACAATCATCACAAATGGCAGAGAAATATCTCACGAAATATTCACAACTTCTGCCCAGCACTAAGTAAAAAGAACGCGGATCCGCTAAAATTTCTCTAAGAAAATTTTTTTAATTTGAAGAAAAAAACGGTAATGGATACAGTATCAAGTTTAGTACAACAAGTATAGTATAGTGCAGCATTCACCGTCTAGGGCACCCTAGCACATAACACATAATCGAGACATTTTTTTCATCTAAGAATGTAAAAAATCTGCTCGACCCCTTCACTAATACTGCCTTCTGCAAAGACACGAATAGCAGTCTGCAGGACAGTGCTTGTTGTATCACTAGGATAAAACCGCCTCGGTGTGTTGACCGAGCTTCTTCGTATTGCGACCGGCGTCGCGATGAGTCAATAAAGGCACTTTGTCCACAGAAGCGAGTTGGGAATAAAGGAGCAAGAGCATTCGAAATGTGTCTGGTCAACATGGTTCAAAATATGAATGATACAGCAAAATGTCAAGTGGATTTAATTGCGAATGTCTATGGAAAAAGTACCTAGTATTTTGATTCTCTTTTTGAGAACAATGTCACTCATGTGTTGGGTCTCAACGAGCATGAACAGTTTTTTCATATGAGAAGATACTCATAGTTTAACTTTCATCATGTACAATGAAATTGAATTTCAGAAAACCCCTCCGGGGGTACAACTATTGTATCTATGGGAATTAGCGCTCCCAGGGGGAATATGTGTGAACCCGAGCTAAAGGTTAGGTAGGCTTTATTTCTGTTAAAATAACAAGTTTTTGTTTTGTTACGGGCCATCTTTTTCGGTTCACCGCTGTCCTGTTTTTTCAACACCTATTACTATCTTCTTCAACTTTGATCTTGTTTCATGAACTTCTTTCTCATCTTACTGTTTCTGTGCCCTTTCTTCATAGATTCCGCGTTCCCTTCCCTCCATACTAAATGGTGCCTTCTTCCTTCCTCTCTTTGAATCTCATTTGTTGAGGATAGGGAGGCTTAAACTAACTAATAATCTAATCTAATCTAATCTGAGTTTCAGAAAATGACAGATTATAATTCTATCTCTGTGATCTACCTTATATCTTTTCTGAATTTTCTTTCTTGACCCATGTTTCACTTCTGGTGACATACTACACAAACCTCAGCAACATTCTACAACGAGACCCGACGAAGCCTAAGCGCATCCTTCCCAGCAAGCCAAGCTGCCTTTCCCAAAATATTTGCTAGTTTCGGTCCACAGGTGAACTAGCTTAAAAGAGAGTTCGGCCTTGGGTAATTCTAATGGTTTACCTCGCTGAGCACCTTTGACTACCGCCTGAAATTGTACGCTCAGATTTTCAAATACATCGTATTTTCAAATGATGTACATGTACGTTAAAATTGTGCTCATTCCCAACCATCCAGCATTCGAATTAGTGAATGAATCGTGCTAATTTTTCTCGTATTTACAAGTGTGTGTTAAATACACGTCACACTTCATCTCCTGATTAAATTCGGATTAATTCCCCGATAGAGTGACCACTAGCTCCAACATGCGTTATTCATTTAAACATTTACCCTAGAACTGTGACCATCTTCATCATCAGTTTTCCATCATGCACTCACCATGTTCACTTCGGAGATCGAGTCAAAGGATGCAATGGTGATGTCCATGCCGATGTAGCACGGTTCACCTAAACATAAAAGATAGAATAAAATGCAAAGAAAAACATGAGCGAAACAAAGACTTCTGCCCTAGCTGTTCAGCTAGGTCAGGAACGATTTCATAAGCTGGTTTGGAATTTTTATCCCCATTGAATTCACCGCTTGGCCAAATTACATTTATTGCTATAAAACAGCTCTCTAACATTTATAAAGCATCACACTTCAACCACTAAAATGTTCTCATTCAAGTCAACATTTGACGGTCAGCAATTATCTCTTGTGTTACAGGTCTGAGCTCAGGTAAAACGCTAAAAGGTCCAGGTAGAACGTAAAAAATCGGCAATCATTTCTCACCCACAATGAAACCATTAGTCTTAATCAATGCAAACACAACTAAGGAAAAAGTACTAGATGGTTCTAATACATAAATAAATACCCTAATCCTCTACATGTACTATATTAATGCAGATTCCACTACTTCACATCTCCACTTTCCCACAGACATGCTGCCTAGCACCTCCCTTCCCAATGGGCACCACCCCCAATTCCCTCACTCCCCCACGTCCCCACTTCCCGATCTCCCCTCCTCCGCTCTTCCATTCCCCCACTTTCCCACTTATCAACTTTTCCACTCCCCTACTCTTCTCTCCCGCACTAACCCACTCCCCCACCCTCTCACTCCTCCATTCTCTCAGTCATCCACATCCTCACTCCCGATTCATTTACTCCCCCAATCCCCTTCACTCCCACTCCATGGCAAAATCTACTCACTCTCTTACCCCCACCCATTCCCCACTCCCTGGAACCCCTACTCCCCCACTCACTCCCATCGCACTCCCCACTCGCTCACTCCTCCACTCCTCACTCCCCCATCCATTCTACCCACTCCCCTACACTCCCCACTCGCCACTCACCGCCGAAGTTGGGCCGGAGCCTGATGTCATAGCCGTCCAGCAACGCCTGGATGGTCTGCGAGACGTTGTAGAGGTGCTCGCTGGTGCGTGCTGCGTGCCTGTGTGCAGAGGTGTGTTGTTGGAGTGTTGGTGTGTGGGTGTGTTGATGTGTTGGTGTGTTGGTGTGTTGGTGTGTTTGCATGTTGTGTGGGTGTGTTAGTGTGTTGGTGTGTTGGTGTGTGGGTGTGTTGGTGTGTTAGTGTGTTTGTGTCGGTGTGTTGGTGTGTTGGTGTGGGGGTGTGTTGGTGTGTTGGTGTGTTGATGTGTTGGTGCGTGAGTGTGATGGTGTGGGTGTGGTGTGTCCCCCAGGTGACGGGTGTGTTGTGTCCCCCAGGTGACGGGTGTGTTGTGTCCCCCAGGTGACGGGTGTGTTGTGTCCCCCAGGTGACGGGTGTGGTGTGTCCCCCAGGTGACGGGTGTGGTGTGTCCCCCAGGTGACGGGTGTGGTGTGTCCTTCAGGTGACGGGTGTGATGTCTACACACACCCACATATTCTCTCACCCGTATATCAAAATTTCCCTTTTATTTAGAAAATGACAACCTCAAAGAAAGAGAAAAATTTTACACACGAAAATGTTGATATCCAAGTTACTCTCTAACGCGTTGACGTTGCTCCAGTGCCGTTCTTTACTGGTGTGCAGCACACAAAACAGCAGATATGAAAGTAATAATGCACAATATGGTGCAGCATCGTATTTAACATCCGTTAATTGAGCAACAAAACAACGACAGCAGCAGCAACACAATAACAGCAACAACATCGTCTTAAAAAGCAACAACATGAGCAGCAGTAAGAATAATAATAAAAGATTTCCGATAGAAATTATTGAAATAAGAGCTGCAACATGATCCACAGTAGAGATGTACCGATAGTATCGGTATCGGCAGTATCGTCTTTTTCTCGAGTATCGGTATCGGCGTCCAAAAAAACTGTCTTAGCCGATACTTCGATACTTTTGTACTACTTTCCTGAGACCGGTAATGCAAAATTTGGGAAGACAAGCTTAAAAAAAAAGTCGACTATGTAAATGAATTTATTCATCAGATATACTAATGAAAGTTAGATTTAATGTTGAACATAACAAGAATTATAACTGAACGTAAATAATTATCGCCACAACCTATTTCATTCACGCAGAAATGAGGTGCTTGAGTGTGCGTACGCGTATTCACAAACACGCGCATGAACACGTGACATCTGCCCAAGACCACGCCTTCAACAGGACAGAAATCACGCCAAAGAACCACAACAAAAACATTAAAAAACAGTCGTCAAGAAGCAAAGATAATTCAACTTTACAATCTGTGAACGAGGAAATAAGGCTCTAAGAAAACATGGAAATATTGTCTAAAAAGAAAATCTTACCATATGGTGGGATGAAAATAAGCCAAGATTTCCCTTGTTATCAGTGCTTGCAAGTGAATATTCATCAGCCGCTCCCTCATCAGTGGAGAGCGAGCGTACTTTCAGTGCAGGTGAGAAAATAAACTCCCACAAAAGGAATAGGCTCTTGCCTGATACTACATAGTGAAAGTTTAATGCTTCTGCACCACAACTTAGAACTTTTCAATTTGAGTATTGAATGTAGTTTTCAAAAATATCTTTCTTTACCTTAATGGAGGACGGTAAATTATTTTTACCCATATTATTATTGTGTTTGATGCTTAAATAGAAGTATATTTATTGGTTTATTCACTCCTAGGAATACGACTAGCGTATTTATTTAGGCTTAATTATATTAGGTAAACTCGAACTACTGTTAGGTAGACCTTACCCAATGTTAAAATAGATTAGGTTATATTTTAAATAAAAACCATCTGTTTCTCGGTTTAGTGCTGTATTTTCAGCACCTCCTACTGTCTTTTTGAACTTTTTATTTTCATTTTCTTTCCACGTGTTTCTATTCGCAGAGAATCCTGTGGTACTCTACATGAGGCACGCTGTGCATAGATTCCTTGTATCCATACAACGTAAAGTCTTATTCTTCCCTCTTTTAAAACTAAACTTAATATTGTCGGTGCAAACCTTGAGCCATCACTAATCCATATGTTTATCAGATGGTTATGAATTTTTCTTCTTTCATCATTGATGTCGCTTAATTGTGTAACGCAGCTCGTTAAAGATTTATAAAGTGCAATTTTGTTACTAACAACCTAAAAAGATTCTATACTGTTGCTTGTCAAAAGGTTCTAAAGTGGAATCATAATGTAACTTACAAGATTGAAGTTAAACCTTGTTAGCCAGCACTTTAAAATGAAAATGGAATAGTTAGTTAATATAAATGAACTATTATATTTTGCATTTATTGCTCCTTATAAATACTAGTTAAATTATTAAATAAATGCCGTTGTGCACCACCAAATATGAAATCAGTATTGGTTGTACTGGAGTGCAATCCTGAGTTGCCTAACAGTGCGTAACTGTTCCTTATAATTGATGTGTATTGCTATTTATTATAGAAGTAAAAGTATCGGTATTGGCCCCTGAAAAAGTTGAGTATCTGTATCGGCCTCTTTCAGTAAAAATAGAAGCAGTAAAAATAGCCGAAACATGAACAGGGGAAACAAGAGCAGGCAAAACAGCAGCCGCAATAGAAGCAATAACAGAAGCAGTAAGTACAGTAACAACAGCAGCAATAGTACTAAACAACATCTGCAGCAACGATTACAGTAACAATAGCAGCAACAATAAAATCCGCAACTACAACAGCAGCTAGAACAGTATCAATAACAATGGCCAAAACAGTAACAATAACAGCAGCTACAGTAACAAGAGTAACAACAAAAACAGCAACAAAACAATAACAAGAGCTACAATAAAATCCGGAGCAGTTAGAGCAGCAGCAACAAAAGCAGTAACAAGAGCAGCAATAATAACAGTAGCAACAACAATCATAAAAACAACAATAATTAGTGAAATAAGAGAAGCAACAAAATCAATAACAACAAAAGCAGTAATAAGAGCAGCCACTAGAGCAAAAAGAACTGCAAAAATAACAAACAGCAACAATGACAATAATAAGAGCAACAAAAACAAGAGCAGCACCAACAACAAGAGCAGCAACAAGAGCAGCACCAACAACAAGAGCAGCAACAAGAGCAGCAACAATAGCAGCAAGAACAGGAGCAGTAATAAGAGCAGCACCGCCAACAAAAGCAGAAACAACAAGATCAGCAACAACAAGAGCAGCAACAACAAGAGCACCAACAACAACAGCAACAACAACTGCAGCAACAACAACAGCAGCAACAACAGGAGCAGCAGTAAGAGCAGCAGCAATAAGATCAGCAGCAGGGAGGGCAGAGCTGCCAACACTTCGAGGGCAGCACACCACCACCACCGCCGCAGCCTGGCGATCATGTCTTATCTCCTGCACCGAAATGTTGCCATTTCGCATCCTGAATACTTTCAATAATACCTTCAACAATAATAAAGATGTACAATATTGAACGATTTACACTTGCATCCCATTTGGAATAGCACACAGGGCTTCATGAGCACACATACTGGCAGTACCTACCCATTGGGGAAGGGGGAATTGAGTGCTAGCAATAAACACAGTGTCAGCCACATGGCTGAGGCGAAGTTCGGCGGGAGGTGCGCGCGACGCCAACCTTCTGCACCGACGGCCTCAGCCCAACTGAGATATTGACTTGTTTTTTTGACGCTCCACAGAGGGCGGCACCAACCTGAATGAGGAATATCCATAAAGCCTGAAATTTTATATGATCCAATTAAAGAATATATATTGATATATTGATGAACTTTGTACGGTATTCTATTGAACAGCATTATCAAGTCCACTGTTCTTCAGATGTAAAATAACCGAGTTCAAAATTGTTACAATGAAATTAGGAACTCGTTCGGAATTTTTTTAAACTGTTAAACTCTAATGTACTGAAGTGTAATTGGTATTGAAATTGTATTCTCACTTGCAGATAAAACCTGCCTCGAGCGCGAAAAAAAATCATTCAGTTTTTCAGAACAGATTTTTCCACGTTCGAAACACACTGTGACTTGCTCCTTGTTTTTTCATTTAGAGAGGCCAACAATAATTCATTTTCATAATTTTTTGTCTTCATGAGGTAAAAATATTGTTCGAAAAACATTTTAAATTCAAAGTACAAGAATGTGTTCTCAGTTTAGGCTCGTCGAAAGAAAAACCAAACGTTTAAATTTGATCAGACTCAAGACAATATTGCAGAAACTCTACGGGTTTTGAAACAAACATTTAAGTATCTTTTTACTGCTAAAATTTCGAGTTAAGTCCGAAAAAGAAACTGGTACCCATTTTCCACTATTTTCTATAGAAGTTTTTAAGCTAATATGAATATGAGTAACAACAATATGAATATGATTATTCTGTAATAAAGTTAGAAGCTCTAAGAAATGGCACATTTGCCGGGAGGTGGACTTCAAAAAAAAACTGCAAAAATGCACATGAAACTTTCAGCACAATGTATTAATTATGTTATACTACTTCAAAATGATGTCACTATTACGTTCCTACAGCTGCATGATCTAATAACTATATCTTAGTCAATATAAATGAGGTCGCTATCACATTTCAATATCATTGGGTGGTACAGTAAGTTTGTTGGAGTTTATTATTCCTAACGTTTTGTTTTATTATTTCAAATATTTTCTTTACTATCCTAACGTTTTGGTTTAGTGTTCTAACCTTTGACTTATTGTACCTAATGTTGTGGTTTATTGTTCTTAACGTTTTGTTTTATTATTTCAAATATTTTCTTTACTATCCTAACGTTTTGGTTTAGTGTTCTAACCTTTGACTTATTGTACCTAATGTTGTGGTTTATTATTCCTAACGTTTTGTTTTATTATTTCAAATATTTTCTTTACTATCCTAACGTTTTGGTTTAGTGTTCTAACCTTTGACTTATTGTACCTAATGTTGTGGCTTATTGTTCTAACCTTTGACTTATTGTACCTAATGTTGTGGCTTATTGTTCTAACCTTTGACTTATTGTACCTAATGTTGTGGTTTATTGTTCTAACCTTTGACTTATTGTACCTAATGTTGTGGCTTATTGTTCTAACCTTTGACTTATTGTACCTAATGTTGTGGCTTATTGTTCTAACCTTTGACTTATTGTACCTAATGTTGTGGTTTATTATTCCTAACGTTTTGTTTTATTATTTCAAATATTTTCTTTACTATCCTAACGTTTTGGTTTATTGTTCTAACCTTTGACTTATTGTACCTAATGTTGTGGTTTATTGTTCTAACCTTTGACTTATTGTACCTAATGTTGTGGTTTATTGTTCTTAACGTTTTGGCTTATTGTTCTTAACGTTTTGGCTTATTGTTCTTAACGTTTTGGCTTATTGTTCTTAACGTTTTGGCTTATTGTTCTTAACGTTTTGGTTTATTGTTCTTAACGTTTTGGTTTATTGTTCTTAACGTTTTGGCTTGTTGTTCTTAACGTTTTGGTTTATTGTTCTTAACGCTTTGGTTTATTGTTCTTAACGTTTTGGTTTATTGTTCTTAACGTTTTGGCTTATTGTTCTTAACGTTTTGGCATATTGTTCTTAACGTTTTGGCTTATTGTTCTTAACGTTTTGGCTTATTGTTCTTAACGTTTTGGCTTATTGTTCTTAACGTTTTGGCTTATTGTTCTCAACGTTTTGGCTTATTGTTCTTAACGTTTTGATTTATTGTTCTTAACGTTTTGGCTTATTGTTCTTAACGTTTTGGTTTATTGTTCTTAACGTTTTGGCTTATTGTTCTTAACGTTTTGGTTTATTGTTCTTAACGTTTTGGGTTATTGTTCTTAACGTTTTGGCTTAGTGTTCTCAACGTTTTGGCTTATTTTTTTGGTTTATTCTTAATAATGTTTTGGTTTATTGTTCCTAGCGTTTTGGTTCATTATTCCTAGCGTTTAGGTTTATTGTTCCTAGCGTTTTGGTTTATTGTTCCTAGCGTTTAGGTTTATTGCTCCTAGCGTTTTGGTTTATTGTTCCTAGCGTTTAGGTTTATTGTTCCTAGCGTTTTGGTTCATTATTCCTAGCGTTTAGGTTTATTGTTCCTAGCGTTTTGGTTTATTGTTCCTAGCGTTTAGGTTTATTGTTCCTAGCGTTTTGGTTTATTGTTCCTAGCGTTTAGGTTTATTGTTCCTAGCGTTTTGGTTTATTGTTCCTAGCGTTTAGGTTTATTGTTCCTAGCGTTTTGGTTTATTGTTCCTAGCGTTTTGGTTTATTGTTCCTAGCGTTTTGGTTTATTGTTCCTAACATTTTGTTACATTATTCTTATAGAAGCATGCATTATCTAACATAAGCAGGACTTGGACTAACTTAATCTTGGTTAACAGAAAACAAGCAGAAAATTCAGCTTGCTGACACCCACATATTCCCCAACACTTGCAGCAGCCACTGACGGTGCGCGGCAGCGGGCACAGGTAATGAGAGTTGTGATAAGAAAACCGAGAATGCTTCCTCAGTTGCATGAAAAGGCTGTATAAAAAAATACAATATTGCTGACAATGATTAAAAATCAGGATGCAATAATAGGCACTGCATTTTTCTGCAAAATTATTAGGGAAACGCGTTGTTGGGTAATTACACCACTAAAAGAGACGAAAATTCTTATTCCTCCTGCTCTTCTCTCGATAAATTTTGTCTTTCATGAATAATGATGTAAGTCCTTGACTCATCTTCTGAAGCAAAGCATTCCATGAGATCTTTCTCTGTCCTAATGAGACCACCTAAAGTCATTTTATGCGGACTAATTTTCACTGAAATTAAATCATTAACAAAAGTGTGTGAGAGGCACAACGCAGAGAGAAATTATTCCGTAATTAACATGGGTAAGAACTCAATGCAAAACTGAACAAATCGGTAGATGAGCAGTGACTGTTTTGTTCGGAACGTAAACTTTTAGCTATTAAGTATGGGATATGTTGAACAAAAATAACATTTTGTGCTCTGTATAAAACCAGAGTTTTCTAAGTAACATAATATTCAAATCTGCACTTGATGTAAAAAACAGGAGATGCCTGGGCGATCTCAAATTTTAACACTGATTTGTTTAGATGCTGACATTTGACATTCACGAAGAAAAAAATATGTTCTACTATTGACATGCGTTCTACTGTTTAATATCAGAAAGAAATTTAAATGACAAGGTACAATGTATCTTTTTATGGAATAATAATTCAAAATGACTGATAAATGACTCTTGAATTCTTTGAGTATAAATAGAAACTAGAAACATGTTCATCGAGTTTTTAATTGAGTTGCAAAGAGGAACAGCAATTTGATCGCGAAGTTTTTTCGTCGTTTAAGAGAGCTTTTATGCAGCTACTAAATTCTGTCTTTCATTCAATTGTGAAACCTCTAGCATATTAATCCTCGGGTGTGCTTTAAGCCATACGATCTGGGTGTGCTTTAAACTTACATTTTTATTGTGCGATCATTTGCATCAAAGAATATATAATCCACTATCACTAACTGGCTAAATATTTTGTTTGTTATTTTATGATTCACAATAGCAGCATCCACCTGCGGTATTCCCAATGTAAAAATTTAACCTTTAATTCCTTTTTTTCGCCTTGCATCTTTTACTTTGACGTCATCTATGAACTTAATAAGTGCTGCGATGACATCTCAGTAGCAAGCTTTTTTTGTGGATATATATTGCCAAAAATTACCTTATTTTCGAATGCTGCAATCATATCACAGTAGCAAAAAAATATATTGTCAAAAATTACCTTGTTTTCGAATGTTGCAATCATATTACAGTAGCAAGGAAATATATTGTCAAAAATTACCTTGTTTTCGAATGTTGCAATCATATCACAGTAGCAAGGAAATATATTGTCAAAAATTACCTTGTTTTCGAATGTTGCAATCATATTACAGTAGCAAGGAAATATATTGTCAAAAATTACCTTGTTTTCGAATGTTGCAATCATATCACAGTAGCAAGGAAATATTTTGTCAAAAATTACCTTGTTTTCGAATGCTGCAATCATATCACAGTAGCAAGGAAATATTTTGTCAAAAATTACCTTGTTTTCGAATGTTGCAATCATATCACAGTAGCAAGGAAATATATTGCCAAAAATTACCTTGTTTTCGAATGCTGCAATCATATCACAGTAGCAAGGAAATATTTTGTCAAAAATTACCTTGTTTTCGAATTATATATAAATTTGCGAGAAGACGTCGAGTTCTTCGGTTCTACAACACACACACATTTCATGAGGACGAGGTGGTGTGCTCGAGCATTTGAGGTCATACATCTTCTGGACGACTGCTGGGTCATAGCGATTCACGCTCCTCCAGCTGGGCTTTAAATCATGCCAAACTTAAATACCTGAATGACGCACAACCCCGTTTAGTTCCTCCAATTAAAGCAAGTAAGCTGTAATGACCCTAAATTCCACTCTAATTGACTGAAATATGTGTTTATCCAACCTCAGTGTTTCAGGGTAATGCGATAGTCATATCATTGTTAACATCGTCCGTGTAGTTCTTGTACTATGGATACTAATTTCAATTGCCTTGCTAGTGATATTGCCCGATGAATCCCGAACGATAAAATGACTTTCTCGTTCATTTGCTAGTCTCTTTAGTTCATTTACTAGCGTACTACCTCAAAAAATAAGCGTCAGTATGGCAAATGTTACCTCTTAATTTAACAATAAGTTTTCAAAAATAAGTTTAATTCTTTAGAACGTACGCGACAGGTTTGCAAGTGCATTAGTAAATATAAATAACTAGTATTACTCATACTTCTTCATCACTTCTTGGTGCAATCTTGACAAGTTTTATTCTTTCTGTTTTTTTACCCCATAAAGCTTCCTCGCGTCCACGCTCATAATGCAGTCCATTTTACCCTAAGTGTTTGGACCGCACTCTACGGCGTTCATTGCCTCAAAAAGTTACCCTGGAGACCCTGCGTAGTTTAAAATATTTTACCCCGAATGCCTCATCCATTGAGTTTCTTCCGTGGGCGCTGCCCTGATAAAGCCCGCGGCTCTAGCGCTGCTGGTGTTGTGCGCACCTCAGCAAAATAGGTTGAGGTATTGTTACTGATTATTATTGTGAAAAGCTAAAGATAGCAGGTTGAGATATTGTAACAGGTCACACTGTAACAAGTTGAAGATATAACATGTTGATATATTGTAACAGGTTATTATTGTAACAGTTAGAAAATATAATAGGTTGAGATATTGAAACAGGTTATTTTTGTAACGGGTTACTATTTTAATAGGTTGAAGATATAACAGCTTATTATTGCAACAAGTTATTATTGTAACAGGTTGAAAATAAAACAGGTCGAGATATAACAGGTTATTATTATAATATTGTAACCGATTATTATTGTAACAGGTTGAAGATATAGCAGGTTGAGATATTGTAACAGGTTGAAGATATAGCAGGTTGAGATATTGTAACAGGTTGAAGATATAGCAGGTTGAGATATTGTAACAGGTTGAAGATATAGCAGGTTGAGATATTGTAACAGGTTGAAGATATAGCAGGTTGAGATATTGTAACAGGATGAAGATATAGCAGGTTGAGATATTGTAACAGGTTGAAGATATAGCAGGTTGAGATATTGTAACAGGTTGAAGATATAGCAGGTTGAGATATTGTAACAGGTTGAAGATATAGCAGGTTGAGATATTGTAACAGGTTGAAGATATAGCAGGTTGAGATATTGTAACAGGTTGAAGATATAGCAGGTTGAGATATTGTAACAGGTTGAAGATATAGCAGGTTGAGATATTGTAACAGGATGAAGATATAGCAGGTTGAGATATTGTAACAGGTTGAAGATATAGCAGGTTGAGATATTGTAACAGGATGAAGATATAGCAGGTTGAGATATTGTAACAGGTTGAAGATATAGCAGGTTGAGATATTGTAACAGGATGAAGATATAGCAGGTTGAGATATTGTAACAGGTTGAAGATATAGCAGGTTGAGATATTGTAACAGGTTGAAGATATAGCAGGTTGAGATATTGTAACAGGATGAAGATATAGCAGGTTGAGATATTGTAACAGGTTGAAGATATAGCAGGTTGAGATATTGTAACAGGATGAAGATATAGCAGGTTGAGATATTGTAACAGGTTGAAGATATAGCAGGTTGAGATATTGTAACAGGATGAAGATATAGCAGGTTGAGATATTGTAACAGGATGAAGATATAGCAGGTTGAGATATTGTAACAGGATGAAGATATAGCAGGTTGAGATATTGTAACAGGATGAAGATATAGCAGGTTGAGATATTGTAACAGGATGAAGATATAGCAGGTTGAGATATTGTAACAGGTTGAAGATATAGCAGGTTGAGATATTGTAACAGGATGAAGATATAGCAGGTTGAGATATTGTAACAGGTTGAAGATATAGCAGGTTGAGATATTGTAACAGGTTGAAGATATAGCAGGTTGAGATATTGTAACAGGATGAAGATATAGCAGGTTGAGATATTGTAACAGGTTGAAGATATAGCAGGTTGAGATATTGTAACAGGATGAAGATATAGCAGGTTGAGATATTGTAACAGGTTGAAGATATAGCAGGTTGAGATATTGTAACAGGTTGAAGATATAGCAGGTTGAGATATTGTAACAGGTTGAAGATATAGCAGGTTGAGATATTGTAACAGGTTGAAGATATAGCAGGTTGAGATATTGTAACAGGTTGAAGATATAGCAGGTTGAGATATTGTAATAGGTTGAAGATATAGCAGGTTGAGATATTGTAACAGGTTGAAGATATAGCAGGTTGAGATATTGTAACAGGATGAAGATATAGCAGGTTGAGATATTGTAACAGGATGAAGATATAGCAGGTTGAGATATTGTAACAGGTTGAAGATAACAGTGCAGAAAAGCTTCAAAATTAAATTTAACTTTTGAGATGGAATTGATAATCATTTGCAGCTTTATTCACAAAATTTCTAAAATTTGTCTCGAAAATATGTTTAGATTTTTCTGTACTTTTCAAAAATGTGTTGTTATTAGGTAATCATTTTTAACACACGATACAAATGAATACCCGAACTTGAGCCCCTTGCACGTATTTAAATTCTCCTTGAAAAACTTCAAAATCGCACGCAAATGATATCTACGGAATATTTACAAAAAAGTATCAGGATAATTATTTTCAAAGATTCTTTCCAGTGAAATAGATTTTTTAAAAATACTTTATTTATGCACCTTCGAACACGCTGGCATACAATGATTAATCGATTAGTTATATTTTCGAAATACATAACTTGAATAAAATGTTCAGGATGCAGAAGACATGTTGATGTTACTAAGATATTCACACAAGATAGGCACTTGGACAACAAACATAAGGGACAAATAAGCCTCATGAGTGGGTGATCAAAAAATCCTCACATGGCATGTAGAGATATAAATTCTCCTAATTATTTTTAAGGCTCATCGATACTTCGTGAGTGTGTGCTTTGTCCCCATTGAGATATCGTGCCGACAGTAGCAAGATCGGATAACTGCAGCGGCATAAAAAAAATGTTGTGGTGTGTTGTGGTGCATGTGCAGGGAATTAGCAAAGATCAACCATGCATTGGGTGGCTACACATGGAATTTACTATTTGAAAAATTTAC
Source organism: Morinoia aosen (assembly GCA_030386875.1). Classification (NCBI taxonomy): domain Eukaryota; kingdom Metazoa; phylum Arthropoda; class Malacostraca; order Amphipoda; family Talitridae; genus Morinoia; species Morinoia aosen. Next base: position 49,450,080 of record CM059573.1, on the reverse strand, counting down.
GTCTAAGTTTTTTGAAGTTTTAGAAAAATAATGCATTACATCAAAGAATCATATATACTGATTTATGACCCTTACCTCGTACAGCATGTCTTGAAGCGCTTATGTATGTACTTTGTAACAAAATTAAAAAAAAATTCCTTAACACACCATCTGATGGTTTCAACTTCGTCTTAATGCTTCAAACTTGATTGCATAACAGGCCCGTATCTTAAATGAACGATAGTAAGTAAAAGAGACATCAGACGAGTGCGGAGAATGCTCCGAGTTACAAAATTAGAGGAATGCATTACTTGGATCGGAGTGTGCAAATTCTCCTTCAACAAGTATAATTCATCCAAACAGAGCTGCTATTATGACCTTTACTCGTTCAATCGTCATTTTCATGTATCAGTCATCCAAACAGAGCTGCTATTATGACCTTTACTCGTTCAATCGTCATTTTCATGTATCAGTCATCCAAACAGAGCTGCTATCATGACCTTTACTCGTTCAATCGTCATTTTCATGTATCAGTCATCCAAACAGAGCTGCTATCATGACCTTTACTCGTTCAATCGTCATTTTCATGTATCAGTCATCCAAACAGAGCTGCTATCATGACCTTTACTCGTTCAATCGTCATTTTCATGTATCAGTCATCCAAACAGAGCTGCTATCATGACCTTTACTCGTTCAATCGTCATTTTCATGTATCAGTCATCCAAACAGAGCTGCTATTATGACCTTTACTCGTTCAATCGTCATTTTCATGTATCAGTCATCCAAACAGAGCTGCTATTATGACCTTTACTCGTTCAATCGTCATTCTTCATGTGTCAGTCATCCAAATAGGGCGAATATTATGATCTTTAAGATTAAATGTTATTCATCACGTATTAGTTATCCAAGCGGCGTAAATGAGTTTTCCCACATTCAGCGCTGGAATATCATACGACATGAGATTTCAGTTAAATCTTCAATGACGTGTATACCTCAACCAATAATACTGAAATTATTTCTGCCACGAATACCAGGGTGATGTTCTATTTTGTATGCCCTAACTCATATTTGCTCATTATTCTTTACTTGACTTTTTTCACAGGTAAATTTGACGATATTACCCTCATTTATATTGATCAGAGCGCCACCAACAGGGCAGACAACGCTAACAATAAAGAAAGGAAATTAAAAGCATTATAAGAATTTTTGACACAAACTTTAACCACAAAAAAATAGTCGCGGAAAGACGGAATCAAGGGAAAGTTGTCGAGGAAAAAAGAAATAGAGGAAAAGTTGTCAATAAAAGAAAGAATAGATGAAAAAAAGTCGAAGAAAGGAGGAATAGAGGAGAAATAGTCGAGCAAAAAAGGATTAGAGGAAAAAGTTATCTTGTGGGAATAGAAAATTTACCTTAAGGCGTCTCAAAGAAAATTGCGTGAACAACAGCGCTTCGGAGCACCGAAGTAACAGTTTCATCTGAAATAATACAAAGAAAGAAAAGGTAAAGGAAGTAAAGAGAATGTACAAAACTCTCAATGCAAGAAAACAACGCACTTGAGCAGAACGAAAACATCAGCAGCAGCGCCGGAACAGATTTACTGTTGTCATGGCGTCAGTGAGAGCTCTGGTTAATGTTTAGAAGCCCAATACGTTAGTACGGAAATTGCTGTAGTTCAATATTGATAGAGGCAGCCGTAAGTGGAGTAGCCAAATAGTGCGAGAAGTTGTGGACACGTAACACCAGCAGCACCAGGCAGGTAACACCAGCAGCAGGCAGGTAACACCAGCAGCACCAGGCAGGTAACACCAGCAGCAGGCAGGTAACACCAGCAGCAGGCAGGTAACACCAGCAGCACCAGGCAGGTAACACCAGCAGCACCAGGCAGGTAACACCAGCAGCACCAGGCAGGTAACACCAGCAGCACCAGGCAGGTAACACCAGCAGCACCAGGCAGGTAACACCAGCAGCACCAGGCAGGTAACACCAGCAGCAGGCAGGTAACACCAGCAGCACCAGGCATGTAACACCAACAGCAGGCAGGTAACACCAGCAGCAGGCAGGTAACACCATCAGCAGCAGGCAAGTAACACCAGCAGCAGGCAGGTAACACCAGCAGCTGGCAGGTAACACCATCAGCTGGCAGGTAACACCAGCAGCTGGCAGGTAACACCAGCAGCACCAGGCAGGTAACACCAGCAGCAGGCAGGTAACACCAGCAGCACCAGGCAGGTAATACCAACAGCAGGCAGGTAACACCAGCAGCAGGCAGGTAACACCATCAGCAGCAGGCAAGTAACACCAGCAGCAGGCAGGTAACACCAGCAGCTGGCAGGTAACACCATCAGCTGGCAGGTAACACCAGCAGCTGGCAGGTAACACCAGCAGCAGGTAGGTAACACCAACAGCAGGCAGGTAACACCATCTCCAGGCAGGTAACACCAGCAGCTGACAGGTAACACCAGCAGCACCAGGCATGTAACACCAGCAGCAGGCAGGTAACACCATCAGCAGCAGGCAAGTAACACCAGCAGCAGGCAGGTAATACCAGCAGCTGGCAGGAAAAACCAGCAGCTGGCAGGTAACACCAGCATCAGGTAGGTAACACCAGCAGCAGGCAGGTAACACCAGCAGCAGGCAGGTAACACCAGTAGCAGGCAGGTAACACCAGCAGCACCAGGCAGGTAACACCAGTAGCAGGCAGGTAACACCAGCAGCACCAGACAGGTAACACCATCAGCAGGCAGGTAACACCAGCAGCAGGTAGGTAACACCAGTTACAGGCAGGTGACACCAGCAGCAGGCAGGTAACACCAGAAGCAGGCAGGTAACACCAGTAGCAGGCAGGTAACACCAGAAGCAGGTAGGTAACACCAGCAGTAGGCAGGTAACACCAGCACCATGCAGGTAACACCAGCAGAAGGCAGGTAACACCAGCAGCACCAGGCAGGTAACACCAGCACCAGGCAGGTAACACCAGCAGCACCAGGCAGGTAACACCAGCAGCAGGCAGGTAACACCAGCAGCAGCACCAGGCAGGTAACACCAGCAGGAGGCAGGTAACACCGGCAGCAGCACCAGACAGGTAACACCAGCACCAGGCAGGTAACACCAGCATCAGGCAGGTAAAACCAGAAGCAGCAGGCAGGTAATACCAGCAGCAGCACCAGGCAGGTAACACCAGCAGCAGGCAGGTAACACCAGCAGCAGCACCAGGCAGGTAACACCAGCACCAGGCAGGTAACACCAGCAGCACCATGCAGGTAACACCAGCAGCAGGCAGGTAACACCAGCAGCAACACCAGGCAGGTAACACCAGCAGCAACACCAGGCAGGTAACACCAGCAGCAGGCAGTTAACACCAGCAGCAGCAGCACCAGGCAGGTAACACCAGCAGCAGCAGGCAGGTAACACCAGCAGCAGGCAGGTAACACCAGCAGCACCAGGCAGGTTACACCAGCAGCAGGCAGGTAACACCAGCAGCAACAGGCAGGTAACACCAGCAGCACCAGGCAGGTAACACCAGCAGCACCAGGCAGGTAACACCAGCAGCACCAGGCAGGTAACACCAGCAGCAGCAAAGGTCACACCCAACACAGAGGTCAGGTGAGAGGCGGTAGCGGCAGGTGTGAAGTGTTGTGTAGAACCTCACACCACACTCCCACACAACCACGTTTCCTATCCTTAAATTCCCCAAACACAAAACGTTCATTGTCAACCTATCTGGTGCCTCAAAAAACGTTCACAACCCTAATAGGAGAACCATAAGACACATGGTTGGGTAATTTAAGAAGGCCTGGCCCTCAGTCGCGCGGTGAATGTTGTGGTGAGTGGACCTGTGTCTCTCTCTCTCAGAGGCCTGCGCTTCGCTCGCTAACTCGAGCGAATGACCTAAGTTTTATCCCTGAAACAACTCAACTTAAGTTGTAGTAACAGTTTTACAGTTTAACTTAAGAACTATACAGCAATTTAAACGAGAACACCATTGTATCTAGATAACAAAAAATGAACGTAAATTAAAAAAAAAACACTTTTCGTTGTCACCGGTTTTCCGCATAAATAAATTCCAAAGTGGTCCCTTCGGCTTGAAGCTGATTTAGTGTACCAGTCACTGAGTTCTCCAGGAGTAAAATTCCCTAAGCTTCATCATTATGCGCTCTCTTTCATTAAGACTGCATTATTATAAAGTCAGAGCAAAGCAGGTAGCTGCTTTCAGCATCAGAACCTGAAGCTCGGCAAAGAGCGTCTCCTTTAGGAAGCAGGACTCTTGTAGCATGAAAGCACAATTGTACTCCAACAACATGGCTGTCTATGTTCCATTAACTCTTGCTAGGGAACGAAATGAGAGAAGTGAATAACATTTGTATTCACTTGAAAATAGACTATACGACAAGTAGGTCTCATGTAAAGAAAATGACAACGTAGCCGTGATTCTAAATTTATTCATACATAGGCACATAAAATGTTTATAATTCACATAGTTCTACTATTTACATTTCATCCATTAACAAATACAGCGATGAGAGGACCTAGGACGGTAGGAAAACGAAAAGCGTATTGCGTAAAGGTGGCACTGCGCTACAGCGAGGAGGCTGCTGGAATGCAGCCGTGTTTACCAGAGAAAAAGCTGCCCAGTTCGGAAAATATGATTACGCAAAACAAACTCCTGCCATATGCAAATTATTGTTTTTACGTACTTGAATAATTAGTTCTTAAGTTAAGTGTATGAATTTATGAATACTTTTTTACTTTTTTGAATTAATATATAATTGAAATTGACCAGCATAGACAGTCCTATTTGGTTCCTATTTTTTAAAATTAGTTTTGAAATCATTCTGTTTTGGGTGGAGGGCCACAGATTAACAAAGCCACAGATTAATTAATAGTTTTACCAGTAATTAATTAAACTAATAATAAGTTTAAGATAATTACAAAGAAGTTAGCCGGAGAAGATAGGCCGATGTTGCCGAATTTTGGGTGGCTTATCAAAGTTAACAATAAATTTCCAGCAAGATAAAGATCAAGTCAAGATTAACCTTCGATTATATTATACTGCATAATCGCTGTAATCATTTCATTGCTTATATTATGAAGGCTAGGTCATTATATAATTATGTATAATATTATACTAGGTATCATACATATCAAAATACTTAACAGCAAAACCTGATGCTGTGGGCAGGATCGCTAATCTTTACAAATTTTTAGGTCAGTTTTCCAAGCAGAATACAAGACTGGCTTTCACTAAATACATGCATACCTTTATAGATGTGAGGATGGGAAAATTCGGGCTTGATTCTCGAACCTTAATGGGTAAACTGCTAAAAATGTTTCTACAAATCTTGTAACTACGGCAATTGGCTTTTCATGTGGAAAGATAGAATTTTTATAAGGGGGAAATCATGGTTATAATTACGAATTTTATTTAATAATCAACTGGAAACTGATTAACACGCATTTTGGTGTTCATATAAACAATAGATGATGGTGTTACCTTCAATTCAGCATTAGAGCTGTTTGAATTATGCTTCGAAAATTTAATGAAAATTTGCCTTACTGATTGATGAAGAGCAGGTCAAGTTGCTTGGTGTAATGACCTTTCTTTTTTTAAACTTGATTCATAAAATTTTACTTAAATTCGTAAAGATTATTTTAATTTAAAAATTGGCTGTAATAATGTTACAGTAGTACATATTAAAACATAAATTTAGGCATTTCCTTAAATTTATTTATATGGTCCCAACTAATGCACTTCTGCATATTGAGTGCTCTAATTGAGAATCCTTCAGCACTTATAAGTGATGAAATGGGTAAATATTTAAACAACATAAAATTTACCACAGGAAACTTTGAAAAATGTTAGTATTGTTGAGATAATTCTACATTTTGTGTATTTTGCAGTCAATATTACATTTTTAACTACATATAATCTTATTCTTTCGAAAAAGTAATTCGAGGGCTACTTGCATTATTTCTGTACGTTCCCATGCCGACATTTTCGCTGGCCGACTGAACACCCTCCTTCTACAGAGCACCTCTCAGGAGGATACAACTATTGTATCTATGGGAATTAGCGCTCCCAGGGGAATTATATGAGGTACCGAGCTAAATGTGAGGTCGACCTTCTTTTTGTTGAAATAGAATGGATTTTTTGTTTTGTTACGGACCATCTTTTTTCGGTTCACTGCTGTTGTTTTTCAGCACCTATTACTTTCTTCTTCAACTTTTTTCTTGTTTCATCAGCTTCTTTCTTAGCTTACTGTTTCTATCCACCTTGTACAGTGATTCCACGTTCCCTTAACTCATACTAAATGGTGCCTCCATCCATCCTCTCTTTGAACGTCTTTGTCGTGGTAAAGGGAGACTAAAACATTCTTATAATCATTCAATAAATCAATTCCCAGAGCACATTTATATCACTAATAATTTCACTACAGCTCTTCGAAGATTAGGGCGTCAATTTTGCATTTTTGCATAGTTGATTGCTCTTATTTTCTATAATAAATGTCATGGGTGATCTTAAATTATAGATTGAAGACATTGATTTTCTCTAGTCATGCTCGACCGAAAGTCGCGACATTTATCCGTTTTTATTTTATGGTAAACTTATTTTGTATTGATGCTGGGAATAGTTCTAGTTTTTTATTTTTTAAAAAAATAATTGTTAAATTCACTCATGTTCTAAAAATTCGGGACAAATCTCGATGTAATATCGTTTAAAAAAGTAGTCCGGTCTGTAAGAGGAGCTTCTAAAAAGACAATTTCAAAAACTTATATTCAATAATTTTTATTTAAACTCAAACCACAATAAAAATAGTCTATCCTATAAAAAACAATAAAAGTAAATTCAATAAAGGTATTCAATTATCTTAACTTACTCCAATTAAACTATTTAAAACTGTAGCAAGCATCATCTGTCAAGTGCTATTCATGAATCAGTGAGACGTACGAAACCACACAAGTCAAAGGGCGTATAACTGTGAGCAACACTGTAACAAATTCTACACGACACACGGCACATAGCCCTCTGTAATGGGGGACTCTCTATAAGTATGATAGAAAATAATACAAAAACATTAAAGTTCCTCCAGTACCCTCGGCCACACCTTCATTACTAGACTCGTCCCCTAGTGGTAGCTGCACTCAGGCCTCATTCAGGCTTCACTTGAGAAGGTCAGGCCTCACTCTGGCCTCACTTGAGCAGCTCAGGCCTCACTCTGGCCTCACTTGAGCAGTTCAGGAACACTCTGGCCTCACTTGAGCAGGTCAGGCCTCACTCTGGCCTCACTTGAGCAGGTCAGGCCTCACTCTGGCCTCACTTGAGCAGTTCAGGCCTCACTCTGGCCTCACTTGAGCAGTTCACGCCTCATTCAGGCCTCACTTGAGCAGGTCAGGCCTCACTCTGGCCTCACTTGAGCAGTTCAGGCCTCATTCAGGCCTCACTTGAGCAGTTCAGGCCTCACTCTGGCCTCACTTGAGCAGTTCAGGCCACACTCTGGCCTCACTTGAGCAGTTCAGGCTTCACTCTGGCCTCACTTGAGCAGGTCAGGCCTCACTCTGGCCTCACTTGAGCAGTTCAGGCCTCACTCTGGCCTCACTCTGGCCTCACTCTGGCCTCACTTGATCAGTTCAGGCCTCACTCTGGCCTCACTTGAGCAGTTCAGGCCTCACTCTGGCCTCACTTGAGCAGTTCAGGCCTCACTTGAGCAGTTCAGGCCACACGCAGGCCTCACTTGAGCAGTTCAGGCCACACGCAGGCCTCACTTGACCAGTTCAGGCCTCACTTGAGCAGTTCAAGCCTCACTCACGCCTCACTTGAGCAGTTCAGGCCTCACTCTGGCCGCACTTGAGCAGTTCAAGCCTCACTCACGCCTCACTTGAGCAGTTCTGGCCTCATTCAGGCCTCACTTGAGCAGTTCAAGCCTCACTCACGCCTCACTTGAGTAGTTCAAGCCTCACTCTGGCCTCACTTGAGCAGTTCAGGCCTCACTCTGGCCTCACTTGAGCAGTTCAAGCCTCACTCACGCCTCACTTGAGCAGTTCAAGCCTCACACACGCCTCACTTGAGCAGTTCAGGCCTCACTCTGGCCTCACTTGAGCAGTTCAAGCCTCACTCACGCCTCACTTGAGCAGTTCAAGCCTCACACACGCCTCACTTGAGCAGTTCAAGCCTCACTCACGCCTCACTTGAGCAGTTCAGGCCTCACTCTGGCCTCACTTGAGCAGTTCAAGCCTCACACACGCCTCACTTGAGCAGTTCAGGCCTCACTCTGGCCTCACTTGAGCAGTTCAAGCCTCACTCACGCCTCACTTGAGCAGTTCAAGCCTCACTCTGGCCTCACTTGAGCAGTTCAGGCCTCACTCTGGCCTCACTTGAGCAGTTCAAGCCTCACTCTGGCCTCACTTGAGCAGTTCAAGCCTCACTCTGGCCTCACTTGAGCAGTTCAGGCCTCACTCTGGCCTCACTTGAGCAGTTCAGGCCTCACTCTGGCCTCACTTGAGCAGTTCAAGCCTCACTCACGCCTCACTTGAGTAGTTCAAGCCTCACTCTGGCCTCACTTGAGCAGTTCAGGCCTCACTCTGGCCTCACTTGAGCCGTTCAGGCCTCACTCTGGCCTCACTTGAGCCGTTCAGGCCTCACTCACGCCTCACTTGAGCAGTTCAGGCCTCACTCACGCCTCACTTGAGCAGTTCAGGCCTCACTCTGGATTCACTTGAGCAGTTCAAGCCTCACTCTGGCCTCACTTGAGCAGTTCAAGCCTCACTCACGCCTCACTTGAGAAGTTTTCCGAGAAAAAATTAACTTATTTGGACATATTCCCATGATCGCTTGTCTTAGCTAACTGTAGGATTTCCTATTTGGTTCTGATATCTCTGACTGTCTTCATGTCAAGTAGATGCTTATCTTAAACGAGAAAATGGTTATCGTACATGAGGTGATAAAAATTGAAAATAAGTGAATAATAACCGTAGATAAGTGGATAACAATTTTAAAGATAGATGGATAGCAACGGTAGTAAAGGACGAGAAATTGTGAACATGTGAGAGGTAACAGAGTTACAGTATTTCTAAAACGGTGGAAGTAAAATGCTTCTCTCAACACCCTCGTATTTTGGCTCCGAGTTCCTGCATGTATTTTGAAAAAGGAAATCTAGAATCAAAAGTTACTTTCGCTGAGCGTCTCATGTGACCTAGAGACCATTCAACTCGCGGTCTAGCGATAGGAGCACTCTCTTTGCGTGCTGTAAGTAAGTCGAGAGCTCGAACCCTATTGCTGTCACGATGCTTTTCCTTTGGAAAAGGAAGAACGAGCAGAATTTTTTGCTCGATTCACGGGAATTGGGCCCCTCGCCGACCTGAGGTAACCGCCGTTGCGTATTTGTTAAAACTAATGCCGAGAATTTAATGCGTCCACTTGACTGAAATGTAATTTTCTGTACCTCGTTCACGTTACACGGATGCGGATGATTTATACAACTGCTCCTTAAACTATTGCCTTCGACTTCTTCTAGGAGCTAAGTGTAAGCAAAAGGAGCTATAGTTCCTTGCTTGCACTTAGGAAGATAGATAGACGGAGCTCCTTGCAAAAGTGCGCTGTAGCTATAGGGCTCAAATTAAACTGCTGATGTAACCCTCTTAGCGGCAGAGCTTTCAGCTCACAAAGCTGCAAGCCCTGACAGGAATTAAAAATTAGCTTCGGCACTGCCTAATTCGAACAAATTATTAATATCACTCACCGTTTATCTATATATCTTTAATTCTCTATCACCGTGTAAGTACGTTGAATGCCGCAGATTTCCACCAGTCGCCAAATAGTTACCAACCAGTTTCCACAAAATATCAAAAACCCGTGGACGACGTTGACTGCTCTGCATCTCTGTAATTTCTATAATATTCCGGTCAGCTAAGGTTAACTATCGCAAGGTTAACTATCTATCTATCGTTAACTATCGCATATCTTTGCTAATTGAGGTAGAATAAGTGCTGAAAACAGGAAGCAGTCCACAAAGTTACACTGTTGGAACTAATAATCACGAGACTTGAGATGGTTACGAAGTAATTTGACATTAAAATGAATGAATCCATTTACTAATAAAATAGTGAAACATTTTGAAGTATTAGAAACTTACGAGGCACATCAACAAAGTTGCGTTTGGTCGCTTGCAGCACCTCTCAAAAGTGTAGATCTTTCTATCTGTCATCGAATGCTCCTGAGTTACTTGCTATTCATGGGACGCATGGTTACATCGAAGCTTTACCTTTTATAGACTGACAGTAACAGAATTTTAGCAATTGAGTGTTCTCTGCAGCAAAAATTATAAGTGATTTACATTCGTACTTAACACGCGTAGAACTAGGACAATGGACGCAAGGTCCCTAAAAAACAGGTGTAATTGGCTTTATGATATTATACTAGTTTATAATTTTACCCAGTATAATTATATTAGTCATAATTATTTAATCATATAATTACGCTAGTTATAATTACTGTATAATCATCTAATTAAACTAGTTATAATTATAACTAGGGGTATCATGTAGTTGCTCTAGTCATACATATAACTACTATAATTGGCTGGTTTAATTGACCATTATAACCCGTCCCCTGATACTACACAAGTCAAATCCATGCGTTCTTTTTGCACCACCCTATATTTGCGATGCGCTCGACTTGATCATGTAGGCGTATTCATTGTAGCAGTGGGGATTATAACTATCAAGTCCATCAAAATTTTTGATTAAAAAATGAATATACACGTCCTTCAACCTTCAACCAAAGACATAATGGCCATTTTATCCAGCTACTACTCTTGCTTCCGTAGAGGAACGGGAAATCAAATGAAGCTTAAGAGTACTTCTATACATAGAATAAAATAGAATTATTTATCATAAGAAGGTGCAGATGAGAACATTGTGAATTATAGTTATAATTTGATGTAGTGACACTCAATCTAAAAATAAAATAATGCTTGACCATGTTTGAAAAACGTTGCATGTGCGACACCTAAATATCTGTTTTCTAAAATTCGGTGGATACAAGGAATTCTTCTCAGGTACGTCAGTTTACTTTGAAAAAAAATTCCTCCAAAACCAATTAAAGACCACTCAAAGTAAATAATTTACAGCGCATGAAAGAAATTATCACAATTAGTATTCATGGGTTCGATAAATAATTGTCATTAACCATTAATCAATCTTCTCAGTTAAATTTGATTTTAATTGAAAGGCTTCCTTGTGCAGGCAAAGTAGAGTTTTCCTTTTATTAGGCACCAAAATTAATTGAATTATTTCCTTAAAAGTTATGTGGATCAGACCTCTAATTTTCGATCAGAAATGCTTCTAATGTAGGAGATCTTCAATTCAATTAGACTTCGGATGGGTTCAAAAATGGACGACAGCCTGACGGACGACAGCGAAGATCATTTAGTTACTCAAAACTGCGCAAAGTTTCCACTTAAAAGCGAATTTTCCTTTGTGAATTACTTGGAAGACCCCGTGAAAGACATGAACTCCAGCAACGTCTATTCACCCAATGATAAATTTGACGAAAGAGCTAAAACGTGGATCCCAACAACCATCGCGCCATCTAGCTCAAATGACGGAATTCGCTCCTTCGTTACGGAAAGTGCTTGTGCGTTTCTTCAGAAGACAACTGACTGTTGGAGCGAAAATACAGGGCATGATGTGATCCAGAGAGATCGCTTCGTGGCAGCAGAAGCAATTTCTAATGACTCAAAAGATCCTGTTTCTTGTCATTGGCAGAATTCTTTTGGTCTGTCTGCAGACAAAAAATTTTTCTGTGACTTTAGTAAGAGAAATGAACGCTCTCGTCTAGGAAAACCAAGCGCAGCTTCTTCTGATGACGTTAAATGTGTACTGCGAGAAAAGTTAGAGAGTAAACAACTCAACGAGTCTTGCTGTCATTGCCTGTTGCCTGAAAACGAATGTTTTTCGAACCCCAACGATGATTTCAAGTATCCTGACGGAATATTGGATGTTGGCAGAGATCGAGGTGCAGAAGACACAATGACCGAACCTCTCTGCAATTGGCGCTTAAAGTTCATGTCACAGCCTATACCAAATAACACTGATTGCCAAGTGTCCGCTAAAATAGCCGGAGAGGGAATAACTAAATTGAAATTCGAGAGATGGCATAACCTGAAGAACGACACACCCGTAGCGAAACCGTTCATTAGATACAAAATCCCTCCGACATTCCCCACGATCTTTTCTCGTTTTAAGCTAATTCTTACGTGCCTCGTTCTATACCTTTTCCTGGTTGGTCCCTTCGTCCGATTACCGACCTCGTTTTCTAAGCACCGGATCGAAGAAAACGACTGGATCTCAGAAAATGGTGTCCAGATCCCCTCGCTCAAGCTGCGAGCGTCAGATGAGGCCCCTGCTGAGAGCTACGGACTTCTCGGGGGCGGCGTGCTGCTGGCGGAGGCCTACAGCAGCACCTACAACGCCAAGGACTTCAGCCGCAACGTCACTCAGCTCCTCGACAGCCTGCTCGCCAACTACGATAAGCGCATCAGGCCTGGATTTGGGGGTAAGATGTTGTTTTGACTTTGCTCTGCTGGGAGGACTGATGTTTGCTAAGAGATGCTTAGAGTACTTAGTCTGTGGGAGCTCTAATATTAACACGTGCATCACCTGGATTTTGACGTATGATGTTTTGAGTTATGCTCTGATGAGAGGACTGGTTTTTCTAATAGATGCTTATAATACTTATTCCGTGGTGGCTCTGATATTAACACGTGAATGGCCTGGATTCGAGGGTAAGATGTTGTTTTGACTTTTCTCTGCTGGGAGGACTAGTTTTTCTAATAGATGCCTATAATACTTATTTCATTGTGACTCTGATGTTAACATGTGCATTGCCTTGGTTTGAGAGTTAGATGTTAATTTGAGTTTTACTTCGATGTGAAAACTGATATTTTGTGAAGGATGCTCGAAAATTTTACTAATTCCGTGGTGGCGTTAATATTAACTAAGGCATGGCAAACTTGACTTGATATGTAGCGAAATATTAACCAATTCAACGCTGGCATCTGAAAGTCGAATGAAGTTATACAATGAACTTTCAGGCTTACCTTTTGTCAATTTTGTGTACAAACATTCGAAATTTTCTTTGAAGAAGAAAACTTTTTTAATGTGTACAGCAGCCATGGATTACTTTCTTAGCTCATTTTGAGTTGTGCCGGAGTGATCATTTTACGCATGTTGCAACTAACATTGAGTGAGAATATTATGTAATTTTCCTAAAAAGTTTCAGTTCTACTGTAGCTAAGCCAACAAAACGCACAAGTGTTCGAGCCACATTCGTGAGCATGGGTGGAAATTTTAACCCTAGTGTAGCATGCTCGAAGTGCTCACTGGGGTGTAGAGTACTTACAGCGTTACAGCGTACAGCGTTACAGCGTACTTACAGCGTTGTCGTCGGCGCTTACAGCGTTTTCTGAGGTGTTTACAGCGTTATCTGAGGTGCCTACAGCGTTGTCTGAGGTACCGCGTTGTCTGAGGTACTTACAGCATTGTCTGAGGTACTTACAGCATTGTCTGAGGTACTTACAGCGTTGTCTGAGGTACTTACAGCATTGTCTGAGGTACTTACAGCGTTGTCTGAGGTACTTACAGCGTTGTCTGAGATACTTACAGCGCTGTCTGAGGTACTTTTAGCGTTGTCTGAGGTACTTTTAGCGTTGTTTCCACTGTACGGTTACACCGTGGGGCGAAAGTTATGTTGCAATTATTGTTTCGTGTTATGATGATTTTATCAGTGTTATTGTTATTTCTGTAACATTTTTAGCTCCTCGAGCTTCCTATGTTACTTGCGTAGTGTTAGTCGTGTTGCTAGTGCTTGCATTTTAAAATCCTTTCCTTTTTTAATTTAAATTTTATTCCTTTTTAAATTGAATACAAACAAACACACTGCCGTAGAGTTTGCGCATGATTCAAATATTTACATGCTAAGCGCAGAATATTCCATCAATATTACATTTAATTACGTGCATGCATGAGAATATATTATTTCTAAGAATATTGATCAGTAGGGCATGAATATTGATCATTAGGGTAGGAAATGTGGCTCGTGGTGACGCAGTTTACAGAAAGAAAGAACGCTCATTTGAAGGCAGAGTTCAATCAATCATGTTAGCTGTATGAATTTTCTTTAGACTCAGGAAAAATGAGTTGGTTTTGATGGTGTTTCATATAGTAATGAGGATATCGATGCAATTTATGTTGCAGTTGTTAAGTATCGCGCAGCCTGCAGTACAGCTGCTCAGCAGCCTCGAGCACAATTTCTTAGTAACCCACTGCATGCATTACAGTTTTTCAGAAAACTGCAGCCTGAAGTACAATTGTTTAAAAGCCAACAATACAGTTGCTTAACAGCCTGCAACCTGCAGTACAGCTGTTTACTACAGCCCGCATTTCAAAGGTTTAGAGGCTTTCAGTGCGTCTGTTTAGCAGCCTGCAGTGCAATAGTTTGCCAGCACTACCGTGTCTCTCTCCGCCCTAATATCAACTTCTTGTCTGCATTGCTGTGTGCGCAAAAAAACATTTCATCTTACTTGCTGTTACTTATATTTGAGGTCTTCACTTTTGCATCGCAAATCTTAAAATATAAACCTTCACAACGCTTCCACTTCTAACGCCACTTTTTCCACTGAAAGTATTAGTCTCGACGCTAATTGTATCGTACGTCTAGACGGTCGATTTTCCTCAGAACTCCATCTTCAAAACGCTAAAGGACGGAATACTTTCTTTGAACAATCCGTTCCCGCGCCGCACGTAGCCACCATTGTTGCCCATTCACGCTTCCCTTCCTTGAGTCGCACGTTCTTGACATCTTATTGCGTTTTTTAGCTTACTCACTTGCGGCTTGTGCAGGTAGCGGTAGGCGCTGGTCGGCGATGTTGTCGTACTCAATGGAGCAATCTGTAGTGCGACCTTCACGCTGCCTTTCTTTTTTTCCTTACGAAAGGAATAGTTAACCAAGTTGTAACTTGTTACTCGATAGTATTTTAGATCATGTTTAGCTCCGGAGTATGAGTTCATATTTGGTACCTCAGATGGTCATAGTGGCACACTGCAACATACACAGCGACACACTGCATCACACAGTGGCACACTGCACCACACAGCACCATTATGCAGAACATACAGGCAGGGTGCAGCCATTGCCGCAACCTCAGGTAAAATAATGAGGCAATTTTTAGGACGACTTTCACTGCAGTCTGCCTGGCCTTCTGGGGGGGGGGGGGGGGTACAGACCGCGGTACTATGGCACGGTACAGGGCACTGGTGCTGTGGTGGGTACAGTGGTGAGGTACCGGGCACTGGTGCAGTGGTGAGGTACCGGGCACTGGTGCAGTGGTGAGGTACCGGGCACTGGTGCAGTGGTGAGGTACCGGGCACTTCTGCTGCGGTGAGGTACCGGGCAGTGAGCGTCCACAAACCGGTGAGGTGCCGGTTTGTGAAACGTTTGTGAAACGTCACCTCCTGTTGACAGCATCCACTATACCACAATTTACATGTCCAAGATTACTACACGCGTGTGAGTACACCACCCGAATGACTATCTAAAATTCATTCATATATTCAGGTGTAAAAAGGTTTTTCGGGCTTCGCGGTCGTTATAATTTTCTTTTATTATTGTTTCATAAATGAGGGCGTCCCAGCGAAGACAGTATATATTCATTATATCAGTATATTTAGAGTTTATCGCTTCGTTTTCTTTTCATGTTATCTATTTATCAGTTCTGCGAGCAGCACGTACAACATCTGAGGGTTGTGTTAACGTAAAGTTGGATACGGGAACAGGGTGTAAATAACCTGTATAGATGGAGGGAGGCCTGCCTGCATTGACGGGATCGCAGAGAGCTGCGTTATTACAATTATCACTTATTATTTTTCATTTATTTATAGTTTTACTCCCACTATGCACGAGTCGAACGAACATCAGGAAGCAATTCAGGGAAGTTCAAGTTCTCATGGCACTCCGAGGGTGCAAAATGTGGGTGTCTCGGCAGGCGCAGTCTGCACGCCAGCAAAATGAGGTGTGAGCATCTCAGTGAGATCAAAAGGTGAAATAAGAATAAAGTATGAAAGGAAGCAAGGAGTGCAGGGTGGGAAGAAGTGCAGGAAAGAAGTGCAGGGTAGGAAGAAGTGCAGGAAAGGAGTGCAGGGTAGGAAGGAATGCAGGAAAATGAGTGCAGGGTAGGAAGAAGTGCAGGAAAGGAGTGCAGGGTAGGAAGAAGTGTAGGAAAG
Source organism: Morinoia aosen (assembly GCA_030386875.1). NCBI lineage: Eukaryota > Metazoa > Arthropoda > Malacostraca > Amphipoda > Talitridae > Morinoia > Morinoia aosen. The sequence goes on along the minus strand of CM059573.1, from coordinate 49,433,825 downwards.
GAGTGCAGGGTAGGAAGAAGTGCAGGAAAGGAGTGCAGGGTAAGAAGAAGTGCAGGAAAGGAGTGCAGGGTAGGAAGAAGAGCAGGAAAGGAGTGCAGGGTAGGAAGGAATACAGGGAAGGAGTGCAGGCAGAAGGGACACACTCACAAGGAGCAACAAGGATGCCCCACACCCTCCTCTTTACTCCCGCTGCCGTGGCGTGTTTACGACGAGTCTCCACACCGCACCTGCATAGTGCAAGCTTCTAGTGAAAGACCGGCAAAACCGTCCAATAATTCTATGTACAATGACGGTAAAATCTCAAGACCTTATTTTTTATGTTGAATTAAGTTTATCATGGAAATGAGTTTTGGATAATGGGGGATTTTCCTAAAGCCTGATTGAGATAGAACACACAAGTTGTTGTGTGGGTTTTATTAATGAAAATTTTACCTGAAATTCGTTTTCGTAATCAGCAGATGTGAAACCTGCATTACTGTTTCCGTAGATTTTTAAAACGTAAATGAATCCTTTGTAGCCAGCTTTCAAAGATTCTCTGCTTGAAACGCCAAGTTTTGAATTATATTCTTGAATTAACTAACGCTGTTTATTCATGGGAAAATAATAAAAGACTTTCCAATTTTTCCGTTCTAACACTTTTGTAATGATTTTTGTAGAGCAAAATCTTCTTGCGTCTACTTATTACCTCTAGTAAAGAATTAAGTCTACTTCTTGGTCCCTCCACCTTCTTATCGTGAATAAATTGTTCACTTTACTTCTTGTTTTTACTACTTGTTTCTCGTGAAAAAATCGTTCTCTCCACTTCTTTCTGCACTACTTGGCTCTAATAAGCAAATAGTTCAGTCTACTCCATGCATCCATGAGTCATCTGGTGAGAATGAATAATTGTGTCTGGTCTTTGCTTCGACTACTTGGCTCTCGTGCATAAATAGCTCAACCTACTTCTTGCTTCCACTACATGACTCTAATAAACAAGTAGTTCAATCTTGCTTCTTGTTTCTACTACTTGGCTCTCGTGCATAAATAGTTCAGCATACTTCTGGCTTCCACTAGTTGCCTTTGGTGAAGAAATAGTCAAATCTACACGAAGAACCAAGCTCAGAGGTCATGGAACGGCTGTGCCACATCGGTCACAGTAAAACAATCCAATGGTGTACTCCCCTCATCGGTATGAGCTGACTTCCCCGCGGGGAAGAAATAAAGTTGTTAATTGATGCTATTTCATAAAATACTTAGCAATAAAAAAAGAGCAATCGCGAGTGTTTTACATTGGAGTACTGAATCGTCTGAAAAAGAACAGGTAATATTTCGAGGGCTTCTATTTTTCAATAAAGAGCACTTTTTAAAAACATATGATATGAAGATATATTTTCATTTGTATCGGTTCCAATCAAACAATGAAAAATCATTGCAAACTCATTGTTGAAGTTTCTAAAAAATATTCTTTTCATTTCATTTTTTTAAAGTGTGCGTGAACTTACATCGCGTAAGAAAAGTTGTATTTATATTGAGGCAATTGAACGCCAAAATTAGAGCGCACGATGGATAGTGCATAATTTACACGGAGGATCGTGAGCACTCTTAGGGTAGCGCGCACGGAGAGTAGTACTCACACGGAGAGTAGTACTCACACGGAGAGTAGTACACACACGGAGAGTAGTACACACACGGAGAGTAGTACACACCCGGTGTACAGTACACACCCGGTGTACAATACACACACAGAGTACGTAAGTGCACAAGAATGCGTGTGTGGTGGCGGTAGCGTGTCACCGCCGCGGTGCTGCGATGCCAAGACGCTGGGGAACAGGTGCCGCGGTGGGGACACTCCTCCCTCCCCATCCACTCCTCCCCACCCCTTCCCTTCCTCCCACTCTCCTAATCCCCATCCTCTCACCTCCTACCTCCTCCTATTCCCCCCCCTCTCTCCTGCCAACTTCCTCCTCTTTCCACTTCCCCATTCCCCTCTTCCCCACTCCCCCTCTACTCCCCTCACCCCTCATCCTATCCCCCTTCCCCTTGCCTTTTACCCCCTTCTCACCTCCCAACCCCCTTGAAGGGGCAGGCCAGGTATAGGGGCGAGATAATATAAGTTTTTAAAAGCCTCCGTAACCGCAACAAAAGCGTTACAGAGATGGATAAAGGTGTCATTTTGCATGCAGGTCAGGGAATCTATGCACAGAGTGTGATCCCTCGTAAAATTTCTCTTCACATAGAAACAGTGAGTTAAGAATTAAGGCTGTGAAATGAAATAAAAGTGGGTAAAGAAAATTATAGGGGCTAAAAAACAGATCAGCAATGAACGGAGAAAAGATGGTTCCTAACGAAACAAAAAAATTATTGCCCTAGCGATGACAAATGACTAATGAATTCGGAATGCTCCTCATAGGCTACGATTTTTCCCCTTTTGGCTCTCCATTGTTACCATTGCGTCTCGCTATGTGACAGCGAGAAACAATTAAATTAGTACGATTTTCTTATATTCCTGAAGCCTTTAAGGGGGTTTTGCGCATTCACTTAGACACCGAGGGCCACGACTGTCGCTGTAGCAGCCCAAGTCCCATAACTCACATTACACAACTCTGTAGCAGCCCAAGTCCCATAACTCACGTTACACAACTCTGCAGCAGCCCAAGTCCCATAACTCACGTTACACAACTCTGTAGCAGCCCAAGTCCCATAACTCACATTACACAACTCTGTAGCAGCCCAAGTCCCATAACTCACATTACACAACTCTGTAGCAGCCCAAGTCCCATAACTCACGTTACACAACTCTGCAGCAGCCCAAGTCCCATAACTCACATTACACAACTCTGTAGCAGCCCAAGTCCCATAACTCACATTACACAACTCTGTAGCAGCCCAAGTCCCATAACTCACGTTACACAACTCTGTAGCAGCCCAAGTCCCATAACTCACGTTACACAACTCTGCAGCAGCCCAAGTCCCATAACTCACGTTACACAACTCTGTAGCAGCCAAAGTCCCATAACTCACGTTACACAACTCTGCAGCAGCCCAAGTCCCATAACTCACGTTACACAACTCTGTAGCAGCCCAAGTCCCATAACTCACGTTACACAACTCTGTAGCAGCCCAAGTCCCATAACTCACGTTACACAACTCTGTAGCAGCCCAAGTCCCATAACTCACGTTACACAACTCTGTAGCAGCCCAAGTCCCATAACTCACGTTACACAACTCTGTGGCAGTCCAAGTCCCATAACTCACGTTACACAACTCTGTAGCCGCCCAAGTCCCATAACTCACGTTACACAACTCTGTAGCAGCCCAAGTCCCATAACTCACATCACACAACTCTGTAGCAGCCCAAGTCCCATAACTCACGTTACACAACTCTGTAGCAGCCCAAGTCCCATAACTCACATCACACAACTCTGTAGCAGCCCAAGTCCCATAACTCACGTTACACAACTCTGTAGCAGCCAAAGTCCCATAACTCACATCACACAACTCTGTAGCAGCCCAAGTCCCATAACTCACATCACACAACTCTGTAGCAGCCAAAGTCCCATAACTCAAATCACACAACTCTGTAGCAGCCCAAGTCCCATAACTCAAATCACACAACTCTGTAGCAGCCCAAGTCCCATAACTCACATCACACAACTCTGTAGCAGCCCAAGTCCCATAACTCACATCACACAACTCTGTAGCAGCCAAAGTCCCATAACTCACGTTACACAACTCTGTAGCAGCCAAAGTCCCATAACTCACATCACACAACTCTGTAGCAGCCCAAGTCCCATAACTCACATCACACAACTCTGTAGCAGCCCAAGCCCCTGCAGAGCCACACCCTCCACTAGTGTGAAAAACAATGACTTGGGGATGTAAGAGACAAAGACATCCTCCATGCACGAAGCTAACCGTGAGCTGAAAACCAATTATATGATGACCTTTTGTAAATTTTTCGATAATTCTCACTTGCACATTTCTCTACCATTATTATCGCTCCAGTTCTTCGGCGCTGGACTAAAAAGGGTCTATATAATTTTGGCTTTTCACTAACACACTTCTTCACCGTTATTATTGCTCCTGTTCTTTGATACAAAAATGTACAAGGACTTAAAATTACAACCCTTCCGAGCCCTGTGCATATTGCATTGTTATTCAAATTATTGCTGTGTTCTTTGGGCTTCTTTTTCCCTAGAGTAACATCATTCATGCCCGCAATTGATTGAAAATAAGGATCGATTCATAAACTTCACCTCTGCCTTACATGCATCAAATTTTGCCAATGATGCATCCTTGTGCTATGGGTAAGCTGTCATCATTACAAACGCAATCGTTGGTGTCTCTTTAAATAACTCTAAAGTTTACGTCGCAGATACCCCCGCTAAAAGCGCCAACAATTAGTCTACTGGAGCCTTTTGGTCACCTCCCTATTGCTTACTTTAAATACATCCAAAAAACTGAAACGTTAACGTAATAAATTAACTCTTAAAAGCCCCAACACGGTCAATTGAAATTCTCTACGAACAAAAACAGAAGAAGCCCAATGATTATCCAGTAATTGATATCGTTTTATCATGACCCCGACACCAATACCGAGCGATTAAGGCATAGAACAGGACGCTCAAAAGATGCGAGCGCTGTACATCAGAGGTGCTGACGCCGAGGTTAAGAGCCAATTGCGGGAGAGGCCACGCCATTTGGCGGCCGCTGAGGCCATCAGTCAGGCCTGAGCAAGATGAGCCGAGGCGAGAGGGCCTTAAAGACGCCACTTCTCGATCACCTGCGCCAGCCCGCAGCACGTGGGGTCTCTGCTTTAACGGAGTCCCTCTCTGGCGGGCCTTTGCCTCGTGTCCGTCTCTGCCTCGTGTCTGCCTCTGCCTCGTGTCTGCCTCTGCCTCGTGTGTGCCTCTGCCTCGTGTCTGCCTCTGCCTCGTGTCTGCCTCTGCCTCGTGTCTGCCTCTGCCTCGTGTCTGCCTCTGCCTCGTGTCTGCCTCTGCCTCGTGTCTGCCTCTGCCTCGTGTGTGCCTCTGCCTCGTGTCTGCCTCTGCCTCGTGTCTGCCTCTGCCTCGTGTCTGCCTCTGCCTCGTGTCTGCCTCTGCCTCGTGTCTGCCTCTGCCTCTGCCTCGTATCTGGTATCTGCGCGATGTTATCACCGGTCTGCTACCTCGCACTTCATACATTCCCTGCCTCTCGATATAATTCAAGACCAGTTGTAATTGGTTACCAGTTCAGGTCTCTGCTTGCTGGATTCTTTTTTACTGATGTCCACGAGAGGTCTAAAAGCCTCTGCCGACCACCCTACGTACACATACAGCTTTGCTCCTCCTCTACTTTTCCGTAGAATGTTGTACTTCCACACTGATGCGTGTGAGGGATTTCGGCAAGACAAAGCAATTTAAGAAAGAATAATCTAATTCGAGTGTTTTTTTCACGTTGTTGAATTTTGTAGTTTGCACTGAACATAAAAAAGCCACGTCTTTCAGTTCGTCACGCTTTGAAATCCTTGGAAGAATAGGTCCGTTACACAGGTACATGATCTCATCAGTATCAGTGCACGGGTACACATGTAACATTGAACTGAGATACTTTCCCCTGTTCATTCAGAAACATTAAATGGGTTTCATTCATCATGGCCGTACCAAATGTCGTTATTTTTAACAGCCTGTGCACACTGTTTGCTGAGTACTTTTTCTGCCAAATGTGCTCAGAAAACGCATAATTAGGTTTGTTACAAAATACATTGTTCAACCACATAGTTTCGAAAAGATATCCAATGTTACACCTGAGTTGTTGCCGTTGCTGGGGTGTAGCAAGCTTATTGGTGTATACTATTACTTTTCAGAATGAATCAGAAGGTGTGCGAGGATTTACGTGCTTAATCGAACATTAGTTTCAAGATAACGTGCTCCTTTGGTGACCATTTTTTTGATGATCATCTCATTATCAAAAATTCTCCCTACAAGTGCTTTAATCAGAAAAAATGATACCTATGTAACACATAAATAATGCCTTCATTTTGACTGCTAGTATGTTAGTATTTATAAAGCGAGTCACTGTGCTTACAATGTATCTTCGATCTGTTCATCGACCCTTACACTCGTCGGTCTCTCCCGTACCGACGAGTCTCGCATTCTATTCTCTCTGTCCCTTGAGGTTTGGTCTCGCCCACGCTGCCCTGTCTAGCTGTGCGGTCTCTAAGTGCTGTGGAGTCTCTGGATCCTATACAGTCTCTGAATGCTACACAGGCTTTGAATGCTACACAGTCTCTGAATGCTACACAGGCTTTGAATGCTACACAGGCTTTAAATGCTACACAGTCTCTGCATGCTACACAGGCTTTGAATGCTACACAGTCTCTGAATGCTACACAGGCTTTGAATGCTACACAGGCTTTAAATGCTACACAGTCTCTGCATGCTACACAGGCTTTGAATGCTACACAGTCTCTGAATGCTACACAGGCTTTGAATGCTACACAGTCTCTGCATGCTACACAGGCTTTGAATGCTTCACAGTCTCTGCATGCTGTACAGGCTCTGAGTATTATATAGTCTCTGCGTGCAGCGTAGTCACTACCATGCTCACCTGTGCACGAGCACCACCACGCCCTCTGTCCAGAGCTCTAGCTATACCCGTACATGGCGGCGCAAAAATAACGCATGGAAGACAAACTAGTATAATTGGCTTAATATTATTAACTAGTTATAATTGCACCTTTCATAATACAACGTTTAATATTTAATCATAACTATAGGATAATATAAGTAGCTACGTGATATGTAACTATTATAATTATACTAGTTTTTACTGCTCTATAACTGTATATATGCATGTACTACTTGTAATTATTACTAGTATAATCGACCATTCCATTCCCCCACTGATACTATGCAAGTAAAATCCATGCGTTCTTTTTACGTTATCTGTCTCTCCCATGCGCCACAGCCCGCCAGATGGGGCTTTCCTCCCACGCTCTGCCGGCATGTGCTATTCATTATGCTGTGCGCATCCATCATTTTCTTATAGAGATGCTTCTGTGTTTCCTCGTGAAATTTGTTTGATAACATCACAGTCATATTTTTCTTCCCTATATTTTTTGTGCTTTGTTTGTATTACAGGTAAAAAGGTAATAATAATTGAATTTAAAGTTTTACTCACTGAATATGAAAATTTTTAGTGTACCCTGAACTCCAAGGGGCTTTCTTTGAAATTTTTCAACGCGGATACATTTTGCAACGCTCTTCTCATTCTAGTGAGAACGGCTGTTTCAGCTTAAATCTCCCCTAAATAAATGAGTAAGGTTCAAGTATCGCCAAGTACAGCGTCAATATTGTTGCTTGCAGTACATCAAAATTGCACAAAATCTCATCTCAATAAAATTTGAATACTCGGAATATTAAAAAACTCTCTACCTGGATAAGCCTAAAAATAATTCTGGTACTTGAGTTATAGTATGTAAATAAAATATATTTCTATAACTCTATATTCTATATAAATATTCAGGGTATGTGAGTTCCACAATAGCGATCACGGCGCTGGAAAATTTAGGCCGTGCAATCGTATTCGCGACGCTGGGGTTGTGAGCCGCGCACTGCACTCTGGTTGGTGACGAGGGCTACATCATCGGCTTCACTGGGTAGCTTTGCTGTTGTGACTCGGAACATGATACAGACTTGAAATGGTGCACTATTTGGAAGGTACACTTGAAAGGGTACACTATCAAAATGGCACACTATTAAAAGTTCACACTATTAAAATGGTGCACGATTCGTCTTCCTTCTACCCATCACCGTCGTCTATATTTTTTCAAGTCACCACTTTTTCAGTGATAAATCATCATTTATCTTGAATTACTCGAGAAATTAGATGGTCGTGATACGGTTGCACAAAAAAACAATGTTTAAGGAGCGAGCTGCGCTTTGCGATCAGTGTGTTTTGTAAGTATGAGCATGAGGGGAGAATTTGCGTCTACCCATCGAGAATGCGTTGATGCAAAACTTCAATTTGAGGATCTTGCGCGTAAGGTCAGCTTACTTAAAGAGAAAAATGAATTTGAGGATATTAACTAGACAATGTATAGAATGTCTTCAATGTTCAATGTATAGAATGTCTTCAATGTTCAATTTATAGAATGTTTGCGAGTCACCAGTATTGCGCACGCCCTTTAAAATGAAAAATGATTTCCACTTCGCTTCCTCGTTTGTTAAGTCGCGGTAAGGATGTGGGGACGACTCTGTAGCGTCCTTTGGGGATGTCTGAGAGAGCTGTCGGTAGTTGAGTTAGGTGGGGGGATTACATGAAGCCAAGAAGCTTGATATTTATGAAGCTTCTTAACGATTATAATCAAGCATCAGTCTGATTCATCCAGTTGGTACGAAATTTTAATCTTCATCATTTCATTTTTGTTTCAAATATTTAGAGTCGGTTTCGCTTTCATGCATATCATCCCCTAATTTTCAAGCAATGATACAATCGATCTCGAATTAAAACCGAAGTCCTGTGAGAACCTCAATCAACACAGACAAAATTAACCCAATGCCGTAAATCGTAACTGCAATCAAGTATCGTATCGGTCGAACAACTGGGACAAATTTCCCTCTGTATAAGTTGAGGATCGGATACAGTGATGCATAACTCGTTTCCTTTTTTCACCGTTACGCATACATCGATCTGCTTCTCGCAACCCGTCACAGCTGTGCTGGCTCGTCGCCTTCATCTCAGCGATCAAGCCCTCATCTTGAGGTAGTATTTACCGACCTAGCACAGTTGTTCGGGGTTTTTAATTTAATAGAGCAAGCAAGTGGACCCATTGAGTGCTAGGCATCTTGTTTTTGAATTAAATGAGATTTTTGTCTATATTTTTGACGCCCCTATTAGTAAATATTCATTCGTGCGTTGAAGCCGAAACTTCACATTTCCTCAGTCTTGTTTTTAAACGCTCTCGAATTCAAGAACATAATTTGAGGCTTTCGTACCTATCTGCTTTCTAGTGCTGAGGTGAAACTGTGACAGATCTATGTAGCTATGTAACTTTATGCTTCATTTTCTCCAAAAGCTCTTTTTACCTTGACTCCCATCTCCCGTATATCTCCCCTGCCTCTCATGCCACCGTATATCTCCCCTGCCTCTCATGCCACCGTATATCTCCCCTGCCTCTCATGCTCCCCTATATCTCCCCTGCCTCTCGTGCCCCCGTATATCTCCCCTGTCTCTCATGCCACCGTATATCTCTCCTGCCTCTCATGATCCCGTATATCTCCCCTGCGTCTCATGCCCCCGTATATCTCCCCCTGCCTCTCATGCCCCCGTATATCTCCCCTGCCTCTCATGCCCCCGTATATATCCCCTGCCTCTCATGCCCCCGTATATATCCCCTGCCTCTCATGCTCCCGTATATCTCTCCTGCCTCTCATGCCCCCGTATATATCCCCTGCCTCTCATGCCCCCGTATATCTCCCCTGCCTCTCATGCCCCCGTATATCTCCCCTGCCTCTCATGCCCCCGTATATCTCCCCTGCCCCTCATGCCCCCGTATATCTCCCCTGCCTCTCATGCTCCCGTATATATCCCCTGCCTCTCATGCTCCCGTATATCTCCCCTGCCTCTCATGCCCCCGTATATCTCCCCTGCCTCTCATGCCCCCGTATATCTCCCCTGCCTCTCATGCCCCCGTATATATCCCCTGCCTCTCATGCTCCCGTATATCTCCCCTGCCTCTCATGCCCCCGTATATATCCCCTGCCTCTCATGCTCCCGTATATCTCTCCTGCCTCTCATGCCCCCGTATATATCCCCTGCCTCTCATGCCCCCGTATATATCCCCTGCCTCTCATGCCCCCGTATATCTCCCCTGCCTCTCATGCCCCCGTATATATCCCCTGCCTCTCATGCCCCCGTATATCTCCCCTGCCTCTCATGCCCCCGTATATATCCCCTGCCTCTCATGCCCCCGTATATCTCCCCTGCCTCTCATGCCCCCGTATATATCCCCTGCCTCTCATGCCCCCGTATATATCCCCTGCCTCTCATGCCCCCGTATATCTCCCCTGCCCCTCATGCTCCCGTATATCTCCCCTGCCTCTCATGCCCCCGTATATATCCCCTGCCTCTCATGCTCCCGTATATATCCCCTGCCCCTCATGCTCCCGTATATCTCCCCTGCCTCTCATGCCCCCGTATATATCCCCTGCCCCTCATGCTCCCGTATATCTCCCCTGCCTCTCATGCCCCCGTATATCTCCCCTGCCTCTCATGCCCCCGTATATCTCCCCTGCCCCTCATGCTCCCGTATATCTCCCCTGCCTCTCATGCCCCCGTATATATCCCCTGCCTCTCATGCTCCCGTATATCTCTCCTGCCTCTCATGCCCCCGTATATATCCCCTGCCTCTCATGCCCCCGTATATATCCCCTGCCTCTCATGCCCCCGTATATCTCCCCTGCCTCTCATGCCCCCGTATATATCCCCTGCCTCTCATGCCCCCGTATATCTCCCCTGCCTCTCATGCCCCCGTATATATCCCCTGCCTCTCAAGCCCCCGTATATCTCCCCTGCCTCTCATGCCCCCGTATATATCCCCTGCCTCTCATGCCCCCGTATATATCCCCTGCCTCTCATGCCCCCGTATATCTCCCCTGCCTCTCATGCCCCCGTATATCTCCCCTGCCTCTCATGCCCCCGTATATATCCCCTGCCTCTCATGCCCCCGTATATCTCCCCTGCCTCTCATGCCCCCGTATATCTCCCCTGCCTCTCATGCCCCCGTATATCTCCCCTGCCCCTCATGCCCCCGTATATATCCCCTGCCTCTCATGCCCCCGTATATCTCTCCTGCCTCTCATGCCCCCGTATACATCCCCTGCCTCTCATGCCCCCGTATATCTCCCCTGCCTCTCATGCTCCCGTATATATCCCCTGCCTCTCATGCTCCCGTATATATCCCCTGCCTCTCATGCCCCCGTATATATCCCCTGCCTCTCATGCTCCCGTATATATCCCCTGCCTCTCATGCCCCCGTATATATCCCCTGCCTCTCATGCTCCCGTATATCTCCCCTGCCTCTCATGCTCCCGTATATATCCCCTGCCTCTCATGCTCCCGTATATATCCCCTGCCTATCATGCTCCCGTATATCTCTCCTGCCTCTCATGCCCCCGTATATATCCCCTGCCTCTTATGCTCCCGTATATATCCCCTGCCTCTCATGCTCCCGTATATCTCTCCTGCCTCTCATGCCCCCGTATATATCCCCTGCCTCTCATGCTCCCGTATATATCCCCTGCCTCTCATGCTCCCGTATATATCCCCTGCCTCTCATGCTCCCGTATATCTCTCCTGCCTCTCATGCCCCCGTATATATCCCCTGCCTCTCATGCTCCCGTATATATCCCCTGCCTCTCATGCTCCCGTATATCTCTCCTGCCTCTCATGCCCCCGTATATATCCCCTGCCTCTCATGCTCCCGTATATATCCCCTGCCTCTCATGCTCCCGTATATCTCTCCTGCCTCTCATGCCCCCGTATATATCCCCTGCCTCTCATGCTCCCGTATATATCCCCTGCCTCTCATGCTCCCGTATATATCCCCTGCCTCTCATGCTCCCGTATATCTCTCCTGCCTCTCATGCCCCCGTATATATCCCCTGCCTCTCATGCTCCCGTATATCTCCCCTGCCTCTCATGCCCCCGTATATATCCCCTGCCTCTCATGCCCCCGTATATCTCCCCTGCCTCTCATGCCCCCGTATATCTCCCCTGCCTCTCATGCCCCCGTATATCTCCCCTGCCTCTCATGCCCCCGTATATATCCCCTGCCTCTCATGCCCCCGTATATCTCCCCTGCCTCTCATGCCCCCGTATATCTCCCCTGCCTCTCATGCCCCCGTATATCTCCCCTGCCTCTCATGCCCCCGTATATATCCCCTGCCTCTCATGCTCCCGTATATCTCCCCTGCCTCTCATGCCCCCGTATATATCCCCTGCCTCTCATGCTCCCGTATATATCCCCTGCCTCTCATGCTCCCGTATATATCCCCTGCCCCTCATGCCCCCGTATATCTCCCCTGCCTCTCATGCCACCGTATATCTCCCCTGCCTCTCATGCCACCGTATATCTCCCCTGCCTCTCATGCTCCCCTATATCTCCCCTGCCTCTCATGCCCCCGTATATCTCCCCTGCCCCTCATGCCCCCGTATATCTCCCCTGCCTCTCATGCCACCGTATATCTCCCCTGCCTCTCATGCCACCGTATATCTCCCCTGCCTCTCATGCTCCCCTATATCTCCCCTGCCTCTCATGCCCCCGTATATCTCCCCTGCCCCTCATGCCCCCGTATATCTCCCCTGCCTCTCATGCCACCGTATATCTCCCCTGCCTCTCATGCCACCGTATATCTCCCCTGCCTCTCATGCTCCCCTATATCTCCCCTGCCTCTCGAGCCCCCGTATATCTCCCCTGTCTCTCATGCCACCGTATATCTCCCCTGCCTCTCTTGCCACCGTATATCTCTCCTGCCTCTCATGCTCCCGTATATCTCCCCTGCCTCTCATGCCACCGTATATCTTCCCTGCCTCTCATGCCCCCGTATATCTCCCCTGCCTCTCTTGCCACCGTATATCTCCCCTGCCTCTCTTGCCACCGTATATCTCCCCTGCCTCTCATGCCCCCGTATATCTCCCCTGCCTCTCATGCCCCCGTATATCTCCCTTGCCTCTCTTGCCCCCGTATATCTCCCCTGCCTCTCATGCCCCCGTATATCTCCCCTGCCTTTCATGCCCTCATACCACTACCACCCGCACATTTGAGCGCAATTCTCCCCTCCAAGTGTTGCACATTTGTGATGCCTCTCATGCTCGCATGAGCCTTCGTCTCCGATGCTCTTGAGTCAACATAGTGAGCGAAAACTGTCAACAGCCACAGCTGTCAACAGCCGCAGCTGTCAACAGCCGCGGCTGTCAACAGTTGCAGCTGTCCATAACAGCTGTCAACAGCCTTATCTCAAACGTTTAGTCTGCAGTATCACTCTCCTAAAAGAATTACCGCTCTCGTTGCGAGGCGCGAGGTCTATTTCGAAGCATGTAGGGCAACGTTAGAGCGAGCAGCTAAGTTCCTATGCTTTCAAATGGAAGTAATTTGAAGTGAATTTTTCGGACGGAACGCTTGTGGAGGCTTAGACCGGAGAAGAGATGTGTGCATGACGTCATCTTGAGAGCTATCAGTGAACTGTTTCCGAGACGTAACAGCGACACGTATTAGAAGTGTAATTGTGACATGTTATTTAAATGCAAAAGTGAAGTGTAATGGAAATCCAGTGAAATTCAGTCAAATCCAATGAAATCCAGTTGATATGTAACTGTGACACGTAATAGAAATGCAATAGGAAAATATTATTTAAATACAACAATGAAATGTATTTGAGATGTAACAATGTAATCATAGGTTCATTGTGAGATGCATTCATGTTCATGCACAGGCTACGCAAAGTGGGATGTTTCTGAATTCAGTATCACTTACAAAATTCACAAATCAGACCCAGTTCATTCTTGCCCGAATCAACCGATTCCTTTCACATCTCAATTCAATCGTCGCTATTCTGCGTACTTTCCTATCTCTCAAACCACCCTATTTCACGCACCACCCTATTCCGCCCTGTTCCATGACCCTCACCCTTCTGTGATTTGGATTAAGTCGCAGAGCACTCAAAACTTTGCAGTGACGCACATTTTATTCCATTAAAATATAAATTTACATAAAATTAAATTTATTTACCCCCATAATGAGCAGTTATACATTGCTAGTTCAAGTGACTGATTTCTATTTTTTCACGCGGGATCTCAACTTCGATTTATTAAAGATATAAATCAATTATAAATTTGTGTCCTTAAAATCGGATTCTTTAAAATTCCATTCATGAAAACTCAACACACCATGAATTAATATGCAATTTTCTTTTATGGTACAACATCAGCTCATGTGGTACTCATTATTGCACATTCTCTTACGATACCAACAGCTAGAAGTGATCAACGCAGTACTACGTTGACTGCGGCGGGTTGAACTGAGATCAACATTCAACTCATATCAGACATAATTCTAGAGATCAATTTTGAAAAACGAAATCATTAAATAAACCGCATGTTTATTTAGTTTTCATTTAATTTTTACGTAAGTTGAGTTTGGGATTCCTGGTCGGTCAGCAGCAATATGAAAATCTCATCAGTGACCACCGGTGGGTCACGTCGCAGTGAAACTGGTAGAGATTTATTCCGTTCCACAAGCTGCGTGCATATCCGTGTTGATTAGCGCCTGTGACAGCCGTTGTTCGGCCGTATAAGAGATTAGCGTGAGTTGCAGCAGTAATAGCGTTATAGTAAATTATGACTTTTCTTCAATTGTAGACCATTCCTAACTGTCATTGTTTTTAAATGTTTGTAATGAACTCATTGATGTTCTTTCATCAATGAAAGAATATCAAGTGTAATTCATTAGTTCTTGATGTATATTTCATCAAGAGAGTTGGGATAATTTACACTACAAAACCATGCTAAAAATGAATTCCACGAGAGATGCTTTAAGTTCCTAGCCTACACTGACCTCTCCCGCCTCATGATACGCCATAGGGACGATTGAAAACATGCAAAATTTTTCCGACTCAATTCTTCGTGATACTCGAACATTTAGATTACGACCACAGAATCTGTGCTCAACCCTACTTTGACTTGAGCTCCTTTCCAACATTTTTAAACACAATTTGGGTCAAATTTTACGCGACAATAAGGCGTTTCAGTAAGCCCCGGACACGAGGACGGTCAGCCCAGGCCCTAAGATGAGGACTAATATCTCCTGAGGGCGCCGTGTGCAGGAGACTTACGTCCTCCGGAGGCCCGTGTGTCAATTTAGGGCCCGTCCTAACGAGCGGCGCCGGCCCGTGTCCGAGGCAGAGACGAATGCCCAAATTTTAGAATACTATCTCTGAGGAGTGAATCCCTGGCCCGTTGTTTATTCTATAACGTATGTAGAAACAAACATATATATATATATATATACGTTAAGATACATGCATACGTTAAGATGAATAAATATATACTGCGTATAAGCATACTCCGTATTCGAACAAAGGCGGATTCCGGAAAAACCTACGGGGTTTGTTACACATAGTAATTCAACTTCTTATTTCGAGCGCTTTTCATCCCGAAATGATAGCAGTCTTTTAAAAAAAATTCCGGCTAGGAAATGTTATTTTTCTATTGGGTAGACACCAGTTTCAGAAACAAAATTTACTTTGCAGGTTTTTAACAAAAAATTTGAAGAAAATAATACTTTCGAGAAGGAAGTTTAGTACATCATACATAGCGTCCGGTGTGAAGTAGCCACACTCTTAAGCTTAATATTTGAGGCAAGAGATTGTACGTAGCAAACATGGCACACTTGGTCTTAAGAGTGGCTATTCTTCGTGGCAAACATGACCCACTCGGTCTTGAGGGTGGCTACTCTCCGGGGCAAACATGACCCGGTAAACCATGACCCAGCAAACCATGACCCAGCAAAAGTGGGGAAGCCCATGTCAACAGCCGCGGTTGTCAACAGTTGCAGCTGTCCATAATATATAACATAACACAAAAAAACCCTCGATGTGGCCCACCGGTGGGCCCCACCGTAGATCAGCATCAGAGTGCCGCTGTCCCTTTGTAGCGAGGCTAGTCTGTAGGGCAGCAGGGCTTTGTTATTGATAGCCTCACTGGACTCCGTGAGCCCTGGCTCTCCTTCTGCAATTTTTGCGTCTTGGAATATTTTCAGACATTTTACTCTCTGGAGCAGCGCTGTGGGCTCTTGAGTGGCTCGTTACTCTCTGGAACAGCGCTGTGGGCTCTTGAGTGGCTCGTTACTCTCTGGAACAGCGCTGTGGGCTCTTGAGTGGCTCGTTACTCTCTGGAACAGCGCTGTGGGCTCTTGAGTGGCTGCGTTACTCTCTGGAGCAGCGCTGTGGGCTCTTGAGTGGCTCGTTACTCTCTGGAACAGCGCTGTAGGCTCTTGAGTGGCTCGTTATTCTCTGGAGTAGCGCTGTGGGCTCTTGAGTGGCTCGTTACTCTCTGTAGCAGCGCTGTGGGCTCTTGAGTGGCTCCTTACTCTCTGGAGCAGCGCTGTGGGCTCTTGAGTGGCTCGTTACTCTCTGGAACAGCGCTGTGGGCTCTTGAGTGGCTGCGTTACTCTCTGGAGCAGCGCTGTGGGCTCTTGAGTGGCTCGTTACTCTCTGGAACAGCGCTGTGGGCTCTTGAGTGGCTCGTTACTCTCTGGAACAGCGCTGTGGGCTCTTGAGTGGCTGCGTTACTCTCTGGAGCAGCGCTGTGGGCTCTTGAGTGGCTCGTTATTCTCTGGAGTAGCGCTGTGGGCTCTTGAGTGGCTCGTTACTCTCTGTAGCAGCGCTGTGGGCTCTTGAGTGGCTGCAGTATTCTTTCAGAATATCTCATTATTGGTGATATTTCTTGCGTCTAATGCATAAGATTTCATTACAATTTCAATTTTTCATGCATTATTTAGACTAATGAATATTAAAATTACTTTTAAAAACAAAATTTTCAAAATGGCAGTCGTACGTAAAATCAACATTCGTCTGAGGAAGGCGCTGCAGGTGTATGTTTACAAAGACAATTTTTTTATCTCAATTGAAGCTCCAATTGTAGACCTAAGAAATTGTTTTCTATATTTTTCGTACTTTTTGCTGTCATCAAACCTATTTCCGAGGTCTGTACTTGAGCTCAGCGATACTTCACTTCTCCTTTTACGTACAGACCTGCTTCTTTTATACTTGCATTGAGGTAACATTAAAATGATGCCGGGTCTTCGTTTTATACTTGCATTGAGGTAATATCAAAATGCTGTAGTGTCTTCGTTTTATACTTGCATTGAGGTAACATTAAAATGATGCCGGGTCTTCGTTTTATACTTGCATTGAGGTAATATCAAAATGATGTAGTGTCTTCGTTTTATACTTGCATTGAGGTAATATCAAAATGATGTAGTTTCTTCGTTTTATACTTGCATAGAGGTAATATTAAAATGATGTAGTTTCTTCGTTTTATACTTGCATAGAGGTAATATTAAAATGATGTAGTGTCTTCGTTCAGTTTACCTTCAAGTTTGCCTACGATGCAGGCAGGCATTAAAGAACAAATGACTTGCCTCGCATATGTGCCAAGTTTTGACCAAGCGAGCTCTGCTGACTTTCTTTTAGCGAACAACTTCCTAAACGAATCGGTCCTCGAAAGAAGTTAAAATATTCATATCGAAGCGTACCTGTAATGATGACTAAGAACTTTGTTGGTTTGCTAAATAGGTAATTTATTCCGCGTTTAATAAAATAATTATTATTCCGGGGCAAAGTCCTCTCGTACCTTCAAAAAGTTAATCAAAAGTTTTTCTTCATTGAAATTGAATAAACACCCAAATCAAACATCTTGGTTTTTCGCAACATAATATGAGTTCATTATAAAACTTACATGCATAATTTTTTTAGGAATTAGTCGTTTCGTATTTTCATGCTGTTTCAGTTTATTCAGTCGTTTGAAATAATTGATCTGTGTATTTTGCAACCTAATGTCTGTTTGCTATGGAATTTAAATGCGTTTCTCTTCAGACAGACAGAGAACGAATGTTTCAGGAAGATTTGCGTCCCGTGGCCCCGAACAATTACTCATCTTTCTCTCCGAGCAGCTCGGAGCTTGTCCAAGTTTTGCAAACATTTTAAATTTTTTCTAAAAATGATGAACCCTTAAACGTTTTGGCGGGGCTGTTGCTTGCGTTGAGGTTGAACTTTATGTTCCCAGATAATACATCCGTTTGTTTTCCACTGATAATGTAATGTAAATCTTCAGTACTCGCTGTATGTGTAACAGGAGCTGGGAAAAGCGGTCAACACTCGACTAACTTTGTGAATGTCAAGTGGTTTAGGAGAAAAAAACGCAAATGTGGTGATGTAAGTGCAGAATTTTACTGATGGGGAATTAATTTAGACAGTTTGGACAACTTGGCAATGTTGCCGAATTTGGTCAATTTGTCATTAGACTGACGACTAAGTCCAAAACTACCCAGATCTGCCGTTCAGAGTGAGCACAATATGTTTATCTCCGACCAACGAGAGCTATGTGCGCTATTCGGTATCTTCAGTTCTTAGGAACATCCGAGAATTTTGTCATTTTGACTATGTCATGCTGGCTACTTAGGGTCCAATATTCATAATTTTACCAGAACAAATCAAGTCGATGTAGTGCCTGGCATGGACACAGGGGTGCTGAAAATAGGCCGTCGCACAACCATGTAGGTGGCGGCTACGCCATCGAGTTAAAACGATATGCAAGTTGCGGGAGTGAAGGCTAATGCTGAGCTCATGTATCGTGCAGCCTTTGGGGGAAAGGGAGCGATCTGTTTAAGTTTAGACAGCCGAGTTATTTCCGAGCATCGCTATTAAGTGATGTCGTCCGCAGGGTGAGGGGCAGACGGGCAACAAGTGATTTCAGGCCAACAAAAGAATCGCAAAGCCTGGGAGAACTGATTCGGTGTAACTGAAAGAACAGTTCATCGAGATAGAACCGCAACTGAAAGAACCTCATAGCTAGAAAGAACTGATTTGATACGAAATTGAATAGTAGGTTGAGATAAAAGTAATTTGATGAAATTGAAAAAATAGCAAGTAAAGAAAAAAGTAATTTTCAGCAACTCAAATAATGGGAGAGCTAGAAACAACTGATATGGTACAAGAAAGAATAGCTGGGCAAGAAATAATAGCTGGTTAAGAAAGAAGTAATATGACGCAAATGAACAAATTGTAGAGCTAGAAAGGAGTGATTTGAGTCCTTAAAAAATATCACCGAACGAGAATCGAATCGTACCATCTCTCGAACTTTAGCCTTTGTTTAGATCACGCAAGAAGAAAAAGTCTTGTGAATTTTTGACGATAAATCCGAGCCCTCGCAGTAGGGGATACACTCAGCTTAATTCTTAAGCCAGATCAATGCAAATTTCCTTGAATTTTATCAGTTGACCAACGAAACTCTCATCATTTCGGTCAAAATTCGAGCTGAAACTGGCACAAGCTGAGGCAAGAGATTGACTCCAACTTATATGAGTTAAATTAACCTGGATTCAATTTGACATCAAAGTATTTGATTCAATTTCATTGTGGTTGAAATTAACACTATTATTTCCGCTCAACTTGATTGCCACTGTTTTGGACAGCGCTATTTCATCTCACCTTGGATATAAGTGAACTTTACAGCGCTATTCTTGTGTCAAATCGAGTAAAAGTGGACTTTGCAGCGTTATTTTTGTGTGAACTCGATTACGAGCGAACTTCATACCGTCATTTTCGTGTGAATTTCATTACGAGTGGACTTGGAATCGTTACCCTCGTATCAACTTGACATCGAGTGAGCTTGACACCCTAATTTTCATGTCAAGAACACTGCTATCCCCGCTCTGACGACACTGAACGATAACTACGGGCCCGTGCGTCCGGTAATCCCAATAGAGCGCACTCGTCGCAATCAAGATGAAGCTGGGCGGAGACGCAAAGTTTCAATCGGCCTGCGATTTTCGGCTCAGTTGACTCGGAATTGGAATATTTAAAGGGAGCTCCAATTCTGCAGGTCCGGCACGCTTCCACAATCCATGCAAATCGTCACGAATGATTTGACTGAATGGTGCGCGATCGTGCAAACCAACCGCAACGTTTATCGTGCCCTGTACGTAGCTGCTATTACCTAGTCAAACTTTTGGGCAGAGGTATATATGATTATAGCCGCTCAAGGGTAGCTTCGTGCACCGGGCGGCGAAAGTCATAGATGCCCTGGAGGTAAAGTTAAACTGGATATCGGTTTAGTTTCAGGTCAATGCAAAAATACTAAGTAAAAATAAACTACGAAATACAAATATTATGTAAGAGTGAAATTGAATAACTGCTATGTTCAAAGTAGAAAAGATATTAATTCTAAAAAATCACTACTTGAAAAAAGGAAATAAGACCGAAAAAATATCAGAAGAACTGCTATAATCCAAGCCGAACATAAAATGACAAAAACAATTACAGAACGATCATAAAATGCAGACCTTCACCACTTGCAACTGAGAAAGCGGCCAAAAAACTAAGCATAGAAGCTCTATCTGTACAAACGTTGCTAAAAATACGTGAGGGCGCGCGCCTTGTCGCAGGCAGCACAGCGATCAGGTGCCTCACCGCTGTCACCTCCTGCATTCCATCTCCTCCTGCAGCGTTCAGGAGGCAGCACAGCGATCAGGTGCCTCACCGCCGTCACCTCCTGCATTCCATCTCCTCCTGCAGCGTTCAGGAGGCAGCACAGCGATCAGGTGCCTCACCGCCGTCACCTCCTGCATTCCATCTCCTCCTGCAGCGTTCAGGAGGCAACACAGCGATCAGGTACCTCACCGCCGTCACCTCCTGCATTCCATCTCCTCCTGCAGCATTCAGGAGGCAACACAGCGATCAGTTACCTCACCGCCGTCACCTCCTGCATTCCATCTCCTTCTGCAGCGTTCAGGAGGCAGCACAGCGATCAGTTACCTCACCGCCGTCACCTCCTGCATTCCATCTCCTCCTGCAGCATTCAGGAGGCAACACAGCGATCAGTTACCTCACCGCCGTCACCTCCTGCATTCCATCTCCTTCTGCAGCGTTCAGGAGGCAGCACAGCGATCAGGTGCCTCACCGCCGTCACCTCCTGTATTCCATCTCCTCCTGCAGCGTTCAGGAGGCAGCACAGCGATCAGGTGCCTCACCGCCGTTACCTCCTGCATTTCATCTCCTCCTGCAGCGTTCAGGGGGCAACACAGCGATCAGGTGCCTCACCGCCGTTACCTCCTGCATTCGATCTCCTCCTGTAGCGTTCAGGGGGCAACACAGCGTTCAGGTGCCTCACCGCCGTTACCTCCTGCATTCCATCTCCTCCTGCAGCGTTCAGGGGGCAACACAGCGATCACGTGCCTCACCGCCGTTACCTCCTGCATTCCATCTCCTCCTGCAGCGTTCAGGAGGCAGCACAGCGATCAGTTGCCTCATCGCTGTCACCTCCTGCATTCCATCTCCTCCTGCAGCGTTCAGGGGGTAACACAGCGATCAGGGGTCTCATCGCCGTCACCTCCTGCATTCCATCTCCTCCTGCAGCGTTCAGGAGGCAGCACAGCGATCAGGTGCCTCATCGCTGTCACCTCCTGTATTCCATCTCTTCCTGCAGCGTTCAGGGGGCAACACAGCGATCAGGTGCCTCACCGCCGTTACCTCCTGCATTCCATCTCCTCCTGCAGCGTTCAGGGGGCAACTCAGCAATCAGGTGCCTCATCGCTGTCACCTCCTGTATTCCATCTCCTCCTGCAGCGTTCAGGGGGCAACACAGCGATCAGGTGCCTCATCGCTGTCACCTCCTGTATTCCATCTCCTCCTGCAGCGTTCAGGGGGCAACACAGCGATCAGGTGCCTCATCGCTGTCACCTCCTGTATTCCATCTCCTCCTGCAGCGTTCAGGGGGCAACACAGCGTTCAGGTGCCTCATCGCTGTCACCTCCTGTATTCCATCTCCTCCTGCAGCGTTCAGGGGGCAACACAGCGATCAAGTGCCTCATCGCTGTCACCTCCTGCATTCCATCTCCTCCTGCAGCGTTCAGGGGGCAACACAGCGATCAAGTGCCTCATCGCTGTCACCTCCTGCATTCCATCTCCTCCTGCAGCGTTCAGGGGGCAACACAGCGATCAGGTGCCTCATCGCTGTCACCTGCTCCAGTCAATTCCCAGAGACAAGAAATGCTGATGAATTGGATTTACAATGCGTCAACACTAAATTCTCTACATTTATGGGAATTTACTTCGATCCAGCGCTTCATGCATTCATTCCCCCTGTTCATTTACCGTGTGAGAAATCGCGTAAAATTGTTTCAACTTTGATTCTTTAGATTAACCTTTTCTGAAGCATTTCAGATCGACACCAAATGTTGAAATTGAGTGAGAAATAAAGTCAAATTTTCAAGGAAAAATGTCATAATATATAAAAAATATACTCTGTGGTAAATTTTTAGAATGTTGCTTAGAAATGGTTTTGGATAAAAAACGATCACGTGCACCATCAAATAACACAAACTAGTAAGCATCATGGCTTTGAAAAGTAATAATCCAAATTATACTTCGATGCAAAGATTTTTGCGTTAATTATGACTTGGTAACAGCTTGGCATAATTTCGATCAACTTTATTATTGGCGCCTGTAATATTTGCTTTCATGACCTCGTACATTTTCTTGAGCATTTCGTAAGCATTTCGAGTCAGACTACTTCGTAAACTTTTTTGAAGCTCTCTCTGTATGGGCTCAGTCATATTACAGACTAGGACTGACCAATCGAACATGTGAACACGTTATCTGAACCGTTGCTGTGCCGAGCGTGTTTTAGATTCCTGAAGTGATGAAGAATGATCTTTCTGCCCAGCATTTTTTGCCGTTGTCGGAGGGTGCAATCTTATTAATGAGAGAGCTGTGTCTTCAATATTTAGAGAACTCATCCTAGTAACGGATGAGTTCTAGATGAGTTCTAGTTCTAGATGAGTTCTAGGACTCATCCTAGTAAAAGGATAAGAAACGGATCATCCTATTTAGAGAACTCATCCTGAGACGAAGACGTTGTCTCCGCCATGCTTTACTGAGAGAGCTTGTTAAATGGGTTCAAACGCAGCACCAGGTCGACAACTAACAAGTTTTACAGAGTGGGACACAAACATATCATACATACTTCGATTCCTCTCTCCAGACAACATTGCTCCATTCCACAGTCATTCACTGAAAATGCTCTTTCGCCCATTACATACGAGAGTCACGATTCTTTGCAGTGATCAATGGTTTCTTCATGGGTCATGTTCCAAATATCCTTGCCTCACGTGGACGTCTTCCAGCCATGTGTGTACTGACGAATGTGTGCTGCCGGTCGTCAATTTCAAGTTTAATTTTCAAAACGGTTAGCTAGAGACGGGCGATCAACTGCTCTAGCATTCATTTGCGGTATGCCTGCCTTGATCGCCTTGATTATATTGTTTCCAAGGGCCTAGGGGCCTTGAGATCATTGAATTGATCGCCTGAGCTGCCCTGCCAAGTGTGTCACGCAGCATTTCTCTCTTTTGCGATGGTTGTTTGCTCCGGTGGGGGAATTTACTTCACTCCTTACGCGCTCTCACCGACACCTAAAAAGTGGGAGACGAAAAAAATTAAATAAATATATAATATAATAAAAGATGGAATGAACACATGAACAATTTCAATGGCCATTTGACACATTTTAAATAAGGGCAATTTTTTCCGAATCTATTCTAAAAAATATAGAGATAAATATCCGGTACTGAGAAAGTTCATATATACATTCTACCACATGATATCTAAAATCAATGTTGATCTTATATATTTAAGATAACGTTCAGCAAAACAAAAGGCGATATCGTTACTTTACAACTGTTTTTTAGCCTTCAGTTACCTTACCTTTTCATGTTTCATGTTTGTAGTTAGCTTTTGATGCATTGGTTGTCCTGTGTCGATTGTTTCCTCGACAGCGTCTAACTATGTAACATTTGTTTACTCACGTACTCAGCTCGTCGAGAATGACAATATTCGATGTTTTCCTTGCATAAATCTTCCAGATGTGGGTGACAAGCAAATACGTGTATATCCATCCTATTAGTGCCCGCTATCAAAATGTTCTTGTACTTATGTACTGGTGAAACTCGTGTCACAGATACGGTCATTGAGCATCCTTAGAGTGTGGCAGAGAGATGGACCAACCAAACAAGCAAGCCATTTTTGTATCAAGAACTGCGGCACATGGGCCACTAAAATCATTGAAGTTACGGTTCTGCTGACATCGCTTTCTCCCACTGAAAAGCTAATATCAAACATAAACATTCTGGGTGCAAATACGATCGATTTCTAAGTCTCGAGTTTGTATGTACATCAATGGTCACAAAAGCGTTAAAATATTAGGCTTTGCCCAGCGATGTCATTCCCAGAAATGTTTTTACCAATGCATTTTGACCGTTTATAACCTCACTTCTAATATACATTTAATGTATTTAATTTCACCTCCAATGAATATATATATATTGAACGTATTCAACTTCACCTGAAGATTATGTAAAAAAATTAAACTCTACTTAGCACCAGTTTTTGAAAAGCCCTGTTGAATTTGGGCTCAACGAAACACACGAGGTATAACCTATTATGAATGCTGCATTATAGAACTAATTCATTTTCCAGTCATGCAGTTCACCTGCAATTCTCCCTCCTTTATTGCTTAACTCTGAGATGAAGACTTAATAAAAGGCAAACCACTGAAGACATCAAGAGCTTTCCCAATGAAGCTACCTCAACGCTTCGCATGTCCCATTGTTTTGCGGCTTAGTCAGCGCAGACCAATCAAAAAACTCAAGCAACACTCAGTATTACAGCAAAAAACGCGCACTCATTTAATTCACTCCAGCATTACCGCTCAGTGAGGTTTTTTAAAGGCTTACATTACTATTCCCTCGACTAACGGCCTCATAAATAGGCGGGCTTTGAAGCAATTAATGTCAATGGAAGATTTGCGCCAGAGAGGAGCGTCGGAGCGGCTTGGTAGAGAGCATTGCTGTGTTGCGCAGCGGTGCCGTGACTGCGTCCTCTCCGCCGCACCCCGCGCAGTAATTATAAAACCTGCACCTTAATCTGACACTTTGGAGGAGCCCACCGAGCGCTGTGACTTCTTTATGAACGGCGCCCTAGAGTGAGGGGAGAGGTGGCGTGAGGGGAGAGTGAGGAGAGAGGTGGCGTTAGGGGAGAGTGAGGGGAGAGATGGCGTGAGGGGAGAGTGAGGGGAGAGATGGCGTGAGGGGAGAGTGAGGGGAGAGGTGGTATGAAAGAAGAATTGAGGGGAGAGGTTGGGTGAGGGGAGAGTGAGGGAAGAGGTGGGCGTGAAGAGAGAGTGAGGGGAGAGGTGGCGTGAGGGGAGAGTGAGGAAAGAGGTGGCGTGAGGGGAGAGTGAGGGGAGAGGTGGCGTGAGGGGAGAGTGAGGGGAGAGGTGGCGTGAGGGGAGAGTGAGGGGAGAGATGGCGTGAGGGGAGAGTGAGGGGAGAGGTGGTATGAAAGAAGAATTGAGGGGAGAGGTTGGGTGAGGGGAGAGTGAGGGAAGAGGTGGGCGTGAAGAGAGAGTGAGGGGAGAGGTGGCGTGAGGGGAGAGTGAGGGAGAAGTGGCTTGAGGGGAGAGTTAGGGGAGAGGTGGCGTGAGGGGAGAAATGGCGTGAGAGGAGAGTGAGGGGAGAGGTGGCGTGAAAGAAGAATTGAGGAGAGAGGTGGGGTGAGGGGAGAGTGAGGGGAGAGGTGGCGTGAGGGGAGAGTGAGGGAGAAGTGGCATGAGGGAAGAGTGAGGGAAGAGGTGGCGTGAGGGGAGAGTGAGGGGAGAGGTGGTGTGAAAGGAGGATTGAGGGGAGTGGTGGGGTGAGGAGAGATTGAGGGGAGAGGTGGCGTGAGGGGAAAGTGAGGGAGAAGTGGCATGAGGGGAGAGTGAGGGGAGAGGTGGCGTGAAGGGAGAGGTGGGGTGAGGGGAGAGTGAGGAGATAAGTGGCGTGAGGGGAGAGTGAGGGGAGAGGTGGCGTGAAGGGAGAGTGGGGAGAAGTGGCGTGAGGGGAGAGTGAGGGGACACGTGGGGTGAGACGAGAGTAAGGGGAGAAGTGGCGTGAGGGGCGGAGGGCAGAGATAGGAGGGTAGAGATGGGAGGGTATAATGAAGTGATTGAACTGAGGGCACGTCAAGTGGGTCGCGTGAGTAGAGGGGTGGAGTGAGGGAAAGAGGAAAAAGTTGAAATAAAAAAAGATATTTTTAAATTGAAAGTAGTGGTTGAAGTGAAGGTCGGTACTGAGTGGGCGTATGGAATGAACAAAACACGTCGGCATGAAATAAACGGTTGGAGTGAGGGGAGAGTATCGAGAGAGAAATGGATGATCCCAGAAATTATTAAAGGCGATTAAAAAAATTAAAGTTTGGTCCTCAAAAAAATGTATGCACCAAAAAGTGGTGAGTGGAGGGAGTTAGATGTGAGGAAGTGAGAAAAAGCTAAAGAAGTACGGCCATATGAAATCCATTCACCGAATTTTCTGAAAAATTTCAGTAAAATCTTGACAGAAATTTCAAGACAACTGTAGCGAAAATGAAAAAAAAACGAGAAAGAAAATGTGTATAAGTTGATGGGCTTCTGAACTTTTTTGCTAAAAGTTGCTCCTCTCTCTGGCATTTTTGGCTCCTGTCAAATCTGCGTTGGTTCTGCGTTGGGTGCACATTACCAGAGGAATGCTTGGAGCAAGTTAAAGTTGACCTATTACTGGTCGAACGAAGTCTGTTCAAATAAGTCGAGTAATAACCAGATTTACATATATTGACTGAGTTTTTGATAGCATTTTTTTATAGTATTTAACACACGTATTAAATTCCATCAGAAAAGAATTTTTGTATGTATTCAAGCGAAGAAAAAGTAATAAATCACATTTTGATAAATGAATGATTTATTTGAATATTTTTTACATTCATTTTACAAATCTGACATTGTTCTTCTTGTATATACAATAACGAGCTTTACTTCATGCAATTAAACATGTCTTTTTCAGACGTAAATTCTCACTCTGTAAAATTCTAACGACAAAAGCACGAACATTTCAATTTTAAGGCAATCTTGCATGTTTGACAACAATTTACTTGAATTTGTTTACAAAGATTTGCCGCCGCTTCAAAAGAGCTAATGTATAAAATGCACTCTACTGCAATATATTCATCAAATGCTGTCTTGTTCTTCTCATAATACCAGAAAGAAAAATCAGATACTAGTGATAATGTTTGTAAACAAGGTGTTTGTGAACCGGAACGTTATAAATGTTCAAAAGTTTTTGAATGTGTCGGTCGTTCAACTTCGTATCTTGCCTACCATTACAAACTTGCGTATCTTGCCTACCGTTGAACAAACTTGCGCAAGAAATGAAGATTTTGATGAAGTAGATGAATTAAGAATTGAAGAAGATTCTGCGGCATTAGCTGGTCATGGCAATGTTACTTGAATTAAATTTACTGATTGAAAATCTGTTTTTACAAATGCATTAGGTGTTATGAATGTTCTTCTTAGCCAATTATTGAAGAAAAAGTTCATTTTCGATTGTGTTACAAAAACCAAGTCAAATAACGAGCGCGATATTTTTGGCTTTAGAAAAACTGTGATTTCAAAGCATAGGATTCATATTCATCGATATTGATAACAAAAACAAACGGATCAAAACCTACGAAATTAGTATCGAAGAAAATTAATAAGTTTTGATAGAGCTGACGCAGTACATGGAGCTTTTTTGAGGCGAAAGTTGCAATGAACATTGCACCGTACCGTCAGGTGGTAGCCTTTCCTCACACATGAAACCTTTCCTCACACGCTTTGTTGAGGCATATTTAGTTGAAACTGTTATATTACTTTAATTTTAATTGTCTAAACTTGAAAAACTTTAGATGTTAGTGGCTTAGTGTTCATTGAAACTTTGAAAACTTTAGTGTTCAAAATGCTATGTGGTTTTCAATAAAAATCAAACCATATTTCTGAAGGTAAAGTAACATTCGAATTCTTGAGTGAGCTTAAGCGAAAGATTAAACAACGAGTCTCAAGGTTGTGAAGAATTACCGTGAGAAATTTCCGAATCTCCGAATAAATAATTCATCAATAAAAATATTATGAAATAAGTAGAATACATTTAATTCCAACATTGAAACCTAATCAAATAAATAGCATAAATTATGCATGTGCTAATATTTCAATTACTTATCCTTTGAAATAAGAGTGGACATTTGTTAAGCAATGTTTTCTGAAAATTCTTAATTGGTGACAATACAACTCTTTGACTTTCGATTTTGTCATTCTGAAATTCAGCATCGTTTCTAAAATCAAACTCTTTGAAGTCTCCAAAACTGAAACAAACAGAACCACCAAACTGCAGGAATCTGTGATCCTAATGAGCAACGATAATTTTTTAAAACATGTCAGTTTTTGACGAGATTCAAATTTATATCGTCAGATGATACTAAACAGAAAAGTCTTATTTTTTTCTGGGAATATTTAAAAAAATTAAATCGTTAAAACAGCTTTAGTTACTTATGTTGTATGTTTAGCATATCGTATGTAACTAACAGATACTTTTTCATAATTAATAACTTGTCACCAATTTCGTATAACCTGAAAACATTGCTTAACATGTATCAACTCTTATTTCATTGAATAAGTAATTGAAATGTTCGTACGTGCATGTTTATACTGTTCATGTTGAGGGCTCTCTGATGTCCAGTCTTATATTTCACCGGGGCATCTATGATTTTAGCTGCTCAGGTATATATGCACAGGGCGACTATAATCATAGATGCCAAAGCGAAAAAATTTGATTGTAAATAATTAAATTAAATGCAAATAAATTAAATAAATTAAATTATGTAAATAAATCAAATTAAATTAAATCAAATTAAATAATTTGATTAAATAAATTAATCAACCCGAAAATTAAACAATCGATTCAAGAACCGAATTAAGTTTTTATCGCTTAACCGGTTTATTAATTCTAATTAGTGCAGACCAGTGCAATTGATTAACGGGTTGATTAATTCTTGGCAGTGCAGACCAGTGCAGTTGATTAACGGGCTGATTAATTCCAGTCAGTGCAAACTTTTTCATAAATTAACAAACGTGTTGAGCATCGCCAGTGAATGCTAAGACTGCCTCTCTCTTTCTGAGTGTTGTGCGTAGAAATTCCGTACACCATTGTAGTTGACCTTCATAACACGGCATCATCTTATGAAAATATTTAATTATACGGAGAAAAATCAGTTACAGTTAAACAACTAATACGATGCTAGATTCAGGTTATGAATAACTGTTTTAAATACAGCAAAAATAAAGGAGAAAATAACAATGAAAGAAATTTTTACCTACTTACAAATTTTTACCTACTTAGAAATTTTTACCTACTTAGAAATTTTTACCTACTTAGAAATTTATACCTACTTAGAAATTTTTACCTACTTAGAAATTTTTACCTACTTAGAAATTTTTACCTACTTAGAAACTGTCTTGAGGTCCTCCAGCAAGAAGTCACAGGATTTTTTCAAGCATTAAATACGCGTGATATTTTCGCCGTGAGAACGACTTAATGAGGAGTAGTAGGGCCATGTATATTGGCGTAGTCTAATTACTTCAAAAATTAAGTTCTGAAGAAATCATTGGATTGTCAATGAAAGTTTTTCACTCACCCGAAAGAGCTGGTAACGAATGTGTGCACATGCTCATTTGACCTGTACTTCCAACGACTTTATTAATGCAAAGAAAATAAAAAGACTAATTTTTGAATCAATCACCTGATGGTGATTAGTAATGAAGTAGTAAATTTTCTTAAACTCATGTGCTTAAAAAATAAATCGTATTTATGATTAAATCCGTCAGAGAAATGCTATAAAAAACGAAAAAGGGACAAAATCAAGAACAAGTATTTTTAAGGGAAAAATCACAATAATCATCGAAACCCGCGTAATGATTCAGAGAAATGAATTCGGCCAATAATAAAAAGATATCAAACATAACCAGAATAGCAAAAAGAGGTAATGTTAACTGAAATGAGCATCGCATAAATCGAAGCAAAATTCATAAAAATCGCTTATTCAAACGTACAACAAATTATTCCTCAGATTTGAGTTCAAGTGAAGCCGCTAGAAGTACAAATGGAAACAAATGCAGCATTTACTGTATATTGGAGTGCAGCATTTACTGTATATTGGAGTGCAGCATTTACTGTATATTGGAGTGCAGCATTTACTGTATATTGGAGTGCAGCATTTACTGTATATTGGAGTGCAGCATTTACTGTATATTGGAGTGCAGCATTTACTGTATATTGGAGTGCAGCATTTACTGTATATTGGAGTGCAGCATTTACTGTATATTGGAGTGCAGCATTTACTGTATATTGGAGTGCAGCATTTACTGTAAATTGGAGTGCAGCGACACAAATGAGGAGTGTAGCGACACAAATGAGGAGTGTAGCGACACAAATGAGGGGTGCAGCAACACAAATGAGGAGTGCAGCAACACAAATGAGGAGTGCAGCAACACAAATGAGGAGTGCAGCAACACAAATGAGGAGTGCAGCGACACAAATGAGGGGTGCAGCAACACAAATGAGGAGTGCAGCGACACAAATGAGGAGTGCAGCGACACAAATGAGGGGTGCAGCAACACATATGAGAAGTGCAGCAACACAAATGAGGAGTGCAGCAACACAAATGAGGAGTGCAGCGACACAAATGAGGGGTGCAGCAACACAAATGAGGGGTGCAGCAACACAAATGAGGAGTGCAGCAACACAAATGAGGAGTGCAGCAACACAAATGAGGAGTGCAGCGACACAAATGAGGGGTGCAGCAACACAAATGAGGAGTGCAGCGACACAAATGAGGAGTGTAGCGACACAAATGAGGGGTGCAGCAACACAAATGAGGAGTGCAGCAACACAAATGAGGAGTGCAACAACACAAATGAGGAGTGCAACAACACAAACGAGGAGTGCAGCAACACAAATGAGGAGTGCAACAACACAAACGAGGAGTGCAGCAACACAAACGAGGAGTGCAGCAACACAAACGAGGAGTGCAGCAACACAAATGAGGAGTGCAACAACACAAATGAGGAGTGCAACAACACAAACGAGGAGTGCAACAACACAAATGAGGAGTGCAGCAACACAAATGAGGAGTGCAGCAACACAAATGAGGAGTGCAGCAACACAAATGAGGAGTGCAGCAACACAAATGAGGAGTGCAGCAACACAAACGAGGAGTGCAACAACACAAATGAGGAGTGCAACAACACAAACGAGGAGTGCAACAACACAAATGAGGAGTGCAGCAACACAAATGAGGAGTGCAGCAACACAAATGAGGAGTGCAGCAACACAAATGAGGAGTGCAGCAACACAAATGAGGAGTGCAGCAACACAAACGAGGAGTGCAACAACACAAATGAGGAGTGCAGCAACACAAATGAGGAGTGCAGCAACACAAACGAGGAGTGCAGCAACACAAATGAGGAGTGCAGCAACACAAATGAGGAGTGCAGCAACACAAATGAGGAGTGCAGCAACACAAACGAGGAGTGCAGCAACACAAATGAGGAGTGCAGCAACACAAACGAGGAGTGCAACAACACAAATGAGGAGTGCAGCAACACAAATGAGGAGTGCAGCAACACAAATGAGGAGTGCAGCAACGCAAATGAGGAGTGCAGCAACACAAACGAGGAGTGCAGCAACACAAATGAGGAGTGCAGCAACACAAATGAGGAGTGCAGCAACACAAATGAGGAGTGCAGCAACACAAATGAGGAGTGCAACAACACAAATGAGGAGTGCAACAACACAAATTAGGAGTGCAACAACACAAATGAGAAGTGCAACAACACAAATGAGGAGTGCAGCAACACAAATGAGGAGTGCAACAACAAAAATGAGGAGTGCAACAAAACAAATGAGGAGTGCAACAACACAAATGAGGAGTGCAACAACACAAATGAGGAGTGCAACAACACAAATGAGGAGTGCAACAACACAAATGAGGAGTGCAGCAACACAAATGAGGAGTGCAGCAACACAAACATGGAATGCAACAACACAAATGAGGAGTGCAGCAACACAAATGATGAGTGCAGCAACACAAACATGGAATGCAACAACACAAACGAGAAGTGCAGCAACACAAATGAGGAGTGCAAAAACACAAATGAGGAATGCAACAACACAAATGAGGAGTGCAACAACACAAATGAGGAGTGCAACAACACAAATGAGGAGTGCAGCAACACAAATGAGGAGTGCAGCAACACAAACATGGAATGCAACAACACAAATGAGGAGTGCAACAACACAAATGAGGAATGCAACAACACAAATGAGGAGTGCAACAACACAAATGAGGAGTGCAACAACACAAATGAGGAGTGCAGCAACACAAATGAGGAGTGCAGCAACACAAACATGGAATGCAACAACACAAACGAGAAGTGCAGCAACACAAATGAGGAATGCAACAACACAAATGAGGAATGCAACAACACAAATGAGGAGTGCAACAACACAAACGAGGAGTGCAGCAACACAAATGAGGAGTGCAGCAACACAAACATGGAATGCAACAACACAAACGAGAAGTGCAGCAACACAAATGAGGAATGCAACAACACAAATGAGGAATGCAACAACACAAATGAGGAATGCAACAACACAAATGAGGAGTGCAACAACACAAATGAGAAGTGCAACAACACAAATGAGGAGTGCAGCAACACAAATGAGGAGTGCAACAACAAAAATGAGGAGTGCAACAAAACAAATGAGGAGTGCAACAACACAAATGAGGAGTGCAACAACACAAATGAGGAGTGCAACAACACAAATGAGGAGTGCAACAACACAAATGAGGAGTGCAACAACACAAATGAGGAGTGCAACAACACAAATGAGGAGTGCAGCGACACAAACATGGAATGCAACAACACAGATGAGGAGTGCAACAACACAAATGAGGAGTGCAACAACACAAATGAGGAATGCAACAACACAAATGAGGAATGCAACAACACAAATGAGGAGTGCAACAACACAAATGAGGAGTGCAACAACACAAATGAGGAGTGCAACAACACAAATGAGGAGTGCAGCGACACAAACATGGAATGCAACAACACAAATGAGGAATGCAACAACACAAATGAGGAGTGCAGCAACACAAATGAGGAGTGCAGCAACACAAATGAGGGGTGCAGCAACACAAATGAGGAATGCAACAACACAAATGAGGAGTGCAACAACACAAATGAGGAGTGCAACAACACAAATGAGGAGTGCAGCAACACAAACATGGAATGCAACAACACAAATGAGGAGTGCAGCAACACAAATGAGGAGTGCAGCAACACAAACATGGAATGCAACAACACAAATGAGGAGTGCAGCAACACAAATGAGGAGTGCAGCAACACAAATGAGGAGTGCAAAAACACAAATGAGGAATGCAACAACACAAATGAGGAATGCAACAACACAAATGAGGAGTGCAACAACACAAATGAGGAGTGCAACAACACAAATGAGGAGTGCAACAACACAAATGAGGAGTGCAGCGACACAAACATGGAATGCAACAACACAGATGAGGAGTGCAACAACACAAATGAGGAGTGCAACAACACAAATGAGGAGTGCAGCGACACAAACATGGAATGCAACAACACAAATGAGGAATGCAACAACACAAATGAGGAATGCAGCAACACAAATGAGGAGTGCAACAACACAAATGAGGAGTGCAACAACACAAATGAGGAGTGCAACAACACAAATGAGGAGGGCAACAACACAAATGAGGAATGCAACAACACAAATGAGGAGTGCAACAACACAAATGAGGAGTGCAACAACACAAATGAGGAGTGCAACAACACAAATGAGGAGGGCAACAACACAAATGAGGAATGCAGCAACACAAATGAGGAGGGCAACAACACAAATGAGGAATGCAACAACACAAATGAGGAGTGCAGCAACACAAATGAGGAGTGCAACAACACAAATGAGGAGTGCAACAACACAAATGAGGAATGCAACAACACAAATGAGGAGTGCAACAACACAAATGAGGAGTGCAACAACACAAATGAGGAGTGCAGCAACACAAATGAGGAGTGCAACAACAAAAATGAGGAGTGCAACAAAACAAATGAGGAGTGCAACAACACTAATGAGGAGTGCAACAACACAAATGAGGAGTGCAACAACACAAATGAGGAGTGCAACAACACAAATGAGGAGTGCAGCAACACAAATGAGGAGTGCAGCAACACAAACATGGAATGCAACAACACAAATGAGGAGTGCAGCAACACAAATGATGAGTGCAGCAACACAAACATGGAATGCAACAACACAAACGAGAAGTGCAGCAACACAAATGAGGAGTGCAAAAACACAAATGAGGAATGCAACAACACAAATGAGGAGTGCAACAACACAAATGAGGAGTGCAACAACACAAATGAGGAGTGCAGCAACACAAATGAGGAGTGCAGCAACACAAACATGGAATGCAACAACACAAACGAGAAGTGCAGCAACACAAATGAGGAGTGCAAAAACACAAATGAGGAATGCAACAACACAAATGAGGAATGCAACAACACAAATGATGAGTGCAGCAACACAAACATGGAATGCAACAACACAAACGAGAAGTGCAGCAACACAAATGAGGAATGCAACAACACAAATGAGGAATGCAACAACACAAATGAGGAGTGCAACAACACAAATGAGGAGTGCAACAACACAAATGAGGAGTGCAACAACACAAATGAGGAGTGCAACAACACAAATGAGGAGTGCAACAACACAAATGAGGAATGCAACAACACAAATGAGGAATGCAACAACACAAATGAGGAGTGCAACAACACAAATGAGGAGTGCAACAACACAAATGAGGAGTGCAACAACACAAATGAGGAGTGCAGCGACACAAACATGGAATGCAACAACACAAATGAGGAATGCAACAACACAAATGAGGAGTGCAACAACACAAATGAGGAGTGCAACAACACAAATGAGGAATGCAACAACACAAATGAGGAGTGCAACAACACAAATGAGGAGTGCAACAACACAAATGAGGAGTGCAACAACACAAATGAGGAGTGCAGCAACACAAATGAGGAGTGCAGCAACACAAACATGGAATGCAACAACACAAATGAGGAGTGCAGCAACACAAATGAGGAGTGCAGCAACACAAACATGGAATGCAACAACACAAATGAGGAGTGCAGCAACACAAATGAGGAGTGCAGCAACACAAATGAGGAGTGCAAAAACACAAATGAGGAATGCAACAACACAAATGAGGAATGCAACAACACAAATGAGGAGTGCAACAACACAAATGAGGAGTGCAACAACACAAATGAGGAGTGCAACAACACAAATGAGGAGTGCAGCGACACAAACATGGAATGCAACAACACAGATGAGGAGTGCAACAACACAAATGAGGAGTGCAACAACACAAATGAGGAGTGCAGCGACACAAACATGGAATGCAACAACACAAATGAGGAATGCAACAACACAAATGAGGAATGCAGCAACACAAATGAGGAGTGCAACAACACAAATGAGGAGTGCAACAACACAAATGAGGAGTGCAACAACACAAATGAGGAGGGCAACAACACAAATGAGGAATGCAACAACACAAATGAGGAATGCAACAACACAAATGAGGAGTGCAGCAACACAAATGAGGAGTGCAGCAACACAAATGAGGAGTGCAGCAACACAAACATGGAATGCAACAACACAAATGAGGAGTGCAGCAACACAAATGAGGAGTGCAGCAACACAAATGAGGAGTGCAAAAACACAAATGAGGAATGCAACAACACAAATGAGGAATGCAACAACACAAATGAGGAATGCAACAACACAAATGAGGAATGCAACAACACAAATGAGGAATGCAACAACACAAATGAGGAGTGCAGCAACACAAATGAGGAGTGCAACAACACAAATGAGGAATGCAACAACACAAATGAGGAGTGCAACAACACAAATGAGGAGTGCAACAACACAAATGAGGAGTGCAGCAACACAAATGAGGAGTGCAGCAACACAAATGAGGAGTGCAGCAACACAAATGAGGAGTGCAACAACACAAATGAGGAGTGCAGCAACACAAATGAGGAGTGCAACAACACAAATGAGGAGTGCAACAACACAAATGAGGAGTGCAACAACACAAATGAGGAGTGCAGCAACACAAATGAGGAGTGCAGCAACACAAATGAGGAGTGCAGCAACACAAATGAGGAGTGCAACAACACAAATGAGGAGTGCAGCAACACAAATGAGGAGTGCAACAACACAAATGAGGAGTGCAACAACACAAATGAGGAATGCAACAACACAAATGAGGAGTGCAGCAACACAAATGAGGAGTGCAACAACACAAATGAGGAATGCAACAACACAAATGAGGAGTGCAACAACACAAATGAGGAGTGCAACAACACAAATGAGGAGTGCAACAACACAAATGAGGAGTGCAGCAACACAAATGAGGAGTGCAGCAACACAAATGAGGAGTGCAAAAACACAAATGAGGAATGCAACAACACAAATGAGGAATGCAACAACACAAATGAGGAATGCAACAACACAAATGAGGAATGCAACAACACAAATGAGGAATGCAACAACACAAATGAGGAGTGCAGCAACACAAATGAGGAGTGCAGCAACACAAATGAGGAGTGCAAAAACACAAATGAGGAATGCAACAACACAAATGAGGAATGCAACAACACAAATGAGGAATGCAAAAACACAAATGAGGAATGCAACAACACAAATGAGGAATGCAACAACACAAATGAGGAGTGCAGCAACACAAATGAGGAGTGCAACAACACAAATGAGGAATGCAACAACACAAATGAGAAGTGCAACAACACAAATGAGGAGTGCAACAACACAAATGAGGAGTGCAGCAACACAAATGAGGAGTGCAGCAACACAAATGAGGAGTGCAGCAACACAAATGAGGAGTGCAACAACACAAATGAGGAGTGCAGCAACACAAATGAGGAGTGCAACAACACAAATGAGGAGTGCAGCAACACAAATGAGGAATGCAGCAACACAAATGAGGAGTGCAGCAACACAAATGAGGAGTGCTGCAACACAAATGAGGAATGCAGCAACACAAATGAGGAGTGCAACAACACAAATGAGGAGTGCAGCAACACAAATGAGGAATGCAGCAACACAAATGAGGAGTGCAGCAACACAAATGAGGAATGCAGCAACACAAATGAGGAGTGCAACAACACAAATGAGGAGTGCAGCAACACAAATGAGGAGTGCAACAACACAAATGAGGAGTGCAGCAACACAAATGAGGAGTGCAGCAACACAAATGAGGAGTGCAGCAACACAAATGAGGAATGCAACAACACAAATGAGGAGTGCAGCAACACAAATGAGGAGTGCAGCAACACAAATGAGGAATGCAGCAACACAAATGAGGAGTGCAACAACACAAATGAGGAGTGCAGCAACACAAATGAGGAATGCAGCAACACAAATGAGGAGTGCAGCAACACAAATGAGGAATGCAGCAACACAAATGAGGAGTGCAACAACACAAATGAGGAATGCAGCAACACAAATGAGGAGTGCAGCAACACAAATGAGGAGTGCAGCAACACAAATGAGGAATGCAGCAACACAAATGAGGAGTGCAACAACACAAATGAGGAGTGCAGCAACACAAATGAGGAATGCAGCAACACAAATGAGGAGTGCAGCAACACAAATGAGGAATGCAGCAACACAAATGAGGAGTGCAACAACACAAATGAGGAGTGCAGCAACACAAATGAGGAGTGCAACAACACAAATGAGGAGTGCAACAACACAAATGAGGAGTGCAGCAACACAAATGAGGAATGCAGCAACACAAATGAGGAGTGCAACAACACAAATGAGGAGTGCAGCAACACAAATGAGGAGTGCAACAACACAAATGAGGAGTGCAGCAACACAAATGAGGAGTGCAACAACACAAATGAGGAGTGCAGCAACACAAATGAGGAGTGCAGCAACACAAATGAGGAGTGCAGCAACACAAATGAGGAGTGCAGCAACACAAATGAGGAGTGCAGCAACACAAATGAGGAGTGCAACAACACAAATGAGGAGTGCAGCAACACAAATGAGGAGTGCAACAACACAAATGAGGAGTGCAGCAACACAAATGAGGAGTGCAACAACACAAATGAGGAGTGCAGCAACACAAATGAGGAGTGCAGCAACACAAATGAGGAGTGCAGCAACTCAAATGAAGAGAAAATATCACGTGGCAGCAATGTAAGAAGTAATAGTTTGATAAGATATCATCAACTATTGTCGAACAAATTCATAAAAAACATGTTTATGAATTTATTTTCATAAGTGTTTGCGTCCCTGAACATAATTCTAAAAAACACGCGCGAAAAACATCAGAAAACAATAACAGAAAAAAAATTACAGAGATCACATTGGGTAAAAATATGGAACAAAAATATCAGTAAAGGCCATTTTGAAAAAGTAAATTTGCATCAGATGGTAAAAATTAAATTGGAAAAATCAAAATTACTCTAATGAAACAAAACGAAAAAGTCAGCGCACGGGAGCAGAGCTAGCGAGCTCTGCCCCTTGGCAGCACGCGCGAGACCCCGACGATGTGCCAAAAAAATCGGCACAACTCGAACTGAAACCTCGTCTACAGCTGCACACTGCCCTTCTCTGCTGGGTGATGTGGCTTGGTTTGGATGGTGATTCAAGGATGTGAGCTGCGAGTGTGTGGTGAGGCTCTATGACACCTTTGGAGGGTCCTCGTTTCATATGAATGTAAATTTAATTTGTGTGGTGTTGAAGGATGTGAGCTGAGCGTGTGTGGTGAGGTTGTGTGGAGCTTTTAACGTCTCTTTGGAGGGTCTCTGCTTTATTTGAATGAGATGATGAGAACATTTTGCGTAGAATTTTAAGCACTGAGCTAAAAAAAATGGGAATCCTTGTAAGATACACACATATAGACTGTGAGAAAGTAAATAATTATTGAAATAAACTACGGGTTTCTCTAACTAAACAAGGCACTTTACCTTCCCAAGGAGAGTGTAGCCAGCGAAATAACATTGAACAAGGATTGCAGGTTCATCAAGCAACAGAGAGTTTCCAGCTTTTTCGGTACTTGTGATTTATTATTTTCTGAACATGATCATGATTATGAGCTTGCTCAAGTGCGCAGCCCCACACACTGCGCGGAAAGTGTCTACTGCAATGGTAGAAGTTATCTGCTGTGAAGGTAGAATATAGAAAGTATCTAATGTGAAGATAGATGATATCTAAAGTATTTACTGTGAAAGCTCAAACCGGAACTAGAATCCACATACTTCCTGCTGGGACGAGCATTCAAAGTATATTCGACGTTGGAGTCACTGAGTTGACTTTTAAAATTAGAAAATATTTCCTTTTACCTTATTTGAACGTGAATGCCTGAATAATAACCCACCAACACAAAACACTGCGTGCATAGGAACATGAAGCGAGCGGTAAACTGCATAGTAAAACAATATGTTTATGAGATAGTAACGTTGTCGTTCTCACAAATACAGTTTATTTCGCTGATCATTATAGCTCGAGTCTTGAAAACAAAGACTAAATGTGAGGCTCAAGAGCTGGTCAGCCCCTGCCTAGCTAGTACATCTGCTCTTAATTACGTCCTGTAGAGCCCGAGATTCTGTCCGAAAGAAAAGCGCCAGAATGTTATCGTTAATTGCTCGGAGAAGCGCAATACGTCGTCTGCGTTTTACCGAGTTACGTGTAGTATTCGCTAGAATTTACCGAAATATTTTCCTAGTAATCTCTATTTAGATTTAAGCTTCGAGCTGGTAAACATGATACGAATTCGTTCTAATTTGAGGTCATATCTTTTGAGCGTCGTCTTCGCTCATTCAAAGTAGTAAATTGTTCCTCAGTTGCGCGTGGCTTTATTTCTGATGTCTCACTGTTATTTTGAGTATAAATATAAGTGTTTTCAAAGGACAAATTTAAATCGTTAAAAATTTAAATTTTGTTTACAAACCAAACCGAGAACATCAATTTGTTAGAGATTTTCAATTCGTTTGAAAACTTACAGCCGAAACTTAAATACAGACCATTTAGACATTATTTTTTATCTAAAGGTCAAACTACTCCTATTATAATAAGAGTTTAGAGCTTAAATTGAAATATAATATAAAAATGTAATTGTTGGACAATCAAGTCCTATTATTGATCAAAACTGAGACAAACAAGTGCATGACAAAGGGTATAAAAATTAAATAAGCCAGTG
This sequence comes from Morinoia aosen, assembly GCA_030386875.1. Classification (NCBI taxonomy): domain Eukaryota; kingdom Metazoa; phylum Arthropoda; class Malacostraca; order Amphipoda; family Talitridae; genus Morinoia; species Morinoia aosen. Next base: position 49,393,788 of record CM059573.1, on the reverse strand, counting down.
CATGACAAAGGGCGCAGACCCGAAGGCACATGAATTAACACCCACCAGTGGTTCCTCTTTAAAAACATGGGGCTGATACACTCAGCGCTATTAATTATTGACCCATTCTTATCCTTTGAATTCAAGTAAAATATTTCCGAAAACTTTATTTCATAAATTGACCTCGTTTTTAGATCAGATTCGAGTTGCACTAGTTTGGAACTCAACTCTAGTTTAGATTCTGACCAAATGAAACAATAACCAAGCTTTCTCCACATATTTAAGAGCAGGGTATTATTCCAGTTGAGGTGAACCTTCGTACTGATGCTTGAAGTGTATTATTTAGTAGATTTACATTCGTATGTTAAGACTTAGGTAATGAAAGAACTATCGCAATCCATTAACTTAGAGGTATTAACTAATTAAATGTGCACCATATTAAATGGCCGTACCGCAATATATTTCTTCACAAAGCCGATAAAAATACTTTTTACCTCGGATTTAAAACTGTATATTACGAATTTCTTGATTAAACCTGTAGCAAACCGTTCATTCAGGTACTATTGAGTTTTTGCAAGCCCACTGCATACGACTTTCTCGCTTCATTTTGAGGTCAAACCTGAAACAGGTGCGTGCGGAGCTGCATCAGATCTATAGCGGTCGCCCTTCCTTAGATTCTGTTACGTAAGGTAAGGTTTGGTGAGTTTCGTTTGTTATCCCTCACAAGCCCATCTCCTTTTATTTGGAATAAGAAATAATGCGAAATGAAAGAAAGGTCGTAAGAAATGAAAAATTCAATTTCTCGAGAGTTGATGAGGCCGAGTGCACACGGCCCGTCAAAAAAAGTATAATGTTCGACAAATCACATGACACACGTTCCTATTTCCTAAGAATTCACGTGATATTCATTCCTACTCGAATCTGATGGATTAATTCACTGGAAATTGTGGAGTTGATGAAGCTTGTATCACAGATACGCTCATCACACACTTTCGGCTGGCTTCGGACAGACAGACCGACACCTCTTTTATAATAGTATAGATTAACGTTTTCATACCAGAGAAACATCAGCTATGCGTTGGAGAAAACATTTGGTGCTCTACGACCGTTTGGGTAAAGCTAATCGAAATGACCTGTACCTCCGAAGTTATTCATTCGCGAAAATTGTGATTTTGAAATTCGAGACGCACGCGATGAATATTTTTTTTTTTTTGAGAAGCCTTTTAGCGGAAAAGCTGTGTGAAGTACGAGGGGTAAATTCCTCTCCTCTTGCGTCTCCAGGCCTGCTCTTAGACGGAGCATCACAGCAATGACAACACGCTAGAGGTCTGAAGATGGCCGCAGCTTCAAATGAAATCTATTCCATAGAATCTATTCTACATAATCTCACGTTTCTCTGCTTAATTTTCATTAAAACTTCTGTAATATTGGGTGCGAGAGATTTCGTCCGTAAAGGTATGAAAATTTTTAAGAGGCATTTCTTTTTTCAGTATACAATTATACAAATTATATTTTCTGAATTGTCTTCCATCAAATGAGGGAATCGCAGTCGTGATGGGTGGGGAGCTGTGCGGAGTTTAAAAACACAACTAAATTGTAGCTAAACTAGATTCTAAAGTCGTAATGATTAGTTTTGGGAATTTTCCCGATTAGTTGTTCAACTGTGTCAGGCTACGTTTTCACTGACGATTATTGCATATTTCGTGTTATATACGATCAATACGAAATGTAAAATTTCATAAAATGACCTCGCCTTATAGGTAATTAATAAACTTCATTGATCAAACGGATGCGCTAACCCTGTTGAAGTTGCAAAAAATTCCTGATTACAAATTTTCTTTTTTTTTAATTATTTAATCTGATAGCGCGGACTACACCCGAGCCCAAACAAGCTCGAATACGCATCTGTCCTCAATCGTTTGAATAATAACTTTTGAAAACTGTTTTTATACACTCATTTCTCAGAAACAGCATCACTTCTTGTCGCCTAAGATTTTCCAATACTTTGTCAGCTCCGTTTGTAGTAAAATCAGCGATATATAGAACTTCGCCTAGTCTTGCCATTTTAAAGTCATCAGAAATGGCGCGAAATCTCCGGCCACTCCAGTGGCACAACGATTTCTGTGAGCTGGCCTGCATTTATTGAGTTGGATGATAAGCTTACCTTCGAACCTCATATTAATCGGACTTGCAACAAATTGAGCCAATGAAGCGAGATGATATTTGCAATAGCTTGATTTCTGGACACAGTATACTTTCTATCACTCTTTAGTCTATTTCTGAACAGAGACAGTTTACTCTCTGTCACTCTTCAGCCTATCTCTATTTAATACAACCGATAATTATTTGGGGAGGAGGGTGCACCCAAGTACAACTTGAATAAAATTTTTGTTTTGCAAGATAAAATATTTCGAATTACACGAGCAATTAATTTTGAATATTTGAAACGCATCTTCGTCTTCAACAGAATTGTGCTGTAAATATCACAAACGGCAACTAGACCACCTACATCCTCAGACGGACGCTCCTAGGTTATCTCATTGATAGACAGACGTTTGGAACTTATATCGTTCGTGCCAACTCTGCGTCTTTCAGTGCTTATGCTTTTTCGCTTCCAGGGGATACAATTTTTGGCTCTGTGGGAATAAGCACTCCCACAGGTAAATGTCTGGTCCCGAGCTGAACGTTAGCTTGACCTTTTTTCTGTTGTTGATTTATGATACGTCTTTTTTTTTGTCCTGTTACGTTCAATTTTTTTTGGTTCACTGCTTTCCTGTTTTACAGCACCTTCTATTTTTTTCTTCATCTTTCATCTTATTGCATGAAATTCTTTCCCAACGTACTGTTACTATTCGAATAAAATCTTGCATGGGAACATTCCTCGAGCACAGATTCTGCGTTCCTTGACTCCATACTAAATGGTAGCTTCATCCTTCCGATCTTTGAATATCCTTCTTGTTGTTAGAGAGGCTCGAGCTAACTTATTACCTAATATACTATTTCCTTAGTCCCTATTTTGTGTTTTCCTGCTCTACCTTCTCTAATTATTGTACCTATGCACAGGGCGGCCTTCTGTGAAGCTTTTCTTGTGCATAGATTCCCCGATACTTAATGGTCCCTTCTATTTGTTCGCTTGAGATTTCTTTGGTTATGGCTAGAGAGTGTTAAATTAACTATTTAATGATATTCACTTATAGCGATAATAATAAAATTCACATAGAGCTATATTTATTCATATATTTTCTCGGTGAATGTGTGTATTTCTTACAGAGCAGATAACATTTAGAAGTATTATGGGCCGCTTGTTAGCAAGTCAAATTAATGTATTTACTAGGAATAACATATCTAATCCACCTGTTATCAGACTATTCTGACGTCAAAAAATGTTTTTCTACTAATCAAGTCTCAGTGTTTTTATTCTCTTCCTGATATCGAGGTAAACCTCTCCTGTGATTAAGTATTCAAATCGCCGTTGAAGAACTATGTTTTAGACCAGGCTTCCAACCTATGGCCCGCGGGCCACATCTGGCCCGCCACATTATTTCATCCTGCACGCCAAACTAATCCCTGTGTGGTGGCCTTGAAAAAAATTATTATCGTGCGACTGGCATCGCTGAATTAATTTTTTTTTCATTTTTTATTCCATCGGCCCGAATGAATGTGGAAAATATATAATGTGGTCCTTACATTGAAAAGTTTGGAGACCCCTGCATTAGACGAATGATCATTCCCTGACCAACTGTATACAGGTTAAATGGTTTACCTGTTGATATCATCAGTTCATACTTCGATGATATCAATGGTCCAGCTGATGATACAATCAGTTCCTGCTTTAATGATATCTTCAGTTCAGATATGTAACTCAGCTGGAAATATGATGGCAGATGGCAGATATATGTAACCCAGCTGGAAATATGATGGCAGAAGGCAGATATATGTAACTCAGCAGGAAATATGATGGCAGATGGCAGATATATGTAACTCAGCTGGAAATATGATGGCAGATGGCAGATATATGTAACTCAGCTGGAAATATGATGGCAGAAGGCAGATATATGTAACTCAGCTGGAAATATGATGGCAGAAGGCAGATATATGTAACCCAGCTGGAAATATGATGGCAGAAGGCAGATATATGTAACTCAGCTGGAAATATGATGGCAGATGGCAGATATATGTAACTCAGCAGGAAATATGATGGCAGAAGGCAGATATATGTAACTCAGCAGGAAATATGATGGCAGAAGGCAGATATATGTAACTCAGCTGGAAATATGATGGCAGATGGCAGATACATGTAACCCAGCTGGAAATATGATGGCAGATGGCAGATATATGTAACTCAGCAGGAAATATGATGGCAGATGGCAGATATATGTAACTCAGCTGGAAATATGATGGCAGATGGCAGATACATGTAACCCAGCTGGAAATATGATGGCAGATGGCAGATATATGTAACTCAGCAGGAAATATGATGGCAGATGGCAGAAATATGTAACTCAGCTGGAAATATGATAGCAGATGGCAGATACATGTAACCCAGCTGGAAATATGATGGCAGATGGCAGATATATGTAACTCAGCAGGAAATATGATGGCAGAAGGCAGATATATGTAACTCAGCAGGAAATATGATGGCAGATGGCAGATATATGTAACTCAGCAGGAAATATGATGGCAGATGGCAGATATATGTAACCCAGCTGGAAATATGATGGCAGATGGCAGATACATGTAACCCAGCTGGAAATATGATGGCAGATGGCAGATACATGTAACCCAGCTGGAAATATGATGGCAGTTGACAGATATACGTAACTCAGCAGGAAATATGATGGCAGAAGGCAGATATATGTAACTCAGCAGGAAATATGATGGCAGAAGGCAGATATATGTAACTCAGCTGGAAATATGATGGCAGATGGCAGATATATGTAACTCAGCAGGAAATATGATGGCAGAAGGCAGATATATGTAACTCAGCAGGAAATATGATGGCAGAAGGCAGATATATGTAACTCAGCTGGAAATATGATGGCAGATGGCAGATACATGTAACCCAGCTGGAAATATGATGGCAGATGGCAGATATATGTAACTCAGCAGGAAATATGATGGCAGATGGCAGATATATGTAACTCAGCTGGAAATATGATGGCAGATGGCAGATATATGTAACTCAGCTGGAAATATGATGGCAGATGGCAGATACATGTAACTCAGCTGGAAATATGATGGCAGATGGCAGATACATGTAACCCAGCAGGAAATATAATGGCAGATAGCAGATATATGTAACCCAGCTGGAAATATGATGGCAGTTGGCAGATACATGTAACTCAGCTGGAAATATGATGGCAGTTGGCAGATACATGTAACCCAGCTGGAAATATGATGGCAGTTGGCAGATACATGTAACCCAGCTGGAAATATAATGGCAGATGGCAGATATATGTAACCCAGCTGGAAATATGATGGCAGATGGCAGATACATGTAACCCAGCTGGAAATATGATGGCAGATGGCAGATACATGTAACCCAGCTGGAAATATGATGGCAGTTGACAGATATACGTAACTCAGCAGGAAATATGATGGCAGAAGGCAGATATATGTAACTCAGCAGGAAATATGATGGCAGATGGCAGATATATGTAACTCAGCTGGAAATATGATGGCAGATGGCAGATATATGTAACTCAGCAGGAAATATGATGGCAGAAGGCAGATATATGTAACTCAGCAGGAAATATGATGGCAGAAGGCAGATATATGTAACTCGGCTGGAAATATGATGGCAGATGGCAGATATATGTAACTCGGCTGGAAATATGATGGCAGATGGTGGATATATGTAACTCAGCAGGAAATATGATGGCAGAAGGCAGATATATGTAACTCAGCAGGAAATATGATGGCAGAAGGCAGATATATGTAACTCGGCTGGAAATATGATGGCAGAAGGCAGATATATGTAACTCAGCTGGAAATATGATGGCAGATGGCAGATATATGTAACTCAGCAGGAAATATGATGGCAGAAGGCAGATATATGTAATTCAGCAGGAAATATGATGGCAGAAGGCAGATATATGTAACTCAGCAGGAAATATGATGGCAGAAGGCAGATATATGTAACTCGGCTGGAAATATGATGGCAGATGGCAGATATATGTAACTCGGCTGGAAATATGATGGCAGATGGCGGATATATGTAACTCAGCAGGAAATATGATGGCAGAAGGCAGATATATGTAACTCAGCAGGAAATATGATGGCAGAAGGCAGATATATGTAACTCGGCTGGAAATATGATGGCAGAAGGCAGATATATGTAACTCAGCTGGAAATATGATGGCAGATGGCAGATATATATAACTCAGCAGGAAATATGATGGCAGAAGGCAGATATATGTAACTCAGCAGGAAATATGATGGCAGAAGGCAGATATATGTAACTCAGCAGGAAATATGATGGCAGATGGCAGATATATGTAACTCAGCAGGAAATATGATGGCAGAATGCAGATATATGTAACTCAGCAGGAAATATGATGGCAGAAGGCAGATATATGTAACTCAGCAGGAAATATGATGGCAGATGGCAGATATATGTAACTCGGCTGGAAATATGATGGCAGATGGCAGATATATGTAACTCAGCAGGAAATATGATGGCAGAAGGCAGATATATGTAACTCAGCAGGAAATATGATGGCAGATGGCAGATATATGTAACTCAGCAGGAAATATGATGGCAGATGGCAGATATATGTAACTCAGCTGGAAATATGATGGCAGATGGCAGATATATGTAACTCAGCAGGAAATATGATGGCAGATGGCAGATACATGTAACCCAGCAGGAAATATGATGGCAGATGGCAGATATATGTAACTCAGCAGGAAATATGATGGCAGAAGGCAGATATATGTAACTCAGCAGGAAATATAATGGCAGATGGCAGATATATGTAACTCAGCTGGAAATATGATGGCAGAAGGCAGATATATGTAACTCAGCAGGAAATATAATGGCAGATGGCAGATAGATGTAACCCAGCTGGAAATATGATGGCAGATGGCAGATACATGTAACTCAGCAGGAAATATGATGGCAGTTGGCAGATACATGTAACCCAGCTGGAAATATGATGGCAGTTGGCAGATACATGTAACCCAGCTGGAAATATAATGGCAGATGGCAGATATATGTAACCCAGCTGGAAATATGATGGCAGTTGGCAGATACATGTAACCCAGCTGGAAATATAATGGCAGATGGCAGATATATGTAACCCAGCTGGAAATATGATGGCAGATGGCAGATACATGTAACTCAGCTGGAAATATGATGGCAGATGGCAGATACATGTAACCCAGCAGGAAATATAATGGCAGATAGCAGATATATGTAACCCAGCTGGAAATATGATGGCAGTTGGCAGATACATGTAACTCAGCTGGAAATATGATGGCAGTTGGCAGATACATCTAACCCAGCTGGAAATATGATGGCAGTTGGCAGATACATGTAACCCAGCTGGAAATATAATGGCAGATGGCAGATATATTTAACCCAGCTGGAAATATGATGGCAGATGGCAGATACATGTAACCCAGCTGGAAATATGATGGCAGATGGCAGATACATGTAACCCAGCTGGAAATATGATGGCAGTTGACAGATATACGTAACTCAGCAGGAAATATGATGGCAGAAGGCAGATATATGTAACTCAGCAGGAAATATGATGGCAGATGGCAGATATATGTAACTCAGCTGGAAATATGATGGCAGATGGCAGATATATGTAACTCAGCAGGAAATATGATGGTAGAAGGCAGATATATGTAACTCAGCAGGAAATATGATGGCAGAAGGCAGATATATGTAACTCGGCTGGAAATATGATGGCAGATGGCAGATATATGTAACTCGGCTGGAAATATGATGGCAGATGGCGGATATATGTAACTCAGCAGGAAATATGATGGCAGAAGGCAGATATATGTAACTCAGCAGGAAATATGATGGCAGAAGGCAGATATATGTAACTCGGCTGGAAATATGATGGCAGAAGGCAGATATATGTAACTCAGCTGGAAATATGATGGCAGATGGCAGATATATGTAACTCAGCAGGAAATATGATGGCAGAAGGCAGATATATGTAATTCAGCAGGAAATATGATGGCAGAAGGCAGATATATGTAACTCAGCAGGAAATATGATGGCAGAAGGCAGATATATGTAACTCGGCTGGAAATATGATGGCAGATGGCAGATATATGTAACTCGGCTGGAAATATGATGGCAGATGGCGGATATATGTAACTCAGCAGGAAATATGATGGCAGAAGGCAGATATATGTAACTCAGCAGGAAATATGATGGCAGAAGGCAGATATATGTAACTCGGCTGGAAATATGATGGCAGAAGGCAGATATATGTAACTCAGCTGGAAATATGATGGCAGATGGCAGATATATGTAACTCAGCAGGAAATATGATGGCAGAAGGCAGATATATGTTACTCAGCAGGAAATATGATGGCAGAAGGCAGATATATGTAACTCAGCAGGAAATATGATGGCAGATGGCAGATATATGTAACTCAGCAGGAAATATGATGGCAGAATGCAGATATATGTAACTCAGCAGGAAATATGATGGCAGAAGGCAGATATATGTAACTCAGCAGGAAATATGATGGCAGATGGCAGATATATGTAACTCGGCTGGAAATATGATGGCAGATGGCAGATATATGTAACTCAGCTGGAAATATGATGGCAGATGGCAGATATATGTAACTCGGCTGGAAATATGATGGCAGATGGCAGATATATGTAACTCAGCAGGAAATATGATGGCAGAAGGCAGATATATGTAATTCAGCAGGAAATATGATGGCAGAAGGCAGATATATGTAACTCAGCAGGAAATATGATGGCAGAAGGCAGATATATGTAACTCGGCTGGAAATATGATGGCAGATGGCAGATATATGTAACTCGGCTGGAAATATGATGGCAGATGGCGGATATATGTAACTCAGCAGGAAATATGATGGCAGAAGGCAGATATATGTAACTCAGCAGGAAATATGATGGCAGAAGGCAGATATATGTAACTCGGCTGGAAATATGATGGCAGAAGGCAGATATATGTAACTCAGCTGGAAATATGATGGCAGATGGCAGATATATGTAACTCAGCAGGAAATATGATGGCAGAAGGCAGATATATGTAATTCAGCAGGAAATATGATGGCAGAAGGCAGATATATGTAACTCAGCAGGAAATATGATGGCAGAAGGCAGATATATGTAACTCGGCTGGAAATATGATGGCAGATGGCAGATATAAGTAACTCGGCTGGAAATATGATGGCAGATGGCGGATATATGTAACTCAGCAGGAAATATGATGGCAGAAGGCAGATATATGTAACTCAGCAGGAAATATGATGGCAGAAGGCAGATATATGTAACTCGGCTGGAAATATGATGGCAGAAGGCAGATATATGTAACTCAGCTGGAAATATTATGGCAGAAGGCAGATATATGCAACTCAGCAGGAAATATGATGGCAGAAGGCAGATATATGTAACTCAGAGGGAAATATGATGGCAGATGGCAGATATATGTAACTCAGCAGGAAATATGATGGCAGAATGCAGATATATGTAACTCAGCAGGAAATATGATGGCAGAAGGCAGATATATGTAACTCAGCAGGAAATATGATGGCAGATGGCAGATATATGTAACTCGGCTGGAAATATGATGGCAGATGGCAGATATATGTAACTCAGCTGGAAATATGATGGCAGATGGCAGATATATGTAACTCGGCTGGAAATATGATGGCAGATGGCAGATATATGTAACTCAGCTGGAAATATGATGGCAGATGGCAGATAAATGTAACTCAACTGGTAATATGAAGGTAGATATATGTAACTCAGTTCGTAATATGAAGACAGATATATGTAACTCGGCTGGAAACATAACGAAATGTGGCAGGTATAACTCAGCTGGAAGGCTCGAACCTACGCTCGATCTCGCGTCTATATCTCGCTGTCACAACCGAGCTACCGTTGAGAATGCCACTTTCTTGTAGTAAAATTTGCATTTTTACCAAAAATAATGTACTTATAAATAAATGCGTAGTATCTTTGTGCATGTAAGATATAATTGTTTAAAACTAATCTAATTGCACATCCAATTGTAAGTTTTGAAGGCGTCAAGTCATTACTGAAAACACAGAAGAATTTCAAAAGGCATAGCATTTCGAAGTGAAACATCAGCACAAACCAAAGAAATACACGAACACATCGGACAAATAAATGGTACCCGCGCGTTGCCAGTACAAGGAGCAGCGCACAGTTGACGGTGTGGACGCGTGCCAATCTATGCAGTGGAGATTGGCTTCAGCGTCTGAGATTGTTGCTCGAATACCTCCCGTGTGAGCTACACTTAACGCATTCACACCTTGCGAATCATTGCTTACCGACACCAGCTAATATTTTATTATAAAAAACGGTTTTTAATTCCGTAGCCGCCTAATATTCATCGCATCCACCTCTCTGGAATTATTACAGATCAACATCAGCGAATATTTTGGTATTAATAAATTAAACTATTTACGATATAACTTCGTATTCGCTTAACCTTTAGCACATCCACACCTCTTGAATTATTGCTTAAGAACTTCAGAGAATATTCCATTATTAAGGAAATAAACAATTTATGGTAAAATTTGTACTCGGTTAAACACTTAACAAATACGCACCCCTTGAATTATTGCTTAGAAACACCTGAGAATATTTTATTATCAGACGAATGTGCCATCGCCACCATCTGTAAAATATTCGAAGTAGAAATTTTAAAATGAAGAAATAACTTCGAGTATTACACCCCAAATAGAAGATCACCAATGATATCATTAGATGTGCCAATGATATCATTAGATGTGCCAATGATATCAAAGTCGGAAATGAAAAAAAATGATATTCTTAAAACTCCGTAGTCACTCTCGAGAAGAGCTAATTTTGTTAACCCTGGCTACCTATATTGGATGTGTTACACGCAAGGGTAGCCTGTAAGAATAAATGTCTATACTGTAAATAAACATGTAGAGTCACGTCTCAAATTATTACAAGTTAGGCCCGAGATAGCCTAAACGATAAAAAAATATTGCAAAATTTAACCTTCTTTTCTCGCCAGTAGATATTAAAAGTCATTCACACGGACATCACATGGTGATTGATCAGTAATTGTTCTAATGTGTTATCAACTAAACAATCCAAACAACGCGGTCTGTGCGAATGTGATCAGAGAAGAGAGGTCCATGGTGTGCTAGGACGTCAACAGCAAGTCCTGTTAATGTTGAGGTTCCTTATTTCTCAGAGTCAATTTATACAGATTCATTCCATAAGCAGAATCCTCTCAATTTCGGTCATTTCTACGAGCGGCTTCAAATATTCTCGTGAGAAACAACCACTTATAATTGCCTATCCTCCTCGTGCTCTTTATATGATTTCCAATGCGTTTTAGGGAGTTGAATGAAACTTTTTTATCATCCATTCTTGCGCGTGCTTGTACGAGTCTCTAATATTTTCTTTCCTCATCCGTTGGTGTGTTCTGTTCGGGAGTTTTTGTTCCGTATCAAGGATACATTCGATATTCCTGCTCCTGCTCGAGTTACTCGGAAACTCGTTCAGAGAGCCCTGAAGCCGTCGCTAGAACATGGCACACTCTTGATAGATCGAAGCACCAGTATGTTTGTAAACATTACGGGCGTTGTTTATCGGAAGATAAAATGAAAAAATTTTGTACATGGTGTATATTTTTTTATTTTGCTTCTGATGCAAAAGAACATGTGTTCACTAACTTAACATTCAAAACTTTAGTGCTATGAGTGCTATGGAAGCTTTGTCAAGCTATTTATTGTTAAATTCAAACATCATGATTTATTTATAGAAATATCTACAGTATAAGAAGCTTTGGCAAACAACCTATCGAAAATCACGGCATTTGATAATTTTCGATAATATGTGAAACTAATTTCTTCAAGTAAGTTTTTGAAATGAAGAAAAATGAAGATTGGCTATACCCATATAGTCTCGCTGCAAGACTTGTATCCTGGATATAAGATGGGCCATGCAAAAACTGATTAAATGCTCGAAACGATTATTTCAGTTTTAACAAAAGCTTAACCAGAAAAAATCTATACTATAATAAGTGCCGTGTCCGTCCGCCTCTCTGTCTGTCCGAAGCCAGCCTAAGTGCGTGATGAGCGTATCTGTGATGCGGGCCGTGTGCACTTGGCCTCATCAACTCTCGAGAGATTGAATTTTCTATTTTACGGCCTTTCTTTCGTTTTGCCTTCTTTCTTATTTCAAATGATGGGGGGTGGACTAGTCTATATAATATTCTGGTCGTTCCTTCCTCAATTAGTTACTTAGTCCGTCCGTTACGCTTTCTTCCGAGTTTACGGTATTATGGATACCGAATTCCTGAGTGTTACATCAAAAGATCGCATCTACATGCATTAATATGTTTGACATTTTATCAGGATAGGATGGGTCGAGATGGGATAGGTTAAAGTTAGGTTAGGATAAGATAGTTTAGGTTGGGATAGGTTAGGTTAGGTTAGCATAGGCTAAGTAATGTTGATAAAAAATTTCACAGGTTCACGGTTTTTTTACGTTTGACGTATTATCAGGATAGCTACGGTTAGGATAGGATAGGTTAGAAAACATTATGTTAGGATGGGTCAGGTAAGAATATGTCATGTTAGAATTTGTTAGGTAATGTTAATCGAACTTTTTCACTAGTTCATCTAGGTTATTGATGACACTGTTTGTAGAATTTTCACGGGTCCTGCTAGTAAAGTAATTATTTGGCCACTGACAGAAGTATTTTTACGAACACAAGCATGATGGCTAAAAACCTGATGCCAAGATACTTATTATTTCGTTATATCATACGGTTGGCGTGACTCCATCTCACATTACAACGTCTATTACGACCTCACAACGTCAATTACTACATTACCAGTGTACAGCACGTCAAAAAATGACGAAATTCGATAATGATCAACGAAGCCCGGATATCTTTTATATTGGTTGGCAGCATGCGTATAGAGGGGAGCAGTAAAGGACTCTTATCCATGCTTTAATGTTGATTTCATCGTCACCCTCCAATATTAATATTAGCGTTGTTGTTTAGGTTGGTTATTTGGATGGAATATTATCCACTGCCCTCCGTATTTACGTCGTTTCCGCTTTTTCCCGATCTTTGAAGAGCGATTTCAGAGATCTTGTTATTTGCACTACTTAATAGTTAAGTACTTGTTTATTTGTAGTATGAAAAGAATTTGAGATTTCAGCCTGCCTTATTATAGACAGCAGGAAACTGAATTCTACTTTGAGTTATAACTGGTAGATAAATGCTGAGTTTGTTCGTCCGATCGTCAAACTCCGAAAACGGTGGAAGATTGTGTCTGTAACTCGGATGGAACTACTTTGTACCCGCGTTAAGGTACGCTATACATAGAATGCGTTGTCTGACAGACACTTGCTCAATTTATTTACAAAGTATACTCAAAAAAGAAAAATTAGCTTTAAAAAATTCAATTTTAAACAAGTCATGTCGTCGTAGCGATACTGCGGCCTATGAACAGAAGATATAACTGCGCGAGTTAATGTACCGTGTCAAAACTGACACTCCCTAATTGTTGTCTGCAGTGATGGTGTAGGAATTGACTGGGTGTTGTTGTCAGTTGTAGTTCAGATGTGAGTTGAAGTCACTCGTAGAGCTGTATTTTCAAATTGATTTAGAAGAAGTAAGTCCTTGGAAATCGACATATAAAATGAAAGTGAGTTATTCTAAGTTTATTACGACGAATAAAGTTCTCCTAAGTCGACTGATAAGAACTTACGCTGTGCGAGGTGAATAGTTTAAAAATGCAGCCCTAGAGTCCCAAACAGTACCTCCCACTCACATCTGAACTGCAACAGCTATCAACAAAGTCCGTTCTGACAACAGACAACAATTAGCGGGTGTCAGTTTTGACATAGTACACTAACTCGCGCAGTTATCTTCTATTCATAGGCCGCTGATAGGTAATTTCTGCCTCTTTTTGCGCTCGTTCAGTTGGCAGGCGTCAAAGTCAACAGTGGCTGATTGGAGACAAATAAAGAGCGAGCCACCGACGGCTTGGGAGGGTGACATCGATACTACAGAGATACTCGTGCAGGGCGGCGCAAAGCTTACTTCACTTTTTTGAACATTTATTACACGACAACTAATACAGATATGGAAGTGCGTTGCATGCGTAATGAAATAAAAAAATCTTCAAGTTTCATTCTGTATCAATGATACTGTTTGGAAACATATTTTGTAGTCAAAATTTACACAATTATCATATCCCAAGAATGCTGCAATACAGCAAGGATCATCGAACATAGATAGTGAAGGGTTGTTTCTCTCACAATGGATCGTTAACAGCAGTACAGATTTAAGATGATTCAACCAACAAAGGCCTTCGAAACATTCCATTATTGCAATGATTTCACGATTCAAAGATTTCAACAAACAAAGAACGCTCTAGAAAATCGAAATCGGTACAAATTACACATGTAATTCAACGTGTTTCATTGAGTGTTGCAACAAAGTTCTCTGAATTGTCCAAATTTTGATTACAAAATTTACTTCAAATTCGTATTATTGATACAGCAAGAAATTTGAAGATTTTCTCTTTCATTTTGCATGTAAACTATTTTTATAGTTGCATTCGTTGTCATGTAATCAATGTTCAATATGGTTAAGTTACTTATGTGCTACCCTGTATATGCGACCAGTCAAAAACTACCACGTCGTTTTTAGGTTAGAGCTACAAATGTTTTGTGCGAACATTGTTAATAAATTATCACAAGAAATGTCTTTCAGACAACGCATTCTATTGTGTACCTATACACTGGTGTAAAGTCGTTCAACCTGTGCCACGGACTTATTCTTACACTGTTTTCAGAGTTTGACCAACAGATGAGTACACGCGGCACTAATGTACTACAAATAACTTGGGACAAAATTCAGCCCCTGCCTCCAGTGTTTACGTATGCCAAAATTTAACATACTTTTTCATTACTGCAAATAATATAATTACTTCACTATAACGTAAGGATACTAGGAGTACTCTGTAGTTTTCGTGATCCAATTTATTGTTATTGCTCGTAACGTATTGTGGATACGGTCTGCTGCAATGGTTCGAGTAAAACGAAATTTTCTTCTGATTCTTCAGCAAGGAAATTAAGAGGATGTTTTTCATTGATATTGAGTTATTTTACCTTCGTAAAAAGAGCGAATAAAAACAAATTTTAAGATTAAAAATTACTTTAAAAAAACAACCTGACCAAACGATGCATGGGTAGCGGTCAAGTTTATAATAAAGATTCACGTCAATTGTACTACACTTCTAGAAACAATCTAATGCTGTACTTTTTGGGGTGAATAAATATTTTAAATTGTTTAAACCGGACGGCCTGTGAACAAAGGATGCTTCAGGTAAGTCAGCGGTCAGCGTATCTGAACCTCAATGGAACATTGCAAGCGAGACTCATAGTGTCTTAATTCCACTGGTTATTTTATCTATTTTCAGATGCAAAGTAGCATCTAAATTTATGGTAATTTTGAAATGAAATATTACCTCAATACGAACCAGAAACACAGTGTCTTCGTGCTTACAAGCGTAAAAATATAATTGGAATTTCTTTAAACAAACAGTGAAAGTTTGGTCTAAAAAGAGATTCCCTTCAATAAAGATTAGTAAACGAAATAAATTCCATCAAATTATGTTTCAGGATTTGTTATTCAAAAATTTTATTTAAAATAGTAAGAATTATACAGTAATCTTTAGCTTACCAATGCGCAATTACTCAAAGAAGGGTAGCGATCTATGGATAGAAATCGTTGATACACACAAGTACTTAAAGAATAATAAGCCCATGATGATAGAAGTGTGAATTAAAAGATACATGCTCATGAGAAGGAAACTTTTGTTACATTGTAACAGCTCAATGTGCACGAGTCAGTAGTTATGCGGGAGGTAAGTTCAAATATCAGCAGGAACGAGTTGAATTGAACACAAAAGCATGAAATATTGAGGCGAATCGAAGTAGAGATATTCAACACAAAGAGAGCGTACCTCTTCCACTCCCCAGTTTGAAATGAACTACACAGTGCAGGAGAACATAGTAATAAAATATTGAAGAGGAATAAACTAAATTAAAAAAGAGCTTGATATTTTGCTGGGACTCTGAAAACTAAATTATAGGCTTGTGCCTGTGCCGCAATTTTTTAGCAAACTGTTTGAGAAAATTGTACATAAAAATGTACTCGTTCTTCAAACAAAAATCCATTTTCCATAATGAACTACATGGTTTCTCTTGTAAAAATGAGCAGCACAGGCCGATTCAAATCATTTAATCTTATTCCAATATTTACGAAGAAAAACATTGATGTTTTCTCCGTGTTCATCGACTTTCAAAAAACATTTGATTGCCTAGACACAGCATTTTACTCTCAAAACTAGACCATTGAAGTTTTAGATGACTGGTTCAAGTCATACTCAGATCTAGAGTGGGTTGCCTTCGATGATGTACAATCGGAATTATTTAAAATTAATCTTTGAGCTCTACGAAGGTCTCTTCTAAGACCTTTTCCATTTGTAACCCTTTTACCTTTTTATACGTTCCAAGTAAAATACTTGAATCTACTTAATTTTTCACATTCATACTTCTTTCCCCAAGCTGGACGCTTCTTTTACTTCTTGTGACGAAAATCACGATAAAATTACAAATGGAATGAATTGTATAGTGTAAAAAGCTTCAATAAGAGCTTAAATCTAATAAAATTTGCATCAAAATCGATGAGGCAAAATAAATTGTATTCTTTTATGAGAAGGGTGCTTCTCGTCCATAAATCAAAGCCGGTTTTGGCCAGGTTAAAAAAGCTAACTTCTTTAAGTTCCGTAGCTTGGTCATACATAAAAATCTAACCTTCAAACGCACATTGCTTACATCTGTACTTTTCTCTCAAAATTTTTAGGAATCCCAAATGTTTTTCAAATATATTACCTGAAATGATTGAGAAAATACTTCATCGTCATCTACATATTTCTCAATGTTACCAATACGGAATAGAAGTATACCTGATAAAAAAATAAATCTGCACTTCCCGTTTCAAAAATGAGCCAATATAGAGGAGTGAAAATCGGAATGCAATACTAACAATAATAATTCATTCAAAATTTGAATAAAATTCAGTGTTTGGATCTCCATAAGCTTTTCATGCAAAAATTTTCATGTGTAACACGTCAACTAGGGAGAATGATAATCATTCATAACCAATCATTATCTCCACGCACCAGCCATCATGATCATCTAAGCAGAAATAGAAGGAGATTTTTATTGCTTTATAGTTCGTAAGCGCAATTCAATAAGTTTCCATATCATAAAGAACAGAGCTCTGAATTAGGTCCCCTCTGAAATCCGAGAAACAATATCACTCAATGCGCCTGAAACGAATTTGGAATCTCTATTTTTGTCGAAGTATTAATAACACAAAATAAATTAAATTATTTTAGAGTAGGTTAGAATAGATGAGATTAGAAGTTAGTGCAAGCCCCCTAAACTAATAAAAAAGATAATTCCAAAAGAGTGATGGGGAATGTACCATTTATAATAGAATTTAAGGAACGCGAAATCTACGCACAAGGTGCCTCCCCACGCTCAACGCATGGAAAGAGCAAGATTTAAAGAAATTTGCAAAACAAAAGTAAAACTGTATTAAAAAATGAAAAACACTTTAAGAAACACAGCTGTTAACCGAAAAAAGATAGTCCATTGCGAAGTTAAAACTTGTTTTCTTTAAACAGAAGAAAGGCCTACCTCGTGAAATCAGAACCTCACGTCTTCCGAATAAGAACGTTGATTGAATCAGTATAATTGCAGTAGCCCCCTGCAGGATTTGACACTAGGTAATCAAATAAAATCTTTACCACTAGAAAATTGGAATTGATTGGTAACCAACAGTGGAATCCAGAATCCAATCTAGAATGTACTCTTCTGATTTGGTTCAATTAAAATACAGTTGTTAGTTTCAGCATCGAATTCTGTGCGAACACATTAACTGATCAGTCTAATGGGCGACGAGGTTAAGTGTACTAGGTTAAAGATAATCCTACACCTTCCAATAACGTTTTGATAGAATACTCCGAGTCGCTGAACTTATGCACTGTAGTTGCCGTACGAAACAACTTTCTTTACGTATCATTTGTGATAAAAAAAATTTAAATTATTTAACGGTATCTTACACCCGTATTTTTGTGCGCGGTTCTGTTTCATTTGTAACTCATTATATGAAAGGCTTGGGATATCGATATTTAGGTTTGCAGCTGTGTTTTTGAAATAGTCGTTATACCTGACTTTCAGTACCATTTCCCTTCTTTTGAGAATTTTTCAAATCAGGACGTTAACTACACCATATGGTTTGTAAAAACTGCAAGGCTATCTATACCTCCTGTATTGTACAATCTACAAGGTTATTCTCAACTTCTAGTTCGTAAGAAGCACACGGCTTTTCCTACTTCCTAGGTTCGTCAAAATTATGAGGTTTTTCTCACCTTTTAAATTTTTCTAAACCACAAGATTTTCCTAGACACCTTACGCGTAAACGTCACAAATTTGACTGCACCTCCTGGTCTATGAAAAGCGCATAGTCATACCTCATAGTTTGTAAAACTGAAGGTTCTTGGGACTAATTATCGGCTTTATTATTGCGTTGGCATTGTAGTGTTACAGTTGACTTTAGTGCAGCTATGAGGCTGAGGCAACAGGTGTTGCAGACGTTGTTGGCAGCTGCAAATGCAGCTGTCGAGCCCCTCTCGCTGGCACTGCGCGCTGCAGCTGCTGACACAGAGCGCTTAGACGCCGCGCTGTCGCTGATAGTCACGCGGGGCAACCCGCAAAGAGGTAAAAAAAGACCAGCAATTGGAAATTCATAGACCCAAAGTGAAGGTGTGAGCCGTAAAGATGGGGAAAAAATGAAATCATAAACTAAATAATTGGAGAAAACGACTAACTCGGAAATAGATAAAAAACGAATTGGGAAATTCATGGAGCGAAATAAAAAGAGCCCCATTCATAAGGGTAAAAGTAGAAATCGGAAACTTATAGTGTGAAATGAACGCCAATCCTACAAATAGCAGAAAACCAAGCGAAGAAAGTACAATACACTTATTGGAAAATAAGATACCAAGGAAGTCCATGTTGTAGGTAGAATAGGAAAACATATTTCTTTTAAATAGAAAGCAGAGGTGACGCGACTGATGCACAAAGAAGGAGAACTCCAAGTGTGTCGGTAAAATAAAATAATCGATCAAAAAAAACATGCGCAGCAGTGAAGATAAAGAACTGAAAAATAAAATACAATCGTTGTAACATACCTTTTGGTGTGAGAACTCACCCATTGGGAAGCAGAAACATGAGTCCTGAGTAATACCAGCCCTGCGCTCGCTTACTCATTAGCACCGTTGAACTTAAAAAGAGCTGAGCAACATTGGAGAAGAATTATGCTGTTGTGCAGTAGTGTCGCACTTCTTGCTGTAGTCTTGTCGCGTAAGAATGAAGCGCCAAATCAGAGAAATCACAAGCGAGGCCCATACAAAATCCACCTCTACTCACCAAGTTTCTCCGAATGTGAAGCTTTGGAAGTTTCAGTTGCAGTTGTTGTCTTTTGTGACTTGGCCAGGTCCTCAGGAACATATGAGAAGGAATAGGTCCATGTATATTCCCAGTCAAACTTTGTCGCCGGAGCATGCATGTTTTTTGACGCCTTTAATAACTGAAGCGGCGAAAACATGCATGCAGGTGGCGAAAAGTTAGACTGGGTTCTTAGCCTCATATTATAATGCCCAGATCGATAGCTTCATCCTCGCCTCAGACAGGTCGGCAGTTGTACAGGGTACGTCAGTGAAATGGAAAATTTATAAGTTTCTAAAAACAATGAAAAATGAGGTGTGAAAATGTATTTGGTCTATAAATGATTAACGTAAATAATCATTTGGTGTACAATAACTGAAATGTATAATTTTCTTTTTAATAATGTCTTCTAGGTGGCCTCCATTTCTCCATCTCATAGCGTGTTTAGTGGAATCGTAGCAATCTCATCTTGAATGCGCTGTTTCAAGGCTGGAACGATCCCGGGAGGATTTAACTGATACACCTTCGTCTTAAGAGGCCCCCATATGTCATGAACAGTGTCATGAACAATTTCCACGGCCCGTTGATGAATGTGTGCGTCGGAATGGAGGCCACCTAGAGGACATTATTTTCAAAAAATAAATAAATTCAGTTATTGTACACCAAATGGTTGTTTACGCTAATCATTTGTATACCAAATGTATTTTTATGCCTTATTTTTCATTGTTTTAAGAACGTTACAAATTTTCTGTATCACTGATGCACCCGGTATTGTAGCTCAAAAAAGGGTCTGCGTCCCAGATGAGTGTCGGCATCTTCGTGCCTTACTCTCTGTTGATTTGGGATTTTTATTGGCATGACAGCCCTCAAGTCAAACTTTTTTACTGCTGACTGTCCCCCGGAGGAAATGTGAGGTCCTGGGCTGAAAATTTGTAAATCAAATTTGGCCAGGATGAAACATTTTATTGAAACAGAAATATATATTTTTTTTGTTCCGTTGCGGATCGTTTTTTTCCAGTTTACTACTGATTTTAGCGCCTATTACTTCCTCAACTTTTATCTTGTTCCACGAAGTTCTTTCAATTTAGCTGTCTCGATGAGTATAGCTTGGGGGCCACACTTTGTACGACTCCTTGTCCCAAAATTTCATATCAAATGATGCCTTGGTCCTTCCTTTCTAGGAAACACCTTTGTAGTGTTTATATGCAGACTTGAACTAATTTATAATCATTGTGAGCTATTGTTCACTGTTGAACACGAGGTTCAAATGTTGCTTGCGTTCCCAGTTTCGGTCGTTGTCATACTTATTTTCTGCAGATTAAAGCTCAATCGCTGCATCAACGATTGATGGGCAATCTGATTGATGTATATAGATATTAACGAGCTACCCCGACGCTGGCCCACCGTCCTTCGTGCCAGAGGAAGTGGCTATTGCAGTCACGCAGGGAATACACAAACGGCTGCAATAACCCGGTGCTTCCGCTGATCAAAACTCGAACTGGTCAACTGCAGGCCCGGAATTTAGTGTCGTAAAATTCTGCAAAGCGGCACGCCATCATTCTTTGGTAACCCAATCCCACCGCAACTTTGGGCATCAAAGTCTATAAGCCATGCACAAAGCAGGGAATTTATTGCTCTGAAAAACACTTTTCCGGTAGTGTTGTACATCGCTGTGGCTGGGACGGGAGAGCTGGTGCATACCTAGTCGGTGCTTGAAAAGTGTGCTTGTCTGTAGCTGATTTGTTTATTCTCTCGGTTTCATCTACAGAAAAATAACCACTTGTTTTATAAGTTTAGCAGAAATGATAGGTGATCTGTGGCTTTCTACTGTCCTTTTGAAATTATCACTGAATATTTTTATACAATGATTTGTAGAAAAGATGTTTGACCTCCTACCAGCACGAGCGTGAGTTCGCTACTGGAAACAGACGGAGAACAAGCATTTTCGAAATTAGCGATAAGGTTGTCTTTTAAATGGTAGTTAGCAGTTAAGATTAGATTTATTTCATCTTTTGCATTTTGCTATGAAATAAACACACCTAGGCGCTCGTATAAAACTGCTCGCTCACGCTTCCAGTACACAAGTCACTTCTTTTGAAAGTGTACGACTGTGAACTTTATACAGTGTTCCCTCGTTACTTCGCGGTTCGATTATCGCGGATTCACGACTTCGCGGGTTTCGAAAATATGTATATGGAAAGTATTTCGCAGAGTTTTTGCGTAAAATATAATCATCGGCTGCGCAGTATAAGTCATCGTCAGCTTCATCATCATTATTTCTTACTACTTTCCCAACAGAAGTCCCTGTTATTAACAGAGTACTGTGCTGAAAAGGATGGGTGGTTAACAGTACATGGAGGGTTTCAAAAGCTCAAATACATGTTAAATACGGTAATTATGCTGTCCCTAATTCGCAGAAATACAGTTATCGCGGCTGGTCTCTGAATTGACCAGCCGAGATAAAGGAGGGATCATTGTGTAAGTTATTATACGGTAAATGACTGCGAGCCATCGCCAGAGAAGTGAACATGAATGGTCGAACTTTTAATCAAGTTTTTCGGGCGTGCCGAAGAACGTTATCATTTTTGCCAATATATTTCTCCCATATGACAAGTTTATTTTTCATGTGTTGGGAAAAAAATACTTTATTTTATGTAATCCATTGCTGTTGAAGCAACCAGACCTTCCTCATTTTCCTGACTCAATCGTACTCCAAACAAATGTTAGGGTTTGCGTTGCACACATTGTGGACTAGTAATTATGTTGATATTGAGAATTTTATACCTTTCAAGCGAGGTAATAATTGAAAGAAAGGTTTAACCTAATAAAACATTGAAAACATGTATTGAAGATTAAATGAAGAAACATTTCTGCATTCAACGAATAAAAACAACGTCCTTCTAAACCAGAATGAGTAGTGACACTACGGGACGAATGATGTTTAATTATAGATATATGTAGAGTTATGAATCATAAAGATGTGGAATTAAACTGTTCTGTGCAAACTTGTTTTGGTTTTTCGTGATCTTAACGCAGATTTGACAAGAAGCTATCCCTCTTTGTTAGTGTTCAACCAGGCTAAATCAGATTTTCATAGTTTGCCTACCACTCACAATGAAAAAAAGAACCTAACATTGCATTCAAAATGCATATATTTATTTTATATAATATTTATTTTTCACCGTTTTGAATATCAGGCCGGGACTGAAATGACTATGATTTCTACATTGAAATTATCCTTTTTAATTTAAAGCAGAAACCAATTTAGAAAATAGCCCATTGCTTCTCACTCACAATTTCAAGGCCAACTACGCCGCCCAGCGAAACTTGGCGCGTTTTCTAAGTATATTTTTGTTTTTGGATCCCACAGGGTCAATATTCCCGCAGGGTCAATATTCATTGAAAAAAGAAATTTGTTTTACGTGGTCCTCTGTCATAAAGTTTGAAGCATAACATCAAATGAGCTCTATGCTTTATTTTTTTTGTGAGGAAATGCTTGAAGAATTATGCGCCCGGATCAGGAGCAACTCGAAGCCATGCAGTCTCAAATCAATCTGCACTTTTGGCTTTTAAATTTAGCAATGGTCAATAAGTTTAAAAAGTTTACTGATTTTTGAAATAATTTTGGTGTAAATACGGGTGATTTACAAATTTCTTCTAAAGAAATAATAACAGCTGACCAAATTTCCAGTCTTTATCGTATTGCTGTACAAACTAATGTTTCGTGTTTTTCATTCAGAATTTATAGAAGAAATAATCATTTTAAAAGCAAATTGTGAAATCACTCTCTCTTATTGTGCATTTCTTGCTATTTCGGTAAAACTTCAACTAGGTCAATCAAAAAAAAATTTTAGTTTTAATTTGAAACCAATTTTCAAACACGCCCCAGTAGGTACATCTCAACAAACATCTCATAACGTGCCCCATTTCCCGAAACTCGTTCAATTCAATCAGACCACATAACCTCTAATGGGCGTGTTAACTTCGCTAATTTCTCCCGATACATTTACCCTAAATCTAACATCTTTATTCCCCCAACAACAGAGGCGCAACTCTCAGATCAGGCACATCGCAACTCAATTCGCCTCAGTTGATCTCTCGCATGCTCGTGCATAGAAAATGTTGTATGGATCGCAATAAGAGAATGGGCATCAGGAAGCAATTTGTGGAGTGCAAGTTGCTCTCTTCATGCGTTCCCGAGAGAGCTGACCGCAGAATAAAGGCCGTATTTATTGCCGCTGCAGCTGGTCCTTCTGATCCCTCTTCTGTAGGACTCGTTATAGCTAAAGCGCCATCCTTTTCCCTAATTAATGATGACGCAATTAGAGGAATACAACAACAAATATTATCATAATATCGGTGTTAGATAAAAAGGAGAACCAACGTAAAAATATACATTTATATTTATTTATTGTTCATGGCAAATGTTTCGGAATGATGCCGCAAAAAGAAATAAATATATATTTATATTTTTACGATGGTTCTCCTTTTTATCTTACGCGTGAGATTCCCGAAGAATCGACCTATTGGAAGTATAATATCGGTGTTAGTATTGTTGTCAAAACAATTTGTGGTATTAAAGTCATAGGCCTACTCAGTACTCATAAAGGGTCTGATTTCCACAGTCTCTAATGTTTCATTGAGTAATATTCTTGTCACCATCTTCTTTATAATCGCAAGCAGCGAAAAAATATTTTAGCAAATTAATAGTTTCGATCAGTGCAGTTACAAATTATTCAATTGAAAAATGTTCCGACACGTTTATCGCCGCTAGATGGAAGATCTCAAGGAATAAATAGACTAAATAAACAGATTACTACTCTACTTAACTTGCTTCGTATACGTGAACTGTGTTGCTCAATACATTACAGCTTAATCTCAGATTTTCTATGATTTACATTATTCAGCACGGTAATAAGACCACATATTCTGAATGCCTTTACATTAGCCAAACTTTATAAATCTTCCATCCGTTCTTTACTTAGTCAGGTCATTAGTTTATATTTTATCTGCCTGCTTTTGTCTCACAAGACAATGGAACACCAGAATCACTGCGCCCTAAAAATTACACAAACCAAAAAATTAACGAACGTTTTGTCACCTCGTTTACTATAGTCACAGAAGTAGTGTTTTATTGTTGCCTACCACGCAGGTGGAATGTTTTATTGTGTTTTCTGAAGCTATTGTTCGATTTGGACTACAAAAAAAATGTCGTGCTGCTCGGCCTATATTTTAATGAATTTTCTTGCAAAATTTTTGGGTCAACACTTCACGCCTAATACATTTACAAATAAAAATTAACGTTGATTTGTATACTGCAGCATTTTTTCTACGTTCGAGGTGCTTGAACGTAGAACGACCCGATAACCCATAAGAACCTACATTGAGTTATCAAAATTTTGGTTGTTTTGAAAGTTTCTAATCTGCTTTTGCAACTTGCGTGCGGCGTCTGGAGTGAGAGTTGAACTAACCGAACTGTAGCGGGGTGTTGCTTTCATTTTGCTAACATGCGTGATGGGACGGTACACACGTGTCACAGTGTATCTGTTGGACCGTACTCGAGTGTGATAGTGTATTTCTTTGAGAGTATGTTTCTTTGACAGTATGTTTCCTTGATAGTCTACTTTTGACAGCATCTCTGTTTGACAGTATATTTTTTTACATCATATTTGTGTGACAGTATATTTGTTTGGCAGTATCTTTGTTTAACAGTGTATGTGTTTGACTGTATCTTCGTTTAAAGTGTATGAGTTTGACTGCATATTTGTTTGACCGTATATTTGACAGTATAAATGTTGGATAGTATATATGTTGGATAATATATTCGTTTCACAAAACACTTTCAAATTGAATCAGCAGAAAAAAGGACGCATATCCGCATGTTTACCTCTTTGCAATCCACCGTGTGTATAATTATTGTTTATCTGAAATAAGATACATTTCTTTATGCGATTATATAGGGGCTAAGGCATTAAAAAGAGAAAATAATATTATGATAAAAAGGATAGTTTATTTGTGTAAGAGTTTATACGATAGCTTATGGTGAAAATATGACTGCAATAATGTTGTTGTTGAAATATGAAACCGATAAATTGAAATGATTGATAGCAAAGAACTTATAAATTGTGTTAGATTTAATATAGGGTAACTATTATTTTTCAGAGGGTGAGAAGCCATGGTGGTCAGGAAATGCACCAACCACCAGCACCACCATCACCAGCATCACCACCACCACTACTACGGCCCTAGGTTCAATACCGGTGTTTAATGCCTACATCAGGAATGTCGCTCATCGGACAACTCTATGGTTGTTATCAAGGAAAATTATTCATAAAATTTCATGAATTTTCCTGAAGTGTTCTGCATTTTCAGGTGCATTTATTCAAATTTAAAAACTGAAAAGTAAAACTCGCTTTTTTATTTATACGATATAATTTATTAACGTTTCCGTGCCGGTTGAAAAACGATCCCAGTAAATGCAAATAAATGTTCAACCCAGATTTTTCATTTGACATTAGTTTTTTTATAATTATATCTTTATTATTCTTCATTTGGAATTCTATAGCATTGAAAGAGATGGTGGTGGTGGTGATGCTGCTGAAGGTGACATCGGTAGGTGATGAGGATGATTGTTAGAGTGATGCCGTAAATGCTCCACCCGTTATGACCTTCCCTCTTCGCAATTTGGGTGAAGAATTTAACAGAACACTGCTGAGTATGGATCTTAACTTTAGCGTCCGCTAAAGGTAATCGTAAAATTTGTCGGTACTAATTTTCGCATTGACTGATCTCGTTTCTAGACTTAGTCTAGACCGGAGATTCCCAATGTATAAAAACGTACATAAAAACAACAGAATTTATTTAAGAACACCGTCAGTATTCCGTGCGAACGTTAGAATTGTTATACAACTCATACCACTTTACCACGTGCTGACGTTTTTTGTTTGTGGTTTTGTGGAGATTTTTCAGCGAGTTACAGTAATGTACGCGTCATTTAAATAACTATTCGTGTGACGCTCAAAATGTCCGACGTTAAGTGTCATTGTCACTATATACATGAAAATTAGCATATCTGCTCACACTAACGTAACATTTGAAAAAGATGAAGCTTAGAACCTTTGAGGAAATAGTGACTGACAAAATATCCATCTCGAAGTTTTCTGGAGTGGAAATAATATCTAACTAGTTTCCTGTGTTCATTCATTAATATACTAACGAAAGTTTCACCATTTTCCTTGTTAGAGAAGAGAAATTAGTTATTTACCTTGTTTGTTAAAGATCGACGACTTTTTTTAAATGAAATATTTTCTTTAAACAGCAGCGAAACCGAATGTTAGAAAGCGTTGGGTTTTTATATTTTTCTCATTCGATTTGTATGTTCTTGCATTGAGACGGGTACTTGGAATTTTTGAGGCTGTAAGCTATCTGGGACACGATTTTCATTTTGAATATTTTCAAATGAATTCTTTATGGAGACGATTTGTAACGGGAACATGAGCGAATGAACTCTTGATGGCACGAGATATTAGGGAACTTAACCAAAAGTGTGATTTATGGTGGGTCTTCTGAAGGACTACCGTGCTCTAAAGGCTTCAAAGTATACAAACGAATCCTCTTTTCGTTTGAAATACGTGTAAACTATTTTACTGGATGGGGGTAAAATTTATGAACATAATTAATGCAAAGGCAATTGGTATTTTCAACTGATGATTAATTTTTTAACTGATGTTCAGTTTTGCCCAACAGCTTGTCGTTTAAAGCTTGTGAAAAAACGAATTCAGCACAGTAGTTACAAATGCATACCAGGCTATCAGCGCTTGATGAGATTTGTCCCTCCAGCAAGAGATGCGTATTATATTTTATGTCTTGACGAATACTGATAGCATCTGTTTTCGTCAATGTCCCTTGAGAAATAACGGTCCTCTGTTGTAACGTTAGCTGCCCCCTCCCCCCCTCCACTGCAACACTTGTTGCACAAGTCGTTTGTGAGTTTCGTCTTATTATTATTTTTTTGTCTTATTTCGATTTTCCATTTCTCTATCTCTTGTTTGAACGAAGCCGACGTGCCCTGACGCTGGCATGCGTGAGTTTCCTCAATTCTTTGTAAATTGTTCAACTTGTCTGTGTCTTCTTTGGCTTCAGGGTGTTTGTTCAGATATTTTATTCAAAACCAGATTATACAATTTTTGAACAGAGGCACATTATTTTTTGCGCATTGCACGTGAACTTTAATCGTGCAATGTTCTGAAAGATAATAAAAGAGTTTGTATATACAATTTTTAATAATTGACTGCTACGATATTGACATCCCTCCATCACCCCAACTTGATAAACCTGTTGCCATTAATGCCACTACGTTCTGGCAACATATTCCTGCTGTTGACGAGAGTTCCTGTAGTTGACAGTTGACCTGTTTTTGCTGTTGACGGGTGACGTGTTCCTGCATTAGACGGGTGACCTTTTTCTGCAGTAGACGAGTGACCAGTTCCTGCAGTTGACAGGTAACCAGTTCCCGCAGTAGACGAGTGACCAGTTCCTGCAGTTGACAGGTGACCAGTTCCCGCAGTAGACGGGTAACCAGGTCCTGCAGTTGACGGGTGGCTTACCAGGGGCCTCTCACAGCTGCTCTACAACTGTCCAGCCATTCTTTCGATATTCGGCTGCATAGAAATAAAAATGTATTCTCCTCACGACTTTTTATAAAATTGTGCATAAATTAATGACTGTTAACGAGGTATTGTCTGATAGACTGAGGCCACTACTGATGAGTTTATTTAGACCACAATTGATATATTGAGGCCGCGACTGATGTACTGAAGCCACGACTGATGTACTGAGGCCACGACTGATGTACTGAGGCCGCGACTGATGTACTGAAGCCACGACTGATGTACTGAGGCCACGACTGATGTACTGAGGCCATGACTGATGTACTGAGGCGATGACTGATGTACAGAGGCCACGACTGATGTACTGAAGCCACGACTGATGTACTGAGGCCGCGACTGATGTACTGAAGCCACGACTGATTTACTGAGGCCACGACTGATGTACTGAGCCCGCGACTGATGTACTGAAGCCACGACTGATGTACTGAGGCCACGACTGATGCACTGAGGCCATGACTGATGTACTGAGGCGATGACTGATGTACTGAGGCCATGACTGATGTACTGAGGCCACGACTGATGTACTGAGGCCACGACTGATGTACTGAGGCCACGACTGATGTTCTGAGGCCACGATTGATGTACTGAGGCCACGACTGATGTACTGAGGCCACGACTGATGCACTGAGGCTACGACTGATGTACTGAGGCGACGACTGATGTACTGAGGCCACGACTGATGTACTGAGGCCACGACTGATGTACTGAGGCCACGACTGATGTACTGAGGCCTCGACTGATGTACTGAGGCTACGACTGATGTACTCAGGCCACGACTGATGTACTGAGGCCACGACTGATGTACTGAGGCCACGACTGATGTACTGAGGCCACGACTGATGTACTGAGGCCACGACTGATGCACTGAGGCCACGACTGATGTACTGAGGCCACGACTGATGTACTGAGGCTACGACTGATGTACTGAGGCGACGACTGATGTACTGAGGCCACGACTGAAGTACTGAGGCCACGACTGATGTACTGAGGCCACGACTGATGTACTGAGGCTACGACTGATGTACTCAGGCCACGACTGATGTACTGAGGCCACGACTGATGTACTGAGGCCACGACTGATGTACTGAGGCCACGACTGATGTACTGAGGCCACGACTGATGTACTGAGGCCACGACTGATGCACTGAGGCCACGACTGATGTACTGAGGCCACGACTAATGTACTGAGGCCACGACTGATGTTCTGAGGCCACGATTGATGTACTGAGGCCACGACTGATGCACTGAGGCCACGACTGATGCACTGAGGCCACGACTGATGCACTGAGGCCCCCTAACACTATGGCCTCATGGGCAGGGCCGCCCACCCTCATCCTAGTGAACATGAACGTCCGCTCCATGGGACCGTTCTCGGAGAAGCTCGAGGTGAGTCGCTGGGAATCTCTGCTCCGTGTAGACTCATGAGTACTTATGCTCACTCGTCCTCGTGATGTGAAGTAACTTAAATTTTTTTATTTCAATGGGTCAGTGTGTGTCGTCCTGTCTCGCTGTAAAGCGAAGGTGTAGGTTTAAGCTGAATATGTGTTGTGTTTTAACTATATTTCCATACTCAAAAAAGTGTTTATCTTTCACGCAATGTTTGCCTGAGGCGTGCTTATTCAAGACGGCTGAGATGTCGCAGATTTCGTTACGTGTATTGGTGTGTTTTGTGTTTAACTGAGACTCATGTTTAACCAAAAAAAGAATCAAGTTTCAGTCTTAACTTGTCACGCGTAAACTTAGCGTATCTAACTTCATCGGATCTAAACTCATCGTATCTAAATTTATCAGACCTTAAATTGTCGTATCTAAATTTATCGTATCTGAACTTATCGAACTTAGACTCATCGTATCTAAATTCATTGTATCTAAGTTCATCGTATCTAAATTCATTGTATCTAAGTTCATCGTATCTAAATTCGTAATTTCAAAATTTATTGCGTCTTAACTTATCGTTTTAAACTTACTTATCTAAAACTTATCATTTCTTAATTTATCTAATCTAAGCTTATCGTATCTAAACTTATCGTATCTAAACTTATCGTATCTAAACTTATCGTATCTAAACTTATCGCATCTAAAATTATCGTATCTAAACTTATCGTATCTAAACTTATCGTATCTAAACTTATCGTATCTAAACTTATCGTATCTAAACTTATCGTATCTAAACTTATCGTATCTAAACTTATCGCATCTAAACTCATCGTATCTAAACTTATCGCATCTAAACTTATCGTATCTAAACTTATCGCATCTAAACTCATCGTATCTAAACTCATCGTATCTAAACTTATCGTATCTAAACTTATCTTATCTAAACTTATCGTATCTAAACTCATCGTATCTAAACTCATCGTATCTAAACTTATCGCATCTAAACTTATCGTATCTAAACTTATCGTATCTAAACTTATCGTATCTAAACTTATCGTATCTAAACTTATCGGATCTAAACTTATCGTATCTGAACATATCTTATCTAAGCTTATCGCATCGGAATTTCCGATGCATAAACTTATTATCGCATTTCTCTTACCATTAGCAACACAACTTCCAGGGGACGGGAGGAATTTACGTGTCTGGTGCACAGGCTGCATGACTAGCCACCTGAGAACTAATCTGGAATTAAAGTTTAAAAATCCTCTAAAGTAGCGAATTTATCTTCTTGAATTTTCAGCGTAAGTTCACCACCTGATGTTACTTATGAATTCATTTTAAGTTATGTAAAAATAATCGCACTTACAGATTTAAATGCGTAAATTTTGGGACCATGATTTTCCCATGAGCTTTTCTTATTTTTCTTTCATTTGACAGAGTTATGTCTGCCGAACTGCTGTCTTGCTCAAAATATTTCAGCTCACTTATTGAAGTTTTATTGAAGATTTATTATATGTACATGTATAATAAAACTTCAGTATGTATAACCATACATATGTATAATAAAACTTCAATAATTCCCAATGACTTCACAAATTCTGTAAATGATATGAAATTAGTTCATGACTAGCTTCTAACACAATTAAACACCGGTAAAACCAAACTGAGCAAATCCACCTTTATCACAAGCACCCTTCCTTAACAAGGAACGCTGTGGTAATACAACAGTTTACAATAGAATAGAACGAAAATAACCAATGACACCAATCACGCACAAGCACGGAAACAACAGTCACCGTCATCAATCTTTACTCCCAAGCACCTACCTCCTAGAGCAGTCATGGTGCATGGACTCTCATTTTGCACATCGTACATTAATCACACACATCGAGCGTTTTCATCATCCTTTATTTAATAAAACGCTACGAGTCTCCTTAAAACAATAGTAGAACAAACTTATAATTTTTCGTAATTTCTCCTCTGTGCACAAGTGCACAAGTACAAGAATATTTTTATAGCGATTACTATAAGAATGGATACTTTTATTTATCATCCCTATCTTAAGACTCATTTAAGGGACCTATCGAATCCCGTCATTTTTGTGGGTCGTGTGCACTAGTTGATGATGAGAACACACGTGCGCCCCCAGGAGTACGGGATGCAGCTGTACATGAGACAGGTGTGGTACGACTCCCGCCTCAAGTTCAACAAAACGGACCTCGGACGGGAGGAGTTCTCCATGAACTGGATGTTCGCTGCGAAGATTTGGAAGCCCGACACTTTCTTCATCAACGGCAAGAAGTCTTACGCCCACGCCATCACCGCTCCCAACATGTTCGTGCGGCTGCAGCACGACGGCCAGATCTACATGTCTATGAGGTGATGATTCCCATGCTACAAATACTCGTTGAGTTCATGTTCACCATTCTTTTCTGTGGGTCGTTTTTCGCGTCGTTAGAATGTTCGTTGGCTGTTTATTCAAAATTTGTTATCTATTTTACGTGTGAATGAGAATGAGAGTTACAGTATATGAATAAAATATAAATTTATTTTTGTTGCGTATTTGTTTGCTCAACCATGACTAGAAGACATGTTGATGAACTAAATTTCACAGCATAAACTGCAAAAGTTAACACCAACACTCGAAGTCACGCTAGTCAAACCTAGGCTGATCCATCAGGACAGATAAAGGGAACTCAATTGCAATTGTACGCATAAACCTTCAGTAGGATTTTTTCCTATAACTACACGTACTCCACGAACATAATGTCAGTGGGGAAATTTGTTATAGAAAGATGGACTGAATGGAAAGATCACAATGTCAATAGGTAACGTCCATTGCGTCGTGGCGTTAGTTACGAGTACAAGGCATTTGATGAACCAATGTACTAGAAGATGTGAGACAGCTTTGTTTGTACCGAGTTATCTTTTTTGGTCAGTTTAACAATGCATGGAATGGCCCACATTACGCACATCCCAATGAAAATTAAATCATTCTATGGTTTATTAAGAAAATTAAGAGCTTTTGGCATGGTGCAAAGTGTAAATTTCATAGTAATCGTTCCGAACACATGGTACCTATTGAGAACTCACGGTACTCATTGAGCACTCATGATACTCTGATGGAAGCTCTGTTCTAAACAAGCCATCCTCCAATGTATGGAAGATCTCAGCCTTGCTGAAAGCGTCATTGCGGTCCATTTAGTGAACACTTGAATTCATTTTTGAATGTGTATTTTCTGTGCAGTGCGGGCCATGACTCATAACTTTATACCATTGCTTGTGAACCAAAGTCGAATCGTGCAAGACAAAGGCCTGTGAGATCTGTGAAAACATGCAGCCGCGGAGATATGATTCTGAAATCTTTCTCTTACTTCATAACCTTCCCCAGCTCCATATCCAACTTTCTCTTCCATGAGATTTTTGCACCCTTATCCAGCTCCACGATTTTCGTTTGAGACTGCGACCCTTGTATGATTTCGTAATGCTTCTTCCGTGGTTGTGTGAGCCTGCTGATGATGGCGGACTCGAGAGGAAAAGGAAATGGACGACATGCTGTATTTGACTGCCGTCAATGTGTGTTTCGACGCGTAGAGGTCGTGCACACTTCACGCATATCAAGAATTCATGCACGGCAGTGGGCACACGCATGATTCCAAAGTTCTACTATGCTAACCTCTACTCTTAAGGATAAAAACTAGTCATGTCATTCCCACTTCTTTATAACTTGAAGCATGCATCATAGAAATTGGATAACTGAGACCAATTTTGCTGTCCAAAAGTTGAGGTTCGTATTAATTGACGTTGCATAACTCGAGGGCTCATTAAAGTTATTTCTCTTCACTAGAAAGTGCTGATTTTGTTGACATTTCCCCTTCAGGCTGACGGTGCGCGCGAGCTGCGTGATGCACCTCCGCAAGTTCCCGCTGGACACCCAGACCTGCCCGCTGCGTCTCTCGTCCTGTGAGTCGATATTTCTTCTTCTCTTACTTTGTTGCGTATAGATCAGAACATCAAATACCATAGTTTTTATAAATGCAACTTCTGCAACATTATTGCCTGTAGATCATAACTGTAAATACCATAGTTTTTATGAATGCAATTCTGCTACATTGTTGAGTTTTTCATGAATGTAGATACGATAGATTTTGAATGCAATTCCTGAAACATTATTACTTTTTCATCATAACTGTAAATACCATAGATAATGAATGCAATTTTTGCCTTATTATTGCGTTTTATTCATAACAGTAAATACCACAATTTATATGAATATAGTTTTTGCTACATTGTTGCATTTCGATCAAGAGTTACAATAGTTTCATAAACACAATTTCTACCACATTACTGTACTTTGTTCCTGACAATGAACGCCACAATTTTCATGAACACAACAGCAAATGTATAATACAATAGAACTCCACTTTTGCCTTGATACGGTGTACTCGCGTGCGATGAGGCATGCTTCAAGGTTATCAACACAAAGTCCAGTACAGCCTGAACACTATCACCCAAGTTACTAATACAAGTCACCCAAGCACAATCACTCACCCGTCCCTCGTCCCCCAGACGGCTACGATGCCAAGAACGTCACGTACATGTGGGACCCGGAGAAACTCGTCACCGTCGACAGCGACGTCAGTCTCGCCCAGTACGAACTCTTCAAAATCACAACGTCCGAAGCCGTCGTCCCCGTGCGTCGAATTGGTGAGTTTCGACGCAGTGTCTGAGTTGGGTGTGTGGGGTGAGTAGGGGTGTGAGTGTGAGCGGTGAGTAAATAGGTGGATATGTGGACTGAATGTGAAGGTGGGTGTGTGGGTGGGGGAGGTAGGAGGTGTGTGAACTGCGTGAAGAAATTAGTGTGAGCAGTAAGTTAGGAGGTAGATGGGTGAAGAGAGTGAGGAAGTGGGTGTGTGCAGTGATTCGGCATGTGTGTGAAGTAGGTGGGGAGAAGGGTATGTTCAGTGAGTAGGGAGGTGGATGTAATGAGTGAAGAGGTGAGTGCACAATGAATAAGAGGCAAGGCGATGTATTAGAACCAAGTCAACAACACAATCTCCAACGCTAGTTTTCATCAAGAAAAACAATTTTTACAAATTTCTCGACCAACAAAACGGTGTGATATCAACGGAATCGACCTAGATTTTGCTCTAATTTATGCAGCACAACAACGTCAAAGCCCAGAAATTGTCCTTAGGTATAGCAAGGATACGAATACCATTTTTCAGCATTGGCATTGACTTGCCCGCTATATGGCTTTTAATCATGAAAACATGACACACGAGCATAACAAAGGATTCATTTGTATTTCTGGCAGTACACGTTAAATTATCTGGCCCTAATTAAGTTTGAGAACTTATGCAGAACTGTTCAATTTTAACTAGCTGAGCTTTTTGTTCACTGAAATCGAGTTATTTTCAAGCAAAAATAAAAAAATATATTAAAGTGGTCAATGTTTAGATTTCTTTATCTTTACCATGAAGATAGCCCAATTTTAGGGATAAGAAAGCTTCGCTAGTTAAAATTGAAAATTTCTAGATGAGTTTCAAACATATAAATGACGATGGAATCCAGACTTCCGATATTCAGTCAAATACAAAATGAGTTCTCTGTTAATGCAATTCACTTGTAAAACATCACCACGACTCTCAATGCAACGCGTAAGAACATTTAAAATTCAATATTCACGGCTTGGAAAAGATGCAGGTATCAGCACTTAATCGGTGTTTTCTCCTCTCTTCACTAGTGAAATCACGCACACACACTCAATATTCAGTGACAATATTCAGTGCTGACCTACGCAAGATAGCACTTATCAAGTCGCGTGTTCTAGCCCAGCTTGTTTGTTTAGAACTTAGCTACGTGAGCTCAAACACAGCCATCCCAAAAACCGCCTTCAAAACAAACAACCTCGTCACCAGTGTGGTTTTAACCACGCGCCTTCTGGGACGAGCTCAAAGCAGTGCGTAAATTTGTGTGCGAAAGAAAGCAAACTCAAGCAATTTCATGCGTTATTTCAGCCGATTAGGTGAGCTAAGGTAAGTGCATGAAAACATTAGTGTGTGAATCTCATGTTTCAAAGCTGTGATGTGCGTGCTTGCGAGTATCTTGGCACACAAGCCCGCGTTGTAAAATGCAATTATATGCTGTGGTTTCTTCGTCACTTAAGTAGGACAACCCAGGGATTTTTAAATTTTGATCTGATTGTTTTAAAATTTGTCCAGTATATGTATTTCTTTGAAAAAACGAATTGTACTCGAATAACTTTTTGATTTAGGCATTAGTTTATGAAAAAATTCAAATATTAGTTTTTTTAATTCATTTTTAGTGATATTTGAAAACGAATAGAAGTCAGTGAGTTTTCATGCTAGGAAAAAACAAAGATGGGTTGTCCCCCTTAAAGCTCAAGTGTTTTATAACTTGATCCAAACATTGAGGAAATAAGAGCGTGCAAGTGTGAACGTGGTTAACACTTTTAGTGTAACCACAGTTGTATGAGGGATACAGAGTGAGTCTAAGCGCACCTACAGTTGGTGGTGAAGTGCAAAAGTTAATGCTGAGTTTTTTGTACAAGACTGTGAGCAAAGAAATATACATATGTCTGAGATCCTATACGAATCAATGATTTTTTCGTAAA
Organism: Morinoia aosen; assembly: GCA_030386875.1. Classification (NCBI taxonomy): domain Eukaryota; kingdom Metazoa; phylum Arthropoda; class Malacostraca; order Amphipoda; family Talitridae; genus Morinoia; species Morinoia aosen. Next base: position 49,357,343 of record CM059573.1, on the reverse strand, counting down.
TCTAAGTGGTCGATGACTGGATAACATTTTGAAGTATTTTCCTGCCCATTTTCATCACGCATCCCCTGCAGGACGGTTTGAGCTCGGTAAGGAAATAATTTACTCTACCTTTGTTTTGATGTTATTTTTTAAAATCGTTGTTGTTATGTCATTTCAGTCACTCCATATGACACATATGAGCTATCAATGCTGTATTCCTCATGCTTTCTGTACATGCAAACAATCATTCATCTTCTGGTGCTCATATTTTTTGTTGAATACAACCGATACTCATTCAAACTTGACAATAGCAGCACAAACAAAAGGGGGTTTGCTCTTATGCCTTACCATACATTTATAATGACTATGCGCAGTTCATGCATTTTTAAACACAATTCAAAAATTTTGGAAGTAGTTTCCCCAAAACCCTCAACCCCCGAGTGTCCAGAACCTCTTCAAATACGCCCGAATCTTGGAGAAAAATTGCAGTGGGGGAATTGTAAAGGGCCGGCGCAGCCCATCAAATATAGATGCCGGCCTCAGACCGGAGCATTGTGAGGCCAGCTCCCTGAATGAAGCTATGTCGTGCCTGGTCCGGTAGCACGCTTGTGAGCGCTATGACTCATTTTCGTCTTCTTCTTCTCCTTCTTTCTCAAGTTCTTCTCTTCATCTTTTCCTTCTCAAGTCCTTCTCCTCGTTTTTTCTCCTCAAGTCTTCGTTTTCTCCTTCTCAAGTCTTCCTCTTAGTCTTAGCCTTCTCTCTCAAGTCTTCTCTTCGTAGTAAGAATTAGAGACTCTAACTATAGATAGACCTCTAATGCGATGCATGTTAGTAAAAACATTCAATTCACAACAGGCAGCCTGCTGCCCAAAGATACTTGCATAATTTCGATGGGAGCATTTCGGGCACAGCCAGTTAAAAATCTATGAATGGTCTTTATTGGTTCGTTGCTCCCCTGTCCAGAGTATGCAGTATACTTGAAGACCGTTAAGTTTGGAACAGGAGTACATTACTTCAATAATCCTTACGGCAGTGCATTCAGCGCGAGTCCGTGGCAGTTCAGTAAAGTGAAGACGCTAAGTGCACTTTAGTAGTACACACAATGTGGAGTTAGAACTTACAAATATATATATTATCTGTTTCATTTCATTGCCTCTCAGTCGACTTCACTGACGAGATTATTATCTTGCCGAGCATGAAAACAGTTGTAAAATTAGGCAGGATTTTTTTTAACTGCTGAGTCACTAGCACGTCATTCTCTTGATACTTCACCCATACTGCAGTAGAACTACGGGAAATTTTTACAAGGAACGAGGAACATAAGAATGATTCTATGGCCCTAGTGCTTGAAGGTTTAGGTATTGCAATTGCCACAGTGCACTTAGTGGCGAAAATAAAAAGCCTCGTATTTTATCTAACTCTAGATTATTTACATCTAAAAAATGTTATTACGATCCTATCTTCTATACAAAAACAAATGAAGCAGAATAAAAAAGATTTGATTCATAATTTTTTAAATACTATGTTCTTTTTCCGATCTTTTTGAACATCTGCTATGCCAAATTTTCCTGAGGAAGATCATAAAGATAAGACTTGCATTCTCAAACGAAAGATATTATTTTCATCCTTATTGTTACTTTAACTATTTTTTAGCATTTGTTTGACTGTTAGTAACATTAAAATATTACGTGATTACATGAGAGTAATACTCAAAAACGTTTAGCTATTTTTTGGTATTAGTTTGACTGTAATTATCTATAGTATATCATGCAATTACATGAAAGTAATACTAAAAACTTTTCACTACTTTCTTGGTATTAGTTTAACTATCAGTATCATTAGTACAGTACGCAATAACATGAAAAGACTGCTCACATACGTCACCAGCAAGGAGGTAATTTACATTCTGGGAAAAATTCTGGAGACTCACTACATAATTTGGAACCAACATTTGGTTCAGAGAATTACTCTTTTTCGACACCAAGTTTACGAACATTGCCGGTAATTGCCGACGATAATCGTAAAAATTAACATAAACGCTGGGGCTGTGGCATAACTGACCAGTGCCTGAGTTGTGAACGAACATTGGAACTTAGGCGACCGGTTTGTGGGAAACTTCTGTCGTCTTTAGCCCTTGTACGAGTTCCACTATTGATGACATGCTCGGGCTTAAGTGTTCCCGATTTTGTGCAATGAATTTAAACCGTGAACACGTTAGAAAATCTCCCCAAACCTGGGATTCCTAGAGTGTTGTTGTATTTTTCGAAATATGAGCAAAGAAAAAGACTGTGGAATAAAGCAAAAACAGGCTCTTTGCCCCCCAAAATTGTATAAAATATTCCAGTCAGTGTGTTTCGACATGAATATCGGAATAATACCATAAAAATATAGAGCATAAGTGTAATCATAGATTCATAGGTACGAACAAAATTGTTTGAAGTAAATTATGCATACTTTCGCATCTCCAAGTATATTTTGAACGATCAAAACCTTTCACGGTGACAGTAGGAGTTCATCTGTTGGCTGGACAGAAAGGAATTTTTCTTATTTTTCTGCAGTATATATATCGAATTAACGTGATGGCATTTTCTTTGTATGTTTTCCTGAACAACTTTCTTGCTGAAAAAATCAAATATTTCTTTATATAACGACTGCACTTATGGTACACTACCAACACTTTTTTAATTAAAAAGTAGGAACCTAGAAAAGCGGGATGAAACACAGCAATCTTTTGGAAACATAATAAGAATTTAGATTTGAAACACACAGTTTAGTTTTATTTTAAGACAAGATTCTCATTGTATGTTAACAAACAAGACATTTTATGTTATTTTCTCTTTCTTTAAGACACGGAAGCTTATATTTAACGCTTTTGAAATACTTTTTACAAGATACCGAATCAGCCCACACGTCGACAAACCTATATACTAACACGCTTCAAAACTTGTTGTGCTATCATTTGTTATAAAAGTACGTTGGAGCAGAAGACCAACGCAGTTGTATATAATTAACACAGGAATGCAGTCGCCCTCTAAGTTTACTCGATATAAAGCAGCAATAGGGAGCCAGCAGCAGCAATACCAGCCTCAGAACGACAAGCTTCTGACTCAGCTTCGGTCCTTGGGCTTCAGCGAAACAAGATTGTCTTTGGTTTGATCAACAAAGGCGCATTTCTTACGCTTTTCAAATGTTTCAAGTTCTTTGTAACTAACTTTACTAACTTTATTGATATATCTATGTTGCGTTCAAAAAAGAAGCATTCTAAAACTTTTCCCATGCTTGTGATAAGCAATATTTACACAATGTATAAAAATAATTGAATTCATTTATCCGCATTCCTTAGAACTGGAAAGAAATATACAAAAGCATGATGGGCAAAGATCCTGGAATAACAGAATAAAATCATTCATTTATATACACGCGCACAGTGCCGCTAAAAACTACGATGCTTCTTAGATTTTAACAAGTACAAGGCGAAAACAAAGCATGAAAAAAACCAAGCAACCTAACCAGAGCATTAAACTTTTCTTTGTGATGCAGAATAGGAACCCGAAAAATTGAGTGGAAGACGAAAATTTTGGACTCACTTTCCCTTTTGAAGCACGATTGTAGATGTTGCACTGAGAAAGTTTATCATATTTATGATGAAGATTTCCGGTTCTCTCATTCTTAGAAAAAATGCCTCCATCAACCTTGTTTGTGATTGAAAAGAGAATTTGCATCAATTTCCATTTGAACCGAAAATTAAACTGACTTCTCCTTTTTTAGTTTGTCCCTGGCCTGTCAATAAATAATCATTGTCTACCAATCTTTGCTTAGAATTTTAATGGATCAGAGCTGTGTTTCTCGCAATATGCAATGCGAGTAATGCATTTTCCTGCACTAGATTCAAGCATTTTTTGTGCACGCGGACACATTCCATAAAACGTTTTTTTCGGGCCCGTAAGATTAAACTGTGACGCACGCCCCCCAGCTGGACTCTAATGAAGAGGTGCTAGAGTGCGAACACAGAAAAGGTTGAGGGTGTGCTTCATAATGTGCCTTTTGTTCGCACTTTCTAATTAATTTGCATTAATTTTCATGCCCAGGAGATGGGCTTTGCACCAGATAAATTGGGCCTAATAAATTATGCGTAAATATCGCGCGTTGGCACACAATTATTATATGTTCATCTGACATATACAGGATCTTGTGATTTAAGATTTGCTACTGAAATGCAGCTTCAAGATTTTTTTTCTTGCTAGTATTTTTCGAGTTCACGCGCTCAATTTATAATGCTACTGGAGATAAAGGGGCACAGCTCAAACATTGTTATGCAATTGTTGTTGCTTTGAACCAAATGTATTATTTCAAGGATTTCTTTGCTCATCATTGCTGCAAATTATTCTTCAAAATGATACTCGCTTTCGATCTGAATGTCAGCGCCTGTGCTTATTCTATTTTGGGTAATTTCTGAATTGAATTTGTTCAAAACGCAACATTTATGTTCGATCCCAACATAAATGTTGCATTTTGACCACCAGCCATTGCAGTGAGAAAATAAATGAATTCTTCATATTTCAAAGAAAACTTGAGCGTCAGCTGAAAAAAAAATTAGACGAAAACGTTAAAAACGTGTAAAAAACAATTTCGATAGCAATGGTGTGGTAAAAACTCAGTGTCTGAAAAGTTGCAATTATACTCAGAGAAACTTCAGGGCAAAAAATAATAACGCTTCATAAAAAATTGAACATCAAGAACGAAATCATTTTGAATTCAAGAAGAAAATATTCATTTTGTACATAAACATATTTTTGAAAAGGTTCCGTTGAAACTAAAGATAAACGCGTCAGAATAAACTAGCACCACTTTCCTCTAGTTTCATGGGAAACGATGATGGAAAGCAAATTGTTCAACATTTTCTGACACAACGCAGCTTGAATTTCAATCGGTGATCTTTCATTAAAAATTTTAGAAGTCAGATATTAAATCAAAAGGTATAGAAAAATTCAGAGACGCTTTTTCAGCTCATGAAAACACCAAAAACAGTGCAATTCCTTTCAAACAATCACAATGTCTGAACTGCACTTGCTCGTCGAAATATACCAGTATTAATAAACGCAATAACAACATGAAATTTTCTCAATTTTGACAAAGAAATCGGTCCAATAATCTCTTCGATTAGCATGAAGGATGGAGAGTTGTTAAAACTAGGAGAACAGAAGCGAAACAATCGTCAAAGTTTGAGCTGGCAGGCGGTGCAGCATAATAGGCGACTGCAGTGGTATTTATTGGGGCATTAGACATGCCTGAGGACCTCTTAAGGCCGGCCACGTGCCCGCCGTGACTTGCTTCTAGAGGGGAACCGCAAAAGTATCCCTGAAAAACGACATAATTATTCCTTTTGACCTCAGTGTTGAGTTTTATTAACGTTAATTTGCATGTAACAATCTTGAAGTATAATCGTATTTAATCATATCGAAATGGTCTGCGATTTTACAGTCTTTTAACAATGTCAATTGCGATTGCAAAAATCTTCTTTTCTTACCTTATTTGTGGACTTTATTTTCAAATGAGGCAGTACAAAGCAAATCGTAATCACATGAGTTCTTGATTTGTCCAATAAAATACGCATATAGCACATTTTTTACAACGTTCTGGAATTCTAGTTGATTTTGCACTCAAGAGTATTGGGGAACTCAAACCCAATGTTCGCCAAAATTATTTTTGAACGTATTCACTTCGCGACACTACGACAACAGAACGGTGTTCTCTGGCAAGCGGTTCCAATTTCTGACAATTTCTACTAGAAAAAAGTTTGAAACCTGAGTTGTCTTGAAATGATTTTCTCAGTTTGTGACCGTCATTTCTAGTGTAGATGATATCTCCAGTGGACTTAAGCCGTGACGAGCATTAAATTAACTTAGTTGTAGTTTTGAATGATTGACCACGCAGTCTCCTTTGTTTCAGAAAAATTTAATTGAACCTTTGAAAACGCAGTTCTTGCCCGCAGTTTGTACAGTCATTTTCGTTGTCGGATGCTGAATTTTTTCTCGCTAGTTCATATTTCGCTGACCAGAGTTGCACTGGTATTCCTGATGTGGTAGCAGCGATATAAGTAAGAGTAACGGTGCATAACTATCGTCTGTTTTTGCTGTACGAGTGCATTTAGTTCATAAGTGCATACTGTAAGTATAATCTATGAGTGTATTCGGTTCATTAGTGAAAAATAGTGTGTAGTAAATCGGTATATATAATAGCGTTCCTGCTTTACGGTTGGACATTTTTTCCTTAGAAATTTTATTTTCATTTAATGGTTACGAATTTGTGCCGTAACTTACAGCTAAGAACCACCGAGCCAGTGAGATAGGGACTTCTATCAAACTAAATAAACTTCATATTTCTACATTTGAATTTGAAGAAATGATTTTCCCAGTTTTTTAGTTCAAGTCCATATATGGACTGACTCTACCTTCCAAACTAATTCAATACATCCATCTTTATTGCATTTATTTTCTCTCATTCGAATTATAAATAGAGTTTTTACATATAATAATTTATTTCCGCTACTTTTATCGAAAAAAATTTTATTTCCCCTTTGTAATGTAATATTTTATGTGCATCGTATCGCCTGTTTAGTGGCCTCGCTGTGTTAAGGTGGCAATAGATGAGGAATTAAACCATATAATATGATCATTTAAGATAAATAGCCTTTAAAACGGATTTAATTGAACAATTAGTCTTTTCATTTGAAGAAACTCTATAATTTTTTAATGTATCGACCGTTCATTTTTAAAGCATCATATTTAGTGAACTAACATGCATCGTTTTGAGATGCGGTTTTCACCAGATGGTTATGTCACAACAATCTTTTTGCTGTAATATAAAGTACGACAGAAATAATGTAGTCTCACGCACATCTAACAAACGTTAAATGAATTAATGACTTTAATAATAAGACAATTTTTTATGGGAACGTCGAGGTAATCGGAAATACACTGCTGTAGAAATCATACAAAACCCTACGGACTTTAAAACAAACATTTAACTATCTTTTAAAGTTCCAACTACACAACTTAACTTACTCGTATTTTCAATAATATGAAATAATCATGACGTACCTCATTGTGCAATGAAATGGCATGACCGTCTTTCCATGAAAATTATTTCATTTTCTAAAGGAAGTTCCTCACTTCAACCCAGAAAGCTTGCTGTTGTACAAAATCGTTCCGTATTGCATTCTCTCACGTTACATGAACCCCTTACACTGCTGAAGATGTTCAAAGTGAAGATTTAGTTATTATATGTATAAGAACCTGTATCACTAAAGGCGTGAAATACGAATGCATAGCACAGAACTCCAATATTCAACACAATGTTATTAAAATTTCTTTTTTGTAGAAGACGTTTCAAACCACGAGCTTTAAACTTGTTTGGACTGTCTTTACCAAATTTTGTTAGTGCAGTTTCACTCAGGAATTAATTGCTACAGCTCTATGAATGAAGATGGGAAATGTGATAGTTAGTCAAGGTTTTCCCCAATCTAGGCATTTCCTAATGAGCAAAAATCTAACCGAAATAAACACCACCTCTAAGTTTATTACATCGAAACTTTCATTCAACCAGTAACAAAAGAATATTTTGAAACATGAAAGGGAATTTTTACCCTACTTTTAGAAAAGTTCAGTTCTTTTCACATAACTTATCAATAGCTTTTATTTCAAATACTTTCATTTTGAAGAATTTCATCATGAATCCTTTAATTTTTAATCGTTATTCAAAATATTTCATTTTAAATCCTCTGATTTCAAAACCTTTAACTAGAATACGTTTACTTCGAACACTTTGTTGTATTGCAAAAAAAAATCGAGCTATGCAAAACACTGCTCAAAAATATTTTGCTCCCAAAATTATTTACCTTAAATAGCATGTGGCTGCTGCGAACAAGCTTTGTGCTGTGTCTTAGTTAAAAGACGTCAGAAGAAAAAGAGCAGAATTTTTTTCTCTCTGCGTTTAATATATTTCTTTTTCCTCTAATCATAGTTTCTATACATGCTGATGACATAAGGCCATATCGTAACTTTATTGTTTAATTGATTATTATCACACTCTTGCTTATTATTTTAGGGCTTTATCAAAATCATTAACATTGGTTTTGTCTACACTTTCATACAATAACCATCGCCGTCAATGCAACTACCATTTTTCAATAATCAAGATGAACTGTTTTGCTTGCAGAGGAAATCTCGACGCTGACAGTCAAGTTTCACCTGATGCGTCTGACGGGCTTCTTTCTGCTGCAAGTCTACGTGCCGTGCATTCTGATCGTCTGCAGCTCGTGGGTCGGCTTCTGGATCACAAAGAAGGATGCGCCCGGCCGCGTGTGTCTTGGTGAGAACGCTTTCTCTTCTGTTCGTGTATGAGTGTACAAGAAATGTAGTAGTGAAATGCTAAAATTACCTGTAATACTCTGATAATTTTGTCTGTTTGGTTTGTTGCATGTTTGTCGTCGTCCCAGGTGTCCTTTCAGTAGTAATGATGGGTAAAAGTTCAGTGCCTAAGTGACAACATGGGAAAAAGTTTTATATTCCCATGCACTGAATTTTGGATACGATCTGTTCTAAATATTCATTCTATGATGAATGTTTACCCTAAAGTAGGTACATTAGTAACCTGCCATTCAGGCCACGTTTAGTGAGCATAATACAAAAACATATTTTCATGTGTTTTCCTTGAAAGACTTACTCGTGGGATGGAGATCAAGATTCATGACTTGCTAGTCTTAAACGATGAAGGGGAAAGCTCTTTGCTGATTGTGAGTTTGAATGAATAAGATTCTCTTTCTCTTGGATAATTTCAAGCTTAGAAGCCGGGTTTGAAATCATTGCTTGTTGTTTTCAAATATTTTTGCTCAAATAGTTTTGCTATTGAGTTCCCTATGCAGCTTTCAGAGCAACACTTTGAGTTAGCAGTTTTCTTCTTTTGTTTTTCAACTGTGAAACTTGTTTGTCTTTGTTCATCACGCTGGTATTAGTGTTAGTGTTATTAAATGTCCATTGTTTCATTCAGATGATTTTGTTCAAATGGTATAGACTTCGCAAATTCCTCCAACTGGAAGCCTGATTTGCGATTGAATCTGTGTTTTTTCTAAAAATTTGTATTCTTTAAGAATCTTAAAAAGCTTGACATTTTCTTCTCAACATAAAAACGTCGTTTCTGCTGGAACTGCTGCTTACTAATCAAAATTTCAGTTAAAAAGAGTTTTTTCAGCACTTGAAAAATGCTGCACACCGGAGGTAGTTCGATATTTTCTTGGGAGCGATAATGCCACAAGAATATAATAGAATGTCACAAGAATATAATATAATGGTAAAAGAATAATGGGAAAGATAATGTACTACCTCAGGAATCTACTTTCCCACGCTATGAAATATTTCTCATATCCTTATCCGAAATGTTGCATGTAAAGTTTTTATCCAATTAGAAGCTACTTATAAGATTTGACGAAGTATTTCTCGAGCAGGGTGGAACATCAAGATGTTGTTTTAAGTCTAGACTAGAGAATCGAGTGTGCGTGCTTGATCATTTAGTCTGAGACATAGCGATCATCTTTAACGCAGATTATGCTACAAATTTCAACGTACATTTCATGTGGAAGAGGAGTCTGAATTTTTCAGAAGAAATTAAGTAAGCTATGGGGCTCGAAAGCAGGTAAGCAAACAGGGTGCAAGCTTCCACTTAAATTTTGCTAAAAGGAGAATTTGAGGAGGAAATTCTTGACCGAGCTATAGTTAAAAAAATTACTATAACGTTTTAATCTCTCACGAAATTATATCTTCAAGAACACATATCTCGCGCTATCAAACCCGTTTTTGTGTCTGTATTATCATTAGCACCAGATTCAAGAAGAAAGCTTCACTCGTATAAACATTTATTTAAATTCCATAATAACATAAAATTCATCTCTCTTTCAATCATCAACCGTTATCTAGAAATCATTGACCTGTATTATCAACTAATAAATCTTACCGTAGGTCATTGATCCCTTGATGTTTCACTAGACTTGAGATTATTCACTATCATAGATCGATTTTAATCATGTGGTTATCAGAGTTAACCAAATCATATATTATCATAATTGTTGAGGTTAATTTATTTACACGACTTAGTGGCGAGAGATCTTCCTCAAAGAGTATTAAACGACAGGTTTCTGATTAATATCAGGCAAGCGAACCTCTACAAAGCATAGAGTCACTTACGGTCAGATGATCTAAACAAGAGTTCTAATACAACGCCTTCGAGAAAACTTGAAAATGTAATTCTGAGTTCAGAGAGCGAAGAAAATTATTTCCTTCAAAATGTGCTCATTTGCACAGTTTTTCAATCAATAGCCATTCAATTGCTTCCACACGCCCGAAATACTTTCAACTATTTGGATTTTCTATTTCTTTGATGCTCTCAACTCTAGTGAATTTCTCAAATCAATTTGTAATCAAAAATACGGGTATCCGAATCCTTGAAACTTCAGTTGTTGATCGTTCGCTAGTTTTCAGGCAACATCTGCATTGATATATAAATATATTTGGCTACACAAATCTAAAACATAGGTTTTTTTCACTCGCATTTTATCCCATGGAGCACAGCTAAAAAAGTCAGCGGTATAACATCAAATATTTTTTCTATTTTCTACACAATTTTTTTTCAAAAAGTTCTTGGATTTTCTTGAAACATTACTACCAAATAAGAATATTTTAACATGGTTACATTTGATAATAAAATCTAAGTTTATTTATGCTTCAGAAAAAACATGTGAATGCTCGCTTAGTTTTCCAGCGAGATTATCATTTTACGCTCCCACAGCATTTCATTCAACGCAAACTTCTTGTATTACAAAAATCTCAGACAGACACAAACAACACTTAAACATAAGCCTTAGTCTTTAGTACTTTTTAACGCCCTTTGTTTTTATGGTTAAGCCCATCGATTTTAAAACACTCGTTCGGCACCACTCGTGATTGCAGACGATCATGTCACACTGAAATTTCTATGCTAATACAAGTCTTGGCTCTGAATTCTATATTAGTTTCATAACGCGTTACAAGCACACATTAGATCTTAAATATTCATTTTCGCTTTTATTTTTTTTATGAAATGTTGGCAATAATTACGTACATGTTGTTTTTAATTTTCTATACTCTCGAAAACAGCCTATCACATTTGCCCTCTAGGAACTATAATAAAATTTCATCTCACACATCATACTTTCACATAAAAATTGAGTTCATTGATGACGGAAGTTGCTAACAAAATTTCTCCCGAAAACGTTGAGAGCAACATATAAAGAAACACACGATAGGTTTTCTAACACTTAATTCTACGGAAATACTTCGAGTTCTACATAACGTATTGTTAGCAAGTAGCTTCGAGTGAGTCAGTGCCATGCTCTCCTTCTACGCAGGTGTCAACAATGTGCTCTGTATGACCAAGCTTGGATTTGGAGGTCGCGACATATTCCCACTCGTCTCGTATCCAACTGCCTTGGATTACTTCGTGCTTCTATGTTTCTGGTTCACGTTCGCCACCATGATCGAATATGCCGCCATCAACTACTTGCAGAGGATCGCCGTCGCTTCGCTGAACCTCCTCGTAAAACGCCGTGCCAAACTTCGAGAGGAGGAAGAATTTGTGGCTAAACTTGCGCGGGTGGGTCTAAAACATGTGCTTTGCTTTACTAGTATGTTGGGTCACCTGATATTGTGCCTTTTTCTCCCTTTGCACCGCCAGGTGTCACCACAGTGCTTGCAATGGTCACACTCGGTTTTGGAGGTAGATCGTCTTTCCCAGAAGTGGCCTACGCCACTGCCCTCGATTACTTCATCGTCCTGTGCATGGTTTTCCTGTTCGGCGCGGTCATAGAGTACGCTTGCATCAACTTCTTGGAGAGGAGAGCCAACAAAAGAAGGAAGAAGATGGAAGATCTCAAGAAGAAGATTGTAGAGCAACTTACGACGGTGTGTTTCTACATGGAAATCTTACTCGATGTGTCTTGGGTCGACTTCTTTCTCTCCAGGTAGAACTCGAGCAGCTTCTGCTCACTGCTGCAGAATTGCTACGGTGTTGACCAATATACTCAGTAAAATTAGTTCTACATTGTTAATTCTTTACTTTGAACTGATTTTCGAAGGCTCCAGCACACCATTGCTCCATAAATAGTATCCTCGCTGGTTGTTTCACACAGTTCCTCGGATCTTTATTATTTGCCGTGTGATGTCTGTAGACTCGCTGAATTTCATAGTTTGTTAATCCGGCAATCGTCTCTAATGACGTTACTTGCATCTCATCGCTTAGCCCGCATTTGGCAAGTAAATACATTGTAGTACATCAAAAGTTTTTTCCACTATTGATCTTCTTAGATGTCTACCTCAATGATATTTTATTCGATTCCTCACTTGATCACCATGCACTCATGTGTTGACTGTGTACGAATACACGTATAAAATATAGACGGTGTTGCGCAATGGTAAGTTTTGATGAGATTACTTAGGGAAACATGTACAACTCTTTTCTAGGGCACACTAGTTCTTGACTTTGTTATATGTGAACATGATAACATGTTCAAATCATTTATTGGAATTACTTAATCCAATGCTCTTTGCATATTCTTCTCTACGTCAATTTCATGTACATGACTTGCTCACAACATTTTTTCAAAATTTAAAAAATGCATTCTTACGTCATTTTAGAATGTACCTTTTGTTTACCTGTGCAGTTACATGCTGTTTTTGTGTTAACTTTTAATGTTGTAGCGTTTTGGTCAAATGGCATCGAGTCCCTGCACGTGAGCATTAAAAATAACTGGAGCAGTGAGAGCCTACTATTGCAGAGATGCAGAGATATGATGCATATTAAAACCAAAAAAATGCTTGAGGTAAAACAATTCATAACATAAAAGATTCACAATGGAAAATAAGAAAGAAATTCTTTCAAATGTTTTCCTCGAGTCATCTTAAAACATTATACGCCAACCTTCCATTTAATACTAATGTAAGAGTGGTTTTGTGCATTATTTTTTTAATATTGTATTTTCATGTGGGCAGGAGGGAGCGGGCTGCATCAAAGTCATTCCTTCAGTCCACACATCCCTGCTGGAGAGCTTCAAAGTTCACCTGACAGCCTTCCCTGCAGCGACCGCGGCCGCAAACACGGACAAACCCAAGCCTGATCCCAAAGCCAAGCTACTCCAGGCGCTAAAGCTCCCTCTGACTATGGTCCCGAAAGCCGCAGACGAGGCCAAGCAAAAAGTGCCTTTGCCGTTGAAAGCCGAGACGCCGTCAGAGCATGCATCCCACGAACAACTTTCGGCGAGTAAATCAGGGTCCGAGTCGTCACTGGCTCCGAAACAGCACACGCCGAGACTACTGCAGAGACTCCACGTGTTGCAGCGACGGTTGTCCGCTCACGATGTTGATGAAACCGCTTCTCAGGCCAGCTCTCCTCAGCCGTCCCCTCACCCATCTCTTCAAGCTCTGCCTCTCATCGGAAGACCGCTACCAACACTGCCCATACCAGAATCTTCTGCAGAAGGTGTTCAAGGATCACCGCAATCCCCTACGACGTCAAGCATTACAGATCAGGCTACTCCTACTGTGTCTCCTTTGATATCACCTCTAACCTCCGCAACCTCTAGCCCAGGATCTCCAACTATCACTACCACTCCTCCTCCACCAAACGGAGATCCAGGTAAGCCTCCACTCCCCGGCGCAGCAACCATAGGTGGAGCTGGGTCTGCTCCACAGACTCCTGGCACTGGAGGTGTCGATGGCAAGGATGGAGGAGAGAAGAAAGCAGGCACCGTCATTAAGATGGAGTCAGACGAACCTCCTCCTCCCCCGCCCGTGAAGCACACCATCACCGTGTGGCAGTTGCTCGTCAGGAAACGAATGCTCATGAAGAACATGACTCCGCAGTTTGAGCTTCCGACGGAGGAAGATTTGCTCGACAGGTTTTCTGTTATCGATTTGTATTCTAGACGAATCTTCCCTTCTCTATTTTTTATGTTGTTCACAATTTACTGGGTGTTGTTCAACTATTACATTACTGATGAGTTCCCCGGTGAAAAGCGGGTAATGACGGATGGGTTGGTCAACTGACGGATGCTTTGTTTGATATATTACATCAGGAGTATGCACCCTTCTGCAGTTGTTTGTACCAATTTACTATTATACATGTGATCAGATTTTTTACTCTTTGAAGTTTAGTCTGCAGAATATCGATTCTAACTGCTTTATATACCTTCACGAAATCCGAAAACCAGTACAGAATATGTGTTCTATAATTTCTAATGTGGGCAATAACTTACGTTCAAATTATCATCATGCTATTCTCATTCGAGATAAAATCATTTGATATCTGAATGAGAGCTTATTAAATGCAATTTTCAGCTATCTTTCTAGGATGTACACACACTTCTCTCTTCTTTTCTGCATGATAGAAATCTACTACTAAGCAACAACTTTTCTGGATTACCTCTGCAAATGAACATCTATTTTTAGTTCTTGAGATATATGGCTGAAGTGATTTTGCAGCTGAAACAAGACTTTTGAGAGACCCAGAACCATTTTTTAAAAAAGTTGGGAGGTATTCTATCCTTCCTTTGAAGTTAGAAAATATAAAAAACAACTTTAGCAAATATATTGATGCCATTGCCCTTCTAAAGTAATTTAACTAAAACTTGTCCCTTGTTCATCGAGAGCGTCTCGGAAATGTTGACGCATTAAATGCTTTAGGCGTTGTCTAAAAGTTTCTTGAACCGTTGATGTTTTAAGTGTCGACTAAAGCATAATGTCGACTAATGCATAATGTCGACTAATGCATAACAATGTCGACTAATGAACTCTTGCATTATCAAATGTCGGATAAAATTTCTTCAATTCTCAAATTATTGTCGTATTAAAAGTACGGAGATTATTTTAAAATCCGCTGCAACGTACAACGTATTCAACGAACAAAGCGTCGATGAAAATTCTCCCTGAATTTGGAACGTTAGCCCCACATTTGTGACGTATTAAACGCGGCAGAAGTTACGTATCAAAGCTCCGATATTCTGACGGCTTTGTGCTTGGATCATTACAGAATTAGCAGCGAACTGCTCAAGGATCCACAATGATTCAATAACGAAAGACGAAAAATCCTATAATTCAACACTTTTCAATGCAACACAATTCTACAAATGGCCTCTGATTCTACAAACCTGATTCTACAAATGACCTCTGATGAAAATGATGAAGGCTTCAATAACTCCTCTTGATCTTGATGAATTAATCCTGAGAATCGTGAATCGATGACGGAGGGAACTGAACCATCCAGAACATGGCAGGTAATAAAGAACGTAAGAAACTTTGTTCTGTATTGCAATTTAATAAACATAAAATAATGTACGTTCATTGTTACATGCAAGTAATTTAACAAGCATGCAATAATGTACGTACATTGGGCTACGCAAGTAATTTAACAAGCATATAATAATGTACGTTCATTGGTGTACGCAAGTGAATTAACAAGCATGCAATTATGTACGTACATTGGGGGCATGTAAGTAATTTAATAAGCATACTAAGCATACAATAGCTTACATACATTGGGGCATGTAGGCCTCAGCCCGCGAGCGTACATGCTAAATCTCCAGCTCTGTGCTGGCTGCGTTGTAGAGACGTGAAATTTATATTAAAATGTCCCACCTAAATTTGTGTGTGCAACACCAAAACACATTGCCTGCGTGAGCCTCGAAAATAATTGCCATGAAACACACAATCGCTTTGCACTTATTTTTAAATTTCAAGAAGTATATGAATAATTTCATTTTGAAATAGTGTTATAAATATAATGTACAATTGTCTCATTCTGCTGACCCGAACTTTTCTCCAATGTTCACTAATACCCAGACGCAGAGAACCTTTACTATATTTCAGCCTTCCTGCCATTTCCTTCCATGAACCCATCTTCCATTGAAAAAGTAGCCGTGCATGCGACAGAAATGGGACTTGCGTCTTCCCCTACAGCTTTCACCCCACGCTACTTGGTCTTATTGGAACACACATCGTACAACTCAGTTAAGCCAGGCGCCCTGCATTCAGACTGCCCATGCCAAATTTCACGCAAAAAGCTTCAGTAAATTTCTAGAAAAAATTCACTGACGCTATAAACCGAAATGTAGCCATACTTTTATCGGATATTGATAATTGTCTGTAACCTATCACTGTAACTATTCTGTTTTCTGATATCGTTATTAAGTTGTTACTTGGTATTGTAACCGCTCTGTAATGTAATATCGTTACCAAGCAGTTACCTAGTATTGTCACAGGTTTGCTACCTGATATTGTTTACAGGCTGTTGAACTATATTGTAATCAGTCTATCATCTAAAATTGTTACCAGGCTGTTGCTTATACTTGTAACTTGACTGTTATTTGATAGTATTTTCAATCTTTTAACTTATAACATAATCAGGATGGTGCCTAATATCATAACTACGCTGTGACTTTACGATATATTCGGGCTTAATATTATTCTCAAACTGATGCTACATTTGAAATATCCTGTTTCCTAATATTATGAAGAAGATATTACGATATAGTAGGCAATTTGATATTCATTAGATTAATAAAAATGCTTCCACCTGACTATTGTATAATACTCTACGAATGCCCGTCGAGAACTACGGCAATCAAAGTTCCCCATCATATTACGAAAATAGTTCGCAAAATATCCACAAGAAAATTTCATATTTCATACATCACTGATATTCTGAAATAGAGCTATGTCACATATCACTCATTATACGTCGATAGTACTGTATGAAATGGTGATCTATAGCATGTTCTCTGCATCATGTACTCTGCAACTTTGTACTAAGTGATCAGTACTTTATAAAACCTTTTGTCGTAGCGCTCTGCGAAATTATACTCGGTAAGATACTTCTCATAGATAAGTAATCTGAGAAAAAGTGATCAAAATATTATTTTCCAATACAATATCATGCAAAAAATATTCTGAAACACAGTTTTTTGTTACATGGTTCTCAGTAACAAAGTACTGTGCAATATAATACTCGAGAGCGTACTCTTCAGTATAATACTCGAGAGCGTACTCTTCAATACAACACACATAGTACTTTGCGGCACGTCTTCGATCACACGGAGGCAGTTTTTTTTTCACGGTCCCATTGACTCTCAAATCTCTCACTATCGCTTCGGGGGACTGTCGACCGTCTCTTAAACAATTATTTGGTTCGCATGCTCCATTGTTTTTCTTTTCACTTGACCCGACGCAGCGATGTGCCTTGCAAGACGCATGTATGAGCACGTGTTCCAGTAAAACTGTCGGTATTATGGAATTCTTTTTATGAAAAAAATGGCCGTAGAAGCTCGAATCGTAACTGGCGTTTCACGTTTCGAATTTGTGGTTGATCTATCGAGTAGTTTTGAGATGGGTTAAGGTGCAACACGATCTCTCGCGCGATGGTATTCATCACGCGCCGTGTCGTTCAAACTAATTGAATTAGTAACTGGAGTTGTAAACGGAAAAGAAACCTTAAAGCAAGAGAACTATTTTGTGTCGTTTGAAGTAGAACTCGTATTTACTGCCCCTTCGTTGCCCACCAATAAAATACAGTATTATTGTGCACAAGGCATAGTACTCAGTTGATAGAGTTCAACACGCGGTGCACAATGAATATTGCTTGGACTGCTTCTCGTCTGCGACTGTGAATATCAGCTCAAGTACAGGTGCCAAAATTGTTCGCAATATGAATCAATTTCCTAATTTTGTCAATAAAACTGACGTAATTTAAAATTCAACTCTCATACTAGTAGAGTGTCAAATGGTTTTAGCGTTGATTACTGTGTGCGTTATACCTAATATTTCTGAGTCAAAGTCTTTTATTTTTTGGTCATGTACGGGATAACTCCAGAATTCGTTAAGTTCGAAGCGTTTGTTTAGCCTCTCTGGACCACAAAAAAATTGATATTTGTTACGATCACCCTATCAAACTTTTTACAGCTTTAATTATTACTCAAGAGGATGTAATGTTGTGCTCTATTTTTTTCCTAGCCTAAATGATAAGCAAAAAAAATGGTGTCTTTTTGCAGCATACAAGTCAACATTATGAAATCCATAAGCAAAATATAAATATTATACCTAACTCCGTTAGTTTATATTTTTTCTTCATTCATTGCGTTACAAGCGAAGAATTTGCTCACCTAGAAAGACATATTTCAACTTTGGCTTACGACGCAGTTCAGATGAGAGTTTTCTCAACTTCTGGAATAGAAGTTCTCCTCCCTAACTGTTTATGTTCCCCGCCTTAAATGTTGAAATTGTTTTCCCTGCTTGGAAGATAGTTTCTACATGACTTCTGAGCTCCGCCTTGAATGTTGAAGTTGTTTTCCCTACTTGGATGATAGTTTCTACATGACTTCTGAGACATGGAAGCTTACTATCGAACAATATACGCAAGGACAATCTTGTGATGCTCACTTTAAAGTCCTTATTTACAGCTCATGTTGATGACAGAGAGTCGAGTTCTGCGCTTTGGGTTAGAATCCGCTCATGCACCAACATATGAGTCAGGTCAACCATGCCTTTTGCGTGTCACTTTTACAAGAAATAGATGACTTTTAGAGTAGAATAATAGATACAATATATGTATATATACACATATATACTGAATACTGACTATATACAGCACACACTGTATGTCTGTAGAATTTATATATAACGTTGGTGCACAATCCCGAGGAATGAAGTATATTTTGAAATTTAGACAATAATTGCTCACGATGGAAATAGTGTTTAGTGCGTAAGGTAATCGTAAAATGTAAATTCATAAACAATTCCTTTGCGTGTTGTAAAGATTAAGTTGACTAGGTTGTAGGAGAGTGTATGTGCGTGTCATCGCCCCCGCATTCATGTGTTCATGTGCTCCCCATACCTACATTGTAGATGCAGTTTCATCTCCTTGGATTAAAAAGTCCCTTTTTCTTGTGTATGAAATCCATCTTTCGGTGACGTTTCAGTTTTGCAGGTTTTCGAATGCATCGTATGGATGAATCAGTCTTGGACTTCAGAAATTACGTTTCAACTATTTCAAGAACTTCAATTCTGTGCTTCATTTCTAATAGCTGTTCATGTTCGCGTGCAAGTGAAACGTTATGACAATTAGAATTTTCTTTTGAATTTTGAATGGAAGTTTTCAACAATGCCAGCTTGTAATATAAAACATTTTTGATGAAATTTCGCTTCATTTAATCCTGCTAAACGAGAGTCACTCTTCGTCAGCTCTGCCGCCGTTGTCGACGATTTTCACCTAAATTTCGACATTTTTTTTCATTTGCGCGTCAACATTCGGTAGAAATTTTCAATCAATCACCTCTCGCTCAAATTGTATCACAACACCTGACAAGTACAAAATTCAACGCCCGACAAAGCATTCTGACACCAGTAGCGAATCGAAAATTTTTAATAGAAAAAGCTACGAGCGTGCACACCAAAGATCTCCCGTTAACTCCTTAAATATTTTCAACAATAGCGATCGGTTGTGAGGGCTCTAGTACTCATTAAGCTCAATCACTGTTCACTGTTCAATTTGAAAGGCTGTGTTCGTTCAGTTTTTGTTAATGTTTCGATTTACAGTTACTTAATTGTTGAGCCTCGACTGAAACGACAAACTGGACTTTCTGCAAGATACCAACGCTTCAACTCAGGGCCAGTGTACAGTATCGTTGGACTTTCTGCAAGATACCAACGCTTCAACTCAGGGCCAGTGTACAGTATCGTTGGACTTTCTGCAAGATACCAACGCTTCAACTCAGGGCCAGTGTACAGTATCGTTGGACTTTCTGCAAGATACCAACGCTTCAACTCAGGGCCAGTGTACAGTATCGTTGGACTTTCTGCAAGATACCAACGCTTCAACTCAGGGCCAGTGTACAGTATCGTTGGACTTTCTGCAAGATACCAACACTTCAACTCAGGGCCAGTGTACAGTATCGTTGGACTTTCTGCAAGACATCAACGCTTCAACTCAGGGCCAGTGTACAGTATCGTTGGACTTTCTGCAAGATACCAACGCTTCAACTCAGGGCCAGTGTACAGTATCATTGCTTCATCATATAAATTAGTAACGAAAACTTTTCTTCGTTGAGTGTATTAAAAAAGAATATATTCGCAAAAAAATACATTCGCAAAATAATATAAATATAACAATAGAAATGAAGCATCGGGGTCAAAATAAATGAAACGGCATAAATGAATTCATGTGCTATCTATGGTACAAAATGTTAAGCCGCACTAACTGATTTATTTTGTGGTACGCGAGAGGTTGAATTCAATACTGAAATATCTGAGGCGTTTTAGATGCAAACAGAAAGAATTTAAAAATCTCTTGCGGCTTCTCATGAAAGTTCTTCTCAGCGATTAGTAAAGCGGTACCTCCTGAGGAGGGGTCACACACGATACCTCCTTAGGCACACTCGTTTTATTCACCTTTCTTACTCTCTAGCGTAACGCAATGGATTAGATTAGATAAGTTAGTTTTAAGCCACTCGAACTACAACAAAGGCGTTCCAAAGAGAGGAAAGAGATAAGAACCATTTAAGATGGATTCAACGGAACGAGGAACCTTTGCACTAGGCGTGTTCCTACGAAAGGAGTATTCCCTATGCGCATAGAAACAGCAAGTTTGGAAATGAGATAATGAAATAATATAAAAATTTAAGGAGATGGTTGTAGGTACTCAAAAACAGGACATCATTGAACCGAAAAAAAGAGGATCCGTCGAAAAAACATTCTGTTTCAACAAAAGGAAGGCCTACCTAACCAGCTCTTAATCTTGCATCTTCCGTAATACGACAGATACAAAGTAACGAATATACGAGCATTTGAACTCTCAACGGCAATTATAATGTTTTTTGGAGTGATTATGGATGGACTATATTACGGGAAGTTATCACAGCAACATGAACGAGGCTTTGAAAAGCTTGTATTGATGTTCTTCCTGTACTGTTATAAAAATAACTTTCTTTACCTATATAAGTGGTAATATATCTAAATCAAATTCCTATTCTCAAGCGTGCAGAAAGATAATTAGTTCTGGTATAACTTACCTCAATTTTCACGCATTCAAAACAACACGATTGAACACTGTTGTTTTTTATTCATAACACTCATACTTCGAACAAATTAATTTCCCCTGCCATGTTCACTTTCGGTTCTGCCAGTCAAGAAGACGTGGTAAAAATTTCCCTTCCATTTCAGGAACTAGCCAAACCAAACAACTAAATTAATACGCTTGTGCACCATATGCCATTTCTTGCATAGTAATATTTATATTGTTTAAAAAAATATTATTATGTATTTTCATCTCATTAAATTGTAGTTATATTTTGTCCACAATGCTTCATTTCTATTATTATTGTGTGGTTTATTTGTGCAATCTAAATTGCTTTGTATTCTTTTTGTATACCTCTTTACGCGCAGCCCTCTCTAGAAAGGGATTAGCCTTGCGACGTATGATTAGACACAGGAACTTATCTAACAGCCAGGGGAGAGAATTGTGATGTTCCATTACAGATGGTAATTTGATTGGTTGTTAACGATTCTCTGCCTACGCCTTTCAGTACCTATTTGCCTAATGCGTTTTGGTTCGATGTGTAATTTGTACGTTTTGGTTCGATGTGTAATTTTACGTTTTGGTTCGATGTGTAATTTGACGTTTTGGTTCGATGTGTAATTTTACGTCGTAACATAAAGAGTACGTGGAGTAAGATACGCTGGTAGTCCTTGCAACGTGCTAAAGCCTGTGACGAGCGCTGGGCGTATCTGGGTTCAGCCACAGTCTTCTATTATTCCTCCTTCTGAGTTATTTTTCTGCCATTTAAATTTGTATGCGCTATTATCGTTGCTTTTCATGGAACCGTCTTCTGTTATTGCTCGTGCTTAGTTTTGTTTCCCAGTGATTTAATTTTGAATGTTAATAATCGTCGATTTCGTTGAATTTTTCGTTACATTCTATCGTGCTTGCTTAACTTTAAATACTCGGATTCCTGGCAATTGAATTATGAATTAAATCTAACAAGTTAATTGACCAATTGTCATCTTGTCTGACTAAACGTAAGATAGTTGATCAAAACCCATTGTTTTTTCTCGTTCTTTTGAACCTAAAATATTTTTTTATATTTTTCTGTTTTCAGTAATTCACCTTTTAATGAACATGTTCTTACTTAACTGACACTAGATACTACCTAAGCGTGTACTCCCACTGCATGTGATGTAATCTTAGGTATGTAACGTTACTTTATTTTCGTTGATCAACATCGCCGATGATTTCAATTTGAGGTCAAAATTTCATTGATAATGATTGTGCAATTTTTGTTTTTATTCCGTTATGCGCTACCGAATGTCCACTTCTGCGTTTGCTTGAAGACTGGTCATGTCATTTTCAGCGTTCATAACCGACATACTGTGTCTACTATATTCGATGCTCGGTTTTTGATTAGCATGAATGAGAAAATTAGACTTCTTTTCGACACTTCGATTTGGATATAACTTCATTATGCTCTGATTTACATGCGCTTAGGCTCAAGCTCAACTGGTTGCACCGTTTCCATGACCTGAATTTCACCCCCTGGTTGTTGGTTAGCTGCGCCCGGCGAGCTGTCTGTGGCGTGCTGCTAAACCGTCTCTCGTTCGCAGCCCACCTTTCCGAGTTCCTTTGTAACTTTGCTCTTGTTCGTAACATCGCCGGCTCTAGTGGCAGCTGCACCGTATTCTGCTTTTCTATTTCTGGCCCTAGTGATCACTTCTGGTCAATTGACCAGCCAGCTGGATGCACGCTCTTCATTTTACCTGAATTCTCGGCCCCAAACACTGCGTACTGAACAATGTCTGTCTTGGAGATGGCAACTTCTGTGTCGCTTGAACGCGTCTTGTTTGGAAACCCGACTTTCTTGTTTTGAAGCGTGACTTTCTTGTTTTGAAGCTCGACTTCCATGTTTGGACGCTCGACTTTCTTGTTTGGGAAGCTCGACTTCCATGTTTGGTAGCTCGACTTTTATTTATGTTTGGAAGCTCGACTTCCATATTTGGAAGCTGAACTTTTATGTTTGGAAGCTCGACTTTTATGTCTGGAAGCTCGACTTCCATGTTTGGAAGCTCGACTCCCATGTTTGAAAGCTCGACTTTCATGTTTGGAAGCTCGACTTCCATATTTGGAAGCTCTAATCCCATGTTTGAAAGCTCGACTTTCATGTTTGAAAGCTCGACTCTCTTGTTTGGAAGCTCGGCTTACCTTGACGCGGATAGTAACTATAATGCCCAAATGGTGCGCCTGTTTTCTTTTAGCAAGATAAACTCCTAATGCTTTTCCCTTCCAATAAAGATTGGACGGTTTTTGAAAAATATGAATTAAAGTCTGCAAGAACGCGATTTATTCTTCCCTGGGTGTAACAGCCAGAGGCGGGCAGTAGCGTGCTAATCGTAGCGGCCTCTACATTTTCAGTAGCAGTAGCGGCTTAACATTTTAAAGTGTACCGGTAGTGACCGGTAGATATTTAACAGGTTGCTTGCAATACGACCCACCGGTGGGTCGTACTTAGGTTTTTCCTGCTGCGAAATGACCCATCGATGAAAAATTCTAACAACCTTTTATAAATTAAGGGTATTTAGTGGACCCAGTTATTGTTCGTTATATATAAATTTGCAAATCACTTTTGACTTTAAATATGAATAGAATATTGAACTTCAGCTTTACCCACCGCAGTCAAAATGTTAAGTAGCGATACGAGGTTTTGCCGCTACAGTGCTACCGTTACATTTGCAATATAGTCAAATAGATTGTAGGATAATACTGTACAAAAGATTTTGGAGTAGTGCTGAAAACTTGTTACCAATGTATAATCGTAAAGGCTGTTCAGCATTTCATCCACACTGTAAATGAATCTGGTGTCAAGATGAATGTAAATTGATAGAGGTCTGAAAAAATTACCTCCCTCGTCAACGACAAACTTTTAGCCTCACACAAACTACTAGCGGCAGCAGTAACACGGAATAGGACACTTAATTCGATCTTTAACGTACACAAAACACGAAAACACCGTTACAGCAATAAAGGAGAAAGAGTAAACAACTATTTGAAAGGTCCGGTGAGCACAGTTTTGTATGCTCCTGAATCCATTCCCTGAAAACCGTTCCTAGAGCTGTTGGTACACTACAACACGCCATCCCCTTCCAGTGATGCTGTGAAAAGGATGTTTTTCTGAAGGAAAAAAACCCTGCAACCAAAGCGAGCCAGCTTATGGGATAACCATTATGAAATGTTGGTATATTAGAAAGGAAAATTTAGTAACTAAATTGAAATACTATTCCGTAGTTTGCATGCAACCGCTATGGAATCTCATACGCCCTCTAACTTGAAGATGGAATGGAACAGGTCTAGTCTCGGATTTTTTATTTGCATATGTTGGTAATTCTTCCGATAAGTTGGTCGGTTGATTGCTTGAAATAGACATCTATGTAGGGATGGTGAAATATTAAATAGCTGTTTCACTTGCTTAAAGCTGTAACACTTGCCCGTATAAGTAAGTTAGGGTAATTGTTATAAAATTGCGTTTATATATTTTCAAAGTGTCTTAATATCATGTAATGTTTGAGCTAATGCAAAAGTCTAACAATAAATATTTAGAGTGACTCTAAACAATTCTCCCACTGTAGCGCCTAACGTAGCGGGGCAACATTTTACAGTAGTCGTAGCCCCGTTACAATTTAGAGGCTGTAGCGGTAGCGGTAGCGCCCGCTACATTTCAAGGTAGCGCCACCCCTCTCTGGTAACAGCTCTTATGTTGTTAAATCGGAATTTAATAAAAATAAAAAATAACAAATTGAATAATATGGCTTCAGTTTCTGTAAGCCGTTAACCACGATTATGGGGAAAAGGATTTCCATATCAAAAGCACTGAAGAATCTCCACGGCTGGTTAACACAATGCCCCAACTGCAAAAAAAAATTATCGAAAATACCGTGAGAAGCATTCGAAATTTTACTCGGAAATCCTCTACCTTGATATCTCTATCAACATAATTTTAAAACAGCTTCAGTAGACCGGAGAATGGTTACGTTAATAGTGTACGGCAAAAAAGAAACAAGGATTTAATAAGAATTCAAACGCCAAGCTCACTCAGGAATACATATTTATTTGTATAATTATATCACAGCACAGGACTGCTACATCAGCCCCAGAAACCACCTGCTTAGCGGCAGCTCTTGCAAGTGAAGTCGACCGCCATCAGGCATCTACCACGACTAAAATAAAAAACAACCCGACGAAATTTTCTAAATTCTTTCACAACTAAAACTAGATTAAAATAAACACAAAGTTGAGAGTCTACGAAACTTCATCGCACCGAGTAACTTTCCCTCAATTTTGTATTTGTTGAGATATTTAATATCAAACTTGAATTATCTCCGGAACATTTTTCTCGCATGGACATCTCAAATCAACCATATAATTCACAGAGAACAGGAAATGAGAAATCTTCATGGAGTATCCACTCAACCTAACAAATATTAATACTGGAGTTTTTATTTTTGTTCATAAAAAACACATACGGCCTTTTATCGAGTTAAAAGTAGACGATATGCGTTGGAAGTGCATTGCCCAGAAGAGCAGAATGCTCTTAACTAATTTGTAATAAAAATGTTCACAGCTGTTAGGCCCGTAGCAGGTTTGTCCCTGAGGATGCCTGTGTCTTTTTCTTAAATTTTCATTCCGCTGCATTTTTGTCACGATAATTTACAGACGTTGATTTTGTAGACGAGAGGTTCAGGTTGATGCTTGAATCATTTTAATTTAATAGCAACAGAATTTTCGCTCGAATTAAAAATCAAGGAAGTTTTTCAAGATTTCTAATGCAGTTTCTAACAGCTCAACAGTGTGATAATTGTAGAAAATAAGACACTTGGTATGTAATGGCATAACATAGCAACATTGATTATAGTATGCATGAAGATCACAAACGTTAGAAAAATAACGAGAGTTCATATACCGCTAAGAATGGTGCCCCCGTTATATCTACATAATGAGAAAATTAAATTGACAACCCTACTCACACATGCACGCATGAACAAACATTTATCCGCATTGACAGAAGCATCAAAGCAACTCTGATTCTACATAGCACGTCTCCTGGTGATATGACCCACCCAACTGTCGCGTACACCTTCTTCTGGTCAGCTCGGAGCTCCGGAGACTCTGATTCTTAATTCCTTCATTCTGACTACGAACTGAGGAAATTGTGGTTCCAATTCTAATTTTCTAGTGACGAACTGCGAAAAATCTGGTTCCAAATTTTTTTATTCCGACTGCGAACTGAGGAAATTCTGGTTCGAATTTTTCTATTCCGACAAAAAACTAGAAACGTTCAATCCAAATGCTATAATTATTACTAGGAACTGTATTCGAATTCTGACAAGGATCATTCTGTTGAAATAAGATATTTTACATTTCTGACATCAGAGTATGAGGCAGCACAGCACCACTTCAAATGGAAATGTCAGCCCAAATAAAAACTATCAGGTTAAATTTCTCAGCGTCCGCCCATATTCTGCAATTTGCGTCTCCATCAGCAATTTTAGTCTAGATGAGTAATTTCAGTCCAAATCAGCTTTTTGAATTTAAATCAGTAATTTCTTTCTAAATCAGCCGTTTCAGTTGCCAGGAGCAATTTAAGTCCGAATTAAATAGTTAGCGGCATAAGATGATCTGAAGCCTAAAATCAACAGCCTACATTAGAAATATCGACGACATGCATCAGACTTGTTCAGATAATTAAAAACCAGTAGCAATAGAGCGCTTGTGATATTAGACTCTGTAAAAAAATAAGGTTATTTAATTCCTATTTCGGTCGTATTGCTTGGTGACCTCACCATATTTAAGGTTCAACAAATGAAACTTTTACTTACTTGATCGTTTCTGTAGAGAATTATACTCAAAACTGATCATGTGAGCTAAATTCAGAAGGAGAAATTGAATTGGTTCTGTCTTCGAATCTGAAAAATACGTATTACGCTTTTCAAGTCACCCTCAGTGAGACGAAAGAACATCATGTCTCAATGAGAAATGAGCATCAGTTTGTCTTGGAAAGTTTATAATATATGTTAATTCGAATGAGGTACTTTGTCTTAAAGAAATGAATATTGCAAGGCACTTTGTTGACTAGATGAATATCGCAATTTCTTAGCACTGAGGCCTGGAAATTTATACAGAGGACAGAGATCCTGTTTTATTATTTTCTAGGCGTATTTAAAATCGAGTTGACACAGCTTTGTTCTAATTTAGTACTTCCATAAACCATTGATTCAATAAATCTATAGTGTCTGAGCAACCATGGTTGTGTAAAGCATTTCACTTATGATATCGAACGAAAAAGTTTTACCTTTTCACTAAAATAAAAACTGAGCCTAGAAGTAAATACAGTCATTAAATTTTCGGTAATTTTTGTGGCTCTACCAAAGGGTTAGCTATTTGCAAAAGCTTTCTTCCTTCAGTCTTGTAATCGTAGGAGCAGTCGTGGGTCTCCGCGTACCTGTGCTGGGCACAGAAAAGACCCCCGCACCTGCAGCTATGGGTCGATGAGATCTGAATTCTCCTGTTGCACTGCGCACATCTCGGCTTCCGCCCTCCTGCTCGCTTCTTTCGGCTCGGGGTCACGGGAGGCAGACGGGCCGGCGACGCCGGAATGTGTCCCCGACCACTGACAGGTCTGCGGTTCTTTTTCGATTGTTCTGGAGTTGTTTTTCTCGATGAGAACTGAGACGCAACCACCTGGGATCGAATGAGCTCTCTAAGCAGCTCCGTCTGCTCGACCGAGCCTGAAGAAGCCGTGTGAGAAACGTAGGTACTGCCGCTGGCGCTAGAGGGCTTTGACCTGGTGGTAAAAGGACGACCTAATGGAGTTCTAATCTGTCTTGGAGTTACTGTGTGGCTACTAACACTATTATCTTTAATACTCCTAGCACCAGATGAACTTCCTAGCGACTGCAATCCCTGGTCAATGGACCTTCTCCGAGATGAATTCAATATGTTCATCAAGTCCATAAGCTGAGAATCAGGGTCTCGGAGTTGAATCCTCTCTCTCGATCCCTCAGGCGTAGAGCCTGGTCTTCTTTCTAGTATCTCCGGTGACGTTCTTGGTCTGTTATCAAAATCGCGTGGAAGTAGAAGTCTATCAAAATTGTTTTGAGAGCTATAAAGGGGATCAACTTCCCGACGTGGCCTAGACTGAGAAGTTCCTATGTACAAAGGAATTGGAGGATTGGCTCGTCGAGGTGGCACATTGGCGACATTCATCTTCTCTATTTCAGCGTTTTTACTGTTCTGTTCTACGTCTTTCCCGTGCCTTACTAAAGACTGTCGATAAGACGAGTACACATTGTCTTCTCTCTTCCCACTCTCGGTCGGTGCTCTTTCTTTCGAGCTATTCCGACCTGAAGTATCTTCTTCCACTTTTCCAAGCCGAATCCGATTAGTCTTAGGTTTGATGTCATCAAGTGGACGCTTACCCGAGAAATAAATGTTCCGTGGAGGTAAAGAATGAGGAAATTCATCGAGCATCACCGCTGTCCTCGAGACGCTAGTCTTCCTGAGCTCAACAGACCTCTGCTCCTGAGTCGACGGTCGCGTGCTGGCACGCCTCGACATGAGCTTCCTGTTTCCACTTTTTGGTCTCCGCTGCTCGGATTTGGCGGGTTTGACTTTCGCTGAGACGTCGTTGACAAGTTCTGGTGGTATGTCGCTGATGCTACGAGGCTTCGCTGTCTTGCTCGGCGTTGGCTTCTGAGGAGCCGCAGAAGATTGGCTGGTTTGAGCCGGTGACGCCTTCTTCTTTCCTCCCGATCGAGGCTTCTTTTTCTTCTGCGGCAAATAAAAACCAAACGAGTTTTGAAATCCATGCCATTCTCAACTCCAAAAGTTTTCAACGGGAATTATTGGCCGCAATATCAATACAGGTTTAAATTTTTAGTTCACGTAACAAGATTTATTGAGATGTGGTGCGTGCCAAAAACAGTAAATGAGCCAGATTCGAAAAGATGTTGAGGAATGTACTTTAAATAATCCAATTATTAGTAAATTTTCAAATCCAAAAACCACAACAACAGTGTTCCCACGAAATAAATGAGGTAGGCACCATCGAGTACAGAATTATGGGAACGGGAAATCAATGCATATGTATGTCCACACTCTGTTCATAGAAATTCCAAGATTGAAAGAAGTTCGTGGAACAATATAGTTGAAGAAGCAAGTTAAAAGAATTGATATATGGACAGCAGTGAACACAAAAAATGGTCCATAACCAAACAAAAACCTTGTTCTATTTCAATAAAAGTTAACCTTCTGCTCGGGGCTTCATATCTTCTCCATATACGCACTAATTCGAGAGCTAGAATAATTCTATCTCTTTTAGGAACCACTGTAACTTTTATATTGTTATAACATGAACTAACGTTTTTCGATTTTTTCGGGTTAAAAGTACATGTTTTTCATCATTTCTTATAGCAGGTTACTTTCATACGCGCTGAAACAATTTGCGCCTTAACAAATTGCCAAACATGGTCCTAGACAAGCAAGGCGCCTTTTCTTACACTTCCTTGCTTGCAGAAGGTTCTGAACTTCAATTGCGTTATATCTGCGATGGGTCACAGCGTAACTGCGTTATTAAACTCCACATTTATTTCTTCCCCAATTTTTCAATAGAAAAAAATTCCTTTCGACGTTGACGTTTGAATGTACCTTATAACTTCTGCTACACCTGCGAGCACTGCCGAATACACTCACAATAACGCCTAGAAAACCCCTCGTACGACATGGAAATGAGCATTTAAAGCGTCGCATATACTCGTATCTTACCTTACTCTGAAGCTTCATGGCCTCCATTTTAGCCCTGATCTGCCGCAACGTGGACTGCGTCTTGGCGTCTTCTTCAGATCTGGAGCCGATGGACCTCTCGAAGGGTGCCCTGAAGCACGGAGAATACCAAGATATTTAGTTTAGATCATAAGTCATTTTAAGTCTCAACAACCGTAAAAAAGTGTTCCAAAAAGAAAGGATGAAAGCACCATTTAGAATGGAGCTTAGTGAGGTAGGAATCTAAGCACATGGTGTGTCCTCGCACCCTGCGGATAGAGACAGCAAGGTTGAAAATTTTTTATGGAACATGATAAGAATTGATGACATAATTTAGGGCTTAAAAACAAGACAGCAGGGAATCCGGAAAAATCGTCCGCAACAAAACAAGAAAATAATGTTTCAACGAAAAAAAAACCTATCTAACTTTCAGCTTAGGACCTGGCATTTTCTCTCTCGAAGCGCTAATTTCTACAGATACAACAGAGCCATACCTCTGAAGGAAAATATAAGAAGGTCCAATTCACAAAATTCACTGTTTCTTATTTTACGTATTCATTTGCCCTATGCAATAAAATATAGTAATGAATACATTTCATGTTCCACTAGCATAAACATTTTAGCATGAAGATTATACACCAAAACAGCGCTTAGTTTCAAGGAACGACGATCCCGTATTCCTGACTTCAGAGGGAAATTGACGGCTTTAATACTTTGACAGCGACGTGAGCCACCGGTGGCCACGGAGGGGATTTTCATAATGCTACTGACCGACCAATAGTTACAAACTGAAATTCAACAAATAATTAATCAAAACTAGGTTAAGGCATGATCCAGCGAGTGTTTACTATGTTCAACATAGGTCAATTGACTATAAGTTTGCGCTGAATACTAAATTCAATTCTTACCAGCCGCAGTCAAAGTGTTAAAAGAAGTCAACTACAAGCCCCAACTGGCATCAAAATCTGTTCCTGCCAACCGCCACGCCACGCTAACCAACTGCATAACACAGCACCTGTGTAGTGGTGAACAAAATCAGAAGAAACTGTCGCTTACCTGTTTTTTCTCGTCATGATCTATTGTTAAGCATTACAATAAAGCGCAACCAGGAAATGAGTTATCAGGCAAGAACTCAAGAGGAATAAAATATAACAACGATTTTCCGCATTTTCCGATCAAGGATATAATTACTACATCAAAATTTCTGGGCCCGCGTTTAAGCACTTCACAGGCGACCTAAAATTCACGCGCTAATTTTGAGGCACTGCGCAGAGGACGACATGAAATTCCCGTGCTAATTTCAGGCGCTGCGTAGAAGACGACCTGAATGAAATTCATGCTTAAATTTCTATCAGGAAAACTATCCGAGTTTCCTGCTGGATCATTATATGTGTTTTCCGGTTAAATCAAAGATAAGGGGATGTTGGGTTAGGCGAGCTTTATTTGCAGTATGTTTATTCAAAGTGAAGTAGATTTTATTGATGTTATTATCGCGGGGAGAGTATTAATCCAACAGTAACTCTTTGGCATCAATGCCTAGCTCAATTGGAATGTATTACTTCCATCAGCAACTCTGAGGTTCCAACACCAGCCGTAACTCTAAGATATCAATATCAACTGTAACTTTTGGATTTCAATACCAATTGCAACTACGATATCAATACCAACCCAAAATTTAGGGTATCAACAACAAACTTACAACACTCGTGAGGCATCAACAAAACGCCCACTAATACTCGCAAGGCTTCAACACCAAGCGCAACAACATCACGAAGTTGTACTACAAACAACAAAAAATCACTTTCAACGCAAATAGCAATTAAAATGACATTTAACACTTGACCGCTACGTGCACCACCTGTGGCCACGGAGGGGAATTTCATTACGCTGCTGACCGGCTAGTAGTCAAAAACATAATTTTAATACATACTTAATTAATGTTAAATGTAGGCCTGATTCAGTTAATGTTTTCTATCTTCAAAATTACCTACTACAATTTGACTTGAAATTTGAGTGAAGTGTTGAGCTTCAGTTTAACCAATTGCAGTCAAAGTGCTAAAGTAAGTAAATAGCTCCAAAGCATCCCGAACTAACGCCGCACACAACACGTGCTGACCCGTTGGTGCTGGAGCCCCAGCTCTGGCTGAGGGGAGAGAAGGACCCGTCCTCGTGCTCCATGACGCGGTAGAGGTTCACGGCGTCGCCGTCGCGCAGCACCAACAGCGTCACCGCCCGGCTGCCTGACGGGTCCCACAGCTCGTCCCTGCACGGGGATATCTGCTGTAGCAGGGCGCTTACGAGTGGCTGGTTATTGGCCATGTGCTGTAAATGGGTTGTTGTAAAAATAAATTTATATTTTAAATAGGCGATTGTTTGCGTAGGATTGAATCGCGTAATAATAAAGGTCAATACCCTTTCGTGATCTCCTTGACTCTATTGTTGTTCAAGCGTTTTTAACTTCTTCGCATAGGTTAGCTCTAGTCTTTGTCTGTCCGCAGCGAAGTGTACATATTTTCTTGGTAAGTCAAATTTGTGTCTGCAATTTTTAGCAATGTCGGCTTCCTTGGCCTGTCAGGAGCCGACCTTCTTTCTCGCAACTTCAGCCTTAACTTGTAGAGTTCATTTGGTGCAATATCTGTGCAATAATTTCATAACCGTGTGATCCTATTTTGTTGCAACTTACAAGTCTATGACTTTAATGCCGTTTTAGTTATGTGAACGTTTCTCTATCAATGGTGCTTATGTGCGTTCTTGTCTCTGCGCAGGAACAATAATTGGAGCTTGTAATAAACTGGATTCAATCCCAAACGTTTGACTGATGGCTCCGTATGTCTCCAAATAAAACCGTATTTCAATTGTTCTGGGAAATACGTTACAGTTGTTATGATGGATTGATACTGAGCCATTTTTTACAGGAGGGCTCTCACCATTAGGTAATTATGGGTCATGTGCTGTGAGGGGTTTGTTTTAATGGGTTGATACTGGGCCATGAGCTGTAAGGGGGCTGTTATGATTAACTAGTTATGGGCCACGTGTTGTGAGGGGGCTGTAATGGTGGGTTGATATTGGGACATTTTCTACAGAAAGGCTCTTACGATCAGCTAATTGGGTTGTGGGTTTGGATTCCGCACTCAACTGATATTGGACTATCTGCCACAGGAAATCCTTACTAATGACTGATGTTGACCTATCTGCAATAGAAAAGCTCTTACGATCAGCTGACATTGGGCTCTCTGCTACTAGTGGGCTTTTTCAATTAGCTTATATTGGACGATCTGCTTCAAGACGGTTTTACGACCAGCTGAAATAATACACAGTCCAATTTTAGCTATTCGTAAAACCGAACTGTGTATTATGCACGAGGGCTGTTTCATCAGCCTTCAATTGGGCCATAAGTTACTAGACAGCCTACGATCAACCATTAAGCTGCTAAGATTTATGTCCAAGATTAAATAGGCTAATATTGACCACTCGACGCGCACATCTGTGTTCTTGATGGATACAAAACGTCAGCCTGGTTCGGTCTTCCACTAAATTTTAAATAAAATATTTGGCTCACGTGAAACCTGCTTCTTCATAACTCCAGTAAGCATGAGCTGAATAACGAAAATAAGTTTTGCTTCTGTTTCTAATGTAAAGGTTTTTTTAAACTAAGATCGTCTTTCCAGCTTTAGGATGACAGAGTCTCAACGCCTTAACGGAACATTATTTGAATAACCATTGCGTATCTTCACCACCACTCTGTCGTTTTATTCTGGTTGACTCGGAAACAAAATTCAACTGACCCGAGCATTCGGCCACGCAGGACTAGGGTACAAAGAATTCGGTAGCAACTGTCGTGGAACGTAAAGGACCTTTATTTGCAAGTAATACCTCACACTGAATTGGTTCGACTTTGGAACGAGTTTCCAGGTCAATTTTATATCAAGTTCAGCTTGCATAACGCAGTAACGCTCTTCTAGACACCCACTTATTTCACATCTGATGTTCGAGTTTATGAATATTTGGTGTACGTTTGAACTTACTAGTCCACTCTTGTAAAACGTCAATGCGAGAAACATTGGTGCACACAATTTTCTTTTCAAAGAAAGAATTAGTAGAGATTATTTTTTCAAAACGCGTTAAACTGAATAATTATAATTATTCGTTTTCCGCAGTCAAAGTTAACAGCCTTCACTCTAGGTGACTTGTAGTAACCAATAATTTACATAATGTCTCTGAACGTGAACGAACTGTAGATATTATTTGTGAGTGTTATTAGTGCAGCGATGCCACAAGCTGTGAGAACTACCTCAGCAGCGCGAACTACGACAGCAGTCGTATGAACAATAGCAACAGTAGCAGCGAAAACGGCTAAAGAGAAAACCGTAACAGCGCTAGCAAAAATAGTAACAGCAGAATCAAAAACACCAACAGCAGAATCAAAAACAGCAACAGCAACAGCAACAACAACACCAGCAGCAACAACAACAACACCAGCAGCAACAACAACACCAGCAGCAACAACGCAAGCAACAACAACGCCAGCAACAACAACAGCAACTGCAAAGACAACAGAAGCAAAAATAGCAACAGAAAAAATAGCAATAGCAGCACCGAGAACAACAGGGCTTGGATAAGCACTCATCCTCTCCAAAAAGGCACAAAAAGGCACAAAAGCCCCGAGTGCAGAGACGTCGGGGCCCCAATTTGACAAGACCGACCCACCTCTTCTCCTCCATGATGTCGCTGACCTCCCGCCAGAGGACGTCGTCAGGCGGCAGGTTCCTCCTGGCGTTGACGGGGCCGCCCTTGAGGCTGATGACCAGCCGCAGCACGGCGCCGTGCAGGACGCCCTGCTCCTGCAGGGTGAGGTCGTCCTGCAGCTCCATCTCTCCCAGCAGCAGGTGCTGCTGGCTCCACACCAGGCCTGCCGCAGTAGACGTTGAGGTTAGACGTTAGCCTCCCTGACCGCCACAAAGGCTTTCCAATGAAAGGAAGGAGGCACCGTGCAGTGTGTAGATAAGGAAACGGAGTACTAAGCACAAGGATTAGATTAGATTACATGTGAGTTTAAGCCTCCCTAACCGCCACAAAGGAGTTTCAAAGAGAGAAAGGAAGGCACCATTTAGCGTGGAGATAAGGGAACGGGATATCTATATGCACAAGGTGCACAAAAGGCGTAACTTGAAAAATAAGTTCATGAAACAAGGTAAAAGTTGAAGAAGAAAGCCGTAAGGGCGGAAAAATTAGCTTGCAGTGAACCGAAAAAAGTGGTCCTTGACGTAACAAAAAGTATTTTATTTCAACAAAAGAAGGTCTACTTAACTCTCAGTTCGCGACCTCATATTTTCCCTTTGGGAGCGCTAATTCCCATAGATACAATAGTTGTATCCTCCTGAGGGGTTTCGTTTAGATGTAATGTCATGCTGGTATCACATTGATTCAAAACAATAGTTAACGTCATCCGGGTATCGTGTTTGTTAAACGCAATTGTTAGTGTCATCCCGGTATCGTATTTGTTTAAAGTAATAGTTAACAGCCTTCTGGTGTTGCGTTTGTTCAGGCCACCAGCATCCCGGTATCGAGTTTGTTTAAATCAGTTGGTGTCACGTTTGTTTATAATAATAGTTAACATCATCCCATTATGATTGTTTTTCTCAGTAGTTTACATGCCTTTATGTTAGTTTATTGAAATGATGATCGTCATGCGTCTACTTGTTCACCTCAGTGGTTAACAGATTATGTTATGGTAATTAAATAAGTTCAACATGATTTGCTGGCTCTAATTGGGAGCAGTGTTGACAGAATGGCCTTTTTCTAGCCAAAATTCTCCACGTTTTTTTCAATACAACTTCGCTATAAAAGGCACTTAATTTTCCACGGTCAAATTTTAATTGAAAAGCTCTAAAACTTACTGGTTCATGTCAAAACAATACCCATCTGGTCACCCAGGTTTACTGAGCATAATGAAATTCACTGTGCACTGTATGAGTGGTCAGGACGTCGCTTGCTGCTAATCCATTTTTATGTGCTGCGAGAAGGAGTCTTATCACATATTTTTGTATACTTGAACCTTTAAGAGGAACCAGTTATGTTAAAAGATATCGATTCATTTCATGGAACAAAACTTGACTTGATCGAGACGTTGTAAAATTTACTGCTCTCAGACTTCAGTCAGAAATAGTGTACCAAAAACATTCCTAGAGAGCAATCATTATATGCATGAATTCATGAGAAGACAATATGCAAAAAATTACTTGCATCAGATTATTAGATTAGATTATAAGTTAGTTTAAGCCTCCCTAACCGCTGCAAAAATAGAACGAATCGAAGAGAGGAAGGAGGAAGGCACCATTTAGTATGGAGATAAGAAAATGAGGAATCTAAGCAGAAAGGGCATAGAAACAGTAAGATGGGAAAGAAGTTCATGAAATAAGATAAAAGTTGAAGAAGAAAGTCAAAGGTGCTGAAAAACATGACAGTAGTGAACCGAAAAAAGTTGGTCCTTGACATAACAAGAA
The DNA here is from genome assembly GCA_030386875.1 of Morinoia aosen. Classification (NCBI taxonomy): domain Eukaryota; kingdom Metazoa; phylum Arthropoda; class Malacostraca; order Amphipoda; family Talitridae; genus Morinoia; species Morinoia aosen. The sequence continues at coordinate 49,320,930 of CM059573.1, read as the reverse complement.
ACATTTTATTCCTACAAAAAGAAGGCCTACCTAACTCTCAGCTCGGGCCCTCACATTTTTCCCTTGGGAGCGCTCATTCCCATAGATACAATAGTTGTATCCCCCTGAGGGGAATTACTTGCATCAATTCTAAAGATAATTTTTACCTTCAAGCAAAAATAATCAAGAAACATGCGCAGCATTGTTATTTAAATATTAGTTAGTTTAAAACTCCCTAGTTTAAGTTAAAGGCGATCTCAGGCGATCAAATACAAGGGACCATTTAGTGTGGACTTGAGGAAACGGAAAATCCATGCAAAAGGCGTATTCCCACACAAGGCACGCTAACCATAGAAACAGCAAGTTAGGAAGAAAAGACTAGAGATGGCTAAGAAAGGCATAGAAACAGCAAGTTAGGAAGGAAGAGGAAGAAAATACAATGAAGAGATAGCAAAGAAAGGCCTGAAAACTGAAACGAGCGAAGTAGACGCGAAATATAAGTACCAAAGGCTTGGCGATGGCTGAGGTATGTACCTAACAATACCTCCCCTCGGGGGTCCCCATAATATAAATCCCATGCAAGTCTTGTGCCTCTTGAGGAGAAATTGTAACATTAAAATTGTGACTTACCACGTATCACGTCTACAATAGTGGTTTTCAGCAGTTGTGTTCAAAAATTTTTCTTCGTGTTACTGGATATAATTGAAAACTGCAGAGTTCTCCAAAAATTGGATAATAGACTGTATTCGAATAGATTAGATGATAGCTTAAGCCTCCCTACCAGCTAAGAAAAAGCGTTCCGAAAAGAGGATGAAGGAAGGCACCATTCAGTGAGGAGATAACGGAACGCAGAATTTATGCAGAAGGGACATAGAAACAGTAAGTTGGGAAAAAAGTTTATGAAACAAGATAAAAGTTGACGGAGAAAGTAGTTGGTGCTGAACAACAGGACAGCAGTGAACCGAGAAAAGTTGGTCCTTAACATAACATAAGCATTTTACTCCAACAAAAAAGAAGGCCAACCTACCTCTCAGCTCGGGTGGTTACAGATTTTCCCTCTGGGAACGCTAATTCCCATAGATGCAATAGTTCTATCCCTCTGAGAGAGGTCCAAAATTTGGAAATAGAACCTATGTGATAAAAATTATTGAAGAGTGAAGTCACCTCAGCATCTAGAGATAGGGTCGGCATCTAGAGACAGGATCGGCATCTAGAGACAGGATCGGCATCTAGAGACAGGATCGGCATCTAGAGACAGGATCGGCATCTAGAGACAGGATCGGCATCTAGAGACAGGATCGGCATCTAGAGACAGGATCGGCATCTAGAGACAGGATCGGCATCTAGAGACAGGGTCGGCATCTAGAGACAGGGTCGGCATCTAGAGACAGGGTCGGCATCTAGAGACAGGGTCGGCATCTAGAGACAGGGTCAGCATCTAGAGACAGGGTCAGCATCTAGAGACAGGGTCAGCATCTAGAGACAGGGTCAGCATCTAGAGACAGGGTCAGCATCTAGAGACAGGGTCAGCATCTAGAGACAGGGTCAGCATCTAGAGACAGGGTCAGCATCTAGAGACAGGGTCAGCATCTAGAGACAGGGTCAGCATCTAGAGACAGGGTCAGCATCTAGAGACAGGGTCAGCATCTAGAGACAGGGTCAGCATCTAGAGACAGGGTCAGCATCTAGAGACAGGGTCAGCATCTAGAGACAGGGTCAGCATCTAGAGACAGGGTCAGCATCTAGAGACAGGGTCAGCATCTAGAGACAGGGTCAGCATCTAGAGACAGGGTCAGCATCTAGAGACAGGGTCAGCATCTAGAGAAAAAGTCAGCATCTAGAGAAAAAGTCAGCATCTAGGGAAAAAGTCAGCATCTAGAGAAAAAGTCAGCATCTAGAGAAAAAGTCAGCATCTAGAGAAAAAGTCAGCATCTAGAGAAAAAGTCAGCATCTAGAGAAAAAGTCAGCATCTAGAGAAAAAGTCAGCATCTAGAGAAAAAGTCAGCATCTAGAGAAAAAGTCAGCATCTAGAGAAAAAGTCAGCATCTAGAGAAAAAGTCAGCATCTAGAGAAAAAGTCAGCATCTAGAGAAAAAGTCAGCATCTAGAGAAAAAGTCAGCATCTAGAGAAAAAGTCAGCATCTAGAGAAAAAGTCAGCATCTAGAGAAAAAGTCAGCATCTAGAGAAAAAGTCAGCATCTAGAGAAAAAGTCAGCATCTAGAGAAAAAGTCAGCATCTAGAGAAAAAGTCAGCATCTAGAGAAAAAGTCAGCATCTAGAGAAAATGTCAGCATCTAGAGAAAATGTCAGCATCTAAAGTAACAATCGCCATCTAAAGTAACAGTCGCCATCTAAAGTAACAGTCGCCATCTAAAGTAACAGTCGCCATCTAAAGTAACAGTCGCCATCTAAAGTAACAGTCGCCATCTAAAGTAACAGTCGCCATCTAAAGTAACAGTCGCCATCTAAAGTAACAGTCGCCATCTAAAGTAACAGTCGCCATCTAAAGTAACAGTCGCCATCTAAAGTAACAGTCGCCATCTAAAGTAACAGTCGCCATCTAAAGTAACAGTCGCCATCTAAAGTAACAGTCGCCATCTAAAATAACAGTCGCCATCTAAAATAACAGTCGCCATCTAAAGTAACAGTCGACATCTAAAGTAACAGTCGACATCTAAAGTAACAGTCGACATCTAAAGTAACAGTCGCCATCTAAAGTAACAGTCGCCATCTGAAGTAACAGTCGCCATCTAAAGTAACAGTCGCATCTAAAGTAACAGTCGCCATCTAAAGTAACAGTTGCCATCTAAAGTAACAGTCGCCATCTAAAGTAACAGTCGCCATCTAAAGTAACAGTCGCCATCTAAAGTAACAGTCGCCATCTAAAGTAACAGTCGCCATCTAAAGTAACAGTCGCCATCTAAAGTAACAGTCGCCATCTAAAGTAACAGTCGCCATCTAAAGTAACAGTCGCCATCTAAAGTAACAGTCGCCATCTAAAGTAACAGTCGCCATCTAAAGTAACAGTCGCCATCTAAAGTAACAGTCGCCATCTAAAGTAACAGTCGCCATCTAAAGTAACAGTCGCCATCTAAAGTAACAGTCGCCATCTAAAGTAACAGTCGCCATCTAAAGTAACAGTCGCCATCTAAAGTAACAGTCGCCATCTAAAGTAACAGTCGCCATCTAAAGTAACAGTCGCCATCTAAAGTAACAGTCGCCATCTAAAGTAACAGTCGCCATCTAAAGTAACAGTCGCCATGTAAAGTAACAGTCGCCATGTAAAGTAACAGTCGCCATCTAAAATAACAGTCGCCATCTAAAGTAACAGTCGACATCTAAAGTAACAGTCGACATCTAAAGTAACAGTCGACATCTAAAGTAACAGTCGACATCTAAAGTAACAGTCGACATCTAAAGTAACAGTCGCCATCTAAAATGTTCGTCGGCGTCTATGAAAATGGTCAGTTATCGGACGTACCCAGCGCATTTCACACAACACGTGTCACATAAAAGACGAAGTAACTCATCAAGGCTCAAGATTGCTCATCAAAACAACACGTCCCTCACCCTCGGTGCGATGTAGCAAATTCTTCAGCCCCCAGGCAGTCTCACGAGAGGACACCCGGACCCTGAACGTGGTGCCCGTCAGGGTCTGGATCTGGATCTCCATGAGCTCCTCATCTTCGTCGTCGCCTTCGTCAAAACTCTCCTCCTCCTGTTGCAGCTGCTGGTGGTGGTGGCGCTGCAGGCGGTCTGAGTAGAACTGGGCGTTGGACAGCCGGGAGGGAGCTGGTGACCGGTACCTGCGACGCGTCACTTTAATTATTTTCGTGTTTGTGTATCATGGATATCGCTAAGTGGAATTACTTACGTCTATATCATTTGCACCTAAGAGTTTGCGTTTTTATTAATTGCATGTAAGTATTAGCGTCTTTATCATTAGCACAAAAGTATATATGTCTTTATGATTGCGTTTACTCCTTTATTACTAAAAGTTCATTTTTTGTTTTGTCTCTATTACTTGCGCCTGGAACCTACAATGTCTTGTTATAGCGTTGTATTTACCACGGTTTTTCAAGTCCTGAACATTAAAGTGAGGAAGAAATGAGCAAACTCCTACCACTTACCAGCTCAACCGCTCTCTTTTTCTTTAGTAACTTGCAAATAAGCTTCAATTATTTAATTTTGATTCTATTCGTCAAATATTACATGTACAAATCTAACCCATAAGTTTTGAAACTAAATTGAACTTCGCTTTCAATTTCAAGTTTCAGTCTACTAACAGGACTTATAACGTGCTATTGAATTAAAGTTCCCCTTTCAAAGCCAAATTTAATGCAGCCATGAGTAGTGCAGTTCCCTAGTGGATTTCTTGATTTTTAGTATCCTCACTTTTGTATAGACAAAGTTTGTATTTACCAAGGTCTGGGTTGAGGATGCGATCTTTCCCGAAAGCAATTATACGAACAAAATACTTTTTAGTAACCAGTCAATGAAGTAACCTTAACCTACGAGTCACATGTGGTTTAGAATAATACAAAATTCGCTCACCCATTAGCTCCTTTGTAGAACTCATCACTTTTGGGTCCTTAGAACTAACGTAACAAAATGCACTAACCCATTCGCTTCCTCGTAGACCTCGTCGCTCTCGTCAGTGTCGTAGAGATAGAGCGGCCCCAGCTCGTTGATCTTGGTCCCAGAGTTGGCTGTCACATTGCTAGCCCCATTAGTTCTGCTGCGTTCCGTATCTTTTTCTTTCCCGGAATCCCCGCTTTCACTGTCCGAGTTGTACCCGCTGTTCACGTCGTACCTGCCCGTGTTGTACAACTTAGGCTTGCTTGTACGGCCGTCGTTGGGACTGTGATGGACGCTTTTGGGTTTAATGGACTTTGTGTCGTTAATTTTGTCATCACCTTGACGAGGAGATGACAGCTCGTCTTCGATGTCCGACGTGTCCCAAGACATGTCAAGTAAAGTTCTGCACAGAATTTTGAAATTTTAAACCAACAAAACAGGATATTGATACACAGAGCATTTAAATTGTAAACCTGTGTTTAACCAAATGTTAAACTAACCTAATCAAATGTTCAACACAGGGGATGTGTTTTTTTACTTGGCTAGTCAAATGCAAGTGCTGGAGAAAAACGGTGCTTTTTAGACTTTTAACTGAAAGTTTTGATGCTATGATCGTTCTGAAGAATAATCTGGCAGCAAAGCGGCAGAAAAAAAGTTTTTTTTTTCATTCTCACTTACTACAAAATTGAGCGAACTACTCGTAATTACAAGCACAGGAGACCAATTTCTGATTATTTCAGTTGTAATGAAAATTGAGATTAAAAGTCAACCCTTTATAGAGGACAAACGCTGCGTAAATCTTTAAAAAACGATTGACGCTTATTTACCGGAAGTTTTATAATTCGGTTTACATATTTTAACCATATACAGAAAAACGCAAAATATAACGAATTTCATGAGTGACAAAAACCTCAAAACTCCTTCGTTTTTGGCAAACGACACCCTGAAATAATTTTAGATTTCCGGAAAAATAGGCGTACAGGCAGCCAACGAGCATAATCTAACATCTTGGGGAGGCTGTTGGCGCGCGCTATAGCCTATTCTTCAGGGAATTACACAACGAATTACACAACATCGAGCAATGCAACGAATTACACAACACCCTGTATACAATTTTACAAACGAATTTAGAATACGAAGGCCAAAATTATCTTAACAGCAATCTACAATTTTGGGATTATTATCACTGATTATTTGGTCACAAAAACTACTAGTCTAATGCTGCCTCATTCCACGTAACAATACGTAGATAAACAATTAATCACTTCGATGGCTCTGAAAAACAAGCCTAGCGACTCTCGAACAAAGGGCTCGGGGCGAATGGAGCGTATGCACTACAACACGTATTGCGCACAACACAAGTTACAAACCCGTGACGACCGTGTTTGGCAATACAGCTGTGTATGAACCGGAGAAAAACTAAGAAGCCACCTCTGCTTTATTAAAACGGAAAGGAGTTTTCGCAAAGAAGTTAGACCAATTGTACTAAAAGCCTCTTCTCGATTTTTGTCGCTGATTCTCGAAAAGCAGTGAAGTGCTGTGATACTTTGAGCAGCGGCCATAATATGAGGAACGGAATAACAGCAACACAAGATTATTATTATTATGTAATACAGTTTTCGCCTCCCTTAACCACGACAATGATGTTCCAAGAGAAGAAGGTGGAAGGCACCATTTAGAATTGGAGTTGAGGGAACGCGGAATCTATGCACAAGGTGCACAGAAACAGTAAGCTAAGAAAGAAGTTCATGAAACAAGAAAAAGTTGAAGAAGAAAGTAGTAGGTGCTGAAAAACAGGACAGCAGTGAACCGAAAAAAGATGGTCCGTAACACAACAAAACATATTCTATTTCAACAAAAGGAAGCCTACCTATCGTTTAGCTTGGGCCCTCACATAGTCCCCTGGGAGTCAGCAGCACTTGGTAGTTCATTACTAATCATTACGTAACGCATTACGGGGAAAGTTCCGGAAAATGTAAATAAGCTCCAGCTGGTAAGTCTCTCGGGTCAAAGAAAAACCGAATCGCCCGTCTCGATTTTGAGAGAGTGCGAGTTCTCTGAACTGATGGACGATGAGATGAAGTTCATTCGAGTGATGAATCGAAAGTCAACGTGCTCGGTTCTGATGGTAAAATTTATGTAGACGCAGAGCAGAGGAAAGATTTTCTGCATGATATGTTAAGGAAACCATCAAATTTGGGGGAAGGGGATGGGCGCGGAATGATTTCTTCAGCAGGAGGGGGGCTTATTATCCGTATCATGGAAGAATTAATGCTAAAGTTTTCAACAGTTTCTTGGCAACATAGCCCTTGTCAACCCGCCATTTTCATGCAAGACGATACACCTTGCCATAATGCTATGACAGTTGTCAACTTTCTTGAAGAGAAGAGGACACTCTGATGGACTGGTCAGCTCATAATCCCGACCTAAAATCTATTGAGAACGTGATCCCTGGAAGGAAAACTCTGAGAAGAAATCCTTAAAATCAAGACCATATGTGATACAGAAATAGAATGAGAGGGAATAACTGCCGGGGTTCTCAAAAAACTAATGATGTTATGTTGTTGATGATGCAGAGAAGTGATCGAAAGTAGAGGGAATGCGTTCTAATCATTAAAATAATCTTTGACATTTTGCAGTTAATCGATATTTTCGCATGGTTCGTTAACATTTGAGCATGGAGTAATTTAGCAGTTTTTAATTCAAATTATTGTACAACTAAAGTACGTTTCTAATTTATGGATATTGACTGAATCTACAGTGCTAGAAAATTTCCTAGTATTTCATTAAAAAATGTTTAATGAATAAACTATCAAATATTTTTTCCGTTCCTTCTATTACGGCCGCAACTGCAGATAAAATTTTCGTGTAATTACCAAAAACTAAAGAATTTTGAGAAACTTTTTTGATCATGTTGAAACAACAGACGATGGGTCGTCATGACCAAATAAAGAGATCTAAAAGTAATTATTTTAAATGCAGGTCAGCACAGTTAGAAATTCTTTGCGCAAATGTGAAATAAAGGTTGAAAGATCTTCATTAACAATCGTTTTCAAAAGGAATTTAAATAACTATAGCCTAAACTAGAAAAGTAGGATGAGTAAAATCATTGTGCTACACCCATGAAATGATACTTGAAATGTTATTTCGGTAGAGTTACGCCCTCATGTAATGAATTTGGTTATAAAAATTGTCGCAAACTACTTACGTTGGAGATACTGATCATTTCGATGAGCATTACATTTATCAATGCTCAATGAACGTATTTGGCGCGTGTTTTCTCCAACGCAAAGATGGTATTTAAACGGCAAGAAAATATTGATAAACCACCAAAAAGTAAGAACATTCCCAAACCTCACACCCGACTTTACCGACCCCCTGCAGTTCAGACACAGCATCAGGCCGGTTAAAATTTAGGGCCAAAATGATTTAAGCAAGAGCTAAGAGAAACATAACAACATGTTCAGAGAAATAGCCAGCGCCTCTTGAATTAATGATTTTGCGACGGTTTTAGTACGTTCGTAGAGTACAATCACAAATCCATATTAAAGATTGGATTAGACGTTAGTTTGAGCCTCCCTAGCCGCAACGAAGGTGTTTCGAAGAGAGGAAGAAAGAAAGGTCCATTTAGTAAGGAATTTTAAGGAACGCGGAACGCGCAGTAAGTTGAGAAAGAAATTCATGAAGAAAGATGAAAGTTGAAGAAGAAAGTAATAGGTGCTGAAAAACAGAACAGCAGTGATCTGAAAAAAGTTGGTCCGTAACAAAACAAAAAACTTCTATTTAAACAAAAGGAAAGCCTACCTAGCCGATAGTTCGGGGTCTCATTTAAATCCACAATAAAAAATATCTTGATTGTCATTGGGATGAAATTTACTAAGGTACGACTGTTAATGTGGTGCTCGTTTCAATGGCAAACAACACCGAAATGAATGGTTTGCGACAGTGTCTATTGCCTCATCTGGAAAGTACACGTGTGAGTACACTTAAAAAACATTGCAGGCATCATTATACCAAGGGACATCACTACTACACTGATACCGTGGTTATCTTCTGAACACATGGTATCCTGGTTACAACATTAAGCGTTCGCCTAGAGGAAATAGTGTCATGTTATCTTCCAACTTTAATGTTTATTCATTATAAAAAGCATAGTTGTGTATATAGTTCAGGAAGAAAGGTGCTTGAGAACTATGCTAAAAAAGAACTAAAGTAGCGTTCATATATTGCTCTACCTAAATGGTCTGAAATCACCGGGGTACGGATTTAATGACGTTTATGATAACACATAAAAAAGTGATCTATATTTACCTTAGAGCGTTCAACGATTTCAAAATTTTTTGCAGATATTGGTAATGAGATACATTTTAAGACGTTTTACACGAATGAAATTTTGCTCACAAATGCTTACTTTTCGAGATATAAAATAAGTAACGTTCAGGTAAGAATAACATTATATGTTATAGCTGACGTATTATTATATTATAAAATAGTTGCGTCGTTGACGTATTGTTGGAACACGCGCAGTTTATGTCGCGAAACAGTCTCGGTATGGCTAAGTTTAGTTATTTTAAGTTTAATTAGGTGAGTTTAATTAAGTTTATTCAAATAACCTAAAGTTACCTAACCGAACGTTACGCAAATACCAAATTAAAGCGAATTTACGTGTCCGTTTCTTCACTTTTATACACGACGTTCCTATTACTTCAAAGTAGAATATCTCGAATAGTAAGCATTTGCGAGCAAAGTATCATTGTGAAACGTCTTAAAATGTGTTTTATTGCCGATTTATGGGTACAAAACTTAAAAATCGTTGAACGCACTTGAGTAAATATTGACCAAAAAGTTAGACAAGCGTTGGCCCGTGAGCTGCTCTAAACCCCAAATCTTCCAGCTGTATATTAATGAAGAAACATATTAGATAAAGGAAGTTTTAATAGAGATTTGAAAAGTCGTTTTCTCAAACCTGTGACCAGAGTACGCATTTGAAAATTAGGTAAATCTGAACGACATGACAGTTATCGATTTTTTAAATTTCGATGCCTAAGCATAGTTAATTAGATCGAAATAAACAAGTTTTATTCTATGCACTTTCGTCTCAAATGAGTATTTTATTAGTTATAGCGGTAAATGATTTACCGCAACTCTTAGTGTTTGACGCGGCAAGTAATTCAAGGAGCACGTCGGACAGCAACACTGCAATGCGCATTCGCTTCCAGCGCGATCGTCATCAAAGACGAAACCAAACCTACCGCTATCAATCGTAAAATACTCATTTGAGACGGAAAGTGCATGGAAGAAAACTTGTTTATTTTGATTCAATAAATTGGGTTCAGGCCCCAAAAAGTGGAAAATCGATAACTGTCATATCCTTCAGATTTTCCGAAAATTAAAACCCGACGCTAACCTTTGAAGTTCTAGGGTAAAGCATGTTAACAAAAGGGTTCTCAATGCTAAACATTCGTTGCGGTATGACCCACCGGTGGGTCGTGCTTAAGTTTTTCCAGCTGCAAAAGACCCGTCGATGGGTCGTTTGAAAAAACTGTAACAATCTTTTTAAATTAATGGTATTTATTTAACCCAGTTAGTGTTTGCTATTTACAGAATACAGAATATTTAGCAACTTTTTACTGCATATTAGAATAGAATACTCAGCTTCAATTTAACCCATAAATTCAGTGTATAAAATACGCCGTATAAAAACCATAATATTTCTTCTAACTCGAAATATTTCGAAAACTCATTATAACCTTATCGTCACCTAACCACCGCTGGGTCAACGGTGGTTAATTAGGAGACAATAAATAGAGACAAGGTATTTCTCTGCACAGTATGTTGGACTTGTGACAATTTGTGACCAAAATTTTCTGATTGCACTATTACACACGGTAAATATCAGCCAGGAGTCTAAAATTTTGAGGTTAGACTTGAGGATTTAAGCAGATCGAGTATAAATTTAATGGATGAAAGCCAAATTAATGAAGAAATAGGTTTAATCCCGCAGTAAATTTTACGTTTTGGTTGATAATGATTCTAATGCGCTCGCGGAATTTAAAAATTTGATTCCCTCGAATCACAAGAGGAGCAAATTTAAAAGCGTTTTACACGAATGACATTTTGCTCGCTGATGCGTAATTTTCGAGTTATTCAACTTTGAAGTTATAGGATATATTTTTTGATCGTTGTATACAAAAGTGAAGGAAAAAAACACGTAAATAAGCTATAATGCAGTATTGACGTAATGATGGGCTTCAGTTCCGATTAAGGCCCGCTTCAGTTTCACGTCCAATTCAATAGATGGCGCTATAGGTTAAAAAGCGGAATGGTCAAATAGGACCGGCGACTGGTCAACGCCATGGTCTGGTCAATATTCGGATCATGAGGTGTTCAAGGGAGAGTCCGACCAGGTTGGGTCGAGAAAGGCCAAGTTCAGATCCTGAGCTGATGGCTCCGGCTGGTGGAATTTTTTGTAAGTTTTGCGGGTCTTAATCGGAACCGTCCCCTAACGATGGGTGAGGTAAGGTTAAGTATCGTTAGGTTAGTTAATTAAACTAACCTAAATAAACCTAAAATAGCTCACCTTATCTTACCCAAACCGATGCTGTTTAAGAAAGTAGGCGTGTTCCAACAATTAGGCGACTACACAACCGACTATATAATTTTATTCCTACCTGAACGTAATTACTGCCGTATCTTAAAAGTTACGCATTAGCGAGAAAAATGGCATTCATATGAAACGTCTTTGAATGTCTTCATCTACCGATACTTGGAAACCATATTTTTAATTTCCGTGAGATCATTGAAATCAATATCGACCATTTTTTTTCTCTACAAAGTGCTGATGGAATCCTAAATTTTCAAACATATTTGACACATATTTTGATGGTGGCACAAATTTAAGTGCATTAGAAATTATAGTCAATATGCAGTTTAATCCGTTCGCAGAAATTCAAAATTCCGTTCCGAAGAATCACTAAAGGAACACATTTAAAAACGTTTTACATGAATGACATTCTGTTCGCTGATGCGTTATTTTCGATTTATTCAACTTTTAAATTTCATTCAAATTGCAAAAACCGTTGCGCGCTTAAGCTGTTAGAGTACGTTTGGGTACTTAGTAATTTATTATAAGCCGACCCCGCGGAAACTGAACCCACTTTAGGATGTTTTAGTTAATAACACAATAAAGGTTATCACCCAAAAATATTAGCGGGACTGTGGTGGTGAATACTGAAAGCTAGGGTATGCACTCCTACGGTTTCGAACATCCGTCACAGACAAGTTCTACGTTGGCTGCCATATTGAAACTGAAAACTGCGTATCGATTTCAGTATTCACTACCCCAGTCCCGCCTAATATTTTTGGATGATAACCTTTATTGTGTTATTAACTAAAGATCCTATAAGTGGGTTCAGGCTCCGCAGGCACCGCGGGGTCGGCTAATAATGAATTACAAAGTACCCAAACGTACTCTAATAGCTCAAGCGCGCAACTGACTGGAACTACTATGGAGCACGAAGATTTCAAAGTTTAATAACTCGAAAATGATGCATCAGCGAGCATAATGTCATTCATGTAAACGTTTTTGTACATGTGTAGCGTTGGTCAGTAATCGATTTTCCACTTTTCGGTGCCTAGAAATAGGTTATTAGATCTAAATAAACAATTTCTCTTCTATGCACTTTTTGTCGGAAATGAGTATTTAACGAGTTATGGCGGTAGGTTTAGTTTCGTCTTTGATGACGAAAGTGCTCGAATAAACAGCTACTCATCGATTTTTGAATTTTGGTTGCTTGAATCATGGTAATAACATCAAAATAAACAACTTTTCTTCTATACACTTTTTTCGTCTAATGAGTATTTAGCGGGGTATAGCGGTAGGTTTGGTTTCGTCTTCGATGACGATCGGGCTGGAAGCGAGACTTCTTTGCAGCGTTGCCATCCCACGGGATCGATGAATTTCTTTCCGCTTCAAACTCTGGAGTTACGGTAAATAATTTACCGTTATAACTTGTAAAATATTCATTTGCGACGGAAAGTGCTTAGAAGAAAACTTGTTTATTTCGATCTAGTTAACTACGACTAGACACCGAAAAGTGGAAAATCGATTTCTGACCAACGCTACATATTTACCGAACGTTTTTAAATGTGTTCCTTTAGTGATTCTTTGGATCGGAATTTATCATTTCCGTGAACGGGTTAAACTGCATATTGACCGAAATTATTCACTGCGTACTTTGCGAGCATCTTGCATTAAAAGCATCTCTGACATTTCAAGGTTAAGTTTGATAATGATAGGAACACAAGCGAGCTGTTTTTTGTGCTAGAAATGTTTTCTGAAAACGTGTTAGAAAATATTTGAGAGGCTTGAAACCGTAAACATTGAAGTGGGGACACGACCGATTATTTAAAAAACCCTGAGACTGAAAGCTAGCAATTTGATAGTGAATAACAATTTACAAGATTTTTTAAGACAGAAAAAAAATTAAGACAGAAGGTCAGACAATTTCCTACAATTACCCATGAGAACTGAATGCAAAGAGCAAATATGTAGGGTTCGGATCACCAGGCTCCATGTGTTTACAAAATCCTAAATTGCTTAATTTGCGCTCATAAATTTCTAGGGTTTCATATACGAATATTCTTCTCTTTATCATAACACCACGACAGCTCGTAGCACAAGTGACATATACATGAGAGTACGTATTCATCAGCGCTTCTGCTCTACACGAGGTCACTCGAAAGGGTAACCAGTCATTTCTTTTTATGCAAACACTGGTCGATCGTGAGCAGTTACAACTTACAAACTCATACCTGTTAATCCGAGTAATTACGTAACATAGATACGTACATCATCCGATTTTTATGTCTAACGCCGTAACTGAATTCGCTACTGAGGAAATTCACCTGCTAATGCGTATTGAAAATGGGATAAATAACTAATTGTATGTTTAATATGAAGCCTAAAATCTTAGTCGCTTCAACTATCCTGGCCAGCACTTTGAATTTACCGGCACTTAGTATGTGTAATCCCGTAATTGATTTCTCAACTAAAAAAATCCACCAGTCAAGACTAGCTAATAAGAACTGGGACAGTGATGTGATTTTCTGTAGATCATGAAGCGAACAAACTTGGTTGGGTTCTGGTAGGACGAATGGCACAATGAACATGCTCTCATTCGGACAGTTGGTCATGTAATTTCTATATTTCATTGCATAATCTTACAGAATTTCTCAAAGTTCACTATTTCTAGACATTCCTGATTAAAAAATTCAAATTTTACATCAGATATATTATTTACACCTTATCCTAATTGGGTACTGTAAAGTCGTTGGGGTAGGCCAAAGAGAAAAGAGCACTGCATTTCTCTGCTTTCAAGTCACAGAATTATGCACGTCAAGTATAAAGCTTCAGGGAAGGCCGGTCGCCAATATCAGCTACAAGTTGCCTCCCACCAACAAGTACAGATTTCAATAATGCATTTAAATATTTTCGGATAATAATCGGTGCGCTTGAAATTTTGCAATTTCACCCCATTATTCTCGTAATATTTTTGTGTTATATTGGTAAGCCATAGCACCCTAAATACTTCACTCGTTTGGCTGGTTTCATATTAAATAGCATGCAATCGTCCGGGACCCATACCTATAGTTGTGCGCAGTGTGCATCACTGTATGTGAGCTTCACTAATGCCTACTATATCATTGGTTCCACCCTGCGAACATTTAACCTAAAATTATTTCTCGTACCTGATCCACATTCAAGCACAAAGCAGCTGTACACTCTCGAAGCAGGTACCTGAATAATCAGTATTGGGAGTCTTGAAATATTAAACTCTTATTCAGTGAATTTTGGTCTCCATTTCCTGGAACCACTATATTCTCAAGCTTAAATCTTCACGGAATGCGAAGGGCTTACATTCTAAAATAGTTAGCCAGTAATTCCGGTTGTTTCGTATTAATATATTTTAAGACAGAATCAGTTTTTACGAGGCTTTCCTATGCTTTTATTATATAGTTCACTCAACTTTTATGGTTATTCAATTCGAATAAAATGTCGAGTTCCTGTAAAAGTTATACCCAATTTAAAAATCATGGATAAAATGAACCAACTAATGACTATGGATATGTTTATTTCGTTTAACTATTTATTTATTTATTCTCAGTGACCTCATTCCACCTTTCAACAAGCTTCTAAATGCCTCGCCTGTGAAATTATGCAGCTGTAGAATCATGTGTAAATCCAACTGTTTTTCAATCTCCTCTTTGTTAACCTAAATCCAATAAAATGATTCTATAGTCTTTGGAACCAATGGATATCAGAAGTAGGTCGTATAGTCAATAAAAAAGAGAGAACCAGGAAAATGGTATAAAACATTTTTCATTAAAATGTATTCTTGAGACTGAAAAGACTCGTAAAAAATAGGACGTTTCGAGCCTTCGCTCATCATCAGCAATAGGTACAAATTCGAAAAAATGTCATCTGTAAAATACAAAAAGAAAACAACTCAAAAAATGCATGACATTACTTATTGACTAGGGATAAAGGAAATGAGCTAAGATGATTATTTAAAACAGGTTTCGTTTTAAAAATGAACAGAGACTCTAAAATCCGCAATTCTGAACACAACTTTGCCCTGGCTATGACTTTGAAGCTATTTTTATTGACTGCTGTGTCGCATTCAAAAGCGTGATTACGGATGGCTGAGTTAGATGGGCTTGCTAAAATGTTTCCCGTCCGGTAGCTCCTACCTTGATGCTCGGCAATCCTACATCTCAGAGTACGGGTAGTCATGCCCACATACTCAGATGCACAAAGTGCACAACTATACCCAATCGTATCTATAGTTGTTATAGTTGTCATGCCCGTATCAACTATACCCAATCGTAGGTCGTATAGGCCCCGTCTGTCTTGTCATTTCCCTAACGGTAACAGTAGAATTCTCGGACACAAGATCATTCAACTGATCGGAATCAAGTGTTCTTGGAAGACCTTTCTTTGGTTCATCTTTTGAAGTAAAATCATCACTTCGAATGCGAAAAAATCATCTCCGGCCACTTCTTTGATTCATTATATCATCCCTATAGGTGTTCTTGATAGATTTTGCTTCAGCTCTTGCATTAACACCTTTATGAAACTCGCACAGTAGAATATTTCTTACTTTATCTTGAAATAGGACTAACTTGGATCCGGTCTAAAAATCGGACATTTCTTTTTCACTAACCTGATTAATTATTATTCTTTATGGCTTACAGATTGTAGAAGAAAATGACCCTAGAATCGAGAGATTCATATTAAAAACATCAAGGAATATTTTTCTATCTACTTTAATGAATGAAGACATCTTTTTCTTCATAAATTGCCCAAATAAGTTAACCAGCATACATGTTCGTAACAATTAAATAAAATGCTATACATAATGAAGGGACCCGTAAAATTCAAATCAACCTACTTTCATGAGGCATATGGAGAGCATGGCATTTACTCATTATATTCGGGTGGATTGTTATAATTTTTCAGAAGTTTTACGTAAGTTTAATTAATGCTACATTGGTGTGCGCATCCTACTTTAATACCCTAATTCTATGTGAGGGTAATGATCTTCCATCAGGATCTTTATTCTACACAAGTGGGCACTGTGTCCCACATTTCAGTATCCACACTCGAGAGTCCAGATTCGATTATCTTTATCTCACTTATACACTCGAGTGTAAAAACAGCTCGTTATTCTTCCTGGGTATCCGGAGTTTCGCATAGTATAATAATTTTGTGTTATATTCGTGATAGGCCACATCGTATAGCATGAACTGGACCGAGAAGAATATGCCCTCAGCTTCCAATGACAAATGTTACCCTCGGCCTGTACGATTTTGTGCTGCAACAAACGAGGGAGTGACTGGCTGGGTGTGTCGCTATGCTCACTATCGAAAACACAGCAGCAATCAATGCCTGGATCGCAGGCACGTAGTCTGCACTCCGGAATGTTAGGTGATTGTGAACTGCATGCTTCAGATGAGCCCAGAATAATTCCGCAGCCGATATTTCGCTGTAATGGCATGCAGGCTTAATTTCTTCCACTCAAAATTCAAGTTTCACGCGCGAGTGCCGTTAAATAATTCCAGTGAAAAGAAGGCTTTTCAATGTGAAAGGAAAATTGTTGTAAAAATGACACTTTTGAAATTGACCTTACTGAGCTAAAATTTTAGGATGTGAAATAGCTTTACTGAGTCAGCCAACCTCACTACAGTCACGCTCCATTTAAAATATGGATTAAATTTAAACACAGGTATAGGCGTGTTCAGGTATTTTGAATGCATTTTAGTTTGCAGGCATTCCTCACACTGAAAATATTAGAAAACTACTCGAAGAGGAAGTCATTTTCTCACAACCACTCACCTCTCAAGATCTGACTTCTTGCGGCCCTTCATGGCTGTCGGGTGGGGACTGCGCTCTGCTCATGCTGTGGAGTGGGAGAACAGATGACTCTCAGGCTGTGGACTGGGAGATCTGATGACGTATTTGATGTGGGCTGGAAAAACTGAAGACGTTCTGGCTGTGGACTGGGAGAAGTGCTGGCCCTCATGCTCTGGACTGTTAGAAATGACGACGCTCATGGTGTGGACTGGGAAAAGAGATGACGCTCATGCTGTGGCCTGGTAGACGTGCTGACGTTACAATGGAATGCTGTCTAATTTGATTTTTTTGACGCTGGAGACTTCAGTATTTTCGCCTGTCGTATCCGTGTAGCAGCCTTCAACTTGGAAATTACTGACAGCTTTGCCAATGTTGCCGACTTGCTGAAGAGACTGAAACTTCATTTGTTACTAATAGGAGATGTTGTGAGTTTTGTAGTTGATATTATAAAACATGTGACTAAAAAATTAATTTTTACTTAATTTATAGCACTCTTAATTATGAACATTGCCATTTCCCTCATAAATGAAATGTTAAAATACCATAATTTAATCAATAATAGTTTTTTTAGATCAAGATGAAGTTCTATTTATGATTGTTTACATGCTCATCTGCAGAGAAGAAATAGAAAATAAAAACAAGTTGAGTCAATCCTTCAGCTGTTTTGCATCGTCTTATGCCAGCCTGTACTTATACTGATGAGAATTAGTATAAGTTATTCATCTGACACTGTGCTTGAATCGAGCAATGAATATGTGAATAATGACTGAAACCAATTTTTATCCACACAAAACAGAATCTCGCAAGAAGATGTGTAACTCGAGGCTCGATTACGGGTACATTAATATGGAATACAGTATACATACACGCATACAGAATGAGATATTCAGTCACCAAAATTGTCAAGCTGGTGACAAGTCCCGTTCTTGCTTCTCTTCTTCATCAATCAATGATTGTTAAAAAATTGTTTAAAATTTCCAATTGATTGCCTTCGAGGGACAAATCTCTAAATTTCGGGCTATAATACTCTTCAGTCCTGCAGCTTTTGCTGCATTATCTTCAGGTTAGATCTATTGACGGTGATTTCCTTGCATGTCGACAATTGTATGAAATTGTGCGATAGTTATTTATTCATAGTTTTCACGACTCAAGCTACATATCTTCAACATATCCTAGTTTTCACGCATTTGTTATCATATCATAATTATCACGCAATTCTTATCATACCATAGTAATCACAATCCAGACTCATAGCATGACTATAGCATTGACCGAAGCCACTTATCAGGCCCCCGACCATTTATTAAGCAAGAAAACTTGGCAAAAAAGTGTTCGCCGCAGTTGTCGTAGTTACAATTTAGAATTAATTGAGAATGTAGGACTTGGATAAAAGAATCCCTACGTAACCAGCCGAGCATTCCTTCCTGTATTCGGAAATCAAACTGTTTCATGCTTATGCTCCAGTTTTTCCCTTTATTACTGATGTCTTTATTATCAACGATAGAAAACCCACAAGTAAAATAAAAATGGAGTCACGCAAAATCCAGAAAATTGAAATCGATGAAACTATTTGTCCGTAAAGAGAAGAATTTGTGGCCTTACTAAGTGGATCCATGGTACATAATAACCTGCTCTTAAATTTCCGTTGTGCTAGAAATTCATGAAGCAAAGTATGAAATTGATTCAATGAGAAATATTTTCCTGCTATTTCATCTAAATTTGAAAAAGCAGAAGAATAAAACGTTCTAAAAACTCAGAACTCAGTGTCCAAACATTCTCAATTGACGCATACGTCGTTCAACTTCGCACTCCTCTTCCTGTCCAACTGTTTTTAAATAACAGCTAAATCGTTCCAGTATTTGAATGTAAATAAAGCAAATATTAGCTGTATTTTCATGTATATATGCCAAATCGTTGCAATATTTTCATGTAAATAAACCAAATGTTTGCAGTATTTTCATGTAAATAAGACTAATCGTTGCAGTATTTTAAAGTAAATAAAGGCCGATGACACCGAGTTGCATTTAAGAAATATGCCGAACGCCTTGTCGAAAACATCGTCAGCTCCGTACGTTAAGTTATGATGCAATATATTGTAGTTACGCGACTCGGTGTGAACACGACCGGCCAAGACTTGAAGGTGCAATCCAGAGCGTGAAATTTTGGAGGGTTTGAAATAGGAGTGAATTGTGATAGAGGAAGAAGAGATGAAAATTCTAGTTGATATTGTAAGAAATTACCTGAGATTCAATTAGCAAATAAATTCCACGATAATTCACTAATTTTGAAGCAACTAAATGAGGGGAATGTACAAACAAATCAAGTAAAATCTAGCAAAACGAAGAAAAAAATGACTCAAGTACGATTCATGGATCGTTGTTTTGTTGAAAACGAAGGAGAGCGAGACAGAGGAGGCGCGAAAGGAAAACACCTGATAAACTGGAACTTATTCACAGACCAGAACCAATCACTGGACATATTAACACTCATGAAAAATTAAAACGTCGGGTGCGTAACGTTCAGGGCTGAATTGATACTTACGTAATCTGCATTTATGTATATTTCATAAAATCACGCTCTAAGGAAACCAATGTCGATTGAGTAACAAAGCATACCAAAAGAGATATAATTGACACCTGCGTTATAACTGGCGGTCCAAATATTAGTGCAGTGGTGGAAAAAATTTCAAGGTAGTCTATTGCCAAAGAGAAAAGTTCAACATGAAGTGCTATGAAGTGCTTTTGGAATTTAGGACAATTTTTCATATTCGTTATGATTCATTAATCTCTATGCAAAATGAATTGGAACAAATTTATCCCAAATTGCATTCTCCTATTTATGCAAAACATCAACGGCTCTACATTATGACCGAAAAGATTTTTCTACGGCCAGTGAAGGTAGAATCAAATTACCAGATATTTGCCTTTTAGTTCGTGCGTTCAATTCACTTTGAAATAGCTCATTTGTATACCTCTCACACCGTCTTTTCGTGGTGGGTCATACTGTAACTAAACGGGTTACATTCACCAGAAATAAAATCATTGATTTTGAAAATATCTGTTAACTATTTCTGTCAAAGCATAAAATCATTATACTAACTATCAACAGAGTTACTCTTCATCTCACCATAAGTAATTTAAATGAAAAGCTTGCATTCAATGAGAATTGAACTCATCGAAGTCTTCCTAAATAATTAACATCTAAGGGCAAACTCACAGAGTAATAACATGGTTCGCATTCGCCACGTGGCCTTGAAGACGTGCGCTCTAAATTGGTTAATGCTTAAACACAAGTAAAAGTTCTTCATTACATTTATTCCATAACAATGCCCCGAGCAGAATCTCCGAAAATTATGCCATAAAATATTAGGTTCGAAGAAATTGAAGAAAAGGAAGAACTGAAAAAACTCAAGAAAAAACGTTTTACTCATGCTCATTCACTGAAGAGGCTGTCGAACAACGGGCGCAGGTAACCGTTTTTTCAACCCACAACAGCGATCTCAAACTGCACCTCATAGTCGTGAAAGCTGTTCCTTGGGAAGAAACAAGTCGCTTGTATTATATTCGTGAAGTCAAATGTGTCTTGATTATTCTTGTTACTTGCACTGTAAATAATCGAGTGTTGAACTGCAGATGAAATATTAAGTGCTGCTGCAATGAAGTTCTTGCTCAGTCTTGTGACAATGTTGACCGAATAAAAATGAGAGTGACTTGGTTATTGACTCATGGTGAGTGTACTGTTCTAGTGCTTCACGCCGGTTCAACGTGGGTGTAGAAACGATTAAGCTGCTCTCTTTGGATTAGGTAATGCAAATTTCAAAATGAAAGCTGAGAATCCAGAGAGAGCTGCTCTACTTCTTCCGTGGAATGAATTTCTTTGTGTTGTGCTGATACTTCTTTGTGTTGTGCTGATCTTTCTTTTTATTGTGCTGATACTTCTTTGAGTTGTGCTGATATTTCTTTGTGTTGGGCTAATACTTCTTTGTGCTGTGCTGATATTTCTTTGTGTTGGGCTAATACTTCTTTGTTTTGTGCTGATATTTCTTTGTGTTGTGCTAATACTTCTTTGTGTTCTGCTGATAAAACGATTACACTTATGGGTCATTTATTAAATGGCCCGAGTATTTATTTCCTTCCCTGTTTTGTTCCTCTTTCATAAGTTTTCCTTAGTGCTATTGCTGAGATATATTGGCAATGTCATTAGAACTTTGCAACTTCTCCCCTTTTTATCACCACTATCGTTGCTGTTATTACTAATGGTTATTACTAATAGAACTAGTGCTTACTTGTAGCAGCAGTTCCCAGAATTGCTCTCCAAAATGAAGCTCGCCTTGAATGCCGGGCGCCGTACTGCGGCCTGCCTCGCATGTCACTAAAGCAGAACTTCGCTCAGCAATTCCTGCTATCTCTTAGTTGAGCTCGACCTTCACATCATTTAAATATCGCTGCGCCAACGAGAGCGTCGCATGAACGTGCTTCCTGCCCCCAAGGTCATGAAGAAGGCATCGTTTTAACTGAAAATTCTTCACATTTTGCGCGTTTGATAAGACCAGTAGATATCAATAACGTCAGCAGTAAGCCATGGTCATTTGTAAAGGATTGCAGCTCGGGGCTCGATTATTCTACGCTAACGAGGGTCTTTGTGATGTCCTCTCATGTCCTGAATTTATAGGACCTCATTTGTCTGTTAGACACTTTGAATTTGATTGCTTATTGGATCATTTTTCACTTTCACTTCTAGGCTTCAACGAAATCACTGGATGTATAAACGAGGGGAGTTTTTGTTCGCGATTCATGAAGCTCGACACGAGGCTTTGTAGTTTTCGTGTAAATAGTACAGTGCATCAACGAAGATTGGGGCCTGTGTTTTTCATGAGCATAGTTCGTGATGTATTCGTGTCCATGATTCAAATAACACACTTGGAACGTTCGATCAAGCACTGCAGTCTCGCTCTGACAAACTGAAGTGAACTGAAGCACGCAGGCAAGAAAGTTTTTGTGCATAATTCAATGGAGAAAAAGAAATACAATTTATAAACTTACACTCACGGAAATAAAATTGTATTTAGGAGGCCGTTTGAAAGTTACCTTGCTTGAAAAGTATGGTGAAGTAACACGGTTTCTGCAAAGTGACCCACCGGTGGTCACTGAGGCGATTTTCATACTGCTGCTGACCGACCTACATTCACTAACTCTTTTATAAACACTAATGGAAGCTAAATGAAGGCAGGATCTAGTTATGAAAATATATGTCATTTTCAAAATTCCTTACTGCAACTGACTTTAAATTTGGATTGAGTATTGAACTTCAGTTTAACCCATTACAGGAAACGTGTTAAGTTGAGCATAGGTTGTTCTTATACAACAAAAAAAGTCATTTGAAAATTCTTAATAAGATATTAAGTACCACGCTGATTGTGAGAAAACTTATAGAAAATTAGATTTATTGGAAAAAATAAATGATGAAAATTATAAAATAGCGTTTCTTAACGGCTAAAATTGAGTTTCAAATTTAGAGCAGTAATTCATTCATGAAACTTTTTAAATCAATTTTTAAAATGTGCGTTCTGTCTCATTTTGATTCTTCATTCTTTTTGCGTTGGAAAAACTCTCGATTTAATTTCAGTCAATAAGTAAAAAAGCTATTGGAAACTGCTATTTTCGGTCATAATGTAGAGTTCAGGTACCTTACATTATGTAGAGTTCAGGCACCTAACACCATGTGCAGTTCAGGTACCTAACATCATGTAGAGTTCAGGTACCTAACATCATGTAGAGTTCAGGTACCTAACATCATGTAGAGTTCAGGTACCTAACATTATGTAGAGTTCAGGTACCTAACATCATGTAGAGTTCAGGTACCTAACATTATGTAGAGTTCAGGTACCTAACATCATGTAGAGTTCGTGTACTCAACATCTTGTACAATTCAGGCACCTAACATTATGTAGAGTTCAATATCATGTAGAGTTCAGGTACCTAACATTATGTAGAGTTCAACATCATGTAGAGTTCAGGTACCTAACATTACGTAGAGTTCAGGTACCTAACATCATGTAAAGTTCAACATCATCTATAGTTCAGGTATCTAACGTAACAGTTTGGGAGGATGGATGGAAGATCAACAGACACAAACAACAATCTATGTATTAATACGAAAAGAATTTTAAAGATAGCAAAAGTGTCTTTTCAGTCGGGAGAAAATAATATACTTACTATGGTGTGCGCGAGTAAACGCTCGCGCACACCAAGAAAAAAATTCAATCGATCCGGGAAGAAAAATTTTTCTATCTATCCGAGAGGAGAAAGTTGTCTACGCTAGTCTCTTCCTAAGCCTAGTATCAACTGAATAATATAACGCTTTTTTTGTAATTTACAAGTAAGGTTTTGCACACAATCTTCACAGAAAATTTTCATTCAACATTTCCAAGTAATTTACCTACTTGAAACTCCTGCATTTCATTTGAGGAGTCTGACACTTGATGAGACGAGTATCATTATTTTATCAAACCTCACACGCCCGATACCTGAAAATGTTCTTTTTCGCGAAACACGATGCAAATCAGGACATGTCAAATCACGCTCCTTGCGTAGCGAATACAACCCGGCGTGAAATATTTGGGGCAATTGTCTAATGAAAATCATAACGTTACTGGAATGAGGCCAACCACATCGCTAGAACGATAAAAGTTTGCTTTCAGAATGTAACAAGCAAAATTCACTATGATAGAGTATTCAATATTTGGATAATGTGAAGATGTACGAAATCGAGAAGGTGGGCTTAATGCAATGACCAAAAATTGTCAATTTGACAAAGGAAGTATAATGAGAAGTGGCCAAGGCTTGCGATTTTTGAGACGATGCTTTACCATTAAAATGATTGCATGACATTCAGTATTTAGGCCACTCAGACTGATGATGAGGCTTCAATGCAGCCGTTGCTTCATTTCAAGAGTAATGTAGTTCCAATTAGGAGTGGTGCATTGCAGTTTGTACTACCTAAAATATTTGCATTGCTCGCGTTGTTCTAATGAGGTGCGCTGCAAAATAACTTGCATCACAAAAGAAAGTTGAAGTGCTGGTGCAGTTCCAATCGCGTGCGCTGCACAGTAGTGTGCACTATATTAGATAGCTCAGCAGCTTACGCAGTTCCAATGAAGTGAGTTGCACTGCATTTTGCTCCGAACAGCTGAACTGTTCGTGCAGTTTCAATTATACGAGCTTCCCTGCAGTTCGTATCACTCACAAAGCACAGCAATTATCCTACTTGCAAAAGCTATTGCAGCCCGACACAGATGAGGCGTTTACGGCAAAATAATTTCAACAAGACGGCTTAAAATATGCATGATGAGGATTCGATTGAATTTTGATTCTTGTTTGAGGAGTCTGAGGGGAGACAGAAATGTCCAAAACTCAAAAATAATTCATTATGTGCTCTCTTGATTCCAGTTTTTCCGTGTGTTTCAATATAAACCATTACACTTGAAATTTTCATATAATAAGTGTTTTGTAACATTATGACTGAATGACATTAGCAAAAATGATTTATTAAAGTGGACACTGAAGCACTGAAAAAATGTGTGTGAGTTATAAAACAGTTATTGCACCACTGATTGTCTGTTCCAATTGTTAATGAATAGTAACCAACCACTGTGACCCTAATATCTCAGCAAGGTCATCGACCAATTATTAAACTGTTAAATTTATATTTTAAAAACCAGGCTTTGTTCTTTTGATTCGATCGATATTCACGGCGCCCGCCCTACTTTATTAATGTCACACAACCGTCGCGTGTTCGTGACGTGTTTGTACGAGGCGGTCAATGCTAAAGTCTCCTCTCGGTTGACTCTCTAGATTACTTTTTCATCATTTTCATTTGAACATCATTTGATGATGTTCTAGAGTCTAAAACATAATTTGAAATTATATATATAAAACCCGTCTGACAGATAGAATTACTTTGGGAATTAAGTTATTGGTGAATAAATTTAAATCCTTATACGTCGTTTACTCTGAAGCTGCTCATCTCAAATCACACAGATATTTAATAAATTTATTCTGTCTGATATTTTGTATTCTTTTCTTGCAACTTTCATTCCATCCATCAAGTCAGCCGCTTCATCATCTGCTCGCTCAGTCTTCGTCTCGGGGCTCAGCACCACGCCATGAAAATTAAACCATCGTACCCTCAAGCAATTCAAGCATGATGGTCATGAACAATTACTGTCATATGTTCTGACTGAAATAATTCCTCTAAACGTCGATTAGAAACGAACACGCTTAGCTAGCAAATGTTCTATACGGCTTATTCTCACTTACTTTGAATGCGTTCACTTACATCTGTCATTTATAATGCAAAAAAGATATTAAGGTGCATCGTCCAGTCTGAAAATATCGCCATTGTTCTTGCTCAAAAGCAAACGACCTAAAAGAGCACGTCAGATTATTATGCCTGACGTAATGGGAGATGATTTGCCTTCGGTTCTCTATACTTACAGTTTCTCGATGTCAAAACCATCGGTAATTTATCTGTAAGAATATTTCCAATGGGATAGCCGAAATGTTTTTCTGTAGTCTCAAAATGAATTGTAAAAATTTCGAGTGAAAGTTCCATCATAAACTTTTGAGAAATTTATAGGAAGCCTGAAATTAAAATGCTGCGTGTCATGAAATCCATAACTGTATTTTATTGAACTACTGCTCGAATACCGATCATTTTAGTAGTGGCATGAACCAGGTATTTTAGTTTTTTATTACAAGCCTCTGCTCTACTCCATCTTTAATAGGCCTCAAACACGAACGTCAGATGGTCACAGCGCTTGTCTGTAGCAGTAAAATAATAAAAGCACAAACTGTGCCTCACGTCACTTACTGTTGCTCAGAGAAAAAGGCTCAAATTGTCAGTTGCACATTAGAACTTTTTAAGCTGCAGGAGATGAGCTCGTATTTCGATTTATTATTGAACATATTCGCTACAAGTGGGATTATCAGACCTAGAGTTCCATGTGAATATGGATTTTAAGCCCGCTACTTGATAGCAACGTTTTAAGTTTTTTATACTCAAACTAAAATATCGATGAAACGCAACTGAGTCTTCCACAAGCATAAGCAAACACTCTTTCTTGCATAAATAATGTTGTCTACAGATAGAATAGGGAAAATTAGGATTTCGAATATTAAAACGAAATTCAGAATTTACCGCACCAATGAAATGAGCGAGAAGATTTATTTTTACCTGCTTGTACCTGTGTGCGCGTGTGTCTACGATTTCATAAAGAAAATTGAAATTATTTTCCCACGACATCATGCAGCAACTGCTCCAGTAATTTTGCATTAAAATTTTCACTGTACATGACACAGTGTACAGTTTCATTGTATATTTCATAGTACTGCTCTATGGCACATGGCACAATGCTGCTTCATGGTACATGACACAGTGTACTGCTTCATGGTACATGACACAGTGTACTGCTTCATGGTACATGACACAGTGTACTGCTTCATGGTACATGACACAGTGTACTGCTTCATGGTACATGACACAGTGTACTGCATGGTACATGACACAGTGTACTGCTCCATGGTACATGACACAGTGTACTGCTTCATGGTACATGAAGCATTGTACTGCTACATGGTACATGACACAGTGTACTGCTTCATGGTATATGATATAGTGCTGCTTCATGGTACATGACACAGTGTACTACTTCACAATACATGACACTGCGTACTGCTTCATTGAACATAATACAGTGCTGCTTCATGGTACATGATGTAGTGCTGCTTCATGGTACATGATATAGTGCTGCTTCATGGTACATGATATAGTGCTGCTTCATGGTACATGATATAGTGCTGCTTCATGGTACATAACACTGTGTACTGCTTCATTGTGCATAATACAGTGCTACTGCTGCTACATAGTACATGATACAGTATGTACTGCTTCATGGTACATGACAAAGTGTTGCATCATGGTACACGATGTACCACTGCATGGTACATAAGACAGTGTGACAGTATTACATGGCTCAGAACTACTTCATTGCACCGAAGCAATACAATACACAACAGAGCTACTCATGATGTAGTACTACACCGGCTATGGCGTTGCCAGTAAACATAAAACCAGTTTTCTCTAGATTCATTTATTCTTTTCGTTGCGCGCTCAGACACGATTATTTACAAATCACTTTCGTTAAGATCGCCAATCTATCACAATGATGTCACATCAGATAATACCATGCCCCTATGAAAGATATCATCTCGTTGAAATAAAACAGTTTTTTGTATTATTAGCCAGCTGAGTATGGCCAGAGTTACAGGTCTTTTTTAGTTTGGAAAAAATCTCCATCAAGAATTTGACTAACTTAAATGTTGGGCGTATATACCGTAGAGTTTTTTTTAGTCCTCGGAGGACAGCGTGATTTCATTTTTCATAGCTCATGAATTTCATGTTTTTATCACAGTCTTGTACCTCACGCTGAAAACAAATTTCCCATTAATTTCAATTTAAATCTCAAATATCCATGAGATAAACAACAGATTAATTATAGTTTATCTCAAAAGTTTAATCGATTCTGCATAGTGTGTAGAGTAACTTGTGAACGCGTGAAATTTTTGACAGCTTTTTAAGCATGTTGAAGAATTATGATAACATAAAAAATTATGAATCCGGGCATACGTTGGAATTATATGTTGGAATTCCTATTGCTGCTCTGGAACAGCTTTATTTAAGATTGGCTAGATTTAAAACTTCAGTCGTCTGAAAAGTCTTCAGCGGGAATGCACAATTACTAATGAGCTATACTCGAGGTTAACTCTCATTTCGACGTTTCTGAAATGTTTGTTTTACTTAAAACAAAATAGAAGCGACTTCTAGCCCTTTTAAAATTTTATTCCTTTTTTTCGCTGCTCTGTGTTATTGTAGTGTTTACCTTGAGAAATTAACGAGATTGTCGCGCGTTCACTCATCGAAGATGGCGAAATTATTGCTTTCGGATGTCACTACAGTGCACACCTCCAATCATGCGAATTGATTTGTTCCATAACAAATATGCCCGTCATCTCTCACAGTACTGAACATGAACGCAAGATTCATCATCATCAATCATACAAAATGTACGCTCGTTAGTCCATCACGAGGTGCTCTGTCGACACTCAACTGTCTCAATATATTCATAAAATATTTCACCGAAAACAATAGCGAAAAATGAATCATTAATCAGCGAATATGCAAATCGATGATGAAAAGGAAAACCGTATCTAGGTTGAACAAAACCGTGTTTCAGTTCGAACAAAACCGTGTTCCAGTTCGAACAAAACCGTGTTTCAGTTCAAACAAAACCGTGTTCCAGTTCGAACAAAACCGTGTTCCAGTTCGAACAAAACCGTGTTCCAGTTCGAACAAAACCGTGTCCCAGTTCGAACAAAACCGTGTTCCAGTTCGAACAAAACCGTGTTCCAGTTCGAACAAAACCGTGTCCCAGTTCGAACAAAACCGTGTTCCAGTTCGAACAAAACCGTGTTTTAGTTCGAATAAAACCGTGTTCCAGTTAGAACAAAACCGTGTTCCAGTTCGAACAAAACCGTGTTCCAGTTCGAACAAAACCGTGTTTCAGTTCGAACAAAACCGTGTTCCAGTTCGAACAAAACCGTGTTCCAGTTCGAACAAAACCGTGCACCAGTTCGAACCGCCCTCGCTTCCAAAGTCCACACAGCCGAACCCATTCACTCAATTTCGCACTCATGTGGGTGAAGGTCAGGCATTGGAGGTCGCCCGGCACCGACGCGTCCGTTGACAACGGCAAACACTCGCCGACCTAAAAGAGTGATAAACAAAAGCACACGCACCTCCTTTCAGTGCATGTGTCACTTCGCTTCTGTGCGTCGTACTCTAGAGTTCAATGCAAACATTGCAATTATTTCGTTCCCTTTTGACAACGATAATTTGATGCAGAGTGGCGCTGAAAGTAACAGGGTTATGTTGGATTTGAAAAGCATTAGGTGACAATGCTATTTTGTTCTCTGTAATCTGCAAGATCTGCACCTTCCTATGAAGATAACATCTTTCTAGTCAGCGCAGACTCTAAGTCTGTATCTCTGTATTGTGTAAGCTCAGAAATCCTGCGTAGCCACTTTTGTACAGTTTACATGTCTCAACAGTAAGTAGCTCTGTAAAGTTTTTACTTCCCAGCAGACCTAGTAACTTCCTACTAAGTCTGACTTAAATGAGACTGAAACTTTGAAGGTCTGTCAGAGCAGTCTTCTACTTGATCCATCTATGTAATCCGAGAGCATTGTTGCCTCCATTGTTCCAGGTCACAGCACGCAGGTTCTCACTCACCAAAATCGAATCACCACTTTTTAGCAACCGTAAAAAACCGCTGCTTCAATTTTAGCTTGATGTCTGACGATCGAAAACCAGGACGACTATTGGAATTCAGTGTGATGTTGCGTGCAGTGTTCTGGTTCTGGCGCAGGGCATTGGACTTGCTGGTCACCAGCAGCTGAGCCACTCATCGATTTCAGTGATGCCTCTAGCAAGAAGCAGATCACAGAAACCATCGAGCTCACTGTCAGTGTTTAGGACACTATCAATTTGATGTCAAGTGGACGGTAAAATGGGTACGAAAATAGACTCAAGCTGAACTCGGTGTCTTCAAGGTAAGCTGCATGTGCTAGTTTTGTGAACTACAAATTGTGGCTTCTTAGTGCTTGAGATTCGAAAAGCTATCAGCTATATTTTGACAATGTCAGTGTTAGTGAACACTTTAAAACACACAAATTTCAGGAAACTCAAATCCTCAAGTAAACATGCCTGGTTTGAGTATTATGATACATTAATACAATAGCAAAATGAGATTCGTTCATAAATCCGAACACTCACAATGAGATCTAAACAATTCAACGTGGTATTCGCTGAAAACGAATTATACCTTGAAACTTTACTTTTCTTTGGTTTGATGCTCTAAATGATATACAATTATAATTTAAATCATGGTTCATCGACCTTTATGTATAATTCATAAATTTTGCGTCAAGTACGAGTGTTGAAGAAAAACACGCTTACATTTTTAGCCAGTTGGTACGAGTTTTAAAAAGGTGCATGAGACAAGAATGAAAGGCCTAGATTATTATTAAGAATCTAAATTGAGGAATAAAAATAGGTGAGGGAGCTTTCACGCCCTCAAATTGTAGGCAGGTACGATCTGTCTGCATGTATGGGTATGACAAACTGGCGTATCTGTACATAATGTACTGGTACACCAGTGTGTGGCTCGCAGGCTGATCTACACATGACGTTGGCAAATCTATACACACGGCACTCTGGTACAACTCTGAAAGATACACTACCCTCTGTCTCCAACCGATTTTCACTGTCGTGATTTTTTCGTATGACGCACTGTTACATTCGTGTATGATAAATTAATTTTCTCGTATTACCTATGATTTTTTCGTATGATGCATTGTAACATCTATATGTGATCAATTGATTTTTCTGTATGACGCTTTATTTTTTGTACGACGCACTGATACATCCGTATATGATAAATCCACAGTCACACCCATACATCCACTGTCGTATGTAAGTATGACGCAGTTTTATATCTAAGTATGAAGCACAGACACGTTCAAGTTACAGTTAAGCTCCGTTATGACCGTTGCACGTTCAGTACCAACTCAACTGGCACGAACTGAGGCATGCGTTCGTTGTACGTTATTACATTTTTTATAACACTTGTATTTGAAGCTGAAGCAAATTTTTATATTTGTCTACTTTAATGATGATGGTTCGGCTACCTGAATGTCACACTTGTAACAACAGCTGACTGGCGCACATTTGGTCAGTGTAGTTATTTGACTCGAGCGAGGTCGCACCCCTGCCTTCTGTGAATCTGACATAATTATTTCATAGATTCGACATAAAGAATATTATTCTATACTACATCAAGCTGGATTATGCGTGAAATTTTACTAAAATGAAAATAGCTTTTAGATACTTGGCTTTTAAGAGTACACATTCACAGAGTAATTAAACATCCAATTTGAATTTTTGCTGTTCTGAGGTATATATATCTCGGTAGGGCACAACAGTCTCAGAGACTGTAATGATTGCTTGATTTGTACGTGTTGCTTGAGATAAATAACGAACGTTGATAGACACAGCCCACTGCTAGTTAGTGACCTCATGTAATAATTCTATATATTGTAGAAACAATTCTAATTAAATCCATGAGCTTTCAACATCAAGATCTATAATTGCATTTATGAAACATTGTAATATCGGTTTTTATATTCTAAAAAGTGTTATATTTTTTACTTACTTTATGCTTCCACTTAGAAAAGTATCCATATTTTTCGTTTTTCTGTATAAGACACTGACAGATTTATTAGGAGCACAAGGGTCACAATCCAAGTTCCCTTCGAAAGACTCAACCCAAAACGAATACGGAGTAAAAAATTCATTACAACACAACGTCAACTGCAGCACCAAAAGCGGTTTTATCATCACACGGAACGCAGGTCAATGGATAGGAAGTGTGTAGGCTCTTATTATCACACAGAGATAGTGGAACACTCACGAAAGTACATGTACAAGTTACATATTATTTAAATTGTTTTCGAGCGAACTCGCCTGGTGTTCGCATTGCTCGCATTCTGCAGAGCTATTGCCTGCACCGCGTTGTGCCTCTCCGTCTGACGGCGGAAAATTGGCTACCTGAATAAGAATAATTTCGGAACAATTAGTCCATCATTTTGAACCATGAAATTGGGAGGAGGAGCTTTTTCTTATCAGCTAACGTCATCGAAACCTAGTTAAGAAATAATATCAAGTACTCTTTTTGAATGTACCTAATTGGATGTCGATAAAACATTATCTATTTAAAGTAGAAACTTATGACTTCCTCTGTAAAGCGCCTGCTACTGAAGGCTGGAGAAATGTTATAATAAGCGCAAAAGTAAAGCCGTCAGTCCGAACTATTAATTTAGAGAGTTCAAAATACTCATGATCATAGGTGTACGATTACTCGCATATTACTTTGCTCGTATTTAGAAATTGAGGGATGTCTTCGGACAGTTTGCGTTAAACGCCATCGATTTAAGCAGTCCAGCGTACGATCAAGAAATACTCTGAATTCAGATTTCTAAAAAAATATTAAATGGATTGAGTTAGTCCTTGTTTCAGAGGAAACCATCGGTAGTGAACACTGTGGCAACATTGGCACCGCTAAGCAAAATGCTAACACTGTTAATCAAAGCACTAGCACTGCTAAGCATAAGTACACACACTTAGCACTCCACTGCAGACACCGCTGTCACTACCGCGTGCTGGGCCTGAAAATCTATACCTCACCACGGCTGCGTGACCGAGACGTGACTTCTATTACATTGACCATGAACTTTTCACCACATCGTGACCGCAGAATAACGAAAACACTTCCCAGTCTAGGAATTTTGCGTCAAATGGCATTATTGTTTGCGTTGCTTCAGGAAAGTTTCAAGTGTTTGGCCCAGGCGTAGTCAAGACTACGTTACTGCGCCTGACGCGCAACACCCTCACGTGCCGACACCTGCCACACGAATGAGCAGCTGGTGTTGTGAGAGCCTATGTCTGGACCGCCTCACATTCCAGCTGTATCAGAGGGTCGGATGATCCTGGAGGGGATTGGAAGTCTTATGCACATTCCAACACAAACGTTTAAAGAGGCAAGAGTAGGATTCGATGTTTTGTTGACGTCTCTGGCAAGGTATACCCCACCGACCAAGCCCTCGATAGACCTAGTCTACCATGGAACAGACTTAGCTACGAAGGTTGGAAAGTACCGCTCACTCTCAGTACAGATTTTGTTGCATTAGTAGAATTAAGGTCTTCTGAGAGGAAGTCATAAGTTTCAACGTTAAATAGATAATGTTTTTACGATATCCAATAAGGTAAATTCAAAAAGAGCACTTGATATTATCGCTTAACCAGGTTTTGACGTTAGCTGATAACAAGCTCATCCTCTCAATTTCAAGGTTTAAAATGATGGACTAATTGTTTATCCCTAATTTATTCTTCAAGACGCAGTTTTTGTTTGCATCTTCACATGATATGATAGTTTAGCATCATTTTTAATTCTCTCACACTAAGAACTACTCGATCAGCGCAGTATAAGCTTAAGTTAAGCCGTCGAGCTTAAATGAAATTGTTAACATTGGAAAATATTTCCACAAGACACCCTAGAAGTCCCTGAAATTATTCGGACCCAAAAGTAGTTATATCTTAACCCATATCCTCAGCAGCGCAGCCAGGGGGGGGGCACAAAGGCCATGCCCCCCCATCCGAAATGTTGAGCTGGGGGCCAGTTTCTGTCGCGGTTTTAAGTAAAAGAGTAAAAATATTGCTGATGATTAATGTCTGCCATCTCCCGAAATTTTTGGCTGGTCGTGCCACTGCATCCACCGTAGTGGTTTTAGGTAATTATTTTAACGATCCACTGCTTCGCCACTGCATCCACCGTAGTGGTTTTAGGTAATTATTTTAACGTTCCACTGCTTCGCCACTGCATCCACCTTAGTAGTTTTAGGTAATTATTTTAACGATCCACTGCTTCGCCAATGCATCCACCGTAGTGGTTTTAGGTAATTATTTTAACATTCCACTGCTTCGCCACTGCATCCACCGTAGTGGTTTTAGGTAATTATTTTAACGATCCACTGCTTCGCCCCTGCATCCACCTTAGTAGTTTTAGGTAATTATTTTAACGATCCACTGCACGTACAAAAGAATAGCTTGAATTGCATAAACAAACATTGGCTGTGGTACTTTTGTACAAATTGTAGATCTGGGAGACAATTTTACCTTTGCTCTTCATCTTCTGCAACCTTAAGCATGGATCTTTGAGATATATGCGATCCATGCTTGTGTCGCTTTTTTGTTGACGTTCTTTGAATCTCCTCTTGAAAAACTAGACTTGGAAGTTCTTTTTGTATAATGAATCTTAAACAACTCTTTTATTGCATACACCAGAGGAAAGTCATCCGGAAATTAAATTTTTTCTTGTTAATCTGCAATTTTTGATGAAAATAGTAATAGGTTTGATACGCTGATGAGGAAACTATGTATTTAATAATTTATTCATGCACCAGCTAAGAATTGATTTTCGTTGATGGCGAGTCGCATAATCTGTTCATCAACCAGATTTCCAAATATTTACACATTTACGCCGTCTTTTAATGCCTCTTCACTTCTCTACATGATGTGTTTCTTGTGTTAATGAAAAGTACTGCTTAAAAACTCGAATTTCAAGTTTTTTATCCAAAAAACAACACGTAGTGCCGCCAAGTCGATTGAACTATTACGCTGCCATCTATTTTTCAGCGATGACGAGAATTGATTGAAAATCTATTGTAAAAAAAAATCGCTGGTGAAAAATCCACATCCATTCCCACCATCCAATGGAAGAAAAACCTTTCTCGGGACAAAAAAATACAGTAAATAAAATAATTAGGCATGGTTCACTCTTCCGATGCAATCCTTCACAATAGGAACGATGTAGAAAACACTGGAATAATTCATTTCGAAGAGCGTTAGTTGTCTGCATCAGTGTGTGATGTTCACTAATTTCCAGGAGCTAGATGCTTGTCTTTGGGAGAAAAACATTCAATTTTTTTCGGGAGAAATCATTTTCATACAGATATATTCTTTTGTGATGTAATCCTTCCCATTCCCAACTATGTTAGGTTGCAAATCCGGCCGTTCAATCTTTCTTTTCAAAATAAAATCTAGGAATCGAAGTAAATTCATGCTTCCATATTATTCCAAGACACGGTCTCAACGCAGAATCCTCTTCACTGAAACCAGGACTTGGAATTCGATCCCTGGTGAAATCCGTGGAAAAGTTTATGCAAAGCTTTCAAATGTATTTTGAACCCCTATTTTTTATTGGAATATCAGTGACATTAGGTTATCTAGTCAAATCTTTTTTGCGATGTGATTGAGCTTGATAGCGTAATTTACCATACTTGAAGTTATGCATCTTGAGTCTTTTCACCCTGTAATTTAAACATAATTGTACACCTTATAATAGAGTTGACGATGGGGTGCCCTGGAAATTGCTCAACTTTTTCGGGCCCCGAGCAGCTATGTTCAAACGTGTCCAATTTAACAGCCTCTAGAAACAATCTACTTGATGTACCACTTGTGGTAAATTGTTTAAATTGTTCTAAAAAAATGTTTACAGCCTCTCAAATCGCAAAATG
Organism: Morinoia aosen; assembly: GCA_030386875.1. Lineage (NCBI taxonomy): Eukaryota > Metazoa > Arthropoda > Malacostraca > Amphipoda > Talitridae > Morinoia > Morinoia aosen. The sequence continues at coordinate 49,285,711 of CM059573.1, read as the reverse complement.
GAAATTAGATAATTATAAATGTTCTGTGACATCCTGAAGCTAATATTCTTGCTCCGTACTTTTTCATAAGCCATTGAAAAATATGTTAACTTGTTAAACAGAATTTCTCACCTATTCATCATAAAGCCGCAATTCGCCTAAAATGTTGCGGACAACATAATGAAAAATGATTCCACAATGTTTCCACTTCTTTGCGGTGCTTTTATATTTGTTAAGCACTTGAAAAAAATAACCATACGTTCATCATGCATTATTTAGCTTCTGTGAACTGGCGAGGGACGTGATCTATTGTTGAGGGTCGTTTCATGATTGCAAACAAGAGAGCGCCATCACGCGGCCGGCAGGGCGTTGACCGCAGCTCATCACATTAGGACAGGACTGCGGACACCATGACTGTTGTCGTACCCTCAGGTCAAGTTCATGTGAATACCAAGTAAAATTTTTCCGTAAATAGTCAAGGGATTTTTAATAGAGGTTAAATATAACTCGAATTTGTCAAAATATATCGTTCATTTATAGGGATTCTTAAGTTTGACAAGAAATGAGGTTTCAAAAAGAACTCTGTATTAAACTGCATATTTTCAAATTAATATAAACTTAATATAAATTAACTTAATATATAATAGAATGTATTCAATTTTTGGATTGAATTTGAGGGCTGGATGTTACATTGTTCATCCTCGAATTATACTTTTGGATTTGTGGACAATGCAATGGCCTTTTATATTAGAAGTCATTTAGACATTTAAGAAAACAGTCGTCCTTCAATATACTATACAGATGCCTCGAGCGTGGGCACACGTATTAGCTGTTATAGCATAATTGCCTCCCGATGTACTATTCTCTCCAAAATGACCTTGTTGCACACTCCTGCGAGTAAGTTCGAGTACTATTAAATGTGCGAACGAACAATACACCAAAGCAGCATTGTATTAAGCAAAATTCGTCTTTCTGACATGTTCAGTCTTACGAGTGATTTCCACGTTAAGTTCCATATAAGAACAACGCAAGAGTTGCAGCGTGGTGGGTGAGCAATAATTAGACGGAAGCGTTACTCCAACGCCGTTGCACCTTATGCGCTTCCAAGAGCTTGATTTTCAACCCGGTTGTCGTCATCGTAGAGCTACAACTGGACTTGACTATGACACTTGCGCTAACACCTAGAGTAGCCAAGTCAGCTATGAAAAACTTACGCTGTCAGGAGTACCGCTGGCCGTAAATTGGCTGAAAATGTGATACTAGTGATCGTGGGCTTTATGAATGTTAATTTAATCTAGGAATGTTGTTGTCGCAATGCTTTCTGAGAAACGTCTTCTGAATTTATCGAGGTGACTTTCTTTCATGTGTTCTATTATATTTTTACACAATCTCTTCGGGTCTTGGTATCACCAAACAATGCTTAGCAACACAACGAATTTTCACTGTTCTGTGTTCATGGATGTTGTTTCAATATGAGTATCTATACTTCTGTGACATCAATTCTACAATTTTTGCTTTTTCCTTCGGCTGTTTTGAATACCTGAATAATTACAAAGCAAGATGAGCTCTAACATTTGAAAAACATTCTCCGGGGTACAAATTACGCAGATAAAAGCTATTCCATTCGCCTTTTAAAACGGATTTAAATTAAAAATTATTGAAATTCTTACAAAGAATTCTCAGTTTCAAATATGTGATCTCGTTTAAGTCCTAGCCAGCATATATACCGCAATCACTGAAATACCTGTCTTCGAACTAAAGTGTTTTGAACTGGAGGAATGTAGTAAATTCTTAAACCAGTCACGTAGCTGTCATTATTCAAATTCTACCATTCTGGGATGCGTTTATTGTTCCATATTGGTATCAATGTTTCGACGAAAAAGTTAGTTTAAAATTGAAGAGTAGTCAAATTTTGGTATCTGCGCCACAATCATTTAAATCGACCCGTTTTCTTCACCCATATAAGATATTTATTAGCTAGTTGCACCATTAGTCTAAGCTCATTTCATTTGCCAAGATAAACGGAGACTGTCCGACAAGGCGTTCTTTACCACTGTGTCGCTTTTTTTTCCTACCTTATCTTGATAAGTTTCGAAGTTTGGACATTCTTAAAAACGTTTAAGGAAACAAAAGACAGGAAAACATTTATGGAGAACGCCTGGGAGGGCAGTCGCTATGTACAGTGGTAAATGATTTTAGTCTCATTTTGAAACTAACTAATCACCAAATAATTATTAGAATTGATAATAACTAGTCAATTCACAAGGTGGTGAGAGCAAATTATAAAGTTAACAACAAGTCAATTTTAAACTAACTTTTTGTGCCAACGCACATATCAATAAAAAAAGCGTACACTTATCAGCGAGAACTTGACTGAAGACTACTCCATGGCTAATTTAACATAATGCCACTGTAAACAATTTTCATATAATAAAAAGGATTGTTGAACATAACGAAAAACAGCATAGTGCAACGCGCAAGTCTATCTATGAAAAAAAAACAAATAAAGTAACACTTACTGAAACAAAAATTAGGCTCCCTTACAACTCAAAAACGAGGATAGATTGGTTAGGAAACTGGTTTTTAAATCCTAGGTCAAAGAGTACAATAGTTTCTGGACTGTTGTAAACACGAAGCATGCGACACTCAAGGAGTACGCGATATGAACCTTTATTTTTCATTAGCCAACACTAACGATGATATTCACTGAACACTAATGTTATTTTCAATTTGGTAGTTTAATTCCAACTGGCCATAGAATGACAAATGATGATAAACGATGAATTTACAATAAATTTTTAATGAAACGAAAAATTCCTCTAATTTTCAATTATTATTGTAAGTGCACATGAGTATAAGAGATGATAAATTGAGAGCAGATAATTGAGCAAATTCAAACTTTCCAAATTGAAATATCAGTAGGGCAAGTAAAGGCCTCAGTACGTCGAAAATTTAAGGTTTGTCATTCACTCAAAGTTTTAGCTTCTTTTAAAATAACCTTAAAGGATTCGAAATTGACGAGCTATCTCAGTTTAATGCAACCACAGTAGCAATTTTTTCTGTTGAACTGTTCAGTCAATCCCAACTCCTGTCAAAAAATTAAAATAAAGTAGAGTAATAGAAATTATTTTTAAAAGTTCATTTATCCGTGATACTGAGTTGCGTTCATAAGCAGTTTGTCTATTAGTACACCTCGTATAGTTTGTCTATTATTATGCCTCGTATGGCTTATCTACTTGTACACCTCAGATGGTTTGTAGTGAATCTCTATCCCGCAACCTGGTCGAAATTTCGAAATTCTCAGAATGACCATCTAAAAATTCAGTAAAATAAATTCAACCATTAGCATAAAATCACATTACGAAATTCACTAATCTCTATCCTCAATTTTATCAAAATTGTGTAACGAAAACAATTCAATCTCTAAGAATTCACATTTGCGTCTAGACGGAACCTCCCACGGACGCGCGACAGCAACATCGTATGCGATCTAGCGCCATTGTCCGATATCATACAGAGCGTGCATATCTAGGTGTTCTTGGCTGGAAGCTACGAGACACTTTACATCCCACTGCCACGTCACCTACCTTTACCTTGCCGATCATATCAAAAGGGTAAAATAACCCGGTAGCCAGACTTGGCAAAAACAACTGCCTCCTTCATTTTGCCTTCTCAACTCTAATAAACCCCATTACTGGACGGCAAGAGCAAGTATCCAATTCCTCCACCTCACACAGAATTGAGACATCATTGGTTACAGCTAACCCAACTGCTGCATAACCTCCTAGTCCATATTCTAACACCACTAGAGGAATTGCAACTTACCGTCCTCACTTATCAAAGACGATATTGCCCTCACTAACCACGGGATACCATTGCACACGACCTTCTCCACAATTACACTTCCGCATAGCGGCGCAGCTGTGAGCCTGTTGCAGTCCCTACTCAAGATCGGACGTCAACATCAGCGCACCTGGAAGACCCAATCTGACAGCCTCCAATAAAACCAGGCCAGAATTAAATAACCATATCTACTTTCTTATCCTTTCGATGGTCCAGTTCCGAGGTGAAAATTATAGTATTTTGTTTTTGATTAAAGACGCCGGAAAGATTGCGTCCGAACCCCTCACACCTTCTGAGTCAGATTAAGTCATTAGTTTTTTTAATTAAGTGTTGGCGTTCGACGCCAACTGGTGACCCGCCTTCAGCCAAAAAAAAAAAAAATTCAAACCTGCCTAAAGTAAAACTAAACTTGAGTAAAGCCACTAAAACCTGAAGTTCACAACTTAGAACTTCACACTGGTGATAACCCAGAGTAGTTTAATCAGATATAAATACTCACCCGGACCACCATCGGAAGGATCAGGAGCGCATGTCTAGTGCTGTCAACTTCTGTGCATGGCTGACCTTGAAGGAGGTAGTTTCTTTCCTTACTCTCAGTAGCTAAACAGAGTAATTCCTCTCCAAACTCTTCCCTAATAATAAGTTATTGCTACTGCAGCCTATACTAACAAATTCTTCATGTTTATCCATTGCTACTGAAGCCACCTTTTTACAAAACTCTTCATGCATTTCCATTGCTACTGAAGCAAATATAGGAGACCTTCTAGGATTTTTTTTTTCCATTGCTACTGAAGCTCTTTACTAATAACCTTCGCAATTTCCATTGCTACTGCAGCACCATTGCTACTGAAGCACAAAAGTAACATAACAACTTATACGAAACAAAAAGCTATTGCAACGCGCGTTATCATTCATTCTTGGGGAACATTTGAAGCATTATGGCGCCAAACGATGGTAACGAGAGTAACGACAGTCAGGTGGTTTCCGTAAAATTAACACCGTTCGCGATTCAAAGTCTGGACTCATGGTTCTTCCAAACCGAAGAACACTTCGAAAGCCTATCCATAGATTCCGAGAAAATCAAATATTATTCATTATTAAGGGCCCTGCCCACTACTTGCCTAGACGACCTCTCTGGGGTCTGTAATGCTAACTCACCCGAACCTTATTCCACCCTCAAAGAGCATGTTTTAAAACGTTACAGCAAGGATAGAGCCCAAAGAATCCAGGCCTTGACGAGTAATCTCACCACCTACAATAGCCAAACACCTCTAGCGCTACTTAAAGAGATGAGGAAATTAGCGAAGGGGGTCATGGATGACGATACCCTAAAGACATTGTACATCCAACGCTTGCCCTTACGCCTTCAACCATTCCTCCATACACAAGATTCCTCTGTGAACCTGGACGTTCTCGCAGAATTGGCCGAGAAAATTATTGCCTGTGAAAACCAGACACCGAATAGCTGTGCCGCTACTCCAGTGGTCAATCAAACCAGCCCAAACGAAGTGGAAAGATTATTGCGCGAATTAGTTCAGCGAGTTGGAGCAGTAGAAGTTGCTACCCAGCAAGCCGAACACGCGGATAGAGTTCATGGAGTTGCACACCAAACTGCGGCGTATCAGCAAGCCGATAATTCCACACACACCGTTCCGTTTGACAGGCTTAAAAAAGAGAATCGTCCATTTAAACATCAGAGGGCTGGTAGTTCAAATACCGTTCAGGTCCAGGGGTCACGAGACAATCTGGAGGAGGAATGGTGCTGGTATCACAGAAAGTACTTGCACAAGGCTCGTAAATGTGAATCGCCGATGTGCCCATTGTACGTACTACTTTACCCAAAAAACGGGAACAGCGCGGCGTAAATGCGAGTCAGACGCCAGCGCCAACTAAACCAAATTCCACTCGCTGCCTATTCCTTTCAGATGCGGCTTCCGGTTTTCGATTTTTGATCGATACCGGGAGTTCGGTGAGCCTAATCCCGGCAACTGCCAAAGACAAACGTACCACAGGTATTCCAAACTTGCGTGCTGCTAATGGCACTCCTATACTCTGTTACGGCACGCGAAAGTTGTCATGTTCCCTAAATCTCAAACGTACCTTGAGCTTCGAATTCATAGTGGCTGATGTGGACACACCCATCATTGGTGCCGATTTTCTGCAGAAGTTTGCATTGGTGGTGGATGTGAGAAATGGATGCCTTTATGATAGCGAAACCAGAGTGCAAAGACCCCTTAGTGCCGTCGATATGGTGAACGTTACGTCAAGCGTCTCCCCTAACCTAGAGAGCACATGTCCCTACCAACGGGTGTTGCTCGAATTCCCTTCACTCTTTCAACCTAATGTAACGTTGCAAAATAACACGCTGACGCAACACCACATATCGACGAGCGGCCCTCCTGTTTACGCGAAAGTAAGACGTTTGCCCCATGATCGATTGCAGGAAGTAAAAGCCGAGTTTACAAAAATGGTCCAGGAAGGGACAGTTCGCATCTCGAAAAGTCCCTGGGCCAGTCCCTTGTTGATTGTGCCAAAGAGTAACGGCGAGTTGCGTATTTGCGGCGATTATTGCCAATTAAATTCCGTAACTGTACCCGACAGATTCCCCATTCCCCACCTTCATGATTTTACTGCAAATCTGTCAGGGGCAAAAATCTTTTCCACCGTGGATCTGAAGAGAGCTTTCCATCAGATTCCAATGGAGGAAAGCTCTATTCAGAAGACCGCAGTCTGTACGCCGTTTGGTTTGTACGAGTATCTTCGTATGCCGTATGGCTTGCGAAATGCTCCACAGACCTTTCAGCGGCACATGACTGAAGTCCTTTCCGACCTCCCGTTTTTGTATTGTTACCTCGATGATGTGCTTGTGGCTTCGGGGACGCCTGAGGAGCACGTGCATCATTTGAGAGAGCTGTGCAAACGACTAGCGTCGCACGCTCTGCTGATTAACCCAGCAAAGTGTGTACTGGGAAAGAAGGAACTGACTTTTCTAGGTCACCACATCTCAGATAAAGGCATTAGGCCACTTCTCGACAAGGTAGAGGCTATCCGAAATTTCCCGAAACCCTCTACACAGAGAGAGTTGCGCAGGTTCTTGGGATCGGTGAATTTTTACCACCGATTCCTAAGGAACTGTGCGGCGACTCTGGCACCACTCTCCTCACTCATTGGAGCGAAAAAACGAGGGAAGTCTGTACTGATCGAGTGGAACAGTGAGGCTGAGGAGGCATTCAAAGCAATTAAAGATGAACTTGCTAATGCGACGGAGTTGGCTTACCCACACCCGAACGCACAACTCAATCTAGTAGTAGATGCGTCAGATCTTGCTGTCGGCGCAGTACTGCAGCAAACCGTGAACAAAAACACGTCTCCCCTGGCGTTCTTCAGCCGGAAACTTTCTCCCACCGAACAGCGTTATAGCACGTTCGGGAGAGAGCTCCTGGCGATATACCTTTCAATAAAACACTTCCGATATACCTTGGAAGCACGTCAGTTCACGGTATTCACCGACCATAAGCCTTTGATCAACGCAATAAGAATGCCTCCTGACCGCCACTCCCCTCGTGAAAGTCGGCACCTGAGTTACATAGCACAGTTCACTAACGATCTCAGGCACATTAAGGGGGACGAGAACACGGTCGCCGACTGCTTATCGCGTGTGCACAACGTGGTATTAAACCCGTTGGCGCCCGAGTTCCGACCTTCTGTGCACATGATTTCGTTGGCTGATATCATCACCGAACAGAAAAACGACACGGAGATCCAATCTTTGATTGAGTCTCCTAGCTCGTCTCTAAAGCTGTCACTCAGAGAAGGCGTTTACTGTGACGCTGACCGGCCTAACCGATACTACCTACCTACCACCTTGCGTTTGCTCGCCATCAAACACTATCATGCGCTATCTCATCCTGGGACAGAGAGAACTTTCCGCCTAATTGCGGATCGTTTTGTCTGGCCCGGGATGCGTAGGGCCATAAGAGAGTACGTTCGCAATTGCCCAGATTGCCAAGCTAGCAAAGTAACGCGACACAACAAAGCCGCAATTCAACCTTGTGTTTTCTCTGGCGGTAAATTTGACGCAGTCAATATAGATTTGGTAGGCCCGCTTCCAAACTCTCGCGGGTTCTCGTATTTACTCACCATGATCGACCGCTTCTCTAGGTGGGTCGAGGCTGTTCCCATTGCTAACATAACGGCAGAAACCGTAGCTCGAACCTTCGTAGAGACGTGGATCTCCCGTTTCGGGGTTCCTCTGAGCATCACTCATGATCGTGGGGCTCAGTTTACCTCCTCCTTGTGGTTAGAAATCTCCAAAATCCTAGGTAATTCAAACATCACAACCACCTCTTTTCACCCCCAATCAAATGGACTCATCGAGAGAGTCCACCGAGACCTTAAGGCGGCACTTCGCTGCTTAAAATGCCACGACGATTGGGCGGACCGATTGCCTGTCGTATTACTTACCCTACGTAACCTGTTCCGGCAGGATCAAAAGTGCACGTCCTCCGAATTGCTGTACGGGAAGTCCTTAAGATTGCCCGGAGATGTTATTGACCCCGTGTACAAAATTGACGACTCCTTCAGTACAATCACTGATTACGCGGCACGTCTCAAACGCGCCATGCGCGAAGTGGTTTACCACCCGCCTCGCCTGCCTTTACCATCCGAAAGCCTTGATCCATTGTTGAACACGTGCACACATGTTTACGTTCGGGTGGACGGTGTAAAAACCCCCTTACGGCGTCCCTATGATGGCCCCTACAGGGTCCTAAAGAGGACGCCGAAATATTTTCTAATTGAAAGGGGTACCAAAAGCGACAGTGTTAGCATAGATAGACTTAAGGCAGCATATGTGTCCTTCCCTGATGATAGTTCTACCAACACTCATGAGCCGCGACCCAGGGTGCAAATTACCCCCAGGTCAACACCTGTCGAGGCCACCGGGTTGCACCTTTCTGTCTTGGCTAGGAACTTTCCTCCCACTATGGAGTGTAACGAGTTCGTTGTTCCCTTGAAGTCCGTTCAAAGAACGTCGTCGGAACCTCGTAATTCGGGTACCTTCAATTCGGCTGATGTTTCTGTTGCTGTTGTTCCTCATCACGAAAAAGCCTCAGAGACCCGCTCGTTGTCCCAGTTGGGAATCCGAACGTCAACTTTCACATCTCCACAGCCTAATCCTTCTATTGCCCCCGAGCGCGTTAGCAGTTTTGGCAGACCTAGTCGTCCGCCAGCTCGTTACGCGCAGACTTAGGGTGGTGACTTCTGTTCTGTCAAAAATTTTTTATTCTATTCTCTCCTGTCAAACCTTCTGTTAGGATTTTCCTTTTATGATCATTTCGGGCATTTACAGGTAACAGCTTCACTGTTACCGGACCTTTCGGTCCACATGCGTTGGGGGGTAGCTGTAGTGAATCTCTATCCCGCAACCTGGTCGAAATTTCGAAATTCTCAGAATGACCATCTAAAAATTCAGTAAAATAAATTCAACCATTAGCATAAAATCACATTACGAAATTCACTAATCTCTATCCTCAATTTTATCAAAATTGTGTAACGAAAACAATTCAATCTCTAAGAATTCACATTTGCGTCTAGACGGAACCTCCCACGGACGCGCGACAGCAACATCGTATGCGATCTAGCGCCATTGTCCGATATCATACAGAGCGTGCATATCTAGGTGTTCTTGGCTGGAAGCTACGAGACACTTTACATCCCACTGCCACGTCACCTACCTTTACCTTGCCGATCATATCAAAAGGGTAAAATAACCCGGTAGCCAGACTTGGCAAAAACAACTGCCTCCTTCATTTTGCCTTCTCAACTCTAATAAACCCCATTACTGGACGGCAAGAGCAAGTATCCAATTCCTCCACCTCACACAGAATTGAGACATCATTGGTTACAGCTAACCCAACTGCTGCATAACCTCCTAGTCCATATTCTAACACCACTAGAGGAATTGCAACTTACCGTCCTCACTTATCAAAGACGATATTGCCCTCACTAACCACGGGATACCATTGCACACGACCTTCTCCACAATTACACTTCCGCATACCGGCGCAGCTGTGAGCCTGTTGCAGTCCCTACTCAAGATCGGACGTCAACATCAGCGCACCTGGAAGACCCAATCTGACAGCCTCCAATAAAACCAGGCCAGAATTAAATAACCATATCTACTTTCTTATCCTTTCGATGGTCCAGTTCCGAGGTGAAAATTATAGTATTTTGTTTTTGATTAAAGACGCCGGAAAGATAGCGTCCGAACCCCTCACACCTTCTGAGTCAGATTAAGTCATTAGTTTTTTTAATTAAGTGTTGGCGTTCGACGCCAACTGGTGACCCGCCTTCAGCCAAAAAAAAAAAAAATTCAAACCTGCCTAAAGTAAAACTAAACTTGAGTAAAGCCACTAAAACCTGAAGTTCACAACTTAGAACTTCACAGGTTTGTCAATTAGTACTCCTCGTATGGAACATTTGTTTTAGGATGTCCTATATTAAGAAACTTTTAAAAGCCAATATGTTGGCATGTATCTCATGTGACAACTTGGAAATACACATTTTTCTTTTTCTTTTTTAGTCAGAAATTTTATCATTCGATATTTTTAGGCGCTTGTCTTAATTTTTCAGATAAAAAGTAATTTCAGCCCCTTTCATTTATAAAAATATTTATAAAAATTACAAGAAATGAGTGGAAAAAAATGAGTGAAAAATGAGTAGTCTCATGTGAGAGGTCGTCGTGAGAGAGTACTTAACGCTCTTCATTTAAAGTACACCAGGACTAGCGCACGTGAAATGCGATTCCATGATTCCTTCCAGTTGAAAATGTGATTCCCAGAAATTAATGACAATTATTTTTTATAAATTATTATCATCAAAATTCCAAAACTACCCGAGCTAGTCTGGCCACAATTTGCCCAATATCCGGGGTTGTACCACATCCGATCATGTCCCTACATCTGGTTATAACTTATACCCCACATGAGGATTAACCTCACATCTGGTCCTACATCATATAAGGCGCGCCAGTGATTCTTGCAATCCAGTCAACCGCAACTTGCTCCGCTAACAGTGTCCCAATAGCGTCCTATGCCGAAGATTGACTAGGTTTTCGCTTTTGGAACCTTGTTTCACCACTCAGAACCGAATGCATTCACCTCTCGACACCAATATCCTGTACACCTATGAGCTCCCATATATAAATGAGTCGACGTACGAGCACAAATTATTTACTCAAGAAACAGAATGATTTTAGTAAAATGAGAATGATGTTAATAGCCCACACAATTTGCAAAAACCCTAGATCTCCCTCCCTTCTCCTTGTTCTAGTGACCCCATTCTGTAGTGATCGCCATCAGCCGCACCTCAGTCTAAATTTCTTAAATTATTAAAACCATCTTCTAAAAATTAAATAAAGCTAACATAATCATTCTTAAAATTTTAGATCACTATTTTCATTCTACATTACCCCGAAATCTATTAAAATTTGACCAAAAATATTTAAACATTTTTCGAGCGTCAGCTCGCATCGCGTTTTCACGCAGAACCATTTGCCAAGTTCCGAGAGACATTTTCAGGAGAGGCGTCATTCTGGTATTCGATGCTCCTGTGTTAAGTGTTTGGGCCCCAGAGGGGCAATTGTCTCTGGTGAGAATTAAAGTATTGTGTGTGACTTTGCTGTTCTACGGGTAACTATATTTATGTATGATATGTAAACTATCAATAATATTATTGTGTATGTATTAAGAAAAATTGCCTAAATTTTCCAGAGTGCTAAACGCTTAGGATTTTCCTTGCCCAGAATTTGGGTTCCCCACAGGCCATTTTTCCTTGTGTATTGTTGTATATCCTATCTTAAAGTTTGTAGCAAACAATTCACGAGTCAATGTAAAGCCATTTTTAGGGAGTTTTCCCCTTTTGTTCTTAAAATAATTTTATTTCAACATTTCAATATGATGGCATTTTATTCAGGCTAGAAATTCTCCTTTTCTTAAAATGATTTTTTGTCAACATTTCAATGTGTTGTTAATTCTCTCAAGGTTAGGATTTCCCCCCTTTGTATCAAAAATAATTTATCATGCCAAAATTCAGTATGGTTATTTGTTTATCAAGCTAGAATTCCCTTTTGTCAAAAATTTTTTGGCCCAATATTTCAAAATGTGTTTATGTCTTATCAAGTTAGGCTAGCACCAATTATTTTTTAGTCACAGATGTATTCTTCTGAATGCATCTAGTCCTGCATCAATTACCAATTATTGCCCCAACTTTGTGTCTAAATTAAATTAGGTAGATAATCAATTAGAAAAACACAAATAATTCTTGATTCTGAAGAATAGATAGTTAGTAAATTTAATTAAATAGTCATTGTGCATTGTTTATTTCAGTTAGGAAAAACTGGAAACATGAGTTTTCTAGTTCAATTGCATTTAGCAAATGCGGTAGATTTTTTACCATAATTGATTAATTAAGTGAGACCTAGGCTCAAAGGTTACTGCTCATGCCACCTTAGTTGTCCAGGCAAAGTTGCTGATGTGTTCAAGCCTCTAATCAATTGAATTGGAATAATCTATTGATCGCCATGGTCTCATTAGGGTTTGGCCATCTCTTGTGTGTTCCAGTTGTAATCAAATGTGTTCTCAAGTTTTGTATGTTTAGTAAGTCAGATCTATTTAATTTGTGGAATTCCCTTGAATTTTAGTCAATGTTTGAATGTCATATCGTGGGAAATGAAGCCATGATAGGTTATTTACACAATAGAGATTATATCCTCGGTAGTTACTTACCTCAAGTCGAGTCACATAAATAATCATTCTTTCCTGATCATTAACTGTAGCAAGAATTCCTATCATAATCACTTTAGTGACAACTCTTACTATTGATTTTTGGTTAGGTCAATTTGTGTATATAAAAATGTCAATAATTAGTCGTTACTTGATTTAGCTAAATTAGGGTAATTATGCTTACCTCGGAAAGTCTCCGAATATTCTAAATTCCCAACTCCTAGAAATTCTAATCCAGAAATCATCCAACTATCTGATTTGGGGGTTAAATTTAGTTTAACCAGTAATTGGTCGCCCTCAACTGTAGCTACTTGTTCCTTTGACCTCTTGGCAATGGCGGCTACCTCCAGTGGTTGTTGTCATTATAACTCATAGGATGCCTTATACTATTCTAATCAGTATCCTCATGATCAATGTTCTCTAAATCCTTCTTGTGCTCTTATCCTCCTCCTCATCTACCAATTCTGTGCACTTTGTGCATAGATTCCGCGTTCCCTCTACCCTTTCTCAAAAGGTGCCTTCCTCTCTCCTCTCGTAGGACACCTTTCACGTTCAAGCCAAGGAGACCAGGGATTTCTCGTATAATAATAAATAATAACAATAATTAGACTGCACGTGCCCTCTCTGGCACAATTCCTAGCTTAAGTCAAGTAATCTTTATGACAATTCTAGCCTTAGTTATGACCAATACAGCCAGCCCTCGACGGCGGCTTAGCGTAAACGTTCGAATTAAACACTGCCAACTCTTAAGATACTCATTGTAAATAGCAGTCAAAGCGTAGATTATTGGGCGGCAGACGCCTGTAATATTAATGAAGACAAACTAACTTACATTGCCTACCCAGTAATATTCTTATCTCATGTATCAATCTTGCACTCCAATCCGGAGATGATCGTACACGACGCGTCACGATTAATAGTACCCGGAGAATACTAGTTGGGAAAATAAGGGCATGTAGGGAGATTCATGATTGTCCATACGAGTACTTATTGTTGCGACTGCCTCGCCCTTGTTCAGGCGCCAGAATTGGGCCGAGGCACCCGCATATAATCCTCTATTTGGGGCAACCCTGTAATTCAGCAGTAAAGCTCGCAGCCTGGCTTGTGTAGCGACTGTCTCTCCTTGTGTTATCATGCTTGAACAAGTAACCCAAACTAATCTCCCGTACAGAAGATCCTGGGAGGCCGACACACAAACAATCACCTCCAACATTCAATCAACATCTCTCAATTCAACTAAGCCACACGGCTCTAAATTCAACTAAGCCACACGGCTACCAATCAACCACCTAAGCCTCAAGGCACTAGCAGAAAATAACTACCTCCTTCATATACTCATATAATCAAACTGTTACCGCACCTGCGGAATATTACACTAACAAATCCACTCTCGCCGGGATCCACCCCGGATTCCCTCGAGCCGCGGCACCTGCTGAAGTGCGGCTACTCACTGGACCCGGATCTCCTTCCTCAAGAAGTGGACCCCCATACTGCTGCCGTAGTCACGGCACTCAGAGTCGTCAAAATAAAAACCGAGGCGAGAATATCCAGTTCCGTCATTATCCTGCAGAGGTCAATAGTGCAAGTGAGAAAATAGATGCCAGGAAGGCAACTCGAATTACCCAAACAGAAACCCCTTCTGAGTCAGATTCATTCATTTGTTATCAATTAAGTGTGCTCTACCCCGAGCACTGGTGGCCCTTAAAAATAATAATACACCCTCCTAGTTACTTGAGAAATTCCCTCGCTATTACGCCTTTAAAAATTCAAACTCAATTAGTTCCCCAACTTGGGGAGAAGTTTCAAAGTTCATAATTCATTACACTTTACCTCAATATTAGTCATCAACAGCCCATATAATAAAATCATCTTGTTTTGACCCTGGGTCACTGTGTGCATCCCACCCAAATACTCCTGCTTAACAAACACTTAAGGATAAATTCGTTATATGTACAAACGCATGATCGCTGCTGCGCAATGAGACGCAGCACTTACTCGTGAATCTTCATTCGTCGCTACAAATTCATCTCGTCGAAACAAAAACTTCAAGTTACTCAGGAACTGAAGACTACCTGAAAACTGTAAAAGTATCGTCCCATTTTGTATATTACGGCCAGTAGCATCCACAGTTGTTGTTTCTCAAAATATTAAGTGATATTTCCCGCTGTTAAGTGAATCTGCTTCACGTTACCTATATACATATTATTCTACATATTGCAAAAATGTAACTAGCATTTATTACCGTTGTAGGATATAAAATTCTTGTAATTATAGGCACAATTTTAAGCCCTATAATAAATTCTCTTAGTCAATCCCAATCAATTGCTCATCACTGTTTTCTCCTCAAATATTCTATCCTACGTTTCTGATAACCTTTTCATTTCATCGGCAGCACGTGTAAACTATTCTAACATGCCCATTGAGAACTCATCTAATTACTTTCACTATCTAATGATACACATATGTGGCATTTGGAAAATACAAACAATAATTTTGCTTTAAGCTGATGCTTAATGCTTGCAACAATTTCCTACTCGAGCCAGGTTTATAAAGTGGGTACCAGCTACCGGCGTGCCAAATTGCGACCAGTCGCGCGAACGGAAACTCGAACGCACTCTTTCTCCCTAAAAACAGGGTAAAGAAGACCGGCAGGCGGCAGCAGAGGGACTTCATAACGCCGTTAGGTACAGAATTTCTGGAGATTTCTTGAGTTCACCTCGTGCGACTTTACACTTAAGTTTACCCACTCGTAACTTTCGAACGGATGCACCCATCGACTTAAAATTACTCTCAAATGAAAGAGTGAAACATTTCCAGTAGTACGGTGTCCTACACATGACCACGGCCTCAACGGTTTTCGAAAAAATAGAGAAATTCTGCGTTGAGCCTATCCGACTCGCGCGCCCTCAGAAAACTTAAGTTTACCCACTCGTAACTTTCGAACGGATGCACCCATCGACTTAAAATTACTCTCAAATGAAAGAGTGAAACATTTCCAGTAGTACGGTGTCCTACACATGACCACGGCCTCAACGGTTTTCGAAAAAATAGAGAAATTCTGCGTTGAGCCTATCCGACTCGCGCGCCCTCAGAAAACTTAAGTTTACCCACTCGTAACTTTCGAACGGATGCACCCATCGACTTAAAATTACTCTCAAATGAAAGAGTGAAACATTTCCAGTAGTACGGTGTCCTACACATGACCACGGCCTCAACGGTTTTCGAGAAAATAGAGAAATTCTGCGTTGAGCCTATCCGACTCGCGCGCCCTCAGAAAACTTAAGTTTACCCACTCGTAACTTTCGAACGGATGCACCCATCGACTTGAAATTACTCTCAAATGAAAGAGTGAAACATTTCCAGTAGTACGGTGTCCTACACATGACCACGGCCTCATCGGTTTTCGAGAAAATAGAGAAATTCTGCGTTGAGCCTATCCGACTCGCGCGCCCTCAGAAAACTTAAGTTTACCCACTCGTAACTTTCGAACGGATGCACCCATCGACTTAAAATTACTCTCAAATGAAAGAGTGAAACATTTCCAGTAGTACGGTGTCCTACACATGACCACGGCCTCAACGGTTTTCGAAAAAATAGAGAAATTCTGCGTTGAGCCTATCCGACTCGCGCGCCCTCAGAAAACTTAAGTTTACCCACTCGTAACTTTCGAACGGATGCACCCATCGACTTAAAATTACTCTCAAATGAAAGAGTGCAACATTTCCAGTAGTACGGTGTCCTACACATGACCACGGCCTCAACGGTTTTCGAAAAAATAGAGAAATTCTGCGTTGAGCCTATCCGACTCGCGCGCCCTCAGAAAACTTAAGTTTACCCACTCGTAACTTTCGAACGGATGCACCCATCGACTTAAAATTACTCTCAAATGAAAGAGTGAAACATTTCCAGTAGTACGGTGTCCTACACATGACCACGGCCTCAACGGTTTTCGAGAAAATAGAGAAATTCTGCGTTGAGCCTATCCGACTCGCGCGCCCTCAGAAAACTTAAGTTTACCCACTCGTAACTTTCGAACGGATGCACCCATCGACTTAAAATTACTCTCAAATGAAAGAGTGAAACATTTCCAGTAGTACGGTGTCCTACACATGACCACGGCCTCAACGGTTTTCGAAAAAATAGAGAAATTCTGCGTTGAGCCTATCCGACTCGCGCGCCCTCAGAAAACTTAAGTTTACCCACTCGTAACTTTCGAACGGATGCACCCATCGACTTGAAATTACTCTCAAATGAAAGAGTGAAACATTTCCAGTAGTACGGTGTCCTACACATGACCACGGCCTCAACGGTTTTCGAGAAAATAGAGAAATTCTGCGTTGAGCCTATCCGACTCGCGCGCCCTCAGAAAACTTAAGTTTACCCACTCGTAACTTTCGAACGGATGCACCCATCGACTTAAAATTACTCTCAAATGAAAGAGTGAAACATTTCCAGTAGTACGGTGTCCTACACATGACCACGGCCTCAACGGTTTTCGAAAAAATAGAGAAATTCTGCGTTGAGCCTATCCGACTCGCGCGCCCTCAGAAAACTTAAGTTTACCCACTCGTAACTTTCGAACGGATGCACCCATCGACTTAAAATTACTCTCAAATGAAAGAGTGAAACATTTCCAGTAGTACGGTGTCCTACACATGACCACGGCCTCAACGGTTTTCGAAAAAATAGAGAAATTCTGCGTTGAGCCTATCCGACTCGCGCGCCCTCAGAAAACTTAAGTTTACCCACTCGTAACTTTCGAACGGATGCACCCATCGACTTAAAATTACTCTCAAATGAAAGAGTGAAACATTTCCAGTAGTACGGTGTCCTACACATGACCACGGCCTCAACGGTTTTCGAGAAAATAGAGAAATTCTGCGTTGAGCCCATCCGACTCGCGCGCCCTCAGAAAACTTAAGTTTACCCACTCGTAACTTTCGAACGGATGCACCCATCGACTTAAAATTACTCTCAAATGAAAGAGTGAAACATTTCCAGTAGTACGGTGTCCTACACATGACCACGGCCTCAACGGTTTTCGAAAAAATAGAGAAATTCTGCGTTGAGCCTATCCGACTCGCGCGCCCTCAGAAAACTTAAGTTTACCCACTCGTAACTTTCGAACGGATGCACCCATCGACTTGAAATTACTCTCAAATGAAAGAGTGAAACATTTCCAGTAGTACGGTGTCCTACACATGACCACGGCCTCAACGGTTTTCGAGAAAATAGAGAAATTCTGCGTTGAGCCTATCCGACTCGCGCGCCCTCAGAAAACTTAAGTTTACCCACTCGTAACTTTCGAACGGATGCACCCATCGACTTAAAATTACTCTCAAATGAAAGAGTGAAACATTTCCAGTAGTACGGTGTCCTACACATGACCACGGCCTCAACGGTTTTCGAAAAAATAGAGAAATTCTGCGTTGAGCCTATCCGACTCGCGCGCCCTCAGAAAACTTAAGTTTACCCACTCGTAACTTTCGAACGGATGCACCCATCGACTTAAAATTACTCTCAAATGAAAGAGTGAAACATTTCCAGTAGTACGGTGTCCTACACATGACCACGGCCTCAACGGTTTTTGAAAAAATAGAGAAATTCTGCGTTGAGCCTATCCGACTCGCGCGCCCTCAGAAAACTTAAGTTTACCCACTCGTAACTTTCGAACGGATGCACCCATCGACTTAAAATTACTCTCAAATGAAAGAGTGAAACATTTCCAGTAGTACGGTGTCCTACACATGACCACGGCCTCAACGGTTTTCGAGAAAATAGAGAAATTCTGCGTTGAGCCTATCCGACTCGCGCGCCCTCAGAAAACTTAAGTTTACCCACTCGTAACTTTCGAACGGATGCACCCATCGACTTAAAATTACTCTCAAATGAAAGAGTGAAACATTTCCAGTAGTACGGTGTCCTACACATGACCACGGCCTCAACGGTTTTCGAAAAAATAGAGAAATTCTGCGTTGAGCCTATCAGACTCGCGCGCCCTCAGAAAACTTAAGTTTACCCACTCGTAACTTTCGAACGGATGCACCCATCGACTTGAAATTACTCTCAAATGAAAGAGTGAAACATTTCCAGTAGTACGGTGTCCTACACATGACCACGGCCTCAACGGTTTTCGAGAAAATAGAGAAATTCTGCGTTGAGCCTATCCGACTCGCGCGCCCTCAGAAAACTTAAGTTTACCCACTCGTAACTTTCGAACGGATGCACCCATCGACTTAAAATTACTCTCAAATGAAAGAGTGAAACATTTCCAGTAGTACGGTGTCCTACACATGACCACGGCCTCAACGGTTTTCGAAAAAATAGAGAAATTCTGCGTTGAGCCTATCCGACTCGCGCGCCCTCAGAAAACTTAAGTTTACCCACTCGTAACTTTCGAACGGATGCACCCATCGACTTAAAATTACTCTCAAATGAAAGAGTGAAACATTTCCAGTAGTACGGTGTCCTACACATGACCACGGCCTCAACGGTTTTCGAAAAAATAGAGAAATTCTGCGTTGAGCCTATCCGACTCGCGCGCCCTCAGAAAACTTAAGTTTACCCACTCGTAACTTTCGAACGGATGCACCCATCGACTTAAAATTACTCTCAAATGAAAGAGTGAAACATTTCCAGTAGTACGGTGTCCTACACATGACCACGGCCTCAACGGTTTTCGAGAAAATAGAGAAATTCTGCGTTGAGCCTATCCGACTCGCGCGCCCTCAGAAAACTTAAGTTTACCCACTCGTAACTTTCGAACGGATGCACCCATCGACTTAAAATTACTCTCAAATGAAAGAGTGAAACATTTCCAGTAGTACGGTGTCCTACACATGACCACGGCCTCAACGGTTTTCGAAAAAATAGAGAAATTCTGCGTTGAGCCTATCCGACTCGCGCGCCCTCAGAAAACTTAAGTTTACCCACTCGTAACTTTCGAACGGATGCACCCATCGACTTGAAATTACTCTCAAATGAAAGAGTGAAACATTTCCAGTAGTACGGTGTCCTACACATGACCACGGCCTCAACGGTTTTCGAGAAAATAGAGAAATTCTGCGTTGAGCCTATCCGACTCGCGCGCCCTCAGAAAACTTAAGTTTACCCACTCGTAACTTTCGAACGGATGCACCCATCGACTTAAAATTACTCTCAAATGAAAGAGTGAAACATTTCCAGTAGTACGGTGTCCTACACATGACCACGGCCTCAACGGTTTTCGAAAAAATAGAGAAATTCTGCGTTGAGCCTATCCGACTCGCGCGCCCTCAGAAAACTTAAGTTTACCCACTCGTAACTTTCGAACGGATGCACCCATCGACTTAAAATTACTCTCAAATGAAAGAGTGAAACATTTCCAGTAGTACGGTGTCCTACACATGACCACGGCCTCAACGGTTTTCGAAAAAATAGAGAAATTCTGCGTTGAGCCTATCCGACTCGCGCGCCCTCAGAAAACTTAAGTTTACCCACTCGTAACTTTCGAACGGATGCACCCATCGACTTAAAATTACTCTCAAATGAAAGAGTGAAACATTTCCAGTAGTACGGTGTCCTACACATGACCACGGCCTCAACGGTTTTCGAGAAAATAGAGAAATTCTGCGTTGAGCCTATCCGACTCGCGCGCCCTCAGAAAACTTAAGTTTACCCACTCGTAACTTTCGAACGGATGCACCCATCGACTTAAAATTACTCTCAAATGAAAGAGTGAAACATTTCCAGTAGTACGGTGTCCTACACATGACCACGGCCTCAACGGTTTTCGAAAAAATAGAGAAATTCTGCGTTGAGCCTATCCGACTCGCGCGCCCTCAGAAAACTTAAGTTTACCCACTCGTAACTTTCGAACGGATGCACCCATCGACTTGAAATTACTCTCAAATGAAAGAGTGAAACATTTCCAGTAGTACGGTGTCCTACACATGACCACGGCCTCAACGGTTTTCGAGAAAATAGAGAAATTCTGCGTTGAGCCTATCCGACTCGCGCGCCCTCAGAAAACTTAAGTTTACCCACTCGTAACTTTCGAACGGATGCACCCATCGACTTAAAATTACTCTCAAATGAAAGAGTGAAACATTTCCAGTAGTACGGTGTCCTACACATGACCACGGCCTCAACGGTTTTCGAGAAAATAGAGAAATTCTGCGTTGAGCCTATCCGACTCGCGCGCCCTCAGAAAACTTAAGTTTACCCACTCGTAACTTTCGAACGGATGCACCCATCGACTTAAAATTACTCTCAAATGAAAGAGTGAAACATTTCCAGTAGTACGGTGTCCTACACATGACCACGGCCTCAACGGTTTTCGAAAAAATAGAGAAATTCTGCGTTGAGCCTATCCGACTCGCGCGCCCTCAAAAAAACTTGGCTTGGACCACTTGTCATTTCTTAAAGAATGCACCCATCGACTTCAAATAACTCTCAAACGGGCTAATATTAGTATCTGTAAGTCTCATTTTTTCTGTACTTGCAGTCATGTTAATTTCTGAATAAGTTTGATGCCTAATACTGTCAACTTGACTCTGTCATTGGGGGAAGATATTGTGAAAATTACAACATAATTAGGATGAATTCAACATGCACATGATCGTTTGAAGGTCTGGACTCTTTACACATAAACTGAATACATCCTTTACATTTATTTTAGCTCCTACCTTACCTTCTCAGCTTTCTTGAGATAGCGTACAGTGAGGCTATAATTTGGGCTATAAAGAAGCCTTTATTCATATACAAAAACTATTCATTCATATACAAAATTATTCATAACGTATACAAAATTATTCTACAGAAGTCGATTATTGGAATATTTCTGCCGGGCCGGAGTCTTCAAAACCTTCCACATGGAACTTTTCTTGAGATAGCGTACAGCGAAGACGACGACCACGACCCATTTTTTCTTCTGTAGGTGAATCCTACATGCCAAGGCTTGAGTAGCTCCATTGGTCTCATTTAGTGCTCCCGTCTTCGAGGCTTTCTTCGAGATGTTTATGCCTTTCATTACAACCCCACTATAATGGAAAACTGCCAAAAATCAGTCTGCCGCTATAGTGAGGCTATAATTTGGGCTATAAAGAAGCCTTTATTCATATACAAAAACTATTCATTCATATACACAATTATTCATAACGTATACAAAATTATTCTACAGAAGTCGATTATTGGAATATTTCTGCCGGGCCGGAGGCTTCAAAACCTTCCACATGGAACTAATTGCAATCGGTGAGATATGAACGTCAATGAAACACATCCGAACGTGTACATGTGCACACAGATACATAGACATTCATATTTGCGTGCGCACACATGCACACACACATGCACACACCTACACACACATATTCATTTATATATACGTATTGAAAATGAATGCAAGAAAAATAAAAATACTAATAACCATCAAAAAACAATCTTGCTCCTGATACATCTAAAATGAGAGTCAAGCTTTGTGTAATCGTCAGAAATAACCTGAGGAAGAATAATTAATATGATAAAAGATTTCGAAAAACGTAAAAATGAAATGCTTTTTAATTTCGGGAAATTAATTTTAAGAAAACTCAAGTTTTGAAGAAACAAGAACAAAAGAACATATTTCATATTTTCTCCAACATCATGCGGACATGGGTACATGGGGTAAAATGGAGATACAGTGTAAGCGGGATATCACTCATGATTAGCAGAAATCTACGAAATTTCTGTAGAAATGCGTCGAAACTGTCAAACAATTTAGAGTAATTGTGTCACGTCATTCCGCATCTCTGTCATAGGACCTGCAGCAATTTGGTGTGAATTTCCCATTTACCTGCAATTTTAATTTTCACGAAATTTGCGTTAGAAAGTTAGAAATTTTTTAAATTAACTATTGCTAAGTCATTCTATAATATTCATCTTACTTATTTCTGTCGACTAGAATGAGCACCACCGCATTCAGTTCAATGCAGCGGACTGAAGGTCGTTTTTCCATAATTAGGAGTATTTCCTCATCTTTATTTCTTTTTTCTCCTTTCTGTAATCATATTTAACATCCGTATGACAAACAGACTCTGAAATACGTTTTGTGTGTACAAAAATATACAGGTTTATAGATGTGAGGGTTGTGCTATTTTTTTAATGAAATAAATTATGGCCAACGTTGTCTCACTATTTCAAACTCATTCTCGAAAATGTTTCAATCGATTTCTGCTGAGCTAGGGGAAGGGGTAATTAAGCATTTGTTTCAGCGCACACTAGCACTGAACTTTCAAATCAAAAAACTCTAAAGTTCCGTAATTGAAATTATCACTGTTAAGTATTGTTTAATCTACGTATACGTTGCAAACTTTGTAAATATTCGCCACTCAGATCTGATATCCGGCCGCAATGTTACTCCATTTTATCCCATGTACACATGTCCGTATAATGCTGAAGAGAATACCGATAAATGTGAACCCCGAGATGTTTTCTTTGCTGTTGTGTTGTTCCTTGACTCTAACCTGAGTTTTCTTGGAAATTTCTATGAGGAAATTAGAAAGCATTTCATTTATCCGTTTTTCGAAGTCTTTTATCATATTTCTTATTTTTCCTCGGGTTTTTTCTTACGATTACACAAAGCTTGACTGTCAATTTACATGTAGCAAGAGCAAGATTGTTTTTTATGTTTATTAATATTTTTATTTTTCTTTTATTCATTTTCAATACGTGTATATATATATATATATATATGAATGTGTGTGTGTACGTGTGTGCATGTGTTTGCATGTGTGCGCACGCAAATATGAATGTCTATGTATCTGTGTGCACATGTACACGTTCGCTGATTTATATATACACACACATATGCATATATATGTTTCTATTTCTATTTTTAGCGTAACAGCAAAACCTCAAGACACATTAAATTTTACCTAAAGCTCTGCGATCAGTTAACACTGAACCAAATTTCAGAAATAAATAAATTGATTGCGCTTGCTTGAGGATTCATAAATAGATCTACCACGACCCCGAAGGGCATTTCTGTGAATAGAAAAAATTAAGAGTATCAACACACAAATGAAATAAAGCGCTCGTGAAAAATTTATCCCTATGTCCGTATGCTGAACAAGCCAAGAGTTTCATTTTTGCGTGTAAGTCTGTTTACGCGTTTCTGAATAGAACAAATGAAGAATATGGGCAGACAAATTAAATAGCGCTCGTGAAAAATCGTGAAAAATTATCAGCTCTCTGTACGTATGCTGAACAAGCCATGATTTTCATTTTGTGTGTAAGTTTTTTTACGCGTCTCTTCTCTAGATGTGCGTGTTGTGTTGCGTGATGTGCTTTAGAAATTACTTTGTGACTAACTTTTTCTCAATACTTGATAGTCATTTACAACGGTGTGTTTCGAGCAGCTTCGGTATAGCGTTTTTTGTCTTTTTTTACTTTTGGTTCAAAAAATCATTTAGGAATTCCGAAGAATTCTCTAGTAGTATTTCAAAATATATATAAGTTGTCAGCCATCTCTTGGGACATAAAATATCCGTGAAATGATATTTTTGAATTAAATAGCCCATGGCAGGGTTAATCTATTTTGCAAGCCACGTCTGGCGTGTCTATTAATTAGTACGCCTAGTAAGGCTTACCTATTTGTGCGCCTCGCATAGTTTGTCTATTAGTACACCTCGTATGGTTTGTCTATTACAAGACTACGTATAGTCTGTCTATTAGTACTCCTCGTATAGTACGTTTGTCTAATGCCGTCTTCTATTAAGAAATTTTTAAAATACAATATGTTTGTCATGTATCTCATATGCCAACCTTTTTGGAAATATACGGTTTTTCTTTTCTTTTTTCTTTTCTTGTTACCCTGCATAGTGGAGATGCAGGTAAGAAAGGCAGTGTGCAAATTTTGCCTACCTCATCTCCATGTATATCATAATTTTGCGATTTGGAGCATAGTAATTGAATCAACCATTGTAATTTCGTTGAATTGGTGCATACTTATTTGATTCTGATCTATGCTTCGCAGGGTAGGCGCTGCCTACTTTGCCTACTCAGAAGACACCTGGGTAATCCCGTCATAAATGAAGGGATTCGATATTGTCAATATAGAAATCTTCCAGATGTGGATGCCAAACAAATATATCCATCCTAATAGTACACGCGATTAAAACATTAATGTGCTTGTGCACGGGTCAAACTCGTATCACAGGTACGGTCATTAACTATCCTATCAAGGGCGTGAAATGGAGACAGACCAACCAAAAAAGACAGACCAACCAATTGAATTTCTTCAATACTAACTTGAATATTGTAATAACGAAAGAAAAATTATGCGCAGGAACTTTGTATTTTACTGTATAAGAATAATCTACACTATAAAGGGTGTTTTTTTGTACGGACAAATTTCAACCATAAGTCTATGAAGTAAAAAAAATCGTTTTTTGCGAAGGATAAAATGACAAAAACTACTTAGCTTTCGAGTTACAGGGACTTCAAAAACATTAAAATTCAAAGTAGGATACCACTAGGGTTTGCATCCAGGGATCCCGAGATCCGGGATGATTTTTGGCTGAAATTTCCCTGTCCGGGAATTCCTACTTTCCCGGAAATTCCCGGGACATAACATATATATTTGAAGATATTAGCGAGAAAATAATTTAAAATCTTGCTGCTTAATATGATTAATCACTTAGAGAACTAAAGATAGGACTTTCCCCTATGTACCCCTATACCCAACAGAGAAAATCGCCACCAGCGCCGCCGGGACTCGAACCCGGGTTTGCCCGCACGGAGGCGGGTCCGAAAGCCACACGGCTATGGCGGTCCGAAAGCCCACGAGAAGAATTAAAATAACATAAATGTAATCGGAGTCACACTCGCACAAACTAATTTAAGTTTATAAATTTACCTTAACTATTCTGGCCACTTGGAAGTTGAACGCTGGACTTGACAATTCGAGTTTTCTGAAACGATTTCTTGATCTTTCATGTCTATGAGTTCCTAACTTTCTAGACAGAATTCTATAAAGTTTTCGTTTGCTGTCCGTGCTCTTGCTGGGAAACGATTTCATGAGCTCGATAACACTCTCCATTTTTAGAAAAGAAATAATTCACAAAATGTCAAGGAACACTTTTCTATTTACTTAATACCCACAAGTTTTGATCTTTGATGAGTCAAATTTTAGATGATGATCTGCTGTCACTAATGGAAAGGACAACCTGACACCACAACGCTAGTCATAAAACTAACGCAGTATGCATGGAGCAAGAAGACATCGTAATCCAAAGCGCAAATGCAGGAGGGATCTCAAAACAAACCGAGAGCAGGCCTCTGAGTCTCAAAAACATTTCGGGGCTTGGTCAGCAGACATTTGTAGTGTCAGCAAAGTGGACAGCTAGACGCCGTCTACTCACAAACATTTGTTTTGAGTCAGATTAAGAGTCTCATTTTAAATATGAAGTAAAGAACAGAATTGTTTCTTTCCAATATAAGTTGTACAGTTTCATATGCGAAAACTGAAATCTGTAACCCATCCGTTGTTTCTTAAAAGTTAAAAACTTCAACGAAACTTACCCATACCAATGCAAACGTCAAACTGAAAATCTGTATCTCCAAAATGCTGATACGATGGATCTAGACATTGGGCTGTGAGAAAGATTAAATAGTACATTAAAGTGCTTAGAGTAGAATTTGAACTAAATTTATTCAAAACATACAAATTAATTCGGCAGTTTTATACATACGGCGAGTGAGCCAGTAAAAATTTGCGGTTCGTAAAAATTTGCGGTTCAAAGCATGGTTCTCCCTCCTAAGAATGTATTCTTGAAACGTTCAGAAATTTTTTATTTCATTCATCCATCAATTTGACTCTTTAAAAAACAATACAATGGCCAAATTTTCTTACGTAAAGCTATTAATTTGTAATAACAAATGCAAAAAACCCGTCAATATTGAACTAGACGCATCGTAAACGGCTGTTGAAGTGAAATAAATGTTGGAAAAAGTACCCCAAAAATACCTTAGCATACATCCTCAAATAAGGCGTGGAGGTAGCGAAACAGTTACGTTAAGAATGACGTAAATAAAAGAAACGTATTAGCCTGTACGGAAAACGAAACACAAAAATCGTAGCGGATGCATATGCATAAACGCCTAAATCACCTGATTCAAAGACATGAAAAAAACAGGCAGTCAATAATGATTTGTTATGCACTGCCATAAATTACTTTATCATAAATATTTTCTCGTAATAGTCATTCAATCTAATTTTGGAAAATATAAAAACCAAACCAATTTTGTGAAAGACCATTTGATTGGTTTAACTTTCAAATAAAATGAAAACAAAAGAAAAAACAAGGTTACACAACTAATATCGACACAGTAACCGCGAGGAGAAACAAACAATGCGTTCAGGGTTCAACAAATTCTTGAAAAAGAAGTAGAAATTATGTTATAGGTTTTCTAGGGTTTAACGATAGTGCATAAGCACAGGACAAATTAAATATCCATTAAAAAGGCTTGAATAGCGATCAAAATATAGCTCGATAGAACAGAAAAAACGTAAGCTTCTATTGTCGGGAAATATTGATATAGAAAATGATATGACTCTGAGGTTAATTTTATTTGTTTTCAATTTCCCATGCCTTCTTTTGTCATGAAAGGGTCTGTTCATTGTAAGTGAAGTTGAGGATATTATTATTTCGAATTCTTAGGATAGGATGTTTTGACAACGCGCGAGATACGAGTCGGTAAACTTAAGTTTTCTGAGGGCGCGCGAGTCGGATAGGCTCAACGCAGAATTTCTCTATTTTTTCGAAAACCGTTGAGGCCGTGGTCATGTGTAGGACACCGTACTACTGGAAATGTTTCACTCTTTCATTTGAGAGTAATTTTAAGTCGATGGGTGCATCCGTTCGAAAGTTACGAGTGGGTAAACTTAAGTTTTCTGAGGGCGCGCGAGTCGGATAGGCTCAACGCAGAATTTCTCTATTTTTTCGAAAACCGTTGAGGCCGTGGTCATGTGTAGGACACCGTACTACTGGAAATGTTTCACTCTTTCATTTGAGAGTAATTTTAAGTCGATGGGTGCATCCGTTCGAAAGTTACGAGTGGGTAAACTTAAGTTTTCTGAGGGCGCGCGAGTCGGATAGGCTCAACGCAGAATTTCTCTATTTTTTCGAAAACCGTTGAGGCCGTGGTCATGTGTAGGACACCGTACTACTGGAAATGTTTCACTCTTTCATTTGAGAGTAATTTTAAGTCGATGGGTGCATCCGTTCGAAAGTTACGAGTGGGTAAACTTGAGTTTTCTGAGGGCGCGCGAGTCGGATAGGCTCAACGCAGAATTTCTCTATTTTTTCGAAAACCGTTGAGGCCGTGGTCATGTGTAGGACACCGTACTACTGGAAATGTTTCACTCTTTCATTTGAGAGTAATTTCAAGTCGATGGGTGCATCCGTTCGAAAGTTACGAGTGGGTAAACTTAAGTTTTCTGAGGGCGCGCGAGTCGGATAGGCTCAACGCAGAATTTCTCTATTTTCTCGAAAACCGTTGAGGCCGTGGTCATGTGTAGGACACCGTACTACTGGAAATGTTTCACTCTTTCATTTGAGAGTAATTTTAAGTCGATGGGTGCATCCGTTCGAAAGTTACGAGTGGGTAAACTTAAGTTTTCTGAGGGCGCGCGAGTCGGATAGGCTCAACGCAGAATTTCTCTATTTTTTCGAAAACCGTTGAGGCCGTGGTCATGTGTAGGACACCGTACTACTGGAAATGTTTCACTCTTTCATTTGAGAGTAATTTTAAGTCGATGGGTGCATCCGTTCGAAAGTTACGAGTGGGTAAACTTAAGTTTTCTGAGGGCGCGCGAGTCGGATAGGCTCAACGCAGAATTTCTCTATTTTCTCGAAAACCGTTGAGGCCGTGGTCATGTGTAGGACACCGTACTACTGGAAATGTTTCACTCTTTCATTTGAGAGTAATTTTAAGTCGATGGGTGCATCCGTTCGAAAGTTACGAGTGGGTAAACTTAAGTTTTCTGAGGGCGCGCGAGTCGGATAGGCTCAACGCAGAATTTCTCTATTTTTTCGAAAACCGTTGAGGCCGTGGTCATGTGTAGGACACCGTACTACTGGAAATGTTTCACTCTTTCATTTGAGAGTAATTTTAAGTCGATGGGTGCATCCGTTCGAAAGTTACGAGTGGGTAAACTTAAGTTTTCTGAGGGCGCGCGAGTCGGATAGGCTCAACGCAGAATTTCTCTATTTTTTCGAAAACCGTTGAGGCCGTGGTCATGTGTAGGACACCGTACTACTGGAAATGTTTCACTCTTTCATTTGAGAGTAATTTTAAGTCGATGGGTGCATCCGTTCGAAAGTTACGAGTGGGTAAACTTAAGTTTTCTGAGGGCGCGCGAGTCGGATAGGCTCAACGCAGAATTTCTCTATTTTTTCGAAAACCGTTGAGGCCGTGGTCATGTGTAGGACACCGTACTACTGGAAATGTTTCACTCTTTCATTTGAGAGTAATTTTAAGTCGATGGGTGCATCCGTTCGAAAGTTACGAGTGGGTAAACTTAAGTTTTCTGAGGGCGCGCGAGTCGGATAGGCTCAACGCAGAATTTCTCTATTTTTTCGAAAACCGTTGAGGCCGTGGTCATGTGTAGGACACCGTACTACTGGAAATGTTTCACTCTTTCATTTGAGAGTAATTTTAAGTCGATGGGTGCATCCGTTCGAAAGTTACGAGTGGGTAAACTTAAGTTTTCTGAGGGCGCGCGAGTCGGATAGGCTCAACGCAGAATTTCTCTATTTTTTCGAAAACCGTTGAGGCCGTGGTCATGTGTAGGACACCGTACTACTGGAAATGTTTCACTCTTTCATTTGAGAGTAATTTTAAGTCGATGGGTGCATCCGTTCGAAAGTTACGAGTGGGTAAACTTAAGTTTTCTGAGGGCGCGCGAGTCGGATAGGCTCAACGCAGAATTTCTCTATTTTTTCGAAAACCGTTGAGGCCGTGGTCATGTGTAGGACACCGTACTACTGGAAATGTTTCACTCTTTCATTTGAGAGTAATTTTAAGTCGATGGGTGCATCCGTTCGAAAGTTACGAGTGGGTAAACTTAAGTTTTCTGAGAGCGCGCGAGTCGGATAGGCTCAACGCAGAATTTCTCTATTTTTTCGAAAACCGTTGAGGCCGTGGTCATGTGTAGGACACCGTACTACTGGAAATGTTTCACTCTTTCATTTGAGAGTAATTTTAAGTCGATGGGTGCATCCGTTCGAAAGTTACGAGTGGGTAAACTTAAGTTTTCTGAGGGCGCCGAGTCGGATAGGCTCAACGCAGAATTTCTCTATTTTTTTCGAAAACCGTTGAGGCCGTGGTCATGTGTAGGACACCGTACTACTGGAAATGTTTCACTCTTTCATTTGAGAGTAATTTTAAGTCGATGGGTGCATCCGTTCGAAAGTTACGAGTGGGTAAACTTAAGTTTTCTGAGGGCGCGCGAGTCGGATAGGCTCAACGCAGAATTTCTCTATTTTTTCGAAAACCGTTGAGGCCGTGGTCATGTGTAGGACACCGTACTACTGGAAATGTTTCACTCTTTCATTTGAGAGTAATTTTAAGTCGATGGGTGCATCCGTTCGAAAGTTACGAGTGGGTAAACTTAAGTTTTCTGAGGGCGCGCGAGTCGGATAGGCTCAACGCAGAATTTCTCTATTTTTTCGAAAACCGTTGAGGCCGTGGTCATGTGTAGGACACCGTACTACTGGAAATGTTTCACTCTTTCATTTGAGAGTAATTTTAAGTCGATGGGTGCATCCGTTCGAAAGTTACGAGTGGGTAAACTTAAGTTTTCTGAGGGCGCGCGAGTCGGATAGGCTCAACGCAGAATTTCTCTATTTTTTCGAAAACCGTTGAGGCCGTGGTCATGTGTAGGACACCGTACTACTGGAAAGGTTTCACTCTTTCATTTGAGAGTAATTTTAAGTCGATGGGTGCATCCGTTCGAAAGTTACGAGTGGGTAAACTTAAGTTTTCTGAGGGCGCGCGAGTCGGATAGGCTCAACGCAGAATTTCTCTATTTTTTCGAAAACCGTTGAGGCCGTGGTCATGTGTAGGACACCGTACTACTGGAAATGTTTCACTCTTTCATTTGAGAGTAATTTTAAGTCGATGGGTGCATCCGTTCGAAAGTTACGAGTGGGTAAACTTAAGTTTTCTGAGGGCGCGCGAGTCGGATAGGCTCAACGCAGAATTTCTCTATTTTCTCGAAAACCGTTGAGGCCGTGGTCATGTGTAGGACACCGTACTACTGGAAATGTTTCACTCTTTCATTTGAGAGTAATTTTAAGTCGGGTGCATCCGTTCGAAAGTTACGAGTGGGTAAACTTAAGTGTAAAGTCGCACGAGGTGAACTCAAGAAATCTCCAGAAATTCTGTACCTAACGCCGTTATGAAGTCCCTCTGCTGCCGCCTGCCGGTCTTCTTTACCCTGTTTTTAGGGAGAAAGAGTGCGTTCGAGTTTCCGTTCGCGCGACTGGTCGCAATTTGGCACGCCGGTGTACCAGCTCCACCGGCAGTAAGAATTATTGCGTCCAGATATTAAAACCCATATATTTGAATATCATATGAGATATATGTGTACCATGTTTCAACTTGATAGTATAAATGTCATTTATATTGCTCCTCAGAGAAACATCAATGTACTCTGATTCTTATCACGAATGATTGAAACCAATTTTGCAACGTATAGTAAACACATGTTTCATGTTAAAAAAATCAAATACTCGTAGCAGACAAAGAACACGTAATTTGGAACTTGTTTGGAAATAAATTTGAACCCCTAAAAGGTTTCCTAATATGTACAAAACAGAGCCTGCTTTAAACAAAAAACTAGGTCTACTTTCAACTTCGTAAAATGCAATATTGAACATTATTCATTAAACTATGTTAACAAACTTGATCATGAATAAACAAATACTGATTAATTTTTATAATTACATTGTTATTAACTTTATTTAACCATTTACGGGGTTTGTCAACTTGTTGTCAGCGTAGGAATACATTGACGTCACTGAAAATTGGTGTTACCAACTGTTCTCAGAAATTGAAAATAAACATTTTCATTTTCTCCGTTGATTTTCCTACACTTTTAAAATTTTACACGTTTCAGTACTGTTTCGTTAGAACTTTAGTAATATACTGCAAAAAATTCTCTAAAAAGGGTATTAGTTCGACATCATAAAATCGTAAACTACTGAATACCTTTGCGTGAAACCATTAGTCACAGCTAAAGGCCAAAAACTACTAAAATAGGGTACACCAATTTTCAAAATTTTTCTCTAAAATTAAATGAATTATCTGTATACTGAACCTACACCAATTCCGAAGGGTTGGCAGTTTTGTAACTTCGATGGGAAGACAGTCACAGAAGGGATTGATGGTGTCGGGTCAAATGCTGCTTCATAAGGACCTGTGTCTTCTGCCTATGTTAATGCGTCTGTGAATAAATTGTTACGCCCGTAATTATTTTAAAAAAGTCTTTTAACCTTCACTCTATGTGATGCATATTTAAAAAATTATAATGAAAATCTACCGTTCGAGTTCAGCTGTTAAAATGCTTTGTGTCAACTACCTAGAACTTTCTGTGTTATTCTTGAGTTCCAACTTCGTTTTAAAGCAAAGTAACCTCCATCACGAGGAAACAAAAAAGTATATTTTATTTATAAACAGATTTAGCTAAATTACTGGTACATAAGGCTCACATACTAAAATAATTTAATAGTATAATATAATAGCCTAGCCCTTATACCTAGGGTCATTTTATACCATTGCAACTGTCAGTGTCAATAGAGAAAATTAGTTTTGATCATGTGTTTTTATAGGGTTTGAAATTATTTTGTTGAGAAAATGGTCTTTTGTAAGAAAAGAAGGTGGCAAATCATATTATGAGTTGGCGAATTATGTAACTATGTGTCAAACTTCCCAAAACTTCCCAATAAATAATAAAATTCAGTAGTGAACTGAGATAATGTAAAATTTAGATAATAATAAAACAGAATAGGTACTATAGTAGAGAATACAATCAATGTGAAGTTTAATGCAATCATGGAAAATTATTTGATTCCAAAGAATCACTAAAGGAACCCATTTAAGAACGTTTTACATGAATGACATTCTGCTCGCTGATGCGTTATTTTCGAATTATTGAACTTTGAAGTTGGTCTTTGCGCCCAAAGGAAACGAGCGCGAAACGGAATTTAATTAATAATGGGAGCTATTAAAAACGTAAAGAGGTTGGATCGTGAGAGGGAGGCATAGTTCTTCTAGTGAAAATTAAAAATAAAGCTTCTAACCTACCCATTAGGGTGACGACCGCAATTTTGTTCACAACGGCTCCAAGATGGCGGTGCCCATGGTGGTTGCCATCTTGGAGCCGATGTAAACAAGATTGCGGTCGTCATCCTAATAGGTGGGTTAGAAGCTTTATTTATAATTTTCACTAGAAGAACTGTGCCTCCCCCACACGACCCAACCTCTTTACCTTAGTAATAGGGGGTTAGCTTCTGTTATTAATTAAATTCCGTTGCTCCCTTTTGCGCGTGAAGGCCAACTTCTATATCAGCTCCAAGATGGCGACCACCATGGGCGCCGCCATTTTGGAGCCGATGTAAACAAGCTTGCGGTCGTCTGTCTACTGGGTGGGCTAGAAGCCTAATTTATAATTTTCACTAGAAGAACTGTAACTCCCCTTCACGACCCAACCTCTTTACGTTTGTAATAGGAGGTTAGCTTCCGTTATTAATTAAATTCCGTTTTGCGTGCTTGCTTCCTTTGGCAC
Source organism: Morinoia aosen (assembly GCA_030386875.1). Lineage (NCBI taxonomy): Eukaryota > Metazoa > Arthropoda > Malacostraca > Amphipoda > Talitridae > Morinoia > Morinoia aosen. The sequence goes on along the minus strand of CM059573.1, from coordinate 49,252,297 downwards.
GCAAAGGCTAACTTCAAAGTTCAATAATTCAAAAATAACGCATCAGTGAGCAGAATGTCGTTCATGTAAAACGTTCTTAAATGGGTTCCCTTGGTGATTATTTAGAATAAAATTATTAATTTCCGTGATTGCATTAAACTTGACATTGACGGAATAAAGTCCTTAATTTAGATCAAACGTTGCCTATCTAAAGCATGTTTAGTAAGTAAAGATATCGGTATATCTGAAGGATATGTCAGTTATCGATTTTCCAATTTTTGGTGCCTGAACCTAATTAATTGAATCAAAATAAACAAGTTTTCATCCATGCACTTTCCGTCTCAAATGAGTATTTTATGATTTATAGAGGCAAGTTTAGTTCCGTCTTTGATGACGAATGCGCTCGAATAAACAGCTACTCATAGATTTTCACAAATTTTTTTTGCTTGAATCATGGTAATAACATCAAAATAAACAACTTTTCTTCTCTACATTTTTTTCGTCAAATGAGTATTTAACGAGGTATAGCGGTTGGTTTGGTTTTGTCTTTGATGACGATCGCGCTGGAAGCAAGTGCGCATTGCAGTGTTGCTGTCAGACGTGCTCTTGTAATTACTTGCCGCTTCAAACACTAGAGTTGCGGTATGTCATTTACTGCTATAACTAATAAAATACTCATTTGAGACAGAAAGTGTAGAGAAGAAAACTTGTTTATTTTGACCTAATTAACTATGCTGAGGCATCAAAATTTACAAAATCAATAACTGACATATCCTTCAGATTTATCAAGATATCTTTGACACAGTATAGATTAGTATCTAAGAACAATGTTTATTTTAGCTGGAAAACCAAGAAGTTTTGGTTAATGTTGAATGTTTGCCAGTAACCTATATTTGAGTGTTTGGTGCCTTAACATTGTTCGTTAGATCGAAATAAATAAGTTTTCTTCTATGCATTTTTTGTCAAAAATGACTATTTTACGAGTTATAGTGGTATGATAATTTCTGTCTTGACAAAATGCGATGCAACAAATGCAATCAAATAAACAGCTACTAATCAATTTTCAAATTTTTGTTGCTTCAATCATGGTAATAACATCAAAATAAACTACTTCTCTTAACACTTTTTGCGGCAATTGAGTATTTTACAAGTTAGAGCGGTAGGTTTTATTTATTGCTCGATTGAGCTGCTAGAGTACCTTTTAATACTTTGTAATTTTTCATTTGCTCATCCTGCGGATTTTTAATTTGCCTGAACCCACTTCTAGGATCTTTCGCTTAATAACAGAATAGAAATTATCACCCAATACCTCTATTGCTGAAAAATAGAGGGAAAACGGATGGCTCTAAAGTAGTAATATTATTTATTTTAATGAATGTTGGAGATGAAGGACCAGAGTGGGACTGGAAGAGGTGGAAAAAAGTAATTGAGAGGCAAACAAACGAGTATGGATTGAATAAGTGAAAGCTTAGCATGATGCGGGAGCCTACACTAAACTGGTATATGCAAAAGTAAGAACCTAAGTGAGATTTTCTATGATGGTAGTTTTGGAAGTCAACTCTTGTTTGCTGTGAGATGCAAGTCATTGAGTGTGAAGAGATGTACATGGAGGTAGAATGAAAATGATAATAGGTTATGTGAGCAGTGTAATAGTGGAGGGAACAATTGAGCATTTTGTGCTTGAATGTAGTAAGTATGAGCAAGAGAGAGAGTTTTGTAAATGTGATGTTTGAGCAGTATGGAGAGAATGAGTGGTATGCCAGATATGCTGAAGATGATTGTAGTATGAGCTGTATTGTTGGATTGGTTCAGGAGTGTAATTTGAGGATCATTGAAGCTATGAAAGTTTTTCTTGTATGTATCTGGAGTAAGAGATAGTGACTAGAATGAGCCAGTTACATGAAGTGGGCTGTAATGACCCACCATGCCAGGGGATGGTGTCTTGACTCACTGGTTATCCCAGTGATGCTGTCTAATGGCAGTTTGTGACAAGGATTGGTAGATCCTAACTGGTTTATTGGACAAGTCTGGTACACAGGTGCTAAACTCCTTTGTGTGAATATTGTGAGTATTGAGGAGGGAATTGTAGGCCGTTACAAAGGCCCCAACGCTGTTGGCCCTCAAATTCAAGTTATTATCAACCAAAAACAAGGCAACTAGACATCTGTGTAACCTAGCAGCACCAATGTCTGCCAAACTCTTCATTACAGAGAGAAGGTTCAGATGTCTTAATTTTATCATACTCCAATCCCTTGAACATGAAATTTAGCTAATCCATTGGCTCTATACTAATTCTAGGAGACATTAATCTCTCGCATAACCAATGTTCCAAACAGTCAACAATAATTTGAGGTTAGTTTCAGGTTGCCTGTTTAAAAAGCTATCATAAAGCTTGAAGAGCAACACACTATTGAGCTGTCCCAACTATTTGCCATCCCAGTTAACTTGGCAACAAGTTGATCACTATGGATATGTTATTTCAAATTGATATCCAAAACAATTCTCAGGTCATTATGTCCATTTCGGTTCTAGCTTTGTAATTAGATATGCCTTGCATATCAATCCTGAAAGTCTTTTTCTCTTCTGGGAGCAGTGGATGTACTATGCGATGGCCTTCTTTCTTCAAATGTCTATTCATTCACATTTTATATCAAATTGAGATACTGCTTCCATTTACTAGTATATCGGTGTATGATAACAGCAACTTGAATTTTGCATCTATGCTTTAACTTTCAAGTATAAATTTTCACTGTTTCGTAGAATTATCTTAAAATACAGGAGAAAATATTGTTAATATTAAATAATTTCAAAATTGAAAGTCTTTCCATATTTTTTTTAATTAAGGGTTATTGTATGACATCATACCAATTAAAAATAATCAAATAAAAATATAATTGAAAGGTCCAAATAATTTTTCTGCCTAATTTTAAGGTTTTTGGTATGTGCCATCAGACCAATTCCATTCTAAAACTTTCATTTAGTATCTTCTATCAGGGGCATGGAATAGACAATAAGTTTACTCTAGCTATGTTTTTGTATCATGTTCAATGATGGCATATACTCCCAAGCTATTGCTGGCACCTCCAGATGGATGCAGTTAAGTTATCTCATTTATAGATGGGCCTTCAGGACTTGTATTTATTTTCCATATTTGCTTTGCTGTTTTCTGTTTTCAAGCTTTCTTTGCAGTTTTTTTTATCTTGAAGCACTGAGCCAAAGAAACATCCTGTGCATGCTTCTTCCATTTCCTCAGTCCATACTAAATGGGCCTTCCCTGTGCCCTATTTGAGATTGATTTTCTAGTGACGATTGTCTAAATCTTGTATGATGAAGAAATTTGAAATGTTTTCAGGCAGTTATCCTTATTTTGTAGACTTTTTGAACTTCTAGTATGCATCACTCAAAATCATGTTTACCTCAAGAGATTTTCTCTGCTGTAGATTTATGTGGTGATGTAGCTGTAGTTGCTTCATATTCATCTTTCTTGAAATGAAGAAACATGTTATTGAAATGGTAACTAATATGCTTATCAAGTTTTAGAATTTGTCCTACAACTTCTGAAGCATTGTCCTTTTGAGATAGTGTAAAAAAATACAATTTTTCCTTCAGATGAGCAAAGAATAGCATTCAATGTAAGTTAGCAACGTGAAGCCACTACGCGAGCATTTGAGAGAAGGATCGCCATGGTGGTGGCACAGTCATGCCGAAGCAGCAGTGGTGGCGGTGGGGGAGTTGGGGCCAGCATGTCACGCCTTGCCTCAACAGGGTGTGGCCTCACTCCGAGGGAGCTGTCTGAATGTGATGATTTGGTCACTGCGCTTGTCATAGATCCTATTCTAGGTTTTACATCTCATAAAATGGCAATCAGGTGAGTCATGTTTGATGTATTCATAGTTACTAGCAGGATCCATGGAAATTCTACAGAAAAAATCATCATTAGGTGGACCCGTGAAAAAATTTGGTCAACATTACCTAACAAATTCTAACCTAACCCATCCTAACATAACATATACTAACCTATCCCATCCTAACCTAAGCTATCCTGATAATATGTCAAACAGGAAAAATTGTGAATTCGTGAAAAATTTCATCAACATTACCTAACATTACCTAACCTTTGCTAACCTATCCAAACCTAACCTATGTTATCCCAACATATCAATGCTTTTAAAGGCAATTTTTTAATATAACACTCAGGAATTTGGTTACCCTGAAACCGCTAACTCGGATGAGGAGCGTTACACACGAACTTAGTTTTAAGCTTATTAATATATAGATACCATGCAGCTCTACTACTTTGTGTAGTTTCCAAAGTAGTCTTCAAGTGACCTATTCTTCTTAACAGATTCTTGATGGCAGTGTTATAAATTAAACTCTTATGTTTATGTTGTTAGCTGATTTTTCATATTCTTAATTCCAAGACTAAAAAGGATATGATTTTCAGCCTGTTTATTTCTTGACAGATATCGTCCTCTACACAACTGTCAGGCCCCATGCAAGAACATTGTGGAGGATTTCAAGGTGCACCAAAACTACACAAAAGCTTACAAGCAACTCATCTCAGGGGAATGGATACCTTACAAGGCTTACCTCAACAAGGCCAAGGCCTACCAAGTGGCATTCCAGGTCAGCTATGCTGGTCATCTGCACAATTTTGTACATCTATTTATGTGGGTGTATGAAAAATTTGTTCATGTATCTACCTACAACACTAGCTGCTAAGTATTGTGGTTCTATGTAGGTCATGCACACTTCAAGGTGCTTATGAGGTTGAGTGAATGCTTAAGTGCTATTTTTCAAAGTAGGTCCTGAAAAATTAGTATACTACTGAAAAATTTTCAGAAGCTGGCAAATTTCTTATGGTTTCCCATTTGTATCTGGTGAAGGGAAAGAATTTTTATTGCAATTACCAAGTCCATAAATTAGTTTGGGTGCTATGAATAGAATTTTCTTGTTGTTTGTTACTCCTGGCTTCTCTAATTTTATATGATTTTCCATTAGGTGGTTGTGAAGTTCAGAAACTATCATAGGGAAATTTAGTTTTTTATATATTCACTCTCAAATAGGTAAAATTACAATTTTTATAACGACACAATATTCATATTTGTTATTGTGTTTGATTCACTGTTAAAATAATATCTTCTGATGTTCTAATGTTTTGGGTCAAGTAGTATTGCAGAGTTCTCCACTGCCACATCATTTACCATCTACGTGTGGAAACACCAGCCCAACAATGGTTTTAAGGGGGCCCTCCGCTAAAAGTTAAATTTTTATCTGATTGGTCTGAAATTTGGCTACTATATGTATTTTTGCAAAAAAAAAATATTTTATTCATGTAACTTTTTTGATTTAGGCCTTAGTTTTTCTGAAAAATTTGAACTATTAGTTTTCTCAGTCATTTTTATACATATTTCAAAAAGATAGAAGTCAAAAAGTTTTTATGCTAGAACAAATTCAAAGACAATGTTGGAATCCTTGGAGTATTTGTAATTTGTAATCCGTTTGTTTTGTATATGAAACTTTTTTATATATATGCAATATTTTTCCAATACATATAATATTCCGAATTTTTAGTTTTGAAGTATGATAGAAAAATTAAAATGTACAAATTGGAAAAAAAGCACCATCAGTTTGTTAGAAATGTTCCAAGGATTCTATAACTCTTTGTTTTCTTCCTAGCATAAAAACTCAATGACTTCTATCCTTATGAATTTGAAAATAAGTGACTTTACAGTACAGGCCAAAAACAAAATTTTTTGTTGAAGTGTAATATAAAGGAAAATTTATATAATTGAATGCTGTTTTCATTTTTATTTTGATAATCTCCATGCATAACTTCATATTCACTCTGTGAATTCTAGTTTTCATGAAAAAAAAATATTTTTTCATAAAAATGTTAAAAAAAATTATCTTCTGTCTGATTCTTATGAAATTTGACTGTAATATGTAACTTTTGAAAAGAAACGCAATTTATTCCATCCATTTTTTTTATTCAGGCCTTAGTTTTTGGAAAAATTTGACATATTGTTTTTTATTCAAGTCCATTGGTATTGATATTTCAAAAGAATAGAACTCATTGAGTTTTCATGCTAGAACAAAAACAGACAGTTTTAGAATCCTTGAAACATATCTAACAAAAGTATTGTAGCAAATTTTTTTATTTCCCGTTTTGTTTTCTTTTTATATTGGGTCAAAAATGGGGTAAAAAATTCAAGATTTTGGTCCCCTTTACCCCTGGGGGGGATCTATTGTCCGTAGCGCCATAGAATTTTAGGACCGAATAGTCCACCACCTAAGGGTCCTTTTCCAATAAAAACATGAAAAATGAACATAGGATCGACAGGGGTCTGGCAGGGGCCTAGGAGGGCCCCCTTAACTAGACCTCTCTAATAACAAAATACAATAGATTTCCTTAATTTTTTTTCAGCAACCTGACTTCAATGAATTTTTGGCCTGGAAGATGTTGTGTGGGGATGTTCTTATGCTGCATATGACCTCAATTAAGACTTCAACTGGCTTGGTACCCACAGGAGCACGTGATGCGCTACCTGCGCGTGTACGACGTGAACAGCGGCTTTGAGGTGCAGATGTGCAACAGATACAGCATGGAGGGCAGGAAGGGAGCTAAAATTGCTGCTACTAAGAAATGGTAATGCTTTTACAAATTTGCATTTCCTCTTGTATACCATCGATAATTCAGTAAATTTCCCTCGTGACTTTGTGGTCTTCTTCAACCATTTAACGCCCACATTTTTATACTCATATTACCGTTATCACAACCACTATCACTAAACCGACACTGGCATAAGGTAGTCACTGTTATCAAGATGTGGAAGGAACTGCCACTCGGCAGTGAAGTTCAAAGGACACATTAGTGAACAAATTGAATAAGAAATACAAGATATTATTGTTATTTTTGAAAGAGGACCTTACAGTCCACTTGGGCGTTAAAGGGTTAATTTTTTTCTTTTGTTGTGTCATCTAAAAACGGGCAATTATACTTTAGTTACTCAAGAATTGAAGCTTCAAAATTGCTCTGTGCAACATGAAATAGTATGATTTTACAAAGATGAAAATTACTAGGCTGTTTATCAGACTATTATCAAAACATAAGGAAACGTCAATGTGTTGGCCTCATCAATTAATACTGTTATCAACGTTGAACAGCCTATGCATTGGATAGCTCTTGAGTCCTAAATCATTGATTATAATTATTTTATATCGTATGCTTCCCTTGTGTGAGGGTCTCTGTTGTCATGTTGAAAATTGTAATTGTTGTTGTCAAAAATTTGTCATGTTGAAATCTTGCAAAAAAGTATAACTAATAGTGCATGGAGATGAATCCTAGCTAACAAGTTAGGCTGCAATTCATTATTTTTATCTTTAAATAATTAGACAAGGGTGTGGGCTTGTCAAGTGGGGTGGTTGTCATGAAGTGCGTAGTAGAGTATAAGCAATACACTTGGGCAACTTGGACAACCTATGATGACTGAATTGCCTCTCTGCTCAGCAGTGAGAGTTCGGTCAGCTTACCATTTGTAGTGGCAGCACAATTTGTACCTCTTAATCTCTCTTGAGGCATATAATAAGATTTTAAAGTTAAGTATTTTTGTCTACACTGTGCCATGAGGACTGGCTCTAGAAGGTGGGGCGGAGTGTTACCTCGGCTATTGATAGGCTTTCAGGACTTATATCTTTTGTGCCCACTTCTTTCCATTTTTATGCCTTTTTTGCTATCTCTTCTTTGTCTTTTCATTTTTTTTTCTAACTTGCTGTTTCTATGCTCAGGGTATGTGAACACACTTTGTACATGGATTCCCTGTTCTCAACAATTCGTAATAAATGGTCCATTAGGTTTGCTTTCTTGAGATTGCCTTCGTTGTGGCTACAGAGTCTTGAAATGATAAAATTGCATGGTACTTGAAGAATCAAATAAGAGGTATAAGCAAGGATTGTTTAACGAAAGGCATGCACAGCTAATTTCCAGGCGTTGCTTGTAAAGACGATCCACTCAGGAGGATAAAACTATTGTATCTATGGAAATTAGCACTCCCAGGGGAAAATGTGTGAGAGCCCGAGCTGAGAGTTACGCAGGCCTTCTTTTTGTTCAAATAAAAAATTTTCAAGGACCACCTTTTCTCCGGTTCACTGCTGTCAGCACCTACTACTTTCTTCTTCAACTTTCATCTTGTTTCATGAACTTCTTTCTCAACTTCCTGTTTCTATGTCTTTCTGCATAGATTCTGCATTCCCTTATCTTCACACTAAATGGTTTCTTCCTCTCTTTGATACGCTCTTTTGTAGCTGTTAGGGAGGCTTAAACCAACATGTAATCTAATCGTGTGAAGACGATTCCGTTTATCTCCGTTAATTTTTAATTTGCGTCATTAGTGCTACTAATTAGTTTTTCAATGTTGTGCTGAACATAATTCATGGTAAACAATGATACAAAATTTACTTTAGAGGTGTTATTCAAAACTAGTTTTGTAGCTAAAGGTTAGGCAGGCCTTCTTTTTGTTGAAATAGAATGGGTGTTATTTTTTACCACTGTTCTGTTTTTTTACTACTGTTCTTCTTTAACTTTATACTTATTTCATGAACTTCTTCCTTTGCTTACTGTTTTTATGCACCTTGTATGTAGATTCTTTGTTCCCTTAACTTCATATTTAATAGTGCTTTCATTCTTCCTCTTTTTGAACATCTTCGTTGTGGTAAAGGGAGGCTAAAACTTTCTTATAATCAGTTAACTAGTTTTGTAGAATAGTGCTGTATATTATAGGGAGAATTAATGTTAAGCTCAACACTGGCTCCATGGCAGATACCTAAAGGTGATCCCTTTGACTTGGTAATGGGACGGCTATAGCCGTTGTCATGTGCAAAGGGGTAAAAAATGAGAACACTGTAGTTGAAATGGAAAGTAGTGCTAGCTGTGGGGGCAACCACGGTGTAATTGTTCATGTGTGCATGATTCTAAATAATGTTTCTCATGCAGGTACAAGAACGAGCAAATAACGTTCTTGGTGGGGTGTATTGCCGAGCTCAGTGAGGAGGAGGAAGCCCAGATGCTGGTGCCTGGCAAGAATGACTTCTCGGTGATGTACTCATGCCGCAAGAACTGTGCTCAGCTCTGGCTGGGCCCTGCAGCCTACATCAACCACGACTGTCGGGCCAACTGCAAGGTATGGCGATTTTCTTATTGAACTTTTGTGCCCGTAACTACATACTACTTCTGTATAGAGTGACAGTGCACTACAACCAATCAAAGAGTAATTTTCAAACGTCTTGAAAATGTTATGTATTACTAGTACACCCCCCTTTATTTGAAAGAAGAATGAAGGTGAAATGAAAGAAAGGCCGCAAAAAATATAAAAAATCAATCTCTCGAGAGTTATGAGGCCACGTGAACACGGCCCGTCAAAATATATAGGGCTGGAGCTTGTATCACAGATACGCTCATCACACACTGCAGGCTGGCTTCGGACAGACAGAGAGACGGACGGACGGACGTGGCTCTTATTATAGTTTAGATTGCACTGCTGATGTTCCAGTTTAGCTTGGAGGATGCTTGTGCCATGATCTTTATTAATTCATGGTATTCGCGATCCTATGGGAAGAATGCCACTAGTGTTGTATGATGCTTTCGTAAGAGACCTGATGTTCAGTTCAAGAGAGAACAGTAAAAATTTGGGTTTGTCTTATCTTTGCCGTGTTATGGGAGGTTCGGCAGAAATCACTCGAGTTGCAACATTTCTGACAAACTTCGTGCTCGTTTTGTATTTGCCCTAGCTGTTTTTTTTTTTGTACACTATGGCCTTATGAAAATACTACCGTTTTGCATTGATTGCATCTTCGTCTGCAGAAAACTGTAAATACGTTACACTTGCTGAAGTAACTTAATGGTTACAGAATTATTTCCATCCATTTTTTTGGTGGTAAATACTATTTATTACAGTATTTTCAACCTTTCACAATTTTATGATTAAAGTACTATAGATGAATGAATGAAAAATAATGATAAATTATAGAGGTTAGTATAGTGGACCCTCGCCACACGACATTAATCCGTTCCGGAGTTGGGATTATCAGGCGAAATCATCGTATGGCGGCGGGCAAATAGCATATCGGCATAATAGTGACGCCGCGACACTGACCATTAGCAGACCAGCATCGTAGTGATGCATGAGCGTGGTGTGAGGCTCGTGCAGTCACACGCACGCACACCGACCGCGGAGTTTCAATTTTGGAATTTATTAGCTGCGCGAGAGAAATTGTCGTTTATGCCTTGAGGTGGGGAAAAACTGTAGCAAGGGGACGAAAAAACTTTGCATTCCACTTCGTTGCGTGATAAAAATGTAACCTGGGGACACCGTAATTCGGGGGTGCACTGTACCACAAATGTTATCACCTTCGTGCGAACTCATTATCCCCTTTCTTGGCAGCTTAATACTGAGACAACACCATCATAGAATCCTTCAATTTATTTTACACACTTTGTGTTTATGTGCTACCAAAAACGGAATATTTCTGATCCCTATTTATATACTCAAACATAGACAAATTTTGAACCTTGTGCCATGCCGGGTGCAGTTCGTGGCGACGGGCCGCGGCACGGCGTGTGTGAAGGTGCTGCGCGACATCGAGGTGGGGGAGGAGATCACCTGCATGTACGGGGAGGACTTCTTTGGTGACAACAACAGCTACTGCGAGTGTGTCACCTGTGAACGGTGAGTTCTTCATAGTGCGACGTTCGAATCCTCAGTTCTTCATCGAGCAGCAAGTGGAACAAAATCTAAGGGGTTTGTTTTTTACCAAGCAATCATTGTAGCAAGATCTTTTATGCATGTTGGTGCACCTTAGAGAAAATGCTAGGTATGCGAATATCATCCAAATAATCTACCCCTCAGGGGGATACAACTATTGTATCTATGGGAATTAGCGCTCCCAGGGGGACAATGTGAGGGCCTGAGGTAAAGGTTAGGTAGGCTTTCTTTTCGTTAAAATAGCATAGGCTTTTGTTTTGTTACGGACATCTTTTTTCGGTTCACTGCTGTCCTGTTTTTTCAGCATCTACTACTTTCTTCAACTTTGATCTTGTTTCATGAACTTCTTTCTCATCTTACTGTTTCTATGCCCTTTCTGCATAGATTCCATGTTCCCTTAACTCCATACTAAATGGTGCCTTCTTCCTTCATCTCTTTGGATCTCATTTGTTGAGGATAGGGAGGCTTAAACTAACTAATAATCCTAATCCTAATAATCTAATTTTATTCATCAAGTAGTTGTTTGAGTAAGCGTTTTTCTTCCCAAAATGTTACTGTGGCATTAATTTTACTCCTATTTTTTAATGCCTGAGTATAAAAATAGTTTTTCACGTTTCGATTTTCATACATAGATTTGGATATGTTAACCATTGACTTAATTTTAATTTTCACTTTGTTGCAGCCGAGGTATGGGAGCTTTTGCGAGCAAGCAAAGCGAGACGGACAGTTCGAATGGCTATAAGCTGCGCGAGACGGACTTCAGGCTGAGGAAGAGCCGTCAGAAGCTGGGCGATTTGGACGGTGGCGGGAGCGACAGCAGCAACAGCGGCAAACCTGACCACAGCTGCCCAGGTGGCGCAGGCTCGCTGCGCCTGGGCGGGGTCGTGTCTAAACGCGGCCTGCGTTCCCGCGCCAGCTCCCGCGACTCGGACCGGTCCGACAGCAGCCGAGCGTCGGGCAGCGGCGGCAGCAAGAAGCGAAGAGCTGACAGCGCCGAAACTTTCAATGATCTCAAATCCTCGTATTCGTCCGGAAAAGATTCTAGCGTCTTTCCCAAAGCTAAAAGGAGGAAAGTCAGTCCACTCGCCAGTGAACACAAGCACAATGGCAATGTTGGGTCTGCTAGAAGAAGTGCTCGTAACGGCCTCAGGAAGTCTTTGGTTGCTCCTGAGGAAGAGTGCAACAACTCCAGTAACCCTGCCCAGGGAGTGAAGAAAAGGCTTGTGCAGCTCAGGAACCGCCGCAATAACGGGTCGTCCAGTCCTGTTACCATCGAGGTGATGGAGTGCACTGCCAAGTCTCTCAATGGTGTCCCCATTTCCAATTTTTCCCTCAATGTTCACCCAGGAAACTCGCGCCAAACAGACGAGGCTTTTAGTGACACTTCCTCTGAATACAGCGACACTTCGTCGGCACCTCCCAGTGCAACTGCTGAACCAACCGAGACTCCCGATGATGGTGCACCTGCTGGAAATTTTTGCAGCGATTCAGGTGACCGCCTCACTGTCATGACCCACGACAGTGACGTGGCTACCTACAACCAGCCCAGGCTGTCCCTCCTCGTGTCACCGCGACCTCCATTGAGAGGCAGTCGAAGTTTATCATCAGATGCTGAGAAAACTGTTACTCCCAGAAGATATGACTGCAAAGATCTCAGCGGCGACCATGACAACGACTATGCATATAATAACGATGACAATCGCCATAGGGAATTGACATCGGCATCGAACAGCGATTGTGAAGTCAGCAGAGATTCTGGCATCAGCGTGAGCAATAGGAGCGACAATACCAAGTCTTCCAGTACGTCTCGGCCGAGCAATTGCAGTAAAGGCTTGTGTCCTGATACCAATAGCTGCGTCGGCGACACCAATGTGTTTTCTAGAGGGGAAATGACCCCCAGTAAAGATGTATATGAATTTGAGGAAGATGACCTCATGACAAGCTCTCCAAATTTGGGACTACGTCGTTCCCCGCAATGTGGGTCTTCCCCGCGCACCCCCATCAGCTGGTGTTCTCATAGTGGCCCCATCGGTGACCCTGGGGATGTGGGGAGCAGCGCAGCCCCCCACGAGGGCGTGTTGCACCCCACATCTGGTGTGCCACCCCCCTCCTCCCCTCTTCCCGAACTCCTCCACCGACTACACCACCACCCCCAGCAAGTCGGAGCGCAAGAGGCTGCGCATCAAGCTGCGCAAGCTGCACATGAAGCGGTCGCCGGTGCTGGACGAGGTGATCGAGGTGGGCGACAACATTCCTGAAGACACGTCGGGTGCGTTGGAGCCCGAATACGAAGTGCTCACGGTGGATGGCCTGACGGGCGATGCGAGCTACTGCGGCACGAGTGACATGCCTCTCTTGCCCGGCGCGAGCACCTCCCGCAGAATGGATGCCACCGCCCCTGAGGCCTCCGCCTACTCCACCACACCGAGGAAGACGCGGCGGTCGAGCGCCTCGTCGGAAAACAACAGCAACAATAACATTAAAATGCACAGCAAGAACAACAGTAATTTTAGTAGTAGTGGTAGCAGTTGTGATAGTGTTAGTTTAAGCGGTAATTTAGACTCTAGAGAATCTACTAGTAATGCTAGTAATCCTACTTTAGGTAGACCTGGGGGAAGGCTTGTAAAAAAATTACGATTGATTATCGGTGGCGAGATCCGAACACGCACGATCAATTTTTCTTACTGAGTGTTAGTGTTCATGGGCATTTGAAAATGTTTCCAAAGAAATGGAAAGTGACACGTCATCGAAGAAATAACTCTCGTGTCTCAACGCCAGTCTGTGTTTGCTCTGTGGCTCTCACTCCAAGGATCTCGATACAACTTGTTTATTGAACTACATTCCAGCTCGTGGTGTGCGTCGTAGCCTGCATTTATCTTTCCAGCTTCAACCTTTGAGACGATTTAGGCGGCAAATTTCCTTAGTCTGACAGTTTCCAGCCTCTAACTCGGCTAAGGTACGCGATTTCTGAATTCCATTTCGCGCTTCTAGTAGCAGGTGCTTAGTGTCTGCAGGCTTTGAAAGAGAATGTGTGCAGTGCTTCTTGAAGAGCTAGGCTGTTAAAAACTAACAAATCGGTAGCCCTTGTAGTCTCCAGTAAAATATAGTTCATCACTGATAACCGTACATGTGCTTACGAGCGATATTGCCACTTTGAATTCAAGTGCAATTGTAGCTTGTAAACGACCATTGCTTGGACTAAGAGCGGAGAAATATTCCTGGGTGTTGGCTAACGTGGATGTAGGAAGTTACTGCTGAAATTAGTAGTTTTGTGTAGCGTCCATTTGTCACTACATAGTTCGTACGAGTGTTGGAAGAACAGAAGAAAGAAATGTCATTGTGCAAGCGACTCAATTGCAGGGCTCAACAATAATGAAAATATTAAGATATTAGGACTTCTGTTGAACGAAAATATGGTTGTTGTACACTGAAATCACGCATTTGGTTGCTCTATCTTGTACCCACCTACCATGCCTTAGTTTTACATTTCAGTTTTTTGGAGAAGTAGCTCGCTTATTCATGGTTTTTTGTTTGCTTTACAGATGCCACGAGTCACGAATGTTGCACGTGATCCTGTGTGTAGAACTGAGTGCCCTGCAACGGAAGCAGGCTGGAAAAGTGCACAGTTTACCATGGCTGAGAATAGCATGCGCTCAGAAGAGAGACGAATCCTGAGTGACCGTGATTATTGCCAATGCTTGCAATTTGAGGTAAATTGATGCCAGTCAATTAAAGGGACTGAAATGTGTGATGGAATTAGAGCCGAGACTTCATCACATGCGCTGCAAGTTTGGTTACAAGCACCAAGTGTTCTGACGCGCACCAAAGTTCCGTTTTATGCTTTACAGCGCAGCAGTGCTCTTCTATTTCATTGCAGTTGCGCTAGTGGCTAAGGTAATCACTAGCGGAAATGCGCTAGGGACTAAGGTATCATAGATGGTAGCCGGGATACGGGAACTAACGAACTAAGTAGATTATTCTCTCACGAATGCGTTATTAACTACCTATCAAATTAGTTCGAGGTGCGTGTGAGGAAATTAGAGTACTTCTCTTTATTTTTGAGTATCGAGTTATGTAGGATTTGAATAAGGTTCGTTGTGAAGAAAAATACGCACGTGAGTCCATTGTAGTTACTTGGGAAGTTTTTCCACTCTGTGGTCTTGAGTATCTTAAGAGAAATAAGAAAATTTACCTGGCTTGGAAATGAACATTATGGTAGCGTGTCTGTTGGCCTGGTTATATTGCGAAGGAAGGTATTGTTTGTGTATGTTCGTTATTGTGATTTCTTTACTTGTCCTCAGATCGATCCTTTTTGATCTTTTCATTCCTACTTGTTACTTCGATATTGCATTTAATGATTTCTCTAGGATTCTTCACTCGTTATTAAATGACGCTCTTTAAAGTTGATCTTTTCTCTAACTTAATTTTATTTAAAATATTGAGGCAAATAATTGAGGCATAAAGTAGCCCACAAACGCTGGTAATGAGGTGTTCATTTAATGAATGCAGTTAATGTCGAGCATCGAACGGTCATTGTTTTAATGAGGTTGGATGGACGAAAATTCTTTTATTGAAATGTCATTTTTGTTGCATCATTGGGGGAAAAGTTGAGGTGATGTGTTGACTTCATGCAGCCCAGCGACGACAATATGCGACCTCATTTACCTTAGTCTATTTTACTGGGGTTTCCGTAAGAGAATTCGGTTAATGCGTGCTTGGGTATTAGTCCTCCCAGGGAAAAATGTGAGGTCCCGAGCTGAATGTTAGATAGCCTGACTTTTATTGAAATAATACATATTTTTGTTTTGTTGAAGACTATTTTTCAGTTCATTGCTGTCTTTTTTACAGAACTTGTTACTTTTTTCTTAAACTTTATCTCGAAGCATAAACTTCGTTCATGCTCACTGTGTCTCTGCACTGAGTTTTGGGACTCAATTTTGTGTATGGATTTCCGGTTCCCTCAACAGCATACTAAATGACGCCTTTTTCTCTTAGGGGAGAACCTTCGTTATGGTTATGGGGCTCAAATTAACGTATAATCTGATTTAATTTGAGTATAATGTGTCGCTTCGTTGAGAACAGGGAAATGTAAGTCACGTGGCAGAGTTCCTGGAATTTTGACGGCTGTACCGTCCCAATGAAATTGTGACTTTCTAAAGTTTCCCTTGGAAAAACTGTTTTCTAAATTTTAATTTTGAGTCTTCATCGGATTTTTTCGTTTTTCACATTTTATGGTTTCTGAAATGGGCTTTAGGTGATCATGTATGCTGAGGTGCTAAAATTCGACTGGACTGTTGTAGGTTTTTTATTTATAAAAATTGGCATACAGTAATTCATCAAAACGCAAATAAGTTCAATCTTGGGTATAATATATGTTAATAACTACGTTGTTTGGTTACTGTCATTTTGAAATTTGCTTCCCGATTATTGGATGAAAACTCGCCCACAATCTTTGTGTATCGTTTACATTGAATTAAAAATTACCGTTCAAATTTTGCACACAACAACGCATACTTCACCGCGTGCTTTTACGTTCAATTTTGCTTCCCGTGGTACTCGTCAAAACTGTTACACTGCCGAGTCTTGGATTGCTATGGCATCATTTACGACGCTTCATTCAATGAAACACTGGCCTTCATAAAATATATCGTATTTTTGAATGGGGCAGATTAAGATTTAACAGAATTATTTGGCTTCTACCGATTAGTTGCTTTGTTTTTTTAAGTTTGAAAAATTTTACGTTACTCTGTACTGCTGATGGGTTGAAGTTTTTGTTGGTGTCTGGGACTGCAGGTAAGGTTTTGTTAAATTGTTGCGTGTCCTCAACTGCGTGTGACGCAACGCTGCCAGATTTCTTATGGACAAAATTGCGAATTTGGCCGTGTTCCAATTGAGTAAGCTATAATGATCAGGCAGCATCTAATCCTGGAAGATAAGATAATCTTGGTTATATTTTAGTAGTTCTATCACTAATAAGTTCTGGCAAGTTGGCGGTTATGAACACGAGTCCAACACGGCCCTAAAACTCAATGGGAACTGGGAACAAAGGTTCAATCAATGCTTTGTGAAGTAAAGTAAAGACCCTTCATGTGTTGCCGTGAACAGGATTATCTCTCACCTGGCGCTTCCTGAGGTATGTATCTGGTCATGCTGATGGTGTCAAGAGCAAAGCGCCATACGGCCACAACGCTCCCCAATTGATTGTGCCAGTAGTCTCTCGGCTTGTCAAAAATATTATCTTACCTTATTTCTCTCAAGGAAGGCTTGCATTCCGTGCGACAAGCCTGTTGCCACAGAGGGTTGCAGGTACGTATATTACGCATGAAACGTTCGCATAAACGATTTTCAGTTTAACGTTGAGATTCGACAGTAATGGATTTTCCTAAGCTTATTTCTCAACAAAGGTGTCACGTAGATATCAGTTAGGTATTTTTGAAAATCCGGCAACTGCTGAATTTTATTTCCGTATGGGTCTTCTGCTGATTTTTTGTTTTTCTTTCAAACCTACGGAAAGTGCACACTGCTCTTCCTCTTTTTTAGGTTCAGGCAGGGTGGTTCTTTCCTTTCATTCTTCTCACTCTTTGAATTCATTCTGCCGATAGCTTTCATTTTTGTTGTTTTGAGCGAGTTTCGTCGCATGTAACCTGAGGCATGAGAATTCCTTGAGCGGTTACTACACAGCACTATAATTGGACTCATGTGTACGTTATAAAGGCTCAAGATCCTCGAGGCGATCGTTATTGGCGCTGCCTCACGCGTGCTGGCCCGACCTTTAGGTCCACCTGCTCTCTCGTCGTCCACTTCATCATTCTTAATTCCTTTTTCCTTCCTCTTTTCTAGTCTAACCTTTACTTGTCGATTTTTCTGTCGTCCCTTCTCATTCTTTCCTAATTTATCCTTCTCAAAATTTTGACCTGCTTCTCAGTTTTCTGCCAATCTGGTCCTTCATTTTTTTTCTCACTTTTTTTTTAGATCCCATGGCTCTCATCCTTGACGTGCGAGTCTTCAAGGTTTTCTTCGTTGCGGTGCAACACGACTTAGAAGTTCAACTTTCTTGTGATATCAGTTATGTGTGATGCCCTCTGTGTGCTTCTGTTTAATTTATTTTTTATTCTTGACACGGTGCCCGAACTTCTGCGACAATTGTTGCGAGCTCTCGGAGCCCACAAGAAGGCTGCCTAATGAATACTTGAACTGGCGACGGCGATGTTGTTGCCGCCGCTAATTTTCTCATGATTTCGAAAACTGATATGAAATCACGAATATTGTTGCGTTACTAGCGACTGTGAGAGCAAAACGTTATTTTGTTTAAATAAATCATAGACACTAATTTCTCTCGCTCTAGACTAAAAATCAATTGACGATAGATGCTCCTGTTGCTTCCGGCGTGTTTCGACGTGAAATGATTCGTGTTCATGTACAGTCCCAATACGTCTGTGTTGCAGTGCCACTTCCATCTTCCGTGTGGCGCCACCAGCGTGCAGAGAAAGTGGTAATAAACGCAGTTTTCTAATTAGGTTTTCCAGTATTCTAACATGTCTTTGTTAAGCTGTTGTTTTTCTACTATGAAACTTAATCTCGTTAAGGTGAAAATAAATTCAATTCATATCCTATTTTGTTTATCATTACGTTCTTGTTTTTTTTATTTATCAGGAAATTATTTTTTCCTCCAGGTAGGACAAGATTTTCAGTGACAGTGCGACTGACAGACCGATCAGTTGGATGCGTCGGCTCCAGCACCGGGTCTTGTTCGCTGAATGGCTCTTGAAAGATTTTTGTCGAGAATTGACTTGTAGCGTTGATTTTTTTCGAGATTTATTTACTCCGAAAATTGTTGAGTACCTTGTGCAGGTCATTCACATCACCGTTACCATCTAGAGAGCGTGCGAAAGTGAGACGAAGTGATAAAATGCGGACGGAACGTGAATAATACACGTAGTATTCTAAAAAGTACCCATGTACTTGAAGCTTGAACTATTTATAATGTTGAATAAATAAATGAATAATTGCATGATTGGTGTCTTAAATTACAGAATCGAAGCTACTTCTTCCTGCGTTGTATTATTTTATTTTTAAGAATGCATGACTTAAATGAATTGCGACTTGGACTTCGGGTGCACTGGATTGAGCGAGGGGTTGTATTTAAATTAAATTGTTTTTGGAAAAATCTCAGTGGAATGTATTTCATATACATTGTAGTATGTGAAGCTTTAAATTATTTCATTAACATTTTTAAGTGTTAAAAAAAATTACGAATAACTTCTTGTCTCAAATTCATTTAAATTCAAAGTTGCGTACGATTTCATTTAGATACATCCCATCAATCGCGTGAATTAATTCTTGCACGTCTCGGTAAGGCTGTTATGTTAAGAATTTATTTTTGCAGTAATTTATTGTTCCCATGGAATAAGTAGTGATTTATCCATGCCGTGTTGTTTCATTTTGTGTTGGATCGGTGCGAGGGCGCGTTGGTTGCCTGTGCTATGTTTCTGTTGCAGACCTCATTTGTGTTATGTGTATTAGTTCTCTCTACTGGACACTGCGAGCATTGCAACATTACAAATGTCAGGCTTACTTGTTTCCTTTGCCTTAATCTGCGGTGTCGGAAGTGTTCAGGCTTCCGCGGGTGTCTAATTTCAGTGATTTCTGAATGTTGATAATTTTTGCCGTTTCCAGGGATAGAATAAGCTATAATTTAGAGGGGCATGGGATTGGCCATAGGTCAAGGTCAGTTAAGTTAATCTGTTTTGTGCGCTATGATCTGTCGCCCTTAGGGGGAGATGTTAGGTTGCCTCAGCTGTACGCAAGCCCACTGGATTTTCTGTTGTACTTTCTATGCTGTCTCTTCTACGTCTTTTCTTCCTTGCCTTCCTAACTTGCCGTTTCTACGCACAAGATATCGTGTGTACAAACACTTTGTGCTTAGATTCTGTTATCGGCTCAAAGCGCACTGCGCTGGTAGCCCGGTAAAGGGCTTCAGCACGGGCAAGGCGCTCGGCTATTAGAGGGTGGGCAGCTGAAACCCCTGGAAACTAGGCTGTACTCCCATGCAAAATCCATGTAATTTCTCTTGAAATGCTTCGCGAAAGCGGAGGGGTCGACTTTTGCTATTAGCGGGCGACCCCGGTGGAAAAGCGACCTCAAACAATAATAATAATAATAATCCTCATCTCAAACCTAAGGTCCCCTTTTGTCAGAAAACGTCTTTGAAAATGTCACGAAGCCTTGAACTAACTCCTACACTAATATTATAAAGTTTGCCACTACGTGAATTTTCGTTAGCATGGCAGTTCAAGTTTTTATACTAGAAATTGATCCACTCGTTGGCTTCTCTGCAGTTAAACATCTGAAATTCTTGAGAAATTTCTAGATGACCATATCTAGCGGAATTTCATTAGCGAAAGCTTAAGGTAGCTCAGATCCTGATACGAATCTCCCGATTAGATAACCGCGCTCTGTGTTAGAACACGTTGAACTCCAGAGGAGGGCCGTTCTGTAATGAGGGCATACGGTCGACACGTATTGAGTTCTGTACACTGCACATTTCCGATTTCGTGTCTGAGAAGCCACGAGTAACTTGCTCAGCTTCAGCTTTGACCTGAAGAGAAATTATCCCCGTTTCCTCCCGTATGTTTTACTGTCGTCACCTGTGTTGGCTCATTCATTGTTCCTAAGGGATAGTGAGGTCCGGAGCTGCGAGTTACGTAGGCACTTTTGGTAAAATGGATTTTTTTTTGTAATGGCATTATTTTTTCATATCGCTTCTGTCCTGCTTTTCAGCACCTCTGAATTTCTTCAACTTTTATCTTGTATCGGAACTTTCTCGCCTTATCGCCTTAATGTTTTTATGCAAAGGGATCTTTTGTGAGAAGTTAATTTCCAATAAAGATAATACAATAAAACATTGGTTCTTTAAAATGTCTTAACATGAAGATCCGTAGGTAATATGCACACATGGGTACCGTAGTACCGATGTCAATATTCGAAACAAATGTTAGAAAAAAAGCAGGGAACGATGAATTATGATGCGCAACCTAGTTCGACGGTGCATGTAAATAAAAATTGAAAGAAAAACGGTGACGACGGATTGTTCTAAACTTAAATTAGTGCTCACTTTCATTGAAATTCCAGCTTTAGAACTAGCGATATTGGGAATTAGTATTGAAAGTTGAATGGGTGGGTTTCAGTAATTCTGGTTCTAAGACTAAGAGGTCGATATTCAGAACCATCTCTTCACTCTTGTGAATCAACTAGTATACCAATTATCAAGCCCGGCGGAAATGGAGTATCTTAATTTATATATGCTACGCCAGTAATACTGGCACAAGAAAAAAGAAAGAAAGAAAAACGGTTTATTTCCAATAGAGATGGTACAAAAGTACCATCATTGGTTTTTAAAATATCTTAAATTTAAAACACTTAGACGATACACACACACGAGTATTGTTAAACTCGTGTCACTAGTCGAAAAGAAATGATTGAGGGCAATGTACTCCTAATCTAGCTTTTAATCTACATTTGATAATGCATGTAATGATAATTATAAGAGATAACACAATTTCATGGACGATGCATTTTCATTGTGGGGTGAAAACACTTTTGACAGTTTACACGTACATGACATAAAACTTCGCAATTCTTGACGCCAGGAAATAATACATGAAATCGCTTGTTTCGGCCAATGTTCACAAGTGTCATTTTAAGGAAACATAAAAAATGTATATATATAAATATATATCCATATACACACATACGTACATATACGTATGTGTGCATATATCCATACACACACATACATATATGTACACATAAGCATGAGGACCAAGAAGATTATAAGTTTTGTATTTCTGATTCAACAATTTTAACATAACGGTCATTGGTTAATAAGCATTTTATTTAAATATAAATGGATGATCGCACAACAAATGTATAGTTTTTACATGAATGCTTTACAATAATAAAGTGATGACGAGTTAGGTAATGTTACAATTCGAGAGTGCACAGAAAAAAAACATTATCTCTAGTAAAATGCTAATTGTCAGTCTAGTACACACATATGTGCACGTATACATGTAAATATATACACATTCACACACATACACCAAACTCGTAAGCATACACAAATGCATTTCTGTGCATCGAGGCAATACGGAGTAATACGCATTATAATACATGCGCATTCTACAGAGTGTCATACGCATAGCGTGCACACGTACACATATACACAAGTCAGCATGTGCGCAAATATCAGCGTAAACTAGTCAGTATAAACCAGAATTCCAATCGAGGGAAACGGAGAAAATATCTTTTATTACAGCATGAATTTTATAAAATTTCGTACTAAAACTAGTGGCACAAAACGGTCTACCTAAAGTCAGAAACATGAAAACGATTGTGGGACGTAAGAAAGAAAACATTAATGTCCTATAAAGGTTTCATATTAGAAAAAAATCACATCATCTTTGAAATATGGCGCAAATTGTCGGCAATTGATAAGCAAACGTAGGTATCACATTATTATATGCATATAACTATAAGCAGAATAAGCATATTACTGCAGTATAAATGGATGAACACACAACGAATTTGTTTTATTTTTTTACATGGATGCTTTACAATTTCATATTAGAAAAAAACACATTATCTTTGTAATATGGAGCAGAATGTCTGCAATTGATAAACACACACACATAGGTACCATGACGGTCTAGTTTGATGCTTGCACAGAAACGGAGAGGAATGACATAAAATGCAACCTTCGACTGGTTTTTCTACTCTAGTGCACACAGGTGTACGTGCACATATACACACCCATATGCACACATACACCTATATACGTACACACATATACAAGTAAGCATGTTTGCAAATGACAACGTATAGCGGTCAAATCACAATACCTACGCATACTTCAAAACTGTTGTGTGATGTCTTGAATTATAAAACAATGAGCGAGGGAGATTGTTTAGCAATGGAGATACCAGGCAAATGAGATTCGTCAGTACTTATTCAGTATGTTCTGTAACTAAGAATTATTTTTGAGACACAAGATGACGAGTTATTTTGGCTTTAAATTCTCTCGGTCTTTGCAGGACTTTAATACTCAGGGGAAGTTTGTTCCACAGTAAGGCGCCTGATAAGGAAAGAGCCTTCTGCCCTAAGTGAGATGAACGATAGTTGACCAAGACATTATTGTTTCTATTCGGTTTTTGATTGGTTACAGTGGGTGGATGGAAACACACTATCTCAGCATTGCTTTGAGGAAGATATAACGAGGAGAATACGTATTGTCAACAGTGTCAACAGTGTCTCCGTGAAGTGAGGACGTACTTTGTCTTTGCTCGGAATCAAAGTGCACAATTGGTTAATGAACATGCATTTCTAACCAAAAAGAGTGCTCACTCAGACCATGAGAATCTGAAAGTAAATTTCATCTAACCAAAATCCAAACAATCGAACAAAAAGTGTGATATTCCCTCAAAATAGCACTCAACCCTTGCTTCTTTTTCGCAAGTGTCTCCTTTCTCACAAGATGGCGAACAGAAAGGCAAACAAGAAGAACAATGAGGGTACGCTGGAGCTTGACTGTCCAGACATACAAAACCTGTCAAAACCAAATAAGCAAATGGCCTCCATCATAATTGATCACTTTAACTCAGTAATGGAGAAATTTCAAAGTGAAATTAGTGACATGAAAACGATGATTGAAACACTAACGAAAAAAGAATCAAATCAAAAGGCAGTGATTGAAGAGCAAAATAAAAAGATAGACAGGCTAGTCTCCCGTCTAGAGCAATTCGAAAGGAAAGAAGAACGGGAAGAGTTGGAAAACAGAAAATGCACTCTGGTTATCACAGGGGAACTACCGCAATCACATTCTGATGAAGACTGTAGACAGACTGTGCGGGAGCTCCTGAAGGACCAAATCAACGTCAGCCTTAGTAACTCTGACATCACTACAGCGACTAGACTGGGTAAAAAACCTGCCCCTGGAAACGTCGATAGGAGAAACATTACCTTTGAGCTACGACAATACGAAAAGAAACAAGAAGTTTTGTCAGCCTGCCGAGTGACCAAGCCGAAATTCTACGTGAACGAATACCTCATCCCTTCGCGAGCTAATACACTCTGAGATTGGCCAAACGAAAATTTCCCGACAAAATAGGTCTCGCAAGAACTCTGGATGGTAATATCAACGTCTACTCTCCTCGGATACCTGGACAAGAAACTCCTAGACCTCACACCATCAATACACCTGAATCACTTGACCAGTACTTACTACAACGTGTCGGCAAGTCCTCAGAAGAAATTATTCGTAATTAGAGACTTATGTACTGAATTTAATAGCATTTTGATCTCTGTCCACATGATTTCTTTTGTTTTCTGATAGAATCGCCTTTGGCTCTTCAAAGCAACCACGCAGAATTTGCAGCTTTGTTTTACTGCTCACTAAATTGTTTTTTTATCTACTTTTTCTCATTATTCATAGAAGGCTCATGCCGGATTTTCTACTCTGATTTAAATATTATGTTACCACCTGTCTCAAAATCTGAAAATAATCTAGATACTCAAGATCTTTATATTAATTAAATAACTTCGCTGTCACTTCGATTCTAATCCACTTCGTTCTTTGCTATATCGTATGTGTTATATGCAGATACCACTGGTATGACAGCCTTGTAACTACACTATTCGCAATTTATGATCTCTAATGCTCCCACTCATGGACTGAGTTAGCCATCTCCTTATGAAATCAGTCTAGATTTTAAATAATTTTAGACTAATAATCTCTGTGTGTTTTAGTTTCTCTCTATTTCTTAAATTTTACTATAAGTAGGAATGTCTTTACTTTTAACTTGACCTTGTAGTCTGTATCATCTTCTTTATTTTTTACGTCACATTTTACTTACTGTTTCTTAATCTTTATGACTGGCCATGTTGATATTTTCGATGATATTGATCCAGATCTCAATCATTTGAATAGACTGCATCCAAACCTAAATGAAACTGGGAATTGTAAATACCTAAATATTAAAGAATTCAATGAATCGATGAGAAAAACCTGTAACGATCTCTCAGTATTATGTTGGAACTGTAGGTCCATTTATCCGAAAATAGATGAAATATCTTGTACTATCACTGAGCTAAACAGCAATTTTGATGTTCTCAGTTTCACCGAAAGTTGGCTAGATGACTCAACTAAAGACCTAATTCAAATTCAGAACTATAATAGCCATCATTCACTCCGTAGCAACAAACGTGGTGGTGGCATCAGTACGTACATATCTAAACACATATCATCGAAAAACATTATAAGTGCGACTATGAATCGTGAACATATTGAGACTCAATTTATAGAACTAACGAAAAATGGTAAACGGATTGTACTTGGGACTGTATATAGGCCCCCAACAGCTTGCAACATTTCTTTCCTGAACGAGCTTCAAAGCATAATATCTCAGTTTAACAAATCTCTATACAATGACATTATAATTTGCGGGGATTTCAACTACGATCTTCTTCAATATGAAAGCTGTGAACAAATCTCAAACTTCATAAATGTTTTTCAGTCTAACTCCTTCCTTCCAATCATCACGAAACCTACGCGTATTACATCCGAATCTGCCACGTTGCTCGATAATATTTTTATGTTAGATCCGACTGATTTTCTTACAGGAATAATAATTTCTGACTTATCTGACCATTTTCCGGTGTTTCTCATCAAGAAGAATGTCTATAGTCCCTTCAACAGCCCACATGCTGAGACTTTTTCATATCGTTGTATAAACGAATATAACTTGGGGACAATGCGAACTGTTCTAGAAGAATTAATGCCATCATTGGACATCTATGAACTAGACAATAATGCGATTAACATTGACCAAGCAATACTAAAACTAACTGAAACTATAACGACCGCATATAACCAATGTTGTCCAATAATCACCCGCACAATTACGCCGAAAAATAGACAAAAACCTTGGATTACTGAAGATATCGTGATCAATATAAAGAAACGTCAAGCATACTTAGCCTTACTATACGAAGGACGAATCTCTAGATTAACGTATAACAGATTCAGGAATCATGTGACAAATCAAATACGAACATCGAAACAAAACTACTTTACGCGCAAATTCACTGACTACAAAACTGATATTAAAAAAACTTGGCGCCTGCTTAATTCATGCTATAGACCGAATAATAACGCTAAAAAAACGATTGAATCCATCGTTCACGAAAATGTAAAATATCATGATAAACAAGATATTGCAACAGTGTTCAACAACTTTTTTATAAATATAGGAAAAAATATAGCCGATAGTGTCGTTAGTGAACCTACAGACCACTTGCAATACATGGACCATGTCCGTGAACACAACTCTTTCTTTTTCCCGCCAACTAACCCCTCCGATGTAATTACATGCATAAACAACTTGAAAAATAAATCAAATGGATTAAATACATTTTCAGCTAAAGTTCTTAAGGCTATTGCTGATATAATAGCACCGTGCATATCTGATATTATCAACCATTCGCTTTCTCGAGGTATCTTCCCCAACTCTCTCAAAACTGCCAGAGTCACCCCTATTTTTAAAAATGGTGATAAAAACTGCGTTAATAATTATAGACCTATCTCTGTTTTACCAATTATGAGCAAAATATTTGAAAAAATTGTGTATAAAAAAGTGTATTCGTATTTTGAACAAAAATCTTTTCTCTATGACGGACAATTCGGTTTTCGTTCTAAGAAATCAACGACACAAGCTGTATTAAATCATTTACAGTACCTTTACTCTAATATAGGTGAAGGAAAGCTTGTTTTCTCCGTTTTTCTTGACTTTCGAAAAGCATTCGACTGTGTGGACCATAAGATATTACTCTCGAAACTACACTGTTATGGCATTCGAGGAATTGCCCATGATTGGTTCAAATCATACCTAACAAATCGGAAGCAATACGTTGTCGTTGACGACGCAAAATCGGACCCACAGACAATTAGCCATGGAGTTCCACAAGGGTCTGTCCTAGGGCCTCTCCTATTTCTGATATTTATAAATGATATTATCAAATCAACAACATTTTTCAAATTCATACTTTTTGCCGATGACAGCACGCTTTCTACGGTCCTTCCGAGCCAAAATCCCGCTATGATTGCGGAGAGCATAAATAATGAACTCCATAAGGTTTCATTATGGCTTAAAGCTAATAAAATAAGCCTCAACATCGAAAAAACAAAGTATATTACATTCTCATACAAGAAAAGCATATCTCTCCCACACATAAAAATTGGCGAAGGTGAAATCGAAGAAACCAACTCATGCAAGTTTCTGGGCATCATAATAGATAAACATCTGACCTTTAAAGAGCACATCGCTAATATTAGTTCTAAATTATCGAAATCCATCGGAATCCTGAATAAAGTTAAAAATTACCTGCCTGAAACAGCTTTACGAATGCTCTACCGAACGCTCATTTCACCATACTTGCAGTACGGAATAGAAGCATGGCACGGAACTGATAAAAATAAAACCAATATAATTTTTACTCTGCAAAAAAAGAGCAATCAGAGCGGTAAAGAATCTAGAATATAATGCTCACACAAATGATTCATTCAAAAATTTACAAATACTTAAACTTCCAGATCTCTATAAAATCTCCATTTGTAATTTCATTTACAAAACATTAAGAAATGATGGCGACAATAGCCTGAAACTATTATTAAGTGCGCAAACTGGTCATCACGACCATTTAACCCGAAATAGAAGTAAATTCATGCTTCCTTATTATTCAAAGGCCCGGTCGCAACACAGTATCCTCTTCGTTGGAACTAAAACTTGGAACTCAATACTTGCGGAGATCCGTGATAGTAATTCTTACAAGTTATTCAAAAGAAATCTCGAGACTCACTTCCTATCGGAATATTAGTCATGTAAGATCACCAAGTCAAATCTTGTCTCCAACATGACTGTTTCCAATAATGAAATTTGCCATGGGTAATATGTAATTCGCCTTCAGTCTGCTGTTAAATCTTTTATCGAATGTACTGTTAAATATAGTCCACATAGCCTATATTGTAAAATGAAATATCTGATATCGATTGAATTATCTCACTGATCAGTCTAATGTGAAACTAGGTTAAGTGATTTAGGTTAAACATTATTGTACACCTTAGAATAATGTTGATGGTAGGATGCCCCAGAAGTCGCTGAACTTATTCGGGCCCACAGGTAGCTATATTCAAACTTGTCCATTGTACTAGACTTAAGAAACATTCTACCTCTGTATCTCCTGTGGTAAAGAAATTGTTTAAATTGTTTAAATTGTTTATTGGGCCTTCTGCAAGAGGAGCCTTTCTTGGATAGGAATCCAGCCGAGTTTATTGAGGAGAGGGGTTACGTGATCACTTCTTTTGAAATTACCGTTGCATACCACCTTGGCTGCAAAATTCATGCATTTTTGTAAGTTCCTTTGAAGGCATTGAGGTAAGTCTTCCCATACTAGGCTGCAGTAGTCAATGCGCGATAACACAAGGGATTGAATGGCTAATAATCTGGATTTTTCGTCTAGCATACTTTTTATACGATGAAAAAACATTAAAGTTCCGTAGATTTTGTTGCAAGTAGTCTCAACGTAAGATTTGAAGGACATATTTCTATCGAACCAGATTCCTAGATTTTTAACTTTTTCTGATGCATTAATTTTATCATTTCCAACTGCAAGAGTAAGATCTGAAGTTTTTTTAATTGCATCTTTTGATCCAAAAATAATGCATTGCGTTTTATTAGCATTTAGTTTCAGACCATTTCGGTCGTACCATGATTTCAGGCTAGTCAGTAAAGTTTCGGCTTTAATTTGCGTCTGTGGTATTTCCGATACAGAACTTGTTATTGCAATTTGAACATCATCTGCATACATTGAAATCCGTGTGTTAGAAGGCATTGGAGGGAAATCATTAATGAAAATAGAAAACAGTAGCGGACCAAGAATGGATCCTTGAAGAACACCAAAATTGTTTTGAATGAATGGGGACAATTTGTTTTCTATGCGGACTGCATGAGATCGATTTGACAAGTAACTTTCAAACCATTGCGTGTCTATTCCCAAGTTCAGTATTTTACGTAGAAGTCTTTCATGTTCGACGCTATCGAACGCCTTAGAGAGATCGAGTAGCAGCAAGAGTGTTACATTCTTTTGATCGATGTCACTGTATATTTTTTCAGATATATTGAGCAGAGCGTCGTGAGTGCTAGTATTTCTTCTATGGACATATTGATTTTGGTGGAGTAGATTTGACTCGTCCAGGTGAAATGACAGTTGGTTTGTCACCACTTTCTCCAATAGTTTGGACATGACAGGCAAAAGACTGATGGGCCTGTAGTTTGATGCTGTATTTAGGTCACCACTTTTATGCAACGGTCTAATAATGGAGTGTTTCCATTGGTTTGGAAACGTGTTGGTTACTATTGATGTATTAATTATCAGACGAATCCATGATGCTGTAACAGGAAAACTGTCTTTGATATATTGAAGACTGATACCATCATGTCCAACTGCCTTTGTGTTTTTTAGTGAGTATAAGATGTTTCGTAACTCCGGTAAATGGACAGGGCGTGGTCTCCACTTGACATCAGTCCTCGAGGGTGCAGTGGGGCATGAATTTTCAATTGTCGTTTCATCTGGATTGGTACACACCTCACTGAAAACTTGAGCCCCTACTTTTGAAAAGAATGTGTTGAAATCCGTGGCTGTTGCCAAGGGATTTTCAAAATTACTTATGCGATCAAAATTTTTATATGGGGCTACCTCACTAATGATTTCCCGAGTTCGTTTCGGGTTATTTTTAGCCGTTATCAGTGCCTGGTGGAAGTGAGTTTGTTTCGCTTCAGTGATTTTCTTTCGAAGAATTTTTTCATGTTCTTTATATATCTCGTATAAGGTACTGTTTGATCTATTGTTTTTGTACTCTCACAAGTTAGCTTTCTTTATTCTGCTCATCTCTTTAACTTCGTCAGTAATCCAAACAGTCCGTTTTGGCTTGGTTTTTTTGGTGACGTAAGGTGCACATTCGTCGAGAGCTGCTGTGAAGTTCTCGTTGAAGATTGACACTTGAATGTCAACATCGTCAGATTGCATCATTTTCTGGAATTCGGTAGACCTGTCGAGTAGTTTTTCTTGAAATAGTTCTGCTGAATAGTGCCTTTTCGAGCGATAGGTCATTAAGCGGTATTTTTGTCTTTCCTTTGCAATATTAATTTCACATTCTATAGAGTGGTGATCGGAAATAGAAAGTGATATTACTGTACTAAGTATTGCGGTGGGATTATTTGTGATTGCTAGATCGAGGAGAGTTGCAGAGACTTTAGTAATGCGAGTCGGTACTTTGACCATTTGTGATAGGCTTAGTTTATACAATAGTTTGCTTAGCTGATTGTTTTTGTCCGTTAGGTCAACATTGAAATCTCCGAAAGCAAAGAATGATTTTTTTGCCTGAAGGATTTCTTTGAAGGTTTCCTCAATGAAATCTAGTGTTAGATTTAGGGGAGACGATGGGTGCCGGTAAAGGCTGCCAATGATTATTGATTTGTGTTTATTTATTTGCACTTCTAACCAAACCATTTCAATGCCTTCGCAAACTTTATTCGCTAGTAGTGAAGATGTTGAGTACATTTCTTTCACAAAAATACAAGATCCACTACCTCGGCTGGTTTTAGCGCCATCGTAGCGGTACAACACGTTATCAGGAATGTTAAAAAATGAACTTTGGGTTCGTGAATCAACCCATGTTTCTGAGACACACAAAATGTCAATTTTCTCAGTGACCAACATTACTCTGATTTCATCCAATTTACCATTCAGGCTTCGAGCATTTACATGCTTGATTTTGATTTTACCTATATTAGCACTCTTTTTAAAGGTAGCGAAGTTACTATCTCGATGGGATCGTTCAGGGGATTTATCGATTTTGTCTAAGTTGCCCAGGGTGTTTGGCCCAGCATCTGCTATGTAAGAAAGTCCAGCAGTCCACCGAAGTCGGAAGCATGAAAGGGATTGTCGTACAACTATAACAAAAATAGTTTGTACAACAACAATATGTATACACGAGATCAGGTACAGTAATAGTATTGTCCACTATAGATGTTCATTGCCCTAGCGATAGGGAGCGAAATGACAGGACGGGCGGTTGCCTCGGACTTCTAAGGCCGCCCGCCCACTGACGCGATGCGATTTGTGCAACGCCTTGCGAAGTCGCACGGTTCATTTCTAGCACCGTAGGAATAGCATTGTGTTGGCTAGCTCATTGCCGACTGAGGCGAATCGCACCAGTGGGCGGGCTGCCTAAGGTGCGGTTTTAGTAAATAATTTCAAAGCATAAGTCATTTGTGATTTCGTTGATAACAGGTTTAAGTTTATGGACATGTACCGCTTCTATTATTTGAATATGATCGTTTTAATCACGTTATATAAGATTTTGTGTTGGGGTATAGATCTTCATTTGATGGTTTACAACTATGGTCAATGCAGAAATGGTTGAATACAGAACCTTGGTAGTAATGGGCTGTTAATCTTTGCCTCAGGGTCATCCTGATCAAGGCAATGTAACTAACTATACGCCCAGTCATGGCGTATGTGAAGCAATGGAAACGCAGAACTTCTGAGATTCGTTTACTTGGCGAGAACGAAGACAGGCGAGGTGTACAGAGGTTCGGAAGCGAACGATTTAGCACTATGCTTAATTTAGGGGCCGCGCTCTTATATTAACTCTGGGGCGCATGGGGTGAAGGGGACATATGTGCGCACACACATAACATTTATTAAGATACTTGCATTCTCTTCTGTCGCACTTAAATTGGTAAATTATATTGGCCCTGTCCAGATCAATAACCCTGGATGCTGACATTATTTTTCCCTAAGAGGTCGCTGATCTCGTGTATACATATTTTTGTTGCACAAACTTTATCTCGTCATTTATTAGATAACCAAATTATTTACATAATAATTGGAGCAATACGTGAGATTAACTACCTACATAATGCTGCCAGAATATACTCATGAGGGTAAGGAACGATTAATTGCCACACAAGGCTAACAAGAACATTTTAGGACATGGATATGAAAAGGAAACGTATCCTTTAAAATTAACACATAAAGAATGTTTTATTCCAATCGAGCCTGATACATGTCTTGTACATTGGTTT
Organism: Morinoia aosen; assembly: GCA_030386875.1. NCBI lineage: Eukaryota > Metazoa > Arthropoda > Malacostraca > Amphipoda > Talitridae > Morinoia > Morinoia aosen. Next base: position 49,220,358 of record CM059573.1, on the reverse strand, counting down.
TTCAAATCCCTTGTAACCATCACCAGGACAAGCCGGTACCCATTTTTGACACTTGAGTAGAGTGCGGAAATGAGACCGTTCCTTTTCCCAACGAGGAGAGTCACCGGGTGTCACTGCCGGGATTTGAACAGCCGACACTTTCCCGTGAATGGCGCGCGCTCTTGATCACGCAGCCACGGTGACCCCAATGTTACTTGTTACTTTGTTAGAGAAGAGGCACGTCTCCTTCTTGGGGAATAGCGCCCCCTAATGTTACTACGGTGAATCTAAGATTCACCTTAGTAACATTAGGGGGCGCTTAGGTGAATCTTAATAAGATGAAATTACATCCTTTTTAAAATGTCTTCATATAAAGGTGCTTGGTTGATAAACATATATGGGCGTTATGACAGCCCTTATCAACGCTTGTACAAAAGACTATGAATAACATTAAAATCAATCGCACAGAAAGATAGTTAAAGTTTGATAATGTTTATTGATGAATGTAATAAAAGATCTAAGATGAACATGGGTGAAACGCAATCGACAGTCTTCACGTACATTGACATATGCGCTATGGCTTTTATGACACGAGAGAATAATGTTGACTGTGTAGATACTGTGGCCGTTTTGGGAGATAATTATGTTATTGAGAAAAATAGGTAAAATATTATATCTTGGATGTTTTTATACACAAAGAGGGGGCTGAAAACTTATAAATAATGTATATACTACTTGACAATTCTTCGGAATTCTTTCGTTATAAGTTGGAACGAAAGAAGAAAAGACGAAGAACGCTTTACCGAAACAAACTGAAACACCGTCGTAAATGATTATGAAGTTGTGAGAAAAATTCAGTCAAAAGTAATTTATAGAAAACATCGCGCAACACACACATCTAGAAGCGTGTAAACAAACATACACTTATGTATGTTTGAAATTAAATTCAAGCTTGGTCATCGTACAGACAGAAAATTGATTTTTTCATGAATCAAAAGTTCAAATTGCACTTTATTTCATTTGTCTATTTATATTTTTCATTTTGTCTATACACAGAAACGCCCCTGGGGTAGCGATAAAACTATTTTCGAAACAGTTTGCAGGTGCAATAAATTTATTTGCTAGATTATAGAGTTGTTTCTCAAAAAATTCGTTCAGTGATAATCGGTCGCGGAGCATTCATAAAGAGGATGTAATGGGCTTTGAGATTTTCTTTTTACGCAAAAATAGAAACATATATATGGGTATGTGTATATGACAGTATATGCATATATATATAGACATACTTTTACTTGTCGATTTTTCTTTCGTCCCTTCTCATTCTTTTCTAATTTATCCTTCTCAAAATTTTGACCAGCCTCTTAATTTATGTGCCAATCTACATACATGTATACATAGACACACATACACAATAACACATATATATATACTGAATAGTTTTGGAATGAAGAATACATATAAATATATTTCATAAAGTTCATCGATATATTTCAATGATATAATGGTTTATATTTGATCGATGATTCTCAATTCATAACTCAAAATGTTTCGTTAAAGAGTTACTAGGACTCGAAATTTTCACAGGGCCACGAAGGTGTCCTGACATTACACCCCTGTGTAGATTCCTACTTCTGGAGACACTTAAGGAGTTTTGTATGTATATGAAATACTGATTTATTCCGAAGAAGATCTGCTTGGTAAAATAATTCTCGAAGCCTCCGCATGGATTCGTGAAACTCCTGGTGTCTTCGATCACGTCCGGCATCATTGCACCCGCGTTTGGTCTCCTGCGTCGTAACAGATGGGCGGCATGTTGAACATCTTTGGTATTGGTAGATACCAAACCTAACTTAAAATCTGTTTCTTGTCGTAATAATTAAGGCTGCTATTTTGTTTCTTGTGTTCAAAATAAAAAAGATTTTCAAACTTCTACATTTAATTTTCCTGCCGCTCACACAGTACAGATTTTTTTCTACAAGTTTTGAATTTCTAGTCCAAATATTGTAACTCTTTAATTAACGAAGCACTTTCGACACACTTGGCTATTGTGTGAAAAGTGTCTATTTTAAAGTTCCTAATATTATGTTAAAGTTTGTTCAAGAAAGTGCCTTTAACGCTGTATATCATGAATAAACATTTGAATGAAATAGTTGAGGATGGATTTGGTACATAGAAAACGCATGGGAAGTTGTAAACAGCAGATGATAAGATGATAACATATTCTCATTCCTGTAGCTGTCAGTATAGAAAAACATGGAGTACACTGACAGCCTTTTTCGAAAATTAATATTATGTCAATAGACATTAGATTCAGATTTTTCGTTTTCTCTCGTTTTTATCTGAACTGTGGGAAAACACCTGGAAAAATTCTGACATTTTGTCGTACGTATTTATCATGTTGATAAACATCATCTGCGGTTACCATTGCTCTATATAAGTCTCCTGACTCCGTCAGATTTACTACGCGTACACTGGTCTTACGTTAGGGACATTTTCAATTATGGATTCTCTCAAATACGTGATTATAGGTAAGTTATTTTTAATTCGGTCAACATCATTTGACTTCTGACTAACGTCCAGTGATGTAGGATAATTGTATAGATTAGTTCATTTTGGTGTGTGTTATCGTTTGGCCAAAACGATGGAGACAAACGCGAATAGTCTTTCCTGCGCTTAAACTCAAACTATGTACTCGCTTTAAATGATACGGCTACGTTATAAAATGTGCTACTCCTAAATTTTGATTCAGTTGTCTTCAACTTATTAAAATTTCAAAGGGCTATGGCCCATTAAAATTTTCTGTGATAAATTCCCATTTTTTACTTTCTCTTATATTAACAAAACTGATTTTTGCACCACATTTCGCGTGGACACAATGTTCGAATTTCTCAACTGCAGCGATTTAGATCATCAAGTTTGCAGAAATATTCGTACAAAGAGTGCTCAAGCGTTTATAAATGCTTTCCCTCAATCTTTGGGATTTAGTTTAGGTTCTTAAGCCGTTTATTGGTCATGAAAACAGAAACTTTGAAGCTCTATTTGTGACCCATGTTTTGTTAATGGACATTGCAATATATACTAACAAAATCGAAAAAAAGAGAGAACTAGACCAGAAAATCTAGAAGCGGAGCTATACGATATCCTAGAGAATGCCCCGAAAGATGAGTCCAGCTGTTCCAGGTTTACTGCTCACTAAATTGTTTTTTTTTTCTTATTTCCTTCTTTTTCTCATTTTTTATAGAAGGCTCACACCGAATTTTCTACTCAGACAAATTATATGTTACCACATGTCTCTATAAATCTGAAAATAATTTAGATACTCAAGATATTTATATTAATTAAATAACTTCGCTGTCACTTCGATTCAAATCAATTTCGTTTTTTCCTACATCTTATGTGTTATATGCAGATACAACTGGTATGACAGCCTTGTAACTACATTATTCGCAATTTATGATCCCTAATGCTCCCACTCATCGACTGAGATTGCGCTCTCCTTATGAAATCATACTAGATTTTAGATAGTTTAGACTAGTAATCTCTGTGTGTTTTAGTTTCTCTTTATTTTTTAAATTTTATTATAAGTAGGAATGACTTCATTTTTAACTTGACTCTGTAGTCTGTATCATCTTCCTTATTTTTACGTCACATTTTGCTTACTGTTTCTTAATTGTAATGACTGACCATGTTGATATATTCGATAATATTGATCCAGATCTCAATCATTTGAATAGACTGCATCCAAACCTAAATGAAACTGGGAATTGTAAATACCTAAATATTAAAGAATTCAAAGAATCGATTAGAAAAACCTATCACGATTTCTCAATATTATGTTGGAACTGTAGGTCCATTTATCCGAAAATAGATGAAATATCTTGTACTATCACTGAGCTAAACAGCAATTTTGATGTTCTCAGTTTCACCGAAAGTTGGCTAGATGACTCAACCAAAGACCTAATTCAAATTCAGAACTACTAGCCGGTTACCTCCGGTAACCGGCTAAGCTTAAGCCGGTTCAACCCGAGTATCGGGTTGTCCGACTTGCCTAAAAATAAAAAAATAAAAAAATAAAATAAAAATAAAAAATAAGAAAAATAAAAAAAATAAAAAATAAAAAAAAAATAAAAATAATAAAAAAAATATAAAAAATAAAATGAAAAAAAAAAATTAATAAATAAAAAATAAATATAAATTAAAAAAAAAGAAATAATCAAAAAATAAAGAAATAAAGAAGAAAAAATCAAAATAAAAAAAAAAAATTAAAAAAATTTAAATAAATAGTTTTCTGCAAATATAGACACCAGTGGCTTCAATTTAATACCTCACTCGACCATGTAGACTCAGCCAATTTTCCAAACGGACTCGCACAAATTTTGAGTTTTGCTATTAAGTATATAGATAATAGCCGTCATTCACTCCGAAATGACAAACGTGGCGGTGGCATCAGTAAGTACATATCTAAACGCATATCATCAAAAATCATTTCAAGTGCAACTATGAATCTTGAACATATTGAGACTCTATTTATAGAACTAACGAAAAATTGTAAACGGATTATACTTGGGACTGTATATAGGCCCCCAACAGCTTGTACCGTCTCTTTCCTGAACGAGCTTCGAAGGATAAGATCTCAGTTTAACAAATCTCTATACAATGACATAATAATTTGCGGGGATTTCAACTACGATCTTCTACAAAATGAAAGCTGTGAGCAAATCTCAAACTTCATAAATGTTGTTCAGTCTAACTCCTTCCTTCCAATCATCACGAAACCTACGCGTGTTACATCTGAATCGGCTACGTTGCTCGATAATATTTTTATGTTAGATCCCACTGATTTTCTTATGGGAATAATAATTTCTGACTTATCTGACCATTTTCCGGCGTTTCTCATCAAGAAAAATGTCTATAGTCCATGTAACAGCCCACATGCTGAGACTTTTTCATATCGATGTGTAAAGGAATATAACTTGGGAACAATGCGAACTGTTCTAGAAGAATTAATGCCATCATTGGACATCTATGAACTGGATAATAATGCAATTAACATTGATCAAGCAATACTAAATCTAACTGAAATTATAACGACCGCATACAACCAGTGTTGTCCAATAATTACCCGCACAATTACGCCGAAAAATAGACAAAAGCCTTGGATTACTGAAGGTATCGTGATCAATATAAAGAAACCTCAAGCTTACCTAGCCTTACTATACGAAGGACGAATATCTAGAGTAACATATAACAGTTTCAGGAATCATGTGACAAATCAAATACGAACATCGAAACAAAACTACTTTACGCGCAAATTTACTGAATACAAAACTGATATTAAAAAAACTTGGCGTCTGCTAAATTCATGCTATAGACCGAATAAAAATGCTACAAAAACAATTGAGTCCATCATTCACAAAAATGTAAAATATCACGACAAAGAAGATATTGCAACAGTGTTTAACAACTTTTTTATAAATATAGGGAAAAATATCGCCGATAGTGTCGTTAGTGAACCTACAGACCACCTGCAATACATGGACCATGTCCGTGAACACAACTCTTTCTATTTCACGCCAGCTAATCCCTCCGATGTAATTACGCGCATAAACAACTTGAAAAACAAATCAAATGGATTAAATACATTCTCAGCTAAAGTTATTAAGGCTATAGCTGATATAGTAGCACCGTGCATATCTAATATTATCAACCATTCACTTTCTCAAGGTATCTTCCCAAACTCTCTCAAAACTGCCAGAGTGACCCCTATTTTTAAAAATGGTGATAAAAATTGCATTAATAATTATACACCTATCTCTGTACTGCCAATTATTAGCAAAATATTTGAAAAAATTGTGTATAAAAAAATTATTCGTATTTTGAACAAAAATCTTTTCTCTACGACAAACAATACGGTTTTCGCTCTAAAAAATTAACGACACAAGCTATATTAAATCATTTACAGTACCTTTACTCTAATATAGATGAAGGGAAGCTTGTTTTCTCCGTGTTTCTTGACTTTCGAAAAGTATTCGATTGTGTGGACCATAACATATTACTCTCGAAACTACACTGTTATGGCATTCGAGGAATCGCCCATGATTGGTTCGAATCATACCTAACAAATCGGAATCAATACGTTGTCATTGACGACGCAAAATCAGACCCACAGACAATTAGCCATGGAATTCCACAAGGATCTGTCCTTGGGCCTCTCCTATTTCTGATTTTTATCAATGATATTATTAAATCTACATCATTTTTCAAATTCATACTCGTACTTTTTGCCGATGACAGCACGCTTTCTGCAGTCATTCCAAACAAAATTCCTGCTCTCATTGCGGAGAGTATAAACAATGAACTCCATAAGGTTTCACTGTGGCCTAAAGCTAATAAAATAAGCCTTAACATAGATAAAACAAAATGTATTACATTCTCATACAAGAAAAATATACCTCTCCCGCGCATTAAAATTGGCGAAGGTGAAATCGAAGAAACCAACTCATGTAAGTTCCTGGGTATCATAATAGATAAACATCTGACCTTCAAAGAGCACACCGCTCATATTAGTACTAAATTATCAAAATCCATCGGAATCCTAAATAAAGTTTAAAATTTCCTGCCTGAGACAGCTTTACAAATGCTCTACCGAACGCTCATTTCATCATATTTGCGCAATACGGAATAGAAGCATGGCACGGAACTGATAAAAATAAAACCAATATAATTTTTACTGTGCAAAAAAGAGCCATCAGAGCGGTAAAGAATCTAGAATATAATGCTCACACAAATGATTCATTCAAAAATTTACAAAAAACTTAAACTATCAGATCTCTACAAAATCTCTATCTGTAATTTCATTTACAAAACATTACCAAATAATGGCGAAAATAGCATAAAACAACTATTAACTGCACAAACTGGTCATCATGACCATTTAACCCGAAATAGAAGTAAATTCATGCTTCCTTATTATTCAAAGGCCCGGTCGCAACACAGTATCCTCTTCGTTGGAACTAAAACTTGGCACTCAATCCCTGCGGAGATCCGTGAAAGTAATTCTTACAAGGTATTCAAAAGAAATCTTTAGTCTCACTTCCTATCAGTATACTAGTCATGTAAGATCACCAAGTCAAACTTTGTCTCCTACATGACTGGTCCTAATTATGTAATCTCCCATGGTTAATATCGCCGATCTTCTGTCTGCTCTTACATCGTTTATCGAATATACTGTTAAATCTAGTCCATATGAACTATATTGAAAAAAGAAGCATCTAATATCAAGTTAAATTATTTCATTGATCAGTCTAATGCGAAACTAGGTTAAGTGAATTAGGTTAAACATTATTGTACATCTTAGAATAACGTTAATGTTAGGATGCCCTAGAACTCGCTCAACTTATCCGGGCCCACAGGTTGCTATACTCAAATTTGACCATTGTGCTATACTTAAAAAAAATTCTACCTCTGCATCACCTGTGGGAAATAAATTGTTTAAATTATTTAAATTGTTTATTTACAATGTAGCGCTGCGAAGATTAAGAACAAATTTTTCATGTTCAGCACTTACACGGGTAAATTCATTCTGAATAAATTCTTAATGTACGGCAACGCTCGTTGGGACTATTTCATTTTTTATAGATATTGCAACGCTCAACAACTGCGCTGCAACAGCCCCCTCTGAAGTGTCACGAATATTGATCAAACTTCTGCTGATCATCTACATTTAAAGAAACATGCTGGCTTTCGGGAAATAATTCCTGTACAACATGTAAATTTCTTAAGCTACTTCAATATGTTAGAGCTGTTAACTTTCTACGAGGGATTTTTTGAAAAATGATGAATTCAAGCAACTAGAAAATAAATTTCTTCACGCAGTCGTTTAATATTTTTTCGTGAATTTTCAGGCCTCCTGGCTGCTGCTGGATGTGCTGCAGGTTGCGGTGTTACTGCCTTAAGTAAGATGAACCTTATGTCACTATTATTTGTACAGGTCTATGATCAGTTTATGAGTAATTTTTCTGCTATAACCTTTTTTATCACTTGAATTTGACAAAGCATAAACGTGTTGGAAATTAGAGCATATGTTTCCGTTCATAAAAGAAACGTTATGGCCAAAATAACCATCGAGCTGAGTTGATCACGCACGTACGGCAACCTACTGATCAACCTACAACCGCTGGCAATTAACATTTTTCCACTTTAGAGTGATATGTTCTCATCAACTCCCACCATTTTTAATGAACTCCGATGTAATGAAAAATTTCCATAATTTTCTAAACTTTTCCCAACCACCCGCAAACTCAGTGTTTGGTAAACTAATTAAGTACGGTCCAAATGCAAAGCTATGTATTCTGTAAAAAAGCGCTATCCATGTTTTTCACTATCGCACCGATCAAATGAGCATCAATTCCAACATTAAAATCAATTAGCCTCAAATGCCACAATAAGTAGCTCTTATTCATCAATGTACGGGCATCAGCGGAAAAAAATTTCTTCCTATCACACCTAAGCAGGGTGACTACTGATATTTCATTCCCAAATTTTACTACTTTTTACTACCTTCAACGGCAAAAAATTACTACCTTTTTTTTACACAATGAATGTTGTCCAAATGTCCAGATGTGAGTTATCGGCCTATAATGAGTAATTTGAGTCAATAATATACCCAATACCAAAGGTTAAAACAAACTAGAAGTTTCTTAATACTTAAAATACTTAATACTAAATGGAGCAACCGTAGCTTTACTGCAAAAAAGTTACCTAAATTCCTGAGGTACCCAGTCCTAAATGGACACCAACAAAAGTTTGGCGAAGACCTTTTAACATCTTTCAACTATGAGGGCAACAGTTCATCATATGGAAAAAATAAACTGACTGGAAACTAGTAGACACCAAGGGATTGTATGATCCCTTTACAGCAGGGTAGAATATCAAGGAATTTCATTATGACCAAACACTATGGCACTTCGGAAGTATGAGTTTGTAAACTATTTCTATCGTACCTCAAAATCTGAATCGGCATCCTAATTGCGATCAATAATAAAAAATAAGTTATGAACGTGTTATATTACGGAACCAATCACAAAAATGCAAATTTCAGATAGCTTTCCCATATACATTTTGTAGAAAAATGAACTTTGCTTACATGGAGCATCTCCATGCTATGACGACATCTTGGAGGTAACTGAATCGCCATGCCTGCCAAAAGGAACTTCAAAGGAACTAAACTCCCATTCAAATGATGACATATTGTATTGAAAGATAATTTTATAGCATAATTCTTTCTGTATTTGGACATAAATTAACGTCACTGGAAAAAGAAAACTTTCAGCTTTACAAAGAGGTATGTAATTTTTTTCAAAAAAAAAATATTTATAGTTTCAGTAAGTCGTTGTTTCCCCAAATCGAAGTGGACAGAATAAACTCGTCTTTTCAAAGGAAGATAATACTGCTCGCAATCAAGCTCAAGTCCAAAAAAACACTTTCTGGATATAAATGAACTGCGGAGAAGTTCCTTTAACATCATTGCAATGTTTCTATCCTGCCGCAACAACTAGGAGTGGGAGAATATTTGTTTTGGAATAAGAATTGTAAGGCTACATCAAGTTTATGATAATCAAGACCTTACCAGCCAAATATATGACTTTGAATTAAACATTATTCATTAGGAGGAATTGAAATGTAATAAGTTTGATTCATGACTTACTCATCTGAAATTTCAGCAGGACTCTCTAAAAGATAATAGAGAATAATTTTATTTCTGTGCTCACGTTTGTGAATAAAATACTTTAATTTTTGAGTATCAAATGCACAAAAAGAACAATTATGCCAACGATGCTATGTATCTTACGGGCGACTATATCCACTAAAGATGAAATCCAATAAAATGTAATAGTTATTTAGTGATACGTACAACTACCTACTTGAAAATTTTGTCTAGTTGTTAATGTTTATTCATAAAATTTAAAAGAAAAAGTTCACAAGATGTTTTACATTTAAAAGAATCGTAATTCGTAATAAAATATAAATTATTTCACTTGACAAACATATTTCAATCAAAGCCACTTGATATGCTATGCTATTTCATTTTTCCTTGAGATCGTATAATGCATGTTTGATACGTAAGAATAAAAGATGTTAAATGTCGACCTCATAATCATGTATGCACAATTTTTAAATCCTTATTTCATTTTCAATACAAATCCCTGATATCACAAGTTTTTAAGATTGTACCTCAATGTAAGTGCGCACTAATAGAAGTGTTTTTCACAATGCATCGCCACTGGTATTACATTTTTTAAATTTATATTTATACGATTTATGAAACCTCGATTACCGCTTCAAAGCGAAAGCCGTTTTATTGGTTTCACTCAAGAATTTGTTAATAATAAAATAGCTCAAATAAACCTTCCATCATAAAAAACTGGATAACTTTCAGAACAAACGGAATGAGAAGAAAAAGTGAACTGGTTTTACTGTTGTTCGCAAAATTTTGAAACTTTTTTCTATTTTGTGTGCTCCAATCCTAAAATTACACCCCACTCTACTCTATAGGAATATTTCCCATAAATCGAGGCAAATTTCTGATTATGGGAAACATGAATTTTAAAAAATCTTTATACCCTAGATAAATATGTAACATTACTTTAAATTTTCACAGAATTATTCCACTTAACAATTTTTTTTACTACCCTGAGGCAGATTTTACGACTTTTTACTACTTTTTTACTACTTTCCAAATTTTACTACTTTTTACTATTTTACTACTACCTAGTAGACACCCTGCTAAGTTTTTTCAAGGCTTGGACGTTTTTTAATGGTTTTTCACAAATTTTATTTGCCGTCAACTGTATATCAAGCACGCCCTGAGAGCTACGTCAGGAATGAAATATTCCTGAAAGAGTTTTCAAAGGCCATGAACACTTTGTGCATCTATATCGTTTCGATGAGACATGAAAGTTTTTTAATTTATCGATGCAATTATAATAAGCATTTAATGAGACAATCTATACAATAGAAACGTTGCACCCGTCAGTCCAGAACATCATAATTTTAGGTCCGTACACAGACACAGAATTAAATTTCTTTGTACCCACTGGTTTCATCATGATACGTTATCTGGCTTGAATTTCCGCCGTTCATTTAAAAAACAGATCATTTAAGTGTGCTATCGAACACCTCTGTACGCAGTGCCTTCAATTTTGAAGGGACAGCGTAAACTCCCGTGCATGGTCTTTTCATCTCTAACAATCGAATTTGCTCACTTTACGGCGTATGATTAGGTTGGTTTTACAGATACACAATTCAACTATTTACTTCAACTAGGTAAGATTAGGGTAGCTTTTGTTTGCTTAGGTTAGAAAATCATAGTTTATGAATGGATCTGTAATTTTATATGGATTTGTGTTGTATTGAATCGAGTCAGCATGATTATTTTATTTATTTTATGTTAGGTTAGGTTAGACTAGATATGTTAAGTTAGGCTGGGTTGGGTCAAGTTAAGCTAGATTAGGGTGTAGTGAGTTAAGCAACTGCTGGGTTACTTAGTATTGGTTAGGATTATTAAGCTAAGATAAATTAGGATACGTTAAGTTAGGATCGGTTGCGTTAAGTTAGGATAGCTTAGTATATGTTAGGTTAATTCAGGATAAGTTGGAATAGGTTAAGATACAAGGTGGCAGAAACAAAATGAATAACAATGCCTGAAATTGCAGCGATTCCTATTATGTACAATATTATGAGACGTGAGGAGAAACTTTAAAGATAGTCTGCAGGAATACATCGGTGCAGAAGGACGACGTTTATCAGGAATAATTTTTTGTAATTAGTTGTAGTCTATGTATATAACAATAAATAAAAATTCTCCTCATTAGCTTCAAATTGTCTTTCATTTCATTCCAATATCTCTAAAATTATTCGTAAAGCGACCATTTCAAATATGGTCATTTGGTCTCCGATATGGTAGACAGGTGGGGATAATTTTGGCTAGGCTAATTTACGACTTGAAATAGAACAGGTTTGTTATATTAAAATGAGTTTGGATGATACGGTATTTAAAATTATGTAAGTGAAAAAACACTTATTTTTAGGCACTGGTCAGGGGCTACTTGTGAGAACAATGGGGAACTTTTCAGCCTACCAGTTTACAATCTTGATCAATCACATCGGTTCGGGAAAAAACGAATCCGCCTCAAATTATTTTTTTTACAATTTCCTAATTTACTATCTCGAATGTTCCAAAAATTAGCATCCTGTTTCCCTTTATAAACTAATGTCTGTTAATTTTGCAATTTCCTTTCAGATGATTGCAAATATGACTACTCTCCAGTATACTCAGAGTCTCCCAACAGCGACACCTACGTGTGTATCAAGCTAGACAAGAAAACCGGCCCCGTTACTTACGAAACAGCAAAAGACATCTGCGAAGGGGATGGAGGGTTCCTCGCGGAACCCATCGGCTACCTGCATGAAACAATTTACGAGAGCATTTTGTGTCACGGTTCGGAATATCATCAGTGTAATAATTAAACATAGCTCTTACAGCTACATTGAAACAGAATGGAATTTTTTTCATAATTTAATGGTTTACACTCTATTTTATAATATAATATAATGTAATTTAATATTATATAATATAAAATTACATAACTTAATTTAATATAATATAATACAATATAATATAGCATAATATAATGTAATATAATACAATGCAATACAATACAATACAATGCAATACAGTACACCACACCACACGATATAATATAATTAATAAAATGTAGAATAATAGAAATAATGAAATGAAATATAATATATTATTTGTAATGCGTTATGTGATGTAATGTGGTGTAATGGGATACAATGTGATGTAATATGTGATACAATATGTGATGCAATGTGAGGCAATGTGATTTAATGTGATGCAATGCAATGTGAGATAATGAAGTATGAAGCAAATCCAATATTGACGGATATTGTGAAGTTACACTTTCTAAGCAAACGTTGTAGTCTCCAACGACCGTTTCATGCGGTAGAGCAGATGAGATTTGGAGGTTGCCCCCTCCAAATTACTTCATTTTACAAGTTACTTCATTTTAAAGAGAATATTGATTCGTTACTTAATAAATCGCAAATTTACTCCTCCCGTTGCCCCACATAAAGGGGATCTACTACACTGGACTCGACCTCTTCGTTCAAACTTCACTGTACACATTTCTATTGCACCGATGGGAACGAAAATTTACACGTGGATGTAAAAATATATATAGTTGCGCAAAACTCTACTCACTCTATAATTTTTTTCAACGTAGAAGCGTGATTTTGGTCTCATTTGACGCGGAAGGACTGTACCAAGACCGTAACGTAGGATTTTTTTGAATTTCGGTTTAGAAAAAAATTTATGGATACATATGTCAAAAAATTGTATTAAAAAACCAATTCAATATACTTTTTTTATTCTCAGATTACTGGATTCTATTGCAACTAGGTACCTAAATGAAAATGAAGACCGATATGTAAAATTAAATTCTAAACACAATTGATTTTATGAAAAATTTCGAAATTTGCGATAGGAAAGAAGTGATTGGGCGAACATATATATAATATACATACATATATAATATACAACATAATATATATATATATATATATATATATATATTTTCTGCGCAAAACCACATCCCTTCTACAATTTTCAACGTAGACGCGTGATTTTGGTCTCATTCGATGCAGTTTGACAGTGGGAACCGCGTAGCAAAACGAAATTCTATTTGAATTCTAAATAAAATTTCTGTGGGAAAAACTGAAAAAAAATTCTATATTTTTTCAAATATTGGATATGTGTCCCTATAACTTTTTTCTAGGTCGAAAATAAAAAAATCCTACGTTACGGTCTTGGTACAGTCTTTCCGCGTCGAATGAGACCAAAATCACGCTTCTAGGTTGAAAATTATAGAGTGAGTAGGGTTATGCGCAAGGATTTATATTTTTTAATATTCGCGATATAAATTATTAATTTTTGCGAAAATCGAAATATTTTATAGATGCAAAAGTGTTTGGCATTCAATTTTACATATCTGTATGCATTTTGGTTCACCTAGTTGCGATGGAAATTGGAAAAAAGACATTTGTAAAATTTGGTAGTCAAACAGTAGTCCAGGGTAGTAGATCGCCTTAATTTTCCATAATTTACAACATATGTCTTTCTTTTGCCTGTAGTGTGTTATAAGGTTTTTCTCAGAAACTGAATGTTTCTTTTAATTTCTTTGCATTCATTTTTAATGAAACTTAATGTTTTTTTCTGCTCCAGGCTACCAGCATGAGGCGTTTTGGATCGGAGGAACCGACGAGAGCCACGAAGATTAGTGAGTACAAATAGATGGCGGAAATTAATAATAATGTGTGCAACCATAATTCAAGTAGGTCAGTATGGAATTTTGAGGGAATAAACACATAAAGTATAATTTGGAATAAATGATTTTTGGCAGTTGATAGCGCAATCGTTCGCCGCACTGTGACGAGTGAATTCTCCACGACGTTCTCGTAATTCTCCTCGATTCTGTTTGCGTCACAGTGTTGCGCGCTGCTGCTTCTGCTGCATCTCTACACTCCAAACTCGAATTTTATGGTGCCAAATCATGGAATGCACTTTACAGCCCCGAACAGCCCATTCTAACAGGAAGACAGAAACCGCAAGCTCGCAGCTCAATTGCTTTGCTGGCCTCCAGGCTTACAATTTGCTGTAAATTTAGAGTACTCGACTGGCCTTGAAGCCTTACTTTGAGTTATGGTCTTGAAAATTTGGTAACAAAATTACGATCCAAAAAAAAATTCCCCATGTTGACCGATGCACCGGGTAGTGAGCCGAGCAGCAATTATTAAATTCATTTAGTGGTGTCACGAAACAGATATGGTTCATGCCTCCACTGTATTCGTAGTGAGGGATTTAAACCTCATAGTATGAGAGGAAGAATGAAAACACAGAGCAGAAGAAATACAGAAGGAGAAATGATAGTGGAAAATAGAGATATACTAGATATTGATCTGCTCACTCACACCAGTACTTCAGGTCAGCATGGCAAAATAAAAACTACAAGTGATGCATTTAATTACGTTTATTTATGACCTTATATGATAACACGTGATTGGCGGAAAACATCCTAGGCGAATATTAAGAAATTCACGAAACCCAACCCTAGTGAAAATTTCTTCGCGCGCAGGTGACGCAAACACAATCGAGGCACAATAGCAAGAAGCACGTCCTACACAATCCTAGGGGATAGTAGCGCGCGCGAATAATCACAAAGTACGTGATTGCAAGTTACACATGGCTCCTATTAACCATACTGAACGAAGAAAACTGATTGATCGAAACCGAGCTCCTCTTAATCTCTTGGCGCCTGTAGAAACTGTCACGCTCAGCCCCCTTTTACACTTCCCTGAAGCAGCTGGGTATGCGGTCAGGCAATGACGCTCCAGCTCGGTGTGCGCCATTTTTCATCTCTGCGATGCAGCCCAATTCCCCCCCCCCCCCCGCCAAGCCGTTGAGTGGTACGACAACGTCATTCTTGATACGACGTCGCCATTCGTGATGCGACATCATCACCCTGATGCGGCATCTCCATTCCCTCCCTCCTGAGGACAATGATGCGGTTGAGTAATCTATTCCTTATTACTACACCCCCTCCCAATTTGAATTGATTGATTTAATTTTACTCCCCTTTAATTCTAAAACAATTTCAAAAGATTCTCACTAGGTTCCAATCGAGCATACTGAACATATGTAGTGTCACAGTTTCAGCACGACATGAGGTTTATTTAATAGAACCTGTAGCTTCTGTTCGCCTAGCCGTATACCAGGCAGAAGGATAGCGAAATGCACTGTAGGACTTCTAGTATTGTACTGACTTATCGATACACAGCTCCTCCTTAAGAGTAGCCGAGCCCGGAGGGTAAACAAAGCCCGTCCGGTGCTTGTAAATGCAAGGCGCCCATCGGCTGTTCCAGCGAAGGCCCTAATCAAGCCATGTGACCCGAACGCTTCAAGGTATCCGGGCCGAGCGCATAAAGATCTTCCTCCGGAAGTCTTATTAACACAACCAGTACTTCACTATATAATAACTTCTCTCCCTTTAGATGAATATATGACAAAGGGAAGGAGGAACTCAACAACCTATTCGTATTACAGATTTGGTTTTTTACTTGATCTACGAGGTTCATTTTGTACAGGTGAACTGTTAACAGGTTGCAAAGCAGGAGTCTCTGCTGCCCCACTACGGATAGATTCCAAACTACTGTGCAACAACTGATTTGAATGTCTCTTCCAGATTACATTTAATGATAATATTTGAACATGAAAGATATTAACAGCCACTTTACTAACAATAATTCCCTTCAGCCACTTGGGACCGTTTCTTAAATTCAGAGCAAGAACATGGTCACCGACATCAAATTGAGTTACATACATAGGCTTAGACCTGGAGACAGAATATTTAGGATGAACTCTATCTCTGGAAGTAACAAATTTACGATTGTTCAGCGCGACTGAGGGAGCAATTTTTGTAACATTATGCGGAATACAATGCGATTGAAATTATGCTTTTGCTAGACGGGATTTGAACGATTCGGAAGAAGAGAGTTTTTTCAACAGGTCTTTAATGACTCTTACCTCCCTCTCAGCTTGACCATTGCTTGCTGGAAAGTAGGGCGGAGGTGTGAGGTGCTCAATGCCGTTGGAAATTAGAAAATATTTAGCTGAGATGAAAAGTTAGAAGCATTGTCACTTACGAGCACATCACACAACCCGTTTCTGCTGAAAATCATTTTCAAAGCATCGATGGTATCTGACACACTCGTGGATGGTACCACTTCGCATTTAATATATTTAGATAGTGCATCTACAGCAATGAAAACAATTTTATTCTCGTAGAAAAAGTGATCGACATGAACACGTTCAAAAGGACGAGAAGGAGTAGGCCATTCTACATTTCTAGACTTCGGTTTTGCTCGATTTAATTGACATTGAGGGTAACGTTTTACGATGTCTTCAATAGTTTCGTCCATTCCGGGAAACCAAATAACAGATCTGGCCAACGATTTCATGCCACAAATGCCAGGATGTCCATCATGAAATGTTTCAAGAACTAAATTACGCAATGACTTGGGAATTAAAACCCTTTCTTTATAAAGTATACAACCTTTTATGATGGTCATCTGGGGTAGCAGGTTCTTAAATTTAGACAAATTAGGATTAGGTTTAGAAGGCATACCAAACTTTATGTATTGTTTAAGTTGGCACAATTCGCTATCCATATCAATATGAGTTTTTATATTTTCACACGTGACAGGAGTTTTGTCGAGAGAATTCACTGCAAAAATCATTTCGTACGGTTCTAGCTCTTTTACAGTTGTGGGTAGGGGAAGCCTACTGAGACAATCGCTATTTACGTTACATTTACCTTTCGAGTAGCTGAAAACTAGGAAAGTCTGAGAGCCCATCTTTGAATTCGAGCGGAACAGTTGAGAGGTACACCCTTGTTATGTGCAAAAAGTTTACAAAGAGGTTTTTGATCATTATGGATAATGAACTTAGCGCCAGGTAGAAATTTCTTGAATTTATCAACACCAAAAACAACACTAAGGCTCTCTCTTTCGATGTTAGAGTAGATTTGTTCTGCATTATTTAGAGATCTTGAAGCAAATTGAACAAGACACCAACCATGGGAAGGACTAACGCGTTGCATGAGTATGGCAGCAACTCCATATCCCGAACTATAAGTTTCAAGAAGAGTTTCATGGTTGGGATCAAACAACTTTAGAGGTTTATGCGAACGAAAGATGTCTTTGATAATTATCTGGACACTTTTATCCTGTTCTGGAGTCCACCGGAACTGTACATCTTTCTTAAGCAGCGAATACAGAGGATGCATGACATTAGAAAAGTTGGGTACAAAACGACTTTAGAAATTCCACAATCCAATGAAAGCTTGCAACTGTTTGAGGTTTTTAGGAACAGGAGCATTGAGAATAGCGTCTACTTTCTCAGAGTTATGGTGAACACCCATGTTATCGAAAACGAACCCCAGATAAGACACACGATCAGTTAGAAAGGCACATTTAGACAGATTTAAGCGAATTCCAGCATTTTTAAAGACAGACAGGATTTTGTCAAGAACTTCCAAATGAGCATCATATGAAGAGGTCAAAATGAGTAGGTCATCCTAGTACACAATGACGTTATCGATGCCAGAAAGAGTCATATTCATGAACGCTTAAAAAATTCCGGGGCTCGCACGTAAACCACAAGGTAAGTAATTGTGTATAAATAGGCCTTCAGAGGTGTTAATGGTAGTAACCTTTTTTGATTCTTCGTCCAACGGACTTTGCAAAAACGCGTTAGACAAATCAATTTTTGAGAAAAACTTAGCGTCTCCGACTTGAGAAATGACAGCATCAATAACAGGTACTACAGATTGAACTCGATTCAGAAAATTATTAATGGAGGCTGAAAAATCTCCACAGATTCTCACACTGCCGTCTGACTTTAGAACATTAACGGTGGGCGATGCTCATTGGCTATCATACACTTCAGATATTTTGCCCATACTCTGATAGCGCTCCAGTTCGGTTTTGACAGAGTCTCTTAGTCTTACAGGAACAGGGCGTGCTTTGCAAAATACAGGAACTGCATTAGGCAACACATCAAGATGAACTGTTTCTCCAACGTTAGACTGTGAATCAGATGACAAATATGAATCGTATTTCAAAGACAAGCTTCTCGGCAAACTATGACAATCCGTTTTATTTTTGGAGTCGTATTTATCAGGAATGACAACGTTTACGTTGAGTTTAGAACAAATATCTCGGCCAAGTAAGTTGATTTTATCATCTTCCTCAATGAGAAACTTATGATTAAAACGTAAGACTTTATAAGCGATAGGTACTGAAGGTTGGCCAAGCAGGTTTACAGAGCCACCACTGTATCCGAGAATTTTGCTGCACGTAGGAGTTATGACTGCACCAACAGCATGTGCGTCTGTTTTACGTATAGTCGAGACTGCACTGCCGTTGTCTAGGAGAAACTGAATAGGTTTACCATTTAAATTACATGTTAACATAGTAGGCTCTTTTGTAACGGAAATTACAGTGGTGTTTACTCTGAAAAATTAGAATCATTTAAGGGATAATCAGAAAATTCATGTACAGAATTACCGTTACCACTGTCGTTCCTAGGCTTTTGTAGAACAACTTCGTTCTTCTGCTGTAGAGGCTCCCGTGAACTCTTCATTAACACATCTTCTCTTCCGACGTTGCAATGACAACCGCTCATCTCTGGCTGCACCGCGTAGGAGCGAATGGCATCAGATTTTTCTCGTGTAGGTCCTCCTGGAGAAGGCCGTATTGCCGTCGTAGATTTGCAGACTTTAGAAATGTGGCCTATTTTTCCGCATTTTTGACATTTCCATTTCAAAGCATAACAGTTCTTTGCAAGGCGCTTCCGCCTAGTTCCGCAGCGAATGCATTTGTAGTCCGGCGGTAGTTTTTCTGTCGTGAAAAACGATGAAGATGAATCCTCACGAATAATATCTTGAGCGTCGGAGCTTAACTGTTCCATGAGTTTTGTATGTTCAACGCATTCGTTGAAGGACTTGCTGTCGCACTTCTGTAGAACCGCGCTGAGAATTTGCGCTGGATGTAGCCCAGCCACGAAGGCATCTCTCAATAAACGATCACGACAGCAATTACCGTAGTTGCATGCAGATGCTAAGTCATTTAACGTTCTAACATAACTTTCTATGGATTCATTAACACCTTGTTTTCTATTTAGAAATGTAACAGATGCGCAAACAGTGGATTTCTTGATTTCAAATTGCTGAATTAACTTTTCTTCAAGTTCTCATATGTAGCCTCAGTGAATAACGTAGGTTTAATTCTTCGTTGTAGATCAGTAATTATGTTTACAGGCAATGCTTTAATTAAAATACTGGCTTTTTACCGTCCTTGTTTCCCGCTTTCTGAAGAGCGTCTGCACACTGTACTTTCCAACGCTCTAAGAATTCACTCACTGTTTCCACTTTAACGTCGAACGGAGGACAGCTAACTGTAGAACACGCCATCCTAATTTCAGAGCACTTGTAAAGTTCAATTTCACTTAGGAGATTCGAAGTTCTCGTCGCCAATTGTAGTGTCTCAGTTTCAGCACGACATGAGGTTTACTTAACAGAACCTGTAGCTTCCGTTCGCCTAACCGTATACCAGGCAGAAGGATAGCGAAACGCACGGTAGGACTTCTAGTATTGTTCTGACTTATCGATACACAGCTCCTTCTTAAGAGTAGCCGAGCCCGGAGGGTAAACAAAGCCCATCCGGTGCTTGTAAATGCAAGGCGCCCATCGGCTCTTCCGGCGGAGGCCCTAATCAAGACATGGGACCCGAACGCTATAAGGTATCCGGGCCGAGCGCATAAAGATCTTCCTCCGGAAGTCTTATTAACACAACCAGTACTTCACTAAATAACAAAATATTCATTTTCCATCTGAATGCATACTAAAAACAAAGTCATATTAGTCCCGAAGCTCAACATTTTACTTGACAGACAAAATCGCCTTTCCCCGCACAATGAAACGTTTAGTTGACTCAGTGTATCCCATTCAACATGAATTCCCTCTGAGAAATAGTTAAATAATTATTTTACACTCATATTAAAAAATGCAAATCACAGCGACCCGCTTGAGAGCATCAACTGACCAAAAATACACAAAGTCTGCCCTTCAATACGAACACGAATATCCTGATTCCCATTTTACCCAATGTTCAAAATAAAATCGAAACACCCCGCTTGAGAACAACAATTGAACAAAAACACAAAGCCTGGCGTCATTCGATAACACTTCCCAGCCCACACAGTATGCTTACCTCCCCTTGTAGATTTCTGAGTCTACATCTTGCACGGAACCAGGCAAATGCCGAAATAGACCGGCTCTTCCCCTTGCTAACCTTTTTATAGTTCCCTGCACAACTGACGAGCACTGTGGGCTGTGCGAGAGACCCGCCATAGTCCTAGATCTCCCATTGGCTTCTTCGCTAGCGTCCCTTCCCTATGCTACGTGTCCCTCTCTTCAATTTAATATTACTCAGCATACTCCTTCTCAAAAGAACTCAGAAACCCCTTGTTCCCTTACTCGTGGAAAGTTAAATTAAACCCTTTGTTTTCCTATGCTGCCTATTCACATCGCAACTGGTTCTTTTGTATGCAGTTTTACGCACTAGCCTCACGTACTTGGTAGCCCATCCCTATTCCCCTCTCGGTCCGCAGACGCGCTCGAGGGCTGAGTTTCCACGCTTTTCATTACGCATATTTACAATGTTTCATTACTACGCATATTTGAAATATATCGTTACAAAAACATTACGACCTATTTACGGTTCGTGTTAGAATTGCTTTACGATATTCTGTTTTCTGTTATAGCTGGGTGTGGGAGACCGCTGGCACTGAAATGCCCCGAGGCACACCTCACTGGCACCCGTGCGAGCCCTCACAACCGCTGATGTCCGACACCAACGCCAACCACGCCTGCATGTTGGAGCCGGACTTCTACTTCTTCAGCTGCACCGAGGGCATTAAAATTTTGCCCATGTGTCAAATGTACCCATGAGTCGAAATCGATGTGGTAAATAAATTGTTCGATCCATGAAGATTGAGTTAGAAATGAGGCAAGTTATAAAGAAGGCCCGGATCAAATGATACCATTCAGTAGTAAAAACCAATAAAACATGCTGCATTGAGTTTACTTTGTCTGCTGATAGAGAATGGTTAACTGAAAGTAACTCTGTACAAATTTTCCTGATATCGAGGATTTTTAGCAGGAAAGGAAAATTCTAGTGACGAAAGAATGTGCTTAGATAGTTTCACGCGTGCAACTGAATAATATAAACATTTTTTGCTATGAACATGATTTGCTTTGTCTTACACAAGTGAAGAAAAACGAAGACCCCAGCTGTATTGAAATTGACTGAGTTTCGAAGAACACGCACATTTATTTTGTGTGAAGAGTCAGTTTCAAAATTGGTACGATATAAATCGTGTTCAGTTTAAAACTAGGTTTGAACCTATTTTCAACTAAAAATAATTTGTACTCGTCTTAACTCATCGTTTCTTGACTTTTGAGCTAAAGTATAAATACAAATCCTATGATGGAAGCGATTTAGTTGCCGAATAATTCTGCGTTGACGACAAGTGCTTATTAATCTTTGGCCAGAAAGAACAATTAAATTTTGTAAACTGAGACACTCTGCATCATTTTAGGCAGCGTTCGGTGGATCTGTGTTGGAAATTCGCAGCCATCATCGACTGAATGTTCATACATGGTTAAATGATAATAATAGTTCTGTTCACTACCTATCCCATGCACTACGTTCACAGTAGTTTACTGTAAAACTCTGTGGAAAATGTAGCTGAAATTTTTGGAAACTTTCTCAGAGCATTGGGGACCAAAGTGAGAAAACTCATGTTCAAAAACATAATTCGATGTTTTTGAATAATGACGTCTCTTACTCTGATTAACACATGTAAACACACACTATACAACTTTTAGCAAGTCATCATGCGATAAGCTCATCGAGTTTACAAAGTTCATTTCAAGTCTCATCCCACCGGGATGCTTTAAGGTATCCTTAATTCAAACCGCTGGTCCACGCGTGGCATAAAGTAAGACTTTATCGGGTTTTCTAAACGCGCTGCTACACTTTTTTCTCACTGATGATACCGACAACTATTCCACTTGGAAATTTACAAGTCCAAATTAAAAGTTAAAAAGAAAACAGAACGTGAAAATGTTGTTAACTTGAGTCATGTCTCATCGTTCACTACACAAGATAGGTAAAACCGTGAAAAAACGAGAAGCCATCATAACAGATGAAACTCATCAAATAAAAGTATCTACGAAGGATGATACCGACGACTATTCCACGAGGAAATTTACAAGTCCAAATCAAAAGTTAAAAAGAAAACAGAACGTGAAAATGTTGTTAACTCGAGTCATGTCTCATCGTTCACTACACAAGATAGGTAAAACCGTGCAAAAAAAAAAACGAGAAGCCATCATAACAGATGAAACTCATCAAATAAAAGTATCTACGAAGGATGTAATCGCGATTTTTTCTTCCAATGTTGTCAATAATGCAGTAGGAGGTTCTCGGTGCACGCCACAGCGCTGTTTTATTTCTCAATCTATTTATTCTGTAAATCAGGACTTGTCATATCACATGTCATTTAATTACGTTACATAACTACACTTGAACCATTACTGTCAGTTACTACATTACTTTCATTTAATTAATAACTGAAATGTACAGGCTGTCACATGATGACTCATGGGTGAACCTTTGGTATGGGAAGAGGGCGAGACACAATTGGACACTCGGCCTCCTCCCACTACGCGAAACGATATTATTGTACTAAAAGTTCCGCCTGCCTTCTGGGCGTCTGGGTGTAGTGAGTTGTCATTTAAAATGTATAAATACGTAAAATTAGAGCCTCTTAAAATCCGTGCTAACTTTTGATATAAATGAGTCTTTAAAAAACGACAACGGCTCATTTGTAACCTAATTGTTCACTAACATTCAGTTTAATAAACGCACTCATTTTTTCAAGGTGCAAGGGGTTAGACAGCAGACGTTGGACGAGAAATACAATCATTCGGACCCCATTCTTTACCTACGGGGTTTTCACCAAATCAAATCTCTTATTTGTGTTATTAAAAACAGAGAAAATAGGTATGAAAAATTAGAGGGAACCCTCCATCGTACTATGCTGGCTCTTCACTCACCCATTTCCTCTCCTCACGTTAAGAAACTGAAAAATTGTTAGCACAACTCGACTGTATTAATGGAATGATTAACGAAGAAAAATTAAATTCACCTCAAGTGCTCGGACCGTTGAGCAGTGATCAATGATGGAGTTATAAATTATGACAAGTCATGTGACGAATTGAAGAAATAAAATAAATAAATAATGAAGATATAAATACGGCTCCATGTTATCACAGTTTGAGAATAAATGCTGGTAAGAATTTTTTTATGTCGAGCGGGTGACAAAACACTGACAAAATTTACAATCAATGTGAATATTTTTAGCTGGGCAAGAATTTTTTTATCAAGACCTCGCGACTTATGGCAACGTGGAATTAGAGATCGCGCGTTAGGTTTATTTTTTCTAAAGCAAGGAAAACAAGAAGCAGGATCAAGGATCAAGGAAGGGCTAAAGTGACCAATTCATTGTTGAAACCAATTTAATCTATGTTGCAACGTAAAATTTTTACATGCATAATAACGTTTTTAGAGTATACGAGTAAAATGTGTGTAAGCTCAATACAAGCTTTTTTGGACCCCTGCAACATTTCGCTTGAACGAAATCACAAACAAAACTTAACGAATCAGTACAATAACCCAATATCAAATTCGGACAGGCTGCCTTCAAGTAAAGAAAAATGCAATAAAAATCTAACTTGGGACCGAGTACATATGTTAAGGCTCTCATAATTATAATTGAAAATGTACTTACCTCAAAGCGATAGAAGCGTTGTTGACGCGACGATATGTCAAGAGACTAATTGAAACCTAGATCTGGCTCATATGTCGTTTATCAGTTCGATAAGCGCAGGAGACAAAGAACCAGAATTTCAGGCGGCGTTCAGCTATAAAACACTCAAAAAATGTGAGCAAAACTGCATACTCTCACTAATTACAATGCCTACTAATTTGGCGAGACTACAGGTTTGTTCTAAAACTTTACATCACAACATCTGCCCTAGACCATATCAGTTCCCAGAAGCATTCTACGAAGCTCATGTGCTCCTTTCTATCTACCTTTTACCAGAAATACGGGACTCTTTTCGTGCACGAATTGAATCTTTAAATAACTGGGTTACTCACTGTTCAGAACAAACTGAGAAAACACATAGTACAATGATATTTTTATAAGTAATTTACAGGCATATAATCTGTTTGAAATTTTCATAAGATGAATTTTTTTCGGTTAGGAGTTTTTCACTCATGTGTGGAAGTTCTACTTCAACACGTGAAATTTAGTTCTTCAAAAGTAGGAAACACTAATGGACAATTACATCTCGCTGTCAACCAAGTACAGTCTTACTTAATTGGTGGCATGCTTCTTCCGTCCGCTCCTACTCCCATCTTGTAATAATATATGAAGACATGCCACCAAGCGACTTCTCATTTCTATTTTATTTTCAAGAGCCCTCCAAAACCCACAAAATCACTAAACGACGATTCAGTACATATTCTATGATATATACAGCTGATGTGTACTTGAATATTTCTATATTTACTCTCTATAACCCAGTTATTATTTTGGAGTGCATCTAAGAGTTTTAGTCGAGATCAAATATTTGTTATGTATTGTTTGAGTATTCAGTGCACACGGAAATGTAATGTCTGACAGAATATTGAATATTGAACAAACGAATATTTGAACTGTGAGTGAAGAAAACCACGATAATTTTCTAAACTTTTCTGCAGATCTTTCACGTTTACCTACAAATAAAATAGCAAGGATAGTCCCTTTTAAAATAGGCATTATTTCTTAAAGAGTTTAATCGGTCAGAAATAAAAATACACACGAAAAATGAACGTTTCGACCAAAAGGGTCATCTTCAGCATCTGATGAAACACAAGAGATTTTTCATTGAGACAAAAAGTATATATATACATATATATGATTAACATTTGTAATTGCTAACAGGTATTTGCAAGGGGAAGGAAGATAAGCTTTCGAACAAATAGGCCTCTTGCTTCTCCCTCTCAATCCTCTGTGCGTGTACATACAGAAAAGTACGACTTGCCTGTTCGTTTAGATGATTTCCAGATAATTGCAACCTCTTCTAGTCAAACAGATCTTCGAATTTTAGAGTCTCTTTTTATCATGAAAGACAAACCGGTTTTAAATGATGCTCAATTTTCCTTCCCCTTGCAAATTTCCTGTTAGCAATTACAAATGTTAATCATACATATGTATATATATATGTTTTTTGTTTCAATGAAAACTCTCTTGTGTTTCTCCAGATGCTCAAGGTGACCCTTGTAGTCGATACGTTCATTTACCGTGTATATTTTTAGTTCTGACCTATTAAACTCTCTAAGCAATAACGTCTATTTTTAAAGTGACTATCCTTGCTATTTTATTTGTAGTTAGACTTTGCAAAGGGCCAAACATTGAAGTAAATCATTTCATGCTTACTCGACGTACAAAAAATACCATGTGATTTTTAGCTAAAGGGATGAAAACAAGTTCAAAATAGCATTTAATTTCTCAATATCTTTTTATTCTTGTACCCATTGTATGCTCTGGAAATTTGCGTGTAGTTTTGATTGAGAAGTTGTGAGACAGGTCTAACGAATTAACCCATCCTATGATTGAAACAATAGTTAAGATAAGATTCATTCTCTTTCAATTACACTTCTTCAATACATCTTTTCTGTATTAAAGTAATGAAATTTGTGAGAATTCCCTTTTTTAATTTCACTCTAATACTGTTTACTCTAATACTCTAATGCAAAACATCTTTCTCCATCTTTAAATTATCTTCCGTAAAAAAACATTTATTTTCCAATAGAGTACAAACATGAAATGTCGATACATTGGTTTTTAAAACACCTTAACATTAACATCCTTAACTGATTATAATACATTGGTATCGTAATACACGTGTAGAAAGTTGAGACAAAAATGATTGACGAAAAAGTACAACAAAAATGAGTTCCTTTCCTTGCCTAATCTGATTTTGAACTAAGAGAACACAATCCTCGCGACGCTCATTTGAAAAACACTTTCATTAGTGCGAACAAGTATTGAGATAAAAACCTAAAAATGCATTCAAATACATTAGCATAGAGACCCTTAATTGTTATTTATACATACATTTATATTTATTTATACATGATAATTGTGGACACAGGATTTAGAGAGAAGCACAAGTTAATAAAAATAAACAATAGTATGTATAAAAGGATCGTTTGTATTTGGGGTGCGGCACTGAGTTTCAGTTTCTAAGTTTCAATTCCTGAAATTTTTGCTAGAAAGTGAGAATTTATTTTATTTTACGTTCGCTAAGTTATTCTAATATTGGTCTTCCTTATTCCTGTCGACTAAAATGAGCATCACAACTGTTAGTTCAATGTAGCGGAATGAAGGTTGTTTTTCCACAATTAGTAGTATTTCATTCGTGGTGCCCGGAAGTGGAAATGGGGCTTAGTATTTTTCTAATAAATTATCGACTCCAAAATCCAAAAATTCCTTTCGCCCATCCGGCACCACTTTGCTCCTTTTTCCGGTGATGCTTCGCATCCGGTCATGCCTCTACATTTGGTTATGCCTCACATTTGTTTATACCCTACATCTGGTGGAAACCCATATCCGGTCCTTCATCCCCATGTAAGGTGTCCCAACGATAATATTCGCCATAACAAAAAGATGATTATGATATTTCTTACTTAAGCTAATAGTACTGGCGCAAAGAGTTCATCGGGGTCAAATACATGAAAGGTATTATTTTACATTGCTAGCTGTAATATTTTCAACATAGGTGGGACCGTACAAAAGTTAACTATCTAAAATTAGTGTTGTCGTAGTGTATTCACTAAAATAAAAAGGTAAGAAGAGTTTACCACACAAAGCTTACGACTGCAATTTGAGACCAGATTAAGAAGATTAAAATTTAAAGTTATGACATTCGTCGAAATCGAGGCCTTTTACAAATGTTTCAATGAGACCGAAAGTAGAGAAAGTAGTTACTAAAATATCCTTACATTTAACATCCTCTTTCTTTGCGGTAGTTGATTTGGGTTTGGAACTGCAAACTGAAATGTGAGTCACTAAGAACACAGAGTCCAAAAGAACACGAAATCACTAAGAACACAAAATCCCTGTGACACATAGCTGATAATACTCTTGTTTGGGTGTGCGTTATTGGACCACGAGTGAGTCCATAATATTTTTTACATAGCTGGAACACCAATGCACACACGAGCGCAGGAAAGTAAGCCATTGCCAATGAACTACGTCTCATGTTCAGAATGCTTCAATATGAGCGAAAAATGCTTTCGAATATCTTAAAATTAAGACCATGACTTGATATCGAGTACATGATGATCGTAATATTTATATCAGTTAATTTTGAAACAAATGGTAGTGAGAAAAGTACGAAGAAAATGCATTCCCTCCATTGTGTTGATATCAAATACGTGAGGATCGTAATATTTATATCGGTTAAGTTTTGAAACAAATATTTGGGAGAAAAGTACGTAGAAAAATGCATTCCCTCCGTTGTGTTAGTCTGATTTTAACACTGGATTTTATTTCAAGTGGTCAAGAAAACATCTTGCATGTGATGCGTTTCTAAAAACACTCTAGTTGGTGCACTCCAAATTGAAATTTGAGCTTACGAACGTTGGAACTTGTGAAATGAGGGATTAAGGTTGAAAGTAAAACGGGTAGATCCAAATTTATTTGCATCCTAGACTGCGAGGTTGATCTTAGAGGCGATTTTACATTGTTTTGTACCAACTAGTAAGCTAAAACCTGGTACGGATAAAATGAAAGATTTTACAATAACAAAAAAACAATTAAATTTCATGTGCTACTAGCTTTGGCACAGAAAAGTTCACCGGATTCTAAATAGATGAGAAGGATCGATGTGCAATGCCAACCGCAACATTATCAACATTGTTGGGGCAAAACGAGAAAGTCAAAACAACCTAAAATGGTGTGGCCGAAGCACACTAGAAGAGTGTAAGGAACGATACTGTGCTACACAAGATTAACATGAGCATTTTAGGAGTGGAATATGTTCTAAAACATGCAGACACGCACATACATAGACATATATCCATACGCATATATACACATATATGCACATACGTGCGCTACATGTACGCACATACATGTACTTAATACTCGTGTATTGGCAGTCATATTGCATGTGCATGTTATAAATCTGTCTCGATTGTTGTATAATGTAGCGAGAGAGAAGATAAACAGCAATAAAAGTTCCCGACTTCTTTTCCAGCACCTACTGCAGTTCACACTTACTATGTTGACGCAAGATAGAGAGCCAATTTAGTTTTGAATTATCTCAGTGTTTGAGGGGTTTTGATGCTCTGGGGGAGTCTGTTCCACAGTAAGGCGCCTGATACTGACAGAGCTTTCTGCCCGATGTTAGATGAACGGTATTTGATTGAGACATCACGTCTCCTGTTTGGCTTTTGGTTGGTTACGGTAGGGGAGTGGAATTCAACTATTTCAGCACTGCTATGAGCAAGATATAAAGAGGAGAAAACGTATTGGGCTTTGTGCGCCAGAAACCTTTCCCGAATCGGAGCCCAGCCAAGTTTATTCAGGAGAGGTGTTACGTGGTCATTCTTTTTGAATTTACCGTTGCATACAACCTTTGCTGTAAAATTCATGCATTTTTGTAGGTCTTTCTGAAGTTGTTTCGATATATCTCCCCAAACCAAGGCTACAGTAGTCAATACGTGATAAGGCCAAGGATTGAACGGCCAACAATCTAGATTCTTTGTCAAGCATACTTTTGATACGATTAAAAAACAATAAAGTCCCGTAAATTGTGCTGCAGGTTTTATAAACGTGGGATTTGAAGGACATGTTTCTAACGAACCATATACCTAAATTTTTTACTTTTTCTGATGGGTGAATTTTATCATTCCCAACTGTATGAGTTAGATCTAGATTTCGAATGTTGTTTATTGAATGCTGTGACCCAAAAATAATGAATTGTGTTTTATTCGCGTTTAGCTTGAGACCGTTTTGGTCATACCATGACTTGAGGCTGATCAATAGAGCTTCAGCTCCTTTTTTCGTCTGAGGTATTTCTGCTACAGAGCTTTCATTGCAATTTGGACATCATCTGCGTACATGGAGATTCGTGTGCTAGAAGGCATTGGAGGGAAATCGTTAATGAAAATTGAAAACAATAGCGGGCCCAGAATTGATCCTTGAGGGACACCAAAGCTATTTTGAAGGAATGGGGACAACTTGTTATCTAAGAGGACTGCATGTGATCGATTTGATAGGTAACTTTTAAACCACTGCGTATCCACTCCTAAGTTCAGTATTTTTCGTAGGAGTTGATCATGTTCGACGCTGTCGAATGCTTTAGACAGATCGAGAAGCAGCAAAAGTGTTACATTTTTTTGATCGATATCGCTGTATATTTTTTCAGTGATGTTAAGCAGGGCGTCTTGAGTGCTAGTGTTCTTCCTATAGGCATATTGATTTCGATGAAGTAAATTTGACTCGTCCAGGTGAGATGACAGTTGATTCGTTACTAATTTTTCTAATATTTTGGACAGGACAGGTAGAAGGCTAATGGGTCTGTAATTTGACGCTGTATTTATGTCACCAGTTTTATGCAACGGTCTTATTATGGAGTGTTTCCACTGCTTTGGAAACTTATTAGTTGCTATTGATGTGTTTATAATCAAACGAATCAATGGTGCTGTGACTGGAAAACTGTCTTTTATGTATTGGAGGCTGATTCCATCATGTTCGACTGCTTTTGTATTTTTCAATTAGTATAAAATAGTTTGTAACTCTGGTAAATCGACATGACGTGGCTTCCATAGGGCACCAGCCTTTAAAAGTGCAGTAGGGCATGAACTTTCAACTGTCAGTTTCCTCGGACTGGTTTTACTCACTTCCTCGAAAACTTGGGCACCTACTATTGAAAAGAATGTGTTGAACTCAGTGGCTTTTTCCAAAGGATTTTCAAAATCACTTTTGCGCTCTAAGTTTTTATATTGAGCCACCTCACTAATGATCTCCCATGTACGTTTTGGATTATTTTTTGCCATGAATAGTTCTTGGTGGAAGTGAGTTTGTTTTGCTTGCGTGATTTTCTTCCGAAGAATCTTTCCAAGTTCTTTATATCTCTTGTATAAAGTAATGTTTGCCCTGTTTTCTTTATACTCTCGCAAGGAAACTTTCTTTATTCGGCTTAGGTCTTTAATTTCGCTGGTAATTCAGAGAGTGCGTTTTTGTTTAGTTTTTTGGTGATATAAGGAGCGCATTCATTGAGAGCTGCTTTGAAGTTCTCGTTAAAGATAGAAACTTGAATGTCCACATCGTCAGATTGCATCATTCTCTGAAATTCGGTGAACCTGTTTAGGAGTTTTTCATTAAGTAGTTCCGGTGAATATTGACTTTTTAGGCGGTAAGTCATGAAACGATAGTTTTGTCTTTCCTTTGCAATATTAATTTTACATTCTACAGAGTGGTGATCGGCGACAGAGGGTGATATAACTGTACTAAGTATTGCCGTAGGTTTGTTTGTAATTGCCAGATCGAGGAGAGTCTTAGATACTCTTGTAACGCGAGTCGGTTCTTTTAACCATTTGTGAAAGGTTTAGTTTGTACAGCAGTCTGCTTAGCTGATTTTTTCATCCGTTAGGTCAATATTAAAATCACCGAATGCAAAGAATGACTTTTTTGTAGCTAAAATTTCTTTTAAAATTTTCTCAATGAACTCTATTGTTGTTGGGAGAGAAGCTAATGGGTGCCGGTTAAGGCTGCCGGTAATGATGGACTTATGTTTATTTATTTGCACTTTCAATCAAACCATTTCTATGCCCTCGCACACTTCATTTGTTAAAAGTAAAGACGACAGATAAATTTTCTTCACGAAAATACAAGATCCACTCCCTTTGCTACTTTTAACGCCGTCATGGCGGTACAGCACGTAATCGGGAATATTGAAAAAGGAGCTTTGAGTTCGCGAATCAAACCATGTCTCGGAAACACATAAAATGTCAATGTCTTCTGTGACCAACATTACTCTAATGTCATCTAGCTTGCTAATGAGGCTACGTGCATTGATATGTTCAATTTTGATGTTTTTTATTTTATGGCGATTATTTGTGGTATCAAAGTGATTTTTTGGTAGGGACTGTTTCGTGGATTCGTTGATCTTATCATTGTTGCCCAGAGTGTCAGGTCTAGCATCAGGTGTATTTGAGAGACTGCCATTCAACTGGACAACAGTATTTTGTCATGAAGATGATGTGATATCAGTCTTGTTTTTATCTTGTGCAACAAGGGTACTGTAGTGATCATTTTTCCGATGAAGCATCAACGATGGTTATTAGTTGATAGTTCTGGTGAGGGGTCGACTGCTGTTTTCCAAATACCACAGTCTTGCTCATCGAAGATGAAAATTTTCCTACCAGTGATCTTTGATAGGATATATGGTATTAGGTCCCCAGCATCATGATCAAAATGTTTTTCGTCAATGTATTTACATATGAGCCTAGGTAGATCACCGCTTTTCTTGGCAAGGAAATTGACATATTTGTTTTCATTTGTAGTGCTCTCATTTTTGATTGCTGCTTTTAAGGAATTTGAATCGGCTCATCCACTTTACTTCCGCGCATTCGACGTAACAGGTTTGCTTTGTTAGGAAATCCTGTGCATTTTTTTGGTAGAATAAAATACAACAGAACAGAATAGACGTAGAAAGTGGTTATGGAGAAACCGTATCTTTGCTATGACTCTTAACGAGATTGATTTGAGTGTGAATTGGTAACGTGCTCTAGCTCGATTATACACTATTTTACACCATATTCTAATGAGGACAGTCGTTTTGCTCTTCGTTCAGCTCGCATGCGTTTACATCGTGCTTTATTACAGGCGTTATCAAACCATGACAAAGGTACTTCGATAAAAATGCCAGTTTTCGGAGGGAGTGACAGAAACTTATTTGAAAAATAGTAGTACATGAGATGCATTACTCCCTACAGTATTTTAAAAAATATTTCTGAACGTGAAGATCCTAAATCTGAACCACCATAAAAGTAAACGATAGTCATGTAACTTGTGTAATATTTGATAAGGAAAAGGAAACAAAAATATATTTTCTGTGATAGTTTACTCTAGGCGTAAGGACTGAAAGTTTATGAATACTTTAAATTCTCTTGAAGAATACCGTGGAAGACGGGCTCCAATTGCATTCACACAAGCGCTAAAGGCCATTTTACATTGACGGTGTCTTTGCGCTCCACACCGTCGCTCCATCCATGTTCTGCAAATTATTCTGACAGTATTGCAAGAGCAATACTGACGATAACTGTCTCGGGGGAAGGAGCGTCGAATTGAGCGGCAATGTAAAAGCAAGCCGGTGTGCTGTGACGCTAAATCTTCTCGTGGGAGGATCTGTAAAAAGTTCACCATCGCTCCACACCGCTAGTGTAAAATAAGCTTGAGGCTTCAGCGGTAGTCAATGATATTGTTGAAAGCACATTAGGTGAAAGTGAATGATTATGCATCTAAACCTAACAAATCGACATTTCAGGAATTTGAAACTAATTTTTCGTGTGCATGTATATCAAGTGCGAGCCTAGGCACTAACTCGGGGAAGTTGCTTCACCAAGAGACAATTTGTTTTAGTTTTCTTTTAATACGAGAGAAAGAATTTTCACACAAGGCTAACAAAAACGTTTTGCTATCCATAATTAGAACAGAAACGAATATTTATGAAAAGTGTATACTAAAAGTTAACACATTGGATTCTAAAAATCTTTTCCTATATAATTACTTGTACCTAATTTGTGAAAGTAAAATAAAAGATATTCTAATGTCTATGGCCGTGGTTGAATCATCTGCTAGCAGCGTAGTAAAATGTGCATTCTTACTTCACATTGTAGCAGCAAAACCTAGAACACTCCACTGAACTCACTATAATCATTCAAAATAATTTTTAAATATAGAAGGGTTGGCCAACACAATGAAAAAACTGCACAACACGCATGGCTTAAACAAATAACCAAGCATATTCGCTGAAACAAATTTCAATGCTTTTCCATAATACACGGATGTGAGAAATACGTCAGAAATTCCCCTAAATTAATGCTAACATTTGAAGACAATAAAAACGAGCCAGTAGTTATGGTAAAAAATTTTCGTTTGACCGAAATATGACTTTCAAACCACAGGTAGAAACAATATGCAGGAAAATGAGCGGAACCTTATTGTTCTTTCATGGCATTTAGAACACACTAGACGAAAAATCTAGGTTATTGGTGATGCAGTCTTTAGTATTATCGCCTTTGCACTATTGCAATCTAGTTTGGGGAGATTTACCTCAATGAAAATTGCAAAAAGGAGTGAACTTCGCATCCAAAGTGTGTGGTATGCAAAGGTAATTTCAAGAAACGCGATCATGCAACCCCCCTTTTAAGAAAACTTGGTTGGACCTTAATACCTGACAGTTTCATGATCCAAAAAGCTCGACGAGTGTTCTCATCTCTGTACCTCCCTCAGAGTAATGCAGATGTAAAATATTTTCCATCCAATATTGAAAAAACTGGGAGGAATGCTGTTTTTGTTAGTTCCGTTCATTTGACGTAGGACAAAAAGTTCTCTCTATCTCTGGTGGTCTTTTGTGGAATAAAGAAAAGAAAAAAGAAAAAATGTTTATTTCCAAATTGTCACATGAGATACATGCCAACATATTGGCTTTTAAAAGTTTCTTAAATATAGGGCATCCTAAAACAAATGTTCCATACGAGGAGTACTAATTGACAAACCATCCGAGGTGTACAAGTAGACGAGCCATACGAGGCATAATAATAGACAAACTATACGAGGTGTACTAATAGACAAACTGTCAGAGGTGTACAAGTAGATAGACCATACGAGGCATATTAATTGACAAAATATACGAGGCGTACTAATAGACAAACCATTCGTGGTGTGCTAGTAGTCTCTATTTCAAAATCATTCTCGAAGATGTTTTCAATCGATTTTCGGCTGAGCTGGGGGGAAAGGGGTAATTTAAGCATTGCATTCAGTCTTTTTATTTTTTTCCGTGCGTTCAGCGCACACTAGCACTGAACTTTCAAATCGGAAAAAACTCTAAATTTCTGTAATTAAAATTATCATTTTGGATCAAGGCCTAATCTTCCTATATGTGCCAATTTTGTGAATATTCTCCACTCAGATGTGATATCCGGCCACAATGTTACTCCATTTTATCCCACGTACACATGTCCGTATAATGCTGAAGAGTTGTGTTGCTTCTTGACTATAACCTGATTTTTCTTAAAAATTTCTGTGAAAAAATTAAAAACCAGCTCATCAGCTCATTTTTAGGTTTTTCGAAGTCTTCTCTTCTTTTTAGTTTATTTATTTTTTTTTATGCGAAACATTTCTTAGGATTACAGTGAGCTCAGCTGTCATTTTCTGCGTAGTAGATGGTAGGTTGCTTCTATCTTTTATCTTATATATGTATTTTTTTCTAATATTTTATTTTCAATAAGTATATATATTAATATGTGTGTGTACGTGTGTAGGTATATATATGTATCTACATAAATAGATATACATGTTTCCATTTCATTTCTTTACGCAAAAACCATTCGGTTAATAAATTTTATTGCAATAGCGAAATGATTCAAAAATAGATCTATCACTTCCCCAGAGGGCGTTTCTGTGAATCGGATTAATGTCATATATAATTAATGAAATAAAGTGCAATTTGAGCATATGAATCGTAGTAAAATTATCTTTCTGTACGTATGTTGTACGAGCTATGAATTTTATATTGAATATATGTTTGTTTACCCATTTCTACCAATATTTTGTAGATATTTGTCAATCATGAGTGGTAACCGGCTTACACTGTATCTCTATTTTATCCCATGTACCCATGTCCGCATGATGTGGTGAATATTGAGAAGATATGAAATATGTTTTTGGTGGTGATAGGGCTTTGCATATTTTAGGGCATATTTTTCATTTCTCATTCAACTACCCTTGACAGAGATAGACTATTGGCAAGCCACATGTGGTTTGTCTATTAGTACGCCTCGTATATTTTGTCTATTAATATGCCTCGTATGGTCTATCTATTTTGTACACCTGTGATAGCTTGTCTATTAGTACACCTCGTATAGTTTGCCTATTATTATTATGCCTCGTATGGCTTAGCTATTTGTACACCTCGGATGGTTTGTCAATTAGTACTCCTAGTATAGAACTTTTGTTAGACTACTAGCACACCACGAATGGTTTGTCTATTAGTACGCCTCGTATATTTTGTCAATTAATATGCCTCGTATGGTCTATCTACTTGTACACCTCTGACAGTTTGTCTATTAGTACACCTCGTATAGTTTGTCTATTATTATGCCTCGTATGGCTTATCTACTTGTACACCTCGGATGGTTTGTCAATTAGTACTCCTCGTATGGAACATTTGTTTTAGGATGCCCTATATTTAAGAAACTTTTAAAAGCCAATATGTTGGCATGTATCTCATGTGACAACTTGGAAATAAACATTTTTTCTTTTTTTTTCTAACAAAAGTTCTAGAATAAGCGTCTTATTTTGTGAAATGAGCGTCAGCATGTAAAAAACTCTAAAACTGTTTTAAGAAATCAGAAAAAAATATGTCACGTCATTTTGCATCTCGGTCACAGGGAATAATGCCCGGCAATACTTCGATGTAAATTCAAACTAAACAATCGACCGATTGCCTTAAATATACTCATTGTTATGTTTGGAGTCAGTGTCACAAACTCTTTGAAGTTGAAACACCTATACATATTCTAGCTGACTTTGTAAATTTCCTACTAATCTCATTGTGGAAACTTAGCACTTAGCCTCCTGTAAAGTAAAGTTGATTATAATGAAACCATAATTTGATTCATATATAGTCAATGTGTAAAAATTTTGTAGCTATTTGTAGCTATAACCACAACAAAGGTGCTCCAAGAGACAAAGGATGAAAGAAAACAGAAGCAAAACAGAAGCAAAGTAAAATCTAATATACTAATGCTAAATGCTAGCTTTTGCCGCAAAAAAATGGACAGAATAAACCTCTAGCTATAAAGCTGCCATTACAAACAACGGGACCTTTATTTAAAACATAGATTAAAATGTCAAACCGCAATTCCTTTACGCTTTATTTAACCCTATTTTCTTATATATTTAATTAGTTGTAACGTCAAACCATAAGAATGCTTAGTTATATACCATACGTCACTTTGGAAATTGTTTATCACTTGACAAGATTGTAGCGAACCTTCGGCACGCAACTCAGTATAAATTTCGGAAATTCTCAAAATGATCATTAAAAATTCAGTAAAATAAATCCAACCATCAGAATAAAATTTCATTACGGAATTAATTAACTTCTATCCTCAATTCTATTAAAATTGTGCACTGAAAAATTCATTCTCTAAGAAATCACTTTTGCGTTGTAACGAAACCCTCCATGACGCTGTGTCGGCAACATTTTCACTTGCACTAGCGCCACTCGTACCAAGTCATTGAAAGTGTGTGCACCGCGTGTTTTCTCTGGTGAGAATTAAAGTATTGTGTGTGACTTTGCTGTTCTACGGGTAACTATATTTATGTATGATATGTAAACTATCAATAATATTATTGTGTATGTATTAAGAAAAATTGCCTAAATTTTCCAGAGTGCTAAACGCTTAGGATTCCCTTGCCCAGAATTTGGGTTCCCCACAGGCCATTTTTTCCTTGTGTATTGTTGTTTATCCTATCTTAAAGTCTGTAGCAAACAATTCACTATTCAATGTAAAGCCATTTTGAGGGAGTTTTCCCCTTTTTGTCTTAAAACAATTTTATTTCAACATTCCAATATGATGGCATTTTATTCAGGCTAGAAATTCTCCTTTTCTTAAAATGATCTTATGTCAATATTTCAATGTGATGATATTCTCTCAAGGTTAGGATTTCCCCCCCTTAGTATCAAAAATAATTTATCATGCCAAAATTCAGTATGGTTATTTGCTTATCAAGCTAGAATTTCCCTGTTGTCAAAAATATTTTTTTGGGCCAATATTTCAAAAATGTGTTTATGTTTTATCAAGTTAGGCTAGCACCAATTATTTTTTAGTCACAGATGTATTCTTCTGAATGCATCTAGTCCTGCATCAATTACCAATTATTGCCCCAACTGTGTCTCTAAATTAAATTAGGTAGATAATCAATTAGAAAAACACAAATAATTCTTGATTCTGAAGAATAGATAGTTAGTAAATTTAATTAAATAGTCATTGTACATTGTTTATTTCAGTTAGGAAAAACTGGAAACATGAGTTTTCTAGTTCAATTGCATTTAGCAAATGCTGTAGATTTTTTTACCATAATTGATTAATTAAGTGAGACCTAGGCTCAAAGGTTACTGCTCATGCTACCTTAGTTGTCCAGGCAAAGTTGCTGATGTGTTCAAGCCTCTAATCAATTGAATTGGAATAATCTATTGATCGCCATGGTCTCATTAGGGTTTTGCCATCTCTTGTGTGTTCCAGTTGTAATTAATCGTGTTCTCAAGTTTTGTATGTTTAGTAAGTCAGATCTATTTAATTTGTGGAATTCCCTTGAATTTTAGTCAATGTCTAAATGTCATATCGTGGGAAATAAAGCCATGATAGGTTATTTACACAATAGAGATTATATCCTCGGTAGCTACTTACCTCAAGTCGAGTCACATAAATAATCATTCTTTCCTGATCATTAACTGTAGCAAGAATTCCTATCATAATCACTTTAGTGACAACTCTTACTATTGATTTTTGGTTAGGTCAATTTGTGTATATAAAAATGTCAATAATTAGTCGTTACTTGATTTAGCTAAATTAGGGTAATTATGCTTACCTCGGAAAGTCTCCGAATATTCTAATTCCCAACTCCTGGAAATTCTAATCCAGAAATCATCCAACTATCTGATTTGGGGGTTAAATTTAGTTTAACCAGTAATTGGTCGCCCTCAACTGTAGCTACTTGTTCCTTTGACCTCTTGGCAATGGCGGCTACCTCCAGTGGTTGTTGTCATTATAACTCATAGGATGCCTAATACTATCCCAATATGTATCCTTATGATCAATGTTCCCTAAATCCTTCTTGTGCTCTGATCCTCCTCCTCAACTACCAATTCTGTGCACTTTGTGCATAGATTCCGCGTTCCCTCTACCTTTTTTCAAATGGTGCCTTCCTCTCTCCTCTCGTAGGACACCTTTTTACGTTCAAGCCAAGGAGACCAGGGATTCTCATATAATAATAAACAATAACAATAATTAGACTGCACGTGCCCTCTCTGGCACAATTCCTAGCTTAAGTCAAGCAATCTTTATGACATTTCTAGCCTTAGTTAGGACCAATACAGCCAGCCCTCGACGGCGGCTTAGCGTAAACGTTCGAATTAAACACTGCCAACTCTTAAGATACTCATTGTAAATAGCAGTCAAAGCGTAGATTATTGGGCGGCAGACGCCTGTAATATTAATGAAGACAAACTAACTTACATTGCCTACCCAGTAATATTCTTATCTCATGTATTAATCTTGCACTCCAATCCGGAGATGTTCGTACACGACGCGTCACGATTATTAGTACCCGGAGAATACTAGTTGGGAAAGTAAAGGCAGGTAGGGAGATTCATGATTGTCCTTACGAGTACTTATTGTTGCGACTGCCTCGCCCTTGTTCAGGCGCCAGAATTGGGCCGAGGCACCCGCATATAATCCTCTATTTGAGGCAATCCTGTAATTCAGCAGTAAAGCTCGCAGCCTGGCTTGCGTAGCGACTGTCTCTCCTTGTGTTATCATGCTTGAACAAGTAACCCAAACCAATCTCCCGTACAGAAGATCCTGGGAGGCCGACACACAAACAATCACCTCCAACATTCAATCAACATCCCTCAAAACTCAGTTCGCCACACGGCAATCAATTCAACTAAGCCACACGGCTACCAATCAACCACCAAAAGCCTCAAGGCACTAGCAGAAAATAACTACCTCCTTCATATACTCATATAATCCAAACTGTTACCGCACCCGCGGAATATTACACTAACAAATCCACTCTCGCCGGGATCCACCCCGGATTCCCTCTAGCCGCGGCACCTGCTGAAGTGCGGCTACTCACTGGACCTGGACCCCCTTCCTCCAGAAGTGGACCCCCATACTGCTGTCGTAGTCACAGCACTCAGAGTCGTCAAAATAAAAACCGAGGCGAGAATATCCAGTTCCGTCATTATCCTGCAGAGGTCAATAGTGCAAGTGAGAAAATAGATGCCAGGAAGGCAACTCGAATTACCCAAACAGAAACCCCTTCTGAGTCAGATTCATTCAATTGTTATCAATTAAGTGTGCTCTAACCGAGCACTGGTGGCCCTTAAAAATAATAATACACCCTCCTAATTACTTGAGAAATTCCCTCGCTATTCCACCTTTGAAAATTCAAACTCAATTAGTTCCCCAATTTGGGACAAGTTCAAAGTTCATATTGGTGACTATTAATAGCATTAATACCAGAGTGACTTTTTACTTGCACAGTTGTCCTTTGTGGGTTGATGAGCGCATGCCAGTGCTGTCGACTTCTGTCGATGGTTGTCTTGAAGGAGGTAGTACTCTGCTCCTCATTCTTCAGTAGTCAAACATAGCATTTCCTCCCTAAACTCTTCCCTAATAATAAGTTATTGCTACTGCAGCCTATTCTAACAAATTCTTCATGTTTTTCAATTGCTACTGAAGCCACCTTTTTACAAAACTCTTCATGCATTTCCATTGCTACTGAAGCAAAAAAAAACCATAGGAGTTCTTCTAGGATTATTTCCAGTGCTACTGAAGCTCCTTACTAACAACCTTCGCAATTTCCATTGCTACTGCAGCACCATTGCTACTGAAGCACCATTTGCACCATTTGGAAACACCTGTGTCAAAATTAACCAAAATGACGACCCCAGAGGGCACGAATGATCACGCAAACTCCGCACTAAAATTGACACCCTTCGAAATTAATGGCATCGATGCCTGGTTCCTTCAATCAGAACAGTTTTTCGAAAGCCTGAACATAACGGACGAAAAGCGGATGTACTTTGCCCTAGTTAGGAGTTTACCCACGCAGGTGATAGATGACGTTTCCAGCTTCTTGGACCCTAACCTTGATAACCCGTATACCCGCTTAAAGAACGAAATGTTAAAAATTTACAGTAAGGATCGTTTTTCTCGGATTCTAGCCCTTTCGCAAAATCAATCAAATCAAAATCAATCCCCTATAGCGTTGCTCAAAAACATGAGACGCTTAGCGAAGGGCTATATGGACGACGAAACACTCAAAGCATTGTACATCCAGCGTTTGCCTGCTCACGTACGACCTTTCCTCATTTCCCCTAACGCCCCCGTGGCACTAAACGAGATAGCCCAATTCGCCGAAAACTCCTCGATCCGGAAATATCAGGCCTGAATAGCCCAGTCACGCCCCCTGCAGTAAATCAAACTAGTAGTAGCAGTAATAGTAGCGGCAGCGCCACCGACGCGCTGCTACGAGAACTAGCTCAGCAAGTTGGAGCGTTAGTCGCTACCCAGCAAGCCGAGCGTGCCAACACTCGTGGAGACGTGCATGCGGTAACTCAACACCAAATACCACCGCATCAGCACGCAAATTCTCACCCTCAAAACCCTCCTCCGTTTGACCGCCAGGCCCGTACAAATAGGTCATTCAATCAGTTTCAGAGGAACGACCCTAGACCTAACAATAGGCAGAGTCAAAATCCTCAAGCTAAGGATTTGTGCTGGTATCACCAGCAATTTTTACATATGGCCCGGAAATGTGAGGGTCCCACCTGCCCCATGTTTGCACTTCTTCATCAAAAAAACGGGTACAGCGCGGCGTAAGAGCGAGTCAGGCGCCGTCGCTTACTAAACCGATATTGACTCGATGCCTCACGATTTTTGACCCATTAACCAGCATTAGATTCCTCATAGACACGGGTAGCGCGGTCAGCCTTATCCCGGCCTCCCAAATAGAGAAACAGGGTACGGGAACCCCGAGCCTTAAAGCCGCAAACGGCTCACCCATCCTATGCTACGGCACAAAATCACTTACCTGCTCCCTCAATCTCAAACGTTCAATGGAGTTCGTGTTCATAGTGGCGGATGTGGACACGGCCATCATTGGTGCAGACTTTCTGCAGAGGTTTGCGCTCGTGGTGGACGTGAGAAACGGATGCTTGTTTGATAGCGAATCCAGTGAAAGAAGGCCTCTCCACTCGGTCAATATGGTGAACGTTACAGCAAACGTGACTTGCAACGTCACTATCACTTGCCCCTACGAACGGGTGTTGGCAGAATTCCCTGCCCTTTCCTTACCTAACGTAAACCCTAATCACAACACGCTGACGGAACACTATATTGAGACGAGTGGTCCGCCCGTTCACGCTAAAGTACGGCGTCTTCCCCCAGACCGATTGCAGGAGGTAAAGTCTGAATTCCAGCGGATGATAGCTGATGGGACAGTTCTTATCTCAAAGAGTCCCTGGTCTAGTCCTTTGATCTTAGTGCCTAAAGCTAATGGCGAGACGCGGATCTGTGGGGATTATAGGATGCTTAACGCAGTCACCACTCCCGATAGGTTCCCCATTCCCTTACTGCAGGATTTCACTGCGAATCTCGCAGGGACAAAAATCTTCTCTAAAATAGATCTAAAACGAGCCTTCCATCAGATTCCGATGCACGAGAGTTCTATTAAAAAGACCGCTGTGTGCACGCCGTTTGGTCTGTTCGAGTATCTTCGCATGCCATATGGCCTGCGTAATGCTCCTCAGACCTTTCAGCGTCGCATGACGGAAGTCCTTTCCGACCTACCCTTTTTGTACTGTTATCTTGACGATGTGTTAGTGGCCTCGGGGACGCCTGAGGAACATGTACATCATCTGAGAGAGCTTTGCAAACGACTAGCGTCGCACTCACTACTGATCAATCCAGAGAAGTGTGTGTTGGGAAAGAAGGAATTGACTTTCTTGGGTCACCACATTAGCGAGAGGGGAATTAAGCCGCTTCCCGAAAGAGTGGCAGCCTTACGGAACTTTCCGAGACCAACGACCCAAAGACAGTTGCGCAGGTTCTTGGGATCGGTTAATTTTTACCACCGATTCCTGAGGAACTGTGCAGAGACCCTTGCCCCGCTCACCTCCTTGATTAAACCTAAAAAAAGAGGCAAACCCGTTACGGTCGAGTGGACTGGGGAGGCAGAGAGAGCGTTCGAGCTCATCAAAGAGAGACTCGCTACTGCTACAGAATTAGCTTACCCACACCCTGAGGCAGAATTCAGCCTGTTGGTGGATGCGTCGAATATAGCGGTCGGTGCTGTGTTGCAGCAAACTGTAAATAATATCACTTCGCCGTTGGCGTTTTTCAGCCGCAAGCTCTCCCCAACCGAACAACGTTACAGCACGTTCGGGAGAGAGCTCCTAGCCATTTACTTAGCGGTAAAGCACTTTCGCTACACCCTTGAAGCTCGTCAATTCATAATTTATACCGACCACAAACCTATTCTCAACGCTATCCGAATGCCTCCCGAGCGCCACTCCCCTAGGGAAAGCCGGCACTTGAGTTTTATCGCGCAGTTCACGAGTGACATCAGGCACATCAAAGGCGAGGAAAATACGGTTGCTGATTGCTTATCGCGTGTGTACAGCGCGGTACTAAACCCGTCAGCACCCGAGTTCCGACCCTCAGTACAAGCGATTTCGCTAGCCGATGTCATTCGTGCACAGCAGTGCGACTTGAAAATCCATAACTTAATTGAGTGCCCCGACTCCTCCTTAAAACTCTCACTCAGAGAAGGCGTTTACTGTGACGCTGATCGGCCGAACCGTTATTACCTGCCTAGCAACTTGCGTTTGCCGGTCACTTTGCCCGCCATTAAGCATTACCATAACTTGTCACATCCTGGGACGGATAGAACTTTCTGCCTAATCGCAGATCGTTTTGTCTGGCCCGGGATGCGTAGGGCTATAAGAGAGTTCGTTCGTCATTGCCCAGATTGCCAAGCAAGCAAAGTCACTCGGCACAACAAAGCCGCAATTCACCCTTGTGCATTCACCGGCAGCAAATTTGACGCAGTCAACCTAGATTTGGTAGGCCCCCTACCTAATTCTCGTGGGTATAGTTACTTACTTACCATGATCGATCGCTTCTCCCGCTGGGTCGAGGCTGTCCCCATCGCTAACATAACTGCAGAAACTGTAGCACGCACTTTTGTCGAAACGTGGATATCCCGGTTCGGAGTCCCCTTGAGCATAACGCATGATCGTGGGGTTCAATTCACTTCCGCCTTGTGGTTAGAGATTTCCAAAATCTTAGGTTGCGCGAACATCTCGACAACGGCGTATCACCCCCAATCGAACGGACTCATCGAGAGGGTTCACCGCGACCTCAAAGCGGCATTACGCTGCTTAAAATGTCACCACGATTGGGTCGACAGGCTACCGATAGTATTACTTACTCTGAGGAACCTGTTTCGGCAGGATCAAAAGTGCACGTCCTCTGAACTGCTTTACGGGCAATCATTACGATTGCCTGGCGATGTTATCGATCCCACGTACCAAACCGATGAATCCCCCAGCCAAATCGCCGATTACGCAGCACGCCTAAAGCGCGTCATGAGCGAAGTAGTTTACATACCACCTCGCTTCCCTTCACCATCTGAAAGTTTAGACCCTTGCTTACAAAGTTGCACCCACGTTTACGTCCGGGTAGACGGGGTAAAGACCCCTCTGCGACGCCCCTATGATGGCCCCTTCAGGGTCCTCAAGAGGTCCCCGAAACATTTCATTATCG
Organism: Morinoia aosen; assembly: GCA_030386875.1. NCBI lineage: Eukaryota > Metazoa > Arthropoda > Malacostraca > Amphipoda > Talitridae > Morinoia > Morinoia aosen. The sequence goes on along the minus strand of CM059573.1, from coordinate 49,175,706 downwards.
AAAGGGGTACCAAGAGCGACAGTGTCAGCATAGATCGTCTTAAGGCGGCGTTTTTGTCCCTTCCGGACGACACCCCGACACACTCTCGTGAACCACAACAACCCAGGCTGCAAATCAGCCCCAGGTCAACACCTGTCGAGCCTCCTGGGTTGCACCTGTCCGCTTGGGCTAAGACCCTTCCTCCCACTATGGAGTGCAACGAGTTCGTAGTTCCTCCGTATACCGTTCAAAGAACGCCGTTGGGAACTGGGAATTCGGGTGCCTCCACCTCGGATAGCGCTTCTACGACTTTAACCCCCCATCACATGAATCCCCCAGATACTCTGTCATTGTCCCAGTTGGGGATCCGAACGTCAACTTTCACAGCCCCCAAGCTTATTCCTCCTACAGCCCCCGAGCATTGTAGCAGGTCTGGCAGACCTCTTCGTCCGCCAGCTCGTTACGCGCAGTCGTAGGGTGGTTAACTCTGTTCTGTCCTTCTCTCCTAATTTTCTTTGGCTGTCACGGCCCTGGGGAACTTCTTCGCAGCCTGTTATCTTTTCGCGTAATTGTCGGAGATCGGCTCCGCCGCTCCCAGACCTTTCGGTCTCCTTTGGGGGGAGGGTAGCTGTAGCGAACCTTCGGCACGCAACTCAGTATAAATTTCGGAAATTCTCAAAATGATCATTAAAAATTCAGTAAAATAAATCCAACCATCAGAATAAAATTTCATTACGGAATTAATTAACTTCTATCCTCAATTCTATTAAAATTGTGCACTGAAAAATTCATTCTCTAAGAAATCACTTTTGCGTTGTAACGAAACCCTCCATGACGCTGTGTCGGCAACATTTTCACTTGCACTAGCGCCACTCGTACCAAGTCATTGAAAGTGTGTGCACCGCGTGTTTTCTCTGGTGAGAATTAAAGTATTGTGTGTGACTTTGCTGTTCTACGGGTAACTATATTTATGTATGATATGTAAACTATCAATAATATTATTGTGTATGTATTAAGAAAAATTGCCTAAATTTTCCAGAGTGCTAAACGCTTAGGATTCCCTTGCCCAGAATTTGGGTTCCCCACAGGCCATTTTTTCCTTGTGTATTGTTGTTTATCCTATCTTAAAGTCTGTAGCAAACAATTCACTATTCAATGTAAAGCCATTTTGAGGGAGTTTTCCCCTTTTTGTCTTAAAACAATTTTATTTCAACATTCCAATATGATGGCATTTTATTCAGGCTAGAAATTCTCCTTTTCTTAAAATGATCTTATGTCAATATTTCAATGTGATGATATTCTCTCAAGGTTAGGATTTCCCCCCCTTAGTATCAAAAATAATTTATCATGCCAAAATTCAGTATGGTTATTTGCTTATCAAGCTAGAATTTCCCTGTTGTCAAAAATATTTTTTTGGGCCAATATTTCAAAAATGTGTTTATGTTTTATCAAGTTAGGCTAGCACCAATTATTTTTTAGTCACAGATGTATTCTTCTGAATGCATCTAGTCCTGCATCAATTACCAATTATTGCCCCAACTGTGTCTCTAAATTAAATTAGGTAGATAATCAATTAGAAAAACACAAATAATTCTTGATTCTGAAGAATAGATAGTTAGTAAATTTAATTAAATAGTCATTGTACATTGTTTATTTCAGTTAGGAAAAACTGGAAACATGAGTTTTCTAGTTCAATTGCATTTAGCAAATGCTGTAGATTTTTTTACCATAATTGATTAATTAAGTGAGACCTAGGCTCAAAGGTTACTGCTCATGCTACCTTAGTTGTCCAGGCAAAGTTGCTGATGTGTTCAAGCCTCTAATCAATTGAATTGGAATAATCTATTGATCGCCATGGTCTCATTAGGGTTTTGCCATCTCTTGTGTGTTCCAGTTGTAATTAATCGTGTTCTCAAGTTTTGTATGTTTAGTAAGTCAGATCTATTTAATTTGTGGAATTCCCTTGAATTTTAGTCAATGTCTAAATGTCATATCGTGGGAAATAAAGCCATGATAGGTTATTTACACAATAGAGATTATATCCTCGGTAGCTACTTACCTCAAGTCGAGTCACATAAATAATCATTCTTTCCTGATCATTAACTGTAGCAAGAATTCCTATCATAATCACTTTAGTGACAACTCTTACTATTGATTTTTGGTTAGGTCAATTTGTGTATATAAAAATGTCAATAATTAGTCGTTACTTGATTTAGCTAAATTAGGGTAATTATGCTTACCTCGGAAAGTCTCCGAATATTCTAATTCCCAACTCCTGGAAATTCTAATCCAGAAATCATCCAACTATCTGATTTGGGGGTTAAATTTAGTTTAACCAGTAATTGGTCGCCCTCAACTGTAGCTACTTGTTCCTTTGACCTCTTGGCAATGGTGGCTACCTCCAGTGGTTGTTGTCATTATAACTCATAGGATGCCTAATACTATCCCAATATGTATCCTTATGATCAATGTTCCCTAAATCCTTCTTGTGCTCTGATCCTCCTCCTCAACTATCAATTCTGTGCACTTTGTGCATAGATTCCGCGTTCCCTCTACCTTTTTTCAAATGGTGCCTTCCTCTCTCCTCTCGTAGGACACCTTTTTACGTTCAAGCCAAGGAGACCAGGGATTCTCATATAATAATAAACAATAACAATAATTAGACTGCACGTGCCCTCTCTGGCACAATTCCTAGCTTAAGTCAAGCAATCTTTATGACATTTCTAGCCTTAGTTAGGACCAATACAGCCAGCCCTCGACGGCGGCTTAGCGTAAACGTTCGAATTAAACACTGCCAACTCTTAAGATACTCATTGTAAATAGCAGTCAAAGCGTAGATTATTGGGCGGCAGACGCCTGTAATATTAATGAAGACAAACTAACTTACATTGCCTACCCAGTAATATTCTTATCTCATGTATTAATCTTGCACTCCAATCCGGAGATGTTCGTACACGACGCGTCACGATTATTAGTACCCGGAGAATACTAGTTGGGAAATAATAATAATAATAATAATAATGAAGGCATCTACGGATGCTTTATTTCCAATCAAGCCTGATACATATATCACCTTTTACATTGGATTTTCAAATGCCTTATAACTAACGCCAGGACGCCATAACGCTTTCCCCCGGTCGAGACCGGTACCCATTTCAGACACCTGGGTGGGGTGGGGTATTGTGCTTGGAATTTTTCTCCTATACCCAACAGAGAAAATCGCCACTGCCAGCGCCGAGACTCGATCCCGGGTCCTTGCCGCACGGCGGCAGAACCTATACCACATGGCTATGGCGGAAAGTAAAGGCAGGTAGGGAGATTCATGATTGTCCTTACGAGTACTTATTGTTGCGACTGCCTCGCCCTTGTTCAGGCGCCAGAATTGGGCCGAGGCACCCGCATATAATCCTCTATTTGAGGCAATCCTGTAATTCAGCAGTAAAGCTCGCAGCCTGGCTTGCGTAGCGACTGTCTCTCCTTGTGTTATCATGCTTGAACAAGTAACCCAAACCAATCTCCCGAACAGAAGATCCTGGGAGGCCGACACACAAACAATCACCTCCAACATTCAATCAACATCCCTCAAAACTCAGTTCGCCACACGGCAATCAATTCAACTAAGCCACACGGCTACCAATCAACCACCAAAAGCCTCAAGGCACTAGCAGAAAATAACTACCTCCTTCATATACTCATATAATCCAAACTGTTACCGCACCCGCGGAATATTACACTAACAAATCCACTCTCGCCGGGATCCACCCCGGATTCCCTCTAGCCGCGGCACCTGCTGAAGTGCGGCTACTCACTGGACCTGGACCCCCTTCCTCCAGAAGTGGACCCCCATACTGCTGTCGTAGTCACAGCACTCAGAGTCGTCAAAATAAAAACCGAGGCGAGAATATCCAGTTCCGTCATTATCCTGCAGAGGTCAATAGTGCAAGTGAGAAAATAGATGCCAGTAAGGCAACTCGAATTACCCAAACAGAAACCCCTTCTGAGTCAGATTCATTCAAATGTTATCAATTAAGTGTGCTCTAACCGAGCACTGGTGGCCTTTAAAAATAATAATACACCCTCCTAATTACTTGAGAAATTCCCTCGCTATTCCACCTTTGAAAATTCAAACTCAATTAGTTCCCCAATTTGGGACAAGTTCAAAGTTCATAAGATGCTGGAGAAGCCTCAGGGCTCATTTCATGCTGATATTGTTAACTGAAAGATATCAACTAAGCCCTTATGTCTCGTATAAGGTAATGTACATGCTTGAGACGGATAAATCTTTAAAACTTTTTATTTGCCGCGGAGTCAAATTTTAGACTCTTTCATAGAAACCCAAGTTCACTAGTTTCTCTCTCCCTATGTAAAATATTAGGAATATTGTCGTCATTCAAACCATATTTTAGGATGTAAGATATACCTCTCATTTAAATTTACTGGGTGTAATAAACTGTCAAGTTCTTTTTAGATACAGTAGCAAAAAATATATTAGTTTGGTCGTTCGCTTATTTTTAATACATATCAAAATATTCGCTCTTTCCTTTGAGTGCATTCATGCGTTAATATGTTATTGTTTTAGTGTGTTTAGTAATTTAAGTCGTTCGATTTGCCATCACAACTTGGCATTGACGTATGGTTGTGCTTTTCTAAGTTCAAAAGATTTAAGACACTCACGCTTGCCTCAAGATGAAAGATGGGAGTGACAAATTACTGGAACTTTGTTTAGTTCAAAGCAGACAAGCATCTGTGAAGTAACTTGTGTGCGTACCTCTTGTGATTCTCTGTTTCGAAGTAAAAGAACTCGAGTGAATTTGTTCGCATTAGAGTCATGTCACACATATAAATAAGATTAAAACTGATTTTGATTACGATCTGATTACCATCAGTACCATCTGATTCTGCCTTCGGTGGATTACGCGTAAAATGTGAGTGTTAATGCTTCTTAAGCGATTCTGAGAGTGATGAAAGCGGTTTTGTTTTAATAATGTCAAGAGGTCGAGATTATGCAAAGATCAGTTTAAATAGGCCATTTACGATGCAAATAGCGAAAGTGGTTGACATTCTTTTATATATAGATTTTTGCGACTTGAAAACCTGAAATTGGTGTAATGAATTATCGTTTTAGAGCTGTTATTTGTCATGAATATTATGTGCTGTACTCGGTTATTCGAATACCATCAAGATAACAGGAATGTGAGCCAGTTCCCTATCGATTGTTGACAAACCTATGATATTATCTTGTAATAATTCAGCATTTCCCTATTATGCTGTAGCAGCTTGAAAAGTGTGGTTAGTCTATGTTTTGCTTTGCAAAGTAATTTTATGAGAAGGTGACCATAATGTATTAAATTCCTTGCCAAATTTTGCAATTTATGGTTGGAATGATTCAAATTTGATATATTAGGTGGGTATAGTTCAGAAGAAATTAGGAGACTCTTGAGTTTTATATCTAGTTTTACATGGTCAATATTGAATATAATGTTGTCAACGAATTTCATAATTTCGTAGGTATAGATGGGTAATATAGTCGATTTTAAGACACTTTACACGAATGACAATGTGCCCGGAAATGCTTAGTTTTCGAGTTATTTAAGTTTGAAGTTATACGAACGGCGCTCCTGAAAGGCCCTTTTAACGCAAAAACAGTCATTGTTTTAGCAATGAAAATGGAAGCTAACCCCTATTACAAATGTAAAGAGGTTGGGTTGTGAGAAGTAGCAACGGTTCTTTTAGTGAAAATTATAAATAAAGCTTTCTAGTGACGTTTGTTTACATCGACTCGAAGATGGCTGCCGCCATCTTCAGCCGGTTGGCGCCATGGCGGCAGCCACCTTGGCGTCGATGTCAACAAACGTCACTCGAAACCTTTATTTATAATTTTCACTAAAAGAACCATGCCTACCCCTCACGACCCAACCTCTTTACGTTTGTAATGGGGGTTAACTTCCGTTATTAATTAAATTACGCTAGCCCCGCGCGCTTCCATGGTGCGCACAAGCCAGCTTCAAAGTTGAATAATTCGAAAATAACGCATCGCCGGGCAGAATGTCATTCGTGTAAAACGTCTTATAATCGACTATATTACCCATCTATACCTACGAAATTATGAAATTCGTTGACAACATTATATTCAATATTGACCTTTTACATTTGTATTGTCTCTTGAGACAGTATTATATAGCAGTTTCATGTTTTGGTAAATCTGAAGGATATGACAGTAATCGATTTTCCACTTTTTGATGCCTAAACCTAATGAATTGAATCAAAGTAAGGTCAATATTGAGTTGAATGTTGTCAACAAATTTCATAATTTGGTCAATATTGAGCTTGATGTTGTCAACGAATTTCATAATTTTGAAGGTATAGACAGGTAATATAGTCAATTTTAAGACGTTTTACAGGAATGACAATATGCCCAGAAATGCTTAGTTTTCGAGTTATTTAACTTTGAAGTTATACGAACGGCGCTCCTGAATGGCCTTATTTGCGCAAAAACAGTCATTGTTTTTGCAATGAAAATGGAAGCTAACCTCTATTACAAACGTAAAGAGGTTGGGTCGTGAGGAGTAGCCACAGTTCTTTTAGTGAAAATTATAAATAAAGGTTTCTAGAGACGTTTGTTTACATCAACTGGAAGATGGCTGCCGCCATGGGCGCCGCCATCTTGGTGCCGATGTAAACAAGATTGCGATCGTCACCCTAACGGGTGGGTTAGAAGCTTTATTTATGCTTTTCACTAAAAAAAACTGTGGCTACCCCTCACGACTTAACCTCTTTACGTTTGTAATAGGGGGTTAGCTTCCGTTATTGATTGAAATACGCTAGCCACATGCGCTTCCATGGCGAGCACAAGCCAGCTTCAAAGTTGAATAATTCAAAAATAACGCATCACCGGGCTGAATGTCATTCATGTAAAACGTCTTAAAATTTACTATATTACCTATCTATACCTACGAGATTGTGAAATTTGTTGTCAACATTAAACTCAATATTGACCCAAAATAAACAAGTTTACTTCCATGCACTTTCCGTCTGAAATGATTATATTAGCCTACGAGTTATAGCGGCAGATTTGGTTTCGTCTTTTATGACGAATGCGCTCGAATAAACAGCTCATTGATTTTCAAATTTTTGTTGCTTCAATCATGGTAATAACAAAAGAAGCAACTTCTCTTCTATACACCTTTTTGGTCAAATGAGTATTTAACGAGGTATAGCGGTAGGTTTGGTTTCGTCTTTGATGACGATCGCGCTGGAAGCAAAAGTGCATTGCAGTGTGGCTGTCCGACGCGCTCCTTGAATTACTTGCCGCTACAAACACTGGAGTTGCGGTAAGTCATTTACCGCTATAACTAATAAAATACTCATTTCAGATGGAAAGTGCATAGAAAAAAAACTTGTTTATTTTGATCTAATTAACTATGCTCAGGCATCGAAATTTACAAAATCGATTACTGTCATATCCTTTGGATTTCTACTCATGTTTTTGCTTAGCTCACAATAATATGCCACAACCATGTAAAGCATTTTATTTGAAAGACAATCATATACAGTATAGCTGAGCCAATAACGTACAACCTTATATTAAAAGGCTAGGTCCAATAAAAATTTCTGGTATGTGTTGAGGATTAACCGGGAATCAAATTTCCACTTTACAAATCCTAAACAGTGAATTTGATTAAAATGAACAAGTTTTCTTTGGTCAATATTGAATTTAATGTTGTCAACAACTTTCGTAATTTCATTACAAAATTTAGGTAGTTGGTAACATTCTAAGACGTTTTACAAAAATGACATTGTGCTTGCAAATGCTTAGTTTTCAAGATATAGCATAAATAACGTTCAGGTAAGAATAGCATTAACGGCAGTGTTGATATGGCTCTTCCGGTGTTTTGCGGGCTCAGACCACGCCAAGTTTTTTGGTGGGAATCCTTGGCCTCTGTATGGTTAGGTTAAATAAGTTATTTTAGGTTTATTTAGGTTAGTTTATTTAACCAACCTAGCTTTACCTCACCTCACCTAACCTTGCCTATTGTTACGTTAAAACCGTATTTTTTGCTTATTTATGTGTCCATTTGTTCAATTATATAAACGACGTTGCTGTAACTTCAGAGTTAAATATCTCGAAAATTAAGCATTTGCAAGCACATTGTCATTTGTGTAAAACGTCTTCCATTGTACCATATTACCCATATGTGGCAACGAAATAATTGAAATTGTTGACAACATTAAATTCAATATTGACCTTTTCTTTTATGCACTTTCCATCGTAATTGAGTATTTTACGAATTATAACGGTAGGTTTAGTTTCGTCTTTGATGACGAATGCGCTCAAATAAATAGCTACTCATTGATTTTTGAAGTTTTGTTGCTTGAATTTTGGTAATATCAAAATAAACTACTTTTCTTCTATACACTTTTTGTCAAATGAATATTTTACGAGTAAGCGCGGTAGGTTTAGTTTCGTCTTTGATAACAAGAGCGCCGGAAGCGAGACTCTATTGCAGTGTTGCCATTCGCCAGGCTCGATGAATTACTTCCCGCTTCAAACATTTGAGCTGCGCTAACTAATTCACCGCTATAACTCATAAAATACTTATTTACGACGGAAAGTGCATAGATTAAAACTTGTTTATTTTGATCTAATTAACTATGTTAACGCACCAAAAAAATCAGATATTGATTCCCGGGCAATCCTCAACATTTACCAAACTTATGGTCAATATGCAGCTTATTCTCTTCACGGAAATTAAAACTCCGTTCCTAAGAATCGCTAAAGGAACACATTTAAAACGTTTTACAAGAATGACATTCTACTTGCTGATGCGTTATATTCAAGTTATTCAAGTTTTGAATTTTCGTGTTCCATAGCAGTTCGTCAGTTGCACGCTTGAGCTGGAGCTGTTGGAGTACGTTTGGGTACTTTGTAATTTATTATTAGCCAACCCTTTGGAGCCTGAACCCACTTCTAGGTAATACAATAAAGGTTATCACCCAAAAATATTAGCAGGACTGGGGGTAGTGTATACTTAAATGTACGGTATTCACTCCTACGGTTTTGCTAATGTTCTACGGGGGCCGCCATATTGAAACTGATGTCAACTGCATATCGATTTCAGTATTCACTACCCCAGTCCAGCTAATATTTTTGGGTGATAACCTTTATTGTGTTAACAAAACATGGAAGTGGGTTCAGGCTCTGCGGGATCGGCTAATAATAAATTACAAAGTACCCAAACGTATTCGAGCAGCTCAAGCGCGCAACAGTTTTTGCTGTTTGAACAAAATTTAAAAGTTGAATAACTCAAAAATAACGCATCAGAGAGCAGAATGTCATTCATGAAAAACATTTTTAACTGTGTTCCTTTATTGATTCTTTGGAACGGAAGTTTTAATTTCTATGAATGGGTTAAACTGCATATTAACCAAATTTATTCTCAATAATTTAATAGTCAATGTTTAACTGCGTTATTTGAAATAAAATTATAATACAGTTTCTAAAATGTAAATAAAAATCAGACTCTTAAGGAAAGACTTTTGTATTTATAAAAGGAGTTACAAAGTTGAATCTGAGAAAGAATGCTAATTTTACTAATATTGGGTACATATAACCAGACACTACTGCTAAGTGTGAAGCTAAGGTCAATATTGAATTTGATGTTGTCAACCATTTTCATACAAAAAACATGGGCATATAAAATCTACAAGTAAATTTTCAATGGATAAGAACTATTTGCGCTATTGAGTTCTGGCTTTTCTTTAGAGATAAAAAGAGATTCTAAAATATGTAAATCTAAATTATTTGATGCTGTGCGTAAAATCGAAAAATTTTCCTCTGCTTTTCGGTCACAACACTGCTCGCTGTGAAGGTGGATAGATGAATAAGGCAGTTGGGTCAAAGGTCTTCCGCTACGGTAGCTGACGGCAAATTGCCTACGGCAATCCTAATATAGAATGGCAAAGTCGTCATGCCGACATAGCCAGATGTACATTGTACAGAACTAAACTTATACACGATGGATGCCCGCATCCGTTTAGGAATCACGTCCTTGTAGCAAAAGAAGGAGCCAATTTTTAATGAATCAACAGACACAATTCACAGTTTTACAGCAGGAAAATGACGTTTAAAAAGAATTTCTAAATCTCGTGACATTTTGTCAGTGTAATTTCCAAAATAGGGAAAAACGCAATAGAGACGTTGCAGTGGTTCTATCACGGCATTGGTTACGGAGTATTTCTTAGCCAAAAATTTTTTAATATGTACATTGACAATAGAAGTAGGGTAACCATTTTTACGTAGAAAATTTTGTAAAAAAGAAAACTTAATATGAAGATCTACGTAATTCGAACAGATATTGAAAGCACGATTTAATAAGGTCTTGACAGTATTAATTTTGAATCTATAGTTACAGAAACTAAAAAAGCTTTAACCCAAACCAGTGAATGTCGTAATTTTAGAATAATTCAGATTTACGGATTTTAGAATCTCTTTTTATCTCTAAAGAAAAGCCAGAACTCAATAGCGAAAATAGTTCTTACCCATTGCAAATTTACTTGTAGATTTTATATGACCATTTTCATAATGTCATTGCAAAATCTAGGTAATTGGAGACATTTTAAGATGGCATTAATGGCAGTTTTGGTACGGCTCTTCCGGCGTTTGGCGGACGCGGGTCATGCCTAATTTTTTGGCAGGAGTCATCAGCCTTGGTATGGTTAAGTTAATTTGTTATTTTACGTTTACTTTGCTTAGTTTATTTAACTAAACTAACTTTACCTAACCTAACCTCACCTATCGTTGCGTCAATACCGTATATCTGCTTATTTATGTCTCCGTTCAATTTTATAAATGATGTTCCTATAATTTCAAAGTTAAATATTTCCAAAACTAATCATTTGCAAGCACAATGTCATTTGGTTAAAACATCTTCAATTGTACCATATTACCCATATGTGGCAACGAAATAATTAAAATCATTGGCAACGTTAAATTCAATATTGACCAAAGCTAATGGTATCATTATCATGACGACCAATGCTATTTGCCTGATGTAGCACTTTTGTTACTTTCCTTTTACGTAACATTCAGTAGTGTTTAGTGGCATTAGTAGTGTTATTTCGTGACCTAACATTAGTAGTGTTGGCTTTGCTGCAAGCAATAGAACATTGGTTATGTGCTTTTTGATACCTCAGCTATTGATAGGCTTTTGAAACCTTCATCTTTTGTGCCCACTTTGCTTTTTTTCAAATCTTTTGTTGTTTCTTCCTTTTCCTTCCTAACTTGCTGTTTCTGTGTACAGCTTGGGTCAATGTGAAGTTTAATGCAATCACGGAAAATAATATTTATATTCCAAAGAATCACTAAAGGAACCAATTTAAGAACGTTTTACATAAATGACATTCTGCTCGCTGATGCGTTTTTTTTGAATTATTGAACTTTGAAGTTGGCCTCTGCGCGCCATAGGAAACGAGCGCGCAAAACGGAATTTAATTAATAACGGAAGCTAACCCCCTATTACAAACGTAAAGAGGTTGGGTCGTGAAGGGGAGGCACAGTTCTTATAGTGAAAATTATCAATAAGGCTTCTAACCCACCCATTAGGATGACGACCGCAATCTTGTTTACATCGGCTCCAAGATGGCGGCGCCCATGGTGGTTGCCACCTTGTAGCCGATGTAAACAAGATTGCGGTCGTCACCCTAATGGGTGGGTTAGAAGCCTTATTGATAATTTTCACTAAAAGAACTGTGCCTTCCCCTTACGACCCAACCTCTTTACGTTTGTAATAGCTTCCGTTATTAATTAAATTCCATTTCATGTGTTTGCTTCCTTTGGCATGAAGGCCAACTTCAAAGTTCAATTATTCGAAAATAATGCATCAGCTAGCAGAATGTCATTCTTGTAAAACGTTCTTGAATGGGTTCCTTAAGTGATTCCTGGGATCGCAACTATTATTTTCTGTGATTGCATTAAACTTCACATTGACCACAGCTTGTCTTGTGTGAGAACTCCCCTGCATAAATTCCCCAGTTTTTTTAGCATGTGCTAAATGATTTCTTCTTTTTCCTCTGTGAAAATATCTTCACCATGGAAATGGTGCCTCAAACTTCTGTACTAGGTAATGTCTTTGAAGGATTACAAAAGTGTGTCAATATAAATTTCCTGCATATGCCTGATTGCTAGTGACATAATTATTTTCTTGTTGTCTTGACATGTTATCTTAATTTAGTTATGCAATCTTTAGTGTTCAATCAAGTATAAAGGTAAGAATTTTTATTTCTCAAATGACCACCCTGCAATGACTGGTTAAAATTTGTAATTTTGTCATTTGGAGAGATGCATCAATTGTATCTATAGAAATTAGCGCTTCCAGAAGGAAGATGTAAGGTCCTGAGCTGAAGATTAACTAGGCCTCTCTTCAGTTGAAGAAGAATGTTATTTTTTGTAACTGACTGTCTTCTTTAGTCCTGTCCTGTTTTTATACCTACTTCTTTGTTCTTGATCTTTTATCTTGTTTCAAAAACTTATTTCCTAATTTGCCATTTCCATGGATGGGATATCTTGTGAGGAACCATACCTTGTGCATTGATTCCCATTCCTTTTACCCCATTATAAATGTTGCCTTCCTCCTTCCTTTAGCTGAGTTAGGTTTGTCTGTCTATGCGGACTAGTACCCACTGTTCAAAATGACCCCTTTTCTTTTCTCTGTTGAGATTGCCTTTGTTGTGGTTAGGGAGTTTTGAACTAATATAATGAATATATATCGTCCTAAAGGTGAATTTGTTGAATGATCAATTAATAGTTTCCATCCAGGATAATGGTGCGCAATCCTCAGCTGATGTTACAAACTCTCACCTGAAGGGCAAATCTGTTGCATTTCACCCATCCTTCATCAGTTGACTCTTTATCTGCTTGCACCCTTTGCCTTTCACCTCATGCATAAACAGAAACCGTTATAGTCTACATCTCTTTTTGTGTTATCAAACTCAGTGAGTCTTCCACTCTATTGAAAATTTCATATCAGACGGATGAAGTCACATGCTTCTAGCAGCATGAAAATTCGTAAACTGCCACAGCTTTGTGAATTGAGAGTCGGTTCTCGGTCGTCGTATTCTGTAATTTGGTGACGGGCGGCGTGGCGTAATTGCGAAACGCTCTTTTCCGTTCAGGAAAAAGTTTCTTGGTTCGGTTGTAGGGTCAACGCTGTGCTGGGCTAAATCCAAGGGGCCATGGCGTGAAAAAAAAACCTTGAGAGAGGAAATCAATTCAAAATTACGAGGGGGCTTTACCGCGTGCCTAGGGTACTCGTCACTCATTACGCTACATTTGTAAACGAGATTTTGAATGCGTCATGTGTCAGCTGCATTTTGCTCGGAGGAACTGCATTTTCATCGAACGAATGTTGTTCAGAATGCGTACTCTGCAGTGTCGGTGCACACATGACCTGCGCAGCACTCGTCCGCAGTAGCGACCGTGCCGCAACAGAGGAAGTCTGTGTGCACGTCCGCGCCGCTATTTCACGCCGTCTTTTCTCCTGCTTCTGTTTCTTTGTTCGCCTGTGCGCTCATTTCTTTTAGATACTCTTATTTTTCTTTAATATTTTTTAACGTTTTTTTCTTTCATTTGTTCCCATTTCCTTCTTAAATTAGCTCCCGGTTCTTTCTTGTGTTAGCTCCCGTTTCCTTCTAAAATTAGCTTTTATTTTTTACTGTGTCGGCATCCATTTGCATTTTGTGTGATAAATGATCTAGTTTCATATTCGTGTATGGTCCCAACAGTGTTGTAAGAGATGATCTATATTCTGGAGGCTGCTGTCATGCATATGTCGTAGTCACCTTTGGGCTGTTACCGGATTGCACCGTACATTCCACGATTTTCGATGTCATTTTTATCGAAAGTTTTTTAAAGAAGAGATTATTTAGAACGCTTTGCAGTTGAGAACCCCTGCCAATTTTTTATTCGTCTTTAATATTATTTTTTATTTAAAATTCACGTGTTGGTTCAACGGCCAGCATTTCCGTGCTTGTGGCCGCTCGTTTTGCTGGAAAATGGAAGACAAATAAGCAACCTCAAGTCGTTTATCGTGAACTCAACACAAATCTTTTCAATGTGCATCCGCCGTAAATCTCTTCAATAATAAGCGTAACTTTTGATCTAAAAGTACACTTCTCTGCATAAACCAGCGATTCCCTACCTCTGCGAGCTTCTGTGCCTGCGTAGCTGTTAGAACTCTTTAACTGAAGACGGCAAGTTTTTTGTTCATTATTCAATTTTGGGTACACAGTGCAATGTGAGCATAACTCATTCAACAAGTTCGACATCATTCCCCAATGACTATAGAGTGAAATTCACAAAAAATTTCAGAAAGTTCATAACAGAAGAACGTAAAGATTTGGGAAGGATCCAAGTTTTAACCTCCTCTGAACACTGTAATTAGTTTCAGATCCACAGCACAGCTCATGAATTAGTGTGTAATTCGTCACGAGCGTAGGCTTTGCTTAGGTTCATGCTTCACCAGCTCTCCTTTATTGTCTTCGCGTTGTCGTCGTAAGGACGGCTATGTTCAATAAAGTGTGTTTGTGCCACTCGTGTCTCTAAAACACGGGAATGCAACATGGGTTTTATTCAGAGTATTTTTCTGTCACGCAATGAAATTTCTTTACCGGTTTCCTATCCCTTGAGCCGACTATGCTCGTATGTTAGTTTTTACGTGTGATTTATGTTACATTGAATACAATTCGCAACTGTGTCTGTGATAAAGTTCCGATACACTCAGCAGTACCAAATATTTTCTAACGTAAGTTGTTTCGTTTAGTTAGGGAGAGCCTTCTGTAAGATGGTGCATTTCGATTTAATACAAAGGTTAGGTAGGCTTCCTTTTGGTTGTAAAAAAATAGGTTTTTGTTTTGTTACGGACCACCTTTTTTCGGTTCACTGCTGTCCTGTTTTTCAGCACCTACTACTTTCTTCTTCAACTTTTTTCTTGTTTCATGAACTTCTTTCTCATCTTACTGTTTCTGTGCACCTTGTGCATAGATTCCGCGTTCCCTCAACTCCATACTAAATGGTGCCTTCCTCTTTCCTCTCTTGGAACATCTTTGTCGTGATTAAGGGAGGCTAAAACTTTCTTATATAATAATAATAATAATAATAATTCGATTTAATACATGTTTGCTCTCAGCAAATATATTTGATGAGCATCGGCTAAAATTCGCTATAAATTATAATACAACCATTTGTTCGTGATGTTTGTTTGTTTCGCGGTATTTGAGGCAATGTATCAGTATTATATTGGTTATGTCGCGACATTTGCGGCAATGTATCAGTATTATATTGGTTATGTCGCGATATTTGAGGCAATGTATCAGTATTATATTGGTTATGTCGCGACATTTGAGGCAATGTATCAGTATTATATTGGTTATGTCGCGTTATTTGAGGCTATGTTTCAGTATTATATTGGTTATGTCGCGTTATTTGAGGCAATGTATCAGTATTATATTGGTTATGTCGCGATATTTGAGGCAATGTATCAGTATTATATTGGTTATGTCGCGATATTTGAGGCAATGTATCAGTATTATATTGGTTATGTCGCGTTATTTGAGGCTATGTTTCAGTGTTATATTGGTTATGTCGCGATATTTGAGGCAATGTATCAGTATTATATTGGTTATGTCGCGATATTTGCGGCAATGTATCAGTATTATATTGGTTATGTCGCGATATTTGAGGCAATGTATCAGTATTATATTGGTTATGTCGCGTTATTTGAGGCAATGTATCAGTATTATATTGGTTATGTCGCGTTATTTGAGGCAATGTATCAGTATTATATTGGTTATGTCGCGATATTTGAGGCAATGTATCAGTATTATATTGGTTATGTCGCGTTATTTGAGGCAATGTATCAGTATTATATTGGTTATGTCGCGATATTTGAGGCAATGTATCAGTATTATATTGGTTATGTCGCGATATTTGAGGCAATGTATCAGTATTATATTGGTTATGTCGCGATATTTGAGGCAATGTATCAGTATTATATTGGTTATGTCGCGTTATTTGAGGCAATGTATCAGTATTATATTGGTTATGTCGCGATATTTGAGGCAATGTATCAGTATTATATTGGTTATGTCGCGTTATTTGAGGCAATGTATCAGTATTATATTGGTTATGTCGCGATATTTGAGGCAATGTATCAGTATTATATTGGTTATGTCGCGATATTTGAGGCAATGTATCAGTATTATATTGGTTATGTCGCGTTATTTGAGGCAATGTATCAGTATTATATTGGTTATGTCGCGATATTTGAGGCAATGTATCAGTATTATATTGGTTATGTCGCGATATTTGCGGCAATGTATCAGTATTATATTGGTTATGTCGCGTTATTTGAGGCAATGTATCAGTATTATATTGGTTATGTCGCGTTATTTGAGGCAATGTATCAGTATTATATTGGTTATGTCGCGATATTTGAGGCAATGTATCAGTATTATATTGGTTATGTCGCGATATTTGAGGCAATGTATCAGTATTATATTGGTTATGTCGCGTTATTTGAGGCAATGTATCAGTATTATATTGGTTATGTCGCGATATTTGAGGCAATGTATCAGTATTATATTGGTTATGTCGCGATATTTGAGGCAATGTATCAGTATTATATTGGTTATGTCGCGTTATTTGAGGCAATGTATCAGTATTATATTGGTTATGTCGCGATATTTGAGGCAATGTATCAGTATTATATTGGTTATGTCGCGTTATTTGAGGCAATGTATCAGTATTATATTGGTTATGTCGCGATATTTGAGGCAATGTATCAGTATTATATTGGTTATGTCGCGATATTTGAGGCAATGTATCAGTATTATATTGGTTATGTCGCGTTATTTGAGGCAATGTATCAGTATTATATTGGTTATGTCGCGATATTTGAGGCAATGTATCAGTATTATATTGGTTATGTCGCGATATTTGCGGCAATGTATCAGTATTATATTGGTTATGTCGCGTTATTTGAGGCAATGTATCAGTATTATATTGGTTATGTCGCGTTATTTGAGGCAATGTATCAGTATTATATTGGTTATGTCGCGATATTTGAGGCAATGTATCAGTATTATATTGGTTATGTCGCGATATTTGCGGCAATGTATCAGTATTATATTGGTTATGTCGCGATATTTGAGGCAATGTATCAGTATTATATTGGTTATGTCGCGATATTTGAGGCAATGTATCAGTATTATATTGGTTATGTCGCGATATTTGAGGCAATGTATCAGTATTATATTGGTTATGTCGCGATATTTGAGGCAATGTATCAGTATTATATTGGTTATGTCGCGTTATTTGAGGCAATGTATCAGTATTATATTGGTTATGTCGCGATATTTGAGGCAATGTATCAGTATTATATTGGTTATGTCGCGATATTTGAGGCAATGTATCAGTATTATATTGGTTATGTCGCGTTATTTGAGGCAATGTATCAGTATTATATTGGTTATGTCGCGTTATTTGAGGCAATGTATCAGTATTATATTGGTTATGTCGCGATATTTGAGGCAATGTATCAGTATTATATTGGTTATGTCGCGATATTTGAGGCAATGTATCAGTATTATATTGGTTATGTCGCGATATTTGAGGCAATGTATCAGTTTTATATTGGTTATGTCGCGATATTTGAGGCAATGTATCAGTATTATATTGGTTATGTCGCGATATTTGAGGCAATGTATCAGTATTATATTGGTTATGTCGCGTTATTTGAGGCAATGTATCAGTATTATATTGGTTATGTCGCGATATTTGAGGCAATGTATCAGTATTATATTGGTTATGTCGCGATATTTGCGGCAATGTATCAGTATTATATTGGTTATGTCGCGTTATTTGAGGCAATGTATCAGTATTATATTGGTTATGTCGCGTTATTTGAGGCAATGTATCAGTATTATATTGGTTATGTCGCGATATTTGAGGCAATGTATCAGTATTATATTGGTTATGTCGCGATATTTGCGGCAATGTATCAGTATTATATTGGTTATGTCGCGATATTTGAGGCAATGTATCAGTATTATATTGGTTATGTCGCGATATTTGAGGCAATGTATCAGTATTATATTGGTTATGTCGCGATATTTGAGGCAATGTATCAGTATTATATTGGTTATGTCGCGATATTTGAGGCAATGTATCAGTATTATATTGGTTATGTCGCGTTATTTGAGGCAATGTATCAGTATTATATTGGTTATGTCGCGATATTTGAGGCAATGTATCAGTATTATATTGGTTATGTCGCGATATTTGAGGCAATGTATCAGTATTATATTGGTTATGTCGCGTTATTTGAGGCAATGTATCAGTATTATATTGGTTATGTCGCGTTATTTGAGGCAATGTATCAGTATTATATTGGTTATGTCGCGATATTTGAGGCAATGTATCAGTATTATATTGGTTATGTCGCGATATTTGAGGCAATGTATCAGTATTATATTGGTTATGTCGCGATATTTGAGGCAATGTATCAGTATTATATTGGTTATGTCGCGATATTTGCGGCAATGTATCAGTATTATATTGGTTATGTCGCGATATTTGAGGCAATGTATCAGTATTATATTGGTTATGTCGCGATATTTGAGGCAATTTATCAGTATTATATTGGTTATGTCGCGATATTTGAGGCAATGTATCAGTATTATATTGGTTATGTCGCGATATTTGCGGCAATGTATCAGTATTATATTGGTTATGTCGCGATATTTGAGGCAATGTATCAGTATTATATTGGTTATGTCGCGATATTTGAGGCAATGTATCAGTATTATATTGGTTATGTCGCGATATTTGAGGCAATGTATCAGTATTATATTGGTTATGTCGCGATATTTGCGGCAATGTATCAGTATTATATTGGTTATGTCGCGATATTTGCGGCAATGTATCAGTATTATATTGGTTATGTCGCGATATTTGCGGCAATGTATCAGTATTATATTGGTTATGTCGCGATATTTGAGGCAATGTATCAGTATTATATTGGTTATGTCGCGGTATTTGAGGCAATGTATCAGTATTATATTGGTTATGTCGCGATATTTGAGGCAATGTATCAGTATTATATTGGTTATGTCGCGATATTTGAGGCAATGTATCAGTATTATATTGGTTATGTCGCGACATTTGAGGCAATGTATCAGTATTATATTGGTTATGTCGCGATATTTGAGGCAATGTATCAGTATTATATTGGTTATGTCGCGATATTTGAGGCAATGTATCAGTATTATATTGGTTATGTCGCGATATTTGAGGCAATGTATCAGTATTATATTGGTTATGTCGCGATATTTGAGGCAATGTATCAGTATTATATTGGTTATGTCGCGATATTTGCGGCAATGTATCAGTATTATAATGGTTATGTCGCGATATTTGAGGCAATGTATCAGTATTATATTGGTTATGTCGCGATATTTGCGGCAATGTATCAGTATTATATTGGTTATGTCGCGATATTTGCGGCAATGTATCAGTATTATATTGGTTATGTCGCGATATTTGCGGCAATGTATCAGTATTATATTGGTTATGTCGCGATATTTGCGGCAATGTATCAGTATTATATTGGTTATGTCGCGATATTTGAGGCAATGTATCAGTATTATATTGGTTATGTCGCGATATTTGCGGCAATGTATCAGTATTAAATTGGTTATGTCGCGACATTTGAGGCAATGTATCAGTATTATATTGGTTATGTCGCGATATTTGCGGCAATGTATCAGTATTATATTGGTTATGTCGCGATATTTGCGGCAATTTATCAGTATTATATTGGTTATGTCGCGATATTTGCGGCAATGTATCAGTATTATATTGGTTATGTCGCGACATTTGCGGCAATGTATCAGTATTATATTGGTTATGTCGCGATATTTGAGGCAATGTATCAGTATTATATTGGTTATGTCGCGATATTTGCGGCAATGTATCAGTATTATACTAGTTAGCGACCAGATAGCAGGAGTCCGATACTCGCTGCGGCATCGGTGATGCTGGAGAGTGGTAATCGCTGTGGTGTTGCCCTCGTTACTTTGCCATAATTCCTAATCTAAGAAAACCACTTACCAAATTTAGCCTTTCGTTTTCGGTGAAATCTTTGGGCGTTTGCGAGGTTTTCGGGTGCTGTTCTGGGTGCCGTCGTAAAGCTTCAATCCTTCAGGAACTGAAACAGCGTCAATCTGTGTCTAATCAGTGTCATGGCCATGTCCGTAAAGTGTTCCTTTGTGGAATCAGCTATCTTATTTGCTAAGAGAACAGTTTGTGTGATGTGTATAGAAACTCGCCATGAGGACGGGAGATTCGCGCGTGTGCGAGCTCCCCATGAAATCCTCCCTCACCTGAAAGTACGCATCGAAACTTCCCTAAGGAATCTGCATGTCTTGGTTTCACTCTTTTCCGTTTGACTTTATTTTTGCTCTTTGCCTTTCTTAAACTACTGTCATTGGAATGACAATTATTAGGAAGGTGGTCAGTGACACTTGAATGAGGAAGGAACTGCAGTCGGTTGTGAGCGTCAGAGAGTAGTGCATTAGAAGACAAATTCGCCCTGAAAGTAAATGTGTTGGAGCTGTTTATAAAATAAATTTTGGAGACCACCTAAACGTTAAAGGTTTAACATTCTGCATCCTTGAAGAACCGTGTGGTCACTAGTCAAAAACATCTCTAGAATTATTTTTCCATCAGATTCGTACCTAAATTTATTCCTTGAATTTCACTGCCGAGTAGCAGTGGCTTCATCATTATGACATGCCAGCGCCAGTCTTATGACGGTGGTTGCAGGAACGGTGACATCAGCAAAAAGTTCAGACTGCAAGCTTGGTTAGCATCAATGACAAACCTCAAAGACAAATAAAACTCAAGACGTGTTTTTTAAGTTTTTTATACCTTTTTAAGTTTTCCATGTAATTTTTCACGTGAAGCCTGACAGTAACGAGTGGCCGCAGATGGATGCGAGTACATGTCTGGAGCTTGCGCTGGAGGGAGAGCGCCTCTGCAAAGCGGGGGACTGCCGAGCCGGCGTCGCATTCTTCGAAGCCGCCATCCAGACCGGCACGGACGACCTGCGCACCCTCTCTGCCATCTACAGCCAGCTCGGCAACGCCTACTTCTATCTCGGCGACTACGACAAGGCCATGGACTACCACAAGCTCGACCTCACCGTCGCCAAGTGAGTGTTCAGGCGCTTTCTGTTCGCTTGTTTGCCGGCTGGGACGCTTGTAACTTGTGCAGCGAATGTTTGTTCGTCATGGTGACTTTACTGAAAAATTCTTCTTCTTGGTTCTTGTTATGAAAGAGTAACTGGAAGAAAGCACGTCTTAGCTGAGTTTCATGTTTTTAATTTCCGCGATGTGAACAGCGTGAAAATGTGAAGTGTGATACTTTCTCAACCTGCTGGGCTCGAGTTCTTACAGTGTCATTTTCAGGCAATTTATATTTTTATTTAAAATTCTCTGCTCTGCCAAAATGGAGGAGATATGGCTTCGTACCTTCGATCACGAAGCGTTATGACTTCAGACAGCCAAACCGTTTTGCCTCCATCGACAATTCTTCTTAAAACTTCATGATTTTTCTTTGTTAATTTTCCTCAATCGTATCGCCAATTTCAAGTCTTGAGTGTTTTTATAAAATGTTGTATGCGAAAACAAGAGCCTCATGACAGTACAAGACTGAGTGAAGGACCTAGGCGTGAGGATAATTTGCGCTTCTTTTTTTTTGTCATGATCGGGACAGCTCTGAAGACTGCTTTTTGCAGACCTTTAAAAATTCAAATATGCATTAATAACCATGAATTCTCTCTATTCGCTAGAAAATGCAGTCCATAGGTACTGTTGTTTATTATACTTAAAGACTCAGTACAATTTCATGTAGAGTTTAGTCTCTTTTTCAGTTTGTTAGAGCAAATTGACGCCGTATGTAAATTCATCTAGAAACTTTGCTGATGAAGCCACGGGTCAGAACGAATACAATTTCATGTAGAGTTTAGTCTAGTTTTCAGTTTGTTAGATCAAATTAGTGCCATGTCTAAATTTATCAAGAAACTCCACTGATGAAGCCACGTTTCAGAACGATGGGGGACCGGCTTGGGGTGGCCAAAGCCTCAGGAAACTTGGGCAACACGCTGAAGGTGATGGGCAAGTTCAGGGAGGCCATCCTCTGCTGTGAGCGTCATCTCCTCATCTCGCAGGAGCTGGGCGATAAGGTGCGTGCGATACCATTCTCTTCTGAGCTTTGCTAATGTGGACGGTAAAGGAGTCAAGAACTTTCGTCCGTTAAAAGAATCAAGACCTGTCTGAATAATAAATATTTTATGGTAAAAATTAATGGATCAGTTTTTATGAGTGCTCAAAAATGCAATGTTAACACTTTGACTGCGACGTGAGCCACCGGTGCTACATGGAGTACTGGAGTTCCTAGTACTGCTGACCGACCAGTAGTCACAAACTCAATTTTCATAAATACTTAATTAAAACTAAATGAAGACACAATCGAGTTAATGTTTACTTTTTTCAACATTTCTCGCTACAATTGACTTTAAATTTGAGTTGAATATTAAACTTCAATTTTACCAGCCTCAGTCGAAGTGTTAAATTTGTGTCACATCAGGACATTTGAGTGCGTGTCCTCAGACGTAACAATAGTAATAACTGTCCGTTATTACGTATGCATTTTTAGGTTAGCTGGTGTGCTTGTGAAATGTGCATTCGGTCAATAATAGTTTTTCTCACTGGTTTTTCTCTGCTTAACTACGGTAATGATTTCCCGTCTCGCGCCGAGGTCCTCATGTGTTGCTGGATGTTATGTAGGCCTGAATGGTGACCAAGAAATGGAAGATAAAAGAGGCCTGTACAACCTTCCTTGACGATCGTATTTTCTGTGTATTTCTTACACATGTTACCATGACCTTTACATCGCTGCGTATAGACTAGATTTTCCCTATATTAGTACATTGGTTTTCCGTTACTGTGGTCAGCTTGTCAATATTTTATCTAAAATACAATTTTATGATATGCATTTGTTACCTAAGCCATTCCTTTGCTGCAGGTTGGAGAAGGCAGAGCTCTGTACAACCTGGGAAACGTGTACCATGCGCAGGGCAAGCACCTGGGCCGCGTGGGGCCCCAGGAGCCTGGGGGCTTCAGCGACGAGGTGAAGCACTGCCTGCAGAAAGCGGTCGAATATTACGCCGGTAACTTGACGCTCATGGCGCAGCTCAAAGACAGGTGGGCCAAACACAGACTCTGCTTCTTGATTGTTGGGAAGGGCTTGTGCTTCTGGAATTTAAGAAGGCGCTGAAGACAAATACGTTATCTATATAAAGAAAAAATAGATCGGGAATGTAGTAAGAACAAGGAAACTGAAACGAGCTAGTTTGCCATGACCACGATTGCGCAACTCATTGATCAGCGCGGTTTTTCAACAATAATCGTTGGATATACCTCGAGT
Organism: Morinoia aosen; assembly: GCA_030386875.1. Taxonomy (NCBI): domain Eukaryota; kingdom Metazoa; phylum Arthropoda; class Malacostraca; order Amphipoda; family Talitridae; genus Morinoia; species Morinoia aosen. Next base: position 49,152,185 of record CM059573.1, on the reverse strand, counting down.
GGAGATGCTCGTAACTGTAGACTAAATGGGCTGTTGGTTCACTGTGCAGGTCTGCAGAAGGCCGGGCGTGCGGGAACTTGGGCAACACACACTACCTCCTGGGCAACTTCGCGCAGGCCATCAGGTATCACAGCGAGCGGCTCACCATCGCCAAAGAGTTCGGCGACAAGGCGGCAGAGAGGCGCGCTCACAGCAACCTTGGAAACGCCCATATCTTCCTGGGGGAGTTTGAGACCGCCGCCGACCACTACAAGTGTGTGCTTCACTGCTGTTTGTGTCCCTCTCTTGCATTAGTGCTGCTGCTGTTTGTGTGCCTCTCTTGTATTAGTGCTGCTAATGGTTCAGGGGTTAATGGCATGCCTCTCATACATTTACGTTGCCGCTCAAGCGTTTTATGGTGTTTTTTTATTAGTGCTGTTATATGAGGGTCTAGTGACGTGCTTCTAGGTTTGTGCTGCTGCTGTATGAAGGTCTAGTGACGTGCTTCTCGGTTTGTGCTTTTGGATGAGGGTCTAGATGCATGCATTTCATTCATTTATGCTGTTGTACGAGGGTCTAGTTGTGTGCCTCTCAATTTGAGCGATCATATGCTGGGTGGGAATGTCCGTGTATCAGCTACGCTTCGGCGTACATAGAATAGGTTTAGAATTGTACTCTCGATGGTGGTCATATCATGCCGAGCCCGTCCTCCCTTCAAAATTTATCAGTTTTCAGTTTAGTTCAACTAAGTTCTTAATATCGTCGCCTGCTTAACATAAGCTTGGTTTCCCTAAGTAATTTTCTAACATGCTGGCAAATTGTTGCAGGATTTAAAAGGGAAATATTTTCACGAAGTTGCGTATCGAAAATGTTTGATGTCTTCAATCATTAAAATGCTTCTACAACCTTGAATCAAAAGAAGAATTACATGATTTGGAAATTGTAAAATTAAGACTGGCAAAGCAGCTATAGGAAGCGTTTGGAGTAACTAAATTGCTAACATGTTTACTGCCATGAAAAATTTAATAACTCGCAACATTATTAAGCTCCTTATTAACATCGTAACTAAATTGGTGTTCAAGATGCGTTCACTAGCTTGAGTCACATGTTCAAGTTCTACAAAAGCATATACAAGGAATTTTTCCTTTTCATGAAGCGCTTGCGAGCTCCGGTTGTTATGTAAGGAAAAAGCACAGGCCTTATGGGTGATCAGAGATAGGATCAGGCGAAGATAGATGTTACCATTACCTCACTTCAAAATCATTAAAAATGGACCTGGCATCACCTTCGTGTCCTGTTCGGCGTGTGAGATGCTGCGCTGTTCTGTGGGAAAATTAACTTTGCTTTCGATATGCGTGTTAGCTTTTTTCCCCTCAGGCTTCAACATTTGTGTGATGTTAAGCATAGTGTTGACAACTTTTACACGTTTCTCAACGGTAATGGGAGGAGATTTCCAAGTTTTGGAAATGGTGGCCCACACATTGACCAAAGCATTTTTTGACTTTTGGGACCTGTTATTTTGGAACCTAGAATGTTTGCAATGAACTTTCACTGCACTCCTTCATTCTAACTGTTGAAGTTCGACTTAACTCTTTAGGAGGGATAGAAATATTGTAATTGGAGTCTGTAGGGTAAAGATCCGCGGTTCCGAGCCGAGCTGCAGGCTAGGTAGGCCTTCCTTTTCTTGAAATAGAATAGGACATTTGTTTTACTATGGATACACTTTTTCAGTTCACTGATGAATTTTTTCAGCACCTATGACTTTCTTGTTCAACTTTCATCATTTTGCTTCATGGAATTGTTTTAATCTTGCTCTCCTCAGAGGAATATAACTATTGTATCTATGGGAATTAGCGCTCCCAGGGGACTATGTGAGGGCCTGAGCTAAAGGTCGGGCTTTCGGTTTGTTAAAATAGAAAAAAATTTTTTTTGTGTAACGGACCATCTTTTTTTGGTTCACTGCTGTCCTGTTTTTCAGCACCTACTACTTCCTTCTTCAACTTTGATATTGTTTCATAATCTTCTTTCCCAACTTACTGTTTCTATGCCCTTTCTGCGTAGATTCAGCGTTTCCTTAACTTCATACTAAATGGTGCCTTCCTCCTTCCTCTCTTTGAATCGCATTTTTGCAGCGTGAAGGGAGGCTAAAACTAACGACTAATCTAATGTGTTTTAATCTTGCTTTTTGTATGAGCAGGGTGTGGAGACACACCTTATGCCTTCCCCACATCCTCCTTTTCCTAAATGGCGGCATCGTCCTTTCTATGTAGAAAACATCGTAATTGTGGTTGGGCTACTTAGTCTTAACTTATTACAAAATCTAACCTTGTCTCGACATTGGATAGTTTCTCATCTGAAAGCATGATGTCATCTCTGACCGTACTCTCTTTGAACTGTTTTGAATCAACGTTTGCTGCCAGTCTTTTCTTGTCACTTTCTTGGCTTCAATGGTGATAATTTTTTTTATACCGTTCCTCCTGTTTTGCCACTCCCATTCATTTCTGTGGGTAATTTCTGCTCTGAAGGTTTTAACTTCTATCAGAACCTCGTTTTGACGGCTGTGGTGTTCTTGAGATTGGAAAAAGTGTGACTGCAATCACTCCAAAATGTGGTAACTACTTCTGTTCAGATGTTTCACTGTATATTGATTGAAGTGTATACGCTACTCGTAGCATTTTAAGGTTAATTTATCGTCTCTCTGGGATGTAAAATCATGGATGATTTTCTGATGGCTTGAATCATGATGTTTGTTTTACAAGTAAAGACAGTCGTGCAGATGCAGCTTGTCTTATATTGACTGCCGGTCGTGTAGACACCCACATTCACAGTTGGTTGTGCAGACACTGTTGGTGAGACAGACACACACACACGTGAACTCCTCCCGTTGCCCCTCAGGAAGACGCTGGCGCTGGCCCAGGAGCTGTGCGACAGAGCGGTGGAGGCGCAGGCGTGCTACTCGCTGGGCAACACCTACACGCTGCTGCGGGACTACCCCTGTGCCATACACTACCACCTGCGTCATCTCGCCATTGCTCAGGTACTGACTGCCCTTGCGCCATACACTACCACCTGCGTCATCTCGCCATTGCTCAGGTACTGACTGCCCCTACTCCATACACTACCACCTGCATCATCTCGCCATTGCTCAGGTACTGACTGCCCCTGCTCCATACACTACCACCTGCATCATCTCGCCATTGCTCAGGTACTGACCGCGCCTCCTGCGGTTCTTGACCTTGACACGTTCACCGCGGTTGTTAACGGTACCTTTGGTTAAGTTCTTAGTAGTAGAATAGGGAAACCGACTTAACTGCTTGAATACATTTTTATCCTTCCTTAGAGACTCGAAAAATACAGTTGCACGATAACATTTCACTTCTTATGGTAGTAATTATTTTTAATAATCTTGTGAAACAGATGAAATGTCATCCATTTAGCAGATACGTGAATGAGCAATTTACTGATTTTAACACATATGGTTCAATACGCGGGGAGCGTGTTGAGTAGCTTTTGTCATGTTCATGTAGAGACTTCGTTTGTGGAAGTCGTGGTGCTAAATTGAAAGTGTTCTGTATGTGGGAACAAGTGTGTGGTCATTGTTTTGTGAAGAAGATAATTTGTTGCCATTGAATTGGAGGAAATGTCCGTGGGTGACGATACATTCTTTCACATGTTTAGAGAATGCTATTTAATTGCTTTTTATCACTATGCAGCAATTAGGAGAGAGTATATGGGTATATTTTTCTAATTTTTTCATTAGGTTCAAAGAGGGTTGCGGATAGTCTCTTCAATTCCAATTCCATCTGACGGAAAGATAGCCTCATTTTGATCTACTCAATGCATTGGCTGCCTCAAAGTCTGGAAGTTACGAGCAACAAATGAAACTCGGATTAAGGTGCACGTCAGCCTCAAAACAATACTTAGTGCAAATAACGAAATTATAAATTTAAGTATATCCAAGTAGAATTAAAAAAATATGTGACAAAAGTAATCAATGGTAACAAATAAAAACGTAGTTAGTTATAATTCTACAGTCATCAATTATAATTCTACAGTCATCTAATGCTGTGTGCAATATCTGCTTAAATGCGGAAACCAAGCAGGGAATATCACGTAAAGAGTTCCATTACGCAAATTGATATGGCAGACGATATAAAGTATAACACACCCAAACCTTATGGTGCCTTATTAGAAAGCGTATATTGGACAACAATGATCATGAGCGAAGAGGTGAAATGAGATGGCTGGAAGAATGCAAACTAGATTGAGCAGTCAATTAAATGCTCGCTTGATATTATAATCCAATTTAATCTTGGCGTGCAAAAGTAAACTGCCCGACGTTGTCACTAAGAAATGAGGTTGTGCAAACAAGTATCTCATTCTCTGTTCATATCTTATCTCATGACTTGGGGCGAGGCTTAACACGTTGCCAGTATCAAGCGTCATGTTGCATACCCAGGACGTTGACCTCTGCATTTCGACTTTATGATTCGATTAGCAGCAATTCCAGATGGCCACTTGAAATTGAGGCACCTGTTGGCATTACAGGAGCTGTGCGACCGAGTGGGCGAAGGTCGTGCGTGCTGGAGCCTGGGAAACGCTTACTCCGCCACCGGCAACAACCAAAAGGCTCTGCACTACGCCACTCGGCACCTCGCCATCTCCCGGGAGGTCAGGACCCCTCGCTTCTTGAAATGTTTACTGGGTCATCACTGGTTCTCCGGCTTGTGCTTTTTTCTTTGAAGGGAGAGTTTTAGAAAATTTAACGGGGGTGATGGCGAATCTGTCAATTTAAATAGTAAATGTGATACATTAATTTAAATTTAAAGAAAAAGTGACTCGATTGCCAATTGAAACGGAGAGTGAGAGACGTTAATTTGACTAGCATTGATGTCTTGTTTTCAGGTGTGTGTGTGTGTATATATGTGTATAACCACTGTGACACCTCCTATTTATGCATGACTAATGGTACAAGTTGGTGCGTTCAAATAGCGTTTTCAGTAGAGATACGCGTAGAAGTTAGTAGCGTCAGCTTGCATTAGCTTGTTCCATTGAAGTGATGCTATTCACTTGCGACGTTGTCTCAAGAGAGAGGAGATGCTTGGAGCAGAGGCACCAATTGCTAGGGTTGTGCCAAAGAGTTTCTGACTCTGCAACTGTTTAAGGTTGCATTTTTTCTCCATGTTTGGAATCTCGTTAAGGACAGACTTCTTGATAGCAACAATGTGGCTATAACCTAAATGCATGCTTGAATATTTTCAACAGCAGACATTGAAACTCTCGTGAAGTACTTTAAATGCATAAATCAGTACGAAGACTTACATATCAGTGTGAAGCTCACTCAGTTTGCATAAGTTGTGAAAGTTGTTAAGGATAATCTTGGATAAATACAGAGTCAGGACAAAGCAGAGCTACCTTTGCCTCACTGCTTACCTGTATGATTAGGTTTTTACGCATGGAAGCACATTTTGGTTTGTATTTTTACAAATTTTAACTAAGAAAATAATAGCGAGGAATAAGGCTTTGAAACTTAGCATTTTATATTAAAGGCTTTACTGTTGAAAATGAACGTTTCGACTTAGTTTTTCTTCACTCTTGCTGCTCCTTCTCACTCAGCCATACGAATCCATGCTGGAAGATGTAATCTTCCTATAAAATTAGAGGGTTTTAACATTTTAGCCGCTGCCTCAAACCCCGCTGATCTGATCATTATTGAATCTCTATATTTTACAACGAAACCCTTTTATAAATGACTCCCAATCCGCTTTTCCTTTGCAAATAGTTTAGCAATTTGATTTATTTAGTTTTCCTTTCTTTTAAGTTTTGTTGTGTTCTCGATATTTTTAATATGTAAATATCTGATTTTTTCCAGAGCATTTTGTTGAGAATGACTCTTTGAGTCGAAACGTTCAATTTTAACAGTAAAGCTTTTAATATAAAATGCTAAGTTTCAAAGCCTTATTCCTCGCTATTATTTTCTTGGTTTTTACACATATATGAGAGAAAACACTGCTTTCTCACGTGATAGAAGAATCCAGTATTCGGCCCACGTACCATTGATAATAATTGAAAATAATTCCTTGAGTGTTTTTGCACTAGATTTTTTGCAATTGTGTTACAAGCCAAGAATATTCCTAGGAGTGATTGGTGGTAAATGAATCATTTGTAGCCCATTCACCGATCAGCTGGTAGTGAATCTGCTGTGCCACTTTTTTCATTTGCAGTGTTTCTTTGAATAAGCTATTGGTGCAGTGTTAATAGCAAACAATTCACTCAGTTGATTGACTGTCAGCTATCCACTTGATGAATTTTATACTTTTGATACAGACAGCTTACACCAAACCAAGCTTCCACCCATGAGAACCCTGCGATGACGATGCGCCTGATCACATCTCTTGCGCGCAGATTGGCGACAAGACAGGCGAGGCTGCAGCGCAGATGAACCTGACAGACATCAGACGATCCCTCGGCCTGCCTGTGGATGCCGAGCATCTCTTGCAAGAGGCCGACCTGGGGTCTCCGGAGCTCGACAGAGTCTCTTCGTCCTCTTCTATCCGTAGGAAGAGCATGGAGAAGATGGATCTTTTGAAAGTGAGGTGTTAGTTTTTCTTGTCATTCAATGGAAAGTGTTTGGTCCAAATCAGAATGCATTGATTTGGTTGTATTTTTTTCCATTTCCCATAAGAGCGTACTAGTTGAGAAGACACGCGACTCCAGGAGGCATTTCTTTTGTATGTATTGCCACTGGTGGAAGTTCTTGTTGTGAAGAACTTCTCGTCAGCTCAAGAACTTGGTATTTGCGTTGAAGTTCACAAGAATGACCCTGTCCCCTTGTAGCACTGCTCATGTAAAGGCACGCTCTACAGCACCTTCTCTTGCAACGCACCACAAAACGAGCAACATTTACTGTATCTGTCACTTGTGAGCTTAGTTGTCTTCCTCACCCCCTCCAACAGCACCATGTGTCTTGCACGACCCAGCCCACACTCTCTCTGGACCCTGTTCATCTTTACTATCCTCCCGATTTTATTGGCACAATGTGTGACTTCTTCTTTGACATTTAATTTGGTTTTGTATATAATTTTCATGCGTTTGATCGAAAAATGCTCAAGTTTTTGTGAGTTTGAGTTTTTAGTGCGTTGTATTTTGTATATTTTTTGAGACATTCATTTCATTTTATGCTGTATTTACTTTTTAATTGCCCCGTGAAGTTTTGTACATGAGCATGTGTTGAGATGCTACTAAAGGCCATAGGTTAGCTTGATGACTGTGATTGGTCACTTTTACCAACCTCGACTTCCTGCCATGTATTGTGCCACTGGAATAAAATACTCGAATGAAATTCGAGCTACGAAATGTTGGGTGTACTTAATGTAATTAATTAATAACGGGAGATGTGCTGCAGAATTTTGACACTATTTTATTTATACCCCACCTTCACTTTAATTTTGTTTAATTTAGCTTTATTTGCACTTGAGAGAGTGGTTTTTTATTTTGCAAAATATCATTTTCTCATATGGTTTGTTTCCCTTAGTTCGTTGTGTTTAATTTTGTATGGGCGTGCGTGTGTGCGTGTGTTGGATCAGATGACCCCCGATGTTGACGACCGCACAGCGCGCCCCTCCCGCACCCCCGCCCGCACCCGCCTCTGTTCTGTGCCTTCACATGACCTCAACGTGAGTGCACCTTCCTCCTTGTGTTCCTTTTTGTTCTTTGAGTTCTTCCTAGCCAGTGTTTTTCTCGTTTCTCGGATTTATCCTTCCTCTTCATTGTGCTCTTCTTAGTCATTGTGTTGTCCTCCCTGTTCCTTGTGTTCTTTTTGTTCTTTCATGTTTGTGTTTTTCCTTCTATTCCTTCCAATTATTTTGTTCTCCTTTCTGTTTCTTGTGTTCTATAAATAACCTCAGCTTATCTCCCATGCTGAAGTCTTGTAAATGTCTCACATCTGTGCCTGACAGAGAGACTGCCAGCAATCAACGCTCAGGTGCTCTATAGCTGGACGGTTGTTCAGGATGTGCGTCAACATTTTCTTTAATATCATCTATCGGTTGTTGCATGCCTGAGGTAACCGCTCCGGACTGAAGATCTCAGGTTCCTTCAACCCTCTAGGCAGAAATGATGCTGCCGCCGTACATAGTTGTTGTGTTGCGAGGTGGTTATATGCTATACCGCCTAAACTCTGTCCTCTCTTTGCTTGAGCTTGTCCAAAAATTAACTGATCTTGGGCTGAACTGCTTCTGTGTGTCACGTTTTCCCTCTTCCTAAGTGCCTGAGACATAGAATTTATCTCTTACTTTTAGTTTACCTCTTTTAAAATTTTCCTTTATTAAATAGTTGCACTACTACGGAAAGGTTCGCAAAAAAGGCCTAAATTCTAGGGTTGATTACCGTGGTTCTGCTGTACAAAGGTAGCATTTTTACTAATAAAACGGGTAACATGCGGATGCTTGAACACGGCTCAGAGAGCATAGCGTTGGTAATATGCTTAGGGTTAGTTGGGTTTGTGAATTTTTAACAGTAAGTGACCATAACTTTTATCCTGTTTTATCAGGACTTCTACGATTACCATAGATGTTTCTGGAATTTATTTACCCGGTCGTTATTGCTGTATTAAATTATAGGTTAATCTCCCCAAATTTTACTTGCTGTTTTCTGTGTGTGGGACAAATCATTTCAAGTAATGAAATTTGCGATTCATGACAGCAATACAGTATGATCGTTATAGATTAGATACATCAATGAATGAGTTTCAAATTCCCCTTAACATTTAAAATTATTCTGAGCTCTTCATCCCTCATAGTTTTCTTGGCATAGATTTTCAAAACGGGCTAGTTACATACTAATGAGCCACCTTATTCATAGCCGGACATACACATCTCGGGCATTATTATTGCAAATAATCATTGTGCGCAGGGTTCTGTAAACGACGAAGGCAACAGCGTGGACGAGGACAGCTTCTTTGAGCTGCTGACGCGCTTCCAGAGCACGAGGATGGACGACCAGCGCTGCACGCTCGCTGGGGAGGAGGCGGAGGAGACGGGCCCTCGCCACCCGCTGCCCTACCTCCTCGAGAACGATGACGGCGCTCCCTCACTCAATGGTCTGTTGAACTGTTGAAATATGTGCCCAGTGATGCGCCATGTGTACACGATAGGCTGCAAAAATAAAGAATAATTTGTAATGTTAACCTTAACCCTTTAACGCCCAAGTGGACTGTACGGTCCTCTTTCAAAAATAACAATAATATATTGTATTTCTTATTCAATTTGTTCACTAATGTTTCCTTTGAACTTCACTGCCGAGTGGCAGTTCCTTCCACATCTTGATAACAGGGACTACCTAATGCCAGTGTCGGTTTAGTAATAGTGGTTGTGATAACGGTAATATGAGTATAAAAATGTGGGCGTTAAAGGGTTAAGCGTCCAATTTTTTCTCATATTATTAGTACGAGTGCACATGCACACGGCCCGTCAAAAAAATGACAGGATTAGATATAGGACCATCTAAGCTTCAACATGGCTTTCCCATGATTTCCCATGCTATTCTATGGCTTTCCAATACTTTCCCAAGTCTCAATCGCTGATATTCTATTCAACCTAATCTAACCTACCAATACACGTGATGCTCATTCCGACTCCCAATCTGCTGGGTTAAGGCCACGGAAGAGGAAACAAGGTAGGCTCAAACCAGTCTTTTTTTTGTCGAGGGTGTGGTTTTGCTGACGTGACGTCAACGAACGTCAACGCTGACGTCAATTTAGGCAACGAACCAATAGCAACGCTCATATTGCATCTGGTAGCACTGCTACCCCCAGATTTGGCTCCACTATTGGCCCAACGATATTTTGGTTACGTCATAAAGTTTGTTTGAAATAAAGCCATTCTATTGGCTAGCCGAACAAAAAGAGGTGTATTTCATCCCTTAGAAATGACCCTACCTTGTTTCCTCTACCATGGTTAAGGCGCCAAAAATTGTGGATGATGAAGCTTGTATCACAGATACGCTCATTTCATACTTTCGGCTGGTGGGTGTGACACACATGCGGACGGACGGACGCGGCTCCTTTCATAATAGTGATTATGATTATAACCATCGTTATTAGACTGGCTCTAGCGTCAGGTTGTCTCCAACGTCAGATTAGAGGCGGAACTGGCACTTGGCAGAAAACTTCACACATAAGAGCATCCACTTGACAAGGAATAAAACATCCAAGCATTTTTATTGAGTGTACCATGTGGTGGGGAACGTAGAGCGGTAGAGGGTAAATGATGATACATGACCATGATGTCGTACGACAGTTACGTTTCGATGTGTTTCTTTAGCTTTTACTCCTTAGAAAAGTAGCTCTATAAATATTGTAGAATAATATCGTATCATGGATACTTCAAATCAGTAGATACATTTACAGGGTGGGCCGCGATAATTACTGCAAATGGTAAACGCTCAGTAATTCTTTGACTTAATTTCGTGCGGTTTGTGCTATTGGAAAGATATATCAGTGGTACATGGATTGATAAAATCGTGAGGTGTAGTTTTTAGGTCCCAACTTCTGTATTGAAAGGGTTACTATTAAATAATGTTTGCTGTCAATCACCGTGTTGGCATTTTGAGAGCCGTGATTGAACAATTTTGTCGTGGGCATATTTTTTTTTGTGAAAATTTGCATGCATAAATGTTTTTTCCTGTCGTTGAGTTCTTGTCTCACGATAGCAGACCAATTATGCTGAAGTACTTGCAATGTGAAGTGAAGTATCGGTACCTATTTACGTTGACGCGTGGTTGTGTGGCCTTATTCTCTTACTTTTTATTGTTTTAAAATCCCGAGTTGAAAAGCTACTACAGAATGTAGATTCTCTTCCAGCTTTCTTGCAGAATGGTAAATTAGTGGACAATTTTGCAGAGCATTCTATGGTGGGACAACATCAAAATGTTTTCTTTATTACCCTCGTCAATGAAAAAACCAACAGATTAGTGACAAGGAATACTCAGAATAGAATAATATTCAATATTGTTCTACGCAGGCGCTGCAGTGGGAGCACCAGCCCGCGTTGCAGGCAGAAGTGAACAACAACCACCACCACCACCACAGCAGCAACAGCAGCAGCCAGAGGAGTTACTCGAGCTCATAGTAGGCATGCAGAGCCGCCGTATGGACGAGCAGCGAGCTACCCTGCCTAATGTGAGGAGCCTAAACTTCAGCATATCTCTTTTAACCCTTTGTTGACTACCACGTCTATCTTGAAGTTACCAATGTTGAGCTTGTAGTTTGGTTAATCGCTGTGCCAATGTTTGACTTTCTGACATTCGTTGGCCGTGTCCTGCTTGCAGCATTATTTTCTTAGTCCTTAGTCAATATTCTTAGTAGAAAGTTCTGCAAGTAGCTGCGTACATTTGTGTATCCGTTTTCTTGACAAGATAATTACTTTAGATGAAGCATGTTACTATAGGAAAATGAAATGTGCCAACCGAAACGAGCGGTTATCAGGTTTCTGCTCTAACCCCGTGTCGTCAGACACCCATTACGCACTGGCACCAATATGTTCCTCTTAACATGAGATGAATCTTCCAATTTCATATTACCGAAGTTGGAGTGTGTTTGATTACCTATGCTGAAGTGATTGCGTTTTCAACCCTGAAGTTTGCGTGGCTTTTTTGAGCAAGTTTTCTTTTTGCACGTAAGAATTATGTGCATGATTGTGCTACCATGTACCATTAGTGAATGATCTCTAATAGATCTGTTCAATTTTCTTTCAAATAAATGAGTCATGTAAACAGCATGATGGCTGCATCCCCCTGCTGCAGTAGCACCTGTACATGACGTACATAATTTTCAGCCAAATTCATTCAATTTTGTTTAAACCTTATCCGTAGATCTAGTCATTTCAGGCCGCATGATTCCTTCATTCTCAGTGTCGTAATAAAAGTTATCGAAGACGCGCTTGTGACCTTGAGCTGCCGGCATAATTAGTAAATAATCTTCAAATAGTTCGTTTAAGCAGCTTCCAGAGCTAATCAACATATCAGGTCATTTAACACTTTGAGTGCGACGCGACCACTGAGGGTATTTTCTTAAACAGCTTACCGACCAGCAGTTACAAACTCAATTTATGAATACTTATGGAAATTAAATGAAGGCACGATCTATTTAATGGAATTTCGGTTGAAAAATGAACTTTAGTTTAACCTGACGCACTTAACGTGTTAAGGCAGCAGTAATAGCACTTGAGCTATTTGTAGACCAGACCAAAAATGCGCCAAGTCCATTCTACAAGAGTTTTCAGGAGAGCTCTTTTTGTGAAATTTTTTATAGAGTTGGAGTTTTTATTGCGTGAATAGCACCTCCTACCATCGTAACAGAACAGCAACTGAAAGTTTAACGGGTGTCTTGCATCCAAGAGAACCGAAATCTGTTGAAAAATAAATGGAAATTTTGAGAGTTAGCTTTTTTGTGTGTGATTGACAATTATGTGCCCCACAGCTGCCCGGGCTGACCGACAACGCGGTGCTGCAGCGACTCTCTCGCGGCAACGTGCTGGAGGACGCTCCTGACGGGGCTGCTGGCGCTGGGTCCACACACCTGCCTGATGATAACTTCTTTGATATGCTCATACGCTGCCAGGTGTGTCTTGTGTATTGAGTGTTGTCAGGTGTGTGTTGAGTGCTGTGTTGCCAGGTGTGTGTTGTATGCTGCACGGCTTGTGTGCATCGAGTGCTGTGTGATGTGTGTTTCAAGCGCTGTTGTGTGCTGTCTTTTGAAACATGCCAACATTCTACACAAATTGAATCATGTTGAAAGTTGAACTACCGCATTTTGCCTCTCAGAGCTCCCGTTTGGAAGACCAGCGCTCAACTCTGCCCCTTGAAGGCGGGGGGGATGCAAACGTAGCAGCCATGCTGCCCCCGGTCGCCCCCACTGTTCCTGACGATGACTTCTTCACTCTGATCATGCGTTTCCAAGCGGCGGGGCGACTGGAGGACCAGCGCTCGGCGCTCCCCACCTGCAATAACAATAACAACGCGTCCCCCAACGCCAACAACGTAGACGGCGTCGATGACGACGGCGGTGGTGAGCTGGTCAGTGCCATGGAAGTGCTTCAAAGCCTTGGGGAGAGCGTCCAGGAGAACGGGGAGGCTTCTGGAGACAGAAATAGCCTCTTATCGCGAGGCTCTAATGCTTCAAGCACTGGAGTAGTCGTCCCAACTGGTGGCCTCACTAAGGCCATCCTCGATAGAATCAGAATGAGCAGCAAGAGTCACAGCATCAGTGACGGGAGCCACCATTCTGGAGCTCCCAGTGGAGCGTCTGGGGCTGATGAGGAGAGTGCTGCCGCTAATGGTTCTGAGGTCAGCACAAACGGCACCAAGGAGAAGTTAATAAATCGCCTCGTCAAGAGCAGGAAGTGAAGGTGCGACGGCCTTGCTGGTCGACACGTGCATCGGTGGTGCCATCGCCTTGGGTGGAGAGCCCTTTGGTTTGTTAACTCCTCATTCAAAATAGGAGTCGGCTGCTGAGCTCTTCAAAGCGTAACTGGTTTAGGATGGAAGTGTCGCAGGACCACATTGGTCGTACCTGGCGGTGTTAGTTTTAGACTTTATCGAGAGAGGAGACTCTTATCAAGAAAAGTGTTTTTCATATAACCTTTTGATGAAGGGTCCAATGTGTTATTAACAAAAATAATTAACGATGGTGATATGCCTCTGGATTGGTGGCCTGATGACACTATTAAAAAATCACTTTAGATAATGTAAATTGGAAACAAATTTGATTCACATAATTTTTTGAGTGTAAAACAAGAAACAGCAACGTCTGGACGATGATGTAGAGATGTGCTGAGGATTTGCTGAGAAAAAGAACCTCTATTTTAGGTCCTAGTCGGTGCGTGCTTCTTTTTTGGAGCGTAAACAATGTGATTAAGTTCCTCAAATTCCTGAATGGCATTGTGAACTAGTCCTGAAGCAGCGTCACTGAGTGGGTAAGTCGGGAAGTTGATGACCAATCAAGACATAGTACGGACCACATGTGCGTGAATCTCATTTTGTAATTACTTTCTTACGGCATGACTTGTGAGTGGAAGAGCGTTAGCCAAATGTAAAGTACCTACTTTAGCTACGAAATGCCATTATCATTATTGGCGCTCTTATATCTCCTTGGGCTTGTGGATGTTTCTGTGTCTTTTTGTAAGTGTTGGCGGCACTGCCGTGTCATTGCATCCGTCTCATGAGCCGCCTGTATCTCCTGCATGTGCTTGTCCTGTGCACTTCGGTATCCCCCATTTCTGTTCATCAACGAATGAATGAGGTTAATTTTTTTCGATTACAAATGGAAAAAAGAGTGAGCTGTATTTTCTTTGTCAAAACAAATAAGTGTGATGGATTCCTTTTCTTGACTAGAAGCTATTGGGTAGTACGGTAAATTTTTGTTCCTAATGTAATATCGATTGTTTCAGCGATTGCTAGAGTGAACTCTATCGGAGCATTGTTTCAAGTGTTCAACAATGGTAGCTCGGGGATTTAAGGTCATTTTTGCAGCTTCAATTTTATTTTGTGTGTACCAAACTGTTTTTCTTTTCTTTTTTTAATACCCACCTCATCTTTTATACTTACGTTGTTATATTCATGTATTAATATACGTCATACGAAACTTATGTTAAGCATAGTGTGTATAGACCTGTACATTGTTGACCTTCCCGAGTTCGTTGGTGCTTGTTATGTGGAAACGGCTTTATTTGCTTTTTGTGCATGCGCTCGTGATAGAGTGCAACACCCTCTTTTGACAGAGAGTTGCTCTTAACTGTTTATCTAAAAACAATGTTGCGTACTCTAATTTCGTGCGGTAATAGTGAGGTACACCCTCACTCAGGGGGAAACAACTATTGTAGCTTTGAGAATTGCTGCTTCCAGAGGAAAAAGGTAAGGTTCGAGGTAAAGGTTGCATAAATCTTCCTTTTGTTAAACGATTTTTTTGTTTCGTTTCGAGCCATCATTCACTGCTGTTCTATATTTCAGCATAACTACTTTCTTCTCCAACTTTTATCTTGTTTCATGAACTTCCTCCCCAGCTTACTGCTTTTTCCATGCGATCTTGTGTGGGAACACACCTTGCACATCGATTCCCCCGTTTCCTTTAACTCCATACTTAATGGTGCCTTATTCCTTCCTCTCTTTAGAACACCTTTGTTGTGGTCAGGGAGGCTTAAACTAACTCTTATCTAATCTAATTTCATATCACCTGTCTTTCCTTCCAGTGCTTGTTTCAGTTTCATGACATGCAAGCTCGTACTGGCTTTTATTATCTATTTATCGACTTAATTGTAAGTCCTTTCTGATGTCTATTCCTAAAGTAGGATTGCTTGCTAAAATCAAGGTATTACTTTTATTGGGCAAAGTTGTTTTAAGTTACAGAATTGAAAAAGTCAATTTTTTATTTCATGTTAGATGACTTTTTTATTTCGCAGATCTGCATTTCATGACCTTTCATTTGTAATTTTGGTGCTGAATTTATTCTATTCTGTGAATTAATTTGAATTATAAGCTAGCTCTTATGCGAGAGAACGTATTTTGTATACAACCGTGTCTATCTTACAAAGCAGTCAGTCAAGCCGCACTCAAAATAGGACGATTTCTTGTGCCGGCTCTGCGAATCCTCTAAGAAGATGGGCCACCAAATCGTACGCGTTTATGTCCATAAAATCGAGGAAAAAGAAAAGCTATTACGCTTATGTAACACTATCAAAAAATGGCTGCTGTACTCCTGAAAGGAGATGGTCTTAGCATTTTATTATATTTCATTTGTATTGTTCTACGCAAATTCTGCTCGCGTCGTCAAGCTTTCAGTGTACGTAGTTTTGAGGGCCTACTGTTGAATCAGCTCCCAATGCTGTAGGAATTGGCTGTCTGTTTCTATATTTTGTCTCTTGTTTTCCATGTTCGGTAGGTCGGCTGGTATGAGAGGAGCGCCTTCTCGCCCGGCGCTTTGATCGCTCCCCGCATGTTTCATGCGCCTTCTCTTGCGTTCTTGCTGCATATCAATCATGTAGGGTAACAAATATTTGTATTGCAATTAAATCAACTGTGAACCCCTATCTATGTCTGTGAATGGATCGTTATTTTTTGTAGTTCATGTATTTCTCATAGTTCAATTTTTCTTCATAATTTCTCACTCATTCTCAACTTTTTAGAGTTACTGAATGTGTTCTGAAGGCTGACGGAGCATGCGTCAAATATTCTTTTGCTGAATGTGCCTCTTGATACCAACTTTGCTTTGAAATTTTAATTAATTTAATTTTATTTGACTTCGACGTTGATGCTCCAGGTTTTTAAATTCTCATTGCACCAGTTATCTCTATTCTCACTTGCGTAAAATGTTGAACTTCTCAAAACGTCTGTTCTTTCATTTCCTATTGCGTCAGATTTTTAACATCCCTATGCGGCGGCTTCAATGTCCTCATTTGCGTCTGATTTATAAAGTTTTTTATGTGTTGATTATTTTCACTAAACAATCTCACCCCGCACCAGTGTTCAGTAGGGTATTAGGGTATCAACCCAACCCGAAGCATCGCTATTAATTGGCTCAAATAGATAACAATGGAAATCTCCCCAAAAATATGTTACAAGAAGAAAATTTTGGATATCACCTGTTTTGTGTTGAAGTTCATCTTTTTCGTTTATTTTGATAGTAAATAAAATTTTAAAGAAATTTTCTAAATGGCGTGTTTAATATCTAGACAATATGGAAAGATTACTCGATGAAATTACGATCAAAATCAATAACTTCAAGAGGCAACTGCATTCGAGATGCGTATCAGCACAAAGGCTAAGTGTGCCAATCCTGTGTTAAGTTCAAAAGTAGATAACAGCTTGAGTAGTAAATAGCTTGCTTGTAAATTAGAATACAGTTTACTATCCTCCTGCACACTTGTGAATAATCTGCCCACAGTGCTGGCTTCTCCAACTTTCAGCACACTACGCTTTTTTTTTAGCCGTGGTGTGTTTTATTAACTCACAGATCGAACGTTCTTCCGAGACCGCCTTCTGTTCAGATCGTAAGTTGTGTATTTAATCCTGCCTCGCTTACCCGTCGATCTTCCTTCTTCCTGCTCTTATACCTACCCACGATCTAACCTACTCGTTAGCTTCTTAGTTTCGTTTTATTGAGGCAAATTCTCATGTTATTTATCCAGTTGTTAAGTGTTGTGCCAAATGAACCCTCAACAATACGCCTCATAATTATAATACATCCTTATTTGTATTGTATGCTGTCGAAAATATGACTAATGTGGTTGCTGCTGATGTTGAAATATTTTCTCCGAATGAAATGAAGAATAACACGATAGGTTCACTTTGTAGATTAGCTAATAAATTCATTATCAGTTTGTTGACAACGTTGAAGCAACGTCTGCGCACAGTCTGCTTAGGTTAAATTGCGGTAAGTGAAACGCTGTGGAGCGGTATTTTATCAGAACACTTTTTTTGCGGGTCAAACCCCAAATTAGAGTGTAATTTGAGTATTATTACGAATGATCATAAATTTTACCTCCATTCTGGATCTGATCTGCTAGGCAAGTCACGCAGGTTGCGAGGGTATGTCTATCTGAGAAGTCGTGCCGGTTTTTTCCAATCTTGTGCTATTTTATCTGGTGTGTTTTACCGCTCCAATTTTCGTAAGTTGAATTAGTTTTTCATAATTACTCTGGTTTTGTTTTACTGAATTCTTTCATGGTATTATCAATCAACTCCAAGCTGTTCAAACTACTCAAGTAGAATTGTCGATGTATTCTGAAGCAGCAGTGGACTATACTTCATGTTGGGATCAGCGGCGTTTTCTTGGGCTGGTGTAGGACTAAAAACGTATGTGTTGCCTATGTATGTAAGTTTTATATGGTGCTGCAGTTTATTTTGCTGAAAGTAGTGAACTGTTAAAATGAAGGTTTCGTCTATAGGAATTCCTCAAACATCGTGTTGACGTTTATGGTCCCCTTCTGTTCTATCAACGCAGTCATAATTGTGATTCATTTTGCGTAATTATTTGTACAGATTTCAATCTACCTACTATTTGCAGCCTGTGGACGTCTCATCTCGTTCTCTGTTGCATGGCCACCGGTGGTCTGTGAGGAGGTGTCCATAATGTGGATGATCCACCAGTGGTCACAAAGTACACTTCTATTTTTACTTTACTTAACGAAAGTCATATGGTGCCACTTTTCAGTGGATTTTTTCGACCACTTAACAATTAAGTGTAGTTGGAGTTTAATCTTTAATTTTAGTTATACTTTCCGCATTTATTTAGGTAATTTTTGGAACAAAAAATCAAGGAACTCAAATGAAATTATACAAGCGTAGCTGTCAATTTTTGTTCAATATCTGACCCGCTTGATTGGATACTTCGCTCTTCCTCCAAGTGCCAAACTAAGTTCGGGCGTCTTCGAATCTCATCCTTTGACAACTTTAAAACCCTAGCAGACTGGGCATTGCAGATGTCAATCTTGGCTTCTCTCCTGCTGTTCCCTGATGTTCAGACTACCGAGTTGTCTTCACAATCGTCTTCGCTGAGTATAACTTGGGAAACCCACCGTTCACTTTACTCGTCTAATTTTTACCCGACATTTTTGTGGTCGTGGTATAAGGAATGCGGAGTCGATTTTTTACTTACTTCCAAGGATCGCAAACTTGCATTGCCATTTACATTTTGTTTCAAACGATCAATGATACCCTGTTGCAGCTATCAGCATAAGCGAAAATTTCGATATCCTCTTCTCTTAAACCCTTGAGAATAATATGTTGGCATGTGTTCCTTGAGAGCAAGTCTATCTTGAAACTTATTCGAGTGTATGCAAACTAAGTCTACCCTCGTCAACACTTCTGAGATTAACATACTAAACAATAGCCAGTGCAGGAGTCTACTATAAGTTAATATTTGTATTTGGTTAGCGTATTCCCTTTTTATCATGTATAAAGAACCGACCTCCTGCGTAAGCGTTGTCGCCTTTACGTGTGTCAGTATCTTTAAATGCCATTTTTGGATGCTCGTAAGGTATTGGCGGAAAACTGCACTTGGAATGACTGTGACTACAAAATCTAATTTCCTCATCATCCATCTACGATTTGGCAGTGAGCGCTTAAGAATATTAAGTGTGGTGGTTACGGATAGTCTTTATTGAGTGTTGCATGATGATCCTTCCGTGAGTGTGCCCCTCAAGGTTGTGTGTGTCAACTAGGTATTTCATGGTGCTTGGGTTTTGATACGTCCGATCCAAACATTTTTTAGCATATATCACCATACCTTTCTACTTTGTGTAGCAGGTTCGTATTTTTCGTTGATAATATAGAGCAAAGTTTTCCTCTGGTCAATCTTGACTTACTTGAGAACATTTTCACTTGCAAAGTCAGAACCTAGATGTATGATCATTTTAACGTCCGTAATTTAATTTGGAGTGTCTCGGTAAACCTTAATTTCATGCCTTTATTTTCAATAATGTTTTATTTGATAATATGACCAATCTTAGGTCTTAAGTAATGCATAGTAGTGAAAATAACTCGAACGAGAATAGTAATTGAATTCCTCGACAGCAACTTTCTCTCCATTTGACCACCCCCAAAGGGAATTGTAGTCTTCCCATGATCTCGCACACACAAAAAGTTTCAGGATTTTTTTCTGAAAACTGCTTGTCTGATAGCTGGTACCGTTTTGACAAGCTTGATAATTTTATTGAAAACTCGTTAAAACAGTATTATTTCTTTTGGAGTTCCTGAACGGTGAATTGTTCTCGGAAAGTAAGATGTATTTTCTCACATGTAGTTGAAGGCTAAAAGCAATTTGCTAGTTTCACTTCTTCTCTGTCTCACTTGCAGTAGAGCTTGAAGTGTATGGTGCAATTTGTTCGATAATCATTCCTATCAAGCATGTCCATCGTTTATATTTCTATTGAAGCTAATCATATTTTAGAGTCTCTATAGTTCATGTTTTATATCGCTAATGTTCATTCTTACAATTAGACGTGCGTGCATGTGTGTACAGTGTTGTTCTAGTTAGTGTGAGCTCAACAGAGCGACGTATCAACGAACACGATGTTGTTGCTAGTCTGTAAGCCGTCTCTTCTGTTCAGGCTTCAAAGTGACGCCTGTCCTGCTTTTTTCAATGTATTCTGTGTATTTTAACTCGACTTCAAGTGACTGCCCGAGTAAATTGTAGATAGACTCGGTATTTTATTTTTCCTGGTCTTGGTTCTTCATATTTTCACCAAGTTTAGTATAATTTGGTATGTGGTCCAATAGGTCACCCTAGAATAGTTTGTGCTCGGTTAACCGTTGCGTCATATTGAGCAATCGATACATATGAACAGATATGATTTTAGCAACCTACCAATGGTGTTTAAAACGTCCTATATATATATATTTGTTAATTCAGGTCAAAGTTGCTTCGTTAATGCATAAATACGTGACTGACTGTGAATAATCCAAGGGCTCAAAATTTCCCAAAAAAAGTAATCATAGACTACTTTGTTTCAAATAAAGTTTTGGATATTTCAGCGCAAGACAAGCGAGCGGAAAGAAATACTTGATCAATTTCATCATGTCCTAGCTCATGAAATTGACAAGAATAGTAGCAGGATTTTATTCCACAATTTTTACATCACTCCCCAAGCTGACGAATCACGCATCAAACGCCATGAAAATGAATAAGCTATTTAGAAGCCTACAGAGCTGTGATAACTCGATTGTATCCTGCACTCTGTGAGACTAAGTTATCCAAGAGTCGGAGAACAATTAACCTTGCATTTTTGGTGCGTTAAAGAACGAAACTGACCACCGACGGTCGCCACAGTATGACTCCAAGGTTAGAAAGAGGTCCCTAGTTGTCTAGACACTTGAACTTGCTCGAATTTGACCACACTTCGCCCGTCAAGTCGAGTTTGCTATTTAGTTTACGGCATTATGCAAGACTAAATTAATTGCGTATAACATTTTGATTGCCATGCATAATTTTCAAACGCCTTAGCCTGCGCCATGGGCCACTAAAGTTACGTCGTATTGTTGTAGCTATATAAAACTTGCCAAAAGTTGTAGGTTGATATGTTGGTGTATAAAATTTCTTAACTTGAAAGTCTTCATAGCTGGTCGATATACCATAACAAGCAACATAATCCCCATGTCAGTGGTTTGAACGAGTAATAGCTTAAAGTAGAAATGTAGTCTTACTGTGTTTGCTTTGAGCTCGATAATACGTGAACACTCTTGGGGTACTACAAAAGTTTAAACATTTTTATTTCATACAGCAAACGTAACTGAGAATTGAGGATAGTGGATTGATTGCCCACACGCTAAATACTAGTCGATCAAGATACTCCTTTTTTGAAAAAAAAATAACTGACTCCGTACGAATTGAAGTTAGGCAGAGGCATGCTCAGCACAGCTGTCTAATTCAAAGATGAGATTAAAATGTGTGCGCTTCAACAATTATTGAAGAACATAGAAAAATGCGATCTACGCTCTATTCATATATGGTTGTACTTTGTCTATACCCGAGTCTAGAATTAAATACTTTCAGTATCCAAAGGATGAAAATTCGAGATCAGCTTCCGAGATAAATTGGGAGTGTTTTTTTTGCTAATACCAAGTAACTCATTAAGATGTAAAAAAAATTCTTATCCCTCTCCCATTCAAAGAAGTATAGATTGTTATTGAAATTGACGGAAAATCGAACGTTTTTCGCATTATTTCCAAAATTTGGCTCTGCCTCGGTATTCAACCAACCTATGTTTTATTTAAATCTATCAACTGGTCATCCTTGAACCCACTCGAAATAATAACTAAATTCTTACTAGTTTTATTCCATATACTTGTCGTTTCCGTAGGCTATAACAGAAGTTATGAAGCTTATTCATGATTCAGCCTCGTCTTCCAACAATTGTCCTGCAGTTTGATTTTCAAACAATGTACACCGTTACAGCGATACAGCTTGCAGCGTGAGCTCTTCCCTCGATTTGACTAGGAAAATGGTTTCTTTCTTCTCGCCTAAAAGCTCAAACTTGGTACGAAAATATCATACAGTAGTGTAGCCAAATCGAGAAAAGAGCTTACGCTGGCGCTTGTACAGCTGCAACGCAACAAAAGGGTCGAAAATTTATCCTCTGAAGTGGACCAAAATATTTGTACCAGAAACTTGATTTAAGTATTCAAAGTTATTCCAACTTTTCACGCTAGTCCCCCTCAGGGGGATACAATTATTGTATCTATGGGAACTAGCGCTCCCAGGGGGACAATGTGAGGGCCCGAGCTAAAGGTTAGGTAGGCTTTCTTTTGTTGAAATAGAATAGGTTTTGTTGTGTTACGGACCATCTTTTTTTCGGTTCACTGCTGTCCTGTTTTTCACCGCCTACCACTTTCTTCTTCAACTTTTTCTTGTTTCATGAACTTCTTTCTTAGCTTTCTGTTTCTGTGCCCTTTCTGCATAGATTCCACGTTGCCATAACTCCATACTAAATGGTGCCTTCTTCCTTCCTCTCTTTACATCTCATTGTTGAGGATAGGGAGGCTTAAACTAACTAATAAACTAATAAACTTCACGCTAGTCCTTAGCAGCCCTAGGTTGATTTTACAGTACTTTCCGTCAGTTTTCTACATTTTATTTTAGACATTGATATTACTACGTAAGACTTGATAATGTCACTAATTCAACTGACCATAATCTTTGTTTGGATGATGGAAAATATCGTATGTTTTTTCAGTTACGTTATTCTATTAAAACCAATTATACCAATCCAATGTTATCAATACCAATGTTTCATACATGACAAACTTCAATGATAAAAGTTCAGCGTTGCATTGAGTTTTAACATAGTCTCGCAATAATTCGTCATTCGCTCTCTACTGTATATGTGATGCTACAAATCCAAGGCTCAGAACTGATGCAGTATTCATCAGTAAAACCTATAATTAACTTCTTCAGAGGCGGCCGATGTCAAAATCATTCCAGCTTCTCAAGGAGATAATATATGTCAGATGGCATTTTCTGCTACAAAAAACAAGGAGAAATTAAAAAAGCACAACGACACACTCTATTGCAAATCACTGGTTCAACATCTCTCGACTATCTAATCTAGGCAATTCTCTGCGCAGTCTTGACAGTCATTCGACTCGAGAAGCTAGAAGACTTTCTTCTGTAATTTTCAATGTTTTAATCTTTTTATGTATGAGATAAGACTTGTCACCTCGCGTATCGCGGCTGATTACACGGCACTCCACTGAAGATGGATCACGGTGAATCATTCACTGTGAATTACAGCGTGCTTCAAAGTTACAGTTTGGACAAGCCTCGGGTGCCCGGTTGTCTGCCACGTCTCGCTGTGCCGGCTGTTGAAGCTGGTACCCACACCAGCGCTGCCCTCTTTTCTGGCCGAAATTCTCAAATTTTACATTTTCTCAAAAGTCATTTACCATTATGAGCACTCTAAGCGTGATAAGGCGGCAGGGTGGCCAAATGCTAATCGGAGGCAGGCAGAATTCACGAGTTTTAGCGACAAATAATAGAATTGCGTCTCTACCACACGCCTTCTGTTAGGTAGGCGATCAGCTGTACAATACTGATTATTTTGTGTTAGTTTCAGTCGCCCTTAGCGCAACAAATATGTTCAAAGAGAGGAATGATGAAAGCATCATTTAGTACGGAGTTGAGGGAACGGAGAATCTATGCACAAGGTGTGTTTCCGCACAGGATCCTCTGCTCACAAAAACAGTAAGTTGAGAAGGAAGGTTAGGAAGCAAGATAAAAATTGAAGAAGAAAGTGAGAGGTGATGAAAAATAGGACAGCCGTAAACCAAAAAAGATTGGTCTTTAAAAATCAAAAATATATTTTATTTCGACAAAATGAATGTTTACCTAATCTCAGCTAGAGACATCACATTTCCCCCCTGGGATGGCTAATTGTCAAAGATAAAATAGTTGTATCTCCCTGAGGGACGAGCCATAAACAGGTCAGTGTAAAATCTCAGTTGTGCAAATAGTTATTATGGTCTAGTCTAAGTTTCTTGAGGTACGTGCACAATAGACTTAGTCAAAGAAGCTCTTCAGTATTGCTACCATTTTTGTATTTGTGTGGAAAGTGTTCAAAATATTACAGTAAAGTATTTTTCCTGCACTGTACAAGAAAACCCAAGAGCACCCATTATCAGCTAGTGAATTTTGCTAATTTTGTCACTTCGTTTCATTAATTTAACTTCAGGTTTGGAAATCCCAAGGGAGTAACACATTTGATAACGGGGGTAACAAAGCATTTAGTTTGGAAGCTTCGGGCGTTCTATCAGACCTGACAAACAATCTGGAGGGCGAATTGGTGAATGAATTTGTTAATGAATCAGAACAGATTCGTGAAAATACGGAAAACTCCTCTGGGTACGTCAAAAAACTGATAGAATTGCTGAAAATCTCTAATGAGGAAAACTATTAAATTTTCTTATAACACAGGTGTAAAAACAGCATGACATCTTACGAGTCTTTAAATGAAGCGAAAATCATACGTTTTTCAACACGACTCATTATCATTAATATTGTTATTTATATCGTTGTACTGGTTAACTCCAACAAGGCGACCTCTAGACAGCGAAGAGAAATCGCTATTTCTAAGGGACTGCAGAAAATGAAAAATCTGTGAGCAAGGCGTGTTCCTACATGCACAGGATGTGCTGAGATTAGAAACAGCAAATTATGAAAGAAGAGGAAGACAATTTAAAGAAAAGGTTGCGAAGGCATGTAATTTGGAATAAGCAAAGTCGGCGCTAAAGAAAGAGGCTCTAAAGGCCTATCTGCAGCTGGAGTAGCATTACAGTATCTCCCCATGGGGGTGCCAGTCTCTACATCATTCGATAGACAAACAACTATCCCAAAACTATCGCGCATCCTATACCTCCTGAGGTAATGCCGAACGAAAGTCTAAAATTTAAAAGTTATCGATGCAAATCAATTTCCCATAGGAACTCTTAATACAATATTTTCTTCGAAGGTAAAGTTTTGAAAGTATCACAGCTTCTATCACAAAGAAATATTGTACGGAGTGGGCCATTAAAATCTGACACTGTCCGGTAGTTTCATTCATGATGATCTGTATGCAAGACTCCGAACAAAAGCAGAAAGCTGTTATTCAACAATCTTCTGCTATATCAATCAGTCGTCTTCGACCTGTCAGGCTGTTATAAACAGTCCCAATAGTGAAATTGCAATCAACAATCAATGCTGATCGAATATTTAATTTGTGCTATTAACTTTCTTAGATCTATATGCAATGTTTTCCGTTTTACATTTTCTCACGCGACCTTATTTTGTCTACAATTTTCTTCACCGATGATGTACCTCCTATTTATACCTTGGTTCTTGCAGTAATTTTAAAAAATAAACGCTGTACACCATGTTTCTAGTTTTCTCGTTTTATGGAAGATCCGACTAGTTCGGACATACGTTTAAGAACTATAAAAATAAAACAAATCTCTGGGAACTATTGTCGTATTTCGTATCAAGTTTGCAGCTGTTCTCGGATAATTAAAGAGCACTGTGAGGAAGTCAGTTTTCAAGTCAATAAGCTTCACCATTATTCAAGCAATCACGACTCAAAAAAAGAGCTAATGATTTCAGCAAAATCATTTTTAAGTTTTCGTTATCGGGCGTGAAAATCTTTTGAGAAATGATTGGATCTTGAAATATTGCTAAAATTCCCTTATAATTTACATTTGCAGTATATTTAAACATTTTTTAACAAACGCTCTCACTTAATTTTCTGTGTATTTTTCTGCTCTCAGTACTCTCAACAAATTTTCGATTATAAGTAGTTGCATTAAATATTATATTTTATTCTTCACTGCTTCCTGGTTCTTTGTTGAGTATTATCCTAGGTGGGAGAGTTCAAAATTTTGCCCACTTTCTGGCAACCATTTTTGGAAGAAGTTTGATTTTCAAACGTTTCATTTAATTGCTTTGTTTTCAGCATTTCTGCTGCTGAATTAATTGACAGATAAGTTGAATTGTGAATCAACGTATAAACTTGCCTGTGTCGGGTTTTGATGTATTTTATTTTTGGATTTGGGCAAATTTATTCGAAAAAGACAAATTAGCCAGAAACAAATTAACTCATCCTAGTCGAGCGAGGAGTTAAGTATCTTCATACCATAACCAGCACTACGTCATTACTCATCGTTATAATTTTACTCTATTCAATTCAATCACTACGAATTTTTTTTATTAAAGGTAAATTAATGACGCAAATGAGTGAATTGAGTAGCTGTGCAGGTTCCTAACATCGCTCAAGAATTACATCGATAAATTGTCTCCATAATTCCCTATACCCTGAGCTTTATTAAGTGCCTCGCCAACATTTCGTTTCACTGTAGTTTAGATACATTTGAAAACTTATGAGTTCACTGACAAAAGAGGTAATTTTCACCAGAACCAAAATTAAATACTTCCACACGATTGCTAAAAAACATGTACATGGAACGAACACTTGAGAAACGCTGTTATGTTCTGAAAAAAAACGAAAATTTGCCAGTAAAATATCGTTATTCTTTGTCCAACAATTCCTCCCATTAAACCCATGGTTCAGAGAGACGAAAGGGGTGAGAATTTGTCGTTTGAAGACTTCAACTGAAGTTTGTTCGTAATTTTATTTTGCTAGTAGCGTGAGTTGACGACTAAAAGTAAAAACGGGAATTCTATGACCGAGAAATCACATCGCGTATATAGTAGTCAAAAATCGTTAATGTTGTTTATGCAGCTTTCTTCCGTCTGTCATCTATGTGTGATAAAGATAACGTGAAAACGCCGTTCTTGGTAAATTCACATCCCCGACAATGGTGAATAACATTTAAAAAAAATTTAATAACAAAGGCGTACTGTTAAGATCACCTCAGCTACTGGTAGAAATTAACCCTTAACAACCGCAGAAACGCGGTGAACGTGTTAAAAACAAGTTTATTACATTTCATGTATTAACAATATCAGGAGGAGACCGCTTTTCTTGTCTTCTCTTTCTTGACCAGATGCTTGAGAGAAGTAAGTAAGTACACAGCTTGCATGGGATAGCGTAACTGAAGTCGCTCTGTCCATGTACTGCGTACGAAGACTCGCGACAAAATACTTGTAAGTAATTAGTTGTGAATTCAGAAGCTCAAATTCTCGAATAAATCCATATGCTCAATGATTCTGTACTTATACGATGACTTAACCCTTTAACGTCCCAGAGGACACCAGTGTCCTCTTTCAAAAATACCCTCAATATATTGTATTTCTTGTTCAATTAGTTCCCTAATGTGATCTTTCAAGTTCTCTGCCGGGTGGCAGTTCCTATCCCATCCTGACCTTGGTGACTGCCTGATGCCAGTGCCAGTTTAGTGACGGTGGTTGTGTTAACGGTAATATGAGTACAAAAATTCGGACGTTAAAGGGTTAAAACAAAATTTATCCTCTATCCTTCAGTTGAACGAATGAAGAAAACAGTGCAACTGAAATTTTTTTTTAAGAATTTTTTTCTTTTACAGGGTACTCGTACAAAGTCATTCCGGGTATCATAAAATTTATACGTTCGAAGTAAAAACAGAAACTCTTAACACAGTTCTTACTGTTGGTATAGGTTGACACTAGACTGGCCAAAAATTATGTGATGTAGTTTCAGGTTCATTTAAATTTCCCGCCAAACAAATAGCGGAACTGGGTATTTGCGTCACGTATTCACGAATTTTGGAGGCTTGGTCTATCCGTTTCCCTTTTCGTTCTAATAAAATTAGTTTAATTTTATGCATGAACTGTCTGCTCTGCAGGGTGTTTCTTCCAAAATCCCGCGCCCTTGAGCAAGAATTACTTAGCTTACGGCGCCCTATGTCCCTCCCTCCCTTTCTCTTCCAATCTTAACACTTTGAACGCCATTGGTTAATATAAAGTTCAACTTTCAACTCAAATTTAAAGTCAATTGTAGGAAACTAAGCAATTTTGAAAGAAGCAACCATTTACTGGATTGGGCCTTATTTAGCTTTAATTAAGTATTTATGAAAATTAAGGTTGTGACTACTGGTCGGTCAGCAGAATTGTGAAAATCCCCTCCGTGGCCACCGTTGGCGCACGTTGCGGTCAAAGTGTTAAATCACTAACAACTTTAGAAAAATCTCAATTATTTAGATAAATTAAATAAAATTCAAAGAAAGATTTTTCATATGCATTGAATACATTAGCTCCAAATGAGGAATTTAAATGGAGTCTCGATTGTAAGTTTTGTAGTACGATCTATTACGAGCTATATTACAGTGCTCGGACGCCTTACTGCTTCCCAAGGTGAGCAAAATGTGCAGTTAGATAAGTAGCGTCCAGTTCTGCAGAAAAAATTGTACGTCATTGACGTCTCAAAATATTCTTCCTACTACGTCAGAGAAGTAACGCTAAAAATTTCCGAACCCATTTGAGTTTAACACTTCGACCACTGACAGTCTTGGAGAGGATTTTCATAATGCTACTACGCGACCAGTAGTTACAAACTAAAATACAAAGAATACTTAGCACATTGACTGCATATTGGGACTTATGTGTACCACTATAGGTAAATTGCTCCTTCACTTACCGGTATAAATGAATAGCATGTCATTTATTTCGCCTCTTTTTAAAAAATAAATCTTATCGTACGAGGTAAAATGTTATCGTGCTATTATATTTTCCATATTTCTTACAAAGGATAGAAATGTGTTAGGATAGAAATTCTTCTACTTATTACCTAACCAAACCACAATAACTGCGAAAACGTAGACAACGTGCTAATCAAAACTAAACGAGAGAGTTCAATTATTTATTGTTTGCAAGATTCAAAATTGCTTTTTAACCCTTCATACAAACATATTTTATCATGAGTTTCAATTAGATGTATGTGATCATTGATTAATTAGATTAGATATGTTTCAATATTAGACCTGTTCCAATTTGATTTAACACGAGTTGGCACGTATCGACTTTGAATACATAGGAGTTAAAATATAGTTCTGAATGTAGACCTCACAGTCTTAGACGCAGAATTATTTTAATCCACCCGTTTTACTTAAAAAAATAATTCCTTTCAACGCTAGTCCCTGAGCTCATATTTCATTGTAAGTGTGCCTAAGAAAAGTGTTTTCAACAATGCATCGCGTACTGAAATTGTTTTCTTTTCAAATTTTAGTTACGCAAATTGTCAATTGGATTACTCCTGTGACTCCTAACGGAAACTCCAGGTCCCAGATGGCTAGTGCTTCCATTTTAGGCAAATTAATAAAATTTCAAGGTGGTTCAACTAGTAGGGAAATAATTTGAACTAAATGGAAAAATTAGGGCAATTAATAGTATTCCTGCAACTATGATTTTAGACATTCCAGAAGTTTGACACGTGCAATTTGCTATTGATATCTACTCAGTGTAAGCTTCAAGTTTTATGCAATACATTTAATATCTTTCTTATTTAATTTAAAAAAGTTTTTCATACGTATATGTGTTTACAGACAAAATTAAGCAAAAACTAAATTGATGTTTGTTCTCAGATTTTCGACCATTTTTTTGGCGTTGAAACGTACATTTTTAAAGCCTAATTTTTTTGAATTCAAAAAGGAAGTAAGCACCTGTTCATACAGAACAAACATGCTAGGGCAATTTTGCTGATATTTCAGGGTGATGATTGCAACTATCTAAGAGAACTTTTCCCTTAACTATTTGAGTGTTGGGAAGCAAAGGATTAAGCAACAAAGGGAATACATTGCCCTCAATAATTTTCTTCAGATTGTAACATGGGTATTACGATACCCATGTGTGTATCAGCTAAGGATCCTTACTTTTAAGATATTTTAAAAACCAATGTTATTTATATCATCTTTATTGAAAATAAACTATTTCTTTTTTTTTTCAACTGCGACGCGTTGCGTGGATCTGCGGGCCAAGAGCGCGGCGTACCTACTAACTTTGCTTTAACGTACGAAACTAAGTACAAATTAATAAAACCTCGTAAAGTACGAGTGTATAACTTCATTGTAATTTTGATCAGCTTGTTTTTAATCTTGTGAGAACGTGTTGCCTTTCCATGTTCGCCCATGGTTAGATAAAGGTTGACCGCTTTCGATAACAACCTTGGAACTTGCTCCACAAAGTGCCAATATGTCGCTCCACTGAATTTTACTGTCTTTTTACTCATGAAGTGCTGACGATCGTTGAACTAGGAGTTTAATGACAATAATGGAAAAAAATCTTCGACGCAAAAATACGCTTGGGAAAATAGCGTGTATCGCTGTAAATTAATCTAGTGAAAGGGGCAGAGGGCTGGAAACCTCGATGGAAACAAACCGTACCATTTTCGAACTAACTTGAGTTAGTCAACTCACAAATTTGGTCATTAAAAAATGTTACAATTTCTAGCTCGTTAGCTATGGTGTTAGTTGGTACCAGTGACTTCAATGTTCGACTTTTTGTCATCGAGTTCGTTTTGTACGTTACTAGAGTAGACTTCTTTACAAGTGTTCTCGTGCCGTCGAAAATGACGATGTAGTTTCTAAGTAAGATCCTCATCTCATCCGTAAAAGCTGTCATGAATATGAGTCATTTTATCGCTCGTTTCCTGTGTTTCTGTTAGCATAATTTTTGAACATTTTCTTTTGCTTCGTTTTCGTGTGAGGCTAACTCTCAACTACCATGGAAAAGTGTACGTAAAAAATACAATTTGTGTCATCATGTGGTGTTCAGGCATCCAGCTAACAGGAAATGAGTCGGGAAGGAGAAACCCAGCAAATACCAATTTGTGTTTTTGTTCATTGTTTTGCAGGACAGAGCAAAAAAGACTATAGGTCAAGCTTTTGGTTGAGTTTGCTTGAGCCGTCATCAGTGACGAATGTATATTTTGCGAACACTCTTGTGGTACAAACACGAAGCTGGTCTCCATACTGAGCTTTTAAAATTGTTTTACGCATCAACATGACGTGTACATTATAATATGAACATTCATTACGACTTTTTGGCTAGACATCAATTCGGTGAATAATTTTTCTAGTTTTTAGACATTATGAAAACTTCGTATTTTCGTTGAATATAACTTCTGAACTTGTTTTAAAATCAAAATATTGTTATAATCAAAAGAACAGTTTTCTTCCTACGAGTGGTGATGAACAAGCGATAACCTATTTTTTTATAAATGCAAATAAATTTATTTATATTTATTCCATAGTCATCAGTTCTTCTGCTCATTGGACGTTCACGATATGATCTGCGTGCAATACTGTTCTACACATTACCATACACGCTTCGGTAATACCTCAGAAGGATTTGCAAAATATGTATCCGTCCCTGACGACTGCTCAAACAAATTTATCCAAAAGCTTGTGTTAAAACTAATTTTGTATTGCTGCGTCCTACAAAGAAAGTGCCGGTATTATTTCACCAGGATGTCCTTAACACGTTGACTCCGAAGTGGTACATATATTTACCACTAGGTAAATCGCTCATTTACGTACCGGAATATGCAAGTAACATTTAAATTATTTTACGACCTTTTCCGAAATAAATTTTAGAGTGAAAGGTAACACATTATGGTTCAAG
This sequence comes from Morinoia aosen, assembly GCA_030386875.1. Taxonomy (NCBI): domain Eukaryota; kingdom Metazoa; phylum Arthropoda; class Malacostraca; order Amphipoda; family Talitridae; genus Morinoia; species Morinoia aosen. Next base: position 49,120,636 of record CM059573.1, on the reverse strand, counting down.
TGTATTCTTTACACTTTTCAAAAAGGTTAAAAATATATTAGAGCAGAAAAACCGGATTTTCAAAACGACTTCTTCTAGCCTAACCAAACTGACCGTAAGCAACCACACAATCGGAGTCAACGTGTTAAATGTCCTTAATTGAACTGTATTAATATTCAGAGTGTTTGAAAACTAATGGTTTAACCTTCAACAGTAGATAAAAAATCCAAAGGACAGCAACACTTTTTCCAGAAAAAGTAAAAATTCAAACATTCGTGGTTTTCGAGACGTCAAAGTGTAAAGGTTGTAGATCTCTAAAGAAAATCTTGTACCCTCAACATTATCTTATTATCGCATTATCAGTACCTTATTCTCTTGAAAATTATAGCAGCATTGGTTTACTTTAATAGTCATCTACTCTCTGGGTCGTCTGAGACCACACGAAGAGTCTAATTTTGTGAAATCCCAGTGGAGACAGAAATGGATCTTGTCGGTAGGATGGTTGACGTTGCCGAACTCATGAAAAGATCTACAGTGTGCTATTGAATCCGGCAATCGCTTCTGTATGAACCAAACATAGCAGGTAAACGTTTGAACACTTATTTTTATTCATTTCCTAAATACAGTTCATGTAATCATTTGAGGTTCCAACACCTACGATTCTGGAGTTAATAAGATCCTAGTTAATTAAACCCTACTCAACTTCGAGATTCGATATCTCGAAAACGGTGAATGTTTGGATTTTTATCTATCGTTTTTTAGTGATTTTTTAAATTTTAATTCCTGTCTGAGTTGGTATCATCAGTTTTAAAACACCTAGTAGAGAGGAATTTATCGGGTTTTGCTAACTGAGCTTGATTTTATTTTCAGTACAATATTCATTCTTAGGGTCATCACATGGGTGAAAGATCAAATTTTTCCACTTGAAATTCATAATCGAAACGCAAATCCTCGATGCTTGAAATGATCCTGCTAATACGCACACGATACTCGATCGAGCTTAAGTGAGCTAATTTGGGCACACGTACGGTTCATGTATAGATTTCGCTAACTTCTACAAAGAACCTTATTGGTAAAAGAAAACCATTACGAACTCATATTGTTTAGTGTTTCAAAACTTACGATACATAAGCAGCTGTGTAAGCTTTTGAGGAGTTGTACATCAGCACACATCCTGCTGAAATTAAAATGAGGCAAGATAATCATGATCAAGCTGAGACCGTGGATTCGATAGCGTTTTTGCGTTCATGTGCCTTAAATGCTCAACACGCTACTATTTACCTATTTTTGTCTCTCATCTTTTGCAAAGGCTCAGCTAGCGTTTTCGTCTTCGTGAAAACTCGGCTAGGCAAAATAAATTAGACAGTGCACTTTGCTGCTACTCGAACACAAGAAAATATTGGAAACAATTCAAATGTTTCAAAGCCGCGGCATCACTAATCATAACAATTGGGGTTTGATTATATGCAGAAAAATCCCAATTGCAACTCTTACTTACAACTATGCAAAATTACAAAGAAAATTACTTCGTCACGATTGCTGAAATTCCTTCCCTTAGATCGATGACAATCATGTAAAATTATGAAAGCAGGACAATCGCTTCCAAAAAGCAACGCTTGGTCTCGACAACAATCAATAAAGATTCATAATACGTAAGCATGAATCACAAAGTGCAGCAAGAGCTTGGCAGTGACCATGCAAGGTTCCACCTTAATATGAATCGCTGTTTTATCAAATTCTCGTCAAGATCGGGAAGAAATAACCGTCTTATCCGAGTGAAAACGACACCTCGTTTACTACTTGAACTTTTATCAGGTCTTCATGATAAGGAAAACTCACCGTCGGGATGCAATCAAGCCTTTATTACGCGCCATCTTCCAAATCTGACAATTGTGACACATTCGCGCTAGATGAAAAGTATGTGCGTTGATAAAGAAAAACACAAGATGATTCGGAATAAGATTTTATTACCACCGCGATGCGTAAATCACTGATAATTGCATATAAACTTTTATTTTGCCCAATGTGAAAATGAGGTTGTCGTCTGTTAATCTCTAGCCTGAGAGAAAGGCGGGGCTTCTCGCCTGCGCAGGCCTTATCAGACAAACGTTTCAGTTCTTTTCATTGCACTTGATTTCAGTGCGGGAAATGGAAGAAAGGCGCTGCTTAGGTTGTGATCACTTACTGTGACTGGTGGCGTGAGAGGAGTCAGTCGTGACGCGATACGTGCCGTGGCTCTGGTGTTGCAGTGATCTTTACCAGCTGGTTATATGAGATTTATGAATGAATAAAATCTCCTGGTGAATAGCTTGAACGTACTCTGCAGTTATCACGAATAAGATTAAGCACGTTATGAAGTAGGCAGCTGAATCAATCTCATGCATATGTAATTTCTAAATTCACTAACCTATCTTTAAACCTTTGCAAAAACTGGATGGTTCTTACATTCTAATGCGTACGTTGCATCCCCTGAACATCATGTTCACAATCGATAGCATATTATCCTCAAAAAAGAAAGATGACTCTGTTTCCAGACAAAGAGATTCGTCTCAGACTCAACTCAGTGATTCAACTGAAGACATTACGACGATCTCCCAAACGCCCTTTATTTCTGGACCTTCGATTACAACAATCGCCAAACCCATTGCGGTTAGACCAGGTGTCATAATGGAGCCCGTAGTTGGATACCAAAGACCCTCTGTTTCTTCCCTTATTTTGTCGGAGCCTCCAATATCGCCGATTGTGGAGCCTGGAGCCCTGCCGAGACCTCAGTCTTCGCCGCTGGATCTTCACACATCCAGCGCACGGTTGACACCTGTCCAGGATAGTCACTATGACTTGTCCAACGAATATATTGACGTTTGTAGTTCCATATCACCAATATCAGAAAGATCAGATAGTATAGTATCACCTACCCAGTGTACACCGTCAGCAGTTTCACCAGGTGCCTTCATTTCTGAGTCGAATTCGATGATGAGAAGGAGGCCTGAATTTCTTGCAGTGGCCTCTCATAGCGGAACTTTAGACGCCAGAAGATTTTATTCCAGACAAGGATCGACTACAAGCACTACACCAAGCGAGCCATCTCCAACTAGTGATCTTATGGTACCTACTCCATCCTCGTTTAGTAAATATGAAACTTTTCAATATGCATCGACAAGTTACAGATATCCTTTACCTAAAGTCACGAACCCAAGTCACGGAAGAGTGTCACCTCCCCAATTCATGTCGCAGAGGGTCGTCCCCAGTGGCATGCCAGTCAGAGAAATTCCAGGACCAAGAATGATGGAACCTTTAGTGCGGAATTTACCCTCCACCAGCATGAGTCAAATGAGCCCTGTGATGCTGAGGCACCTCTGTGAGCGTAGACCTCCTCATTTCTACCCCCTCTTCGACCCTGGTAAGAGTCAAAGTTTCCCGCCTATAGCAGCCTTTATTTTGATTGTCAATTCGCCGTATGCCGGCTGTTTGAGCACTTGGTGTAAGTTGCAAATTGAGATTTGTTTGATTTAATTTGATTTAATCAAGCAAAATTATTTATTTATAGCAGGGAAGTACTAGAAACTGCATTTCCATGTTCTCATAAATGCAATACAACTTTTAGCAAATGAGTGATGAGCTGCCGCTTATTCTGTTGTATGATAATGTCTTTTTGTCATATATAAATTTGATCCTAATCTGAGAGCACACATAAGCTCGCTGGTTTAACACAGCGAAAAATAAGCAATACCTAGGGTAATAGAATAAATAATAAAAAGTGCTCATAGCCTTTGGTATCTTCCTCTGCGAGGATGCATAACACTTGTCAACTTTCTGTATGTCTTTTAGTTACTGTTCAGTACACATATGCATAACCTCCATACTTCAAATACCGAGTCCTGCTTTGGGAACATCATTTTTGAGGATTTTCATGAGCAACAAGACATGGTTCTCATGAACCGTCCAGGGTTACTGAATCTGCATTTTCTGAACAACAATCACAAACTGTGTTTTTTTCAAATAAAATTGAGCTAAATTTGAGCAATTTGCTGTATTAAAAGTCTGTAAACCTGATACAGCCGTGAACACGCTTCAAACAGTCAGTAAGAAAAAGGATTCTGATAAAATTACTGAGACGTCAAAGCAGTGCGTAAGCATAGCAGGTCTTTTATCTCCGAGACATTTCCATTAATGTATGTGGTGTTGCCGAGTGTTGAGCCTGTAGGTTGTTGTCCTAGTCTCAGAATATGAATTAAAATTTTTATTTTTGAACTATAATTGAATCCTGTTTCACATGAATAGTGAATGTAAGCCCTTGCATAAAAAATGTTCAAAGCTTCCTTCAACTATTTCGTATCCAGTGAATTGATTTGTGATTTCGTATATATTCAACTGCAGATCTTATCTGTTGCTCTGAAATTTTGGCATGATCGGATGATGGCTGAGGAGTATTTCCCAAATCAATAACTATAGTTCTATCTAAATGGGATATTTTTAAATTTTAACATTTTCTATGACAAATACAGCAGCACAATACAACTTTTATCAGAGATAAGAACTGAAACTATATTTATTGCGCATCTCTTGATTTTTGCATGAAATTTATCATTTGGTTCAAGGAAAAAATGCTTGTAAATTGGTGGCCCCGAACACGGCGCCGAGAGGAAATTACCAGGCGCTGGATAGCTGTTTTGTGATACGACATTTAGGAAAGTTGCTCTTTGATTGACATGAAAGCATTGTATAAAAGCTTCAAGAAACGTAGGACACAAGATGTACGTTTTTAAGCCATTATACTTGATGCCTAAACCTTATTCAGTAACTGCGCGATTAACGAGCCTGAAAAGTTTAGTTCTACCAACGTTTTACGTTTTAATAAGAGGTTACAATAAGTTCTTCTCCCCTTTAGAAATTAATAGAAGTTAATTTATTTGAATTTGTATTTGACGTAGCATATTCATCTTTGGGAGCACGACGGTAATGAATATGGTTTTTTCTTTAAATTGTACGCTTCAATTTGAGTCACATGTAGTCCGAAAAAATTACCCATCAGCAATTAAAAAACAACTTAAGTTAAATTGCGTTCAACACGTCATGTGCTGTAAATTTATGCGTGTCTTTCCACAAAAGTTATTATTTATTTCGTTGTTAGTTTCAACCTCCATATAGGGCACCAGCCTGCGCTGCACTATCACCTAATTATTAGAAACATGTACTATTTCCTTCCTGCTTATCTCCCCTCAGATAGAAGGGGCATCCTCAACGCTCATGGCTGCCAAGACCTGTAAAGATGAATAGGTCTTGGAACAATTAATTCTTTAACATTTTACCTTTAGTTTAAGTTTTCCCCATCGATTGTTTATTCACGAAGGATATGACTAAGGGATACGAAATAATTAAGGGAACAATAGTGTATAATGAATCGCAAGTCCCGCAAATTTAACGATCTCAGAGTGATCGAATAGACACTTCAATTGGTAATTAACATGATTTGTAGTCATTAAGCTTTTTAATCGAGTCCGAAGCCATAATTATGTAGGTTCACAAATCATTACATCTGTGTAAAACAAAATGAACGCTTCGAAAAGCTTTGGCTCTTGAAGCAATACGAGGATTTTTGAGAGTTTTCTGTCAAGTCCAGCGGGATATGTTTTCATGAATTATCGACGCGTACCGTGCGCATTATGAACCATTTACATGTGAAATACACGTTGTGTATCGGAAATATTTTTGAAAACGCACTTCTAATGGTTACGAAAGTCTTAAGTTTCTAAAATGATAAGTTAGGCTCTAAGTTTCATCATTCCTTGCAGTTTAATTGACTATTTTTTCTTCAAACAATGATTTTAGGACTTGGGAATTGCGAATCTAAAGTATTTTCTCAATCGGTCGCACACCAATTTTGCGCTAACCAATATTGATAAGCAGATATCTATTCACTCGTATTTATACCATGAAACTTGGGAAATATTTAACATTTAAGTTTCACCATCACTTGTTCTTAACAATTCTCAAAATGGAAATACATCCCCCTTCTAACGAGAGAATGTCTCCAAAAGTGCATTAAAAAAGGTTCCATACACACTGACAAATTTACAGAAGTCGGATTAGCGCATTCAAACAATTCTAACAATAAATGTACCCTGGTTTCTCCTAGATTTAAGGAAGGGTGTATGTTTGAGGCGAGACTTACAGGTATATTCCTACAGTAAAATAGCAGTAATTTTTCCCGTATCTGAAATCTTGTCATCATAACGTAGGAGGGGAAAGCTTACTCGCTTCAACTATACTATGTTCAAATGAATAAGTTCTTCAGCAGGCAGGGAGGTATTGCTACTCAGGCTAGTCAAAAATAAGCTACTGAAAGGTAAACATAATTAACGGCACATTCACACAAATATATACCTTCCCCTAATTAAGCTAAAACTTACAGAGTTCAGGTCATGTTACCTACTCGTTTGTTTGCAGCGACTTTCCAAAATGCTGCGTCACATGTATACAACGGAAAAGGGTGGCACTTAATTTCGTAGTAAAATGGTTGGGGCGCTCACCTCTCATGTGAAATGATCGAGGGTGAGAGACTGTGCAGTGCGAGCCCGGAGTTTCTTAAATTCTCGTTTAGAAAAGCGATAATTAGCCATTACTCCCCCTTTCGAATAAGATTGACGAAATTGAGTTTCAGCTCGGCCGGAGAAACCACCATTGTATCCTGTCGTAACTCATAAGATAATTGAAACAGTTATGCTTGAGATGAGTTAACTGAATTTGTATAATGACATTCTTTTTGTAGCAATAACTACTGCACTATACTTGTGTCTGATAGCTGGCTGTATATTATTCAAGACCTATAGCATCGCAACAGACATCAGTCAATAATAATCATTCAATAAATAAATAAATATTCAAAATAATAAATTTAAAAAACCAGTCAATATTATTCAAGACAACTAGGATTATAAATTAGGATCCGCCTCTTCTCAGTCGTTCAGAAGGTTAAATTTCCTTCCATGATTTCAAGTCAAGTTGAAAATTTTGCTCACTCCTAGCCACTTTTGCTCCGCCACTAAAGCCACTTTTGCTTTTTCTGTTTTTTCATCTTGAGATCATTGTTTTCGTATGAAGATAGTTGTAGCCTGTAAATTTAAACAATTTCGACTCATTCTGAACTTTTACAAACTAATAAGTTGACTTTTCGAATGAACTTTTTATATCCACTCTTTTTTTTTCCTTTTCATCGTTAATGTCAACATCTGCTTCCTCGAATCCTTTGGCAATTGCGTTTGAATTAAACTGGGACCAACACATTAGTTTTGGCGTTCGGAAGACGCGGTGAATAACTTATTATTAACTGTTTTATGGTAATAATTGTTTTTGATTTTAGTGATTTTTCCCCTCACTCAAGTTATTTTATCGTTAGAATATTATTTGATTGATAAAAATTTTATATTGTATTGTATAACTCATCAGTCGCTAATAATGAACTCGAGACGACTGCGTGTTGCGGTTCCCCGAGAGATTTTAGCCCCATACCATCTCTGAGAATTTGGTTTTAAAAAAGGCTCAAAACTCATATTTCCTTATTTCGCGCACAAGGTCGTCTGCTCCGTGACACGGAAGGCTAAAAGAAGAAAGAAAAGGAAGGAAAAACCGTGAATTTTCAAAAAAGGTTTTCACATGAAATGCATTTCAACCAATTCGATTTTAAGTATTTGCAAACCACAGATTTTAAATAGATTGGCAAACCATTAGATGTAGATAAAATCCATTTGAGAGTTTTAGGTTGTCTGTTAACATGCAACTTTGGACAATGAAGACTACGATCCTAGTTCGGTGCTCGAGGCATTTTCGCAAAGCCACTAATTTCGTAGTAAAATGGTTGGGGCGCTTAATTTCGTAGTAAAATGGTTGGGGCGCTCACCTCTCATGTGAAATGATCGAGGGTGAGAGACTGTGCAGTGCGAGCCCGGAGTTTCTTAAATTCTCGTTTAGAAAAGCGATAATTAGCCATTACTCCCCCTTTCGAATAAGATTGACGAAATTGAGTTTCAGCTCGGCCGGGAGAAACCACCATTGTATCCTGTCGTAACTCATAAGATAATTGGTGCATATAATAGGAACTCTTGCTCCCTGAGCTTGCTCTTATCCTTTTCCTCTTCTTGGGTTAAGAAGTTGAAAAACAATTGTTTCAACTTGACTGCAATGACGGAGCGATCAACAGAGAATGTTTCCTTAATAATTCTGATCACAAGCCTATGAGTAGCATGACTGCACATTTCAGCACCTTTTACTCACAACACCCTCTGACCTCCCCCTAACACCACTGTCTCCTTTCCACGCCCACCTTCCCTCCCGACCTAAGATAATTGGCAAGTCACTCTAACCTATTTTGACTACCATTTAAAACCCTAGAAAATGTAAAAGTTATCGATGCCTTTGCGTCTATAAGAAAAGATGCAAAGATACGCAAGCTGAGCAGGGATACGCATGACTTAGCCGTAGTATCTCATTAAAAATGCAGCTTGTACTTGTTTGACGTGACCATTACGGTTAGAGTTCAAATTATAGACACCCAAAGGCGCAACAGCATCTTGAAAAGGATGTTTCATTAAATGATTTATTCGAGTTTTAGTTGTAAATAGTACTGCAGTTAAACTCAGAAATTGTGCGGCACAGTTTCCTGAGTAACGAAAACCTTGAGGTAGTACCAGACGTGCGCTATTTCCAATGCTTGGAAAGAGCAGCAAGAACACGTTGACGTATTCGCTAACGAGACCTCTGTGTTGAGTGAACTCGAAATGAGACTACGCTGGCTTTGAGGTCGACTCAGTATTTCATACGTGAGCGCTGGCTACAGTACGGGTTTTGAGAGTGTGCTGCAGTGTATTTAAGTCGTCAGAGTGCTGGACGCAGCGACAGACGAGTTTGGAGAGTATGAGCCTGAGCTATTAGCTCCAGTAAAATGGCGAGGGGCTAAGGAGGCACTCGGCAAGGAAGCGCTGATGAAAGAGCGCTTGGCAGCCATCGTGCTGATAAGGTGCACTTGCAAAGATGCGATGATGATGAAGCGCTTTGAGGAAAGGCGCTTGTCGAAGGAGAGCTTGGTGAGGGAGGACTTGTCCTGCACCATAGGGTAGAGGGGAGTGATTGGCACCGTCAGGAAGCGACGAGGTTGTATGCTTTCGCTAGGTCCGTGCTTTAGACTATTGAGTGAGGGCCTCGCGAGGCTAAGAGCGGTGAAGGAGTTGACTTTGGTTTTGCCAGGGGAGTGAGCGCTCACCCTGCTCCTTGGAGCAGAGCGAGCTGCTGGTGTAGCAAAGTGCGGTGTGGTAGAATGCTCTTCGTTCTAAGCTAAGGGTTGGGACAGAACGAAGAACAGGGTTGTAAAGTAAGAGGAGTGGCGAGTCGAGGCGAGCAAAGAGCCCCACTCCGGAAGTGGGGCTGCGCAGTCTGACCGCTTTGGAGGGACTCGGTGTATAGTATTCTTACGAGTAGCTCACCCCCAAGCCCTAGTGAGAGCTACGCAGGAAGCACCGAGCTGGTGCCTAGGCGCCTATTGGGCAGCATATGGTGATAAGTCGTTACGTGATATTCGTACGGAAAGCTCCCTGTTATGTTGTAGAGGCGAGTGACCGAGTTACTACAGTGGGTCCCGTGACGCAATGTCAGCAATTAGTTACCGATTACATGATAATAATGTTTTAATAAAAAATATTTCAGTTTGAAAGGTCCCCCAATGAATGATATGTATGTGAAAATAAATAACTGTTTCAGATTGAAATCAGCGAGTGTGTGACAGGTAATGGGATAATAAACAATTGCTTCATATTGAACGATCACGCAGGGTATGCTAAGTTATGCGAAAATATAAAGTTATTTCATGCATCAAGATCACCGAGTGTAGGATAAGCACTGAGTAACTAAATAATTGCTTCACTTAGGCAGGTCACCAAATGGATAACATTCAACACAAAACTAAGTAATGTCTTCAGAGCGGTAGGTCACTGCTTTCAACCGTGAACCAAAATTGATCAGAAATATTTTTTTGGTGTTTCTTTCATCTTCCATTTGTTAAATACGTTAGGAAAATGTTTGTACCGCATAATTGTAGTATGAGTCAATGGATGTTAATTCATTTTAGGAGGCTTTCATCCGCTGCGCATCTTGCAAGCCAAAACCAAGCTGAAATTCAGGCTACGTCACCTAACGAGCGTCAGTATCCACACCGAGAGTGTGAACGATGTTGAACATTTTCACAGATCAATTATTTTTTCCTCTCATATGATGTTGAACGATGTTGAACATTTTCACAGATCAATTATCTTTTCCTCTCATATGATGTTGAACGAATACAGCATAAAATATCGAGTAAATTATCTCAATGATCAGTCTAATGCGAAACTAGGTTAAGTAAACTAGGTTAAACATTATTGTACACCTTAGAATAACGTGATGATAGGATGCCCTAGAAGTCGCTGAACTTGTTCGGGCCCACAGGTAGCTATACTCAAATTAACCATGTTGAACATTTCCACGGTTTAATTATCTTTTCCTCTCATGTGATCACCATTTTCTATTTTCCTATGCGATCTCATATTAATTTATTTATTACGCAATCTTGATTTTCTTAGTTTCCTTCGCAATCTTTGTATTTCCGTTTCATTACGTGGGACTTGAGAAACAGCACCTCTCAAATGAAAGCTTCCGGCATTCCCTGGCACAGCATACGTGCTTGTATTAATCTATAATAGACTCTAGAGCAATCATTTACAGATAAGCTTACAAAGATCAAGACTTGTCTACCCAAAGAAATAATGCCGTTTATAAAGTGAAGTGTTCTAATTATGACACGCTCATTGCACTGGGATTATGCTTAGGTAGACTACTGTGATAAGTATTAAAGCTCCGGAGAATCTTGAATTCAGTGGCAATCTATCCGTTCAAGGTTGTTGATGGTTTATCTCCGATGAAAATTTGAGGTGGAGCATGTGCACCTCGCGTGTAGCAATCATTCTTAGATCTATAAGAAATATAACATAGATTGAGCATGATAAGAATTTATCTGCTGCAGTTCATAAAATGAATTGGCGCGATAGCGACGACACGGCGCTAATATTTGTGTCCGTGAGGGTTGTGCAGCGCATGGCGGCTGTGCCGTCAATGGCGCAGTAATTCCACACCTATTTTTTAAATTTAAATCATTTATAAACGATTTAAACAATCTTTGAACGATTTATTTTCCACAAGAAATACGTCAAGATGATTGTTTCTCAAGACTATTACAATGGGCGTCTTTGAGTGAATCTATATACTTGTGGAATCGAATAAATTCCACGATTTCTAAGGCAAACCATCATCGACACTATTATAAGGTGTGCAATTACGGTTCCACATGTATATTTAACCTTGTCCAACTCTAAGACTGTTGAATGAATGGATTAGTTCATAATTTCATGTGCAAGTTCCCAACAGTAACTGTTGTTAAATATGCGCTAGATGAAATCAGTATATTATACAAAGACTTAAGATCAGTTTCGTTGATCTCGGTAAATTACCTTATCAAGTTGAATCATATAGCAGAAAAGATTTAACTTGATTACCTAATGCCATTAATACTTCGATAAAATTAGAGGTTCATGATTCGTTTTGAAAGTTCTGTACGAACTGTTGAGATGGTTATTTAAATAACGAGGAAGTATGAATTTACTTTTTTTTTCGGGTTATATGATCATGATGGCCCGTTTGTACAGATGATAACTTTTAAGATCTTTGTCGCCCTCATTAATCAACGTTCCAAGCATGAAATTACATTTGGGGAACTCGTAGAGATTCAAAACCTTGAGTTTTTTCAAAATTTTGAACGAATCATTTGTACATTTTATTATAATTTTCACCCCTATGAAATAACTTTTTTTAAGTGTAAATAACAAGTTAGTTTTATACATATTAGTTCAATGCCATGCTTCTATTCCGTATTGTAAATATGGTGAAGTGAGCGCAAAAAAAGTATTTTCAAAGCTTCTCAACGAAATTCATTTTTACTTTGAGGATTCTTACGAATTTTGATAGTTTGGTACTGACATGTGCAATAAACTCACTGAATGTCAGATCTTTATCTACTATAGTGCCCAGAAACTTACAGGAGTTTTTCCTTCAACCTGACCATCACCAATCTTGATGAATGGAAGAGACGTATTCCACTCATCAGATAATATAACTTATTTTGTTTTATCGACCTACAGATAGATGTTTATTTTATTCGCTTTGGGCCGCATTGAAACATTTTGCAGCTCATTGTTTATACTCTCTGCAATTAAAGATTGTATTGAAAGCCGTTGCATCTATAACTTTAGCCCTTCTGTGCAGAAGCCATATTTAGGCTGCCATAATCATAAATGCGCCTGCGAAAAGTTGGACTGAAATGTGTAGAATTTGACTTTCATTCTACCTTTTGCCTAGCATAGCTACCAAACCTTCATTTGCCTCATTGGTATTTAAATTAGCAGGTGTCCACGTATTAATTTTCCTCTCCAATGATAGAACTCTTTCCACAAAATAAAATGGAGTTCTCTTTTGATCTATTGAGACTCGTAAATTCAGTGCTGCATCCAAAGTTTCTGCCTCTATGGGATTTTTTCTTTTATCCATTATGTGTAAAGACTACACATAGAAATGTCAAAAGCGCGCATGTGCACGAATTGATTTTCGAGAGATACTTTACTGGTAAGATGTATACTACAAACTATTGGTATCCTGATTGCTAGTTTTTAGCACAACAGTGTTGGTATTTTTTCTTTTTTGTTTGCGTTAATTAAAACTGTGATGTAATTTTTATGTGACCTACAGAATACACTAAAAATTCTGCCATTTGATTGAATCACCGGAAGAACATCATGGCTTGAAATGTTAATCGTAATAGAACGTCACAGTTGAATCACCTTTTTTTTAATTTGCGAAAATCACTGTGCGGTTATTTATATAGTGGTGAATTAAACTTGAAATTTAGATTGCGCGTTATTCACTTAAATCTTTTCCGTTTCATTTTAAGAGTTTAATATTTAGTGGGGCGGACTGTAATTTGCGAAAATCAACGTGCGGTTATTTATATAGTGGTGAATTAAACTTGAAATTTAGATTGCGCGTTATTCACTTAAATCTTTTCCGTTTCATTTAAGAGTTTAATATTTAGTGGGGCGGACTAGACAAGCTTCTTGATTTGTTCTTCCCCCTCACAAGGAAACTAACCTTCCAGTTGTAGACGTTTTAATATACCAAAGTTATTTGCCTTGAAGTAAGCATACGGGTCGGACAAAGTAGCTGTGTTATGAAGTTAAAATGCACGTTCAAATTTTGAGTTCATGTTATGTCCCTGTGTCTTGACGGTACAAATGTAGTCAACAAATGTAGCAAATGATTAATGACATAGATCTCAAGTCTGCTCCTAATCGTTTTCTAGAACATGATTTCCCATCTAGCCCATATTAACTGTTTTTTAAAAATTAATCATCAAATCTTGAGAGAACCAATTTATTGATCAGTCTGGTATGCCCCTAGGTTCAGTAAATTGGTTAAAAATAACTTTACACCTTAAAATAACGTTGATGATATGATGCCCAAGAAGTCGCTGAGCTTATTCGAGCCCACAAGTAGCTATACAAAAATGTGTCCATTGTACTAGACTTAAAAAACAATATACAGCTGCATCACGTGTAGTAAATGAATTGTTTGTTTGAAGTGTTTAAATGCAGTCAACACTTTGACAACATTTGCGTAGTTGCTACAGTTGTTTGAATTAGGCTGTAAGTAGCTGAGTTGAAAAACAGACTTTATAGCTCGAATACATTTCTATCTTTTTTAAGAAGTAGGTAAAAATGATTGTACGATGCTACTTTACCTCATATGCTAAAGTCTATTCTAAAAATAGGAAGCGAAATAATTACCATGCTGTTCATCTATGCCTGTACCCGCAATTGAAAAATTCACCTAGTGGTATACCTATGTCTCAATAAGTATAGTCAGCGTATTAAAGTTTGATCACTTCTACTGTGAATCTAAACACTGGGTTCAAGAAAGTAATTTTCATGCGCCTGGAGACGTTTCCCGTTAAATCTTAACTAAGGATTCATGAAAGTAATTCTATGCATTGTCTCGCATTTAACCTTGGTTCTGAATTCAGGCTCATAGAAGTAAAATTGATGTTTGCATTTATCCCTTGTTCTAAACTTTGCGTTCATGGAAGTAACGTCCATACGACGTGGGACCCTTCACCTTCGATTTAACATTCAGGTTCGTAAAATAATCTCCGCACGTCGTGTTACTTTTTAACTTGAATTTATCAGACAAGCCGCGCATCATTGCACGCACGTCAGTTTACGAAAAATCTCGGTAGCTTGCACAACGCCCGAGGTCTTGACACCTGTTATCTCTGAGGGGCCCGCGTCTCTCACTTACGCCCGCTTCAAGGAATTGAGCCTCTGGTGCATGCGATATCAATTGCGAGGAGACGATAGGCACAAAAGCCGTTAAGTTTCAAGCCTTTGAAGTCCCAGAGACTTTCGGGTTGTTTACGAGAACTACATCGGCCTCATTGTCTTTCATTGTCAATCTGGAAGAATTAAATTTGCTCTCTGTAATTGACAATGTGGACCAGGCAGAAGCGAACGGCAAGTTCAGAGTACTAATCAGATTAGATAGATGCTTTGTGGGAATGCTCTTTCGTTTCGAATGGAACTTACTTGCTCGGATTTCACTTTGAAAGGAAGGTCATATGATATTCAGAGTTCATCGCTGCCCTCGAAGAACGAAGGATGAAGTTTCCTACAGCCCTCTAATTCATCAACTACGTTTATTTCATCGTGAATGTTTGTGAAACAAAAATTATGGTATTTATGCGCCTGTGATTTGGGATACACAGTCAATTTTTTTGCATAATGAATGCGTTCGCTTTGTAGAAACAAATGGAAAATGATTGCTCACGATAAATGATGTCCCTGCTGGTATTCTACGATATATCATTAAAGGACAGGTTTTTTTTCAAGAGGCGGAAATAAACTTATGCATCTGAGAACATTTTACTACCTATGAACGCACGACTTCGTGATGTTTTCAAGTACGAAGCGCGCTGTTTTCTTGCAAAATAGGGAGCTTACTTCTTATCAATGACTGATGGCTTGTAATATCTGCCAGCGATCATCACGATGTTCTCGATTCTAGGCTTGGACGATTGCTCACAAAAGTGTTCAGTATCTCATGATTTTGAGGTCGTATTTGAACACTTGATATTATTACATTTCAAAAATTGAGACAATTTAGTATTTGAAATTTAATACTGCGTGCAACAGGCTTGAATACTGAACAGTATTCAGGCAAAATTCAACGGCTAATTTCTGAAGGTGTGGAGAAGAATTTTATATGAATTCTCACTTTCAATCAAACTATAGTTACAATTATTTTCTCTGCAGGAAACTGTTAAGAAGACTAAAAATGTCTAAACCGTAATATCCCTTCTAGTAATTTACTATGTATCATTGAACATATCTAGTGAAATCAGAGGTAAACGTGCAGCTATAGTTGAGCTACATCACTAGAGGTGGAGAAAATCAGAGAAGGTTCCAGTTACTGAAGGCCCCAATTCATCACTACAGTTTATATCACTATGCTTTGTAGAAACCCAAATTTGCCTGATTGGCCGAACTTAAACATCCGATATCGTTTTCACCGTGGTCACCATCGAACTATACACGCAGCCCCAAGATTATCAAAACCGTTCTAAGAGTTGTTCAAAATTCAAAGAGGTCGCTACGACTCCTATGATTATCAAAACTGTTCTCAGAATCTGATAAAACTGAAAGTGACTAAAGCGGGAATTGTCGATGAACGTGAATATGAGCTAAAAAATGCAACTGGGAGAAACAGGATCGCAAAAAATTGACATCATCGGCGAAGCGAGATGAAGCCTCAGCAATTCGCAGGCAGCCGAAAGGAAAACAGAGTGTCTGGAGCAAGTAGTAGTAGTAGTAGTAGTAACATGGGTTTGCTAGCGCTTCAGTTATTCAAACTATATCGCACCGAAGGTCACATTATTTAATTCGTATCAGACTCTTCTAAATAATTACACAAGATAAACATCAATATTATTAGAAACATCAAGATTATATGAGCATCATGGTCATAATTACGACTCAAAATTACAAGTGTCTCCCCATTAAAATTTGTACACAACGCAGTACATTCGAACGCACTGAGCAGCCAAACCCCGTAGGGGGTTTCAGCTGCCCACCCATTTATGGCCGGACGCCTTACCCACGCTGAAACCCCCGAGGTATCAACGCAGCGCGTCCGGCCATATTACAGTTTCTTCATCCTCAAAACTTCCAAGACGAAAATCACGTCTGGCTATAACGCCTTACAGCGTGGCTTCCCGTTAACTCTCTTGAAGTAGTACAACAAGGAGTACATACGTTTCCAAGCGCGTGAAAGTATGGACAACAAAAACAAAAACGATACGGATTATGAAGTATGACCTTCGATCAGAATTCCGACAGCAATTTGCATCTCTCAAGAAACAACACCAGAGCATCCACATTGAAAGCTACACGTTCGATCTCCGCAAGCATCTTGGTTAGCACCTCATCCACGGCAAAAAGACGGAGGTTTGGAAAGCATACACTTCGGTCAGCTGCGTATCTCGGGCACTCCGCAAGTATGTGTTTGACGGTCAGAGGAACGTGACACCGCTCGCATCGCGGCTGCGGTTGTCGCTCCATTAGATAACGGTGGGTCAGTCGAGTATGTCCGATGCGAAGACGGCAGAGCAGCACTTCCACCCGGCGGACGCGACACCTCGACGAGGGCCATTCCAGAACTGTTTCTTTAATTGTTCTCAGTTTGTTGTCCATTCTGTTGTCCCATTCCTGTTGCCACAGACGTCTTACAGCAGCCTTGATCACGGGATAGTAGTCCCGAAAGGGTACCATTTGATTTAGAGTTTCCTCATTACTATTCGCAACACGCTTCGCCTCCTGGTCTGCTCTCTCATTGCCTGACACCCCCACGTGTCCGGGCACCCAACACAATTTCACATGTTTGTGCTCACGCACAAGCTGCACCAGCATCAAGACGATCTCACCAATGAGGGGGTGAGTGCTATCATAAGCCTGAGCAGAGTCAATGACGCTTTTCGAGTCAATAAAAACAGTGAATTTATCATGCGGGTGTTCCTTGACTAGTTGAAGTGCCTCCAAGACACCATAGAGCTCCGCGGTGAAGCTCGAGGTCTCGGGTAGCAATCTTCTAGCCCTCACCATCGCTCCGGAAACAGCAGCACAACCTACAGCTATTCCCGTCTTGGAACCATCTGTGTAGATCTTAAAAGACTCCCCATGCACCTCCAGCACATGCTCCATAAAGATATGCTTGAGAAAGTTGGCTGGCATCGACTCCTTTCTTGGCATCCTGCACCCGGGGCAGAAAGTCTCCACTGGCAGGCGCCATGCTGGAGAGTTGTCAAAGAGTACCGGAAGGACTCTCGTGGGTCTCAGCTGCATAGCGGCAACCAATGTCGGGTAATCTCTAGACGAAGGTAGAAAATATGGGAAAGGTAGGTGCCGTCCAAGAGGTGCGTGTACGCTGACCCACGTAGGGGACAGAGGCAGCTGATCAAGTCGGGCAAGATACTGCAGGCTCAGCTGCACACGACGGAGCCAGAGAGGAGGTTCACCACTCTCTACATACAAACTTTCAGTCGGAGAGGTTCGGAAAGCACCAGTACCGAGTCTGATAGCTGCATTATGTACCGGATCCAGAGTTCTTAGCGCAGTTTCCCTTGCATGTTGGTAGATTATGCAGCCATAATCCAGTTTACTCCTAATTAGCGTTCGGTACAGACGAAGCAGCGTGGCACGATCTGCTCCCCAGGATAGTCCAGAGACACATTTTAGAAGGTTCATCCTTCTGGTACAGTCCGCCCTGAGGGAAGCCAAGTGAGGCTTCCACGATAGCTTGTCGTCAAAAATCATTCCGAGGAGCTTGGCACTGTGCACGAAATTAATTGGCTCCCCACGAAGCAACAACTGCGGAGGGTCGTGTCGATGGCGGCCTTGAAAGAGAAGAGCTGCGGTTTTGGTAGGTGAAAAGCTAAATCCGTTCTGTCCAGCCCAGTAGTTCACATTGTTTATTGCCAGCTGTATCCGACGTGTCAACGACGGCAAAAGAGTTGAAGAGGAGTATATCATAAAGTCATCAACGTATAATGACGAGGCAACACCAGCTGGCAAGTTAGATGTGATTCCGTTGAGTGCGATGGAGAAAAGCGAACAACTCATCACACTCCCTTGTGGAAGGCCCTCCTGTTGGATTTGCAGCGGGGATAGAACATTACCCACTTTGACACGAAAAGTTCTCTCCCTCAGGAACTGCTGTAGGTACAACGCCATATTACCCCGGAGGCCGCATTCATGCACACGCTGCAGGATCCCGTGCCTCCAGACAGTGTCGTAGGCTTTGAAAAGATCAAAAAAGACACACAGAGTCTGTTTCCGGGCCGTGCCGCTGCTAACGAGATGGTTTTGAAACCGTACAAGAGCGTCTGTAGTCCCTCGGAGTTGCGTGTTGCCGAATTGAACCGGGTTTAAAATTTCTTCAGCCTCCAACCATCTGACCAGTCGTACGTTCACAATTTTCTTCAGCAGTTTCCCAACGCAGCTTGTAAGGGCGATGGGGCGGTAGCTATCTGTACGAGCAGGAGGCTTCTGGGGCTTTGGAAAAGCGAGAACCGTAGCAGTGCGCCATAGTGTCGGGTAATCGTGGGTGCTCCAGACTTGATTGAAGATAAAGAGTAGTTGGCGGAACGCTGAGGAGTGCATTTTCTTTAGCATTTTATAATGGATTCCATCAGGCCCAGGCGCGGTGTTTTTACATTTCCTCAGGGCACGATAGATTTCAAGGATGG
This sequence comes from Morinoia aosen, assembly GCA_030386875.1. Lineage (NCBI taxonomy): Eukaryota > Metazoa > Arthropoda > Malacostraca > Amphipoda > Talitridae > Morinoia > Morinoia aosen. The sequence goes on along the minus strand of CM059573.1, from coordinate 49,101,732 downwards.
TGAATGGTTCGTTATAGGAAACACCCTCTTCAGCTGTAAAGTTCAGTCTTAGCTGTTCCTGTCTCTCTTTGTACACACGGAAAGCAGGAGGGTAGTGTGCGTCACTGCTTACGGAGGAAAAATTCTCAGCCAGAGCATCCGCCACTCGCTGCGGATCCGCCGTGAGGGAACCGTTCAGTTCTAGGCAAGGCTTGGTGATGCTGTAATGACCCTTCATTTTCCTGATGCGTTGCCAAATCTTGGACATGGGCGTGTCTGCATTAAGACTGGTGACATACCTGCGCCAAGAGTCTTTGCGGGCTTCATCCTTGACATACTGCGCCCTAGCTCTGGCCCTATTATAGGCAATCTTGTCCGCTAGCCCACCGCTACGTTGGTATCGCCTCAGTGCTCGCTTCCGCTCAACATTTGCCACGGCGCAGCTGTTGGTCCACCAAGGGACGCGGTGTTTGGGAAAACCCCCGCGCGACACCGGGATAGCTGAGTTCGCGGCTCTTCTCAGGGTTCCGTTGAACTGTTCGACAAGCTCATCCATACTCCCATACTCAGCATCATCGTCCATCTGCGTCATATCCTCATAGGTCTTCCAATTTGCTCGCTTCATCATATATCGTGGCTCCGTAGGTATTGGCTCACACTGCTCCAAATGAATGACTGTTGGGAAATGGTCACTGCCGTGGGCGTCCTCCAGCACGCTCCACCGCAAGACCGGGATGATATCGGGGGTGCACAGGCTCAAATCTATTGCCGACGTAGTGCCAGTTTGGACATGAAAGTGTGTGGCCGCCCCGTTGTTGAGCAGGCAGGAGTATGTATTAACAATGAAAGAGTCCATCAACCTACCATGTTGATCACTCTGTACATTGCCCCACGTTGGATGCTTTGCGTTGAAGTCCCCAACGAAAAGGGAAGGTTCAGGCAGCTGACTATACAGGTTTGTCAGGTCTGGCAAGAAAACCGGCTCTGCTGGCGAAATGTATGCGTTGCAAATTGTTAGAGGTTTATTCCCAATCCAAAGGCGAAGCGCCATAGCCTGGATTTGGGTATTCAGTGCTAGCCTCGCATAACCAAGGTCTCTCCGGATGAGAACGGCCAGTCCTGATCCGGGAACCGGGTCGGGCACATGGGAGAAGGTTTCGATATTGTAAACCCCAGGAGGTGATGGGGTTAGGTCTCCCAGCATTGTTTCCTGGAGACATATGCATAATGGTTGATATTGTTGTATGAGGGTCCGCAAGTCGCCGTAGTTTCTCCGGTACCCCCTAACATTCCATTGAATAATGGTTTGCATCAAATATTACTATTAGGTTTTTATCTTCCGGATGTTTCTTTTTGAGATCTGGTAATTTAAGAATAGATGGCGGATCATGCTGGCCAGGTCTATCGCCCCATGCATGCAAAGGCACTTTGGGAGGGGGCATTGAAGTAGGTTTTGGTGGTGGGCATACTTTTGACATGTGGGAAGAAACGGCCTCGGGGACGGTTATCACGCGATCTAACGAACGTACGCGCTGCGCTACGGAGGAGTCGCGCTTCACGATGGCATCACGGTGTCTGGAGCAAAAACTCTTTTGAATTAATTTAGGGAAGGAACGCACACCGATGACATCTTGTTATCAGATGATTTGCAATTTAATCACGAACTCTGAAAGTCAGAAACGAACTTTTCAGACCCCCGAGAAAATTGTTCAGACGTTAAAATTCCGCCTCGGTCATTGAATAAACTGCCATTTCCAAGTATACAAATTACATCTCATTTTTTGCTTGAAAAGAAGTAAAAGAGGACTTGAAGTTATACGGTGAGCAAACTTTGGCTTGTACGCTTGTACGCAACTAAAAAAAATAAGCCTCATTCTTCCTGTAAGAAAGTTCCCTGTTCCATCCCGTATCTGAGCGTTGCGCTGCCTTTACCAGAGCAAGCATGCTCTTCTTGTCATGTAAAAACGGAAAAAACGTGTAGTAAAAGAGAGTAAACCCTCTTACTCAATGAGTTTCCATTTCGCTTCCTATCCTGTAGCGAAAAGTTTTTTAATTGCGTACAAAATGTATTTTGAAATAAAATGATTATTGGCAATTTTCTCTTTTAATAATGTTACTTTCATTCACTTCCCAATACAAAATGGCTCGCTTTCGTTCGTTAAACGCCATATAACGAGTTAGAATTTTCACTAGGCTCTTGGAGTAAGGAAATGTAGCCCTCTTAATCATCTGATCTTTACCCAATGGATTTTTCTGTCCATTCTATTCTTGAGTTTGATGCCTGTGCTTCCTTCCTCTGAACAAATAAAGTTCTGGAGCGCTTCACCAAGAAAGTAAAGGAGAAAATTTCCAAAAGGAAAAAAGGAACAATGTTCAGTTAAAATTGGTGGCGACGTTGAAAATGGTAATTTTTATTTGTTTTAACAATCATTCCCCTTTCTAATCGAAACCCAAAATAAGCTCAAGATTCTTTAGTGCAAAGATTCTGTTTGTGTTGTGAATATTATGTGGATCAAATATTTCTCAGAAACTACGTTGCTGAACAGCAGCCTGAAATTTTGCTTAAATGTGCATTTTCCAAGGAATACGAGTATGCCTCTGATGCTTACGGTTAATACCGAGCACAAACAAATTTAGTTAATAAATCTTATGTATGATATAATAACCTGATGAGAAAGTTATTTCAACATCCGTGTGTTCTGAACGCATAAAAAATTTAATTTTTCGGCGAGCAGTAAAGGGCTCGTGGCTTCGGCGGCGGACAACGCTTTAAGAGCGTAACAGTTCGTCATATCTATTCGATTTAACAGACTTCTCGTTGACTAGTGATATCAGCAAAGTCATCTGTCTGGTATTCGTTACGAGGGACTTCAGTAGCTGGGCCTATCCATGTATAGTGAATACCGTTTTTGCAGTAATTTAAAATTCAATGCGCGAATCCAATATTAATATCACCTTTCGTTGTTCTTATTCATTGAGCTCGCTTCAGTACCATTGAGGACATTTTTTCTCATTTCCTCAACCCGGTCAACTCGGTGCACAGCATTCATCATTCCTTTTGCTTCCCATTTCATTGTACTCCTACCGGAAGGTTGGACGCACTGGATACATCAATCTTTTTGATGTGTAGCTTCATATTGCCTTAACCCGAGTCTAAACAACTGTATTCACTTTATTTTCTGGTGTCCAGCTTCAATATACCCGTACTCGGGCCCGGGCCTCGGCTGCCCGTCGCGGTCCCGGCGCCGGGGGGGCCAGGTGCGGTTCACGGGCCTCCAGACCCGCCGCCTGGAAGAGGTGTTCGCCCTCCAGAAGTACATCACGCCCGTGCACCGGCGGCAGCTGGCCGAGGAGCTGGGGCTGCACGAGCGCCAGGTGGGAGCTTGTGCAGGGGGTGCTTGTGCAGGAGGTGGAGGTGCTTGTGCAGAAGGAGGAGATGCTTGTGCAGAAGGAGGAGGTGCTTGTGCAGAAGGAGGAGGTGCTTGTGCAGAAGGAGGAGGTGCTTGTGCAGGAGGAGGAGGAGGAGGTGACTGAGTGGAATGAGGAAGAGGTCACAAAAGGAGGAAGCATGAGCGGGAAAGAGAAAAGCTTACACAAGGCCTGAGTGACGAGAGAGTGACAAAATTATGATTAGTTTAGGAAAAATATTTAGTACAACCTGGAGAAGGTGGGATTAATTAGGCAAAAAGAGGGTCAGGTTTAACAAGTCTTCAGTGTTGAGGGAAAGGTTTTGATAAAAACAAGTCTGGTATGTGAACGAGAACAGCTTTATATAAATTTACAAAGGCAATTCAAATTAACTTCATTAAACTCGGCAATATCATACGTGCAGGATCAAAAAGCAACTTGAGGAAGTTCCGAGGCTACAAGCCTTGTCTCAATTAGCTCCTAATTTGATGGGACTTTATGCCGAATATATTACAGTTGATTGAAATTTACGGATATGCTTAGAATTTTAAGATTGCCCTCTAATGCTACTGGGTTAACTCAACAGCAGCAATACAGCTGGAGTTGAACTAACCTTCATGTGTGTGGTAAATCAAGAAATGAAGCGTCGAATTTAGAATTTCAACTCTCTGAGATTGTTGCAGTATTTTTTGTTGATGTATCATGGATCTCCCATTTTCTAGTATATATTTTTAATTAAAAGCAATTATATTCTAGTAGATAGTTTAAAATTGCTGAGGGATAAATGTCGTTTAGAAGAACTTCTATATTATCGATATGTATTTCTGGGTCGAACTCAGTGGAAGTGATCGTCTTGAGAATCAGCCAACCCACTCTTCGCCTGGATAACTATATACAGCAAGTATTTTTGTGAGATATTACATTTTGGGAACTTTGTTATTCTCTCATAATTTTCCTTTACTTCTTGATTCATTTTTAAATTTTTTTTTCGTCTAGGTGAAAACCTGGTTCCAGAACCGCAGAGCGAAGTGGAGAAAAGTTTCTGTGCACGTAAGTTGACGTCAACATAAGTATTTAAGTTGCTGTACTCTCTATTCGTTCTCGTGAACATCTTCTTTAAGGCTTTTGGAGATATACCTGGAATTTCCTGAGATTTAATTCAAGCTTAAATTTCAAGTTTCAACGCGGTACTGCATTCATGCCAGTTCAATTACAACTCACCTGCTCGTGTTGAAACTACACGTGCAATTTGTTTGCAGGTTTTCATGTTCAGTTAATCGTTTTCGAGGTATGAAAAGAAAATTGCAGTATTCTAGAGATGCTTAAAATTTTTCCAATAAATGTCACTAGCGCACCCCCTTCACTGGCCGGTAAATGATCTTCATAAAATATTGGCTCATCATTGACGCGTACACTCTTATGAGACAAGTTGCAAAGCAAGAAAATAGACATTTTTCCTGCCTTCCGTGGAGATGGATAGATTTCTTACTTGTCTTTCCTACATTTTTCATTCCTCACTTCAAAGTCTCGTTCATGATTGTAAGGAGGCTAGATGTAAAGAGGAAAAATTTTGACATTCATTAAAAACCTTCGGTGAAACGAATCACCATCATATGATGCAGAAGAGGGAACGATGAAGCATTCGTAAAATTTAAATAATTAGAATTGATGTAGTTATCACGGAGCCTGTGCTTAAGCCGCAAAAAAATGACTCTATACTACGAGCTTTCCGTGTAAAGAGAGTTGTTAGGGATTAAGGTGAAGATAAAGCTTTAATTGATAAAAGAGAAGGAGTACATCAGCTATCGGGAAGTTCACCGTTCACTGCTCCTCAATAGCCATGCACTAGCCCGGACCTCGCGACTTAAAAAATTACTTTCAGTCCCAGGGTAACAGGAAAGCTAAAGAAAAGAACGAAAGGAAACCGTTTATGTAAAAAAAAATTGATACATGGAATGTATTGCAACACATTGGATTTTATAAATTTATTAATATAAAATTTATAAATTGATAAAATGATAAATTAAATGGGAAATGCCCATCTGAATGATCGTGGACCATTTTTTTCATAATATTCATGGTCGGGTTTTTAATATTTTTTCAACCTGATTGTGAACAACCAGCCCATATAGTCTAGCCATTGATTGAAAAGAATGAACGGCGTAGATCCGTGTCCAAGATGTTGAATATGAACTTCGATGTAGAAGTAATCTGCAAAATTCTCAATTATTTGTCACTGATGTACTTATTACCTTTTGTCCTGATCAGGGAAACAGTTTTTTATTTTTATTGCATTCGAAGAGAAAATAAGTGCTACGCAAAACCTCAATGCTATGGGAATTATTCTACAAGATCATTCATTTTGTAAAATTTACATGTATGTTAAACAATTTTGCAATTAGAGAAGAAACGAAGCACAGGTTCAAAAAGATCGCCCAGTGACCTTATTTTAACAAAAATTTGAAAGAGTCTCTTCATCAGCGTAAAAACGGTCGCTATAATTATTTGATGCCATGTAAGTACTGTCATTGGAGTTTGAGGGTAAATGTTTTCAAATATTCAGAGGACATAAACCTTTTTTATTGAAGGAACTCTTAGTCACAAAGTCGAGATTACCTCTTAACATTCAAAAAATGTTTCAGCTTTTTTTCCTTCCTTTCGTCTGCGGGAGAGAATTCTTAATATCACTTTTTAGTTCTTGTTCAAACTCGAATATTCTTTCGCTGTTAAAGCCTTACAACCAAAACGCGTATCACGATATTCAGTATACGTGCATGAAGTCTTGCGTAAGTGGGCACCCACATCAGTTTTAAGAGTTTCCGGAAACATGCAACGAAAAAATGACACGCTGAGTTTATCTCTGACGTCACACACCAAACTTACACTCACATTGTTTCATTTTGACAAGCTGACATACCTGCTGAAGTGGCAAACTTTGAATTACGTCGACAAATATTTGACGTTCAATGGTTGACTCTATAGTACATGTGGGTCAGAAGATTTCTTTCCACTCACATGCAAACAAATGCAACCGGCGTCTCTAAAACGGTGGTATAAAATGTAAGAATAATAATTGTAAACTTTTACTCTATATTCACTTCACGTTGAACTACTGCTAGTAAGTCATGCAAGACCCTGATTTTCGTAATTCAGTTAATGATCGTAACCTTGCAAGTGAAAAATCGCACAAATGCTAAAAAAGAAACTAATATTTATTATCATTTAATCTTTTTCTTAGAATTCTAAAGCCCTCTATTGACGTATATTTTAATTTATACCTATCGTTTTTCGTCTACTGATGCTGCTAGTGGACTTTCACGACGATCAAGACGTATTATATCAATTGAAAGGAGTTCATAGCTGCTAAATTATTTCAGGCTTAATAATACAAAAAGCATACCACCTGCGTCAATACGATGCATGTTCTCAGGATCGCACAAGAAGGAGACTCGAGGAATGCTCGGGTTGGTACAAAATGCATCCTATCTGATATAGGAAGTATTGGTTGGTCTCCTTTAGTTCTCGACAGCGTCGAGTAACAACGCAGTGCTCGACAAGTTTCGACAGGCGTGCAGGCGAACAATCATGATATGGAAAGGATACTCTTCTGATCAGAAGACTGTCAATTTTGAGCTTCGCAGCAGTAAAATTTAGTCATTGATGCAATGTGCCCGAAGTCTCCACATTGCGAACACAAGAAAATTATCAATTCGAACAATATTATTCGTTGTTCGTAGCACAATTATTATGATTTTCTTTTGTTTTCGTCAAAATCCATGTACAGATTAGGGAAGACCGCTAATTTCATTCTCGAATTCATTTCTCAAAGAATTGCGCTTAGAGCAAAGGAAGAGGATACTTTACTTTAATTACTGGAGATCTTAGCAGAGAGGTGCTTGAGATTGCAGATAAGTTATCTTGAATTGTTAGCAGAAAAACAGCTCCAAACACGGTGGAGTGGGACAAAAAATTCGGATATTTGAATTTGTGGAAGGTTCAGGCATCACACACTTAATGTTCACCATGATTATCATGACCATCATTTTCACTGAAGTACGAGCCGTAAACTCGCGCCCAGATTTAATATTCGTGCATTTTTATGAAAGAAGTTCATCAGTGCGTGCGCTCGTATCGTTGAGACTCCAGTGCCTCAGATAAGGATCACGTAAGATAAACCTCTTCACACAGCTCCCTTGCTAGAGATTCCGTCTTTTCAATTGCATTAAAATGATACAGGGCGTACAAACGGTCGTGGAAAGAACCTCACACCATCGCGCAAAATTCGCTGTAAGATTTGGACGGAAGAATACAAGCTTCATTTATGACGAACGTTTCAGATAGTAGAAGCACAGATTTATTTTTATGAGCTGGCATATAAATGTGCACATGCGTGGATGGTTGCGTATATCACACAGTGCGGTTGTTCCTCGAGTCATGGTTGTAGCACCAAGGTTGCGAGTGTAAACAAAGGCTGTGATTTCGGAATAAATTTACGCTTTCATGCTGATTTCGTCAGGTTATTGTTAAATAAGAACAACATCAGAAAACTCAAATGCAGACATTCTCATCGAGTCACATAAACTCACCGATTGTATAATAATACTGAGGACCAGAAAAAACTTTTTTATTACATATCCATGCGTCACCTATCTTTTATGAATGGATGAATGAGTTCAATGAATGAATGAATTGTTCCTTTCTGAATATTAAAACCAAGCTCTATTTGCGACTAAGAAATGTATCTCCCTTCTCAGCCATCATTTAACCTCGAAAGCTTTCTCGTAATGCGTGAAGAAGAGGTTTCGGTTGCGTTATTCAGATAAATACTTGCGATACTTTCAATTACGTAATTATATAACTAAAAATCATTTCCTGAATAACTTCCTAAAGATCTCTGGAACCCTTGAGTACACTTCAGAACATCACACGTATACTTAAATACGTACAAAAACTACTAATTATACGCGTAATTTTGCTCAAGTTCCTGAAATATCTTTTCATGTTTCGTTCTTCTCCCGTTGACAATAATGTTAGAGGAAAATCGAGTTCTAGCCTTTTCTATTCTACCTACTTTCAGTAGGGTTGTAAAGCTTGAACCAAAAACCTATCCACCAGTTTAGGCATCATTTATTCCATCACTGCCCATAACCATCATTTCATACATGCAAAAACTTAATTAAAATTTGTACTTAATTTCAAATTATTGGGTAAGCAGGCATAAAAAACATATCCTCACACGCTACAGCTTTCAAGCCTTCATCATCTGCAATTTACCATTCTTCTGAAATCAACCCAGTTGAAGAGCCAGGGCATTGCTCAAGGCCGACGTTATAAGCGGTAGATCTACGACTGCACTTGAGCAAGTGTTCAATTAGAGTTTATCTCTGAGAGTGCTGTGAAGAATGGGATCATGGTATCAGCAATTGATTGTCATCAATGGTCGCGCTATGAGCACGATACTAATGGATTACAGGGCTTATGAGACCGTATGTACTTCAAGGTTAGATCATCATTTCTTCGATACAAAAGGCTATTGGTTGGTGTAGTTGCCGCTATAATATTGCGGGATTATGGTGATATTGTGCAATTAAGTTTCGTTGCACTCATCGGATTACCTCAATAGGTGAAATTCTTTCCAGAAAACTTATGGCGAGAAGTTGAATCGCGTGATTAGCGTATGAAAAGTGATTCACTTAATTACAAGCAGTCCTTGATGATATACGAAAGGTTATATGTTAATTAGAAAAAATTTGTGCGTGTTACGTAATGCAACCTTAATTTAAAAAAAAATATATTAATAAAGTTAGTAAGAAAGCGATACTGTTAAACTTTTTTAAAAGAAAAGTTTAGTTTCTTAAAGAGAAATTTTAAAGGTGAATGAAGATAAACTAAAGAATACAGCATGTTTGACTATACCCAAAATTCCCGATGGACTGCGCCAATATGGCCGACGGTCAGAACTATTCCCTGCTGAGTCCTAGCTGAAGAATTATCTCTCAAATTGCAATCAAGCTCTCGAATGAACCTACCGTTCAAATCAGAATCCATTCACACTTACAATGAAGTGCTGCGTGGCTTTTCCTTAACAGAGGAGTGAAGTTTTATCTCCTGCGGTTTGTATTCCTGTGTATTTAATCACGCTAAGCTTAGGACCAACTCATGTCCGTAAAATAGATTTTCTTAACAGCCCACTTGAGGCAACTTCTCTTAGGCAAGAATGATAGATAGTCCGAAAATTTAGCCTAAAGAATAGCATCTGAAGAACTTTAATGAATGAAGGTTTTATGATAACTATTGTCCTGAGCTAAAACAAGCAATAAAAAACACTAATGTACACAGCCCGTCAAAAATGACGGGATTCGTTATTTTCCTTGAAGAAATCTTCCAGATGAGGATGGCAAACAAATATATCCATCCTAATAGTACCCGCAATCAAAATACCCTTGTACTTGTGCACTGGTGAAACTCTTATCAAAGATGCGGTCATTAAACATCCTTATGAACGTGACAAAGAAAGGGAAGAAACGGGCACCAAACAAATATATAAATAAACAAACACATCAAGGGTGTTATTAGGTAAGATAGTTTTTGATAAAAATACATCATGAGTTGGGATAGACTTATTTATGCATGTACTTCATATATGAACCGTATTTAATATCAATATTTATCCCAAAATATTCATTCATAAAATTTCTTAACACGTTATTTTTGAGTTTTCATAAAGTTCATTGGTTTTTACTCACTCGACCTTCATACCCCCAGATGAAATTTTGAATTTTTAAATTGGCCTTGGGTTGATATCGAGGCTAAAGCCAAAGACGCTCCTCACTTTCCTGAAATTTACTGATGTTAGAAACTAAACTAAATCATAAATGCAACAGCAAGCTCACACAGGTAAAGTGAGGTTAAGGTTCGGGTAAATAACCGAACTTGATGCTTCATCTGCTTCTAATCTGAGAAATGGGCGGTTTGACCCCCTGAGCCATATTCGCGGTAAGACTATCTGGGCAGTGTTTGTATTCGATGCTCTACAATTTGAACGGATGGATGCTGACGTTGGTATTACAGAGGTTTAAAATTTCTCCAAAAAAGTATAGCATTACTGCACGTTTAAATTTCTGGTCTCGATAGATAGTGCTCATTCGGTTTTCATTTTTCAGGGCGAAGGGAACATCGGTGAAGAAGATCGATCTTCCGCGTCTCCTGTCCAAGGATCGCCGTCGCTCGGAAGGCACAACCTGGACGATGACGATGATGACCACGACCACCCAGCAGCCGCATCCGCTCTGCAGGACTGAATGCGAGGATTCTCTTATAATATCAAATGAATAGACAACATTACAAAAATACCAGAAATAATGAAGGAATGACCTTTCAGCGGAGGGTAAACGTTGAAGATGTGCTGACGTTATTCGAGTCATTTATGTTGAAATAATTACGTAATTTCAATATTCAGCCACTGTTAAGTTTTAATGGTTATGATTGTTTAAAAGGATTGGGTTCCAGATAGGGAGGCTGTTAACTTTTGAACATAGGGTGGTCTCCCTTGAACTGTACGGGGCTAGAGCTTTAATTTAAATGTACTTGATAGAGTTGATTGGTAGATATCGTAGCAAAAGTTCAATATTTAACTCTACCTCAACATTATGTTAAAAAATCAGTATTATTAGCGCGTAAACGGAAATGAGAAACTAACTGCTGGTGCAAGAAAGAAGTGCGAGAAGAGCGTGTGAAGAAAATATTTCATTGTTATCTATTAACGTCATAAAACTAAGAAATTTATTGAAGATAGGGGCTATGAATTTTACGGCCGTGTGTATTATACGGTCTTATTTATTCCTCTCAAACCCTCCCTTGAAAAACTGAAGCAACCACATAGCTAAGAATTTACTCAGCGTAGACCAATAATATCGTCAGGGATTTCTACAAGTAACAAATGCACGCAGTCTTTCAGACGTTGTGATGCTGTAACTTCGTGTAGGAGCGCATTTTTTTTTAACATGTGCCAATGACGAGCAGACATTATTTATGCACAAAGTGTGCCTGTTTTATGATTTATTCTCTGAGAATTTTTCAGAATTTAGAATGTTTAAGATTAATTCAACGTCACACATCGTGAAAGCACGGTAAGATGATCGAAGCCCCACGTATATGAACGTGTATATGTATATATGTACTGTACGTATATGTACTGTACTGTACATGGCAGTGACCATAAAGAACAAGACGTAGTTAGTGGGAATATATAGCATGTGGTCGGTTTAATCCCTTATGTAAATAGATGAAGAAATTAATTTGCATTTTCGCTCGCTTTGCTAAGCAAAACATGTCGAAAAATGTATATGGAAAGGAAAGGTACCCTTTCGCAATCGCTGGTGAGAAAGGTTAATCGATATTTCGGTCAGTTAATAATGTTTTTTAATTACATGGGACCATTTTCAAATTGGTTAGTAGGTGAGTTTGTGGCAAAAAATTGCGTACTAGATATATCATTCTTTGCTATGATAGTTCTTTCAACACTTTGGTCGCGATATTAGCCGCCGAGGTACAAGGAGGGAATTTTCATTATGCTACTGACCGACCAGTAGTCGCTAACTCAATTTTTTATCAATAATTAAAGCTAAATGAAGGGACGATCCAGTTAATATTGATATTTTCAAAATTACTCCCTACAATTGTCTTTAAATTTGAGTTGAATGTTGAACTTCAGTTTAACCCATCGCGGCAATGTGTTGAAAAAACTAGTCTTTTCAGAATCTTCGAAAATCTTATTCGCCTTATCCTTAACATTTGAATTAACACGTTAAACTGTGTATTAATCTGCGATGTTGTAAGATATGTTACTGTTTGAGCAGCTTCATCATGTCTATATAGAGAATTCAAAACTCATACAGTCTTTCAGAGAGTTTATGCCCGTGTTCACTTTCATCGAATAATAATGATGAGGGGTGTTGATACAATCAACATTGAAGCACGGATACGGGTCCTTTGCTGCAATTTTTATCGAGAAAACAACAATGTACCTCTGACAAGCAGCTTTCTGACGATGGTAGACTGCAGCTAAAGCTTTTAATTTCCTATGCCGCCATTAGCTTCGCATCCACTTTTCTGTAATACTGTTGGCCTGTTTTTATTGTACGTGTTTTTTCTCCATGAATATCTACTAACTCATAAAGAAGTGAAAAATATTCTATGAACGCGAGATAAATGTTTCGTTCGCATTTTCAAAGGATTTTCTGAACTTTTTTTGAGAGAAGGTATATATGATTACTTTAGGCAGAGAACAAAATGTTAGCTTTTTGTTCAGTACTTTATGCTTATTTTTATTTGAAAAGCAATTGCAGCGTAGCTTATTGCATGGAGCTAATAGGAAGCATGCTCACGTGATGTAATTTACTATTGTTTGCTTGTGTGTTTTAGATCTTTTTTTCAACTCTTCACTAGGCTAATCATTCTGAATGTTGATCCAAAATTATTCGTGGCCATTATGTAAAAACTAATACCATCTCAGGAAACCGTCTTCAAAAGCGGGATACGCTTCGCATCGTTACTGTACAGTATTTCTGCAATAGGACTTGAAGATGTTTCTCTAGGCACTCATTTTTCCCATCACACTGCTTAAGGAATAGTATTTTAAACTACATTTAGGAAAAAAATTGAGCGGTTGAATAATGTCGGATCCTCAAAAAAGTATTTCGGTAAAAGTTAGGGTATAGTGATTCCAGAAAATGTTGTCCATTCAGCTGGTGTCATTGTGTTGACACCTTTACAAATTCCAGTCAGTGCCTTGCTTTAATGATTGGTTATAGGCTGCTTTCCCTCTCAAAGAACCTTCCGCGCGAACCTCCAGGTGACGTCCGCCTTCTACTCCTCGTGTTTAGCAGCAGCAGTAGGGTGCTTAGACGTAGTCGGTGGCGATTCTTTATAGTTGATAACTTCTTATCCGGTTGAATGAACTCTGTCATCCACAACCTGTTGAATGAACTCTGTCATCCGCAAACGGGAGAACGGAGCTGCGATTGATCAAAATTTGACTCTTTCACGTTCGTTCAGATGTAGTTTCCGTTTACTTGCCCAGCCATGCAATAGCTTATTTCGACGCAAAGCCAATTTGACAACCATCAATCACAATTGATTTTCTGACCAAGTTTCAAGTGTTGGTGGGCGAAAAATGCTTGCAAAGTTAACACGAATATAGGATCTGGAAGTATGACATCAATGTTCGAGTTCATGAGAGTCGGAAGAAGATATCACAATCAATACCTATTGGCTATTTATATCGGATTAGAAAATTACAATCAAGGAAGACGAGTTAGGTCCTTTAAAATTCAAGATTACAAAAGGAAAGAAAGGGGAGATCAAAGTTATGATGAAACTTTCGTGTTCACTAAAAGTTCAGAGAGCTTATGAAGCTTATGAGCTTAAAGGACGCTATAAACTTTAGCTGAGATTCGGACTCTCAAATTCAATGATTTTTTCATTCCCTGGCTTTGAAATTCTCAGAGGTTGGAATAGCTTTAGTAATTTGACGATGTTATTCCAACGTGGAAGTTCAAGGGGGAACTCATGTTAATTCTACCAAATGTAAAATCATGATGGCCACTTTTATTTAGAGGTGGGGTTCTGCACATGCTTTACCTTGCATCGAAACTGATCAGTATTTTTGGTTGTACATTGTTAAGTTTATTTTGTCTGATTGTTAAGTTTAATTCTTTAAGTGCTCTTGTAAAGCGTTGTATTATTTCTTTAGCTATGTAAGTGCTAGTGAATTGAACTAAATACACGTTTGTAAAATTCTGATTTTTGTTATTTGATCTTTCAGGAAACGTGGGAATTGAAGCGCGTTTTTTAAATTGAAAATTTGAGGTGCGCTATTTACGTCTCTTTCCGTAGAACATGGGTTTGCGTGAAATTTTCCGTTTTTTTCTAGAAAATCAATTTAAAATTTTTCAAAATTCACAACTTCTAACTGAAGACCAAAGTTAGGCTCTGAGAGCAAATGGTATATTAGGGTGGCCAGTATTCATAGGGTAGATTTTTTTCACAGAATTTTCTTGACGGGATCCCCTATAAAGGTGAGGTTGATAGAAAAAATGATACTGGTAAAGTTTCAGACCATTTGAAAATCGTTAACCCGTGCACCAACGGCTTCAAAGTGCTGAAAAATCGCGAAAAATGTCATTTTTCAGAACTTTGAGGCCGTTGGGGCACAGGTTAACGAGGTTCAAATGGTCTGAAACTTTACCAGTATAATTTTTTCTATCAACCTTACCTTTTTAGGGGGTCCCGTCAAGAAAATTCTGTGAAAAAACTACCCTATGAGTACTGGCCACCCTGATGATATATTGTGCGGGAATTCCGCATTCCTCAACGAAGAGTGTCAGTTTTCTATGTAAACTATTCGAATCTTAGTTCTTTGACCTGCTCTACAAGTGTAGGCCAGAACCAAAACGTTTGAAATATACTGTAATGTGACAGTATAAAATCAGTAAAATGAAAAAAAATGACAGTAAAATGTGACAGTAAAATCTTCCGATATTTCTTTCAAGCGTTCAAATATATTCAAATTTAACGAGAAATAATGTTTTCTGATGTAGCTCCGATTGAATTCAGTAATATTCGTAAAAACATGCTGAGAAAATCTTGTCCCGAGAAAAATTATATGTGTTTGATAGTGAATACTGAAAGAAAAGCCGAAATTTAAGAAACATTCTACAGTTAAGAAGTTCAATAAAATCTTGAGCTTGCGAGCATTATCTGTTTTTTTCTTCCGCAGGTAACCTGATAAAAGAGCAACTACATAACTTTTTAGAAGCGGAATATTTATTCTAGCCTACCTATAAATATTTATCATCTGATAACGATACTAAAAAACTAAATCCACTCGCTATGCATGCTCAATTTCAAATTGATTATTTAAATATAGAATTAATGTATGGCTGCAATGACAGTTACACGCCGTTAATTGAGAATGATACACCTGAGTTGAATAAGATATCATGGCTAAGTTATTTTTTTCCCAATGGGAAAAATCCCTGGGCTCTCAGGTATCGAACTGACGACCCTTCACTTAAAAGGAAAGCGCACTCAACCATTAGGTCACGTTGATCACAGCCAAATATTTACCGTCAATCATAACTTGAGGGTAATACTTTCTATAATTCAAGAGGATACAAATGAATATCTGATTCATGTCATCATTAGTGTTCACATCCTTGTGCTGTGTCTTCCTGGCGCAGAAGCAGACCTTAACGTTTCGGACGAGAAAGTCTCGAGTTCAATTTCTAGCATTTGTGCTGGACATTTGGTAGAGCAAATTGCTCCTCTTATGAAGTCGAAAATGGCGATGGCGAGTGAAGAAGGTTTTAGGAAAACTTTCCAAGGCAATGAGCTTTCAATTCCCTCCCTCCACCTTACGTAAAAAAAGTTGAAAATAATTGGTATCAACAATCAATGCAATTGCAAAATACAGGAATGGAAAAAGGGTTTGTGTTATTCTTACTCCAGAATACTCTTACTCTATAAATTCAAAGCTTTATGTAATGTACATGTAAACTGTCAAAAGTGTTTTCACCCCACAATTTAAACAATTTAAACAATTTATTTACCACAGGTGATACAGAGGTAGAATGTTTCGTAAGTCTAGTACAATGGTCAAATTTGAGTATAGCTACCTGTGGGCCCGAATAAGTTCAGCGACTTCTAGGGCATCCTACCATCACGCTATTCTAAGGTGTACAATAATGTTTCCCCTAATTCACTTAACCTAGTTTCGCATTAGACTGATCAAAGAGATAATTAATTCGATATTTGATACTGTATTTTACAGTATAGGTCAAATCGGCTATATTCAACAATATATTCAATAAAACTATTTAAGAGCAGACTGAAGATCGGTTATCTTACCATCATCTCTCATGTCATCTTTTGGATATTTCATATTCCAAGAGATGGCTAACAACTTATAAGTAATTCGAATACTACTGAAGAATTCTTCGGAACTCCCAAGTTATTATTTGAAATTATCGAAGTAAGAGAAAGACAAAAAACGCTATACCGGAGCAGATTGAAACACCATTGTAAATGACAATCAAGTATTGAGAAAAAGTTAGTCACGAAGTCATTTATAAAGAACATCGCGCAACACAGCACGCACATCTAGGAATGCGTATACAAACTTGCACTCAAAAATGAAATGCATGGCTTGTTCGGCATACAAATATAGAGATCATTTTTGCACGAGCGCTTTAATTCATTTGTCTGTTTATACTTTTAATTTATTCTATGCACAGAAATGCCCTTCGGGGCCGTGATAGATCGATTTATGAATCATTAAGCAAGCGCAATCAATTTGTTTATTTCAGGAACTTAATTCAGGGTTAACTGATCGCAGAGCTTTAGGTAAAATGTAATGTCTTGAGGTTTTGCTTTTTATGCAAAAAATAGAAATAGAATCATTTATATGTACATGCGTGTATATATATATATATATATATATATATATATATATGTGCGAGCGTGTGCATGTGTACACTGATACATAGACATTCATATTTGCGTGCGCACACATGTACGCACTTACACACACATATTCATATATATGCGTATTGAAAATGAATATAAGAAAAATGATAATAAACATAAAAATAATCTTGCTATTTCTACATTTAAAATGACAGCCAAAGCTCTGATGAATCGTAAGAAATAACCTGAGGAAAAACAAGGAATAAAAAAAGGACTTGAAGATATACACGCTCAGCATTTGCTGCCAAACTGCTCATCTAGCGACTTACATTTAGAGTATAAATACGTTTTTAATTTTTTATTTTTTTTTATTTACCTAACACGTCATTTTTCCTTGTGTTATTGTCAAGCATTTTTATAAAAAATATCAAGTTTGGCGTGTGATTTAAAGCATGTACTTTAAAGCTGTGAAATAAGTTCTATTTAGTTATGTTTTCAAAAAAATATTTTTGAATTTTTGCCATTTTGATTCTTTAGTTCTAAATGTAAATTAATACAAACTCTTTCAATATTATTCTCTGATGTTACAAAAGCCAAAGTTCAAATATGTCAATGTAGGTGGAGACTGTCAACAGCGTTTCAGGCCACTGTACTCATCTTTTTAATTCTTTTTCATGTTCATCAATAAACATTATAAAACTTAAAGTAACTTGCTATGGGATGCATTTTAATGTTTTTCTCAGCCTTTTGTACAAACATTGACATTTGCTGTCATGAGAGACTCATGACACTCAGATACGTTTATCAACGGAGGACCTGATATTAAGGCATTTCAAAAAGCGATGTAATTTCTTCCATCTTATATGGTAACTTTATAGGACATTTGTGTTTCTTTCTTTGGAACAATGGGATTTGGAAGACGACAATCTCCCCTACATCAAATGCTCTGATAAACTGTCCTCCGGTAAACATACACCGGAAACAGGACCACTATAGCGCCCTCTTGAAAATGCGTGATGAAAATCGTGTTGCTCCCTCCCCCATTTTGTGACTAAATAACAGTGATCAAATTGAATTTGAAGCTGAAATCACAAACAATGAACGCGGCAATAAAGACCTAGAGACGAATACTAAATGCCCTGCTAGACCTAACAAATGCAATAACTCCACTAAAGATCTGCCTATTGAGATAAATAATATCAAAATATTGCACATAAATGCTCGCAGTCTCAATGGTAAAATGGATGACGTACGAGTAATGTTGATCACTAACGATATCGATATTTTATGCGTATCTGAAACATGGTTCGATTCACGAGTCGAAAGCTCATATCTCAGCATTACCGGGTACAAATTGTACCGTTATGACGGAGTCAAGAGTAAGAGAGGTAGCGGTTCATGCATTTTCATCAAAGATGTCTACTCTACATCCTTAGTTCCGATAAAAGAAAAATGCGAAGACATAGAAATGGTTTGGCTCAATGTTCAAGTAAACAAACACAAGTCTTTCATTATCGGCAGTCTTTACAGACATCCGTCAGCATCTCTACGTCCAACATTAGATTTCACTGAAAATACGCTTAGATCAATCTCTGCAGCCAAAAAGTCTTTCTATGTTTTCGGAGATTTTAACGTAGATCTGACAAATAAAAACAATCAGCTAAGCAAGATGCTGCATAGACTTAATCTTTCTCAAATGGTCCAAGAACCAACGCGAATTACCAACACTTCCAAAACTCTTCTTGACCTAGCAATTACAAACAATCCCCAAGCAGTACTCAGCACAGAAATATTACCGTCCTTTTCTGATCACCATTCGGTAGAATGCCAAATCAATATTGCAAAAGAGAAACAGAAATCTAGTTACATTACATATCGCATGAAAAACCACTACTCTCCTGAAATATTTCAAGAAAAGCTATTAGACAGATGGAGTGAATTTCAAGGCATGGAAAACACCGATGATGTCAACCTACAAGTTTCGCTTTTCACCGAAAAGTTCGTATCAGCTCTTAACGAATGCGCACCTTTCATTACGAAGAAAGTTAAGCCAAGAATTTCTAAATGGATAACAGATGAGATAAAACGGTTGAGCAGAGCTAAAAGAAATTTGCAGCGTGAGTACAAACTGAATAAATCAGACAGTACGCGTCGAAAATTATATAAAGATCATGAGAAGATCCTACGAAGAAAATTTGAGGAAGCAAAACGGGACTACTTCCACAAAGAACTCATGGCGGCAAAACAAAACCCTAGAAGAACTTGGGAAATCATTAGAGAAGTTGCTCAGTATAAAAATTCAGACTGCAAAAGCACTTTTGATAACCCCTCAAAAATGGCGAATGACTTTAACACTTTCTTCTCAAAAGTTGGCGAAGATGTTTTCAATGAAGTATCCAGGACAGTTTCAGACACATCTACAGAGGCAAATCCGAGCGATGTTTCATCCCCAAATAGTAGCAACAAGTGGAAACCAAAGCCAGTTAGCGGCATAGAGATACGAAAAATTTTATACTCACTAAAGAATACTAAAGCGACTGGACATGATGGCATAAGCCTCCATCATATAAAAGACAGCTTCCCTGTCACAGCACCCCTTATTCACTTGATAATAAATACATCTATAGTCACAAACAAGATTCCCGATCAATGGAAACTATCCATTATTAGGCCATTACACAAATCTGGTGATATCGACATAGCGTCAAACTACAGACCAATCAGTCTCCTGCCTGTTATGTCCAAAATATTAGAAAAAGTAATAACAAACCAGCTCTCGTCTTACATAGACGAGTCACATCTACTGCATCGCAATCAATATGCATACAGAAGGAATACCAGTACTCAGGACGCCCTGTTAAACATAACAGAAAAAATTTACAATGATATTGACTAAAAAAATTAACTCTCTTACTATTGCTTGATCTCTCCAAAGCTTTCGACAGTGTTGAGCATAAGAAACTTCTACAAAAAATTTCAAACCTCAGAATAGACACTCAGTGGTTTGAAAGCTACCTACTAAACCGCTCTCATGCAGTGTGCTTGAATAACAAAATGACATCATTCATACCAAATAATTTTGGCGTTCCTCAAGGATCAATCATCGGCCCACTCCTATTTTCAATTTTCATCAATGATTTCCCCACCATGCCGGCAAACACAAAAATCTCAATGTATGCTGATGACGTGCAAATTGCCATGACAAGCTCAACAGCGGATTTAAAAGAAACACAAGCCAACGCTGAAAACCTTCTGAGAAATCTGAAATTGTGGTATGACCATAATGGCCTCAAACTTAACGCAAGTAAAACGCAATGCATTATTTTTGGATCACAGAATGCGACTGAAAATTTACCACCATTCAAGCTAACATTTGGAGACGATACAATCAAACCAGTAGATAAGGTTAAAAATCTGGGTGTTTGGTTTGACAAAAATATGACTTTCAATTCACACGTTGAAACAATGTGCAACAAAATTAACGGAACCTTAACGTATAAAGAACACACTTGACGAAAAATCTAGATTATTAGTGATTCAGTCTTTAGTTTTATCGCGTCTGGACTACTGCAGTCTTGTGTGGGGAGATTTACCTCAATGTCGTCAGGAAGAGTTGCAAAAATGTGTAAATTTCGCCGCCAAAGTAGTATGCAAAGGAAATTTCAATAAATACGATCATGTCACTCCTCTTTTAAGAAAACTCGACTGGATCCCAGTACCGAACAGATTTATGATCCAAAAAGCTCGACGAGTGTTCTCCTCTCTGAACCTCACCCAAAGTAATGCAGAGGTGGTAAAATTTTTTCCATCTAATATCCCAAACGACAAACCAAACCGGAGGAACGATGTTTTAGTCAGTTACCGTTCATCTAACGTGGGACAAAAAGCTCTCTCAGTTTCTGGAGCTTTTTTGTGGAACAAGCTTCCCCAGCATATCGAAAACTCTAAAACTGGAAAATAATTTAGAGTAAATGTGTCACGTCATTTTGCATCTCTGTCATAGGGCCTGCAGCATTTCGGTATGAACTTCCCATCTATCAGAAATTTTAATTTTCCTGAAATTTCTGTTAGAAATTTAGAAACTATTTCATTTTACGCTTGCTAAACGAGTCGTATATTCATCTTACTTATTTCTGTCGACGACAATGAGCACCACAGCCGTCAGTTCAATGCAGCAGAACGAACGTTCTTTCCATAATTAGGAGTATTTCCTCATCTTTATTTTGTTATTTCTTTCTCTTTTCTGTATTAATATTTAACGTCCGCATGACAAATATACCTTGAAATACATTTTGTGTGTACACCAATATACAGGTTTATAGATGTGAGGGTTGTGCAAAGTTTATAATGAATTAAATTTTGGCTAACGTTGTCTCGCTATTTCAAAATCAATCTCGAAGATGTTCTCAATCGGTTTTCGGCTGAGCTAGGGGGAAGGGGGTAATTTAAGCATTGCATTTAGACTTTTTATTTTTTATTTTTTTCTGTGCGTTCAGCGCACACTAGCACTGAACTTTCAAATCGGAAAAAAACTCTAAATTTCTGTAATTAAATTTATCACTTTGGATCAAAGCCTAATCTACCTATATGTGCCAAATTTTGGGAATATTCTCCACTCAGATGTGATATCCGGCATCAATGTTACTCCATTTTATCCCACGTACACATGTCCGTATAATGCTGAAGAGTTGTGTTGCTTCTTGACTATAACCTGATTTTTCTTTAAAAATTTCTGTGAAAAAATTAAAAAACCAGTTCATTTTTATGTCTTTCGAAGTCTTCTTTCCCTTTTAGTTATTTTTTTTGCGAAAAATTTCTTAGGATTTCAGTGAGCTCAACTGTCATTTTCTGTGTAGTAGATGGTAGGTTGCCTTTATCTTTTATTTTTATATGTATTTTTTCTAATATTTCATTTTCAATAAGTATATATATTAATATGTGTGTGTACGTGTGTAGGTATATATATGTATCTACATATATAGATATACATGCTTCTATTTCATTTCTTTACACTAAAACCATCCGGTTAATAAATTTTATTGCACTAGAAAAATGATTCAAAAATAGATCTATCACTTCCCCAGAGGGCGTTTTTGTGAATCAGATTAATGTAAAATATAATTAATGAAATAAAGTGCAATTTGAGCATATGAATCGTAGTAAAATTATCTTTCTGTCCGTATGTTGTACAAGCTATGAACTTTGATATTGAGTATATATTTGTTTACCCATTTCTACCAATATTTTGTAGATATTTGTCAATCATGAGTGGTAACAGGCTTACACTGTATCTCTATTTTATCCCATGTACCCATGTCCGCAGGATGTGGTGAATATCGAGTAGATATGAAATATTTTTTTGGTGGTGATAGGGCTTTGCTTATTTTTAGGGCATATTTTTCATTTCTCATTCAACTACCCTTGACAGAGATAGACTATTGGCACGCCACGTATGGTTTGTCTATTAGTTCGCCTCGTATATTTTGTATATCTATTTGTACACCTCGGTTGGTTTGTCAATTAGTACTCCTAGTATAGAACTTTTGTTAGACTACTAGCTCACCACGAATGGTTTGTCTATTAGTACTCCTCGTATATTTTGTCAATTAATATGCCTCGTATGGTCTGTCTACTTTTACACCTCTGATAGTTTGTCTATTAGTACACCTCGTATAGTTTTTCTATTATAATGTCTCGTATGGCTTATCTACTTGTTCACCTCGGATGATTTGTCAATTAGTACTCGTATGGAACATTTGTTTTAGGATGTCCTATATTAAGAAACTTTTAAAAGCCAATATGTTGGCATGCACCTCATGTAGCAACTTGGAAATAAACATTTTTTTTTCTTATTCATGTCCTAAAATGCTCTTGTTAGTCTTGTGTGGCATTTTGTCGTTTATTACGCTCCTGAGTATATTCTGGCAGTGGTATTAAACTTGATGTTTTTTATCTACGCAACTCATACGCCAACACTTGGCATCGCATAGGCGAGCTGTTTCGGACTAGCATGAAGCCGTTCGCTTGTACACCCCTACACAAGCTTCGACCGACCAGCCGCCACCTCACACAACGGCGGACTTCGAGGCGCCATCTCACGGAATAGTAGGCTTCGAGGCGCCGCCCTACGCAACGATTATTCAAGGCGCCACCCCACGCAAGTACCACCAAATGGGACGCGTGTTCAGCGCGTTACCGCACGCATCAGGCCCTATATAATGTAGTGTAGTAGAAGCTCGGTCAGTCTTCTCACAGCGGCTTTATGCATTTGTCGTTTAAAGGCATAGTTTTTATGCCATTATTCATTATGTTATATTTTTGGTGTCTTCTATGCCCTTTCAAAATTATTCCCTTAAATCCGGTCTCTACTTATAACTAACACCAGGACGCAATGACGGTTGCCCCCGGTCAAGCTGGTCTCCTTTTCTGACACCTGGGTGGAATAGAAAACTGTGAATGAATTCTTCCTAAAACCTACAGGAAGAAATCACCGGGTGCCCCGCCAGTATTTGAACTGCCGATACCTTTCCGTGAAGGGAGCGTTCTTTACGACTCGGCCACGGTGACCACAAATGAAACAAATATTTATATTATGAACACAATTGTCATTCTAGAGTAAAAATTTTTCTACGAAAATGCATATTCTCTGAAACTGCGCAAATTCTTATTGAAATTTGATACATAAAATTCAGAAGTGAATATTTAAAAAATTTTACGAGTAACATTGATTTTTCGTTTTATCCGGTCTAAAGTTGAAATTTCGATGTTTCCTAAAACGCGTGTGTGGTGCGTACATTCACAATTTTCAAAGAATTCATTCACAGTTTTCTTTCTGATTAATGAACATGAGCTACAAATGGAAGACGAAATCTCTTGTGAAGAGATTGTAAGTTTTTTGAAGAAAGTGAAAAATGGAAAGGCATGTGGCCCTGATAGGATCCCATATTAGTTCTATAAATGTGGAGGAGAGGCTATGAGTTCTAAAAATGTGTAGTCAATATGTTGAAGCCATGAATATTTGATGAGATATGGAAAAGTGAAAGAGTACCGGATGACTGGAACAAGTGAAATGTAGTTCTGTTGCATAAGGGTGGGCATAAGAGTATGATAGAACTTGAAAATTACTGTCCAATTGCCCTGACTGACACTATTTGTAAGATATTTTGTGGTGTTTTGAATGATAGAATGAAACATTTAGTAGAAGAACTAGGAGTCCTAGGTGAAGAACAGAATGGATTTAGCCGAGGATAATCTGTTTGTAGTGAGTGAAATAGTTGAGCGAAGGAGGAAGGATGATAAGAAGCTATATTTAGCATTCCTGGATATTGAGAAAGCGTATGACAGAATGGATCGGGTTCGGCTGTTTGAAATTTTGAGAAAAGTTGGATTGAGCAGAAAGCTAGTGAACATTGTAAGTCTGTATGAGAACACAAGTGTTATCAACAGGTTATGAAATTTGGAAACAGGGCAAGTGAGGAGTGTTAGAGGAGTGAGACAGGGCTTTTCTCTGCCTCCCCTGTTGTTTGGATTGTACACAGAAGAATTAGCAGTTCGACTGAGAATGAGTGGCTTAGGACTGAAAGTTGGTAATATGAGACTGAGCCGTTTGTTGTATGCTGATGATGTGGTTGAGGTTAGTGAATGTGGACATGAACTACAAAAGATGCTTGACAATGCCTAGGTCACCTCTAATGGCTTCAGTGGCTGTCCATTTTGGAGCAGCCAACGCTAAACGTCCTACCTATTGTCGCGTCAGGGTTGAGGTCATGCAGCGGTCCATAATATTTTTTTTCAAGCTGACCGACATAGGTTTTTCCTACTCTATTTCTATTATTTTGCTCCCTCAACGTGTGCGAGGCCTAAATATTGTCCATATTAATCATTGGGTAAGGAATATTGAATACTGAACTAAATTTGTCTTAATCATAAGATTTCAAAGTGCACTTGTATCATGACTTGTATTCATCTCTATCAGGTTCTGAACAAATTACGTAATGTGGTGTTTTCCCTCCAAGAGGACGCTGCGAAGGCGTGCGGGGCGCACGCCTTCGCAGCGTCTGGGTGAGACAGCTTTCTCGCCGCTTGTCGGGAGACGGGAGAGTGCGTGTGGTCACTGGCCAGTACTCTGTGAGCAGCCGCGCTCTAGTGAGATGAAATTAAATGCGTTCTCTCGAGCATTCGACCTCGGTGTTATTTTGCAGTTGATTTGCAACAGCATCGTTCTGTGTGGCTGTGTATTAGCTGGAGCCTCGCTCGGTGAAGTGGATCAAGGCATGAGAAGAGCTCAATGGCGGCAGGCTTACAAGACAGCAGCTGGACTGTAATACTGAAACTGAAAAGTACAGTGCTTTTCTAGCACGGTAAAGCTGGGCTGTACGCGGCTGCCTTTGAAGGTAAGCGGGCGTGCGAAGTAGGGGTCGTGAATGGGCCCTTTAGGCTTGTTTAATTCTTATAAGAGCATAATCTTCCCCATTCTGTTGTTGAACATTTAGTCCCAGTTGTGAAAGCAGCTTTTCCTGATTCGGAGATTGCGAAAGGCTTCAAATGTGGTGGGACTAAGGGCATTGCAATTAAAAGAATGTTTTAGGAGGTGAAGTGAGTGATAATCTGTATGAGCTCTTGAAGAATCATTATTTTTTACTAATAATGGATGAATAAACAGATCAACGAAGTACAAAGCATGTGGCTGTATGGAATCAGATTTCATCCCCTATTTCATATTGCCGGGTGCGGGAGTGCGAGGGAGAGAACAAGAACTCTCGTGCGATGATAAAATAAAATATTTCATGCCGGCTATAAAACTTGAATTGGAGCCTCGAGTCGCCGATTACGATACCACATTTAGCTCGGATGAATTTGCTGCGCTTGTCTGCAGCGGTTACACAGTCAGGCTTCGGTCGCTCGGACGCCGCAGGGCTCGTAGCGCCGGCGCTGTAAATTTGTCAAGGACCATATAAGTTATTAGAGTGATATAAAAACACTTTACTGGCTTCGGTCGCTCGGACGCAGGACAGAGCGTGGGATCAATTGTTAAATTAGCCCTGGCTAAGAGAAAGCGGGGCCCCCACCAAAGCATACCCTCGCATCCATTCGCCCCAAAAATTTACCCCCCTTTTCCCCAACCGCACCCCCCTCTTGGGGGAGGTGCGGTTCACAACTGCACTTGCAGGACGATTTGGAGACACTAAGTATCTGGTCAGTATAGAGAGCGGTCAGGCTCCGGATTGGGAGGTGAATTATCTTAGGCCGAAAACTTTGCGGGAACTATAGTCTAGGAGAGATCCTTAGTCTGAAGGTCAAGTCCAGCACTCGAGCGAGCTTGTGAAGTCAGAGTTTAAGGCTGGGTTGCCTTACCCAAAGTGGTGGTTTCTGGTGATTGGGTTTCATACCCATCCTGTGATTAGCGTCCTTTCGACTTTACTAAAAACCGACCGTTCAAATATTCAGGTTTTATTGATTCGTGGTTCGAGTTTAAGTGTATGCGAAACACTCTTGAGGGCTCGAGATTCAAGTGTATGCGAAACACTTTTGAGGGTTCGAGATCTGAGTGTATGCGAAACACTCTTGAGAGCTCGAGATTGAGTGTATGTAAAACACTATTCCGGGTTTAAAGTTTTGACGCTCGTCTTTGTGTGATATCGGGAGCGTATTCCGACTGTCGTTACACATACTGTTGTCTGTTCATTGTGGGCGATCAGTTGAAGGGCATTTTGTAAGTTTGAGTTGTCTTGTTCGAAGCGGAGTGGTCGTAAAGTCCTTGCCTCGAATGTTCCCGCCGTTCCGTAATTGCCTCCTAAAATAAAGTATCAAAATCTTCGGGCGTCGTGATTCTCCTCTCCCATTTCGCATTAAACTCGCCACAAGAGAAACACGAGCCTATACCCTATGACCATGGCTACCAAAGGCGTGATATATGAATAGGGGCGGACGTAAAAGCTAACACTTGCGCGCTAACGCAACCCAGTAACGCATTTCCGAGAAATTCCTAATTAATTCATTACTCAATCAATTCGAGGCCCTGTGCCTCTGGTGGCAGCGTTATGTATCTGCGCAGTTGCGCAGATGGGCGTTCGTGGGTTCGTGCGTAAGCGAGTTCAACGCCCTGGTAAGTTGTCGCAGTGCGCTAGCTGAGTCAGCAAAACATAGAACGTATATAAGAACGTGCGCGGCTCTTACAGTCGCATTTGGACCTGTGTGCCTCTCTACCCAAGTACACTCGGAACATCTACTGGACTTTAACTACCCCTCAACGATCGTGATACTTGATACGTGATACTGGTGGCCATTTGAGTGTCGGACCCACGACGTGAAGAAATTGTACTTGTGAAGTGAAGGTGATCCAGTGCCTTCGGCGAATGAAGACGGCGGGGGTAAAGTCAGAAAGTTCCAGTGAATTACCGTGAAGATCGTCTGGTGACGGGATAAATTGTGCATTCTACGAAAGGGAATCTGCGCATCACTCCGTGACAAGTGGATGAGTCTGGTAATACCGACGAAATAATATGGACAACGGGTCAGTCAGTCAGCGGAAGAGAAGTCCGTGAAGCATACGATAACGTGTTTCGTATTGTTGTGCGACGTGTCTCGAAAGAAAGGCGGCGAAATACATACGATCTGGAGTTCCACGTTCCACTTGGAGAAGCCTTAAGGTGCGTCTGTCTTTGGAGAGAGACGGCGATTTCTGTAACCTGCAACTTTGCGTAAACTTCCACCGAGATCAACAGTAGGAGTGCCGTAGTCGCCTGCGAGGTTCGTTTCATCCGTGCAAGTGTGATTGGACATTCTACGAACGACGAAAGTGATTCAACATCTACGACGACGTAGTGCGTGGTGTATGGTTGCATACTGAACAGTGTTAGTATAAAGGTTTTAATAAACTGTGAGCGGTGCTAATAACGTGCAGTGAGGGACTTCGAACGCTCTCAGGCAGTACGTGCTCAGTCAAGTGCAAGCGTGCTGCTCTACCGGCTCCGCGTACTACAGCGTGTGACCTTTGCATCAGCTGTCGCGTCGCGACACCTAGACGGCTGTGGCAGTGCGCACTACAGCGCGTGACCTTGACAACAGCTGCGGCGTCAGCTGGGCTGCTGTAGCTGTGCTGCTGCGAACCCAGTTGAGTAAACAGTATTTTCAGGTTTTGATTTATTTTATGTAGCCAGGTCGGATGTTCTGCCGCAGTGCTCTGTGTCATTTTCAATTGTTTAAGATCGGTACAGTTGTATTCTTGTAGAGAGTTCATAACAGTTCTTTTATTTATTGCTCGATTTTGCTAGTGTTAAATTCTGTGTCAGTGGGAAGGTATTAGTACTTAATTTCTTACAATCTTTTGATGTGGATTTCTAACGTGTCATTGTTTTTCTTTTGTGAGGGGTGATTTTAGCGGTGTAACACTTTTCTTGTTGTGACATACGATGTCAGATAGTGATTCCGAACCCGAGTTTATTCGTTCTGTTGCAACCACGACTTGCAGTGGGCGTGTGTCAGTGCCGAATTATAGTACTACGATACCTAATACTACAAAAATGTCAGGACCGGTGCCTACCACAGTTGTGTCTAACGTCATGACAACTCAAACTGTAACGTTCAGTACACCGAGTGTAGCTACAATGCCTAGTAGTAGTGGTCATTCTGCTAGTAGTGGAGTAACTACGACGATGCAAAGGGGCAGTACCATACTGTCAAGCGCCGAGCTTCCCTTATTCAGAGGTCGTAAAAGGGGTCAAGATCCGGACTTCTGTGAGACAAAAACGTTTCGAACTCACATTGCTAACCTCAAGGCATACATGTGTTTACTTCCTGACATCACGTCAGATGAAGCTAGGAAGGAATTGCTCGTGCGAAGCGCACACAAAAGTGTTGGTGACTTCAACGGTGTTGTTACGAAATTAGTAAACCCTGATATTAATTATTCTTTCGACCAGGTTGTGGGAATTCTGGAAGATATTTATGTCTCGAAGGGCGAGCGATCAGTGCATGCGCTAGCTTGTGACTTAAATCAGCTCCGGCTTTTGCGTAATGAAGGATTAGCTGCTCAATTAGTGACCGCCATGGCTAAGATCCGACAATTGAGCGACCATATCTTAAATAGTCCAGACGTAGCGTTACAAAGAAATCCCTTTGTCGTTGCTAGTGCGAATGCTAATGAATTAAAAAGGTTTGCAGGAGATTTGGTTGTTTTCAGTCTAGCTACAGCGATTTTAGCTCCATTATTGGAGGAAAATTTTTCCAAAAAAATATTTTCGCGACCATTCTTAACATCTGAGGAGCTATTAGCTCGTATTGTTTCCGCTGTGCGAAATAACCCTGAGAGTAAACAAATCATTGCGCACAAGCCTAGTGTCCAGTACTCGTACCCGACTAGGGAAACTTATCTAGTGGACGTACCTGACGAGTACGTGTGTGACGAGCGGGAATCGTTTTCCGACGTTTACTATAATTCACAACAGAACAACCGACGTTTTTAGAGACGAAGACCATTTTTGA
This sequence comes from Morinoia aosen, assembly GCA_030386875.1. Taxonomy (NCBI): domain Eukaryota; kingdom Metazoa; phylum Arthropoda; class Malacostraca; order Amphipoda; family Talitridae; genus Morinoia; species Morinoia aosen. The sequence goes on along the minus strand of CM059573.1, from coordinate 49,072,395 downwards.
GACCGGGTTGGAGACCTGCGAGGTTTTCGCGGGGACAACAACATGCCTATATTGGTAATAGAGCTCTCGGCTCAATGGAATGTAACGAAGCGTCCGTGGAGAATCCACAACAGATTGGTAGTGAACGGACAAAACAACAACCTTTCTGCTCACTCTGTAATACCACTGGTCACGTTCAAAAGATGTGTATGAAACAACGAGGTCAGGGTAAAACGAGTTTCCGTGGTAATGCTTGCTATAGGTGTGGCAAGGTAGGGCATTTTGCTCGTGAATGTCATTCACGCGGTAGAGGCCGCGGTAGAGGAGAAGCGTACTACGCTGCAGCTCCGGAGAGTGAGGATTTTTTAGAATAAAATCAGACGAGTTGAAGAGTGTAGGTGTAGAGAGGGATTCTTTACCAGTGCCCGGGGGTAATTCCACAGCTCTCGTTACCAATGATGTGGTGGTTTTGAAGCCAGATACTATAACTAAGTCGACCGAAGTGGTGGATCCGTTATTCCGGTGTGAAAATAAGTTCGAATTACTAGGTGAACAAGAACTTACTGTAGGTGCAAATTCCGAATTACCCGTAGAAGTTTGTTTGTCAGCGACGATAATGAAAGAAGGTCGTTTGAGAAAAAAAAGCGATGGTTTATTTTCTTTAAGGAGATCTAAAAAACCTACGATTATTCTGCGTAATCATAATGATACACGATTGATGAGCGCTCTGATTGATAGTGGGAGCGATAGGTGTCTAGTCAGTTACCGGAATTTAAAAGGTCTTAACGAGCGAATTAAGCCTAGTGCTTTGAGTATCAGGGGTATAAATTCGAAAAGCCAGGTGACAGGCGAAGTTGATCTTTGTATTACCCTGCCTAATAATAAAGAAATAAATACTAGCGCTTTGATGTTGAAGGGCGGCGAATTTAATTATGATGTAATCCTCGGTAGGGATATTCTGAAAGATGCCGTGATTGATTTTAAAGAAGGATTCATTGTTCTTGACGGAGTTAAAGTGCCGTTCCATGATGTGCGAGAATTGAACGGTCAAAGTAAGAGAGAAGTATTTTTCAATACCGTAAATAATGCAGAGTGTCTGATGGCAGACGTGATTGCCCAGAGGAGGCGTAAAAAGAAATACCTGCTGAAGCAGAGGGAAACTAGAAAAATAAGCCTAGTAAATGGCGATAGAGAGAGCCAAGAAAATGGCGACAGGCAATTAAATGGCCTAGAGATAAATGCTTCGGAGCAGTGGGGTACCCCAGTGAAAGAAGTGAAAAAAACTAAAAGACGAGCGATAGTTGTTCACTGTGGATCAGTGGAAATGCCGAGTAATTGTTTACGAGTAATTATTGGGTATGTCAAGAGGGTTAAACCCGGAAAGTATATAATGAATAAGAGAATTCTTGGCAATGGCATTTATGTGGCCGAATCAGTAGTGAATATAGGTTTGGAGGGTTTTGTCCCTGTCATGCTTTTAAACGTCTCGGATGACGTGGTATACCTGAGTGAAAATAGCATGCTGAGTAATATTGAAGCAGTAGACGATATGGAAATAGATCAAGAAATATATATGTCTACGGTGCACGAAGCTGTGCGTGAAGCAAATGTATGTGATGTCAACGGTACGGCGGATCTACCCAAAGTCGACAGTTTTTATGGTGGAAGCTTTAATACCATCACTGGTAAAGACGTTGGGTTGGGGTCTGACCAAGCAGGGCATTGTTGCAACAATACTCGTGTTGACGAAGTAGGAACTAATGCACAGAAAGACATTGTACCAGAGGAAGGTAGGAGCGAACGACGTCCTCTGACGAGTGACGACGTAGTCTGTGACGACGAAGACGCGAAACCCTTACTGATAAAATTATTGAATGATTTTAGAGACGTAATCACGTTAGAAGGCGAAACTATTGCCGTTACGAATGTAATGCGACATAAAATTGAATTGAAACCCGATTCTCCAGTACTTAACATTCCTCCATATAGAATCCCGCATAGGTATCGAGAGGAGTTGGTACAAGCAAACAAGCAAATGATCGCCCAGGGAATAATCGAACCGTCATTGTCTGAATTTAACTTCCCTATCATTTGCGTGAAAAAGAAATCTGGGGAAATACGCCCAATAATTGACTTTCGAGCTTTGAATAATATCATTGTAAAAGACTCTTACCCAATCCCCCGAATTGACGAAATACTTTACACCCTTGGTGGAAATAGTGTATTTTCCAGTTTAGATCTACGATCTGCATTCCACCAGATCGAATTAGAAGAAAGTAGTCGCAAATACACTGCGTTCAGTATTGGTTACGAGAAATTCCAGTTTAAGAGAGTCCCCTTTGGACTCTCTTCTTCCCCCAGTGTGTTCCAACGTGTGATATCTTCCGGACTTGCTACTGTTATCGGGAAACTAGCGTTTGTATTTCTCGATGATATATTAGTTTTTTTCTAAATCAATAAACCAGCACTTAAAAGATTTAAATAGTGTTTTCGAGAAACTGCGTAGTGGAAGTCTTTCCCTTAAACTTGAGAAATGTCAATTCCTCAAAAGTTCAATAGAGTATCTAGGTCACGTAGTGTCGGCAGACGGCATTCGTTGCAAGGAATCGGAGAAGCTACAAAAGTTTCCCGTTCCACGAAACGTGAAGGAATTGCCGAGTTTTTTAGGTGTAGCGAACTATTTCCGGAACCATGTCCCTATGTTTGGCTCGATTTCGTATCCGCTTTATCAGTTATTACGGAAAAACGTTGAGTTTGTCTAGAAGCCTGAGTGTCAGGAAGCTTTTGAAAAAATTAAATCTGTTTTGACATCAGATACCGTTTTACGGCATCCTGATTTTAATAAGCCTTTCCATGTATTTACAGATGCTTCTAATTTTGGTATAGGAGCAGTGCTTTTACAGCACGGTAACGCTTCAACTAAATCAATGCAGCCGATAGCGTATTACAGTAAGATTATAAATTCGACGCAAAAGCGATATAGTACGACTAAAAAAGAATTCTTCGCCGTCGTGAGCGCGCTAAAAGCTTTCAAATATCTCATTCTTGGCTATGCAATCTATCTGTACACGGATCATAAACCATTGCAGCCCTTGTTCTTCAAAAAGCTTCCCGATGATTCAGCCATGGCACGTTGGTGCTTAACAGTTCAATCTTTTGACCCCATAGTAAAATATTTCCCCGGTAAACGAAACATCATTGCCGATTGTTTAAGCAGATTGCCTGAGCAATTGACTGTTTCTGAACTCAATGACTGTGCGGAGTTTCAGGAGGTCGACGTGTTCCCTGTGACCACCAGACGTGGAGCACTAAACCCTGGCGTAGACATAACAGACCCTCAGACGCACTCTGACCGACTGGCGCCAGCAGCGGCTGCCTCACCGCAGCTGACTGACTACATTCCTAGACTGAAAGATGTATCTTGGGACCTTGACGAATTTCGGACTGAGCAACAGCAAGACCCATTCTGTTCTGAAGTTAAGGACGCATTACTAAATGGAAGTACATCTACGATTCCTGATTTGCAAAAATATTTGATTTTAAACGACGTACTTTACAGACGGAGACAGATAGATTCTAGGACAAGTACTATTTTAACTTCGGTCATGCCGACATCGTTAATGAACGAGGCAGTGCTCAGTATACATTCTTTGTATCATACTGATGCCTTACATACATTGTTTAAATAATTTGTAATAAACAAACATTGTTTAAATTACATACAAATTTTCATTTGTTGGAGAAATCTATCATTCGTAAATTTGTCAAAATGTGTGATGTCTGTAAAATCCTTAAAGCTAGTAGTACTGTACCTATTAAAATTTTAGACGCACCAATTGCTAAAGAACCTTTCGAGGTAGTTTCGATGGATTTCCTGGGTCCCTTGCCAACTACGGGGCAGCAGAATAGATACATTCTGGTAGTTATTGATTTATTTTCTCGATATTGCAAACTTTATGCACCTCAGACCGGTTGGCAGACACCGTTGTTTCTTGTCTAGACGAATGCTTTGCGACATTCGGGTATCCGAAAACACTTCTCAGTGACAACGCTTTGGAATTTAAATCTGCGGCAGTTAAAAAGTTTGCTCAAATTCACGCAATTGCGAAAAAAGAGGTTCTACCGTGGAGCCCCCATAGTAACGCTATTGTAGAGAGGAATAATAGAAAAATCACAAATTTACTGAAACTTTACGTAAATTCGTTAGTTCAGACAGAATGGGATCAGTGTCTCAACATCACTGAGAATGCTATAAACAACGCGCCTAATACTACGTTGGGGGATACACCCTCTTACATTATTTTTAATCGTGACACTTGTCTAAATTTCAATACCGAAACGTTCGAAACAATTTACAGTTACGATACCGAAGTTGATCTGGTAAAATTTCGAGCTAAGGAAGCGGCCCGTAGTGTAGAAAACGTTAGAGCTGTGATAATTAATAACACCAGTGACAGAACAATGTACCACAACTTACGCCGTAAAAATAAGAATTTTGCCCTTGGTGATCGTGTTTTGTTACGTAATCATTTGAGAAAGCATAAACTGGAGCTGTCATGGGTCGGGCCAGAAATCATAACGAAAATTAACCGCAATTACGTAGAATTGAAAATTGGGAATAAGACTTACAAAAGTAACATGAACCACGTATTACCTTTACGTAAAACGGTTTGAACAAGTATACGACTTACGACTGACTGTGTTCCAATGTTTAGCATTTTATTTTTGTGTGTTGATGTATTTCTGTTCTCAGATTATTGTTTCGATGTTTACTTTTATGTATCAGCTTGTACTTGGAATTCTCTCTATTTTATTGTTTGTATTTTTCCTTTAATTTTTAGGTGTTTGATGTATCGTAGGATCTAAGTCCGCCATTGATGGTGTCACTCGTTTTTCTGTCGTGTCTCTCTTATTTCCAGCATTATTCGTCGTTATTTCTTTCCGTTGCTTTCATTTCTTTTGATAACCGTCGTGACTTAAGGCCACATTTATTCTATTTTGTCAATAAGATCAATTGAGACTTTTCAACGTCTCCGATATAATTAGTATTTTACGTTATTTAATAAACAATTAATATGGTAGCGAGTTAACCTTTTCTCTACAACAGAAACGATAATTCTTTTCTTATTTACGGGGAAATTCACGAGGCATTGACATCACTATTTATTTTCTAATCTTGACACAGAAATAATCAAAATGGATCTAACGCACCTAGTCACATTTAATAAAACATCGGATGTACGCTGAATGTTCCTATGAATTACCTATTGCACAGAGGCAAGAAATGAGGATGCATCGGAGCGGATAAGTGTTATATGACAATATGAATGGGACTTATCTTATCTGAGGACTCCAGGAAAGTAGCTGATATGCGTTCCGTGACAACCAATAATTTACGTTACTGGATAATATATGCGTAATTCACTTGAATACAAATTGTTACAGGAAAGACAAAGCCCTAGCCAGCCCCAAAGCTAGGGACCGGCCAGCACGACGTGTTCTCAGCTCTCGACTCAGCGGTTGTCACGGCCTGACTGCCTCCCTTTTCAAACGTAACGCTCTTGGCGACGCGATCATTTGAGATGCTAACTAGTAATAACGGTATCACAAGATTGATATATGAATGGAAGATATTTCCCAGATTAATTTAAATACGCTGCTACTTACTCTTGTTAACATATTTATATTAACAATCCCCGCAAATATTATTAATAAGAAGTAAACATTACATAAGAGAAATCATTGAAGTTCCTGGCCTCTTCCGTGAGCTGTCGTTATTCCATGCGAAGTCCAAGCGAAGATCCTCCTCGAAGGTATAAACGATTTGAAGGTATAGGCGATTTGAAGTGCTTCCTCGTTGATCCTCAGACTTATTATTATTTGGTCTTTTAGAATCATTTAGGAATGTTATTGGCCAGATAACGATTATCCAGATTCTTAGCGATGTTCCTTACACAGTTATGCGGAGAAGCATAACAATATTCCCCGTAGCCGATTAAATTACAAGCTCCCGCTTGTGCTCGATAGGCTTATCCCCAGTTGTGTACCTCACGTGCAGCCGACACGTTAAACGCGTGGATCGTGGAAAGAGGCAGCATGCAAACGATCGAAGTTTGCTCATGTGGCGAGCGCTGATACGAGGACGTCAAATACAGACATCATAATAGTTTTTCTTGGGCAGAAACGTTTCCTATAGATGATGTCGACCTCCTCCTCCGACGTTGGGATTTTCGCGAAAATCCTGAGTGTAAAAACTCTCGGAAGTGTAATTACTACTTCCATTATACCGCAAGCAGTTTAAATCCGTGGTGGTGAGTGTGGTCGCTGGTGTGGACGTGGTTGAACCCGTGGTGGTGAGTGAAGTCGATGGGGTGGCGGTACGCCGGTAGTGGTGCTGGCTGCAGCGCACCATCAGCGACAGCAACAACTGAAATCATCGTTATTGTTATTAAGCGTTCTTGTGAATTTCATTCGTTCTAGACAAGTTCCCATTCATCTCTCACACACATATCCTAGCATCTCGTCTCATTCTACCTCTGTGCTCACATATTTGACATACCTATTGAACTTAAAATAATATTCCATTGTTTCGAATGACATTAAAATTCTAAATATAATGCGGAGCATGAGGATTAAATTTTTAAATAATGCATTAACATTGAGGACGTCATATGACAAAGTTCTCCAGCAATTTCAATTTAATGTGGAGCGTATATCAATGAAGCTCAAAATTTGTAATTCATCGTGAATTCCTATAACATATTGTTGAGATAATTATCCTTTAATATACTCATGACGTTCTCCTCATTGAGAAATACTTTGATGGACATAAAATAAAATTCTTTATTTAGATCGTGATCGTAAGTCAAAGTTTTATATATGTAAATTGCAAATTTTAATTAAAACTATTACATTTTTACGTTACTTCGCATCATATGTTTAAGATATTACCTCAAAACTTGAGCGTTTAAACATTTACCCTAAGCTCCAAGTTTACCTCTTAAGTTTCTCAACATAATAGCAGAGCAATTCAAAAGTCTACCACAACAAGAAGTAGTGCCTGAGTTCAGTCTAGTGGTTTCGAACGACAGGGCAGAGCTGAGATTAATGACCAAGCGAGGGGAGAAGGATATTTGTAAACCAAGTGAGCAGCGAGCACCAGAGAACCACACTTGCCACCCAGCGAGTCCTGAACATTCGGTCCACATTCCATTACTCCATAACCTCACGTCCGACATACCAACATTCTAATATAGAAGCAGACGTTCACTACATGATGAAAAAATGCATTGAAATTGTAATTTTGACACGGGCATCAAATGAAATAAAGTTTGCAATAAATTTAGCATTACAACATATACGATAATTATATGAAATGAGAATGTGCAAAGTTAAATTCGTAGTTACGCGAAAACATCATTCCGATTGATTGAACTTTACTCTAAATGAATTTTCTTTAGCGTATACATATGATAGATTAAGTAGATAATTTACTGAATAATTCATTTACAAAGTCGAATTTAAGGAAAGTTTCATATTAGTATTTATTTTCATATGTATAATATGGGATTTGGATTCCGAATTTAGATTTGAATGGCATAAGTTGAGGGAAATGTGATTCGAACGTCTGTCGTTATCGAAGCTACCTAGGCTTCTCTCAAACAAAATGGCGTCCTGAGTCGGAATTACACGGCCGAATGATGAAATTTATATAGTATCATTTTATAATTGTTACAAAAATCATTGAAGCACCGTTTAAATGAATAGTATAATAAATTGAATGGCACGATATTAAATTTATATTAAGTAATTAAATGGCTTTAGATAAAATAATCGAATTATCGAATTCTAACTATATAATTCAAACGGTTCGACATATTAAAAGTTATGATCAATGGACATATACTAATGGTTGATTATTAATTAAGTTTTAATTAGCATTAAGACAAGGTTCACACGTACATAGGAAATAATAAATGCAAAAAATACATCTATAATATAAAGTTACACGAAATACATGATAAAACTCGGTTAAAACCATCCTAACGTACACTCTGAATGAAACTGGTTTAGTTTATTATGGAGATAGAAGTTATCGAATCTGTCAAGAGGTTAAAATCTTTTGTGTTAATTTTTTTTGTAGGCTCGAGCTTTAATTACTTCGGAGGAATGGGTAAGGGAAATTTAACTCTTATTATGGAGAATAGGAATCAAAAATTCATCACCGCTAGCCGCCAATTGTCGTGTCTCTCTTATTTCCAGCATTATTCGTCGTTATTTCTTTCCGTTGCTTTCATTTCTTTTGATAACCGTCGTGACTTAAGGCCACATTTATTCTATTTTGTCAATAAGATCAATTGAGACTTTCCAACGTCTCCGATATAATTAGTATTTTACGTTATTTAATAAACAATTAATATGGTAGCGAGTTGACCTTTTCTCTACAACAGAAACGATAATTCTTTTCTTATTTACGGGGAAATTCACGAGGCATTGACATCACTATTTATTTTCTAATCTTGACACAGAAATAATCAAAATGGATCTAACGCACCTAGTCACATTTCATAAAACATCGGATGTACGCTGAATGTTCCTATGAATTACCTATTGCACAGAGGCAAGAAATGAGGATACATCGGAGCGGATAAGTGTTATATGACAATATGAATGGGACTTATCTTATCTGAGGACTCCAGGAAAGTAGCTGATATGCGTTCCGTGACAACCAATAATTTACGTTACTGGATAATATATGCGTAATTCACTTGAATACAAATTGTTACAGGAAAGACAAAGCCCTAGCCAGCCCCAAAGCTAGGGACCGGCCAGCACGACGTGTTCTCAGCTCTCGACTCAGCGGTTGTCACGGCCTGACTGCCTCCCTTTTCAAACGTAACGCTCTTGGCGACGCGATCATTTGAGATGCTAACTAGTAATAACGGTATCACAAGATTGATATATGAATGGAAGATATTTCCCAGATTAATTTAAATACGCTGCTACTTACTCTTGTTAACATATTTATATTAACAATCCCCGCAAATATTATTAATAAGAAGTAAACATTACATAAGAGAAATCATTGAAGTTCCTGGCATCTTCCGTGAGCTGTCGTTATTCCATGCGAAGTCCAAGCGAAGATCCTCCTCGAAGGTATAAACGATTTGAAGGTATAGGCGATTTGAAGTGCTTCCTCGTTGATCCTCAGACTTATTATTATTTAGTCTTTTAGAATCATTTAGGAATATGTTATTGGCCAGATAACGATTATCCAGATTCTTAGCGATGTTCCTTACACAGTTATGCGGAGAAGCATAACATTTCTTTTACAACCAAGGTTTGCATCTGCTCACAGATATGCGAGATTACATGTCGACCATGTGTTTCTGTGGCGCGGTACCTGAACGCTGTGCGAGCAGAGTGCTGACGCCAGAGTTGTTTACGCGGTAGCTCAGTAGCGGGCGTATCTGTTCGGGACATGGGCCGCGTGGATAATGCTGTTTGTTTCTTTCAGTTGCGGCTGTCCTTTTCAAATCCATGCCGTTATTACTATTAATTACCTGTTATTTCCTTTGTGGTCATGCTAATCGGACTGTATCTGTTTCGATTTCAGGACGAACACGCTAACGTCCCTGACGTCAATGATGGGGAATCGCATGACTACTATCAGCGTCGAGGCGCTTACGAACGCCTTGGAACAACACCAAGGAAGGGTGTCGGACGACTGGGTGCGCGCAAACGCCCTGATTGACATCCTCCCAGATAGAGTTTCAGACCTAGGTCTTATCTTCCTTTTCCCTTTTTCCTTGGCGTTAGGTATCTCTCTCTTCTATTTTCGCCGGGAGTTAAACCTTCTGTCGGAGCGTATAAGATCTCAGGATTTCATCCTCCGCCGACAGCAGCTGCGTTCGAGCACTGCCGACCAGCAGCTGCGCACGATGTCAGCGCATAACGACCCATAACAAAAAGACGTGCCGCGAGTGTGTTAGATGCGATGGTACTTCACGGTTTTGGGTGTCGCCTTAAGGGCGTTACTCATTTACAAGCGATGTAAGCGGATGTTTTACTATTTACTCAGGAATTATTATTAAGTTGTATTCTCACCTTTATGTTTTTAGTACTTACTTTTACCTATGTTCGCGAGGATGCTCGAGTTGATGCAATGTTCAAATATAGAATTACGATTTATTCCGTTTTTGTTTTGAGTGACTGAATTTATGCGAATATTTTGTTCACTTAAATTTTAGAGGCATTAAAAATTTTTTTTCATGCGTGTTTCCTATTCTCTTTAACGAGTATATTGTTTTTCTCTTTTATTTCATGGCGAGTGTCGATGCTCATGTACGAAGTCTCTGCGTGCCGTGGTTCATTTTATGTTTGAGTGTAAAATTTTTTTTAGTTGTTGTTTCGACGATGCGATTTTTTTCTCATTTTTGTTGCGTTATGAGTTTCAATTCCTTTCACTCATGTTTGTAGAGTTCATTGTGATGTTGATGTTAGCGTATTTTGTTTTGCATATACCTTCAGTACATGGCTGGAAAGTAAGTTAAATCCTGGTAGTTGGAACCTTAGAGTTTCTTCGACTTCGTATTTTTCGATGCTTATTTTAATGTAATTCGCGTTACATTTTTTTCCTTTTGCGATGTTTTCTGTCGCTTTTAACTCGAAGCGTTTGTTTTTAATTGTTAATGGTTGTTGTTCTTGCCACGAAAAATTAATTCTTCTTTTTGGTTTTCCTGCCTAGGATGCCTTTCGATATCTATGTTGATTTTGGTTTATAATTCTTCCCTTTGATTGTTTAATTTTGTGGTTAGTAGTCAATCATGTGTGGGGGGAAGGTGTGTATCTGCGCAGTTGCGCAGATGGGCGTTCGTGGGTTCGTGCGTAAGCGAGTTCAACGCCCTGGTAAGTTGTCGCAGTGCGCTAGCTGAGTCAGCAAAACATAGAACTTACATAAGAACGTGCGCGGCTCTTACAGTCGCATTTGGACCTGTGTGCCTCTCTACCCAAGTACACTCGGAACATCTACTGGACTTTAACTACCCCTCAACGATCGTGATACTTGATACGTGATAGTTAAATTCAACTATTGACTCTTAACGTAATACCATTGCGGGAAATAAAGCAATATAAAATTAAAAGTACGATATAGAATGTGGCAGAAACACACTCTACTCATGGCATTGGTGGCATCGGTTGTTACAAAAGATGTTGCTAATGATCCAACTGTGACTATCATCCCGCTCATTAGTGCTACAGCAACATTCTTGCATGAAAAAATCAAAGAGCTATTCACAGAAAGGTATACTCTATAAAAGGAATATGATTGTATATAAGTACGTATGTATATTTGAAGAGTCTACAAAATAGAGAAATTTTTAGTCAAACAGGGAAATTTTGAGACCAAAACAGGGAAGTTTAGGTCAGACCATCTGACAACCCTGCAAGTACACCTTGCGTCACCGGTCGGGCGTACTTTTGGGTGCTCTTGCTGATCAGTAGCACTCACTAGAACGTCTTCCAAATTGCAGAAAACTCCTGGAATACCTTATAATAGCCCCTCCATCGTTCGCTGAAAAAATCTAGAGGCAGAAGCAATGCAGAAACTCAGCGTGTTGTATGCAAACAGACCTCTGTGGGTGTTTATTACCGTCAACTCTTTGAAATCTTTGTCCAAGGGTAATTGAGCATAGGCTTGAAACATGTCTAGCTTGGAGTATATAGCTCCTCCTGCTAACCTGATGCATAAATCCTCAACTCTTGATAAAGGGTAAGGATCTAATCTAGCGGAAATGTTCACAGTTAGTTTGTAGTCCCCACAAATCCGGATGCTTTGATCAGACTTGAGCACCGGAACAATAGCTGCTGCCATGGAGCTAGGATATATGGAGGTAGCATAGCTGATTCCGATCGGGCTCAATTTGGTTGCAAAAGTTGAGAGACTCGGGCATTGTCAAGGCCTGACACGTCACAATTCTGAACCAACCACAGACGCTTGGCTGAAGTTGGCTACACCCACCTTCTCTACAATTCCGCCTCTCATTTTCCAAAGCAAGATTAGTACCCCACCACAAGTTAAAGGGTAAGGTGTGCGTGCAAGTCGCTCTAATTTGTTATAATCAAGAGCTGTAATCGTTATAGATTACAACCCTTAATGTATCTTTGCTAGTAATTTTGATATTATTAAGTGTCCTCAAGTGAGGAAACACAATTTATTATCTTTCGGAGTCTAAGAATCCCAAATTAATGATATATGATTATGCGATTAAACTCAACAGCTATAAGAGCATTCAGCGAACGTGTGCGCACTCTATCGTAGTCAGTAGGTAACTGACTTCCGTGCTGACGTCACACTTGCGAGACGGCTATTGGTTACCACAGACATAAGAGAAATTTCAAAATCTGGTTCTCTTCACAGACGGCTATGCTCCCTCCATATATACTCCTTCCACGGCTGCTGCCTATCTAGAGTACTGCACAGGGGTGAGGATACCTTCCTGTATATGCTTATAGCTTCAAACGAGAATTATCGCTACCCCCAGTGAGCTTCACATGTTTCTGTTCCACATGACTGTAAATAGACGAATGAAAAACACCCAAGCTGAGCAAAGGTTTTTTGGAAACAAATTTTATTACCATCCATTCGATGAGCAAGCATTGAAATTCATTGTGTAAGCTTGTGTACTTGTTTCTTGATGTGCGTGTTAAGCTATGTTTAGTATAACTTATTTTTGGCTGACCTTGTCTCACTATCTATTCAAGTAGCGTTTCGTATCATAATTCTCTTAGAAAGATTATAAAATTTAATAAAATATTGGTCCTTATTAAATATGGCGTAATTTGTAACCAAACATGTTTACGTGACAGGATCTGAGAATTAGGATAAAAAGGAAAACCAACGTGGCTAAGAATAGACCCCCCTAGTAAACTTCCTCGAACCAGTTCCGGTCACCAGCACCCACATTCACGACGGCACTCCTAGGGACCCAGTACTTTCGAAAGTATACAAATACTGCTTTTTAGGCTGGCCTTCGACTGTAATCGGGCACCCCGAACTCGCTCTATAAACTAGAAAGAGGGACGAATTGTCCACACACACAAAGTGGCTGTGTGCTCTGTGGAGCAAGAATTATTGTACCCCAAGCCTTCACTTCAGACGAGCTATTGTGGATGAACCCACTCTGGCCATGCAGGATCGTCCAGGATGAAGGAACTGCAGAAGCTCGCAGTTATGTTTGGTGGCCAAATTTGGACAAAGACCTAGAAGAAACGACTAAGTCATACAGTGTGTGTCTCATAACCCGAGCAGCACTGATGAAAGCCGAACTCCATCCGAGAGAATAGCCGGCCCTTGACACCGCATTCACATCGACTATGCGGGCTCAATGGCGGGAAAATAACATCTAGTGCTGTGGATGCACACTCTAAGTGGGTTGAAATTTTTTCCACAACTGCTGCAACTTCGAGTGAAACGATCTGGTGCCTGAAACACTCTACTTTTCCGACGTTTGGATTTCCGATAACCATTGTTTCGGACATTGCAAAGTGTTTCACATTAACAGAGTTCCAAGAATTTGTGAAGGCATGTGGTATGCGGCATATTACGAGCACACCGTACCATCCTTCAACTAATGGAAAGGCAAAGTGTATGGTACAAACGTTCAAGAAGAATATACGGAAGTCAACTAACTGAACCCGTGCGCCTAGCACTGGACAGGTTCCTATTCAACTATCGGCTAACACCCTACACGACAACAGGTGTTTTGCCCACAGAGCTAATGTTAGGCAGGAAAGTTTGCGCTCGTCTTGATCTGCTTGGGCCGTCAGAAGCAATCGCATCCAAGGTTGCTCAACGCCAGGACGCTCAGAAGAGATACGACCCAGGGTCTCACTCGGTTGGCATTCCGCTGGAGTCACACGTGATGGTCTGTCAATACACGAAGGGTTCCCCGAAATGGACCCCAGCTACCCAGTTGAGAAAACGAGTCCGGTATCTTATAAGTGCCAATTACAGGGAGGAGAGGCCGTTTATCGACACCAGGGCCAAGTTATTACCTGCTCGAACATCCCCAAACCAACGGAGAAACCTATTGAAGAAACCGTGTTGGTTCCACAACCTACTCGAGACCCATACCCGGCTCATCCCACTAATGAACCTGACCCAGAGACACCTTACAACTCGATTCCCATCCAGGAGGCAAGGACGCACGAGCCTCCAAGTGCTAGCATTTCACGCAGGTCTATCCGGGCTCGGAAACCGGTGGCGAGAATAGGTCTTTGGGTTTGAAATAAGATTAGATGTGTTTCAAAAAGGGGTGTTTCTAATTAATGCACCTATTTAAAATAATTAATAAAATTAGAGATAGACAGTATATTAGATGTATAAGTATTTGTATTACTTAGTATTATACTACTTGAACACATACCCAAAACTAACCCCGATCTGATCCACATTCCACAAACTAACAAACAAGTTGATCTGATCTTCACCTTTCAACGCCATCACCGATCTGATCTCAAAAATACTTCCAAATCTAGCTAACACAAATACTGCGTGATCAAACTTGCGTGACAGTTATGAATAGTACAAACTCTGGTGAACTAAACGAAAAACTAACATCACCAACGTTTTTTAGTTTTCCACATTGGGAGGCTTTATTATTCCGTAGATATGACATCGTATGTATGGAATACGTTGCTGTCTTTGTGTCATTTTAAGACCATCGAACGGTTTTTTCTCATGAAATTTCAAAACTTAATAAAAAATACTTCAGGAGAGAAATAAGCTCGGAGGGATTCACAACACGTTTAGAACATTCGAATGGACGTTCAGAGTCCAAAATTCCCCCCCCCCTCAGAGGGAAATTTCTAAAATATTCAATTTCTCAGTCAATATTGTACATAGAGACGATTAGTTTTTTTGTTCGATTCACAATGAATTGGTCTACAAATCTGAGATTCAGTTTTTTGATATCGCTTCAAAAAAGATTTTTTAAAAAGTTTGAACTTAAAACAGAATTTTTTTACATTTTTTTTTCTTCACATGGTAATAAAAAAATTTCTATTCAACTCATCAAAAACAAACCTCTCAGATTTATAGTACTTACCTTGACCTTCACGAAAAGATCTCTTTCATAAATGTAAAACTGTAGGAGAAATTGAGCCGCACAGCCCAAAAAAAACTTGTAATGAGAAAAAAGCGTTCCGGTTTTTCAATTATTTCTCCAGCAGTTTTTAACTTATGAAGGAGATCTTTTTTGCATCGTAAAGATCAAAGTGTGTACTATAAATCTGCATAGTAGTATTTTGATAAGTTGGTTAGAAAATTTTTTGTTGCCGTTTAAAGTAATTACTAAAAAATATATATATTATGTTTCAATAATTCAAACATTTTTTAAATTTTTTTTTGAAGCGATATCAGAAAACAGGATTTCAAATTTTTATATCAGTCTATTGTGAACCAAACAAAAAAAACTAATCGTCTCTATGTACAATATTGACTGAGAAATAAAGTTTTTTAGAAATTTCCTTTTGAGGGGGGGTGTGGGCAAATTTGAAAATTTTTAGGGCTCTGAACGTCCATTCGAATGTTCTAAACATGTTGTGAATCCCACCGAGCTTATTTCGCTCCTGAAGTATTTTTTATTAATTTTTGAAGTTTCATGGGAAAAAACCGTTCGATGGCCTTAATGCTACTCGACTTTGAAAACGGATGCCCTGCACACCAGAAGTTCAGCTTCAAGAAAGATTCTCCCTTTTCTGCTGAAGAATCAAGTTCATCATTCTGAAGTATGGAAAAGTCAAGTACACTGCAGCAATGAAGAGGGTTTTTGGAACACAGTCCCACGTTAAAAACCCTCGTAAGGTTCCGAACCAAAAGGCATTTCACCGAGTCATCGGAAGTGCCACGAAAAACTTGTCAACGTGGTGCGTATTATTTGTTTTAGAATGCAGGAGGGCATTAATCCATACTATCGTATAAAAAGAGGGGTGCCTGCCTTTCTTTCCGTCTGTACGAAGCCAGCCGAAAGTGTCTGATGAGCGTATCTAGAACACAAGCTTCACAATTTCCAGTGTAGTAATCCATCAGATTCACGTAGGAATGAACATCACGTGAATTCATACGAAATAGAAACGTGAGGCGTGTGATTTGTTTAACATTATTATGCATTTTTGACGAGCAGTACGTAGGAGTTGTTGACGAGCCTCAACAACTCTCGAGAGATTGATTTTTTTTATTTCTTACGGTCTTTCTTTAATTTTGCCTTCTTTCTTATTTCAAATAAAGGAGGGGGGTGGACTAGTTTTCATAAATTACAATGTCTGGGATCCAGAGCTCTCGACAGAAGAATGTGTAATGTGAAATTTTGTTAGCAGCCCCGTAGAGTTTCATTACGGAGTCTCCCGAAGAGCAATCCTCTTGATTCACTTTCTAAAACCTAGCTCAAGGTGACGCATATAGGAGTAAATTCATTTTGGGACAAGATAAAAACCCAAACAAAGTCTACAAGAACTTTTCTTTCCAGTGTTTTTGTGATGCCGCTTTCGCTGTCTGGTCTTTTTTTGCATTAGCGAGAAATCAGTGTGATAATAGATGTCACTGAAATATTTTCATAAAAAGTACATTGAAAAATTAACTGCAAAATAATTCTGAATGACCCTCAAATTTTCCAAATGAACTGGGCTTACAACTATTTTTCTCTCATTTTCGTCAGTCACTGACGATTATGGAAATTTTTATTTCTAAGCTTTATTTGCAGTATTTCAACTGAGGAAATCGTCTACGTAGCTCACATTTTGTGAAATTTAAGCGTCCATAAATTTCACGGTAAAGCGTGTGAAAAATTCAAGTGTACCTTATACGTTATTCCATTGTCATTTATAACAACGTTTTTCACTTTTTATGTTCATCTTTCTATCTTCAGGTTGGACAGTCCTCCAGTTGTGTACATGAAGGAAGAGAACTTGGTGAGCAACACTTAGCATAGCGTGATTGCTAGGATCGTTGAACAAAAAAAAAGGTTATTTACAATAGAGTTAAAACATGAAATGCTTAAAACATTCGTTTTTAAAATATCTTGACATTAATCCTTAGTAGTAACTTACACAAACGTATCGTAATACTCATGTCACATGTCTAAAAAAAATGATTGAGAGAAAAAAAAATTCATTCCCTTCTATGCGTTAACATTTTGAGCATGACGTTGAGCAGTAACTTACGTCCGGTGAATTGGAGAAATAATTGTTGAAGATTGGGTGAAGGCAGCGTAGAGGATCGTGGTACCGGGCACCTCACCCACGTACTGTGGGTCTCGCGAAGAAAAATTCCGAGTCTCTTGTTAGGATTGACTGTTACTGTCGGTAATGACTACGGAATTCGAGCCCTCAACCTGCTTCATTTTCATTCTTGATCATTTCATCGTTGGCTGCACCTGTGGAACAGCCAAAATTAATAAAAAAATTACGGTAGAAAAAACTTGATTGCATTGGGTTTGTGAATTTATAAAAATATGATATTCATACTTGAAATTTCATTCTTATGGAAAATTACACTTCAAATTACTAAAATACCCTCGCTCGAACTACTACTGATCGCCATGCTCTCAAACATAGATGAAAAGAAAAAAAAAGCTTCCATCAGAGCCTGTAGATCACTTAGCGTACACCTCACCAGTTCCATTGCATTTCTCTGCCCACCAGCCTGAGCTTGGAGGGGAGCTTGACGTTGAACAGCAACTTGAGCGTTGATAATTTCAAAGTAAATAACCCAGTCTAACTTTTTCGCTGCCTTCATGCACGTTTTTCACCGCTTAATAAAGTGATTTAAGCGATTAAATCGCTTAAGCGGCGAAAAACATGCATGCACGTTTTTCACCGCTTAATAAAGCGATTTAAGCGATTAAATCGCTTAAGCGGCGAAAAACATGCATGCAGGCGGTGAAAAAGTTGGACTGGGAATCACGCTAACTGACCAGTGGTGATATCACTTCTGATGGTAAGCTCCGCAATGAAATAAGCGTCTCAATCGCTTCCTCAAAAACAGCAGTAATATGAGCAATATCCTGACAAATATCTAGTGCCAACTGAACCCCAGTACTGAGGGCTGCGTTGCTTTGTAGACCAACAACGCCTATAGAACGGGTCCAAGGAGGAGTGAAGACAACCTTTCATTTGGCCAGCCGAGCAGACCACCTCCACAGCCCAGCAGACGGCCTCCACAGCCCAGCAGACGGCCTCCACAGCCCAGCAGACCGCGCCTTCTCCGCCTCTGAGGATGGTGGGACCGAGGAGACTACTGAAAAAACCATAACCGCTTAGAGAAAATCATCACTATGTCTACCCAGTAGCCCGTCTTCCCTTCTTCCCATTTTTTCGCTCTATTCGATTTTTGTTAACATGTGAGAAAGTACAAAACCTGAAATATTAATTCAGTTTTACTTATTAAGTATAGCAAAAGCTGATGGTACAGCCTTTCATTCACTCTCCATCAATTAAGGGATCTGAGAGATCCAAGTGGTTTGTGCTGGCACCAAAGTGGTGAGATGAGGACAAAGTTGACTCATACGCCAGTATTTGTCCCACAGAAGCGGTAAGATAAGAACAAACTTTACTCAGGCGCCAGACAGCGACAACTTCGAATGCCTTTGAAAACTTTGACGTTATTCACATTTCGCCATTCTAGTCCCCAAGTTTTGAGCTTTGTCGGGACCTACTTCCAGCTTAATTACTTTTTTTAAAATTAAGGTACAGAATAACGGTGTGTGTCATAGCTCCCTTCAAAAATAATAGTTTAAAAATTTTTAAACAACAGTGGTCGCAAAAGGTTGCATATTGCTATAGATAACATTGCTTGTGTAACAGTACTAATAGTCGGCAAGAACGGTCAATAACGTTCTCGCATACTAGGTTTTGCGTTAGAATTTCCATAATTAGGAAACCCAGCATTTGTTTGAAATGCGTGTACACGCTAGAACCATTGTAGGAAGCACTTTATATTGTAAGTGTGAAGAAGCGAGCAAATGGATTTATATTCATATGATTCCATAATGTTAGCAATTACTCTTATGTTTTTTAAACAACCTTAGAAAGCACCATTCCAACTCAATAATAATATTAACGTGCAATTAACGTGCTGCGGATAATATTAACGTGCCAACATCAGCAATTTAGAGGTCATCAACCCAATACAACTATGACAAGGTAATTTCATGATGAATTGCCCCTATCAAAATTTTAAAACATGACAGGTTGTTACGCGCAAATTCGTCTCATGCGCCCAAAGTAATAAACATAAAATTTCAGATAACTTTGATACTTTCATGGGTGGTGAGAAGAGAAAGTTGTGTAATTCACACTCACTTCTTCACAAGACAGTACAATTAATGTTAAAGGTCACATTGAGGTATTGGTACATTTACTGAGGGTTCGATAGATGAAGGACGAAACCGAAGGTCATACGTGTTTCATCAAGACTTCACATTCATATGAAAGTTTTGAAACTGAAGACTGGGTGTTAGGCAACCTCTGTGGTCATTTAACTCCCAATACCGGGCCTGCAAACATACCAGATGAAGAAAAAGTCCCAAGGAAAAAGTCCCCGTGTATAGGAGACTTATCGCTACGCTCGTTTATTACACCATTGCTTCCCTTATGGCAGCTTTGTGCAGGTGACTTTAAACAATTTATTGTAACATTATGCATTCACTCTGGTTTCATTATGTATTAAACTGCACTAATATGCCCATTGAACCCTGTACTCACATTAGATACGTTTATACTCGCGATGTGGAGGTCTGCAGTGAAATTTTCCAAACTTAGCCATGGAAACTTAGCCTTATTGCTTACGTGACTGGGTCAAGGGCTCTAGTGCTTTAAAAACAAAATTCCAAGTACATCTCATACTTTTTATGCAGTACATCTTCCCCACTTAATGTAAGCCCTCCGTGCCTGCGCTTACTCAATCTACTCATCTTTCGCTACAGAAAGAATTTATTGAAAACTTCAATTAATGGTAGTTATTTTTGCCGCGGCTTTTTTTGTTTCAACTTCTCTCTTTTAGAAACGGGAGGATTTTACAAGCCTTTACATATTTAGGAATTACAGAAAAAAACGTAGAAAGTAACCTAAAGAGTAGGGAAGCTAGCGAACGACTTTGATCTGTTTCGCATCTGTTTTAGAAATTTTAAATCCCTGGCGGTGAATAAAAAACTAGCGGCTGTATCATGACTACTTTGTAAGTCATTCAACTCACTTGATCTATTTGAATCAACCATCGCTGTTTGTTATATTACAAAAGTTTTGCGAAGAACTTTTCGGGCATTCATCCTGTCACACTTCCCTTTTAAGGTATGAAGCCCATTTAGAAGATAAAGGAAATTTCTAATAAAATCCATATGTCAATCTAAGTAAAAAATTTGCGGTAGCCCAAGAACTCTTATTTGAAATTACCTGGCTAGTAACCAAGAGACGGCAGGCCAGTGAATATTTTCTACGCATGTAACTTCAAAGTTTAGAACGAACGGGAAACTTATGGACTATAATTTTTTAGCATCTAGAGTAATAAAAAAATATCGGTAATTATCACAAATTAAGGTAAATCTGAAGGAAAGAACAGTAATCGATTTTGTAAATTTCGATGCTTAAATATAGTTGATTAGATCGAAATATACAAGTTTTCTTCTATGCAATTTCCGTCTGAAATGAGTATTTTATTATTTATAGCGGTAAATGACTTACCGCAACTCCAGTGTTTGAAGCGGAAAGAAATTCATTGATCGCATGGTATGGCCACACTGCAATGTAGCCTCGCTTCCAACGCGCTCGTCATTGAAGACGAAACCAAACCTACCGCTATACCTCGTTAAATATTCATTTGACAAAAAAAGGTGTATAGAAGAAAAGTTGTTAATTTCGATGTTATTGCCGTGATTCAAGCAAGAAAAATTCGAAAATCGATGAGTAGCTGTTTATTCGAGCGCAATCGTCATCAGAGACGAAACTAAACCTACCGCTATAACTCGTAATATAATCATTTCAGACGGAAATTGCATCGAAGAAAACTTGTTTATTTTGATTAACTTAATTATGTTTAGGCACCGAAAAGTGGGAAATCGATTACTGTTCTTGGTAAATCTGAAGGAGATGACAGTTATCGATTTTCCACTTTTTGGTGCCTGAACCTAATTAATTGAATCAAAATAAACAAGTTTTCTTCTATTCTATTTTCGTCTCAAATGAGTATTTTACGATTTATAGCGGTAAGTTTAGTTTCGTCATTGATGACGAATGCGCTCGAATAAACAGCTACTCATCGATTTTCGAATTTTTTTGCTTGAAACATGGTAATTACATCGAAATAAACAACTTTTATTCTATACACTTTTTTCGTCAAATGAGTATTTAACGAGGTATAGCGGTAGGTTTGGTTTCGTCTTTCAAGACAGAGCGCTGGAAGCGAGACGCCATTGCAGTATTGCCATACAACTCGATCAAAGAATTTCTTTCCGCTTCAAAGACTGGAGTTGCGGTAAGTCATTTACCGCTATAACTAATAAAATACTCATTTGAGACGGAAAGTGCATAGAAGAAAACTTGTTTATTTCGATCTAATTAACTATGCTAAGGCATCAAAACTTACAAAACCGACAACTGTCATCTCCTTCAGATTTACCCTGTTCTTTCCTTCAGAAATACCCGAATTAATATTGTTTGAAGGTTTTTGATAATTTTTGTAGAACCAATCAAAATTACCTACACTTGAGGAATACCGCCAAAAGCTAACTTTAGCGGTGGCGGCGGTGTTTTCTTAACTCTTTGACTGCGACGTGAGCCACCGGTGGTACACGGAGGGAACGAATTTGCATACTGCTGCTGCCCGATCAGTAATCACCAACTCTATTTCCATAAATACTTGATTGAAGCTATATGAAGGCAAGATCCTGTTGAAGTTTGTTTATTTCAAAATTACCCTCTACAATTATCTATAAATTTGAGTTGAATATTGAAATTCAGATATGAGTTTAATATTGAAATTCATTTATATCCACCGCAGTCAAAGTATTAATTAAGTCGGTATTTGCTTGAACACTACGTCACCTTAAGCAAGCATGGGGAGGTTCGGACAGGGGCTGTTGCTCTTTTAATTTTTGATGAAAATTTTTATGTTTTGTTTAACTTATTCTTTATAGTTGTTCTTTCCACAGATTCAAGAGAATATGGTGCTTCTTAATGAATTATTTCTAGACCAAACATTGTCTGTCCAAATCTGTTGTTCGAGGAAATCAAACAAAACTTCAAAAGTGTTTTTCAAAATTTGTTTACCGTTTTATAACCTATACTTGCGGTATTCTTTAAGGGGAAAGCATTCTAGTGGAAAAAAATCCAACAACACTTAAAAAGTAAAGTTACGCTCAAAAATAGTAGCCTGAACATCGCCCAAAACGAGCCACACCGCACACAGCAAAGCACCGACACGCGCTCACATCACCAGGAGGCATAAGCTACTGTCCTCGCAGCGTTGGTGCGACCTCTTCAAAGTTTTCTAGGTATTTAGAACACGGTTCTTTGATCTTCCTGTTGTCATTCACTTCAATTTATTCAATTAAGCGTCATTTAAAGGCTACAATTAGCGCCGAAAATTGCCCATTCAAAAGATTCGTAAACGTGTTTCGATGTTCATGTACTTTTTTCTACACGAGAAGTGAGAGAAGACTTACAATTTACAGTCGTACAATCACAGTTTTCCGACGGAAACATTGCAGTAACAAACAACTAACTCTTTCTCGCAATTTCTACCCTGCAGTAGTGGGAAAGTGTGCGCCTCTCGGTCGGCGCACTTCAAAGTAAGAAACTAAATTTAAATGCGCGAAACTCAGTTTTATTTTACCACATTTTCAGTCGGCGATTTCTCTAAGATGAAAGTTTAATTCTAAAATATATTCTGTTCCAGGAAACTCCATTTAATAGGCGGAGTCTTATATGAAGTCTCTAATTGGCGCTCGCTGTTGTCACACATCTGAGAAGATGTTTAACCTTTGAAAATTTAGTGACTAAAAATCAACAACTCTGTAAGCGTCATTGCTTACTTCGAATGTTTGCCACCAGATCCGAATCAGCTCCCAAGTTGGCTGGTACACACCGAGCCACTCATGTAAATGTTCACTGATGTGAGTCATGTTGGGTGCGTCGTTTCTAGCAACTCGGACCGAGGAGGAATATGACTCACGAAACATGTGAAGCTTCTTTTACTGATTTAAAATTATTCTTCACGGCAAAGGATCTTTGCTATGTTGAATTCTAATCTTTGTTCTTTGTCGAAGTTTTCGGGTGGCTTAAGTTTCCGTTGTTTTTTTTTTATCGCATTTACATTTTCCGAAGCTTAAGATTTACACTAAACAATGGAATTTTTCCCAAATGATCCTCAGCGTTTCACCAAGATATTTCAAACCTGAGTGAGTGGCAGTAACTGAGCTGGTGTGATCATAACTACTGACTGTTCTAGACACTAGACGTTACTGACGGCATCGAACAATGATGATGTGTGTTGTCAGCATTTCCGAGGCATGTATCGTGAACAGCAGAAAATCAGTCTGCCGATCCAGTTGATGAATTATTCAAAACGGACAGCGTTCTTCATTTGAGAGATTGTATCATTGGTCGAGCACAAAATGTGCAACTTCCCCGCTACATTTGACATTATGATTTTCATCAGTATGTCATGGATCGATGTACTTGCGAGATACCTCGCCTGTTTTAAGAATGAAGGTAAACCTAACGCCGATGAGATTCACTAGCAGAGTCTGCAAGGAAGGTTGCATGTGTTGTAAACAAGGAAGTTGGATACATGGATGCGGCATCATCGCCCTAACGTGAAGCCAATTTTCCGCAGCTGTAGGCAGACGGCCCCAGACACGGAGATGGGGCTAAGTGCGCAACTGGCACTCGGCGTGGAAGGGCGCAGCGTAGCAATGCTGCGTTCAAGGACTACTTTCCCAATATGTCGAGTTCATGCATTATACACAAGTGCAGTAGTACTTTCATAAAAGATTCAGACATAAGTTTTCATACAGAAATTTCATGAATTACATGAAATTTCGCTGATGATGGAGGTGGTGGTACATCTCCACTGGAACACCACCTCCACAGCTGGGGTCGGGTGGGCGGGGCTTGGGATGGCAGAAGCGGCTTCACTCGCTTGACTGGCAAAAGATAGTGATGCCGGTTCCATGTTAACTATACTGTATTTGCAGGCCTTAAATGTATTGAGCCAACTTATGATCAACTTTACGTGCATTTTCAAGCATACAACTTTGAGCCGTAGATGAATAATTATTCCGTCTATAGTGAGATGAGAAACTTGTTTTGTAGGTTGTGGAAGCAGATTGATTACACCGGTAAATTTCGTCGCTCATACCATAGGATAGAGTTTATTGCTCAAAACTACAGGAGTAAAATGACAGGATTATATAGGGCGACGTTCTCGGCGGTTGTGACAAAGCTTTGTCAGAGATCTGCTCACACAGTACATGTTTATTCATCAAGGAAGTTCTTTTATTTAATAGCACAGATTAACTTGGAGAAACTTGGAACTGGGTGCGAAAAGATGGTGTCATGACACTCACATTTTGATATGTTCTGAAAAACTTGAAAGTTTAGCTCTTTATCTTCCCTGTAATAACAATTCATGTCACCTTGTTTGTTCTGCATGGATGATTACAAAATTAACATTAAAACGGTAAACACAATAATTTTCCCTTCCACACGAGAAAACAACCTTAGGTGCTTTAATAGAATTCCCCGGAGACGAATTGAAACCAGTACGCTGTCTGCAAGTCCGGCGCATGGTAATGAATTAAGCAAAGATGAGGAATTAAGTTCTGTCGGCTCGTCCTACACAGGCTGAGAAGTAATCATATATGTATAGGCTTTAAGCAGATTAAGGAGGTCAACCCAGCCCCTGGCGGTCCGATGAGCCATTTTCTGTTTGCTGTTGAAAAAAGTCCCTCAGGTGGTGGACTATTCGGTCCTAAAATTTTATGGCACTACGGACACTATACCATTTACAAGTTGATTTTCTCCAAATGAATTTTAATTTTCTCCTCCTGAAAATAGAATAGCTCCAAGTGAAAGTTGATTTGATCCTCCCGAAATAAAAATTGCTCCAAGTGAATTTTAATTTACTCCTCGTGAAAATAGAATTGCTCCAAGTGAATTTTAATTTGATCCTCGTGAAAATAGAATTGCTCCAAGTGAATTTTAATTTTATCATAGTGAAAATAGAATTGTTCTAAGTGAAATTTGATTTGCTCTTTTTCAATTTTAAATCCTTACATAAGAATTTTATTGGCTTTATAATGTTATTTGAAAGAATCTTGGTAAAATTTATTTTTTCTTTGTGAAGTGATTTTATTCCAATAATGCGTACAAAGATACAGAGGTTTTGCTGAGTATAATTTACAAAAGATACAGAATATAATTTTCGTTGTATGAACCATTACCCATTATCAAACCATTAGACAAAGGAGTCGTATCTCACACACTTTAATCAAAGAAACATCTCTGAAATGCTGCCATGTTGCACATTTCCGCACATCACGTTGCACCTTGTGTAGACATGCTAACGTCATCAGCAATAAGTGTCCACCTCAACTCCAAATGTCTTCATCTTTCAGAAACTAAAACCTTCAAGATGAAGTATAATGAAGCAAGTGCGAGAAACAGACAGAGAATAATAGAAGCTTTCAATAGTGAAGAGGACTGGAAGAAAGATGCAAACGCACTTGGAATAAATGTTAAGACTGCATACAGGAGGCTGGAAAATAAGCAAGTCATATCTAAAAAGAAAGGAAGAAATAATATAAGAAATGTCCCGAAATACTGAGGACACTGACAACAGCCATAGAAAAAAATTCTTCGATTACTCTCTCACAACTTTGCAGAAAAGTACAACAAGATCATAACGTTGATCTAGGAGATCTTATAGAAATATGTTAATGAGGCAATAATTATCAAAACTTGAGCAAACATTGTAACATATGCTTACATTTCATTTTATGATGTTTAGTTATGACGTTTCAGCAGTACTATTCTTTCGATAACATTACTGTACTTCTTCATCAAAATGCATTTGAACACGAGTAATCAGAAAAATATAAACCTATTATTTTTTAATTTTAAAACGCTTTTTATCAATTTATTGTCCAATCCCGCTAGGGATTGCGACCTAAACATGTTTAATGATGATAATAATAATAATGGTTTATTTGATAGGGTGTCATCTACCGGATGATCGTCGGTAGGAAATAACCCTTGGGTAATACACACTGGATGATCGTCAGAAGGTTACCGGTTGAACATATGATCCCAATACCATGCACACTATAGAAAGTCCCTTTGCTTATATGCCTTTTACCTATAGATTAAATAATTAAAGAAGTAATCAATTAATTAGGATTTCTGCAAAGTTGATCAACAGGCAATTAATTATTAATAAACTTTAAAAAAATATACATTTTCTAATTAATATTAATTAACCATGAGAGCGCAGATTTGGCAATCAAGAAAGGTTCAGACCAAGGTTCAACTCTGTGGTTAGGGCAATATGTAGTATTTTATATATTTCAAATGCACAAGCTGGAAAAAAATTGCGTAATTTTGATATTGTAACTATAACGAGCTAAAAATCATTTGAGTCGATCACAAATTAACAAAGAGCAAATCAAATTTCACTTGGAGCAATTCTATTTTCATGAGGAGCAACTTTAAATTCACTTGGATCAATTCTATTTTCACTAGGATCAAATCAAATTTCACTTGGAGCAATTCTATTTTCACGAAGAGCAAATTAAAATTCACTTTGAGCAATTCTAATTTCGCGAGGATCAAATCAAAATTCATTTGGAGCAAATCAACTTGTAAATGGTATAGATGCCCCCCATAGGAGGGTATAAGGGGTATATATCCCCCGGGGGGGGATATATATGAGGACCAAAAATCCTGAATTTTCGACCACATATAAAAAGAAAACCAAAGGGAAATGGAAAATTTGATACCATGCTTTTTTGGAAATGTTTCAAAGATTCTAAAACTGTCTTTGTGTTTGTTCTGCATAAACACTCAATGAGTTCTATTCTTTTGAAATATCAATAAAAATGAACTAAAAAACCAATTTGTCCAATTTTTTCAAAAACCAAGGCCTGATTCAAAAAATGAAGAGAAGAAATTGTGTTTATTTTTCAAAAAATTGCACATAATAGTCAAATTTCATAAAAATCAAACTACAAATATTAAAGTTCATTATTTTTACATCATTTTTACCTGATTTTTTATGCCAATATTAGTTTTAAAATTTATATGTTATTAGTGATCAAATATCGCATATAAAAAACGAAAAGTTTCAAGTGGAAAATTGGTACGCGTAACTTTGTTTGCGAAGCTTCAAGGATTTTAAAACTGTCTTTGGTTATGTTCTAGCATAAAAACACAATGACTTGTTCACTTTTGAAGTATCCATAAAAATGTAGCAAAAAACTAATATTTCGTATTTTTCAAAATATAAGGCCTAAATAGAAAAAGTTACAGGAGTGAAACAAGTTTACTTTCAGCGAATTCATATACAGGCCAAATTTCAAGCGAATCGGATGAAAAAAATTGAAATCTTAGGTTGACCTCCAAACAAGCACACCCTCATTCACACTGTTTTAGAAAGCGATTGGTTCATAATCTTCTGTACTATAATTCTATTCTAGCTGCAGAGTGCACTGGGAAATGATTCGAAAATCTCCTACCTGTTTGTTAGCAGATCTACCTAACAATTCTTTCGTGGCACTGTCAGAATTCACATCCGGCAATAATGTCATGTAGGCACGCAAGTTTCCTATATTAGTTTTAAATGTTTTATTCTCAATGAAATCAGGGTCCTATCTTCGTCTACGTCCACGAAAAAGGGGTAACTCAGCGCCCGA
This sequence comes from Morinoia aosen, assembly GCA_030386875.1. Classification (NCBI taxonomy): domain Eukaryota; kingdom Metazoa; phylum Arthropoda; class Malacostraca; order Amphipoda; family Talitridae; genus Morinoia; species Morinoia aosen. The sequence goes on along the minus strand of CM059573.1, from coordinate 49,044,451 downwards.
CAGGATTGTTCCTGACCTCGGCATGTTTGCTGCAATGTCTCCTGCTAAAATGCTAGCATTTGTATTTGGGCTAACTGCCGCGCTAGCTGATGGTTCATTCATTTGTTAAGAATGATGAATTTTGCGAATTAAAACTGAGGATTTAGGGAAAACTTTTAATTATGTGTAATAAATCTTTTAACTGTGTATAATAAATTTTGTGCTCACTTGAAAATTTGTCCGTTGAAATATCTTAGTAAATTCCGGCAGTACAGATGGGTCGCTTCAACATGTATTTTACAGGCCACAAGCCTGTATGATTGCATAAACAAATGTGAGGTGTAGTGAGAAAGGCTTTGTGTACATTTGGGCCATAAGCTATAATGGCTCGAATGATGTCTGTTTATATTAGCAAGGAATTTTGTGGGGGTAAGCAATCTTAGCGAGGCCAAAGCAAACCCTTCGACACTGGAGACGTTAGAAAATGCCTACTCAGTTACAAACAACGCCGCCTTGTTGTCGAACATAGAGCGCGACACTTAAGCCTAGAGAGGTGGCCGAGCGACGGTTTGAAGGAGCTTGGGCGTGGGAAGCGGTGAAACCAACACATAGCAAGGTAAAGTCGTATGCGGGCACTTTAGACGTTTGGAAGGACCGTATTGGTCGGATATGAGGAAGAGGACAACCCTCAAAATATACGCTAGGCATCGTGATGAACAAGAGGCAGTTCTACAGTCGACGCCGTGACGCAAAGTACAAGAAAGAAACGCGGGTGTGTGCGCGGTAACAAACGTGCTTAAAGAGATAATTGAAAAAGTGGCTATATTAAAAATTGATACTGAAGTTTCACACTATGATGTAATTCATACATTTTTGTTCTCACTTGCAGAGAAGTAAAATTAAAGAAAAACGCAACCTACGTGGGAATCATTAATGGAACATTTAGATGCAACGTCTCTGGGAGGGTAAGAGAAATGCAGTTTCTTGGAAAAAGATAATTTTTTTTTTAAATAAATAGTACTGCAATTATTGGCATTCAGTGATGTAAAAATTGAAATATTTTTGAGGGAACGTAATTGGCGCAATCAATATTAACGGGTTATAAATTGATCTTGCAGGTGGGAGGCCTGTGCCTGAGGATAGAAGTTCGCAAGCAAAGGAATGCTCGGGAGCTACGAAATTAGCAATTAGCAACAGACATTCGTTGAACTGTGCATAAGAAAGTGATTTGAACTGAAGCTGTATCGGCTCATGAACGCGGGGGTCGAAGTAATGACCACATCCTGTGCTGCTGGAATAACTGAGATAGAATAGACCAGAATTGACCATGTCTCATGTGTAGCTCTTGTAACTTAGGTAAGGCTGGCCAGCCGAATCGAATCGAATCCGTCAGTAAAGTACTGTAATGTAGGCTATTTGGCGTAAACAGTTTCAATATGTCATTATTTGATTTGAATCAGTCCTAATCACACACATTGTACGTAGTCTTGTTGGTGTTTGTATGATGAATGGTCGTAAATCATAAATATCAATCGTATATGACCCTGTGTATCATCTCCCACAATATTAGAAGCGATTGCTCGTAACATCACGGAGGGCGCTCAGAAAATGCGCTGTGTAAGTGAGAGTCATCTGTCATCGGTGAGTAACGTTTTGTTTTAGTATATGTACTGTAATGTTGATTATTGTCTATGAGTTTTTTTTTGTGTTGTCTATATATTTCATGAAGGTGAGCCAACCCCTCAATTCTGAGAACCTGATCTTCTTACTAATGTAAATTAGTAAGGAGGCGGGACCTTTTCTCGTGACACATTTCTGGATTGCTTTCAGCACGAAATCTAGCTGTACTTATTCGACCTCTACTTGTTTTGGTGGCTGTTATTCTAATAGTTTCCTCTGAATCGGACGTGTCTGACATACAGTAGTCAATAATTTTTTTCTGCACAATATTAATACTTGTAAATCAACATTTGCTACAGATCAATATTACATACACTAGAAATCAATATTACACGCCCTAGAATTCAATATTACACACCCTAGAAATTTTTTCAATAAACACACAATTAAAAGCACAATTAAATAAAGCACTCATAAAAAAATTTTATCACTTACTTCTAAACGCTATAGCCATCTTGCACAACTTCAATTTACTACTGCTCTTGTCACTCTGCTCTTGCTTGACGCATGCTGTCTGCACCTTGCTCTATGCACTGCGCATGGCCTCGAGCCGATGCAAAAAATAATCTGCTTCTCGCAGAGCAAAAAAACTACTAACAAAAAAACTATTACTCTGCCTGCATGTGCTGTCCAGCAATCGCGCTGCTGCGATAAGGCGGATAAACCATCCGTTAATTCAGTGCAAGCTATTATTTACTTAGCTTCCACTGGGTGAATGAAGTGAAATGAAGTCGCTCGTCACTGTAGACGTACACTGGGATGACTGCAAGGTAGATGTAGACAAAGTAGTCGTTGTAGATCACTCGTTGTAGGGTGTCGCTCCAAACCATAGTTGCAGAACCACTTCTATGTTTTGTCCCGCTTCAAAGATGAGTACTTTTGTTTGGAAGGGATAGCAGGTGTATATCCATGCAGAAAACTGCACGTAGGTCTCCAGTAATACAGTATACGGGATCTTGAAGCTGATGTTGAGCACAGACAGTAGCAGTTGTCTGAGGCTCGTATTGTTGTTGCTGCCAGTCATTGACGCGATTCAACAATTTTCTCTTCTTTTCTTGACTTTTGCTGAACTTTAAAAATCTTCGTAGTAAGAACTTCTCGTAGGTTTTTGGATCTTGTAGTAATCTTCCAACGTTATAATAACTTCTTCAGAACGTCGTGGGTTTGCTCTAGTACTGGCCACCAAATATGCCGCTAAGGGTGCGGCTTGGTCGTGGTAAGGAAACTCGGAGACGTTTTCTTAGGTGTTTACTTCGAGGAGGTTACGAGAACGATAGCGCCAGGGCTAAGATGCTCGCTGCTTATAAAGACTCCGACGCGCATGGGGACAATCCCGCCAGTCCCAGTTTTTCAACTTTTTTCGTCCGATTCGTTTGAAAATTTGCCAGTATATGTATTTTGTGAGAGTAAATCTTTTTTACTCCTGTCACTTTTTCGATTTAGGGCTTATTTTTTTTCAAAAATTTAGTTTTTTGGTATATTTTCAAAATGGGACTAGTCATCGAGTTTTGATGCTAGAACAAAACAAAAGACAGTTTTAGAATCCTTGGAACATTCCTAACAAACTCAAATGGGCTTTTTTTCATATTTAATTTTTTTTCTATTTTTTCACATTTTTTTACATTTCTAAAAAATAGTAATTCTTTGGGTTTAGAGCTATATATCTTTTCGAAAAATTTGAATTTGAAAAAAAGCCCATGAGTTTGTTAGGAATTTTCCAATGATTCTAAAACTGTCTTTGGTTTTGTTTTAGCATCAAAACTCGATGACTAGTCCCATTTTGAATGAGAAAGTTAGAAGTGTTGGGTATAAGCATAAAACGAATTTTTTTGTTGAAGTGTAATATAATGAACAATTTATGTAATTGAATGCAGTTTTGATTTTATTTCGAAAATTTCCTTACATAACTTCATATTCACACTGTGAATTTTGACTTCCAAACCCAAAAAAAAATTTTTTTTTTTTCAAAATTAGGAAATGTTTTTTCAGTCTGATTCTTATGAAATTTGACTATGATATGTAATTACTAAAAAAACATAATTTATTCTATTCATTTTTTTTTAATTTGGCCTTAGTTTTTGAAAAAATTTGTCATACTGGTTTTTAGGTATTGATATTTCACTGGTATTGATTTTTCAAGATGTATCTCTTCATTCAGTTTTGATGCTAGAACAAAAAAAAAGACAGTTTTAGAATTCTTGGATTATTCCTAACAAACGCAAATGGGCTTTTTTCCATTTCCCATTTGCTCTCTTTTTATATGGGGTTGAAATGGGCTCGAAGTTAAGATTTTGGTCCCCTGGGGGGGGATTTATTGTCCGTAGCGCCATAAAATTTTAGGACCGAATAGTCCACCACCTAAGGGTCCTTTTCCAACAAAAACATGAAAAATGACCACCTGAGCGACAGGGGCCTGGAATGATCTCCTTAAATGGGCTAGTAAGTAGGTAACCAGGGTGATCGGGTGAGTGAGGCAGAGCAAGACAGATACGTGCAGGTCGATAGGCAACGGTTCCATGACGGCAATTTCGATGCCCAGGCGCACAGACAAGGAAAGCACGGCAGGTCCCAAAAACTTAAACAATTTAATCAATTTGTTCATTTACTACAAGTGATCCAGCACTAGATTGGATCTTAAGTCTAGTACAATGGACATATGTGAGTATAGATAATTGTCGGCCCGTATGAGTTCGAAATGTACATATTACACTCATCTCAGTGCTGCACGTTTCACAATTATTGAACCAGCGTCGCCGACGCAATGATAATCCAAATGTATCTGTAGCTAAAGCAGTCCCAGTCATGCTGAAATGCAGCTATATGTTGAACTCGAATGAATCTGATAGGGCAATGGACAATGTTAGAATTCTCCATAATTGATACAACGAGGCACAAGTTTCCTGAATTTATTTTTCTGACAGGGTTTGCTTTTTGAATAAAGTCCGATTACTCTTCTGTGTTCCAAACTAATTCTTCATGAACAAGCCCGATGAAAATTTTAGTAGAATTTTCTACATCATATTGCTCCTGCGGCTTAGCTTTGATTTCTGTCACGAAAAAAAATACATTTTTGGAGTGGTGTCATTTTACCCCTCAGTGGTCATAGCAGTTTAGTGACATTTCTTTGGCGCCCTATTACTCGCAAGTGAACGTTCTTTAATAATTCCACGAGTAAGTCCTCAGTTCACTTTAGACTCTAATTTTTATGTATAAAAGCCGCCATTTTGTGTCTCTCACATCTCCAATGGCTATCTTTTCCAGGAAATGTTCAGCTTCCAGGTTTATTTCGTCTCAAAACATGTATATCTGAAGGCGTATTTGGACCTCTTCTTAATTGGCTCTCGCTATCACCTACGCAGTTCACACGCTGCTTGAGCCTTGTAAATTCAAGGAAACGAAATCTACAATTTATGGTCTAATTGCCCAGGCCGAACGTTCACTGCCAGGTCCGACTCAGCTTGACAAATAAGCCAGTACGCTGCGCCTCAGCTTCGTAAATATTCATTGACGTCAATCGTGTTGGCTGCGCGGTTGCCAGCGACTCCCATGGTGAACTAAAAACTCATGCAATAGATGTTAAAGTCTCACGTAACTAAGCGAAATATGTAAATTAATAACCGATGTGATTGATGTAATTTTTTCACTAAAAATGTTTTGTGCAATATTTTCAGAAAGGCTTTTACCCTAATGTTTTTGTATACTGAGTTTTCCGTGAGTAATAATCCTATTGACTTGTTCACTGTTTTGAATCCCTTTTGTTTTATTTTTTAGTTAAATGAAAAAGTGACTACCGCTTGTTATGTGCTCAGTGACCTAAGAAAGTTTCAACTTCAAAAACCAACTCCACACGAATTTTAATGTGAATTAACAGAATTGTTGTCGTATTATTAGCCATTTATAAAACGTTAGAAGTTAAGGGGTACGGGTAAAAATTGTAGTCCGTCATTTCCCGGTGTATTTTTGTTAAATTCTCACCACCGCTGTAAAATGAGGCAGCGAATTTTTTGGACTCGTGTGCTTTTGTCGTAATTCTATTGGAAAATTGTTTTTTTTTTTCGAAAATATAAAAAAATGGGTAAAACGGAAATTGTATCTCCTACTTTTTTGAAGTAACAGAACTGGAAACATGCTTTCTAGATAGCTAAATGTATTATCTAGAAAAATTTTGAATGCTTTTTCGATCATTTGATTTGTGGAATTTCAGGGATTTTTTCTCAAAAATTTAACTTTCATTATTTTTCCCATCTGTGTTACGTATAATTTTTTACCTATATTTTATTTCAAAAATTGCATGAAAATTTCTTGTACGTTTTTAAGCCCTATCGATTGGTATATTTGCAATTCCTTTATCTCCAAAATTGTGGGAGGAGATAAATTTCAAACGTCAGCAGCTTCACATTTTCAGGAGAGCCTAACAAACTCGGTGCACTGAATGGTCTGCTGCTCATTTTAATTTATAATTTGTTCGCAGTGTGTGTTAGAGTGTTTTTCTTCGTACTAAAGCATTTCGAACGTGAGCTGTTGCTAACTCTGGCCTGCTGAACGCTCAAACCTGCTTCGTCGTTAGGGGGATCGGAAGGAACTGCTTGACGACGTGGGAAGACCGTCTGGGTAAAAATTCAAGTTCGTCATGTTTCGACGGAATCTTTTGAAATTTACTATATCGGTAAAAAAAATTGCAACGATCGTTTTTGGACTCGTGAATTTTTTCGATTATTTTATAAGAAACTTGATTATTTAGAAAACTTAAAAAATGGAAACTGTATCGCCTCCCTAAGTTTTAAAGGTACAATACCGGCAACACGTTTTTAGATACCTATTCGAATTATCTAAAAATTGATAATTGGAATTTAATATATATTCCTCATATAATAAAAATCATCGGAATGGAATTTCGATAATTTTATTTGATAAATTTTAGATTTTTTCGAAAAAGTGCATTTGTTTTTTAATTTTGACATCTTATTTCTGCCATGAATTTTGCACTAGACAATTTTTCGAAAAACTCGTACACCAATTTTTAGCTCTTTGAGCCCTATCGATTGATATATCTGACATTCCTGTTCCTTTAAAACTGTGGGAGGAGTAGCATTTCAAACGTTCATGTTTCAAGCCTGAGTTTCAAGGAGACCCTGACAAACTCGTTCCCTGGCCCTGTAATGACGTGACTGGCCTTTCACAAGCTGTAACAGACGAACGATCGCACTCATAAAGCAGTGAAACTTATCGTTACATTAAAAAAAAATTCTCTATAACAGGACTTAAAAAATTAATCATTTTCGCCGGTTCCCCAAATACGACCCAGCAAATTAACGGGGTCGTAAAGTGTTCGATAGAAAACGTAAATTGGTGAGTTAAGGCCTGTTGACACGATCATTGATGAGCAACTTTACCGCGAGTGCAGTAACGTACTTGATCGAGTCAGAGCATGGTAGACCCCTTGAGTCAGAGTGTCTATACGCTCATACTGCACTTTTAGCAGTTGCGCAGCAATCAGCACTGCTCCAGTTAATCCTCACTCCTTGAAGCGGTAGAGAGAGAGGATGTACGATAGTTTCTCGGCGACAAGCAATGGCGTTTGCACTATCTATAACAATTGTCGCAGCTATAAAGAAGAAACAAAAGAGGAAAATGGGGGCGAAGCGTTGGCTTCAAAAAAGATCCTTTTTGGGCAGCTAAAGGACACTTTTCCGTGAGAACGTGTAGGCAGGGAACAGAGACGACACACCCTCCAAGTTCAGCATCTAAAATAACACTGGCAACTTGGCAAGCCTTGGATAAGGGGCTTTCACACGATCAGTTTTTTCGTCAGTTAACACTGACACTCACGGTTCCGCAACACCACATTTGGGCATGCGTGCTCTCTTTTGCTCTCTACTCGGCACTCGCCACTGTCGGGTTTGACTGCTGCTTTGCTTCTATTTGCGTGTCAGTTTTCGCCATGGAGCTAGGATATATGGAGGGAGCATAGCCGTCTGTGAAGAGAACCAGTTTTTGAGATTTCTCCTATGCCGGTGGTAACCAATAGCCGTCTCGCAAGTGTGACGTCAGCACGGAAGCCAGTTACCTCCTGACTACGCTGGGATGCGCACACGCTCGCTGAATGCTCTTCCAGCTGTTGAGTTAATCGTCAATCATTAATATGGGATTCTAAGACTCCGGAAGATAATAAATTGTGTTTCCTCACTTGAGGACACTTAATAATATCAAAATTACTAGCAAAGATACATTTAGAGTTGAAAACTATAAAGATTACAGGCCCTTGAATTTAATAAATTAGAGAGCGACTTGCACGCGCACCTCATCCTTCAATTTGTGGAGCGGTACTAATCTCGCTTTGGAAAATGGAAGGGCGAGTCGTAGAGGAGGCGAGGAGGAGCCAAGTTCAGCCAAGCGTCTGTGGTTGGCTCACGTGTGGGGCCTTGCCAATGTCCCAGTCTCCCAATTTTTGCAGCTAATTTGAACCCGATTGGAATCGGCTATGCTCCCTCCAGTATATCCTAGCTCCATGGTTTTCGCCCACCCGGCGTCTAGTAAGGATGGCTGCGATCGCTCTCCCGTGTTAAATGGTCTCAACCTGGTTTAAATCATTAATTAGCTATTTTCGTCAACAGCCTGCTTTGTGGAAAGTGCAAAGCAACGAATACAAGAGCAGAGATATAAGAAGCAAGTAGCTCAAATATGTTATTGAAGCAATGAATCAACACAATATTAGTTTACATGAGAATGGGTTGAAGGAAAAAATTAATACGCTTCAAAAGTAGTTTAAAAGAATTTAGAGCATTTGCTTCCAAAAATCTATTATTTAGCCGAGGATAACACCTGGATTCACAGCCGCGGGGAACAATAGTTTATATTTTTACAAGCATATCATAATGCATTCGTCCTGTTGTAGTGTCAGCGCCATTTACAAAGGATTTTCAATCTTATTTAGTATTCACTGTGGAAATAGTGCAAATGTATATTATTTTTGTTTATTAGAATGAAAAAATTGAATATTTAACCGAAGTGCTATTTCAATAATTTGTCCGGCATTTTAAAATAAAATAAAAAACTTTTTCCATGAATTCTCCTTAACATTTAATTTCAGCATGAAAATGTTTCCTGAAATAAATCTAAACATTTATTAGTTTATCCGTACCGCTGTCACATTCACATGCATTATTAGATATTATCACGCAGTAATTTGAGAGGCTTATTATATTTTATAATAGTTGCTTGCGGATGACAGATTTACGCATGCATTCTATCACACAGTTCTAATGAATGTGCGCAAGATTTCAATTGGAATTTCTATATCCTAGTCACTGTGTCGCTAGAAAATGACCGAATATAGTTCAAGAGAAAAATTCAATTTACGAGCTGTACTATTACACGCTGGTACATGCAAAACTGTATAGAACGAGCGGAAAATATTACCTGCACTTGAAGTTATTATGAAGTAAATTATTACATTCGTAGTAGTTGTAGTATTTGTTAGATTTATTGTGACCAAATTTTACAAATGCTGAAAAAAGAAGGAATGCGACAAATAATTAGTGAGCGAAATTTGGATATTTAGCCCTAACCTACTACAAATCCGGTTATAACTGCCATTTTTTGGATGTTTAGCCAGCCAATCTTATACCCACTGGATCTTATACCCCCTAGCTAAATTTACGGTGTTTTTTCTTCTCTATGACCGCAAAGCCGATGAGTATGTTTGCTTTGACTACGACGAATCTTTCTCGACAACGCATAGTGAAACACTGGCAAGCTTGCCAGTGACGCGCCACTTCAGTCACGCGAACGTACGTGTGAACGCGAGTGTTTTGACCACACTCAGTGAGTGTGTCACTGACGAGAAAACTAATCGTGTGAAAGGCCCTATAGCTCGATGAAGACCAGCGTAGACCGCACTGTCGTTTAGTAAGTCATTGCGTCTGAAACGAGAGAAAATGAGCAGGGTTTGAGCCACTCTTCACTGCTCACGCGTGCACTCAGTGATCGTGTCGACACATGGAGCTAGGATATATGGAGGGAGCATAGCGCACTCCGATCGGGCTCAATTTGGCTGCAAAAGTTGAAAGACTCGGGCACTGTCAAGGCCTATGACGTCACAATTCTGGGCCAACCACAGACGCTTGGCTGAAGTTGGCTACACCCACCTTCCTTACAACCCCTCCTCATTTTCCAAAGCAAGATTAGTACCTCACCACAAGTCAAAGGGTGGGGTGTGCGTGCAAATCGCTCTAATTTGTTATAATCAAGGGCCTGTAATCTTTATAGTTTTCAACTCTTAACGCATCTTTGCTAGTAATTTTGATATTATTAAGTGTCCTCAAGTGAGGAAACACAATATATTATCTTTCGGAGTCTTAGAATCCCAAATTAATGATTAACGATTAATTCAACAGCTGGAAGAGCATTCAGCAAGCGTGTGCGCACCCTAACGTAGTCAGTAGGTAACTGGCGTTCGTGCTGACGTCACACTAGCGAGACGGCTATTGGTTACCACAGACGGAGGAGAAATCTCAAAATCTGGTTCTCTTCACAGACGGCTATGCTCCCTCCATATATACTCCCTCCACGTGTCGACAGGCCTTAAGGTTGGCAACAGCATATGACAACTCTGTTCTATGATTTATTCCGAGGAAAGAGTGCGATGTGCGTATGTATGATACGCACATCACTACGTCTTCAATGTTGACTGCATTAATCTTTCCTTCATACTCACCAGAAAAATACCATATAATCCAATAACACCAGTGATATATGAATCGTATTAACACGATCACTGAGTGTACGCGTGAGCAGTGAAGAGAGGCTCAAACCCCGCCCATTTTCTCTCTTTTCAGACGCGATGACTTAATACACGACAGTGCGGTCTACGCAGGTCTTCATCCGTTCACCGAGCTATGCAAGGCGTGCTAGTATCATTTTAGATGCTGCACGTGGAGGGTGTTTCGTCTCTGCTACCTGCCTACACGTGCTCTTGCCTCAAAAAAAATTGAAGCCAACGCATCGCCTACATTTCCCTCTTTCGATTTTGTTTCTTCTTTATAGCCGCGACGACTGACATAGAGAGTGCAAGTGCCATTCTACCGCTTTCAGGAGCAAACTGAGGATTTTACTAGAGCAGTGCTGCGCCCCTGCTGAAAGTGCAGTATGGCCGTATAGACACTCTGACTCGACCAAGTACGTTACTGCACTCGTGGTGAAATTGCTCATCAATCATCGTGTCAACAGGCCTTTAGACAGTGAAGTCCGCACTACAAATACACTCATCTAATACTTCATGATATATTAAAAAAATTTGATGGTTAGCCACAAAAAATCATATATATACCTTCGTATATAAATACACTACGGCTATATTTACGTAAGAGAACTTTCTGGTTAACTGAACAACTGATTTTAAGCGATGGGTGTATCGGTCATAGAGGCCTCACTGCAAGGGTTCTCTAAAAGTTTTCGGCTTTTAACAGGAAGAAAATGTTTTGTTTACATGATGGATGAAGGCTCTAATACCGCTAAAGTAAGCCCCAATTGTGCCTGCGTACAGTTAGCCCACTGATCCTTATTGGTCGAAAGCATGTCTCGAATGCTTTTTTTTTAATTTTTAGCTCCACCGTCGCGCAATACATATCCTGATATTTACTGTCAAAACTGGGTTATCTCAGTAGTATCTTCCACTTTGGAAACAAGCAGAAACCGCAAGAAACTTTGCCGAGAGAAGAGCGAGGTTGACGAATATCTAGAATTATTCCATGCTTGGCCCAAAAATTCTGGTAAAGTTTCAGAAGCGCTGCTGTGACACAGCAGCCGGTTTTGTATTCAAAACACCTGGTCCAGAATTTCATGGAGAAACTTGGAATTCTGGTGATTCGCCAACCTCTCTATTTTGATAGTGAAGAGTCCATGCAACTTTTGGTTGTTTCTGACATTGATGTCGTTGTAACAAACTTGAGTGGTTCAGGATCAGAGGGCTGAGTGCGTGCAGGAGAAAGGAGGCTATTCTAAAGGAGATTAGGGCATCTACTTCGTCATAGGAGAAATATATTTTTCCCTGTAAGAGTTATGACAAATATTAAAGAAGCCTCGTACTTGCGCGTGATTATGTATGTGTAATAATATGCATAGAAGAAGGTGCGAGGGATATTTGATGGTGTTTTTAAACAAATCCCCACTGTATAACATAAACAAAATTAGTTTAAACATTTGCTATTAATTGCATTGTTTTTACGAACAAATGGGTCAAGAAATATGAATTCAGCTTTAGTGACTATTCTAACTCGGAACGAAGCCCGTGACATGCCAACTTTTTTTGTTTTTTTTCAACTCTGTCAGGTCCTCATCCATGTCAGGCATCGTGTAAGGAACGGCTGTCTCCAGTTAACTATGAGGGTAGCAATTAAATATTCTTTAACTGCACTTCACACGCATTAGCCTTTAGAGTTTGTATCTGGCAAATTAGAGACTACACGTCATGCGTTTCACGAAAATTGCAGGAATTTCATTCTATTTCATTGACTTTCGTTATTCTCAAGTCGGAGGTCAACAGTAAGGGTAAGAAGCGACCTGAAGTAAGCGAAGCTGATTTGTCCCGTAGAAACGCTTCCCTGCGCTCGCTGTTCTGTGGCCGTGTGATGCGCAGAACGCGTGATGGCGACACCAAGACTTCAGCGGAGACGGAGTGTTGGGGGTGCTGCCGCTGCTGCTGAGGAAGACTGTATCGCTGGTGGTTGAACGTTTTCTCGTTTGACCATCGCAGTCAAGAATTAAACTTGACGGTAAGTGAACAGACGTGACGGACTATAATTTGATATTTTTGTTCATTTCTCCTCTTAAATGCACCGCTTCTGCAATTGATTCTGCATGAACTTAATGCATATTAAGTTCATTCTGAAGTTTTTGCAATTATTTCATTCAAGGTATACCATAATACCATAGACCCTCTCTTGGCTGATTTGTTAGTTTGATACGTTGTCTGCCTTCACGCGGATCCACCTACAATGAAAGAAATAATTTTACAAGCCTACACATTCTATGAAGTACTAAAGATCCTCGTAACGTAGAGATTGTGTGACGACCATTCTTGGGTTGCTCAATCTTTATGAAGAAGTGGAATCTAGCTGGTACACGTTTGGCCTGCCATTTCGCACTGCATCAATCCACGGCTCAAAAACTGTTGCCAAAGCCGCAATGCAACCTGAAGTATTAATTTTACCACCTTATAAATAAAGTGAGAAGGAAGGGCATGACTTTAACTATGCACCACTCGTAAAACAATTCGCAAAGAATGGCATTTTGTTTACATCACTCCGGGGTACATTAGACGGATCTGTAAATATCCTTTCATTCCTTCTGTTTCACTTATGATCGTGATCACTGCACTGGAGACATTTATGTGAGAGTAATTATTCCTCATTTACTGGGGCTTCTACATAAATAGATTAAGACCACATGTATTTTCATTTCTTGAGGAAATATGCTATTTTTAGAAGGGTATGTATACAACAATTGACTCATTCATCCACTCGATCATTCATCTCAAGTGATCGCGCACTTGAGTTCATTTAATAGTGCTAAAGTAAGCAAAAATCTTTGAAAGGGGATGTGAATTTATATTTAAAAAGACCCAACATACGGTTGGTGCACGGTAATGCGTGGGCACTTTGTGCGAACAATTACTGCGGTTACAAGCGTAGTGTTATATCCAGCTATATTTACGTATACTGGTGTTGAGGCCCGTATAGTTCGAATATCTTTAAATTTTACTTTTCTCAAAGTGCTTTAGAAGAAGGAATTACTCAGATCCTGATTTGTCACAAAAACATTGTTACTGTATGTGGTGATAAAAGTTCAGAAGTTGAAAATAAAAATGAAAAATTTGAATGCACTTCACGCTTTAAAATAATTCGAAGCGGTCGCTATCTGACGCAGAGACGCGGAAGTGAAGTTCGTCCTTATCTCACACGAACCTGCTGCACAAACATCGTCCACCTGGACAACTTAGTTAGTCCTTGAAGTGAAAGTATAAAAAAGGCTCAGGCCTAGGCTGCAGCATCAGGTTTTTGCCGTACTTATCAAAATGCGTTCCATGGTAAGTAAATCTGATCTAAATTTAAATGTAACAATTGCTATGTCTTTATGTGTTGAAATAAATCAGAAACATATATATGAATGCCTAATAATTAGAAATGTTTTCGTGACATCTGTGTTTTGATTTAGAATTTCATTTTACTAACAATTGCACATCTGTCATCTCCAGCTTGCTGTCCTGTTGCTGGCCTCGGCTGCCGTTGCCCAGCCCGAGCCTCTCTTATTAGACACCATCGGTGGGCTCACCAATAACCTTCTCGGTGGTGGTTTGCTGGGAGGAGGAGGCGGCGGTCTTCTTGAAGGTCTTCTTGGTGGTAACGGTCTTGTCGGTGGCCTCGTCAGCGGTCTTCTCGGTCCCCTCCTCGGCTCAGTCGGCGGTAGCGGAGGCGGTCTGCTCGGCGGTAGCGGAGGCGGTCTGCTGGGCGGTCTGCTGGGCGGTGCAGGTGGTCTGCTCGGAGGTGGAGTCGATGGCGCAGTTGGTCAAGTTGGCGATCTGGTTACCTGTGTTCTTTCCCAGCTGCTGGGACAAGTTGGAGGTCTTCTTGACCAAATTCTTGGACCTGTTCTCGGCGCTCTCGGTATCCAGGGCAACCCCTTCGGCAGCATTGTGGATCAGTTGAGAAATCAAATCATTGGGGGCATCGCTACCGTTACTGACGTTATCAAGGCTTTGGGTAGAGGCGAAATTAAATTTGAAGATATAGTAAAGCTCATTCGAGACAACGTTCTTAAAGTTTCTGATGTGGTTGAGCTTATTGTTCAAGACGTTATTGATGATGAGGCCTTCGTTCAGCTTATTAGGAACGGGACAATTGGCGCTGGTGTCATTGTAGAACTTCTTCTAAAAGATGTATTAAGTCTTGAATATTTCAATGAGCTCGTAGCCGATGGAATTATTGACGCTGACCTTTCTCTTGAAGTCCAAGCTGAAATCGCTGCTCGAATCGAAGCTCAGATCCAAGCTGAGATCCAAGCTCTATTCAGCTAGGCTCCAAGCTCTGCTGCAAGGCTAGGCTCCAAGCTCTGCTCTGAGGCTCTGCTGGTCGCAAAGAAGTACAATGGAGCTGGTGATGTGGACGCTGAGTGATCTACGGGCTCCCCTAGACGCTTTTTTCTTTTCTTCTTCAACGTCTAAAATCTAAAATTTTCACGTATCATCAGATGCTCCGGTAATATTTTTTCAAAATTTTATTAACCATATTCATGTTAAAATGCTATCAATTGGAATTAGGAATCTTCCATTACTAATAAAATTTCTTGCAATGAAATTAGTCTAATTATACCGCATTCTTAAATTTTAGCTGCTCCGCATATACGACCGACGGTGAAGTGTTCAAAATCAAATTTGAAAGATGAATTCGGTAGTTATTACTGAGAGCAATTATCAATAATGAGATACCATGCATTAGATTAGTTTAGTTAATCAAAGCCTTCCTAACAGCAACAAACGTGTTCCAAAGAGAGGAAAGCACCATTTAGTAAGGACTAGAAGAAACACAAAACCTATTTGTAAAGTGCATAGAACCAGTAAGTTGAGGAAGAAGTTTATGAAACGAGATATAAGTTGACGCAGATAGAATTAGGTAGTCAAAAACAGAGGAACGGTAACCCGAAGAAAAATGGTCCGTAACAAAACAAAAATTCTATGTGCTCGTCATAGCCGTGTGTCTTTAGGACCTGCCTCCGTGCGGGCAAACGAGGGTTCGAGTCCCGGCGCTGGATGGTGATTTTCCCTGTTGGATATAGGGGAAAAATTCTAAGCACAACACTCCACTCTGCCCAGGTGTCTGAAATGGGTTCCGGTCTTGACCGGGGAAAAGCGTCGTGGCGTTCTGGTGTTAGTTATAACTTATAAGGCTTTTGAAAATCCAATGTACAAGGTGCTATGTATCAGGCTTGAAATTGGAAATAAAGCATCCGTAGATGCCGTTGTTGTTGTTGTCGTTGCAACAAACGAAAGGCCTACCTAACCTTCAACTTATGACCTTACATTTTCCCCTGGGAACGCTAATAATTCATACAGATACAATAATTGTATCGCCCTGAGGGGGTCTTGGTACGTTGGAAAATAAGTATTTGATATTATTAAACCTAATTTAAATTACCATGCGAGCGTACACGTTATAGAAAATTACAAAGTTAAAAAGCAATCAGAAATAACTTTGCCTGAACGTTTCTCCAACCAGTGAACATGGAGAAAAGTTTCATTTTTTACCAATATTGTCATTGTTCAAATAGACGTAAATTAGAACGAAAATATTTTTCTCAAACGTTCCTATATATATAGAAAAACTATAAAATGTAGATAATAGACATCTCATTTATGGAAGAAATAATTGAAACAAAATGAATTATATGCTCTCTTTGATATTTTAGCCGTGGTTTGAAAAGGTTTATAAATACCCGTCTCAATAAAAATGGTGTAGCGTTGACAAATAATACCCCGGAAGGTTATAGTTTCCATTGACATTCACACATAAGCTTCGCGCTTTTTCTGTAGTAAAAGATGTTGTACATAATATTAGATGCATAAATAAACTATTATGCATATACAACGACGAACAAGTTAAAAAGTGAAAGCCGAGACTGTTAAAACCAATATTTCCCGTATACATGAAGGAAAAAGAAAAACAATGTTTTCGAAAAGTTAATATAACATGTTCCACACATCGGGTTTTGAAAAATTCCTAATTTAAAGTTCGTCCAATTAATTTGGTAGAAATATTAAAATTAGTATTCTAATATTTATGCTGGTAATTGAATCAATTGAGAGCAAAACGGTGAAAATGTACTTTGTTAGTTTGTTGTAAACTAAAAAAAACGTGAAAAACTGTTGCATTCTATCGACTTAGGAAGGAGAACATGCTGAGATATTGAAACAGACGCGCTTTGAACTGTATAAGCTTCTCGTCGAATCATGAGCCAGTATGATAGCACGATAATGACCAATGCTGTTGATGTTATCTTTAGGAAAAAAATTACGGTGCTCGTAAAACAAAAAAATTGTTGTTGCGTATTTTGACCTCAAAAATAAGGCGTGGAAAATCGAAGTAAGTTAAATAAGTTAGTTGAAGCCTCCCTAACAGCAACAAAAGCGTTCCACAGAGAGGAAGGATAAAGGCACGATTTAGATTAGAGTTACGGAAACGCAAAATCGATGCAGAATGTTCCCACTCGAAGTCTCACGAGCATAGAAACAGCTAATTAGGAAAATAGGTTATGAAACAAGATGAAAATTGAATGAGAAGGTTAAAGGTTTTGAAAAATAAAACAACAGAGAACAGTTTCAGGGGCTGAGCTGAGGTGAAGCAAAGCGCATTGGGACCAACGGATTTGCCGAACCTTAGATGTCATCTGCTGGTGTAATATAGCGAGTCATGTAAGTTCTAGTTAGAGATTCCAAAAGTTGGCAACGCTCGCGACGGCAACAATCCGTCAGTTCTTCATTGGTTGCAGCCAGATAAACAGTAAATACTGAGCTGCGTGTGTATATATTATCAAGGTGTGGTTAGTACTACTCTTAGCTTTTTCTAAGTACCTACTACTAATTCTATAATTCTATTCAACTCTATCCCATAATTTCAACCTATCTCCGCTCTTCTCTCACTGGCAACAGGATTAGTAAATTGAGCATATTCCTAACTTAGGGAAGTCCAAGAGGTGAGTGCCTATTTGCTTGTATTTTATTATTGATGTGTCAATGATTGCTATTACTGTGTTGTGTCTATTTATATGAATCACCTATACTATCTATGTGTTGTTTAGCCTATATCGTGGTCTAGTGTAGGATTGCCATGTGTGTTGGCATAGGTTATCATATATGGGTTACCTATTATTTCCATCACTACTACTAATATTATATTAGACAATCCTTAATATTGGAGACGAGAATTTTGGTAGAACTACTGGGAGAGACTAGACTAGTGAGGGACCTCAGAATGCATTTTGTGATTTTTGTATTTAAAAAAAAATGTTCATTTCTAAGTTGCCACATGAGATACATGCCAACATATTGGCTTTTAAAAGTTTCTTAATATAGGACATCCTAAAACAAATATTCCATACGAGTACTAATTGACAAACCATCCGAGGTGTACAAGTAGATAAGCCATACGAGGCATAATAATAGACAAACTATACGAGGTGTACTAATAGACAAACTATCAGAGGTGTACAAATAGATAGACCATACGAGGCATATTAACTGACAAAATATACGAGGCGTACTGATAGACAAACCATTCGTGGTGTGCTAATAGTCTAACAAAAGTTCTATACTAGGAGTACTAATTGACAAACCATCTGAGGTGTACAAATAGATAAGCCATACGAGGCATAATAATAGGCAAACTATACGAGGTGTACTAATAGACGATAAGCTGGAATTTTTTTTGTTTGTTTTTCACAGGGTGTGTAAACTGATTATAATTCAACATGCCGATATTAGGTTCAGCGAGAGAGTTCAATCCTTTAGAGGAAGAATTCCATGAGTAAGAAACTAGGCTGAACTGCTTCCTGAGTATCAGCAAAGTGGAAGACAGTAAGTAAGCCCATACATTTCTTGCTCTGGTGGGTCCTAAAATTGTGAGACTGACTAAGAACCTACTGTCCCCTAAAAGACTCTTAGACGCTACCTGTGATGAGATCATGGAAGCGTTAAGACGGCATTTCAAGCAGACACGCAACCAGATCTTTGAGAGGCTTAGGCTCCATAAGCGGAACCAGAAACAAGGGGAAAGCATTGCTGAATTTGTGGCTAGCTTGAAGGCCCTTTCAGATACCTGTAATTTTAAGCAGGAAGTGCTAGAAAAAAAACCTACTAGATAGGTTCATTCTGGGTGTGACCAGTAATGATGTTCAAAATTGTTTGCTGAATGATGTTGGCCTGACATGGCAAAAAGCCGTGGATCTGGCAACTGCCAAAGAAACCCAACTGAGAGAAACAGTGGTGTTGAGACAACCTAACTCTATTTTGAATGTTGGTCAGACTAGTGTATGGCAAATTGCTAACAGGCCTCATGGCAAGACTAAGGCACAAGCTAGCCCCAAATCAGCATGCAGCGGCTGTGGTAATCTGCACTGGCGTAGAGATTGCCCCTATAAAGACAGTGTTTTTCGTGGTTGTGGCCAAAAAGGCCATCTTAAGAAATGTTGTTTCAAATTAAAGAACCAAAAATCTGGTAAAGGCAACAAAAATAATTTTGTGCATGATATGCATGAAAAATGAAGGAGGGAACACCACCCTAATCTTAAGAGAACTAACAATGTAACCAGTGCAGACTACATGGTTGCTAATCAGGGTTGCTATGGGGAGATTTTCTCCATCGCCGAGGGAATAAATCCACCATCAAAATAAAATAGTTGCTAAACAATGTCCCATTGGAAATGGAGCTGGACACAGGTGCTGCCAGGTCTATCCTTTCTAAACCTGCCTACTTGAGGTTGCCCGCCAAGACAAGACCCGAGTTGAGACCTGCTGATGTTAAGCTTAGGACTAATGGTGGTGCTGAACTAGTGGTTTGTGGGGAGATTAGGGCTAACATCCAGCGTGAAGCTAGTGGTAGGGCTCCTCAGCTAACAACTATGTAGTGGTAGTCGGGGGAGGTCCAGCTTTGCTGGGTAGGGACCTGAATGATTCCCTAGGGCTAACTATAGTAGCTAATGGTGTACATAAGCTGATTACTCGCCCTGAAGAGCTAGTAAAAAAATTCCCCTACCTTTTTCAACCAAGCCTAGGTTGCATTAAGGGAAGGAATTTCAAGATCGAGGTTGACCCCTCCGTGCCCCCAAAGTTTTGTAAAGCCAGGAACGTGCCTTACACACCTAGACCTAAGGTGGAGGCAGAACTGGATAGACTGGAGCAGGAAGATATCCTCACCCCTGCACAGTACTCTAGATGGGCAGCGGCTTTTGTTCCCGTGCTCAAGGCTAATCAAAGCATCCGAATTTGTGGCGACTATAAATTTACAGTCAATCGGGCCACTAGGCTTGAGGCTTGAAACCTACCCGATACCCAGGGTGGAAGATTCATTTAGCAGGTTAGCCGGAGGAGTTATATACTCCAAGCTAGAAATGTCTCAGGCGTACGCCCAACTGCCGTTAGATAAAGAATCTAAAGAACTTACCGTGATCAACACCCATAGAGGTCTGTTTGCTTATAATAGGTTGAGCCTTGGCATAGCATCAGCCCTCGGAATCTTTCAGCGTGCCATGGAAGGACTATTGCAGGGTCTCCCAGGAGTGTTTTGTTACCTGGATGATGTACTAGTTAGTGTTACTAATGAGCAAGAGCACTCCAAGCGTCTCCATCGAGTCTTATCTAATGGGGTGCAAGTCAGGAGAAAGCATTCCAGAAGTTTAAACAAGCCTTCCTAGACTCCCAAACTTTAATCCACTTTGATCCGAACCTACCCATAGTGGTAGTGGCTTACAGTAGTGCGTATGGTGCGGGAGCGGTGCTGTGTCACCTTATCGATGGAATTGAACGCCCCGCCTATTTTGCCTCCCGGACTCTAACAGCAACAGAGCGTAACTACTCCCAGACTGAGAAAGAAGCTCTGGCTGTGGTGTTCGCACTCCGAAAATTTCATTGCTACCTGTAGGGACAGGAATTCACGGTAATCACCGACTACAAACCCTTACTAGGACTATTTGATCCGGGTAGGAGCATCCCTCCGAAGGTGGGCTCTACTGCTGCAGTCCTACAAGTTCACCTTGCGTCACCGGTCAGACATGCTGTTGGGCACGGCTGATGCTCTCAGCCGTCTACCCTTGACAACTCCAGAGGAAGCCACGCCCATTCCTGCGGAATGGACGTCCTTAGTAAACTTCCTCGAGTCAGCTCCGGTCACCAGCCCCCACATTCGCGACGGTACCCTAAGGGACCCAGTACTTTTAAAGATATACAAATACTGCCAGGTAGGCTGGCTTTCGACGGCAATTGGTGACCCTGATCTCTCTCCTTATACTAGGAGGAGAGATGAATTGTCCACTCAAATTGACTGTGTGCTCTGGGAGCAAGAATTATTATACCCCAACCTCTCAGATAAGCCATTTTGGATATACTTCACTCTGGCTATGCAGGATCATACAGAATGAAAGAGCTAGCTCACAGCTATGTGTGGTGGCCTCTGCTGGACAAAGATCTCGAAGAAACGACTAAGTCATGCAGCGAGTGCCTGAGCACTCGAGCAGCACCAACGAAAGCTGAACTCCATCCATGGGAATGGCCTGAGAAGCCTTGGCATCGCATACAGATCGACTACGCGGGCCCAATGGATGGAAAATACTATCCAGTGATCGTGGACGCACACTCTAAGTGGGTTGATATTTTTCCCACAACTACTACAACCTTATAATAGTCCTAGTAATCCTACACTAGAGCACAGTATAGGTTAAACAACACCGGCACGGTATCTGGGTTCCACATAGACACAACACAGTAATAGTGCTGACATAAATAGACAAATGCAATGACACCTCACATAAGGTAAATAATTTACTCACCTCTTAGTTACCTTACAACTTAAATTCTCAATTAACAGACATGTGGCCAGCAAGAGTAGAGCGGAGATTGGTGGGAATATATAGAAAAGAGTAGAGTAGAATTAAGTACATTAGTTTAGAAATTAGAGGGTAGATACTTAGCCGTCTGAGATAATCTATATATACGCTTGCAGTCAGCATGAACTGTTTAGCTGGCTACGACCAATCGGAAACTGGCTGATGATCTTGCCGTTTCGAGCGTTGCCAACTTTAGGTCTCTCTAACTAAAACTTACACTACTCGCTATATTACAAACCTCTATCAAAATGAATCTCGTGCCTGAAACACACTTTTGCAGCGTTTGGATTTCCGGTAACAATTGTTTCGGACAACGCAACTTGTTTCACATCGGCTGAATTCCGAGAATTTGTGAAGGCATGGGGTATGCGGCATATTGCGAGCGCACCATACCATCCTTCAACTAATGGACTGGCAGAGCGCATGGTGCAAACTTTCAAGAAGAATATACGAAAGTCAACGGAACCCCTACGCCTAGCACTAGACAGGTTTCTGTTCAACTATCGGCTGACACCCCACACGACAACAGATGTTACGCCTGCTGAACTGATGTTTGGCGGGAAAGTTTGCTCTCGTCTTGATCTACTTTGGCCGTCAGAAGCAATCACGTCTAAAGTTGCCCTACGCCAGGACGCTCAGAAAAGATACGACCCAGGGTCTCGCGCAGTTGACATTCCACCGGAGTCACCTGTGATGATCCGTCAATACACACAAGGTTCCCCTAAATGGACCCTGCTACTACCATTGAGAAAACGGGCCCGGTGTCCTACAAGTGCCAACTGCAGAGGGGAGAGGTCGTTCGTCGACACCAGGACCAAGTTATTACTTGCTCGAACCCCATCCCCGAACCCATGGAACAACCTACTGAGGAAACCGTGTTGATTACACGACCTGCTCGAAATTCATACCCACCACCTCTGTCTAATGAACCTGACCCAGAAACACCTGACTACTCGATTCCCACCAAGGAGGCAAGGATGCGCGAGCCTCGAAGTGCTAGCATCTCACGCAGGTTTAACCGAGCTCGGAAGCCTGCGGTGAGAATGGACCTTTAGGATTGACTAGGTCAAATAAGCAGGTAGGATTACAGGGGGGATTTCTTATTAAGGAAGGAGGAGTGTTATATAGCGAGTAATATAAGTTCTAGTTAGAGAGACCAAATGTTGTCAACGCTTGTGACGGCAACAATCCGTCAGTTCTTCATTGGTTGCAGCCAGCTAAACAGTAAATGTTGAGCTGCGTGTGTCTATATTATCAAAGTATGGTTAGTACTACTCTTAGCTTTTTCTAACTACCTACTACTAATTCTATTCTACTCTATCCCTTAATTTCAACTTACCTCCGCTCTTCTCCCACTGGCCACTGGCCTCAGGATTAGTAAATTGAGCATATTCCTAGCTTAGGGATATGCAAGAGGTGAGTGCCTATTTGCTTATATTTTATTATTGATGTGTCAATGATTGCTATTACTGTGTTTTGTTTATCTATGTGAATCACCAAAACCATCTATGTGTTGTTTAGCGTATACTGTGGTTTAGTGTAGGATTGTTACGTGTGTTGGTATAAGTTTTCATAAATGGGTTACCTATTATTTCCATCACTACTACTAATATTATATTAGACAATCTTTAATAGCTGGTAAAATGCGGGCTCCTCAAGGAGGCCTACTGTTATCGTTCCAGGACACCCGGCCAGGCTAGGTGTTAATCCAAGTTTTTCTGTCGGAGAACTTTCTGCAGCTGGCGGAGCCGAACGCACTGCTGGTCTAAAGGCCTGTTGGCACGATCATTGAGTGCGCGTGTGAGCAGGGAAGAGAGGCATTGAGGTTTGCAGGTGCTGGACCAGTGCGCACTGGGAAGCCGACCCGTTGGGTACTTTTCCTCCAACATGCAAAGTAGCGTGCAGTCAGCCAATCTTGTGGTTGAGTTTTCCAGGAGCACGCCCTCACTCACAGTTTCACGGAAGCACATACCGAGTGGAAGATCACCAAAAACCGTAACTGCCTTGGCGAAGGTGTAAGAATTATACCATAGGTAACGTCCGGAAAGTGAGAGTTCGAGCCTTCCATTGAGCCCCACTGTGTGTGTTTTCGTACACAAAAGTACTGACAAGATCTACGTCAGCTAAATTTTGTATCAGAAGAGATCTCACGTATAACGAGCCATTTTAATCTTTTCATATATATCGTGCCTGAAAAACGTGTTAGAATACTTGAACTTGAAATCGAGGGCCGACAGCGTCGGGGCCTTTGTAACCGCCTACAATTCCCTCCTCAATACTCGTCCAAAATAGTTCAGCGCCTGTGTACCAGACTTATCCACTAAACTACTCAGGATCCATCAATCCTTGTCACAACTGCCATTAGATGGCTTCACTGAGATAACCAGTGCGTCAAGACACCATCCCCAGGCATGGTGGGTTATTACCAAGGAGGTTTAATAAACATGGAGCCGGCATCAGCGCTCTAAAGTGAAGCCAATTTTTGGTAGCCTTAGGGTATACGGCCCCACACACGGAGACGGGGGCTCAGTGCACTTAAATTTTTTTTTTCGTATTTCGAATATTCCTTTATGAAGGAATTTGGAGTCGCTTTTAACTTTGCCTTCGACGCATCATGTTAATCACACAAGGGGTATTGTGGATACAGATAGGTACTTATGCCAAGTTCCGAAAAAAATTTGAAGTCTTTCGCAATAGTAATTTAATAAAAAAATTGTCCGCGATTGGATTTGAACTGCGTTTATTTTGTTTACATTAAAAAATTTCAATGTTCTTAAATGTTCTTGAAAAATGTTCTTTATTAACTTAAAACACGAAGAAAAAATCAGGTATGTAGAGCGTAAGTAATTTGTCACAATTCCAGCCATTGCTCTAACGCTGAGGTCCCTTGCGGACTTAATAAGGCACAAAAAGCCTTCCGCAATGAAGGGCATAGGCTGTGCTCCTTCTAATCAGTCTAAAATTAATAACGCTGATAATTTTACGACTAAGCGGAGCAATGGCGGGGGTGCCTCACTTCTACGGCGACAAATGTAAATTTAAATACTAAAACGTTCGTCTGAACTTCTTGTTCGAGTCCTAAGCCAGCGCGACGGATTCGAGCAAGCCAAGGAGCGTGGCGCCATAACGCTGCCACGTAAGATTGAAATCGGCCGTGATCGCGAGCGCACCTTCTTCTCGTGTGCTGCGCGTGACTCGGCATTCTGCCCTCGCTACAAAGGACTTTTGGGTCCTGGACAGCCGGCTACAGTGAAGAGTGTTCGCCTGAACATTGTTTTCGAAGATCTTCAGGTGAGACTCCCGCTAATGACGCTCCGCTTATGTTTAATTATCTTAAATTTCAGCGTTACCAGGCCCCCTATGGGTGCCCGGTAAATTTGTGTGCCGTAGGGCCCGTTACTACGGGAAGTTGAGTCCACTTGTTAAGGTGGCTGCACACAAATTATTCATTTCTTTACATAACTGGATGTAAGTTGCTAAGTAAATGTTTCTATGTAAGTGTTGTTTTTCTTTATCATTCAGCGAGGACGCAATTGAAATATATGCCTTAGAAAAAACGTGTAGCACAAAGTAGCGCAAGTCTGCCATTTAACAGCGCGGTCTTCAGTCGCTGATGATGGAGGTGGTGCTGCCCCTCCACTGCAACACCACCTCCACACTGGGGCCCAATGCCGGGTGGGCGGAGCTTGGGTCGGCAAAAGTGGCTTCACTCGCTTGACTGGCAAAAGATAGCGATGCCGTCTCCATTCCATTAAACCTCCTTGGTTATTACAGCTCACTTTACATGACTGGCTCATACCAGTCACTGTCTTTTACTCCAGGCACGTATCAGAAAAACTTTCATAGCTTCAATGATACTCAAATGACACTCCTGATCCAATCCAACAATACAGCTCATACCACTCATTCTCTCCATACTGCTCAAACACCACATTCATGAAGCTCTCTCTTTCTTGCTCATACTTCATTCCAGCACAAAATGTTCAATTGTTTCCTCCACTCCACTATTACACTTCTGACATAATCTATTATTATTCTCATTCCACCTCCATGTACGTCTGTTCACGCTCAACGACACACATTTTATGTTTGATGGTTGGTTAGACTTTTAGCGTTGATACCAATTTCCAAACATAAGATCTCGAGAAGGTTTTCGATTACGTGACAGAGGACAATGACAACACAGTAGGAAACTCAGCTTTGTCTGGTTTATTTGAAGGAGCCGGGAGGACCGCCGAGACTTGTTTACTGAAGAACTTGGCTGAAGATGGTTCGCAGTCCGTGAAGGCAAACGGCTCCGGCAAGTTGACGAGGGCGAAGGTGTATGTTGTGTGTAAGGTATTCAGTACTATGAGTGGAGCAATTTAAAACAGGCATGAGAAATCAGTGCTAGTTCAGGTGTTGGCTCAAGCCTGCGGGATTTGAGCAGGTGAGTGATATCAATTTGTGCCGTGATTGATGTCGATAATAGATCTTGATTGGTTATAAATTAAAGATCATGGCACACTGAATTTCACGGATGCGGGCTAATTAACGTGTGTCCTTGGTTGGAGGCAGTTTACAATTAGGCCAGTAATTAGATAGTATACAAGGCTAAAGGCCCAGGGATGGATGTTTGTGGTGTTGGTGACGTCGGAGAATCTGGAAATATTCGAGGACGCTGAATGACAAATATTCCGGAAGGACACACCAAGAAAAAACCCACAAACTGCGTTTCCCTAGCAGCGGTAAATTCCCATCACGGAGAAACCCTGAGTTCTTCCTACAGATTTATCATTGGGATTTTTATTTCTCTTTTTAAGCGCAAAGGTAGAATAAGGACAGATTAAGCATGCTACCAATAAATATCCTTCTCTATGCTCTCGATTTCAATATAAGCCGGACACGAACACGAAATTAATTGTGTCAAAAATCGTAAATGGTTAGACATATTATTAGAAACTCATGCGATTTCTGTACGCGATCGGGCGTAATAATTTTATCCAACGATCATCAATATGCTCTCCGTGGTACAGTGGTTAAGGGATCGGGATCGTATGTTGGAGTCGCAGGTTCGTATCTCGGCGCTGGCGCGGAGATTTTCCCCGTTGGGTATAAGGGAAAGCTCAAGCACAATACCCCACTCGACCCAGGTGTCGGAAATGGGTACCGGCTTTACGGGGGAACCGTCATGGTGTCCTATATATAGGGTTAGTTATAAGACATTTGAAAAACCAATGCTAAGATCGTATGTATCAGGCTTGATTTGAAATAAAGCATCCCATAGATGCCGATGTTAACTGTGGTGGTTTCGTCTAGCTGTACGCGCTCACCACCACACAAGCACAAAAGCGCCACCCCACTGCCTCGAAGCGCTCTCACTGAACGACCAATCAGCGCTCGAGGCTGGCGCTGGGGTGCCGGACCGAGCCTCTACAAGCCGCGCGCACCGAGCATCCAGGCGACACCTCTGAACACTCACGTACGTTTAGCTGATTCTCAATTGCTTCATAAGCGCCACCCCGAGTCCTCTAACCAGAGGGCTAGCTCGCTTTAGTGAGGCCGCTATCAGCCCTATATAACGAGCTGCGCGCTAAGCGCAGTTCAGTTGTCACTCCGGCAACCATACCGAGTGGATGTCATCTCTCTGTGGTGCGAACGCTCTGCTTGGAGAAGTGCTTGGTCCCCTTGGATATTATCGCAAGCATTTTTGACTCCTTTAAGGAGATACTTTAGCAATCCGGAAGTTAGAGGTAATAGTTCGTATTTATTTTAAATAGGGGGTAAGTGCCAATAACTTTTTCTTGTTCTATCTTTACTTTGTTTTCATTTCTTTTTGCTTTTTTGGTGTTCTCGGTTGGTTATCTATTAAGAGCAAGGTTTTCACTTCTATGCCCCCCCTGACAGGGGGAGGGGGGCGGCGGGTGGTCGTGGCGCGCATGGAAGCCGCCCGCCCCGTGCCCCTCTCATTCCAACTCCGACAACTCCATCCGTACGTCCAAGGACATCCTCTGAGTCGAGTAGGTCTGTTCAGGCTTCTGCGCCTCAGACCACTTTCCAACCTCCGGATCCGGCACCAGTCAGTTCCAGTTCCAACTTCCGTCCTGCCAAAACTCAAACATATCGAATTCAACTCAAAACCATCGATAGTACCAAACCTACAGACAGAGGAAAAGTTTTTGAAACTACATTCAAAGAGTTAAATGCCCCTCTGATCCGACTCACCCCAACAAAGAATGGCTACTACGCAGTTACCGACGACATAAACTCAATAGACAAACTAACATCTACCAAAGCAACTCAAGCATTCCAAAAGATCAACCTGACTCCGGCTATCCCCCCAGATTTGAGAGCGAAAAGAACGGTATTCGTACGACAAATAGATTCAGATATTGGAACCAGACCCACAGATGAAATAAAGGAAGAAATTGAAAACCAAAACAGTTGGATTAAGGTGACAGATATTATCAAAATCAAAAACTACACGCACCTAATCAAAATAGTGACAACTGACACCCTTACAGCACAACGAATACTACGAGACGGCTTCTACATGTTTCATACCAAGATAACCCCATACCAATGTGAACAGGAACAATACACTCATATTCTCATCTGCTACAAATGCTACAAGTTCGAGGATCACACGACTAACCAATGCACGCAGACGACAATCATCTGTTCAGAATGTTCAGCGCAAGATCATACCTTCCAAAATTGTCAGAACACCTTAAAGCAGTGCATAAATTGCCAAGGACCTCACAGAACATTAGCAGCGGGATGCCCCTACAGGAAAAATATCATCAAACAAAAACGAGAGGATGAACATTCAAAACAACAACAGCAAAACCAAAGTACATACGCAGAAATTGCCAAACAAGCCATACAGCAGACAAACCCACCGCAACATTCACTAACACTAACCAATAGAACACACATCAAACTAACGGCCCTCATTCTAGAAGCCCACATCGCAGCCCTTGATAGAACCAAAAAATTCGGAGAAATACTATCCAAATCACTTAAAGAAAATTTTGACATTGACACCACATTTCCAGATAGAGACTCAACAGCTATTTTCAACTTTTATTACGATAACGTAGACAAAGAAGCTTCAGAACCAACACAAACAATTACTCGCGAACAGCCAACACTTGAAACCTCTATGGATACCCAAGCAGAAGATGCAGACCCCGACAATGATCAAAGGCAAAAGAGAAGGATAAGCGACGAAGCAGAAAACTCAACAATATTGATAGACAACAAACATAGTGTCCCAATAAAACTATACCGCAACCTACAAGATACATCTCCAATTCCTGAAAACCCTGACACAGAATGGTATATGGGAGAGCTAAGCAAGGAAAACAATAGAGGACTTAAATTCGCAGTAGAAGAAATTAAATCAGGAACCCTACTAGAATATATATTCTCAAACCGTGTAAAATTTACAAGAACAAAAATCAACATAATACCACCCGAACAATTCCTGGCGCTCCCAAGGCACCAATCACTACACACAGCACCAAAAAAACCTAAAAAAGTTACTTCCAATAAATGAACATTAGCAAACTAACTGTATTACAACACAATGTACAATCTTGGAGCTCCAATAAAATATCTCTATCCAACATTTATAATAACATAAATCCGGACATTATACTCATCAATGCACACAATCTGAGAGGGGATAACCACCTGAAAATATTTAATTATAACACCTTTTATGCGAACAAACAAGATGAACCTCATGCAGGAGCTGCAATAGCAATTAAGAAAAATACATCATATAAACTACATGATAACTTCAACTCGGACATGCTGGCAATTACAATAGATACAATGCAGGGACCAATTACTATCGGCACAACATATACCCCCCCACGAACAGAATACCTCCACTTCGCTGACTTCCACACACTATTCAATAGAGCAAACCCAGTTTATTTCATTGGAGACATAAATGCAGCGCATAGAACAATAGGACACACATATAACAATAATAGAGGCAAACATTTAAACTATTTAATTGAACGAAACAAATGCATACATATTGGGCCATATTTTCCAACACTGATAACTCATAGAAGCTGCACATCACCAGATATTGCTCTTCAAAACCCACAAGCCTTTCATAACATCTACCTTCAGCCTGGCCCATTAACTCCATCCGACCACATCCCAATAATAGCTACAATTACAGCTAATCCCATCCAAATCCCAATCAAGCCAAGATACCAATATCACAAAGCAGACTGGATAAAATTCAAACAGTACTTAACAGGCTTAACTCCCAATCTGCAAGAAGAACCTACGCTAGAAGAACTGGACGAACACCTGGATAATTGGACCACTTACATTCAAGAAGCCACAAAAAGTGCCATCCCAACTATTACTCATAGAATAATACCCGGAATTAAACCCACACATGAAACCTTAACCCTACAAGCAAGACACCAACATATATTGGATTATATCAGTAACAATGGACCCTCTAGAGAATTGTATAAAGTAATTAATGACCTGAGGAAGGAAATGCAAACCATTTATAAAAGGCAATATAACCAAACATGGAACACATTAATTCAGGAAATAAACGTGCAAAGCGACCCAAAAGCATTCTGGACTTCCATAAAAAGAATGACAGGATACAATAACAAACAGAAAATTCCGTACCTAGAGCATAATGGACAAGAACTGCACACACCCGAAGAAAAAGAACAAATCTTCAGACAACACTGGAGCAGCATATTTTCAGAACAAGAAGACGATGATTTCGATACAGACCACATAAACGAAATAAAAGAATACATGAACAACGTTGCACACGAAACTACACCATTTCATACAGGTAATATTAATAGACTGGACCCTCTTCAATTCCCGCCAATCACACTCGACGAACTTAGTCAAACCTTAAGATCATTCAAACAGAAAGCACCCGGTCCCACAGGTATCACCACTCTACAATTAAAGAACCTACCAAAAAATATGTTTACGTACCTCCTATATATATTCAACAATTCTATATCCGCAGGTTATTTTCCAGATAAGCTCAAACACGCCATCATGATATTTCTTCCGAAACCCCTCACATCCCAAAAACAAGTACAAAACTACCGACCAATATCGTTACTAGACATACAAGGTAAACTTTTGGACAAAATTCTCAACAATAGATTAACCGACCACCTCATCATTAACAACTTATACAATAGCAGACAACATGGATTTAGGAGGAATAGAGGAACACAGACCGCACTAGCCACATTCAATGAAACAATTTCCATCAACCTGGCTAACAAGCATACAATAGACATAGTACTGCGAGACGTTACTAAAGCATTCGATAAAGTTTGGCACATTGGACTAATTTTCAAACTTTTGCAATCCGGCATCCACAACCTTTTTCTACGCACTCTTACAGACTATCTAACAGACCGAACCGCAACAATCAGGATAGGTAATTTCATTGGCCCCCCTTTCATACTACAAACCGGAGTCCCACAAGGAGCATGCCTTTCACCCACATTATATAGCTATTACACACATGACATCCCCCATCCGATACCCAACTCTGACTACATATGTTTTGCTGATGATATTACACAAATTACTGCAGGTAAATATAAACCAAACTACGCAGCCCAGCAAACCCAACACGCAATACAGCAAATCAACCATTACGAGAAACAGTGGAAAATTTCAACAAATGTTAAAAAATTCAAAATCATTCCAATCAGCAGGCGGACAACCTCAGATATTTTTATAGACGATCAATATTTTCCATATTCCAACAGTGGAAAAGTACTGGGCCTGAACTTCACAACACATGGTTTTTCATCGCAGGTTTCGATAAGACAAGCAATAGGGCACGGTAATCTTAGCAAATTATACCGTTTCATGCATCTATCCCAAGAAATTAAAAGGAAACTGTATTTGACCTGTGTCAGATCAGCATTGATCTATCCAGTTATCCCGCTACACACTATGTCCCCAACCGCCATCTCCAAATTACAGAGAGTACAAAACCGAGCATTAAGATTTATTACCAACACCAACCGTTTAGACCGAAAAACATCCAGATCACTCCATAATCAAGTCAACTTACCTCCCATCAATAGTTTACTTCACAACCATGCCCGAAGAATTTGGAACAATTTGCAATCTGATGATCCCGACCTTTATCAACAGCTATCATTCTCCCCAGACAGCGAAAATAGTCAACACGTCAGATTCAAAAGCTCCAAACTTTCTGCACTTGGCCCCCCTCCAGAACCAAAGTACACATAAAATAGTCCGGCATTCATATGGGGAAGACCGAAAAACAATACTTACTTATTTACTTTGTTTTTACATTGGGGTTTTGACGAGCGGACGGATCGGTCTTCCCCCCCGGGTGGGAAGTCAAAACCCCAAACCACTACACCAACCCCAACACCAATTCAGATCTACACAATAGAACAACAGCGTTATTACCCATACTCACCAACAACTTCTAACAAATTATTCACACTGCGTTTCACATCATTCTCCACTTGCACCGCTCGCCCAATATCCAATCTGATTCTCAGTCACAACCATCAGAACATGGATATGAACTCTATAATTCAGCAGTAACTAGAATATATCCTATGTGCTATATCCTTCCTTGTTTATAGTGTATATACCTGTAAAAAAAAAAATTAATATATATATATATATATATGTAATTATGTGTATATATATAAGTACACATATGTATTTACATGTTATATGTGGATATGTGTTGGTGTATGTATGTCTATTTGTGAACTAATGTGAAAGAAAAAAAATATATATATATACATATATATATATATGGGCTTGTGTTAAGGTTTCATGTGCAGAATGTGTTGTGTGCATGTGTGTACTTGAAAAGAGAGAAAAAAAAATATATATATATATATATAAATATATATATAATTCATTGTTCATGTATATTGATGTATATACGGACTTATGAATCTGATATCAATCATATTGGGTATGGATTAGACACTTGAATTATTTAATGTACATACTGCTGTAAGTAGTTCCTTGTAAATAGCCTCGAATCCTAATTAACATTGATATTAGGAGCAGCCTATTTAAACTGTAAATAATTGTACAAAGTAACTTCCATTTGGTAACTTGGGAGACTATGTATATAGATGTACATACAAAGCCCTGACGGGTTTCGTCCAAAAAACCCTGAATACTCAAGCAAAAGTAACTAGAAGGGAACACCAAATAATGCGTTTTCGCCTATTTTCTCTCCTACTATCCTTTTCCTTTTCCTCTTCTCATTTTCTTCAGGCACGCCCTGTGTCAAACTCTTCCCTTTTCCTCTCTTTCCTAATGGCACCGCCCCCCCCCCCCAGTTCAGTTCGCACAGCTCATTCAGTACACTCGCAGGAACCCTGATATTCACACAAGTCTTCTTCCAGCGAGCCTCCTCGCAGCAGCGGCTCACACAAGACTTCTCCCCGCGACTCTCCGCGCAGCGACTCCGAAATTCACTTGTCTCGGCTGCTGAGCATGCAGTAACCTCTCGGCCTCCATCGCCACCTCGACGGCGCGCCGCTACGCCACGGCACGCACGACGCGACTTACCGACAACCGTCGGTCCTCCAAGTCGTCCTTGTGTACTATACTACCGCCTGTAATCATTTACCTCGTGTGCCATACTGTCGGCGATCTTTTCAATAATACGGCCTATATTCCAGTTGTGTATTCCTTATCCTGTCGGGTTCGTTTGCACCTCAGGCACTCACTTCGGGCATAGATACCACAAAGTCTAAAGATATTTACATAGTCTGCCCGGAGTGTAAAGCAGCCAGAGGGAGAACACTACATAACCTTTAACCAAACCTAACCTAACCATATGAATTCCGGTAATTTCATAATATGCCCGTGTGACGCTACAGCCAATGTTTCTGGCACCAAAAGTCAACTATTTACGAAACCTCCCAGGCAGCACTACCTGTCACTGTGCGGACTATAAAAGGTAATATTGAACCTGCACAAGTATACTGAGTATAAAATGTAATACTGAACACTGCACAAGAATACTGAGTTTAAATTGTAATACTGAACATAAAATGGAAACGTAGAACATGCTAATCACGGCTGCCATTAACTAAAAAACAGCTCAGAACTGCTAGCAATACGTACGAAATATATCTAAAAAAACTATTACTGAGCACCTTGAAATACTAGCAGCACTGGTAAAAATACACTTAAGAGCTACTATGAAGCACGTAATACTTTTAAGTAAGATCTAACTGAACTAAAACACTTTATTTCCACTTACGCGACGAGTTCTGCACCACACGAGATCACAATGCGAAATGACGCTAAAGAAATGGCGTGCGTTGGGATGTTGCCACACGCCGAGCTAAAACTCGAGCGACTGTTGATATTATTCTCTTTTTTTGATTGACACAAAAACATTTAAGATTAATAATTATAAGTAGAAACTTAATAATAACTATTCAAAGTAAGATAGTTAATGCCAATAATTATGTTATTTAAATGTTAATGATAAATTTAATGAAATGAGGCATTTTTGTAGCGACTGCTACACATACCTCACAGCAAACAAGAGTTGATTTCCAAAACTACCATCATAGAACATCTCAAACTTTGGTATTTCCTTTTGCATTTACCAGTTTAGTGTAGGCTTTCGCGTCTTTCTAAGCTTCCACTTATTCAATCCATACTCTTTTGTTCGCCTCTCAATCTCATTTTTCCACCTCATGCAGTCCCACTCAGGCCCTACACCTCCAACATTTATTAAACTTCAGTCATCCACTGGACTCCCAATTCTATGGTATTTACCAAGCCTTTTCCTCTTTTTTAGTAGAGGGTGGCTAGCATCATTGACGTGATACTTTACAGGGAATGTACATGACAGGGGTTCCCCAGGCCCCTAGTAACGCCCGAGCTGGACTCCCAATTGTAACATGACTAATCTTTTGCATACCTAGTTTCCTAGCATGCCCCCAACATGCTTTCTCCCAATAGCTTACACCCAGATTCCGTTCAAAAATTCGCTTTGCCCAACTGTTATTCTGCCTTCGTTCAATCCTACCCATGGTCCATGTGAGAGTCACTGCGTGCCAGCTTTTGAAGAATTCATCCGGATTCCCGAAAAAGACAAAGTTAAGTTGGACAGTGCACGATAAGTGCGTGCAGTGTTGCCAATTTAGCTCTTTTGGAGCCAGACCTGGCATCTTTTAATCGTGTTTAGCTCCTGCTTCATCATCTGGCATCTGGCACCAAATCTGGTTCCAAGTTTTTCCATAATATAGAGTAATTTCATAATGGTAATATTAAGTACAAATTCACATGTTTGAATAACTTCATAAGGTTCCGTTGAATGTTCGCTTGAATACATGTAGTGCCGGCCAGGTTTGGATGAGTCGACACGCGTTACAACGGTGTTTTATCGGTTTAACGAATGTCTGTCGGTGTTCTGCAGTTTTACCGCCAGTGTCGTCCTGAAGAGTTGTTCCTTCGTTGGTGTTCGTTCGTGTTGCCGAGAAATCAGTTAGGCTGGTGTTGGGTGTATAATGTTAATTCAATTCTTCTTGAACTAATACAAAACAACCCTTCACAATGAGTCAAATCGGGAAGAAAAGTTATTACCAAATGATTAGAGAAGTATGGTTGCAAAAGAAACAATTTGACAAGTGGTAACGGGAGGTACCAGGAGATAGTACCATACGCTTACTTTTTATATTGTGGATGTGAAACAGTTGAAAAATAAAGTTTACTAACAAAATATGCTGAAACGGAACGCGTTACATTCGTACCTTCTGAAAGTGACCGCTTAAGGGGCTTTCACACGATCAGTTTTTTCGTCAGTTAACACTGACACTCACGGTCCGCAACACCATATTTGGGCATGCGTGCTCTCTTTTGCTCTCTACTCGGCACTCGCCACTGTCGGGTTTGACTGCTGCTTTGCTTCTATTTGCGTGTCAGTTTTCGCCCACCCGGCGTCTAGTAAGGATGGCTGCGATCGCTCTCCCGTGTTAAATGGTCTCAACCTGGTCTAAATCATTAATTAGCTATTTTCGTCAACAGCCTGCTTTGTGGAAAGTGCAAAGCAACGAATACAAGAGCAGAGATATAAGAAGCAAGTAGCTCAAATATGTTATTGAAGCAATGAACCAACACAGTATTAGTTTACGTGAGAATGGGTTTAAGGAAAATATTATTAGGCTTCAAAAACAGTTTAGGAAGGTATTTAGAGCATTTGCTTCCAACAAAATCTATTATTTAGCAGAGGATAGCACCTGGATTCAAAGGTGCGGGAACAATAGTTCATTTTTTACAAGAATATCATAACGCATTCGTCCTGTTGTAGTGACAGCGGCTCAGCGCCATTGACGGTCAATGTGAAGTTTAATGCAATCACGGAAAATAAGAATTCCGATCTTAGGAATCACTATAGGAACCCATTTAAGAACGTTTAACATGAATGACATTCTGCTCGCTGATGCGTTATTTTCGAATAATTGAACTTTGAAGTTGGCCTTGGCGCCAAAGGAAGCGAGCGCGTGAAACGGAATTTAATTAATAACGGAAGCCATTACCAACCTAAAGAGGTTGGGTCGTGAGGGGGAGGCACAGTTCTTCTAGTGAAAATTATAAATAAAGCTTCTAACCCACCCATTAGGGTGACGACCGCAATCTTGTTGACATCGGGTCCAAGATGGCGGCGCCCATGGTGGTCGCCATGTTAGACCCGATGTAAACAAGATTGCGGTCGTCACCCTAATGGGTGGTTTAGAAGCTTTATTTATACTTTTCACTAAAACTACTGTGGCTACCCCTCACGACCCAACCTCTTTACGTTTGTAATAGGGGTTTAGCTTCCGTTTTTAATTAAATTACGCTCGCTTCCTTGGGCGCGACGGCCAACTTCAAAGTTCAATAATTCGAAAATAACGCATCAGCGAGCAGAATGTCGTTCATGAAAAACGTTCTTAAATGGGTTCCTTTAGTGATTGTTTGGAATATAATTATCAATTTCCGTGATTGCATTAAACTTCACATTGACCCCATTGACAAAGGATTTCCAATCGTATTTAATATTCACTCAGGAAATACTGCAAAGGCATATTATTTTTGTTTCTTAGAATGAAAAAATTAAATATTTAACCGAAGTGCGATTTCAACACTTAGTCCGGCATTTTCAAATAAAATAAAAAACTTTTTCCATGAATTCTCCTCAACATTTAATTTCAGCATGCAAATGTTTCCTGAAATGATTCTAAGCGTTTATTAGTTTATCCGTAACGCTGTCACATTCAAATGGATTATTAAACTATTTTTAAACAATTTAAACAATTTAATTACCACAGGAGATACAGAGGTAGAATGTTTCTTAAGTCTAGTACAATGGACAAGTTTGAATATAGCTATTTGTGGGCCCGAATAAGTTCAGCGACTTCTAAGGCATCCTACCATCAACATTATTCTAAGGTGTACATTAATGTTTAACCTAAATCACTTAACCTAGTTTCACATTAGACTGATCAGTGAGATAATTCAATCGATATCAGATATTTCATTTTACAATATAGGTTATGTGGACTATATTTAACAGTACATTCGATAAAAGATTTAACAGCAGACTGAAGGCGAATTACATATTACCCATGGCAAATTTCATTATTGAAAACAGTCATGTTGGAGACAAGATTTGACTTGGTGATCTTACATGACTAATATTCTGATAGGAAGTGAGTCTCGAGATTTCTTTTGAATAACTTGTAAGAATTACTATCACGGATCTCCGCAGGTATTGAGTTCCAAGTTTTAGTTCCAACGAAGAGGATACTGTGTTGCGACCGGGCCTTTGAATAATAAGGAAGCATGAATTTACTTCTATTTCGGGTTAAATGGTCGTGATGACCAGTTTGCGCACTTAATAATAGTTTCAGGCTATTGTCGCCATCATTTCTTAATGTTTTGTAAATGAAATTACAAATGGAGATTTTATAGAGATCTGGAAGTTTAAGTATTTGTAAATTTTTGAATGAATCATTTGTGTGAGCATTATATTCTAGATTCTTTACCGCTCTGATTGCTCATTTTTGCAGAGTAAAAATTATATTGGTTTTATTTTTATCAGTTCCGTGCCATGCTTCTATTCCGTACTGCAAGTATGGTGAAATGAGCGTTCGGTAGAGCATTCGTAAAGCTGTTTCAGGCAGGTAATTTTTAACTTTATTCAGGATTCCGATGGATTTCGATAATTTAGAACTAATATTAGCGATGTGCTCTTTAAAGGTCAGATTTTTATCTATTATGATGCCCAGAAACTTGCATGAGTTGGTTTCTTCGATTTCACCTTCGCCAATTTTTATGTGTGGGAGAGATATGCTTTTCTTGTATGAGAATGTAATATACTTTGTTTTTTCGATGTTGAGGCTTATTTTATTAGCATTAAGCCATAATGAAACCTCATGGAGTTCGTTATTTATGCTCTCCGCAATCATAGCGGGATTTTGGCTCGGAAGGACCGTAGAAAGCGTGCTGTCATCGGCAAAAAGTATGAATTTGAAAAATGATGTTGATTTGATAATATCATTTATAAATATCAGAAATAGGAGAGGCCCTAGGACAGACCCTTGTGGAACTCCATGGCTAATTGTCTGTGGGTCCGATTTTGCGTCGTCAACGACAACGTATTGCTTCCGATTTGTTAGGTATGATTTGAACCAATCATGGGCAATTCCTCGAATGCCATAACAGTGTAGTTTCGAGAGTAATATCTTATGGTCCACACAGTCGAATGCTTTTCGAAAGTCAAGAAAAACGGAGAAAACAAGCTTTCCTTCATCTATATTAGAGTAAAGGTACTGTAAATAATTTAATACAGCTTGTGTCGTTGATTTCTTAGAACGAAAACCGAATTGTCCGTCATAGAGAAAAGATTTTTGTTCAAAATACGAATACACTTTTTTATACACAATTTTTTCAAATATTTTGCTCATAATTGGTAAAACAGAGATAGGTCTATAATTATTAACGCAGTTTTTATCACCATTTTTAAAAATAGGGGTGACTCTGGCAGTTTTGAGAGAGTTGGGGAAGATACCTTGAGAAAGCGAATGGTTGATAATATCAGATATGCACGGTGCTATTATATCAGCAATAGCCTTAAGAACTTTAGCTGAAAATGTATTTAATCCATTTGATTTATTTTTCAAGTTGTTTATGCATGTAATTACATCGGAGGGGTTAGTTGGCGGGAAAAAGAAAGAGTTGTGTTCACGGACATGGTCCATGTATTGCAAGTGGTCTGTAGGTTCACTAACGACACTATCGGCTATATTTTTTCCTATATTTATAAAAAAGTTGTTGAACACTGTTGCAATATCTTGTTTATCATGATATTTTACATTTTCGTGAACGATGGATTCAATCGTTTTTTTAGCGTTATTATTCGGTCTATAGCATGAATTAAGCAGGCGCCAAGTTTTTTTAATATCAGTTTTGTAGTCAGTGAATTTGCGCGTAAAGTAGTTTTGTTTCGATGTTCGTATTTGATTTGTCACATGATTCCTGAATCTGTTATACGTTAATCTAGAGATTCGTCCTTCGTATAGTAAGGCTAAGTATGCTTGACGTTTCTTTATATTGATCACGATATCTTCAGTAATCCAAGGTTTTTTTCTATTTTTCGGCGTAATTGTGCGGGTGATTATTGGACAACATTGGTTATATGCGGTCGTTATAGTTTCAGTTAGATTTAGTATTGCTTGGTCAATGTTAATCGCATTATTGTCTAGTTCATAGATGTCCAATGATGGCATTAATTCTTCTAGAACAGTTCGCATTGTCCCCAAGTTATATTCGTTTATACAACGATATGAAAAAGTCTCAGCATGTGGGCTGTTGCAGGGACTATAGACATTCTTCTTGATGAGAAAAACCGGAAAATGGTCAGATAAGTCAGAAATTATTATTCCTGTAAGAAAATCAGTCGGATCTAACATAAAAATATTATCGAGCAACGTGGCAGATTCGGATGTAATACGCGTAGGTTTCGTGATGATTGGAAGGAAGGAGTTAGACTGAAAAACATTTATGAAGTTTGAGATTTGTTCACAGCTTTCATATTGAAGAAGATCGTAGTTGAAATCCCCGCAAATTATTATGTCATTGTATAGAGATTTGTTAAACTGAGATATTATGCTTTGAAGCTCGTTCAGGAAAGAAATGTTGCAAGCTGTTGGGGGCCTATATACAGTCCCAAGTACAATCCGTTTACCATTTTTCGTTAGTTCTATAAATAGAGTCTCAATATTTTCACGATTCATAGTCGCACTTATAATGTTTTTCGATGATATGTGTTTAGATATGTACGTACTGATGCCACCACCACGTTTGTTGCTACGGAGTGAATGATGGCTATTATAGTTCTGAATTTGAATTAGGTCTTTAGTTGAGTCATCTAGCCAACTTTCGATGAAACTGAGAACATCAAAATTGCTGTTTAGCTCAGTGATAGTACAAGATATTTCATCTATTTTCGGATAAATGGACCTACAGTTCCAACATAATACTGAGAGATCGTTACAGGTTTTTCTCATCGATTCATTGAATTCTTTAATATTAAGGTATTTACAATTCCCAGTTTCATTTAGGTTTGGATACAGTCTATTCAAATGATTGAGATCTGGATCAATATCATCGAAAATATCAACATGGTCAGTCATAAAGATTAAGAAACAGTAGGTAAAATGTGACGTAAAAAATAAAGAAGATGATACAGACTACCAGGTCAAGTTAAAAGTAAAGACATTCCTACTTATAGTAAAATTTAAGAAATAGAGAGAAACTAAAACACACAGAGATTATTAGTCTAAAATTATTTAAAATCTAGAATGATTTCATAAGGAGATGGCTAACTCAGTCCATGAGTGGGAGCATTAGAGATCATAAATTGCGAATAGTGTAGTTACAAGGCTGTCATACCAGTGGTATCTGCATATAACACATACGATATAGCAAAGAACGAAGTGGATTAGAATCGAAGTGACAGCGAAGTTATTTAATTAATATAAAGATCTTGAGTATCTAGATTATTTTCAGATTTTGAGACAGGTGGTAACATAATATTAAAATCAGAGTAGAAAATCCGGCATGAGCCTTCTATGAATAATGAGAAAAAGTAGATAAAAAAACAATTTAGTGCGCAGTAAAACAAAGTTCCAAATTCTGCGTGGTTGCTTTGAAGAGCCAAATGCGATTCCATCAGAAAACAAAATAAATCATGTGGACAGAGATCAAAATGCTATTAAATTCAGTACATAAGTCTCTAATTACGAATAATTTCTTCTGAGGACTTGCCGACACGTTGTAGTAAGTACTGGTCAAGTGATTCAAGTGTGTTGATGGTGTGAGGTCTAGGAGTTTCTCGTCCAGGTATCCGAGGAGAGTAGTCGTTGATATTACCATCCAGAGTTCTTGCGAGACCTATTTTGTCGGGAAATTTTCGTTTGGCCAATCTCAGAGTGTTCATAATATTAGCTCGCGAAGGGATGAGGTATTCGTTTACGTAGAATTTTGGCTTGGTCACTCGGCAGGCTGACAAAACTTCTTGTTTCTTTTCGTATTGTCGTAGCTCAAAGGTAATGTTTCTCCTATCGACGTTTCCAGGGGCAGGTTTTTTACCCAGTCTAGTCGCTGTAGTGATGTCAGAGTTACTAAGGTTGACGTTGATTTGGTCCTTCAGGAGCTCCCGCACAGTTTGTCTACAGTCTTCATCAGAATGTGATTGCGGTAGTTCCCCTGTGATAACCAGAGTGCATTTTCTGTTTTCCAACTCTTCCCGTTCTTCTTTCCTTTCGAATTGCTCTAGACGGGAGACTAGCCTGTCTATCTTTTTATTTTGCTCTTCAATCACTGCCTTTTGATTTGATTCTTTTTTCGTTAGTGTTTCAATCATCGTTTTCAAGTCACTAATTTCACTTTGAAATTTCTCCATTACTGAGTATTATAGAGTGGATAGCCCTACACTAGAGCACAGCATAGGTTCCACATAGACAACATAGAGTACTGCACAAAATAGACAATTGCAATGACACAGCAATTTAGGTAAATAGTTCACTCACCTCTTGGATACCTTAACTTAATACTCCATTTTCAATACTGTGGCTAGCAAGACTAGAGCGGAGATAGACGGGAAATATATGTAGAATAGCGTAGAATAGAATTAGTACATTAGTTTAGAACTTAAGAAGTTAGATACCAACCACAGTATGGTAATTATTTACACACTCGGTCAACATGTACTTGTTGTTGAACCCGAGGCCAATCGCAGACTGACTTGCGAGTGTTGCTCTCTCGAGCGTTGCCAACTTATGGTCTCTCTAACTAGAACTTACACTACTCGCTATATTACACCCCTCCCTCCTTAATTAGAAACCCTCCCCCTGTATCCCCAGTCCCCTTATTCAATATAGTCAATCCTAAAGGTCCATTCTCACCACAGGCTTCCGAGCCCGGGTAGACCTGCGTGAGATGTTAGCACTTGGAGGCTCGTGCATCCTAGCCTCCTGGGTGGGAGTCGGGTAATCAGGTGTTCCGGTGTCAGGTTCATTGGTCGGAGGTGGTGGGTATGAATTTTGAGCAGGTTGTGGAAACAAGACGGTTTCCTCCGTAGGTTGTTCCAAGGGTTCAGGGATGGTGTTCGAGCAGGTAATAACTTGGTCCTGGTGTCGACGAACGACCTCTCCCCCCTTCAGTTGGCACTTGTAGGATACCGGGCCTGTTTTCTCAATGGTGGTAGCAGGCGTCCATTTTGGGGAACCCGGCGTGTATTGACGGACCATCACAGGAGACTCCGGCGGAATATCAACCGCGCGAGACCCTGGGTGGTATCTTTTCTGAGCGTCCTGGCGTTGAGCAACTTTGGACGCGATTGCTTCTGACGGCCAAAGCAGATCAAGACGAGAGCGAACTTTTCTGCCTAACATCAGTTCGGCGGGCGTAACACCTGTTGTCGTGTGGGGTGTCAGCCGATAGTTGAACAGAAACCTGTCTAGTGCTAGGCGTAGGGGTTCCGTTGACTTTCGTATATTCTTCTTGAAAGTTTGTACCATGCGCTCTGCCAGTCCATTAGTTGAAGGGTGGTATGGTGCGCTCGTAATATGTCGCATACCACATGCCTTCACAAATTCTTGGAATTCAGCCGATGTGAAACACGTTGCATTGTCAGAAACAATTGTTACTGGAAATCCAAATGTCGCAAAAGTGTGTTTCAGGCACGAGATCGTTTCGCTAGAGGTTGTAGTAGATGTGGGAAAAATTTCAACCCACTTAGAGTGTGCATCCACGATCACTAGATAGTATTTTCCATCCATTGGGCCCGCGTAGTCAATGTGTATGCGATGCCAAGGCTTCGCAGGCCATTCCCACGGATGGAGTTCAGCTTTCGTTGGTGCAGCTCGAGTGCTCAGGCACTCGCTGCATGATTTAGTCGTTTCTTCTAGATCTTTGTCCAGCAGCGGCCACCATACATAGCTGCGAGCTAACTCCTTCATCCTGGATGATCCAGCATGGCCAGAGTGCAGTTCGTCCACAATGGCTTGTCTGAGAGCTTGGGGTACAATAATTCTTGCTTCCCAGAGCACACAGCCATTTTGTGTGGACAATTCGTCTCGCCTCCTAGTATACGGAGCGAGATCAGGGTCACCAATTACCGTCGAAGGCCAGCCTACTTGGCAGTATTTGTATACCTTTGAAAGTAATGGGTCCCTTAGGGTGCCGTCGCGGATGTGGGTGCTGGTGACTGGAGCTGACTCAAGGAAATTAACTAAGGACGTCCATTCCGCAGGAATAGGTGTGGCTTCCTCGGGAGTTGTCAAAGGTAGACGACTGAGAGCATCAGCTGTGCCCAACAGCACGCCGGACCGGTGACGCAAGGTGAACTTGTAGGACTGCAGTAGTAAAGCCCACCTTTGAATGCGCCCGGATGCCATCGGAGGAATGCTTCTACCCGGATCAAATAGTCCTAACAAAGGTTTGTGGTCCGTAACCACAGTGAAATCCTGTCCCCACAGGTAGCAATGAAATTTTCGAAGTGCGAACACCATAGCTAGGGCTTCTTTCTCAGTTTGAGAGTAGTTGCGTTCTGTTGCTGTTAGAGTTCGGGAGGCAAAATAGGCGGGGCGTTCAATCCCATCAATAAGGTGACACAGCACCGCTCCCACACCATACGCACTACTGTCCGCCACTACCACTATGGGTTTCTGAGGGTCAAAATGGACTAGAGTCTGAGAGTCCAGAAGGGCTTGTTTAGATTTCTGGAAGGCTCTCTCCTGACTTGCATCCCATTTCCAAGGGGTTTTGTCCCTCAGTAAGGTATTTAGGGGCTCCAGCATAGTTGCAGATGATTTTAGAAATTTCCTATAGAAATTTAGCAGCCCAAGGTAGGCTCTCAGTTGAGTTACATTCGTAGGGGCTGGTGCATTCTGGA
Organism: Morinoia aosen; assembly: GCA_030386875.1. NCBI lineage: Eukaryota > Metazoa > Arthropoda > Malacostraca > Amphipoda > Talitridae > Morinoia > Morinoia aosen. The sequence goes on along the minus strand of CM059573.1, from coordinate 49,000,662 downwards.
TTGCTGCTACCTTCTCTGCAGTGGGGTGCAATCCATCCTTGTCAATTTGGTATCCAAGGTAGGATACCTGTGGCACTCCAATTTGGCATTTATCCATTTTCAGTTTTAGTCCTGCCTCCTGTAGTTTAGATAAGACTTGATAGAGACGCTTGTTGTGCTCTTGCTCGTTAGTGGCACTCACCAGGACGTCATCCAGGTAGCAGAACACTCCTGGGAGGCCCTGCAATAGTCCTTCCATGGCACGCTGAAAGATTCCAGGTGCGGACGCAATTCCAAAACTGAGACGGTTGTAGGCAAATAAACCTCTGTGGGTGTTTATTACCGTGAGTTCCTTGGAGTCTTCATCCAAGGGTAGTTGAGCGTATGCCTGAGACATATCTAGCTTGGAGTATATAACTCCTCCTGCTAACCCGCTAAATAGATCTTCCACTCTGGGTATAGGGTAGGTATCAAGCCTAGTGGCTCTGTTGACTGTTAATTTGTAGTCCCCACAGATGCGGATGCTTTGATCAGCCTTGAGCACAGGGACGATCGCCGCTGCCCATCTCGAGTATTGTACAGGGGTGAGGATACCTTCCTGCACCAGTCTATCAAGTTCTGCCTCCACCTTAGGTCTCAGTGTGTAAGGCACGTTCCTGGCCTTACAAAACTTTGGTGGTACGGCTGGATCCACTTCTATTTTGAAATTCCTTCCCTTAAAGCAACCTAGACCTGGTTGAAAAAGGTCAGGGAATTTATTTGCTAACTCTTTAGGGCAGGTAGTCAATTTGTTGACATTATTTGATACTATAGTTAGCCCAAGGAAATCAATCAGGTCCCTACCCAGCAAAGCTGGCCCCTCCCTGTCTACAATCACAATAGTTGCTAGTTGAGGAACCATATTACCAGATTCACGCTGGATGTTAGCCCTAATCTCTCCGCAAACTACTAGCTCCGCTCCCCCATAAGTCCTAAGCTTAACATCAGAAGGTCTCAGCTCGGGTCTTGACTTAGCTGGTATTTTAGAGTAGGTGGCCATTGAAAGGATAGACCTGGCAGCACCTGTATCTACCTCCATCTCTAATGGCACACCATTTAGTAACAATTTTATTTCGATTGGGGGTTTCATTTCCTCGGCTATTGAGAAAATCTCTCCATAACAGCCTAGATTAGCAACTGGATAGTCTGCACAGGTTGCATTGTTAGTTCTATTAGGGTTAGGGTGGTGTTCCCTCCCCCTTTTTTCATGCATAGCATGCACAAAATTATTTTTGTTGCCTTTAGCAGAATTTTGATTTTTCAATTTAAAGCAACACTTCTTAAGATGGCCTTTTTGGCCACAACCATGACAAACACTGTCTTTATAGGGGCAATCTCTACGCCAGTGCAGATTACCACAGCCGCTGCATGCTGATTTGGGGCTAGCTTGAGCCTGAGTTTTGCCCTGAGGCTTAATAGCAGTTTGCTTTACTCCATGCTGGCCCACATTTAGTATGGAATTAGGTTGCCTTAACACAACCGTCTCCCTCAGTTGAGTTTCTTTGGCAGTTGCCAGATCCACGGCTTTTTTCCATGTGAGGTCATTTTCATTAAGCAAACAATTTTGAACATCATTACTGGCCACACCCAGTATTAACCTATCTAGCAGAGTTTCTTCCAGAACTTCCTGTTTGAAATTACAGGTGTCTGAAAGGGCCTTTAAGCTAGCCACAAAATCAGCAATGCTCTCCCCTTGTTTCTGGTTCCGCTTATGGAACCTAAACCTTTCAAAGATCTGGTTGCGTGTCGGCTTAAAATGCCGTCTTAACGCTTCCATGATCTCCTCATAGGTAGCATCTAAAAGTCTTTTAGGTGAGAGTAGGTCTTTGGCTAACCTAACAATTTTAGGACCCACTAGAGCAATAAATGTTTTAGCTTTATTTGAATCTTCCACTTTATTAATACTAAGGAAGCAGTTTAGCCTGACTTCATATTCTGGGAATTCTTCCTCTAAAGGATTGAATTCTCCCACTGAGCCTAGCATTGGCATTTTTACCCAGCTTTACAGCTAATTGTCAGATATCTACCTGAAATAGTAGTAGCAACAATATCAGTTGCAAGAGTAGCCAATTCAAGAGGCTGTAATAATACCCCTTGTTAAAAAAAATCAGAAATTTACAGCATCAATACTCTAGTCACTGAATAATATAAATTCTGAGTTCCTTCATTAGTCTAGCCTCTCCCAATAGTTCTACAAAAATTAAATAATCCTCGTCGCCAGTATTATAGAGTGGATAGCCCTACACTAGAGCACAGCATAGGTTCCACATAGACAACATAGATAGAGTACTGCACAAAATAGACAATTGCAATGACACAGCAATTTAGGTAAATAGTTCACTCACCTCTTGGATACCTTAACTTAATACTCCATTTTCAATACTGTGGCTAGCAAGAGTAGAGCGGAGATAGACGGGAAATATATAGAATAGCGTAGAATAGAATTAGTACATTAGTTTAGAACTTAAGAAGTTAGATACCAACCACAGTATGGTAATTATTTACACACTCGGTCAACATGTACTTGTTGTTGAACCCGAGGCCAATCGCAGACTGACTTGCGAGTGTTGCTCTCTCGAGCGTTGCCAACTTATGGTCTCTCTAACTAGAACTTACACTACTCGCTATATTACACTGAGTTGAAGTGATCAATTATGATGGAGGCCATTTGCTTATTTGGTTTTGACAGGTTTTGTATGTCTGGACAGTCAAGCTCCAGCGTACCCTCATTGTTCTTCTTGTTTGCCTTTCTGTCCGCCATCTTGTGAGAAAGGAGACACTTGCGAAAAATAAGCAAGGGTTGAGTGCTATTTTGAGGGAATATCACACTTTTTGTTCGATTGTTTGGATTTTGGTTAGATGAAATTTACTTTCAGATTCTCATGGTCTGAGTGAGCACTCTTTTTGGTTAGAAATGCATGTTCATTAACCAATTGTGCACTTTGATTCCGAGCAAAGACAAAGTACGTCCTCACTTCACGGAGACAGTGTTGACACTGTTGACACTATTAAATATTATCACACAGTAATTTGAGAGGCTTATTATATTTTATAATATTTGCTTGCGGATGCCAGATTTACGCGTGCATTCTATCATACAGTTCTAATGAATGTGCGCTAGATTTCAATTGTTATTACTATATCCTTGTCAGTGTGTCGCTAGGAAATGACCGAACATAGTTCTTCAAGAAAAAAATTCAATTTACGAGCTGTACTATTACACGCTGGTACATGCAAAACTGTATAGAACGAACGGAAAATATTACCTGCAGTTGAAATTATTATGAAGTAGATTATTAAATTTGTAGTAGTTGCAGTATTTGTTAGATCGGGTGTGACCAAATTTTACAAATGCTGAAAAATGAAGGAATGCGACAAGTAATTAGTGAGCGAAATTTAGATATTTAGCCCTAACTTTCTACAAATCCGGTTATAACTGCCATTTTCTGGATGTTTAGCCAGCCATTCTTTTACCCGCTATCTATTTATGGTGTTTTTTCTTCTCTATGACCGCAAAGCCGATGAGTATGCTTGCTTTGACTACGACGAATCTCTCTCGACTCCGCATAGTGAAGCACTGCCAAGCTTGCCAGTGACGCGCCACTTCAGTCACGCGAACGTACGTGTGAACGCGAGTGTTTTGACCACACTCTGGAGTGTCAGTGTTGACTGACGAAAAAACTGATCGTGTGAATGGCCCTTTACTCAATTCATGGAACAAAAATCTAATATTGTTGTAAATATTGAAGAAAAGCTTGCACGCTATTGCTGTCGTCATGCGTCCATTAACACATGTGATTATTTTATAGATCTATGCAAGCATATCGTGTAAGACTTCGAAGTCGTTTCAAGGGTAAGAATGCACAGAAGCAAATACAATGCTGTGATAAAGAATGTTCTAGGGGCACACATTAAAGACAATTGGTTACTGATATCGGAGATGAAAAATTTTAGTTTGCTGCTGGATGAGAAAAATAATATAGGCCTATCTATTCATGAAATGTAACGTATAATTATTATTTATTTTAGCAAAATCAAGAAAATAGTTTACACCTTCTCAAGTCTGGTTGCATTGTCTAGTGATGCAGATGGCATTGTTGAGGTATTGAAAAATGAGCTTGCAAAATGAACATAGCCAACCTGATTAATTGACATAGGTACTTACAAAGCCAGCGTTATGGTAGGAGTGAACAAAGGTGTGTTTAAGAAGTTGGAAAAAGGACTTCCATCATTGATTCTTGTGAGATGTGTCAGTCATTCACTGCAATTAGCAATATCCCACGCCTCACCTGAGGTTCTGCTTGGAAATTGGGAATTTCCAATTGCAGAAATATATAAAAGGTTAGCCTACTCCTATACTAGACAGGCTGCTTAATGTCAGCTTTTAAAAAGCGATCAGTGACAATCCAACCCCACTTTACAGGGTCCATTACTGTAATATATATTAATAAATATTTTTAGCTCCTTTTTTAGCACCAACCAACACATTTGTAGCTCTTTTTAGCACCTTTTTATGTAAAATCTGGTACTTTCTGTCGAAATGATTTGGCAACACTGAGTGCGTGTTGTCGAAGAGACGGAAGAGTTGACTGACTCTGTCAGCAGTCTGATATGTGTCTGTCTGATCTGATATACATGGCAAAGCAGGGAATGTAAAACTGCAATTGACTATATGATAGTGAATAGTAGAGCAAGAGAGTGTGTCAAAGAAATGTTTGTAGATGAAGATGATTTTGATATTGATAGTGACCATAAAATGCTTGTACTAGAATATAATTGGGGTGGAAAGGAGCCGATGCAGAAGGCCAGCAGAGTAAGAGAAAATTGGCGTATTAAAATGGCAAACTGGGAAGAATTTAGAAATGAATTGAGTAGATGTAACTGGAACAGGTGTGGAAATGTAAATGACCTAAATAAGGAGATTGCAAGAACCTTGTATGATGTGGCAGAGCAAAAGATCGGTAGAATGAAATGCAGGAAAAGTACAGGGAATGCTAGGTGGTTTACGAGTGAGATAAAGGAAGAACGAACGAGAAGGAAGACTTTAAATAAAAAACAACGCAGTATGAGGAAAATGTATGAAAGACGCAGAATTACTGAGGATGAATGGCAGAGTGTATGGAATGAGTACAAGGACCAGCAGAAGAAAGTAAAGAGAATGATCAATGAGGCTAGGGTTAAAGAAGAGAGACACCAAGTTGAAAATCTAAGAAAGAAAGGTCTAGATGGAATAAAAGATTGGTATAGGTTTATACAAGGTAATGATAGAGGTAGTGAAGTTCAAGTTGATGAATTAGTAGTCAACGGTTGCAGTGTACAAGATAGGATGCAAATGGTGAAAGCAGTTGAAGAATACTGGGAGGACATTGGTGGAATGAATGAGCAGGTTACAGATGATGAACCAATAAATTTTCTGATAGATGAACATGAACTGCAAATGGAAGACGAAATCACTTGTGAAGAGATTGTAAGTTTTTTGAAGAAAGTGAAAAATGGAAAGGCATGTGGCCCTGATAAGATACCATATGAGTTCTATAAATGTGGAGGAGAGAGTGTAGTCAGTATGTTGAAATGTTTATTTGATGAGATATGGAAGAGTGAAAGAGTACCGGATGACTGGAACAAGTGTAATGTAGTTCTGTTGCATAAGGGTGGACATAAGAGTATGAAAGAACTTAAAAATCACAGACCAATTGCACTGGGTGACACCGTATGTAAGATCTTTTGTGGTATTTTGAATGAGAGAATGAAAAATTTAGTTGAGGAATTAGGAGTCCTGGGAGAAGAACAGAATGGTTTTAGGCAAGATAGACGGGGGGAGGATAATCTGTTTGTAGTGAGTGAAATAATTGAGCGAATGAAGAAGGATAACAAGAAGGTATATTTAGCATTCCTGGATATTGAAAAGGCGTATGACAGAGTGGATCGGGTTAGGCTGTTTGAAATTTTGAGAAAAGTTGGTTTTAGCAGAAAAATAGTGAACATTGTACAGAGTCTGTATGAGAACACAAGTGCTATCTACAGGTTAGGAAATTTGGAAACAGGGCAAGTGAGGAGTGTTAGAGGAGTGAGACAGGGCTGTACTCTGTCCCCCCTGTTGTTTGGATTGTACACAGAAGAATTAGCAGTTCGACTGAGAGGGAGTGGTTTAGGACTGAAAGTTGGTAATGAGAGACTGAGCTGTTTGTTGTATGCTGATGATGTGGTTGTGGTTAGTGAATGTGGTCATGAACTACAAAGGATGCTTGACATTGTGAATGGATATAGTACAGATTTCAAGATGAACTTTGGTGCCGATAAAAGTAAGGTCATGGTTATAAATAGTGATGAGACTGATAGAGACAGACTGTGGAATATTGGAGAAATCAGAATAGGTAGAACAAAAGAATACAAATATCTAGGTTGTATGATGAGTGAAGATGGATGTACTAGAACTAAAGGTGAGAAAGTGGCTAAAGCAATGCAGTGGAGTGGACGGTTAGGTAGTGTGGCCAGATACAGAGCAAACAAGTACGAATGTGTGAGAGGAATGTGGAAGTATGTTGCTGTACCTAGTGTCATGTATGGTATGAGTGCTCTTGCCTGGAATGGAAGTGATCTTGAAAAGCTGGATGTGATACAAAATAAGGTAGGACGTGTAGCATTGGGTGCTCCGAAATGGACAGCTACAGAAGCCATTAGAGGTGACCTAGGGTGGAGCCTATTTTCAGAAAGAATGATGAAAGCTGTGCTGAATTATAAGGTGAGAATTGAAAGAATGCAGAATAGCAGGTGGGTAAGGCGAATCTTTGAATGGAATCTGAGTGTAAGCTATTGGGAGAAAGTATGTTGGGGGCATGCAAGGAAACTCAGTATGCAAAAGATTATTCATGTTAGAATTGGGAGACCTGTGGATGACTGGAGTTTAATAAATGTAGGAGGTGTAGGGCCTGAGTGGGACTGCAAGAGGTGGAAGAAAGAGATTGAGAGACGAACAAAAGAGTATGGATTGAATAAGTGGAAGCTTAGCATGATGCGCAAGCCTACACTTAACTGGTATATGAAAAAGAAAGCACCTAAGTTTGAGCTGTTCTATGATGGTAGTTTTGGAAGTCAACTCTTGTTTGCTGTGAGATGTAAGTCATTGAGTGTGAACAGACGTACATGGAGATGGAATGAGAATAATAACAGATTATGTCAGCAGTGTAATAGTGGAGTAGAGGAAACAATTGAGCATTTAGTGCTGGAATGTAGTAAGTATGAGCAAGAGAGAGAGAGTTTTATGAATGTGGTGTCTGAGCAGTATGGAGAGAATGAGTGGAATGCCAGATGTGCTGAAGATGATTGCGGTATGAGCTGTCTTGCTGGATTGGATCAGGAGTGCAATTTGAGTATCATCGAAGCTATGAAATTGTTTCTTGTGCGTGCCTGGAGTAAGAGACAGTGACTGGAATGAGCCAGTCAGGTAGAATGGTCAGTAATGACCCAATATGCCTGGGGATGGTGTTTTGACGCACTGGCTATCCCAGTGACGCCATCCAATGGCAGCTTGTGACGAGGATTGGTAAATCCTGAGTAGTTTAGTGGACAAGTCTGGTACCAGGCGCTGAACTCTTTGTGTGATAACTGTGGAGGGAATTGTAGGCCGTTACAAAGGCCCCGACGCTGTCGGCCCTCAATTTCAAGTTCAAGTTCAAGTGTGAAGAGATTGAACCCCCCTGTTGTTTGGATTGTACACAGAAGAATTAGCAGTTCGACTGAGAGGGAGTGGTTTAGGACTGAAAGTTGGTAATGAGAGACTGAGCTGTTTGTTGTATGCTGATGATGTGGTTGTGGTTAGTGAATGTGGTCATGAACTACAAAGGATGCTTGACATTGTGAATGGATATAGTACAGATTTCAAGATGAACTTTGGTGCCGATAAAAGTAAGGTCATGGTTATAAATAGTGATGAGACTAATAGAGACAGACTGTGGAATATTGGAGAAATCAGAATAGGTAGAACAAAAGAATACAAATATCTAGGTTGTATGATAAGTAAAGATGGATGTACTAGAACTAAAGGTGAGAAAGTGGCTAAAGCAATGCAGTGGAGTGGACGGTTAGGTAGTGTGGCCAGATACAGAGCAAACAAGTACGAATGTGTGAGAGGAATGTGGAAGTATGTTGCTGTACCTAGTGTCATGTATGGTATGAGTGCTCTTGCTTGGAATGGAAGTGATCTTGAAAAGCTGGATGTGATACAAAATAAGGTAGGATGTGTAGCATTGGGTGCTCCAAAATGGACAGCTATAGAAGCCATTAGAGGTGACCTAGGGTGGAGCCTATTTTCAGAAAGAATGATGAAAGCTGTGCTGAATTATAAGGTGAGAATTGAAAGAATGCAGAATAGCAGGTGGGTAAGGCAAATCTTTGAATGGAATCTGAGTGTAAGCTATTGGGAGAAAGTATGTTGGGGGCATGCAAGGAAACTCAGTATGCAAAAGATTATTCATGTTAGAATTGGGAGACCTGTGGATGACTGGAGTTTAATAAATGTTGGAGGTGTAGGGCCTGAGTGGGACTCCAAGAGGTGGAAGAAAGAGATTGAGAGACAAACAAAAGAGTATGGATTGAATAAGTGGAAGCTTAGCATGATGCGGAAGCCTACACTTAACTGGTATATGAAAAAGAAAGCGGTCAATGTGAAGTTTAATGCAATCACAGAAATTAATAATTATATTCCAAACAATCACTAAAGGAGCATATTTAAGAACGTTTTACACAAACGACATTCTGCTCGCTGATGCTTTATTTTCGAATTATTGAACTTTGAAGTTGGCCTTCCCGCGCCAAAGGAAGCGAGCGTAATTTAATTAAAAACGGAAGCTAACCCCCTTTTACAAACGTAAAGAGGTTGGGTCGTGAGGGGGAGGCACAGTTCTTCTAGTAAAAATTCTAAATGAAGCTTCTAACCTACCCATTAGGGGGACGACCGCAATCTTGTTTACATCGGGTCTAACATGGCGACCACCATGGGCGCCGCCATTTTGGACCCGATGTCAACAAGATTGCGGTCGTCACCCTAATGGGTGGGTTAGAAGCTTTATTTATAATTTTCACTTGAAGAACTGTGCCTCCCCCTCACGACCCAACCTCTTTACATTTGTAATAGCTTCCGTTATTAATTAAATTCCGTTTCACGCGCTCGCTTCCTTTGGCGCCGAGGCCAACTTCAAAGTTCAATTATTCGAAAATAACGCATCAGCGAGCCAAATGTCATTCATGTAAAACGTTCTGAAATGTGTTCCTTTAGTGATTTCTGGGATCGGCATTATTATTTTCCGTGATTGCATTAAACTTCACATTGACCAAGAAAGCACCTAAGTTTGAGCTGTTCAATGATGGTAGTTTTGGAAGTCAACTCTTGTTTGCTGTGAGATGTAAGTCATTGAGTGTAAACAGACGTACATGGAGATGGAATGAGAATAACAACAGATTATGTCAGCAGTGTAATAGTGGAGTAGAGGAAACAATTGAGCATTTTGTGCTGGAATGTAGTAAGTATGAGCAAGAGAGAGAGAGTTTTATGAATGTGGTGTCTGAGCAGTATGGAGAGAATGAGTGGAATGCCAGATGTGCTGAAGATGATTGCGGTATGAGCTGTCTTGCTGGATTGGATCAGGAGTGTAATGCGAGTATCACTGAGGCTATGAAAGTGTTTCTTGTGCGTGCCTGGAGTAAGAGACAGTGACTGGAATGAGCCAGTCTGGTAGAATGGGCTGTAATGACCCAATGTGCCTGGGGATGGTGTTTTGACACACTGGCTGTCCCGGTGATGCCTTCCAATGGAGGCTTGTGACAAGGATCGTAGATCCTGAGTAGTTTAGTGGACAAGTCTGGTACCAGGCGCTGAACTCTTTGTGTGAAAATTGTGGAGGGAATTGTAGGCCGTTACAAAGGCCCCGACACTGTCGGCCTTCAAGTTTCAAGTTCAAGTGAAAAGAAAGAAAGAAAAAATGTTTATTTCCAAGTTGTCACATGAGATACATGCCAACATATTGGCTTTTAAAATTTTCTTAAATATAGGGCATCCTAAAACAAATGTTCCATACGAGGAGTACTAATTGACAAACCATCCGAGGTGTACAAGTAGATAAGCCATACGAGGCATAATAATAGACAAACTGTACGAGGTGTACTAATAGACAAACTGTCAGAGGTGTACAAGTAGATAGACCATACGAGGCATATTAATTGATACAATATACAAGGCGTACTAATAGACGAACCATTCGTGGTGTGCTAGTAGTCTAACAAAAGTTCTATACTAGGAGTACTAATTGACAAACCATCCGAGGTGTACAAATAGATAAGCCATACGAGGCATAATAATAATAATAGGCAAACTATACGAGGTGTACTAATAGACAAGCTATCAGAGGTGTACAAAATAGATAGACCATACGAGGCATATTAATATACAAAATATACTAGGCGTACTGATAGACAAACCACACGTCGCTTGCCAATAGTCTATCTCTGTCAAGGGTAGTTGAATCAGAAATGAAAAATATGCTCTAAAAATATGCAGAGCCCAATCACCACGAAAAACATATTTCATATCTTCTCGATATTCACCACATCATGCGGGCATGGGTACATGGGATAAAATAGAGATACAGTGTAAGCCGGTTACCACTCATGATTGACAAATATCTATCAAATATTGGTAGAAATGGGAAAACAAACATATATTTAATATCAAAATTCATAGCTTGTACAACATACGGACAGAAAGAGAGGCAAACTAAAGAGTATGGATTAATAAGTGGACGCGTAGCATGATGCAGAAGCCTACACTTGACTGGTATTGGTATATGAAAAAGGAAGCACCTAAGTTTTAGATGTTCTATGATGGTAGTTATGGAAGTCAACTCTTATTTGCCGTGACGTGTAAGTCATGGTTCGTGAATAGGTGGGAGGTGGAATGAGAATAACAGATTGTGTTGGCACTCGGCAGTGTAATAGTGGAGTGGAGGAAACAATTGAGCATTTTGTGCTGGAGTGTAGTAAGTATGAGCAAGAGAGAGAGAGAGAGTTTTATGAATGTGGTTTTTGAACAGTATGGAGAGAATGAGTGGTATGCTAGATGTGCTGGAGATTGGGTAGGCCTAAATGTTGAGGAGTTAGCCATAATTGATTTTCCACTTTTAGAAGCCTAAATATTGTTGATGAGATCAAAATAAACAAAGTTTTCTTCAATGCACTTTCTGTCGCAAATGAGTATTTTAACTACAAGTTATAGTGGTAAATGAGTTACCATAACTCCACTGTTTGAGGCGGGAAAAAATAAATAAGAGAAGCAAACCCCCTATTACAAACGTAAAGAGGTTGGGTCGTGAAGGAGAGCCACAGTTCTTCTAATTAAAATGATAAATAAAGTAATCAGATTCACACGAAACACATGTAGCCATGACCGTTGCTTCGACGTAACTGGCAGCCTTGAGATGACCGCAGGTCCGTAACCACAACCCCGGTGTGTTGTGGGTTCGACGTATCTGAGAACATTCAAATTAAGTCATTCAGATCGACAATATAACCCTTTATCTCATTATCTATGTTAATGCATACTAGAATTTCACTTTATTTGTAATTTTCACTAAAAGAACTGTGGCTACCCCTCACTGTGGCTACCCCTCTTTACGTTTGTAATAGGGTGATGCTTCCCTTATTTATTTATTCCCGCCTCTAACACCGGAGTTCCAAAAACTCATTTACCGCTATAACTTTTAAAATACTCATTTACAACGGAAAGTGCATTGAAGAAAACTTATTTATTTTGATCTCATTAACAATATTTCGGCATCCAAAACTAGAAAATCAATTATGGTAAAGTCCTCAACATTTACCAAAATTTTCACTAAAAGAACTGTGGCTACCCCTCACAACCCAACCTCTTTACGTTCGTAATAGGATGTTAGCTTCCGTTATTCATTAAATTTGGCACGATTGCTGCAAAAAGCAACTTTAAAGTTGAATACTTAATTACTTCCCGCTCCAACCACTACAGTTGCTGTAATTCATTCCTATAACCCGTTCAATAATTATTTCCGACAAAAAGTGCATAAAAGAAAAGTTGTTCATTTACACATAATTAACTATGTTTAGGCACCCAAAAGTGGAAAATCAATTATGGTCAACTCCTCAACATTTACCAAGGATTGTGGTATGCACTGTATTGTTGTACTTGATCAGGAGTGTAATTTGAGTATCATTAAAGCTATGAAAGTTTTTCTTGTACGTGCCTGGAGTAAAAGACAGTGACTGGTATAAGCCATTCATGTAAAGTGGGCGGTAACGACCCATCATGCCTGAGGATGGTGTCTTGACTCTTGACGTACTGGTTATCCCAGTGATGCCTTCTAATGGCAGTTGTGGCAAGGATTGGTGGGTCCTGAGTAGTTTATTGGACAACTCTGGTACACAGATGCTGAACTCTTTGTGTAAATATTGTGTTTTGAGGAGGAAATTGTAGGCCATTACAAAAGCCCCGACGCTGTCAGCCCTGGATTTCAAGTTTGAGTTCAAGTATGTTTTCCAAATTGTGTTACAATTAATGCTTAATAACAATAAAACTGTTGCGATGAATGCTAGTGAAACTGATTCAGATAATTAGAATATTGGGGTAGGTAAAAAATAAACAGAGTAAATGGGTCTCAGCACCTAGGGTTTATGTTGACTATTGAGTAAAGAGAGATGTGCTACAGTATATAGAGCTTGTAAGGCCATGATGGTTGTTGTTGCTGCTCCAGCCAATGAGTTCCGTTTGCGGCAAGTGAAGCAGCGGCTTTACTTGTATATGTCTCCTGCAGTTGGTATTGGTGATACGCAGAAAACCTATTGGTGATACGCATGAGCAGCATGGCCAAATAAAATGCCAACAAGTATGAATGTATTGAAGGAATGTGCAAGTATGTTGCACTGTAACATCTGGTCTAAATATTTCATGACCTTAGTGACCTAGACTGAAAGAGACTTGGAAAAATTATAGAAGCTTCTAATTACATTTGGATGTTTGAATTTAAGGGTCTCAAAATAGATAGCTGTTGAATCAATAACAGAGTTTCTTAAAAGTAGAAGGCTTTTTAAGCAAATGATGAAGACTGTCTTGAATTATACAATTAAAATTGAGTGTGTGCATAATTGATAAAATAAGAGGTAAGTAGAGTAAATATTTGAGAATAATTGGAGTGAAAGCCTTATTGAGGAATTTGATTAGGATAATTGTAGAAGCTTGAACATCCAAGAAATTTTTCATGTTAGAGACTTAGAGTAGACACTCCCGTGATGGTCTGTTTTTAGCTGCGCAATCTGCAATTTAAGGAGATCGTCCCAGGTCCCTGCCGCTCAGGTGGTCATTTTTCATGTTTTTGTTGGAAAAGGACCCTTAGGTGGTGGACTATTCCGTCCTAAAATTTTATGGCGCTACGGACAATAGACCCCCCCCCAGGGGGGGGGATAAGGGGACCAAAATCTTTAATTTTTAGCCCATTTCAACCCCATATAAAAAGAGAACAAATGGGAAATAAAAAAGCTCATATGAGTTTGTTAGAAATGTTCCAAGGATTCTAAAACTGTCTTTGTTTTTGTTCTAGCATCAAAACTTGAGTCCCATTTTGAAATATCAATACCAGTGAAATATCAATACCTAGAAACCAATATGTCAATTTTTTTCAAAAACTAAGGCCTAAATCAAGAAAATTAATGGGATAAATTGTGTTTCTTTTCAAAGGTTACATATCATAGTCAAATTTCATAAGAATCAGACTGAAAATAAAAAATTAATATTTTTCGGAAAAAAAATTCGTTTTTTGAGGGGTTTGGAAATAACAATTCACAGTGTGAATACAAAGTTATGTATGGAAATTATCAAAATAAAAATTAAAACTGCATTCAATTACATAAATTGTTCATTATATTACACTTCAACAAAAAATTTTGTTTTTTTGCTGATACTTAACACTTCTAACTTTCAACATTCAAAATGAAACTAGTCCTCGAGTTTTGATGCTAGAACAAAACCAAAGACAGTTTTAGAATCCTTGGAACATTTCTAACAAACTCAAATGGGCTTTTTTTCAAATTCAAATTTTTCAAAAAAATATTTAGCTCTGAATCCAAAAATTAGTTATTTTTAGAAATTTTAAAAAACTTGAAAAAAATAGAAAAAATTTGAATTTAAAAAAAACCATAGGAGTTTGTTAGAAATGTTTCAAGGATTCTAAAACTGTCTTTGATTTTGTTCTAGCATCAAAACTGAACGAGGAGATACATCTTGAAATATATATCGAAAAACATACCAAAAAACTAATTTTTCGTAAAAAAACTAAAGCCTAAATTGAAAAAGTGACATGATTAAAAAAGGTTTAATTTCACAAAATACATATACCAGCCAATTTTCAAACTAATTGGATGTAAAAAGTTGAAAAAGTGGGACGATCTCCTTAAATTGAAGGCTTGAGTGGAATTGCACAAAGTGAAAGAAAAAATTGAAAGACTATTATAAGAGTACTTGGATTGAAAAGGTAGAAAATTTGTATATGTGACAAACTTTTTCTTACCTTGTATACTAGAAAGAAATCTAAAGATTAAGATGCCTTATGATGGAAGCTTTGAGAGATAATTCCTGTTTAGAGTGGTAAAACTTCGAGTATAAAAGTCTTCATATAGAGTTAGAATGAAGGAAATTATCGGTAGGTTATGTTTGTAGCATGACAGTAGAATAAAAAAATTGTGTGAACATCAGGCTTTGAAATGTAATTATCATGAAAAGAAAGATTTTGTCATTATCATTTTTGGACAGTAAGAAGAAAATCAGTGTCATACCAGATATGTTCATTGCTGAATGGGACTTATATCTTACTTGAAAGGTTGAATGAAGAATGGAACCTGATTGTTGATGCAATTAAAAATTTCCTATTGAGTATGTAAAGTTTGATATTATGCTAAGCAGTCACTTGCCTACAGAAAACCTGATGACCTAAACTAAAGAATTCAAGAATTTATTTTCCACAAGTTGGCTCTCTTGCAGCAACGGTTTCTGTTGCATGAACTGACCTATTAGCAGAACTGACCTATTGACATGAACAGAACGTTTTTTTTTAGTTGCATGAACTGACCTATTGACTCCTAAATAATTTTTTTAGACAAATCCACCTTACAAGCAAAAACTCATGGTAATCTTCCTGTAGTATGTGTAGAGATGCAGCTAAAAAAAAACGTTATGTTTTTATTACAAAAAAAAACATGTCTAAAAAAACCTGGATATATATTATTTTTTAATACTTTGTTTGAAAATAACTCAACAAGGAAAAGAACCATTTTACATTATTTGTTTTCATGACAGATTATAAGATGTAACAGCATACTTCTTAATTCATGGTTTTCTATGGTTTAATTGAACTTTTTATTTTCTGTGGTTTCATGTTTTGATATTTCATTTATTTTACAATGCATGTGAAGCACTTTCAACTTCCCAAATAGTGTGTTGTTATAGTAAATCTTTACTTATGGTCATTGAAAGAGACATGACCAAAAAACATGCTGTTTTTTAAAAACATGTTATTTTTTACAAAAAACGTGGATAAAAACACGGATATTAATATATTTTATGTGACAAAAAAAAAAACCAATGCCGTTTTTTACAGAAAAATCATGTCTTGAAAAACATGGTTATTAATAAATTATATGGGACCAAAAAACTATGCTGTTTTTTTTAATATGTTTTTCTACAAAAAATTCATGACTGAAAAAAACATGGGTGCTATTATTTTTTATGTGACCAAAGAAAACATGATTGTTTTTTTCAAAAAAACATTTTTTTTGTAAAATCATGACTAAAAAATGCAGATATTAATATATTTGTGTGATCAAACAACCCAATGCTGTTATTTTGAAAAAAACATTGTTTTTTTTTACAGAAAAATCATGACTAAAAATAATGGTTGTCAATATATTTCATTTGACCAAATACAATTATGCTGTTTTTTAAAAAACATCTTTTTCACAGAAAAATCATGAATAAAAATATGTATATTGATGTATTTTATGTGACCAAAAACCATGCTTTTTGCAGAAAAATGTATTTTTACAAAAAAGGACGAAAAGTGGATATTAATGATTTTCTGTAAGAAACATTTTTTTCAAAAATGCATGGTTTTTTGGTCATATAAAACATATTAATATCTATTTTGACTTCCCAGAAGTCATGACCAAAAAATGAATGTTAATGACTTGTAAAAAAACATGTTCGAAAAAAGATGATATTTTTTCATCAAATTGAATATATTAATATCCACATTTTTTAGACATGCTTTCTTAAAAAAAAAATGGTCAAGATGCAGTTCAATGCGTTCATGGAAATTAAAAATTCCACACCAAAGAATCACTAGGAACACATTTAAAAATGTTTTACAAGAATATTCTGCTTGCAGATGCGTCATTTTAAAGTTATTCAAGTTTTGAATTTTTGTCTTCCATAGCAGTTGCGTTGCACGCTTGAGCTGTTAGAGTACGCTTTGGTACTTTGTAATTTGTTATTAGAGCCTGAACCCACTTCTAGGATGTTTTAGTTAATAACACAATACAGGTTATCACCCCAATAATATTAGCAGGACTGGGGTAGTGAATACTAAAATTGATATGTAGTTGACATCAGTTTCAATATGGCGGCCACCGTAGAACATTAGCAAAAGCGTTGGAGTGAATACTGTACATTCAAGTATTCACTTCCCCAGCCCTGCTAATATTTTTGGGTGATAATGTTTATTGTGTTGTTAACTAAGACATCCTAGAAGTGGGTTCAAGCTCCGCAGGATCAGCTAATAATAAATTAAAAGTACTCAAACATACTTTAACAGCTCCAGCTCAAGGACGCAACTGACTAGAACTGACTGCTATGGAAGACAAAAATTTTGATGTTAAATAACTCAAAAATAATGCATCAGCGACCGGAATGGCATTCATGTGAAAGGTTTTTAAACGTATGCCTTTGGTGGTCCTTTGGAATGGAATTTTTAATTTCCATGAGCGCATTAAACTGCATATTGACTAGAAAATGTGGAAAAAATCAGCATGATTTTATGGTCATATAAAATGTATTAATATTGATGTTGTTTTAAAAATGATTTTTTTTTTAAAACATGATTTTTAATTTTTTGGTTACATAAAATATATTAATATCCAGTTTCTTAGTCATGATTTTTAGTAAAAAACATGTTTTTTAGAAAAAACAGCATGGTTTTTTGGTCACATAAAATACATTAATATCAATGTTCTTTAGTTGTGATTTTTCCTAATAAAAACATCAAAAGGAAACCATACAGTAAAAGTGATGGCAGATAACCAACAATTACCATGAGGAGTCTTAAGAGGAACAGCAGGAGCCACAGAACTTATATAGGAGTCAAAATTCAGAGCTTACTATCTCTACTATGTCAGATCTTTTGGTCACATAAAAATAAAATCATAGGAGAGATAGTAAGCTCTGAATTTTGACTTCACCAATATAAGTTCTGTGTCTCCTGCTGTTCCTCTGAGACCCCACTCCTCTAGGTAATTGTGAGTTTTTGTCTTCATCAATAAAGTTCTGTGTCTCCTGCTGTTCCTCTTAGACTTCTCTAGGTAATTATGGGTTATCTGCCACAGTTTTACAGCATGGTTTCCTTTTGATGTTTTTATTCCAAAAAATCATGACTAAAGAACATGGATATTAATGCATTTTATGTGATCAAAAATAAACGGACATATACCTAACAAAATTTGGGTGTGTGCAAACAAAAAACAAAAAAAAAACACATAAAAAACATGTTTTTTTTTGCAAAAAAAAAACCGCCAGCAAATAAAACCTTTTTTTTGCATCACTAAGGATGTGTATGATAAAGAAGTGTAAGCCATAGTAAGAGTATCAACTGCCATTGGTTCTCATATTCAAGTTCAAGTTTCAACCTCTAAAGTTTATCATATGCTTTACCTCTCACTTCTGAAAAATGCAAGTTGGATGATTTCTTTGTTCCTAAGTATGTTAGCAATTTTGAAAGGCTCTAAGTAAATCAAAGGAAAAGGATAAGTCCTTAGATAGCTTGTCACTTGATCTCTTACAGGCCTTTCAGTTTATGTAGTGAAATTTTTTATGCCGAATGCTTGTCATAAAGTCAAGTGCATTATCATTTTTCATAGCAATCATTTTCACTCTTGGTTACTACTCTACCAAAAACTAGTTGTTATACTTCTTTCTAGTTCCTCTGATATAGAAATAGAAGATGTACAAAAATTTTTTAATGTTAAAAATATAATTTAATATTTGGTAATCAGAACTTAAAATACCATTAAAAAAAATATTTACATTAACGTAGAAAGCGACTACAAATTAATTAACTATGAGGTAAATGTGTAGAATAGTTATGTTACTAGGTATTAGGATGGTGTTTTGTAATACGAAAGACTAATTATGTGCACTTTATTTTATGCATTGCTACTTGAACTTTGGTATTTTATTATTTCATTAGCAATTGACTTTTTAGTTAAATTTTATAATGGCATTCTGCTTAAAATTTTGGACTATTTTCAGTTTAATAATCCATGCATATTAATGTAAAATAAATATATGCTATGGTATATACCATAATCAATGCATAGAAAGTAAAAATTTTTGTCCCAGTGAAGTTTTTTCATGGGGGAAAGAATTTGAGATAGCTATCATCTTTACTTGTTCAAATACAAAAATAACTAATCATGTTAATTGCTGAGACTAGCTGTTGTTTTGATTTTGTGCAGTACTCAAAAATGCATTAATATAGTATTAATACACAGTAGATTTATGTTTATGAATATATTTTGAATATATAAATATTCTGTTTTGGATCATTATTTTGTTTGCAACAGATACTTTGTCTGCATTGCCGCTGCATTCTTGTCATGTGAGAGTATTTGGGTTATTTTTCTGAGTTAATTTTACTTTTATCTTTTCAGCTAAAACTTTTGTACAATTTTAAATTATTTGTTTGTTTTTGTGAGGGTTATGGAACACTTTGATAGATAGAAAATTCTAGCTTTCAATTTAAGTTCTTAATAAAGATCAAAACAGTAGCTAAAATAACACTGAAATTTAGGATAATTTGGCACACTCAGTTGTTCGTTTGGATAGGTTAAGATAAGTTAAGTTAGGATGGGTCAGGTCAGGTAATATTGATGAAATTTTACAACAGGTCTACAGTTCTTTTATGTTTGACATCTAATCAGGATAGCTTTGGTTAGGATAGGTTACTATATGTTATGTTAGGATAGGTTACTATATGTTATGTTAGGATAGGTTAGATCAAAATGTGTTATGTTAGAATTTGTGAGGTAATGTTGACTAAATTTTTTCATGGGTGCACCTAGCTTAACGATGAAATCGGTTAACCCCTTCCCCAACAATTTTTTTGTTAAAAACGTTTCTTTTTGTGACTAATTTTTTCATTTTGGTACTATGTAGTATTTTTGATGCTGGTAATGAAAACAGTTTGTAATTCTTTTTTCTTCCCATTTTTGTGGCTAACTTTTTATTTTGTACCATTGTCGGCAAAAACGAGTCAAATAGTCATTGTCTGATGTCAAGAAATAGTCATTGTCTGATGAACTGGCAGAGTTATCAGAAGTATTCAAACTTCTGAGGGAAGGTTCATATTTACTATCTTCCGTTGAACTAGACATTTAGGGTGTAACACTTGAAAATGGTACAAAAAATGATTGAAAATGTGGATGCAAACAACACCCATCCAACGTCAATGGTTGTCGGAGCAAGTCTAGTAACAATGTCCTTGAAATCTCACAGCTCTACCCTATCGCCTCTACCAGGCGTACAATTTGACGAGGATACTCGTTTCACACGTAGAATGGCTTACAAAGGCTTAAAATTGATGAGTATATATGTATGTAGCTGGTTTTTTAGGGTAAAGTTTTAGACGAGTATACTCGTCGACGACTGAAAAACAAACATTTTGTGAAAACGAGTATACTCATTTCTGCCGGGGAAATGGTTAAGTTAGGTTAGGATAGGTTAAGATAGGTTACGTCACAGTAGGTTAGGTTAGCATAGGTTAGGCAATGTTGGTGGAATTTTTTCACAGCTTCACGGGGTTTTATGTTTGACATATTATCAGGATAGCTTAGGTTAGGTTAGGATATGATATGTTAGAAAATGTTAGGTAATGGTGACCAAATTTTTCTCATGGGTCCTCCATCATTGATGACATTGTTCATAGAATTTTGACGGGTCCTGTTAGTTATAATTAAAACTTTTGTAATAGCTATATTCTTCAATTTTGAAGGTTATTTCCTGTACATGAGATGTCGCACATACTGAGTCTGCATGTTAAAGTGTGGAATTCTGATATGTTTTTTTTTCACCAAGTCCAATTAAAATCCTTTGATTGGAATAAAAGTCCATGTTTCAGTATTCCTTAACTCTCCATAGCTATTGTGTGTCATATTTGTTTTGAATACTAATCAACCACTGCTTCATGAATTACAATGTATTTTCTTCATAAGGCAATCAAGTCCCTGGCTTTGAATGCTGTGAATGTGGTCAATTTAGTTTGTAAATTGAATTGTATGCATAACCTACTTAAGTCTTGACTCAATTATTTTTTGCTTCTCAAAATCTAATCTATTCTACATTTTTTCAATACTGAAATTGTTTTTGTTTTGGAAAAAATGTAACGCTTGTATGTATAGTTGTCATGTGTACACTAAAGTTTGGCATGCATACATTTCAAGACTTGTGGACATTGTAAGAACATTAATAAGTATTGGGATTTTAATCTTCCCACCTTGCAAGTGATGAATGTTTCACTAATTTCTTTTCAGAATATTTTTCTTGGTGCAAAATGGCTTCTCTTTTGGGCTTACAAGCATATGGGAGTGATGATGACATGAGTGATGATGGAAATGAAGACAGCACGTCTGCAGGAGTTGAAGAGGTACCACAGCATCTGTTGCCTCTGCCAGCACAATCTGTTCTCAGCAAGCCTGTTGATATTGCTCCTGTTGCCACCTCATCTGTAAGTAGCTACGTGCTTCTGGTGTTCATGGAATTATCGCAAACTACAGTAAAAAGTGATCTAGATCTTTGTTTACGTTGTGCAGTGGAGAATTCATGTTCATAATTATATGGTTATGGTTGGAGTTTGCAAATGAGGCATCGGAAGAGCAGTGAGTGGCATTTCAAAAAGAATTGCTGCGATATGCTATGTACTTCCTGTGTGCACTATTGTATTGACAAATGCCAAATGATCATTCTTGTTTGTTACCTTAATATAGAATCTTCCATGAAGGTTAGATGATTGTTTTGCTACTCTGTATAGCAAGCTCAATATTTCTGTTACGTAAAGAAACAAAAAAAAGTCAGTATTCCAGATTATGTCGTTTTGATATTTTCATTTTTCTCAACTCGTAGAAATACTTTTTTCTCAACTGGTTTACTGTACCATGCCTTAATTAGATGTAAGTATAGGCATTAGCCTTATGTTTTAATCCATCACAAATTTTACAGAAAGATTTTGATGATCGGATCCACCTGGACCCCCTGACCAAGGAACTGACGTACAACCCTCGTTATGACGTCCTTGCTGCACCGGTGCTGGGGCCTGACCTGCCCAACCAGTCCCCCTTCAACAAAGTGAAGCGCAACATGCTCTCCGGCTATGCTGAGGCTGCTCATGTCTCTGATTTTGAATTTGAAAAAGAAAGGAGGACCTTCACATCTTTTGGTAAGAAGAGACAGGATTAGCTATAAATTTTCTGTTTTATTGACCAAGTCATGCAAATCGTAATGATTACAGAACAGTTCTGACCCCAGTTTGTTGGAAAATTGACTGCACATTGGAAGTGAGTGGTAAATATATTGATCTCAATTTTCTGGATAAGTGTTGCCTAACAGAGTTTAAGTTGCTCAAGAGTTTAAGTGTAGTCTTTTATTTATGAAAGTGTTTAGGTCATCTTAAATTGTAGTGGGCTCATTTTGTTCCCATATAAAACCAATCTTAGATAGTAGTGTGGTTGTGCAAGACACTATTTATTTAAAGATTCATGTCTCCTGGAATCAGTGTTAAGAGCCAGTAAACCATATATGTTGTGGACTCTAGGGTTTGCAGTATGGTGAGAGATTGTGATGTATGAACCTTTCTTCTGTGATGGGCCAGTTGTTATATGCAAGTTGATTTGGCTGTTTTCTTGGATAGATTTATAACTTAGGGTTATCGTTTGAAGCTGGTTCAGCCATTCTATAGCACTGAGACTGCTGCAGGCCTTTTCCATCACAATGGATAAAACAGTAAAATACCTTGCCTAAAGATGCTGTGTTGTGCGATTTGTTGGCTACCTTGAAGTTAATGTTAGCATGTCATTTGGGTGAGCTGTTGAGTTTGTCTGATGTTGAGGTTTTGTGCTTGTTTTGTTAGGTTGTTGATTTGTGTCCTGTTGGCCTAACGTGCACTTTTTGTCATTGTAAGTGAATGTTGGTTTGTGTTTGTTTTTTGAAGTCAGCGCATGGGGACGTATTGCTTTCCTGATACGTGTGCCCATTTGAAGTTGTTTTGGGGCTACAAAAGTTAGTTTCTGAGAGGGAAGCATGCAAACACAAAATTGATATGGTCTTGATATGGATTGATAAATAAATTGATATGGACTGCTGGTAATACATTAAATTTTACTTCACTTTAGTTGGTATTATATTACTACAATCTCTTTTTTGTTATTGACTTTTTTTGCGCAAACTTATTTTGATATTGAAACCTGATTGACTTAATAGTGAGCGAGTTGTAACTTAATAATTAATTGGTGAGTAGTTGTTGAGGTTGTTATGGGAAAAAGACAGAAACCTGAATTCAATGAGTTGAATTGAACTAGAAAGTGAGCACCGAAGAAAGAAGTGAGATCTTAGAATATGACTGAAGTAGATGGCAACCCTACTTTGGTGTTTGAACACCTTAACATAACTGTTCTTAACTTTTACAACGTGTTTTATTAGTTGTATAGAATTAACGTATTAAGGCACTGTTTGTGGTAGGGAAACAAGATGAAAACAAAGTATAGCTTGCCTGTGTTTCTAATTACGTTGTGCCGTATTCTGGTTGAATGAAAAGTAGCCGAATTCATCCATGGAATCTGAAGAAATGAGATTGATGTGATTTGGAGAAGCACTATGATTTAGGGAAGAGTATGGTGTGTGGGGTTTAGACGAAAGTTTATATACTTTGAAGAGCATTTGGTAATAAAGGTACTCAGGAAGAACTTTATATGTGATAAAGCCACATTAGTATAACTTTCTGGAGGTAGGGTGGGTTTTCCATATTTCAGAGATTTTACAGATGAAATGACGCGAGATCTGGAAATTGTTTTAAAACGTCGTTTTCTTATCATAAAACTAAGTATCGTCTCCATTAATTCACTTTAATTGGACTTTTTCCCATTACTAGAGCTTGATTCCTAAACGAACGGGCATCCCTTGTGGGTCAGTTTAGTTGTGTACAGTGTGCATCTGGTTATGTCAGCATGACGACTTATCCATACTATGTTAAGCTTGCTCTACACCGTGGAGTCAGCTGCTGTAACGAAAAAGTTTTTAGACCATCGCCTCACTTTTCTATCTACCTTCACAGCCAGCAGTGTTGTAGTCACATAACAAAAGACAATGTTTCATCTTACACAATGCGTCTAATAATTTAGACGAGCACATTTAAGAATCTCCTTACTTCCAAAGAAAAACTGGTCCTCAATACTACAAGTAATTCATATCCTTTGGAAATTTTTGTGTAGATTTTAACGTGTCCCTGTATTATTATTGAGAAATGGCTGAATTTTTCTTTTTCTTAAAATTTTTAAGCTACTTGGAATGGAGCTGGTCTCTTACAGCATTTTATAAAACTGATACTTTTTAGTTATTATGTATTTAAACTTTGTGAAATTTTCAATAATTGTGATTTCAATGCTTAGCATATTTTTCATCTTTTAATTCCTGCTTTTGATGTCTATTAGATCTCATCAATACTCATTTGTAAACTTGCATTGAAGGATGATTTTGTATTGTTTAACCATAACACACACTGGGTTTTCCCTGCAATATTATTTCTGCTGTTCTTGACTCAGCCGGCGGATAGAGTGACCACAGTGACATCTCAAAGCAGTCGAAAGCAATTTTAGCAATTGCTCAACAAAACGTGAAAGTTCTGTCATGTCAGCTGCAGCTATAATTTTAAGATAATAATCTTATTAATGAGTAGAAGACTTTATAAATACTCATCTTTTTACTATGACTGTTGAAAACTTTTTTGAGTTTTTATTTGGTTTGGGACAGAGAGGAATGAAGAGGTCTAACCTATGTGAGGTGTAGGGAGCAAGTTGTCTGGTGGAGTATTTTTATCTGTGTTGCATGAGCAAAGTGTCACACTTAGGAGAAGAAATTTCAAAGAAATTTGACTCCAATCCCCATAACTGCCCGGTGTTTTAACAAATCAATTAGCTCTTTTGGTAATGGTAAAATGTACATGAGGAAAAATAGAAGAGATTAAAGATGGAGTCCAACTACTCAGTGAGATCCCCTTCTTTCTTAGATGAAGACACCAAAAAATAATTGTAATTATAAGGCAGTTGAAGATATCCAGCAATCATTTAAAAAAATTTTTCTTCATTTAGAAGTTGCATGGACAGATTTCAAGAAAGATCGAGTAGCGCCTATTTTGACCATGTAGTCAGGAGTGCATGGTGGATATGCTAGTGGTCAAGATAAAGATTGATGGAGTGCAAAAATAGGTATTATTATTTACGAGATGCCTTTCATTGATGTATAATTCACTGTTGCTATTGCATCTTGTTGTCTTGCATTCACCATCTTGTTACGGTGAATATAAACCCTGCTAAAGTACTGTATCAATGGAGAACTCGGCATTTGCCCGAGACAGTATCAAATACTTAGTGTCTGGTAGACGCTGGATTGCTTTATTGCAGCCCCAATTTAGTACGTGTCGAGAAGTTGATGTTGTGTGTTAGGAAAACATCATGGTGGGGCCGAGGCAAACCAGTAATAGCTGCTGCATATTTAACAGCACAGATCTTGGGCCCCTTCAGGGGGATACAACTATTGTATCTATGGGAATTAGCGCTCCCAGGGGGACTATATATGGGCCTGAGCTAAAGGTTAGGTAGGCTTTCTTTTTTGTTGAAATAGAATAGGTTTTGTTTTGTTATGGACCATCTTTTTTCGGTTCACTGCTGTCCTGTTTTTCAGCACCTACTATTTTCTTCTTCAAGTTTTTCTTGTTTCATGAACTTCTTTCTTAGCTTTCTGTTTCTGTGCCCTTTCTGCATAGATTCCACGTTTCTTTAACTCCATACTAAATGGTGCCTTCTTCCTTCCTCTCTTTGGATAGCCTTTGTTGCGGATAGGGAGGCTTAAACTAACTAATAATCTAATCTAATCTAACAGATCCTGGGCTGTTGAATGCTGTGTAAAATGGTGCTCTATCCCAACAGCATCATTTTATACGAAATGCTGCCTACGTCTTTATTCTCTTACGAACACCTTTGTTATTGTTAGGGGGACTGAAACTATGTTATTATGTTATGTAATTTTTTCAGGTATTCAAATTACCGAACATCGTGTTTTGTGCCGCAGTTTATTGGAAACTCATTAATTCACATGTTTTATCTCTCCAGGCTATGCTGTGGACCCATCCATATCAACAGACCCCGAACAGGGCTTGAAAATTGTGGGTGACACCGCCGCTGCCCGGAAATCTGACAATGTCTCTGTGTTTGAGTCAAAGAAAAGGTATTCCACCGAGTCTAAGCGAAAAAGGGACACAAATGCTGACCCTACTGATATTGAGGGTTTCAAAGGCCCTTGGGCAAAGTATGAGAATGAAAAAACTGTGATGTGTCCAAGTGAGGAAGAGAAGATTCAATTAGAAGAAATTTTGGCCAAACGGCAGAAGCGTGGCAAACAAACAGACGACAAAATTGAGGAAGAGAAAACTCTGCTGCATCTCCGGAATTCCACCGACTATCAAGGACGGTCGTTCTTGCATATCCCACAAGATGTTGGAGTCAACCTCAAGTCGGACGAGCCTCCCGCTAAATGCTTCATGCCCAAGAAACTCATTCACACTTGGAAGGGACACAACAAAGGCGTTTCTGCGATCAGATGGTTTCCCAGGTCTGCTCATCTTCTCTTGTCGTGCTCAATGGACACAAAGGTCAAAATTTGGGAAGTGTATAACGAGAGGAGGTGCATTCGCACTTACATGGGCCACAAACAGGCAGTGCGCGACGTTTCTTTTGACAACGACGGCAAGAGATTCTTGTCGTGTGGGTATGACCGCTACATCAAGCTCTGGGACACAGAGACTGGTGAATGCATATCTCGATTCACAAACAGGAAAGTTCCCTACTGCGTCAAGTTTAATCCTGACGAAGACAAACAAGATCTTTTCGTAGCAGGAACGTCTGATAAGAAAATCGTCTGCTGGGACGTGAGAACTGGAGAAGTGGTTCAGGAGTACGACCGTCATCTGGGAGCTGTAAACTCCATCACATTTATTGATGAAAACCGCCGCTTCGTCTCGACCTCTGACGATAAAAGCCTCAGGGTGTGGGAGTGGGACATCCCTGTTGACTTTAAGTATATAGCCGACCCTACCATGCATTCCATGCCGGCAGTCACTCAGAGTCCCAACAAGAAATGGCTCGCATGTCAAAGCATGGACAACAAGATCGTCATATTTTCAGCGCTTGATCGATTCAAGCTCAACCGCAAGAAGACGTTCACAGGCCACATGGTGGCCGGCTATGCATGCAACTTGGACTTCTCTCCTGACATGAGTTACCTCATCTCTGGAGACGCCGATGGCAGGGCGTATGTTTGGGACTGGAAGACAACGAAGCTCTACCAGAAGTGGAAGGCGCACGATGACGTCTGTATTGGTATCTTGTGGCACCCGCACGAAACAAGTAAAATCGCCACAGCCGGATGGGATGGTCTCATCAAGTATTGGGATTAAGGCTACTCCTGTACCTGAATTAGACGACTTCGTCGTGATACAGCTGTAAATATGTGCAAAGAATTGGACTGTACAAGCTTTTATTCTAAAACGTATTTGAAGATAGTCAAGTGCTACAATTTTGTGAGTTTTTGTAAAGATTTGTGCTTTCCACTTTTTATTTATCATTTAAGTAATCAGCTCGGCAAAATTTTTGACTTTTATTTTCTTCCTCATGGTTTTACTCCCTATGTAATTCGGGTTGTAGGTGCTTTCATATCTTTCACTGAACCCGTATCAAGTGAATAGTGTTCAAAATTTCCTGAAAATGGTTTTAAAGTGTAATTTTGCATTTCATTTATTGAACAATCACAAATCAGTAAGGATGGTGAGAGTCTGAGTTCTTTTTCAGTCATCTAGGTACAACTAAACTTCCCGAAGACAAATAATACGTGTAGATACAAAAGCGTGTAGATTATTTCACCTAACTCTACAACAAATGTCCTTGAACACGAGTCTTTAAATATTTTTGCAGGAGTATAATTCATAAACTGTTCTCTTGAGAGAACCCCTCAGGGGGATACAACTATTGTATCTATGGGAATTAGCGCTTCCAGGGGAAAAATGTGAGGGCCCGAGCTGAGTGTTAGGTAGGCCTTCTTTTTGTTGAAATAAAATGTTTTTTGTTATGTTAAGAACCCCCTTTTTTCGGTTCACTACTGTCCTGTTTTTCAGCACCTCTGACTTTCTTCTTCAACTTTCATCTTATTTCATGAACTTCTTTCCCATCTTACTGTTTCTATGCCCTTTCTGCATAGATTCCTCATTTTCTTATCTCCATACTAAATGGTGCCTTCCTCCTTCCTCTCTTCGATACGCTTTATTTTTGCAGCGGTTAGGGAGGCTTAAACTAACTTATAATCTCTGTAATCTCTCATGAGAGAACCAGAATATCTGTCTAAGAAGTGATATTTTCCTTCAAACTAGTGACTTGTCACAGCAATATAGCTGAGGTTTATCATTGTATTCCACGTACCTACAATCCTGATTTGTATACTTCGCCATGTGTACAGGTAATATTGAGTCTGGATCAATCGTTACTTGCTGCATCCGAAAGATGTGCGGGTGTCCATTAAGAAATATTTCATTTTCTACGCATCAGTTGTGAATTTAAAAACTGTGGTGTTGTTTATCCTCCTTTCTATTTTATTCATAACGTGATCGCATTATCCAAACAGAGCATGTACTCATGAGCAAAGAGGCAAGTTGAAAATGAGATTCATGTGTACCGGTAGAATGAAACGCTAGGTGTTCTTGATGTTAATAGAACTTATGACAATTTACTGTCTTCACTTCTTCATTGCGGTTAGTGGACTGTCTCCCTCGGAGGGATACAACTATTGTATCTATGGGAATTAGCGCTCTCAGGGGAAAATGTGTCAGGGCTTGAGCTAA
Organism: Morinoia aosen; assembly: GCA_030386875.1. NCBI lineage: Eukaryota > Metazoa > Arthropoda > Malacostraca > Amphipoda > Talitridae > Morinoia > Morinoia aosen. The sequence goes on along the minus strand of CM059573.1, from coordinate 48,972,154 downwards.
AGGTTAGGTAGGCTTTCTTTTTGTTAAAATAGAATAGGATTTTGTTTTGTTACGGACCACCTTTTTTCGGTTCACTGCTGTCCTGTTTTTCAGCACCTACTACTTTCTTCAACTTTTTCTTGTCTCATGATTTCTTTCTTAGCTTTCTTTTTCTGTGCCTTTTCTGCATAGGTTCCGCGTTTCCTTAACACCATACGAAATTGTGCCTTCTTCCTACCTCTCTTTGGATAGCCTTTGATGCGGACAGGGAGGCTTAAACTAACTAATAATCTAATCTAATCTAGTGGACTGTCCGTCATCGCCGAGATCTTTTATACAGCGTTGTCATAAATGTCAGAAGGACCGCCTTGGTGAGAGCGATCAAGGGGGCTGTTGAACATATGTTGTATCATGGGATTGCGTATCTTGAGGATCATGTGAAACTGCCGAGTCGCATTATTTATCGAAATTAGCGCTGCCAGGGGAAAATGTTAGGTCTCGAATTCAAGGTTAGATAACCTTTCTTTTCTTGAAATAACTATTTATTTTCTATTGTTACGGAGCATCTTTCTTCGGTTCACTGCAGTCATGTTTTTCAGCAGTTGTTGCTTTCTTCTTCGACTTGCATCTTGTTTCATTAACTCTTTCAATCCTGCTTTTCTATGCGCTGGGTGTGGGAATTCACCTAATGAACAGATTCCCCGTTTATTACCTCAATACCGTACTAAATAGTGCTTTCACACTTTTTTAGAACACTTTTGTTGTAGCTAGAGAGGCTTGCACTAATTGATAATTTTATTTATATACCGTGGCCGAGTGGTTAAGAACGCGCCCTTGACGGGAAGGTGTCGGCAGTTCGAATCCCGGAAGTGCCGCCCGGTGATTTCTCCCCGTTGTTAAAAATGAGGACTGAGCCACAATTCCCTTAGCTCGCGGTGGCACAGCGGTTAAGGGATCCGACTTGTATGTTGGAGTCGCGGGTTCGTATCCCGGCGCTGGCGCTGCGATTTTCCCCGTTGGGTATAAGGGAAAGCTCAAGCACAATACCCCACTCGACCCAGGTGTCGGAAATAGGTACCGGCTTTACGGGGGAACCGTCATGGTGTCTTATATATAGTGTTAGTTATAAGACATTTGGAAAACCAATGCTTAAGATCATTTGTATCAGGCTTGATTGGAAATAAAGCATCCCAAAGATGCCGATGTTTGTTTGTTTGTCTACTCCACTCAGGTTTCGGAAATGGTCATTGCGTCCTGGTGTTCTGAGGCATTTGAAAAACCGTTTACAATACATGATCAGGCTTGATTGAGTGGCATAAAGCATCCTTTTTTAACCTACCCGGTTTCGCTCATGACTGCCGTCGCCTCGTAGTTAACTGAGCTCGCCCTTTGCATGAAGGGTTGTTATTGAAGTTGAGAGGAATTTTCTGGGAGAACTTGGGTCAAGCTCTTTCCCCCTCGAGGCTAAATTAATAGTTTACTATTCTTTTCTGTATGATATTGAGAAAAGAACTCTCGAGCGAAAAAAAACACGCTCATCTACTTGATAATATGAGCTGTGTTATTCTTATTTAGTAGAGAAGCTCAGACTTGGGTGCAGCCTACTCGAGTGATTTTTTTCTCCTTTTATTCTTCCTCATTTTTTCACCTATTTTTTATTCGATAGCGCTAGATAATTCGAAGGTTATCTTTTGTCAGGAGTGAGCAAGTGCGTTAGCTCAATAAGGAGAAATGGCTATTTTGTCATTTTACTAAGAATTTTACTCATTTTGTCATAGTGTTGGGGAATGCAAGACTAGCACCGTCAATAAAGCGCAAAGGAAGCAGGAGACTTAAGGGCCGTTTACACAAGGGGAAATTTAGGCCGTGAGGCGCGACACGTGTATGCGAGGCTCACCACTGAGTCTCATATTTGTGCACGGTAGTTACGAGGCTCTTGAGTGTCGCACATTACGAATTCGATCGGTGCGAATAGGGAACTTCGTATGAACACACAAAATATGAGCCTCGTATACACGTGTCGCGCCTCACGGCCAAAATGTCCCCTAGTGTAAACGGCCCTTAAGGGTATTCCTTCTTGATAGCATTCCATAATATTTTATACGGATGCCAGGTGCACATTTTAGTTATGAAATCTACTCATGCCCTACCTCAAGACACCACCTGCATCCACAGCTTAAGGCGGAAAACAACGAAGGTGATCAGTGATATTCAAAAGAAAAATGAAAACTTCTTGAATACTATACTATTGATCACTAATGGCAGTCCTAACAATTTGCTTGTGAAGCTTCAATGGGACTGTAACATCAGTTGAGCTTAGGAGTAAGTGATCAATCTAATAAGACGAAGAAGGCTATGCTACTTGAGAATAAATTCATAAGGTTTTCAAGGAGGAAGGAATTCACACCGAAGAAAACGAAGAACTGTTTTAAGTTTCGGAGTTTATATCGAATATTTAAACGTAGAAAGTGCATCTAAAATGGCCAATTTCCCTACTTCATGCGAGATACTTTTAAAGTTGCATCAAACAAATTTTACCAGGCAATAAGTCTGGAAATCGTGGAGACTTTCAAGGCTGAGATATCAGTGCTTTTCGCCGATATCCAATTACTTTGAGCGTGTAGTATTAACTATTTTCGACGGGAGCAACTCGTATGAGACTGGTAGATTTTTAATCTGTAAAATGGCCGGGCGCGCTGCGCAATGCCCCTGGGGGTTTCAGCGCGGGTAAGGCGCCCGGCCATAATTGGGTGGGCAGCTGAGACCCCCATTAGGGGGTTAGGCTGTTGCTCAATGTGCAAACTGTGCATGTACCTTAAGATGATTATATGAACTGATTGAACCCTTAGCATGAGGAGTATGGTATTGAACTAGCAGCTCCTTTATTACTGCCGCTGCTACTACTACTACTGTCACCAATGAAATCAAGTGTTGTTCAGATCACGCTCGTGGCTGTCGCGTCTTTGTTTGTTTAATAGTTGCTGTGACTTGCGGTGCGATGTTTGTGGCAGTAAGACCTCGAAATTTGAGAAGTGGAGACAACCTGAATTGCGAGACCTTCGGCGCGACATAGTGCAGGCACTGAAGCGCTAGCAAATTGATTTTATTACTACTACTACTACTACTACTTAATCTGCTATCGCGTTAATTTGTGTTCGCTACTCGTAACTTTTGAAAGAACGCACCTATTGACTTCAAATTACTCTTAAACGAAAGAGCAAAACATTTTATACAACTGTGTGATAAACACATCCAAAAATTTTTTCTGAAAACTACAGAAATTCTTCGATGAACCTGTACGACTCACGCGCCGTCAAAAGACCTAAGTCCACTACTCGTAACTTTTGAAAGAACGCACCTATTGACTTCAAATTACTCTCAAACGAAAGAGCAAAACATTTCCTACAACTGTGTGATAAACACATCCAAAAATTTTTTCTGAAAACTACAGAAATTCTTCGATGAACCTGTACGACTCACGCGTTGTCGAAAGACTTAAGTCCACTTCTCGTAACTTTTAAAAGAATGCACAGTTGTAGAAAATGTTTTGCTTTTTTGTTTGAGAGTAATTTTAAGTCAATAGGTGCATTCTTTCAAAATTTACGAGTGGTGGACTTAGGTCTTTCGACGGCGCGTGAGTCGTACAGGTTCATCGAAGAATTTCTGTAGTTTTCAGAAAAAATTTTTGGATGTGTTCATCACACAGTTGTAGAAAATGTTTTCCTCTTTCGTTTGAGAGTAATTTGAAGTCAATTGGTGCGTTCTTTCAAAAGTTACGAGTGGTGGACTAAAGTTTAAAGTAGGACTCAAGAAATTCTCAAGAAATTTCTGTACTTTTCGCAAACCGTTTCTTGAACCGTCTCGGCTGCGGCCTGCCGGTCGTATAACCCTCGAATTTCAATTGATGTATGCAATAATATGAACAAAATTTTTCTTATTTTTCTTACTTGACTATGAGAAGATGATGTCAACTAGAACGATATAATTGGTTTTTCGAAACAATTTGAACTTCTATTCCGAACCTTAAAACCGCTAAAAAACTTATCTCTTCCAACAACGAAACGATACGTGATATGGCAACACTCTAGCAGGCTTGCAGCCAGTGTTGCCGCTGCTGGGTTTTTCAGCCCAGATCTGGGTCTTTCCAGGCAACGATAGGCTTATGGGTTTTATTTTCAAAATGTATTTTTTTTAGCTTCTACCTATAAAATAATAATATACGTATGATATTGATAATTGGTTTGCTTACATAATATTGGAAAAAATAAAAGTTGATGACGGATTTTTTGCTTCCGGTGAGCATTCAATATTTCTTCTATCAATGTGAACACCGGCACCAAACCAATGTCTCATATGAAGTTATTGAAAAAAACTACATGAGTGTATAAGCTACAAGTTTTCAGTCCTTTACTAAACACTAGTTAACAGTGCTCACACAAAGAAAATGAACCAAATTTTCAAGCATGCTTGACTGGAGGCGGCGTGCTCGGAATAGTGGTAATGGTATGTTTATAAAAAATCACTGAAATTGACGAAACCAATTACAAATACATTGCTTAAAGTGATGTAAAATGTCACAAAGCTTCAGAAAATCTTCTGGAGGAGCCATGCCTTCCATTGGCCTGAATGTTGGTTTTGTTGAAAAAAAAACTCGTTGAATGAATTACGAGCAACCAAGGCAAAATTTGTTACGTTAGTGTATTTTGCTGCAGATCACGATCCCTTGTGAATTTTGATATAAGTTACCTAGTTGTAATCGGTTGATTAACCTTGACCAATAATGGAATCGCTATTAACCTGATTTTAAAGCTGGAATTAACGTTCATTGATTTACTGCAAGATGAAATGACACAAAAAAAAAAGATGGATGAATCAGAAATCCTGCAAAAAAATTGAACATTGATCTTATACTACTAGAGGCTGGCTCAAGTGTTTGTAATTTGAAAACTTTCTCAATTCATGACTACATTCATAAAATCTTTGCTGAATTACACGACAAATTTGACTTATTTCTATATCTTGAGCAGCAACATCGATAACCCACATTGCAAAACAAAGAATTATAACAGATTGCATGGCATTGAGTTTTAAAGGGAGCTAAGAACTGAAAAATTAATGATATTACGAATGCAGTATGCCTCCGCCGAAATACCTGCAAAATGAAGTCTCATCATACAACGTGCAAATCATCGACAACGTACAAATTAGTGCGACAAAAGCAAAAAAAGGGAATCAAGATTATGAAAAAAAATAGTCATCAGTGAACATATGTAAGAAATTAATTATTTTGACAAATGAACTTTTTTTCAGTACATATATTTTCATTTATTAGGTTTCAAGAGGAGTACTCTACTAACTGGGTATTTTAAGACAACCTGGGTGTTTTCTACATGATGATCTGGGGGTTTTCCAAAATTGAAAAGTGGTAACGCTGCTTGCAAGCATTATAAGTTAGTGCCACCCAAGTGGTGTTGTTGAGTGGTTGTGTGGCATGAGTGAAGTTACGTTGATTATCACGTGTTTGCATAGGGTGAAGGATAACCAAGACTGTTTGCTCTTATAAAAATATTCAAAATTTGATTACCTTTGCCAAGAGTTCAGGTTTCATTAGACGTCTCGTGTTAGTTTTTGAAGAAGAGATTATCACGTATAACTATCAACATTTTACTTGGATAATAAGCGTTAAAAATTTACATTTTATGAATACTTCTTCCACGAATTGCACGACGCTAGTTACTTCCGGTTTAGTTAACAGTAGTTACTCCTAATCGTCTGAGTTTAATTTCTCAGAATGTATCATCTCTCCTGACTCCAGAAACATTGATGGCGTACACGAGATGGAAATTAATTCAATTTGAAGGCACTCCATGACGTGCAATATCAAGACTAAATTATCGTGGTAATTTCATGAACGGCATCGAAGAAAATTGCTTGGTGACAATTAGACCACACCCCGCCACCCACACCCGTGAAGACCTCGTTCGATACTGCCAGCGTCACAACTTCGGTGTTGCACAGCTTCACGGTCCCGTTTGTCGAACTTGACCCTCCTGTTCCACGATACAAGATTTAAGGTAAGCGGCTACGCTCAATCTTTGTTTTAAAACGCACGGTTCAACTAAATTTTTGCTGTTAAAGGTCAAGGTTAAGCTAAGGATTCATGGTGAAACGTACAGGTTTACTGGTTATTTGTGGTAGAGGATCACAAGAGTACCGATGTTCGACCACTGGCGGGAATACTCCTCTCAGCACTCATTTTGGTAAATGTTGAGGATTAACCAGGAATCGATTATCCACTTTTCGAATCGTAAACGTAGGGAATTAGATCGAAATAAACAAGTTTTCTTCTATGCACTTTCCGTCGTAAATGAGTATTTTACGAATTATAGCGGTAGGTTTAGTTTCGTCTTTGATGACCAATGCTCTCGGATAAACAGCTAGGCCTACTCGTTGATATTCTAATTTTTGGTGCTTGAATCATGGTAATAACATCTAAGTAAACTACTTTTCTTGGATACACTTTTTGCGGCAAATGAATGTTTTACGAGTTAGCGCGGTAGGTTTAGTTTCGTCTTTGATGACGGTGAGATGCGGACGATAGGAAGCAAAGTTTTTTGGACAGTATTGTTTTCTTAAGTATTATTCCTGCCCCGCGTGGCAATGAAACCTGTAGCACAGAAACGCTCTTGTGTAGAGTCGACCATGTAGAAGAAGCCGGAAGATAAGCGTGTCAAATGCGCAATTAGTGAAAAATTCGTGTCTGTGGCTGAAGGCGTGAGAAATCACCTGGCAGATGAAGGAACAATAGACAATCCCTTGTATTCCCCAAGTATGATGGAACACAGATTAACGGTCTGCATGCCATTTACGCCCCTCGGATGTGGAGTGCAAGATGGAACACAGACAAATTAGTGGAAGGCTGACACTATATCGTGAAGTCGGATTTGCCCCGAGGGTTGCGAATTTTACCAGCTTGCTTCATTTGCATCGTGTTTAAGCAAGCGAAAGCGAAAACCAAAAATCCGAAAAAGATCATAAAATAATTGTGAAAAAGTAACTTCATATAAAGGCGAATATGTAGAGCGTTGGTCGAAAGGGAAGCAAAACCTGGAGCAATTTTACACTTCAAAAGCTAAAACGAAATCCAAAGCGCTGTAGGATTGTCGGTCTGAAAATGATACGCGCAAAACGAAATGGGCGCACGTTACAGATACCTTGAAAATGAAGAAATTTTTCGCTAGAAGCATTTCCACATCGCCGCGAAAGAATAAGTCCCGTAAGAAATTTAAATTCATTGATAACCATCATCAGAAAAGCTATGAAGAAGCTTTTTTCCCCTAAAGTAACTTCCAAATCGAAAAAGACATTCACCATGCGACAAAATGAGCTCACACGATTTAATCTAACCATGCAGGGCAGAAAATATCCAATCATAGAGTTGGCTCTCCGGTGACGTGATTGCAGTCTTCGCCATCGACAAATTTATACAAGTCATAAATACTGCGTACTCCCAATTTGCCATAAAGCTCGGTATGATTGGTGAGTAACAGCGGTATTCGTTGGAACGTCATCACCAACGCATTATATACGCGACGGCGCTGAAGAAAACGAAACTCATAGCCAACACATGTGTTCTTCAAACGGTGCACTTAATCTCTCTACATAGAAGCCTGTTGGTGAAGATCTATAGAAGCATGAAAACGGTAACAAAAAAGTGATTGTCTGAGTGTCCAACACCAAATAGACAAGTTCACTTGTTGCCTATTCTTCGTCTGCCGAATTACATGTGACAAAGAAAAAAATGAGGGAACACATAGTTCCTCTGCTTCAAGCAAAATGCCCTCGTGGATTTCACATTGTCATATAAAAAAGAGATAACTTCACCACTGAAAAGGAAAGTTACATGAACTATTTGGAGAAAGTTTTCGTAACAGATACAATGTACCTCTTTATTATCAAATGTCATCGCGTAAACTTTAAGTAAGATTTTTTCGTTTGCTCTATTGATTCGGAAAATTTCTATAGCATAAATGTCTGGTACTGTGGGTTACATACGCTCGTTCCTATGTACTTGGTTATAAGTGTAAACAAAACTAAATGTAAACGGAGATTGTCTCCTGTTTTCGTTTTCGTTTTCATTGACAGCGGCGTAAATGGCATGCAGACCGTCAATCTGTGTTCCATCATACTTGGGGAATACAAGGGATTGTCTATTGTTCTTTCATCTGCCAGGTGATTTCTCACGCCTTCAGCCACAGACACGAATTTTTCACTAATTGCGCATTTGACACGCTTATCTTCCGGCTTCTTCTACATGGTCGACTCTACACAAGAGCGTTTCTGTGCTACAGGTTTCATTGCCACGCGGGGCAGGAATAATACTTAAGAAAACAATACTGTCCAAAAAACTTTGTTTCTTATTGTCCGTATCTCACCGATTGAAATTAGTACCATCTGGAAGATATTGAAGTCTCCGTCAGATACGCTCGTCACACACGGTGGTAAATTAATATTGTAAAATACGAAATGTATGAACTGTGCAAGAAAAGGCTTTCTTATGGCACAAGTTTTAGTCTCACTATTAGAGCAGACTGATTTAGTTAGTTTTTCATTACAGTGGACTGGAATGCAATGCCTCAGCATCACAAGACATGAAGACGGGCAGCAGAGAACGAGAGACAATGAGATCACACCCGCCGTCAAGTCTTGGCGTTGATGGTGTGCCTGAAGATAAAAAAATGGATGGCTGTTGTCGACGTCGTTGTACGCTATCTAAAGAAATGCTTTCAAAAATAGCGTCAGGATGTTTTACGAAAATGTACTGTGACTTGCGGATATTTATTACTCAAGAATTATTCGTAGATACCTGAAATTAGTCTAATTTTAACGCGTGAAATGTCCACCCTAATCTATTCAATTAAATTTAATCATAGTAACAGGTCAGGAACGGTTATGCAAAATGTAAGATTGGCTGTTTGGCCCATTGCGCGAGCGGGTCATTAAAAACCTATACTCTAACTTCATTTGCATGAATAGAGCTAAATATCATAATATGCAAAAAATAAATAACTGATATTTTTATAAGGAGAACATTTATTTTCAATAGCAATACAATTCTCCATTCAATCCAGTCTCTGTTAGTTCATTTATTCCAACCAAAGGCCTCCGTTGCATGCCAGACACTTCTGGCATCGGTCTCTCATTGCTCGCATCGATTTCCAAATTATTTCACGGTTGTCTTTAAGCTTGTTAACATTGTGGATGGTGCGCTCTCGTATATCTTGCAAGTCAATTGAAGGGGTTTCACAAACTTTAGCCAGGAGGAAAATGAGTAAGGACCCTAGCTGAGAGTTAGGTAGGTCTTCTTTTTTATAAAATTAAAATGTTTTTTGTTACCTTGAGGACCCCCTTTTTTCGGTTTACTGCTGTCATGTTTTTCAGCATCTACTACTTTCTTCTTCAACTTTCATCTTGTTTCATAAACTTTTTTTTTAATGGTTCTATTTCCCTATTGCATAGATTCGGCGTTCTTTTATCTCCATACTGTATAGTACCTTCATCCGTCTTCTCTTTGATACGATTTTTTTGGCGGTTAGGGAGGCTTAAATTAATATCTACTCTACTGCTAACGCTCCCCCACACCGACCTCCCGAACCCAACCTCCCCAAATTAATAAAAATTCTGGTTATACAGGACCGAACATAGAATTAGATGAGCTTCATTTTGAGGCTAAAATAAAGTTCCTACGAGGCATAATTCAAAAATAACCCTAGATTTCTAGGGAAAAATGAGTACTCGGAGAAATGTTTGCATTAGTAGTCGAAAATTGGCACTCCGTTTACCGAATCACGGTTCAACAAAATTTTAGCTGTCAAAGGACACAATTCAAGTGGAAATATGTAGTTTGAAGTCACATAACATCGTGAGAAAACGTCACAGTTCAACACGTTGACGGCGACGGGTTAAACGGAAGTTCAATTTTCGCCTCAAATTCAAAGTCAAGTGTAGGAAGCAATTTAAAAATAGCGAATATCGACTAGATCGTGCCTTCATTTAGCTCTGATTAAGGGTTAAATAAAATTGAGTTAGTGACCACTGGTCGGTCAGTAGTACTATGAAAATAACCTCCGTGTACACCGGCGGCTCACAACGTGGCCAACGTGTTAACTTAGTTATAAATTGTAATTCAAGAATACTAACCTCTGTTCCTCGAAAGTCACCAAATAGCTCATCTCGTCATTTCAATATGTGATGATCGGACTCTTTACTCACGATCTTGTGCCCCAAAATTTGTGTGACGCACACTGCTAACATTTAGGATATCAGTTAAAACTTGAAAAAAATACGTTCACGTGTCATACCTCGTGAAAGGGTGGATTGAAAGAAATTATCCTTCATCATATCTTGAAGAATTTGCGCTGCATGGGAATATGTAGAACTCTTGGGGGTACGCTGGTAATCTTTCTTCAACTACGATCTTCAGAGGTGAACATGTCCTGGCCATGACGACTCTTTGCTCTTCTTACCTCTTAGTTGTTATCGTAATGCGTATCTCTAATACACACGCACACGTAAGTGTAGGGAGCCTTTAATGAAGAGTTGAAGATTTCTCTGCCTACCCTATCATTGTACAAGGTAATCATTTCTATAGGGGAATATAGGCCTCCTCTTGTTAGGTTAGCCAATAGAACGGCTTTATTTCAAACAAACTTTATGACGTCACCATTGCGATACGTCGTTAGGCCAATAGTGGTCCAGATTCGGAGCTAGCAGTCTTGTCAGAAGCCATATCAGCGCTGCTGTTGGTTCGTTGCTAGCAGCATTGCGACACGGTCGACGAAAAAGACTGGTTTGACTCTACCGTGTTTCTTCTACCGTGATTCTAATTCAGACAATGCGACTGTGTGAGGGCTAGATTGTTCTTTTATATGGTGGGAAGGAACTATGTAGTTAGGCAGCAAGTAAGAAAATAGGAATAAAGTGATTTCAGAACAAACGCAAATAAATAATGAGCGATCAATTTTGAACTAAATAAGAAGCAAGAAAAATGGAGAGTTCTGTAATCGGAGAAAATGAAGTGCACTTCAGATAATTGATGATGATCGTATTAGACCCACGAGTCAGAAAATGCGAGTGCACTTTTTGACGTAACCACAGGCGAGGAACAGCAGTAGGAGCAACACACGCGGAGCATGCTTGCAAGTCTTCCTTAACATAAGCCGACGTCACCAGAACTATGTACATCAGGGATTCCCAAACTTTTTTTAGCCCCGCACCCTTAAAGAAATTTCATTTGAAGCTCACACCCCCTGAGATAAAAATGCCAGCAAGTAGCCAATATCCTATCATTTACCTGGACTTTCCTCGCACCCCATTGACTATCGTCTCGCGTCCCCAAGGGAAGCGAGCAGCCTAGGTTAATGCCCCCTGATCTAAACCAAAGCACACTACACTTGCATAGTCGGCGGAGGAACATTAAAGTACGGCGCACCAGATGATTTCCCCCGACACATTGTCATGATTATATGTTCAGAATTATATTTCAAGGGTTTTTTGACGCTTACCTAAACGGATTTCTGTTTGCCTAAATGTCAAAGTACTGCCAGCATCGTGCTGTCCGGTGATATGATTTAAATATACTTGGGTTTGAATAGCCTGCATCTGAGCAAGTGTCAGCGTTGGGACAAGTAGCTCCTGTACCTAGCTGTGTGCGTGTGTCAACGAACTCCACTGGCTCATTTGTAAGTGTGATACTATTGATGTGTGCGTTTGGTGTTGTTGACGTTTGCGTTCGGTGTCGTTGATGTGTGTGTTTGGTGTCGTTGATGTGTGCGTTTGGTGTCGTTAACGTGTGCGTTCGGTGTCGTTAACGTACGTGTGCGTTCGGTGTCGTTGACGTGTGCGTTTGGTGTCGTTGACGTGTGCGTTTGGTGTCGTTGACGTGTGCGTTTGGTGTCGTTGACGTGAGCGTTTGGTGTCTTTGACGTGTGCGTTTGGTGTCGTTGACGTGTGCGTTTGGTGTCGTTGACGTGTGCGTTTGGTGTCGTTGGCGTGTGCGTTTGGTGTCGTTGGCGTGTGCGTTTGGTGTCGTTGGCGTGTGCGTTTGGTGTCTTTGGCGTGTGCGTTTGGTGTCGTTGGCGTATGCGTTTGGTGTCGTTGACGTTAGCGTTTGGTGTCGTTGGCGTGTGTTTGGTGTCGTTGGCGTGTGCGTTTGGTGTCGTTGGCGTGTGCGTTTGGTATCGTTGGCGTGTGCGTTTGGTATCGTTGGCGTGTGCGTTTGGTGTCATTGGCGTGTGCGTTTGGTGTCGTTGGCGTGTGCGTGTGGTGTCGTTGGCGTGTGCGTTTGGTGTCGTTGGCGTGTGCGTCTGGTGTCGTTGGCGTGTGCGTCTGGTGTCGTTGGCGTGTGCGTCTGGTGTCGTTGGCGTGTGCGTCTGGTGTCGTTGGCGTGTGCGTCTGGTGTCGTTGGCGTGTGCGTCTGGTGTCGTTGGCGTGTGCGTCTGGTGTCGTTGGCGTGTGCGTCTGGTGTCGTTGGCGTGTGCGTCTGGTGTCGTTGGCGTGTGCGTCTGGTATCGTTGGCGTGTGCGTCTGGTGTCGTTGGCGTGTGCGTCTGGTGTCCTTGGCGTGTGTGGCCCCTCAGGAGGCAAAGGATAGTCACTAGGTTTCCAACTTGAGCCCTCCTTTTATAGAGATTAAGATTAATTAAGTTGATTAATCCGATCGATGGCGAATGTCCCTCCTCAGGACGGCGGGATACTGTTAGTTTACCTCAGCTATGAATAGTGCTGTGAGGTTTCTAACTTTTGTGCCTACTGTGCTTATGTTAGTGTTAATGTTTTTGCTATGTCTTCTCTGTATTTTCGAAGTCTTCCATCCTAAATTGTCGTTTCTGTGCGCAGGGCCCTGAGTAGATTTTTTTTACAGTCTGTACTGAATGATCCCTTCTCTTCGCTCTCTTGAATTTTTTTATTGTGGTTAGAGAGTCTTACACTCGCACTAGTGTAATCATAAAATAGTAAAAATAATCGAACTGTGTGTATGATGTCTCTCCAACGTGGGTGTGACGTGTCATTGACGAGTGTGTGGCTTGTGATACATTTCAGTGCGTGCATTGAGGCGAATACTAAAATCGTAATCAAATCCAAATCGCAGTACTTAGTTCTGAACAAATTTATTCACCGCCAAAATAAACCAAGAAGGTATGGTTCTTTCTGTTATGTGCAAGAAATTAAACCCGATGATTTTTGAAGGAAATGGAAAAATGTAACCTGTCAATTTCATATAGCAAGAATAGGAATCGACAAATTTTAATGATGCAGACAACTGCACTCCTATAATTTCTCAGTGCGAGAGAGAGCGGAGCAGATATGTGACAAGGCCTTCACTTCGTCGAAATAAGAGAGGCCTCTGCTGCAGCCTCAGGAACTAGCAATTCTATCTGTGAAATTTCAATACGACCTACATTTAATGGAAAACTGAAAATACGATGTGAAGAAGTTTACTGTTCAAAATATAATTATGTTGAAATGTCACTGATAGTGTTGTTTTTGAAGTTAGATTTCGAACGATTTAAATGGTCGTAGTGGTACAGCTGGTAACGATTATTCTTGTGTCGACTTGGCTGTGCCACGTGCAATTTTTTCTTTAGGTGGAACATTGTTGCCAAGTGCTCAAGTTCTATTTGACGGAGGACTCAAACTCAAGGACTCAAGCCAGAAATAAATAGCACGTAGCGCTGCCAAAATGTCGTTAAAATTTTCGCGGCTAATTGTGGTGATGCGACAAAGGAAATTGTGGGAAAATCTATCCCCATGTTACCCTGTTTTTCAAGTTCAATATTGAGGAAATGTGATTCCTTTCATGATCATCACAGTAATTGCGTGACCAGAAGTCATTTACAAAGTTAAGGATAAAAAATTTCATTAGTTTCAATTAACTACGTCTAGTAATACGAGCTGAAGAATCGCGCTTTCATTGGTCAGAACTTTTTCTGGCTACGTCCCACATGGTAAAATATGGTTTATTGTAAACTGTAGCAAAGTCACATTGTTTATTTGTGCATTTGAAGTGTTGACGTACCAGAAGTAAGAACTTATAAAATGAAACATTGATAGGCTTGAAGTTATACCTTAAGTACTTCATAGCGTATAGAGGATAATTCTGATGGCTTTTATTTCTATACCTGCTGTAAGTGTTGTACATGTATAGATATTATATAGGCGTGGGATACATTATTATTGTATACGTGTGCACGTGTAGTTATTATATAATTGTGTGTGTGTACTTATGTTTGTGTGACGTTGTACATACCTACCACGCAAGAAATTGGTAAAACTACAACGTCTCGGATGGACATAGTTTTTGGGAAAGCGTATTGTGAAAATCAATATTAGAACCAAGGCCAGAAAAAAACATTTTGCTTTTAAAAAGTTCAGTAAGATTTTGAGCTTTCGAGCAAAATCTGGGATCATCAGTATGTTATATGTAAAAAGAAAACATACATTAATGACAACGGATCAATGAAAACCATACTGTTATAATTCAATTTAAAAGAAGAATACGCCAGAATTAACGTGTATGATTGAGATGTTAATAATAAATTCCGACACACAAACTATCTCGATCATTGAGGGAAGGGAAAGTCGAGCGAATTCGCGAAAGAAAATGTTTTCCATCAATTTTATATCTATAGCGGAGGATGAAGCCGTGATTTTGTGTTAGCTTCATCATCTACTAGACTGCTACAGATATGAAATTGATGGAAAGTAATTTCGTTCATAAACTTCGACTTTCCCTCGATGACTAAAATAGTTCTGTCGCTTTGAATTTTAAATCAACGCATTAATCGTACATGGTAGCTCTGGCATATTTTCTTTTTTATTGTCTAAGTATAGCAGTACAAAATGCAATGAACCATAGCCTTTTTAAATTGTATTTTTTCTCTTTTTAAGCCTTATCTAGTGAAGATTAGCATGAATACTGATGGAAACTCAAGATTTCATTAGACTTTATAGAAGCAGAATTTTACTCCAGCCTTCTTTTAAATTTTTGGTAAATCGTATTTTAGTATGATCTAAAAATTGCAAACTTTCTCTAATCAGGTAGGTACGTTCACACTTTGATGATTTTCTTACAACCATCATGAAGTGGGCTAGTCTCAGTCAACCTTGCATTAACGGTAGAACCATTTTGTTTTGAAATAGAAATCAAGGTATTTCATGTTAAAAATCCACGTATTTCTCGTTTAACAATAGAAGGAAGGTTCTTGCTAAAAACGGAAATTCCGTGCAGTTGCATGCTTCTGAAATGCCTTGTGGGCTTCAAATGGGATCGGTTCAAACTTTTATAATTTCCTTATAACCATTATGAAGTGGGTTAGTCTCGGTGGGTTAAAAGTCAAGGTAATTTGTGGTCTTTACAGTACCAAGCGCCGCTTTTTGAACACGTCAGAAAACGGCATCAAAGTTTGGAGCGCTTCGAAAACATTGCATCTGAGCAACTTATAGAGGTATTCGCAATTTGCAGCTATTTTCCTTTACCTACGACTAAGTCTCCAGACGAAGGTAAATTTGGGATGACAGCGGTATACGTAACTCATTTTTGCTAGATGTATTTAGCGCTTGGTACCGGATGACTCTAGGGGCCTCATTTCTCATTTAAAACTAGAAAGGAAGTTCTAGCTAACAACAGAAGGAAGTTCTAGCTAACAACGGAAGGAAGTTCTGTGCTGTGGCATGCCTTGACGATGCGTTGTGTGGTGCAGATGTGGTCGGAAGACCAACTGGAGGCGCTGGAGGAGCAGATCATCGCCCCGTCTCATGTGGCGACGGTGGCAGCAGAGCCGCTCCAGGACCGGCCGTCTCAGCCGCACCGCCCTCACTCTCCCGACCTCCTGGCCTCCGTGAGTGTCGGCATTAAATTGTTGTACTCCATTTTGATAGTTAGAAATTCGTTTCGTATCATGAAATTACCTAAGGAGTTGGAGTGTATGTTCCTGTTGGAACTTCAAGTGTGTCTTGGTCTGTTGTGTGTCCCGTTCCGACGAAGACGGTCGATCTTTGTGACGTAAATATTCTTATGCAAGCCTCAACTTGTACGGGTAAAAATTGGTCCCTGTTATTCAACCAAAACAAGGAATGGTTCAAGTTATGAATAATCAGGATCATTATTTTTATCAGTTTTAGCTGAGGTTCGTATGGGATTTATAACTCGGTCAGCTGTAGGTGACGGACAAATTAACTTTTCTTGCACTTCTAGAACACTTCACTTCTCCGTGACGCTGTTGCTCAAGCTGTTTCCATCATATCTGATGCTTCCTTGAATGTATGCTTTTATTTTTTAGGCGTCTTGTAGTTTCATTTTAAATGATAGCCATCAACATCAGCACATTTTTTAAGTTTGTTCTTCTTATCGCTTGCAGTGTCATTGATTTGTGTCTTACGCGGGTGACTGGTATTTTTCTTGTTTCGCTTTAAATGTGTGGTGCCAAGACTGCCATGCATGACCAAATATTGCGTAGTTTAGATACCAACAAACGATGACCATGTATTACGAACCCAGGATACCAGCAAGAATGACCAAGTGTTGGTATAATCTGGATACCGGCGAGGCATGGCCGTATACTGCGAAGTCACGATACCGACGAGGCATTACCATTTAGTGCGTAGTCTGGAAACCAACGAACCTTGACCGAATATTGCATAGTATGAAATGAAGGAAAAACGTAAATCGCCTCCCCTATATAGTTTAGTGCGTAATAAAGAACAGCGGAGGGGAAATCATGAAGATGAAGACAAATAGACACCATCAGGGCAGAAACACTAAGTTCCATAGTGCCTAAAAAGCGTGAGATTTTAGAATTTCTGGTGCTTTGAGGGAATTATTAATACTATACCATTTACAAGTTGATTTGCTCCAAATGAATTTTGATTTGCTCCTCGTGAAAATAGAATTGCTCCAAGTGAATTTTGATTTGCTCCTCGTGAAAATAGAATTGCTCCAAGTGAATTTTGATTTGCTCCTCGTGAAAATAGAATTGCTCCAAGTGAATTTTGATTTGCTCCTCGTGAAAATAGAATTGCTCCAAGTGAATTTTGATTTGCTCCTCGTGAAAATAGAATTGCTCCAAGTGAATTTTGATTTGCTCTTGTTTAATTTGCAATTGATTCAAATGATTTTTAGATTGCTATAGTTTTAATATAAAAATTACGGTTAATTTTTTAGCTTGCGTATTCAACATATTTAAAACACTATATATTGCTATATATTGTAGAATAATTATAATAATATTTTTTTTTAGAATTAAAAGGGCGATTTTTGGGAAATCTAATATGTAAAATGAAAAGAAGAACCAATATAAAAGGGAACATTCTTTTAATTCCAAACGTTTCGGAATCTATGATTCCATCATCAGTGCTGTAAAACTCGAAACGAAAAACAATAATGAACAAATTGCGGAAAATTATATATAAGAAATTAATATCACTATACCTACATCGGAATATATATATATATATATATATATATATATATATATATATATATATATATATAGTTATGCCTAACCGTAAAAAATAAAAACAATTTCTCCTAAACATTCCTGACCATAAGTACACCTAAATTCTGGCAATCAAACCAAACCCCAATAACATCTACACAAAGTAACCGAACTGCACACACATATATACCCCCCCACACACACACTCAAACACACTCATATTTACACAGTTTGGGCGATATTTAATTTCATCACACTTTGATCACTATATATTTAGCTGAGGTCTATGGGTAAAATTGAAGGAGGATTCCATAATTCTAGGGTCAAATTGCTCTACAGTTCTACAAAGTGTGGAGAAATTGGAATTTTTGAAAGGGTGGTTTGAACTATGGCAATGATCTCTGATGGCTGCCAGGGAGCAAGATGAGTAGGGACGGCCGGTTCTATTGGAGACACAAGAGTGTTGGCTGTGACGAATAAATTGCTGGAGTGTGGTACTTCCAACATAGGACTGCAGGCAGCAATCACATTCTTATAAGTAGACACAACCATTTCTCAGGCACTCTGCCAAACGCTTTTTCCTATTGAAAAATGAACCTATTTAAAAACCATTTCCATAAAATGCTATATATTTTTGTTATATATCGTTGTAAAAATACTCTATTTTTTAATTAATGGTAATTAATAAGTAACTAATTTTAAAAAATTTTGCAGAAAGATTAATTAATTAGCTTTTTAATTAATCGATCATTTAAAGGCATATAAGCAAAAGGACTTTCAATAATTTGCAGGGTATTAGGATCACATGTTCAACCGGTAACCTACCGACGATCATCAAGTAGCTGTATTAACCAAGGGTTATTTCCTACCTATGACCCCTCAGGGGGATACAACTATATATTGTATCTAAGGGAATTAGTGCTCCTAGGGGGACAATGAGAGGGCCCAAGCTAAAGGTTAGGTAGGCTTTCTTTTTGTTAAAATAGAATAAGTTTTTGTTTTGTTACGGACCATGTTTTTCAGTTTGCTGCTGTCCTGTATTTTTTCAACGCCTATTACTTTCTTCTTCAACTTTGATCTTGTTTCATGAACTTCTTTCTCATCTTACTGTTTATATGCCTTTTCTGAATAGATTCCGAGTTCCCTTTACTTCTTACTAAAAAGTGCCTTCGTCCTTCCTCTCTTTTTGGATAGCATTTGTTGCTGCCTCCCAACCCGGTTTTAGTTTTAGCCTCCCTACCTGGGAGGCTAAAACTTACGACTAATCTAACAATCCTACCGACGATTATCCGGTAGATGATTATCCGGCCCTATCGAATAAACAATTATTATTATCATCATTAGTCCCTAGCGGGATTGGAAAATATATTGATAGAAAGCGTTTTAGAATTAAAAAGAACAATAAATATATAGAGGTTTTATCAACAACTCGTGTAAAAACGCATTTTGATGAAAAAGTACAGTAATATGATCAAAAGAATAATGCTGCTGAAAAGTCATAACAAAGCAAGGCAAACAGAAAAGTAAGCATGCATTACAACGTCTGCACAAGTTTTGACAGTTATTTTCGCATTAACATATTTCTATAAGGTCTTCTTGACGAGTTGCGGCAGCGTAGTACTTCTCCACCCTGTTGGTAAAGTTGAGCAACATGCCGGGGTTGACAAGTCCAAGGGCTTCAACTGCGATGTTCTCCATCTCTCGCATCCTTTGCTCAGTAACTGGTAATGCTCCACCTGGTGCTATCTCAAGAATTGCATTCATCCTTTCACGCAAGTGCCTCTTTACGTGACTCTTCAATAGGCTCCAAACCAACTCTATTGGATTTAGCAGATAAGAATAGGGAGCTAAACGAAGTATCTGAATACTGGGATATTCTGACTCTAGCCCTTCAAAATTAGAATGAGCCGGAGCGTTGTCAATTATGAAAGTAGGATGGTCAATCCCGTTCTGACGACATGCATCTATGAGCTCCCGGAACCACTGCAGACAATCCTGTCGTTTGAACGAGCCACGGCGAGTCGAGGTTAGAAGCAATTGGGTACTTGTCATAGCTCCAATGATGTGCAGATTTACGCCTTTGCTGGACGGAAGAATCACTGAAGCTCTCGTACCAACTTTTGATCTTCCTTTGTTTCTTTTACAGTAAAGGTTGAAATTTGTCTCATCAACCCAGACTGGAGTCCTACCTTCTGATCTCACATTGAAAAATTGTTCCATGTATCCTAATACCCTGCAAATTATTGAAAGTCCTTTTGCTTATATGCCTTTAAATGATCGATTAATTAAAAAGCTAATTAATTAATCTTTCTGCAAAAATTTTTAAAATTAGTTACTTATTAATTACCATTAATTAAAAAAATAGAGTATTTTTACAACAATATATAACAAAAATATATAGCATTTTATAGAAATGGTTTTTAAATAGGTCCATTTTTCAATAGGAAAAAGCGTTTGGCAGAGTGCCTGAGAAATGGTTGTGTCTACTTACAAGAATGTGATTGCTGCCTGCAGTCCTATGTTGGAAGTACCACACTCCAGCAATTTATTCGTCACAGCCAACACTCTTGTGTCTCCAATAGAACCGGCCGTCCCTTCTCATCTTGCTTCCTGGCAGCCATCAGAGATCATTGCCATAGTTCAAACTACCCTTTCAAAAATTCCAATTTCTCCACCTTTTGTAGAACTGTAGAGCAATTTGACCCTAGAATTATGGAATCCTCCTTCAATTTTACCCACAGACCTCAGCTAAATATATAGTGATCAAAGTGTGATGAAATTAAATATCGCCCAAACTGTGTAAATATGAGTGTGTTTGAGTGAGTGTGTGGGGGGGGGGGTATATATGTGTGTGCAGTTCGGTTACTTTGTGTAGATGTTATTGGGGTTTGGTTTGATTGCCAGAATTTAGGTGTACTTATGGTCAGGAATGTTTAGGAGAAATTGTTTTTATTTTTTACGGTTAGGCATAACTATATATATATATATATATATTTTTCGATGTAGGTATAGTGATATTAATTTCTTATATATAATTTTCCGCAATTTGTTCATTATTGTTTTTCGTTTCGAGTTTTACAGCACTGATGATGGAATCATAGATTCCGAAACGTTTGGAATTAAAAGAATGTTCCCTTTTATATTGGTTCTTCTTTTCATTTTACATATTAGATTTCCCAAAAATCGCCCTTTTAATTCTAAAAAAAATATTATTATAATTATTCTACAATATATAGCAATATATAGTGTTTTAAATATGTTGAATACGCAAGCTAAAAAATTAACCGTAATTTTGATATTAAAACTAAAGCAATCTAAAAATCATTTGAATCAATTGCAAATTAAACAAGAGCAAATCAAAATTCACTTGGAGCAATTCTATTTTCACGAGGAGCAAATCAAAATTCACTTGGAGCAATTCTATTTTCACGAGGAGCAAATCAAAATTCACTTGGAGCAATTCTATTTTCACGAGGAGCAAATCAAAATTCACTTGGAGCAATTCTATTTTCACGAGGAGCAAATCAAAATTCACTTGGAGCAATTCTATTTTCACGAGGAGCAAATCAAAATTCACTTGGAGCAATTCTATTTTCACGAGGAGCAAATCAAAATTCACTTGGAGCAATTCTATTTTCACGAGGAGCAAATCAAAATTCATTTGGAGCAAATCAACTTGTAAATGGTATAGCAGGACCCGTGGAAATTCGACGTCAATGTCATCGTTAAGCTAGGTGGACGAGTGAAAAATTCCGTCAACATAACCAATCTTAACCTAACTTATTTGATCAAGCTGTAGCATAGATACCGCAATAATCATTGCATTTATTGACGAGTGTGATAAACATAGATAGTTACAAGCGCATCATTTGTTCCCTTAATTTGCTTGTATCTAATTACTGAAAGCGTAACGGACGGACTAACCAAGTAACTAACGAAGGAACAAGCAGAATATTATACTGATTGTGAGAAGTTTTCACAATGAAGGACAAATGTGAGCAAATTTTTAGGATATTAAAATAATAATAAAACAAAGTCCAAAAGGATCTCAAAACAAAGCGTACAAAGATAAGTTATTAAGGCTTCTTATTACGAGCTGTAGTAAACTAATGGGTTTGGTGCACGTGAAACCTGCGAAGGAACAAGAACGTAAATTGTAGCCAGAGTATAAACTTGAAAGAAATGTTACATTCATCTGCACTTCCGAACAACTAAAACTATCACAAAGAATGGTCATACAGATTGAAACGGGTTCTTGCCAATCGTAGAGTAGAAAGACAGCGCAATGACTTTATGTGACGAAAAAAGTTATTTAACAAGTTGCCTCGATCAATCTCGGTACCAAGTGTGGCCGATATGGGTAAATAACGACAATGTATCGAAGATTAAAAAATTTATTCTAAAAGTATGTACATTAAAAATCCAATATATAAAGCAAAGAAAAAATTTATATGAAGGCTATGGTTAAATAACTGAAGAGCCAGTATAAACGTACATGAGATAGATGTGCAAACATCAAGGCAGTATACTGCTGTAGCGCTGAGCGCTCATGTCTAGCGGAACGTAGGAAATATAATCTAGCAAAATCGAAAAAAATCCCACTTAAATGGCACAATTGGAACCACTCTTGATGTTGAGATGCGTTTTGTTTACAATTTTCCTAGATCTATTTCTGCGTAATATGTCAGTGCTGTTGACTGAGTCTAAATCGACGCAATAAGTAACATGCGCCGAGAAACTTATATTATCTAATGCATACGAACACCAGACTTCTCCCTGCTCTCAGTATCGAGTGGCGATTAGTGTTCGCAACACCTGATGTTCATGACGACGAATATGCATGCCCTTGAACACAACAATATTGACGTGTGCTTTTTATGCCTCAGATTAAATAACAAGTGTGACCTATGAGGCTGTAGTTGATGAGGGCTTAAGTTAAAATGTGCTCAAGATTTATTTTGGGAATCAAATTTTTACTTGCAGATCATTTTGCAGAAAACTAAAAATGACAAATCCGGACTTTATACTACTCTAAAATTGAGTATTTACTCAGGGAAGTTGAAGCAACGTGTGAGTTAAAATGCACATAAATGCACATGAACGCTATTTTCCTATTTATTATGAACCTTCTTCAAGAATATTGCACTAATATGAATTACAGTACTGCTTATTTGTCGCAAGACACACTAGATCACTAGACACAACTTAATTGAATATGTAATTACAAAAAGAGAATATAACTGACGAAATTAGAATCTCACTCTTACTGTTGGAGTTTGCTGAGAAGACTTTAAAAAAATTCTACAAATTCGCATTCCTCACGATGTTTTACCATCAGGCCTTCAACTTATTTCCGCGTGTTGAACTGCGCAGAATTGATGTACCTAGCTTTGAAACGCAACGTGTTTTGATGACATGTTTTGGCTACGTAAGCATGGGGTCGGATATTCCTGTTTATCATTAACACATTTCCTGTGAAGTAACCCACCGGTGGTCACTTAGGTGATTTTCATAGTGGTGCTGACCCATCTGCAGTCACTAACTCATTTGTTATTAATACTTGATAAAAGTTAAAGAAAGGTCCGATCCAGTTAATGTTTGCTATTTTCAAAGTTGATTACCACAATTGACTTGAAATTTGAATTGAATATTGAACTTCAGTTTAACATATCGCAGTTAACGTGTTAATGCGTGCTCGGACGGTACTTACTGACCCCTCCCCACAAGAGATGCAACTATTGTATCTATGAGAATTTGGGCTCCCAGGGGGAATATTTGAAATCCCGATCTAAAGGTTAGATTGACCTTCCTTTTGTTTAAATAAAATAGTTTCTCTTTTGGTTGG
Source organism: Morinoia aosen (assembly GCA_030386875.1). Classification (NCBI taxonomy): domain Eukaryota; kingdom Metazoa; phylum Arthropoda; class Malacostraca; order Amphipoda; family Talitridae; genus Morinoia; species Morinoia aosen. The sequence goes on along the minus strand of CM059573.1, from coordinate 48,948,836 downwards.
GGACGATCTTTTTTCGGTTTACTGCCGTTCTGCTTTTCAGCAGCTATTACTTCCTTCTTCTACTTTTGTTTCACAAACTTCTTTCTCGACTTAGTGTTTCTATGCACCTTTTGTATGGATTCCGCGTTCCCTCAAGTCTTTAATAAGTCGTCCCTTCCTCCTTCTTCTCTTAGAAACGCCTTTGATGCAGTTAGAGAGGTTTAAACAAACATCAAATAAAATCCAACTTATTGACCCCTTCAATGTTTGATACTTTTTTTTGCAGAGCTGAACTCGCCCAACCGACCATCAGTGTCTTCGGTAGGTTTTTGTGGAACCTTTGAGATGAAGTACCCGACCATGTCGTGAAACGTGAGCTATTTTTAGTGCGCCGAGTACGAGGTACAGCTACTTTGGGGGTTTCGCTATCAGCAGCTTGCCTGTTTGCACACTTGCTCTGTACCAACTAACGTCATGCTCCTAGCTGTACCTACTCTATTCTACTCAGTGTGAATTTTCTAAAATCGTAGCCTGAATTTTCTTTTTTCATAACGCCAGCAAGACATGACCTAGTATTACGTTGTCTGGATACCAGCTAGACATGACCTAGTATTACGTTGTCTGGATACCAGCTAGACATGACCTAGTATTACGTTGTCTGGATACCAGCTAGACATGGCCATCTATTACGTTGTCTGGATACCAGCTAGACATGGCCATCTATTACGTTGTCTGGATACCAGCTAGACATGGCCATCTATTACGTTGTCTGGATACCAGCTAGACATGGCCATCTATTACGTTGTCTGGATACCAGCAAGACATGACCTAGTATTACGTTGTCTGGATACCAGCTAGACATGGCCATCTATTGCGTTGTCTGGATACAAGCTAGACATGGCCATCTATTACGTTGTCTGGATACCAGCTAGACATGGCCATCTATTACGTTGTCTGAATACCAGCGATGCATGAACAAGTATTGTATGGTCCGAGTCATAGACTTCTGTAATCACACCTCGACACCTGAAGGCCTGAGATGCCTGCGTTTCAATTTGATCGTCGTTCAATGCAAATTTCAGTAATAAACTGAAGTAGATAAATATTTGCGTCTGGCGACTTGAACGTTCATTGCGAAGGTCTCGTTGTTCGGTGCACAGGCTGCTCATTGTTACGCCCTCGTTCGGTTGTTTTTCTTTCGATCCTACTATTTCTACATGATTTAATTTTGATGCTTTACATCTTTTTCCATCAGTCATAATTTCCAAGACCCGTATTTTCTACTGTTTTTTTTCTTTGATTCAGCGTTATTTTTCTGTCAATACGTTTCCAGACACTCAGATCGAATCAGATTATATTATGTAAAATATGTTGGATAAAAAGTCAGTTTAATGTCATTTTCCTAATTTCGATGTTCAGTGATCAATTGAATGATCTGTTGAATACAATTGTTGAATTTTCATATCAACATAGTTCACGTGACTGTACTTGAATTCGATGATATTTCAATCAGTATTTCTTCAGCAAGTTTTAAGGAAGAAATACACGTAGTGTCGGCCAACCGTTTACTAGAAGTATTAACGAAGACACTCTTTGATGTAATGAGACTAGTAAATGCACGCAATCAAGGGACAAAAGGGTAAGTGTAAGTATACTCACTTTTAAAGAAAGTTCAGCGATGATGATAAATGCCACAGGGTCTCGGTTTTAGGTCAAATGCATATAAGTTAGAAGTAATTGTAATTTTCACAAATACAGAAACACTTCGTATTACGAGAGATCAATAAACTCAGGATGCCGACTGGATCCAAAATGCTTAGAGTCAAATACTGGCTTCTCAAGAATCAAGCTGACGAAATGTCGTCTTAGAATGAATATTACCTAACTCTACTAAGCCTTTACATAGAGAATTCGTGGAGAAATAACGTTGCTTGTGACCGATACTTTGAGAAAAGCAATGATGCGAAACAGAAGGATCCTATTCTCGTCATAATTCTGATTGGTGTACATCGCGATCATTACTATATTCTGTCCATATTTATACAAATACTTATTTATAAAAAAATCGTCGTCTCGCGTTCTATTTAATCATAGTTTTGTACAATTATAACAGCATATTACATGTTCTTGTATCGTTCACTTCATAGATCGAACGCAATCTTTCTCGCTGGGACATTTTTTCTTCTCAGAGGTCCTGAGCGCAGCTTATTTTTCAAGAGGAAGCGAATTCTACATCGGATAGACGAATTTTCTGACTTTATCCTTCAACTTTTATTTTATTTCATAACTTTCCTTGTTAACTCACTGTTTTCATGCGTACGGGATCCTGTGCGGGAATACACCTCGTGCATAGATTCCGCGTTTCATTAAATCCATGGATGCACACTAAATGATGCCTTTATGCATCCTCTATTTGAACATTTTTGTTGTGGCAAGGGAGGCTAAAACTAACTTATAATCTATCAATCGATATCGGGGCCCCAGCAGTGTTGGCCTTGAAGCCCTTCTGAGCGGCGCGGTTACCAACTGACCAGCGCCCGCTCCTCAGTACTCAGTTGTTCGCCCGGCGCCTCCTGGTGCCTTGCTGGGCTGGCTGAGCCTGGCTCCCTTGTTGGGCTTGCGTGGCTCCTCTCTCCACTCAAAGTTTTGCTGTGACCTAATGCGGAGAATGTGGTATCGCTGCTCGAAGAAGAGGCGTAAATTCTTTGTGTTGAAATGGTTCTCGCTCGAATAATTCGAGCATTCAAGCTCCAGAAAAACTCGTTTTTCTAAGTTTTCAAAGGAGGATGTGTAGATAGCTTTAGGGTTCAGTGCTGCGATGCTGTGAAACTCATTAGTAGGGGGGCTTTTTGTACTCTGATTTTCATACGGGAAAAAGTTTGCATCTTTTATAAAAAAGCGCGAAAGAAAAACGTGGAACTCCCCCTAGATAATTTCTCGGTCAATTTTTTAGCCGTTTTCCTTTTTGAAAGTGCATTCCTTGCTTCTGTACAAATTACGACATATTTTGCTTATTTCGTGTGATGCTCTGTAAGAGAGCAAGAAGACAAACTGATGTATTATTTGAGTAATGTTTGTCGAACAATTTTGAAGAGCATAAGGTAACTGTAATGGAATTGTGATTCTCCCAGGGGGACAATGTGAGGTCCTGAGCTGAGAGTTAGGTATGCCTTCCTTTTTGTTGAAATAAAATGTTTTTGTTATGTTAAGGACCACCTTTTTTCAGTTCACTGCTGTCCTGTTCTTCAGCACCTACTACTTTACTCTTCAATTTTAGTCTTATTTCATAATCTTCTTTCACAACTTACTGTTTCTATGCCCTTTCTGCGTAGATTCCGCGTTTCCTTAACTCCATACTAAATGGTGCCTTCCTCCTTCCTCTCTTTGGATCGCATTTGTTGCTGGGTAGGGAGGCTAAAGCTAACGACTAATCTATTCTGTCATTGCGATTTACTTTTGATACCGAATTTTTAATAGAGTAGTACTTGATGAAAAATTCAGCGTGTTCAAATTTGAAACAGGTTGAAAATTTTATTCTATTTTTCTTGATTTTACCGCACAATTGCGAGTAAGTAACCCAAAGAGAAATTTATAAAGAAATACGTTCAGTATTACCAGTATCAGTGCTACCAGTACCAGCATGTGCCTATAATGGTTCGTAAGTGGGCATGAATTGCGAGCAAGGAGACGGATCCAACTGCATTGTGTATTTGCGGGCGCTGCACCGTTCCAAACAAAAACAACCAACTCGCCTTGATGTCCTCTACTCGAGACCGTGTTCGGCGTCTGGCTTATGTGGTCTGGTTTAGATCGTAGGTTGTTCTGCTGTATTTGGTGTGCCAGTCTTCTATTGTGCCGCCTCACGGTGCATAATTTAGGCAATAGGCTTTGGTTAGTCAGGTTTGTCTATCATATGCAGTGTGGACTGGCGCCTCAAAGGAATACTGCTAGGTTACCTCAGCTATAGAGATGTTTTCGGGACATCTTCTTTCGTGTCCGTTTTGGTTGTTGCAGTTTATATGCTTTCTTCGCTGTCCCTTTTTGCCTTCTCGTCCTCTTCCTTCCAAAATTGCCATTTCTACACAGGGTGTTAAAGAACACACCTTGTTCATAGATTCCCCGTTTTATGCAGACACAGAAAATATTTCTTCTTCTTTCTTGAGATCACTTTAGTTGGTGTTAGGAAGTATTTAAGTTACTATTAGGGTCCCCTCAAGAGAAAGTACCGTTGACGTTACACTTAATAGAGGGGCACCTCGCATTTCACAACCGGAAGCCTAGGCATCACCAAGATTTATCACTGCCTAAATGCTGGAATTGATAAAAATTAGTTGATTATATACTTTATTACACATGAAAATACATAATTTTCAAAAATTTAAATAACCGTGTAGTATCACACGGGACTGCAGCGCAGCATGACACAAGAGTGCCCTGTGGCAGCACACACAGCCACCCCAGCGGTATCCGCTAATTGAAGGGAAGTGTCCAGTTTATTCTGTCAGCACAACATCCCCACCCACCCTCGACGCGGAAGCGAGTCTCTCACTCCGCAGTGCTCTGTTTTAAGTTATATGTATGAGAAACTATTTTAGGTATTTCATTAATCTGCTTGAAATCTTCTAATTAACTACTTTTAAGCAATATTTTCTCATCTCGCAAATGGATATTTTGATTCACTCGCCTATTTTACGAGTGCACCCTGTCGAACTTGGGTAGTTAACAATCGCCTTTAAGTCGTGGTGCAGCTGTGATGTTTAATTGTGCAGGTCAGAGTGCGAGTATCACAGTCAGTTTATCACGTCTGCACTTCCTTCAGTGTATTGGGTTCTGTTCCACTTACACTGTTACGTTCTAGACTCTGCTTCACACTCAGTGAGCAGCTTTCTACGCTTATTTCACACCCTTCAAGCTGCGTTTTAGGCTCCGTGACACTCTGTAAGCTGCGTTTTAGGCTCTGTGACACTCTGTAAGCTGCGTTTTGGGATCCGTGACGCTGTAAGCTGCGTTTTAGGCTCCGTCACACTCTGTAAGCTGCGTTTTAGGCTCTGTGACACTCTGTAGGCTGCGTTTTAGGCTCCGTGATACTCTAAGCTGCGTTTTAGGATCCGTGCCTCTGAAGCTGCGTTTTAGGATCCGTGACACTCTGTAAGCTGCGTTTTAGGCTCCGTCACACTCTGTAAGCTGCGTTTTAGGCTCCGTGACGCTGTAAGCTGCGTTTTGATCTTTGTCATGCTCAGTAAACTGCATTCTAGGCCTCGCTTAACACTCAGTAAACTGCATTCTAGGCCTAGCTTAACACTCAGTAAACTGCATTCTAGGCCTCGCTTAACACTCGGTAAACTGCATTCTAGGCCTCGCTTAACACTCGGTAAACTGCATTCTAGGCCTCGCTTAACACTCGGTAAACTGCATTCTAGGCCTCGCTTAACACTCGGTAAACTGCATTCTAGGCCTCGCTTAACACTCGGTAAACTGCATTCTAGGCCTCGCTTAACACTCAGTAAACTGCATTCTAGGCCTCGCTTAACACTCAGTAAACTGCATTCTAGGCCTCGCTTAACACTCGGTAAACTGCATTCTAGGCCTCGCTTAACACTCAGTAAACTGCATTCTAGGCCTCGCTTAACACTCGGTAAACTGCATTCTAGGCCTCGCTTAACACTCGGTAAACTGCATTCTAGGCCTCGCTTAACACTCGGTAAACTGCATTCTAGGCCTCGCTTAACACTCGGTAAACTGCATTCTAGGCCTCGCTTAACACTCAGTAAACTGCATTCTAGGCCTCGCTTAACACTCGGTAAACTGCATTCTAGGCCTCGCTTAACACTCGGTAAACTGCATTCTAGGCCTCGCTTAACACTCGGTAAACTGCATTCTAGGCCTCGCTTAACACTCGGTAAACTGCATTCTAGGCCTCGCTTAACACTCAGTAAACTGCATTCTAGGCCTCGCTTAACACTCAGTAAACTGCATTCTAGGCCTCGCTTAACACTCGGTAAACTGCATTCTAGGCCTCGCTTAACACTCAGTAAACTGCATTCTAGGCCTCGCTTAACACTCGGTAAACTGCATTCTAGGCCTCGCTTAACACTCGGTAAACTGCATTCTAGGCCTCGCTTAACACTCGGTAAACTGCATTCTAGGCCTCGCTTAACACTCGGTAAACTGCATTCTAGGCCTCGCTTAACACTCGGTAAACTGCATTCTAGGCCTCGCTTAACACTCGGTAAACTGCATTCTAGGCCTCGCTTAACACTCGGTAAACTGCATTCTAGGCCTCGCTTAACACTCGGTAAACTGCATTCTAGGCCTCGCTTAACACTCGGTAAACTGCATTCTAGGCCTCGATTAACACTCGGTAAACGGCATTCTAGGCCTCGCTTAACACTCAGTAAACTGCATTCTAGGCCTCGCTTAACACTCGGTAAACTGCATTCTAGGCCTCGCGCTTAACACTCAGTAAACTGCATTCTAGGCCTCGCGCTTAACACTCGGTAAACTGCATTCTAGGCCTCGCTTAACACTCGGTAAACTGCATTCTAGGCCTCGCTTAACACTCGGTAAACTGCATTCTAGGCCTCGATTAACACTCGGTAAACGGCATTCTAGGCCTCGCTTAACACTCAGTAAACTGCATTCTAGGCCTCGCTTAACACTCGGTAAACTGCATTCTAGGCCTCGCGCTTAACACTCGGTAAACTGCATTCTAGGCCTCGCGCTTAACACTCGGTAAACTGCATTCTAGGCCTCGATTAACACTCGGTAAACGGCATTCTAGGCCTCGCGCTTAACACTCGGTAAACTGCATTCTAGGCCTCGCGCTTAACACTCGGTAAACTGCATTCTAGGCCTCGCGCTTAACACTCGGTAAACTGCATTCTAGGCCTCGCGCTTAACACTCGGTAAACTGCATTCTAGGCCTCGATTAACACTCGGTAAACGGCATTCTAGGCCTCGCGCTTAACACTCGGTAAACTGCATTCTAGGCCTCGCGCTTAACACTCGGTAAACTGCATTCTAGGCCTCGCGCTTAACACTCGGTAAACTGCATTCTAGGCCTCGCGCTTAACACTCGGTAAACTGCATTCTAGGCCTCGCTTAACCCTCGGTAAACTGCATTCTAGGCCTCGCTTAAGGGAATCGAACGATTTTTCCTATGAATTCTTTGAAAAATAAAAAAATACTTCCGGAGGGAAATAAGCTCTCGGGTATTCACAGCATGTATATAACATTCGAATAGACAGTTGTAGCCCAATTTTTTTAGGAATTTACCCTTACCCCCCCTCTCTCCCCCCCCCCCTCGAAGAATTTTTTTTAAATTTCGATTTCTCAGCCAATATTGTACATAGAGACGACTGTTTTTTTTTTTGTTCGATTCACAATCAAAATATCTACAATAGCTAGCTCAGTTGGTTTGTTTTTGCTCTAAAAAAATTGACAATTATTTGACGATTAGTTATTTGAACGGTTATTTTATTTCTATGGACAATGAAAAAATTTTCTTATCAACTTATCTTACCTGAATACTAGCTATTGTAGTACTTACTTTGCTCTCCACGATGCAAAAAAAGATCTCCTTCATAGGTGAAAAACTGTAGGAGATATTGAGCCGCAGAGTAAAAAAAAAACTTTTTATGGAGAAAAAGTGTTCTAGTTTTTTAATTATTTCTCCAACAGTTTTTTACTTATTGAGGAGATCTTTTTTGCATCGCAAAGATCAAGGTGAGTACTATAAACCTGCACAGTTGTTTTTTGGTAAGTTAATTAGAAATTTTTCATTGTCATGTGAAGTAATAACTAAAAAGTTGGTATATTTTACTAAAAAAAATTCAGAAATTTTTTAATTTTTTAAGCAAAACCAAACACATGGACCTAGCTTTGGTGTATATTTTCATTGTGAATTTAACAAAAAAAAAACTAATCGTCCCTATGTACAATATTAGCTGAGAAATTAGGTTTTTTTTAGAAATTTCCCTCTTGAGGGGGGGGGGGGGAGGGGAGGGGGGTATGGGCAAATTAAAAAAGTTTTAGGGCTCTGAACGTCCATTCGAATGTTCTAAACATGTTGTGAATACCTGCAAGCTTATTTCGCCCTTGACGCTCTTGAAGTATTTTTTATTAAATTTTGAGGTTTTATACCAAAAAATCGTTCGATTCCCTTAACACTCTTTAAAATGCATTCTAGGCCTCGCAGACACTCAGTAAGCTACTTTTTAGGCCTCGTTGACACTCAGTAAGCTACTTTTTAGGCCTCGTTGACACTCAGTTAGCCACTTTTTAGGCTTCGTTGACACTCAGTAAGCTACTTTTTAGGCCTCGTTGACACTCAGTTAGCCACTTTTTAGGCTTCGTTGACACTCAGTAAGCTACTTTTTAGGCCTCGTTGACACTCAGTAAGCTACTTTTTAGGCCTCGTTGACACTCAGTAAGCTACTTTTTAGGCCTCGTTGACACTCAGTAAGCTACTTTTTAGGCCTAGTTGACACTCAGTAAGCTACTTTTAAGGCCTCGTTGACACTCAGTAAGCTACTTTTAAGGCCTCGTTGACACTCAGTAAGCTACTTTTTAGGCCTCGTTGACACTCAGTAAGCTACTTTTTAGGCCTCGTTGACACTCAGTAAGCTACTTTTTAGGCCTCGTTGACACTCAGTAAGCTACTTTTTAGGCCTCGTTGACACTCAGTAAGCTACTTTTTAGGCCTCGTTGACACTCAGTAAGCTACTTTTTAGGCCTCGTTGACACTCAGTAAGCTACTTTTTAGGCCTCGTTGACACTCAGTAAGCTACTTTTTAGGCCTCGTTGACACTCAGTAAGCTACTTTTTAGGCCTCGTTGACACTCAGTAAGCTACTTTTTAGGCCTCGTTGACACTCAGTAAGCTACTTTTTAGGCCTCGTTGACACTCAGTAAGCTACTTTTTAAGCCTCGTTGACACTCAGTAAGCTACTTTTTAGGCCTAGTTGACACTCAGTAAGCTACTTTTTAGGCCTCGTTGACACTCAGTAAGCTACTTTTTAGGCCTCGTTGACACTTGTTGAACCGCGTTTTAGACTTCGATTTAATGTATTTGCGCAGCTGTTCGTCGTGCCGGAATGGAGTTCTAAGCTGCCCGAGTCTTGTTTGTTTGTTTTAGTTTGTTTCTTCAGGTTTAGACCCCAACCACGGCTGAGGAGACAGTGCAGTTGTCATGGCCGAGGTGAGTCGTGGGCTGCAACTCACGTTTTGTGACACAAACGTTGCCGTGATTTCATCATTTGCTCTACGAGTTTCCTCATCTGTCTGGAATTGTGATGTATTCTTGATAGAGTGTTTGATATCTCTCTTGATTGAGTATGTATGAATGTCTTGTGTGGTATAGGTTTGCTGCGGTTGTTCGGTAAATTGTAAAACATCAAATAGCACTGTCAGCAGTTAAGAATTCCAGTGCATTCTTTCCACTATTGAAAATTGCTAATCGAAAATGACTTAATTTACCTTCAATAATTTTCTTGTCCATGGTTTTGCAGTGAAAAAACACAGTGCCTTCAATTAGACGGGGCGAGGATTATTCCTTTTTCATGCGTTAATATTTCATGATTTTATTTAATTTGTATTTATTTAAAATCAATCAAAATGTTTAGCACTGTCTTATTATTTTTTATGTTTCTCTGAACTTCACCGCGAAGTTCAATAGTTTGATAAAACTTGACACAATTGTTGCCCAATATCTGTGCTATGTTAAACTTGCGCACATTTTGAGAGCCGCCCAATTTTTTTCCCTTACGGGGTACCCCATTTTCTGAGTTTAAAAACTGTTATGAAAAATCATCTTGTTTTCCACACAGGTAATTATTCTAATTTATTTTGTAACTCCGATTTCGTTATCGTATCTTTCTTGACGTCACACTTCCATATACTGAGCCAAATCTCTTCCTAATGTTGCAAGTAGAAAAATGCTTTCATTTCCTCACAATGGTATCTTATAGTTGGGATCGTTCCTTTTCCAATACGACCTGTTTTTGTTTGTTTCAAATTTATGAATTCCTTCGCTGAAGCTCAATACTCGTGTCCTATAGTGGTATTGCTCGTCTTATCCCAGCACTACGCGCTCCTACTTACAACGCTGGAAAAACACTCAAGTTTTCATGTCCTGAAAACATTTACGTAGCACTCGTTTCCTGTGCTTGTTGAATATTTCCTGGTCTTTCCCCTTTTGAGGTTTCCGTACTTCGGGTGAGCTAGTTATCTACGAAACCCTTTCAGGGTTCCCTCTCAAGTCGATAGTACAGGTATTTTCTTCCGGTGTTCGGCATGCTGGTCTGGTATACAGTGAAGCATTAGGACATCTGCAGCAAGAGTTAAGGAAGGGTGTGCCCGAGAGCACTGGCGAATGTTCGGAGAAGGATTTTCTCGAGCTTTGCATTATCGGTGAAAGATGCTCTTCCCGTTGGCAAATTAATGTACGCGTCTTAAAATACGCCTCTCCCAAAAGTTTAATAGATTCGAAGGGATTCTGAAAACAAGCTTTTCTTTTATTGGCATTTCTATTTAAATGAAATTCATGTTTGAAAATTGAACTCTATTAAAAGAATGCTTTATTTGAGCTACATCTCGTTTCAGTGTCGACACTTGAAACATAAGGACATCAGTATAATTATTTAATTTATTTTCATAAGACCTTAGTCAACAATAAATCTTCTTGAAAAAATTTACAAATTACAAATTCGTTCTTTAATGTTGGAGCGAATTCTTATCATTCCTAATCTCTAAAATGGTAAAATATCTTTTTCAATTCTGATGGCGTGCCCCAACCATTTCATACCCTGGCTTATTATACGTAGAAATGGTAAACTATGATAATTATTGTAACTCTAGTACTCCAACCGGGTTCAGTCAGATGAAAAAGGACCAAGAGGTCTAATACATCCTCTCGTCATCATCCACAATTTTCCCAATTGAATGCTTGCTTCTTTCACGCTTGCTACACTTATCATTGGTATGTCGATTCGAGAGTGCTATACAATCCTGCTTGTCAGATAAATTTTAATTCGCATGAGTATCAACCGTGTTGTGCAGAGTTTCAATCTCACGTGCTGATAGTGGCTTCATGATCAAGCTGATTTGTATTTGTTGCTCTTAAACTCATGCGAAATTTTTATATCCTGTCCACAAATTGAAAGGAGACAAAGCCTTATAGTAGCGGATTCATTCAACTTGCTGGTTCAACTTCAGTTTTGAAACAATAGTGAATTCTGTTAAAACTTTTGAACTTTTTAACCTCGAATGTGTAACGATAGAAAATATTACCTCAGTTTTCTTTATGGTTAGGCAGGTTCCGCTATTTACGAGGACACATCTTTGTTACCAAAATGACATCTATGCATATTGCTAGCAAGAACTTGTCGCTCAGAGTCATGTTTTTCCGTTAGCAAAAAGTTTCTGTTTTTGATTAATCTAATCATGTCTTTCAAATGGTGAAAGTGTTTTTGTATGCAGATCTGAGGCAGAGTTTGCAGGTCACTTCAGTAAAAAGACCGCTCGTGGATTTCCTCTGCTCTGCTTTCCTTTATAATCTTTTCATGTCGTTAGAGGTGCGCGAGGTTGATCAATTTCCATTACTTGGTGTCCATCGCCTTAAACGTGGACTTGCATCTCTCTCTGCACACCAAAGACCATATTTTGAATGAATTTGGATGGCCTTAACGGTGGAGGTCGGTGCGTTAGTTCTTTTAAATCGATCGAACTATGTTACGCGTTGTTCATTTTTGGCCTGAATTCCTAAGTTCAAGTTTTTTCTAGAAAAACTCTACAAAATATTTAGTGCTCAATTTTTTTGTTAAATGCTCACTAAAACTTTTCCTCGGCGGACATAGGATAAACAATAGGTTTTGGTTAGATCGGTTTATCTATCCTTTACTGTGGTGACTGGTGCACGAGAGCTGTTAGGAATACCACAGCATAGATAGACCTTCGGGACTTTTGTCTATCGAACCCACTTTATTATTTCAGTTATCATGCTTTCTTCCCTTTTTTGCCTGGCCTTCCTCTTCCTTCTTAACTTGGTGTTTCTTTGCGCTAAGTATCGTGTGTGGGAACACACCTTGTGCAGGGATTCCTCGTTTTCTACTGTCCACACTAAATGGCCCCTTCTCTTCGCATTCTTGAGATCGCCTTGGTTGTGACTAGGGATTCTCAACTGCTGTGGCTAGGGAATCTAAACGAACATAATTCTTAAAATGAAAGCCTCAAACTTGAAATTTTGGTCACAAAAACACCACGTAGCGAAGCCAAGTCAAACAGAAAACCTCGCGTTGAGAGCTGTACGAGCACGACGACGTAAATTGCATGAAAACCCGAGGTCACACATTGCCCACTCGTATCTACAGGCGTCCCTTCGGGCCGCTGCCTGCCCTTGCCGTCAAACGAGGTTGGGGCGTCGTGGCGGTAGCCCGCTTCTCTCACTCACGCTGTCGTTTGCGAAGTTCGTTTCGTTTTCCTTAGTCGGTCCTGTGTCTAGAACGAATTTTTGAAATTCTATATTAGAGCTATTCATTGTGATTATTTGCGCCTAAGGTTGGATATTATTCATGAACAGACTACGAATTTCCATTGACGCGGAACGTGACTAATCTTTAATTTATGTCCAAGTAATTTTTTTAAGTAATGGAAAGATTTGAGAAAATTTTCTCTGTATGTGGTACAGTGGGGCTTTAACTTGACCGTGTAAATGGAGTAAGCTCAACTCTGTGAATCGAAAGTTAAGTTTTAAAATACGAGATTTAGTCGCCGTGTCAACTTGGCGTTCGAGTTAAAAAAACACTCAATGCAATTGAATGCATTTCTGTATAGGTTTAATGTTCTCAAAAAATAATTAAGGCTCATTTTTAATCGAATCTGAGCAACAGTGTGCGTGTTGGTGCGAAATTTTTCTATTGTGCATATGAATACCCTGATACATCCGATGATGAGCTTTTGTTAGTCGACACTTCGAACAAACGCGTATAACGTTTTTTTATCTGTAATGACAGAGGTGCTTGAGACCGTGACGCTAAAATGTTAAATTCGAATTCGAGAGTAAAGAAAATTCCTCTAAGAATCAAGGTAAGAACTTACGACTTGAAGCATTCTTCAACTGCTTCTTGTCCTTTTTTGCCTTAGCGGGAAAACAAGTCCCGTATTACAGGCACAATTCGAACGGCAACAAGCCGGATAATTTCCTTTGACCAGTATTGCCAGATAAGCAGTTTATGTGGCCAAAGTATCCATATTTATTTCAATTTCCCTTTTTCTATCTCAAATTTGTCTAAAAAACAATTAGCATCTGACAACTCAGTAAGGTTACAAGATCTTTGAATCACAGAAATTCCGTACTGCAGACACTATTATTTCCATATCGCTTTTCGTGATGCAACAACATTGTTTGTTAGCGAAAGACTTTCACACTGTAAAAACTCGGCTTTGCTATTCTAATTATCATTATCATTATACCCTTGTTTTAGCCCATGCTATTTGCAGCAGGAGCAAACTATGACAAAGTAATATGACTTGTTCTGTCATTTCCAGAGCGCGCAGAACCGCATCCTGATCAAGGGAGGTCGGGTCGTCAACGATGACTGCATGCAGGATGCTGATGTCTACATTGAGGATGGTGTCATATCGTGAGTGTTATTCACACGTTCCCGCATACTGGGCCATATGTGCACCCGTCGGTAAATTACTCATTCACGTACCTGTATAAATGATTGACATATCTGTTTCGTGACCTCTTGAAGGAATGACTGTTATCATACCAGTTGAAATGTGTCGTGCAATTGTGTTTGTCATATTTCTTTGGAAAGATGATAATGTATTTGAGCATTACAGTCGATTTCCCTATTCTGTTACTTTCAGCCTTACAAAACCAACCGTTTGCACTTGTGGGAACGCGGTGAACGTCTTTAATTACTGATTTTATGATGGAAGTATGTTCTGCTGAAATTTCCCCTCAATGAACTCACGTTTTCTTGGGTCTAGCGCTATAGCACCCATCCATGAGTGTGTTTGTATATCGACGTATAAACCTTGTTCTTCCGTGGTGAGCTGCGAAAACTAATTCACCGCGTACAAATGCCAAGTGTCAGTAATGATATTGCAGCTTAAAACGTTGACTGCCTATTGGGGCATAAGAGTACCACTAGGTAAATTGTTCATTTACGTATCGGTGTGAATGAGCAGTATTTCAATTATTTCAGCAGCATCTTTTTTAGAAGAGATTTAAGTATACGAGGTAAAATATCATCTTGCTATTACATTTTCAGACTTCTTAGTTAAAATACAATTTTTTTGGAGCAGTGAAGTCCTTATTTAAATTCTGCTACTGAAAACCTTTCTTAATATGAGACTGCTGCACGCACATGTGCGTCCAGCTTTGGCTTTCGACTTTCTCGTTGTGTCCCAACATTGTTGAAATGTTATGGTTGGCATTGTACAACGATCCTTCTCATCTATTTGAATCCGGTGAACTTTTTTGTGCCAAAGCCAGTAGCATATGAAGTTAAATATATGTGTTATGGTAAAATCTTTCATTTTATCCGAGCCAGTTATTTAGCTTACTAGTTGATACAGAACAATGTAAAATTGCCTCTAATATCAACCTCTCAGTCTAAGACGTAAATTAATTTGGATCTTACCGCTTTTTCTTCAACCATAATCCCTTATTTCACTAGTTCCAACGTTCGTAAGCTCAAATTTCAATGTGAGAGTGCACTCACTGAGTATTTTTTAACAACACATCACATGCACAGTGTTTTCTTAACCACTTATAATAAAATCCATTGTTAAAATCAGACCAACGCAACGAAATGAATGCATTTTCTACGTGCTGTTCTCCCAACCATTTGTTTCAAAAATTAACCGGTGTAAGTATTACGATCTCCATGATATCAAGTCATGGTCTAAATTTTAAGATATTTGAAAGCACTTTTTGCTCAAATTGAAACATTTGAACATGCCACGTAGTTCATTGGCAATTCTTACTTTCCTACGCTCGTGTTTGCATTAAGTTAACTTATCGTATTGTTCCAGCTATGCAGCATATATTATGGACTCATGATCTAATATACGCGCACCTTAACAAGAGTGTTTTCAACTATGTGTCACAGGGATTTTGTTGTGTTTTCTTGGTTACTCACATTTATTTTGCATTTTCAAAACCAAATTAATTACGGCAAAGGAAGAAAGGATGTTAATGTGAGGGTATTTAAGCATCTTCTTTTTTTTAATTCTTATTAACCCGTCGCCACGTCCTGGACTCTTAGAAGGTCGGCAAAGCCAGCACATGTTTCGCATCAGCAAACCTAGGGTTGCCATATATGGTCTTAAGCGTCTCGTTGAGCGCTATTCATTGGTGTAAGGTAAAATTAGGTGGGAGGAATAGGGAAGGAGAGGTATCAAGCTCAAATCTGTATGAATTCTTCTGCTCAGTCTGGAGTGTAGCTAACGGCGCTGCACAATCTCTTAGAAGGCCAGGAGTGTAGCTGAGGCATACCAGCACACACTCTGCCTCTAAGAAGGTCGCCATCATTTATATTTTCTTATGTTTTTTGTTCCAAAAAATGGGAGTCCAAATCCACAGATTTACTCCTACGCAAAAAATAATACCACCATTGTATTCGGGAGGAAAAGCTCTATGCATATCAAACTCTTTACAAACAATGAAACTGCTTGATAACAGCCTATACACAAAATGAACTAAAAAATAAAAACTGTGTTTTACATATAGTGCACATAACTCCGGAACTATTGGACCTGAAAAAAAATTCACATACCACAAGATTCAGCAACTCAGAATCTATGAAAATGCATCCTAAAAAAACATAAAAGTGCAATAAATAAAAAATGGCCAGTGATTTTCTGATTCATGTTTTTTGTATTTTACCGAAATAAAAACTCGAATTTCGTAGATTTTCATTGGGGTAGCAGTATTTTTTTCCCCACTGACAGAAATAGCAACTCTCTCTCTTTACAATGAACCCCCAATGAAACTTCTAACATGATTAATGAATGTACAGTAAGTTGCACAGTTGACCCATTTTCTTCAAACCTCTTGGTAGGTCGACCATGTGGAGACGGGTTAAAACATTTTAAAAAAAGGCCACGGATTCGATGAATGTCATAACTTTAAAGAACATCATTTTTTAATCTTCTTATTCTGGTCTCAAATTGCTCTTGATAGCTTTGTGTGGTAAACTCTTCTTACCTTCTTACTCTCGTGAATACATTATGACAACGCTATTTTGGATAGTTAACTTTTTGTACTGTTCCACCTATGTTGAAAATGTTACGGCGAGCTATGTACAACAATACTTTTCATGTCTTTGACCCCGATGAACTCTTTGCGCCAGTACTATTAGCGTAAGTAAGAAATATCATAACCATTTTCTGTTTTGTTATAGTGAATATTATGTTCTTTCCGAGCTCACCACTTGGCATACTGTATGATGCGTCAGTGTGAAAAATTGTCCCAAATTTCGATTGTCGACCTCATAGTTCTAGGCGCAAAATAAATCAAATTTGCTCATTTTACTTCTAACATCATTCCCTCACGCTCGTATCACTAGCTCCTATGTTCTTATGCTCATATTTTCAATACGAGTACGCACTAACGAGAGGGTTTTCAGCAATGCGTCACATGAATTATGCTTTCTTAGTCACTTGTATTTAAATGCATTACCTAAATCTGACTACCGCAACGAAGAGGAACGCATTTTTTTCGTTCTTTTCTCAAAATCCTGTTTCGACAATTATCATGGGTATTACGATAACCATGTATGAATAACAATTAGGGATCTAAATCATTTGTTTTAACACTTAACATGGGAATCACGATAGCCATGTATGAATAGCAATTAAGGGTCTCTATGCTAAGGTATTTGAATGCGTTTTTCGCTTTTATTTCAATACATGTGCGCACTAATGAAAATGTTTTTCAAATGAGCGTCGCGAGGATTGTGTTCTCTTAGTTACTTATATTTAAATGCGCTTTCAAAATCAGACTGGGCAAGGAAGGGAACTCATTTTTGTTGTGCTTTTCTGTCAATCATTTTTTGTTTCAACATTTAACACAGGTATTGCGATACCAATGTGTTATCAGTTAAGAATGTTAATGTTCAGGTGTTTTAAAAACCAATGTATCGACATTTCATGTGTGTACTTTATTGGAAATGAAATTTTTCTACGTCCAGCGGCAGCAAACGTGATAAAATAAAGTTTAACCCGCCTAATGAGCTCAAATTTCATAGGAAGTAATATTTTTTTCTGTTTTGCCCATTCATGGGCAATAAGCTTTATACGTGGTCTAAAATAGTAATTAACATGGTTTTATTCTCTACCTTATTTCTTTTAGGAAATCCATCGTCAACAAACCTATGTCTAATATTCCTCAAATTGCCCTTCATATATCAAATGCTGCAATTACGGTACGCCTGGCTATATAAATATAACTACTTAAACGTATAAATATGAAAATAATTTAAAACTTTATACTTCATCAATATAATTACGACATAATAAAAGTATGTTTATTATTTACGAGCATATAAGTTGAGCAGCACACATTTTCCACTGGCAGGCAAGTGGGCAGTGACCTCCACGTCCCTGGAGGGTGCAGGGTCATCGAAGCCAAAGGCCGGCTTGTGATCCCAGGTGAGCGTCGTGAGGTGTGTGATGCTGGGAACTCGTCTGGCGTCCGGAGTGTGGCAACCATTAGCGCCCGTGGTCCTTGTTTTTGCGCTAGAAAAATAACGGTTCCAATGTATCTGATTTATTACCTTAGAAATAACGTTTTCAATGTATTTTATGTATTAATACAGAATTATCGGCTTCAATGTATTTTATTTATTACCACAGAAATAACGGCTCCAATGAAGATTTTGTCTTCTCGAATTTGTACCCTCAAATATTCCTCGAAGTCCGCTGACAAGTGGCCGTTCCTTCCTCGTACTGATGTCGGGGCCGCCGCTTTTATCTAAATTAATTTCTGTATTTATCTACCTGTGGCTGACCAGGCGGCATCGACACGCACACGCACATGCAGCTGCCCTTCATGGGCACGTTTGCGGTGGACGACTTCTACTCTGGCACCCGTGCGGCGCTGGCTGGAGGCACCACCATGATCAGTGAGTGTTTGAATCTCTTATTCCAGGTGAGGGATAAAAGGTTAAATTCAAATTATATCGGATTTCGTACCGTTATTGCAAAACCCTGAAGGCCGTCTACCGGACGGTACTAGAGCTATTGACTGGACTGGTCAGAAGCTCAAACATACATAACTAAAATTATCAAAATAAATAACTCCCACTTCATCCCTTGAACCTTAATTTAATCTGGTACCATTTTAACCAATTAAGTTTGCTGCATGGCGTCCGTTAGACGATGATTTTCTGATTAATTGGGCTCTTGATGTATTTTCTATAGCAAATAAGGGGACAAAGCCTTTGGCTTGAATCTCCGCAGGGAGATGCAACTATTGTAGTTAGAGGAATTTCCATTAGGGGACTCCCAAGGGGAACATGTGAGGTCCCAAACGGAGCGATAGGTAGGCCTTCTTTTTTGGTGAAATAGAAGATATTTTATTCTGTTCAGGATATTTTTTGCAGTTCAGCGCCTCTGACTGAGTTTCTTGCGAAACTTTCACCTTGTTTCCTAGCCTTCCTTCTCAACTTACTGTGGCAGAGGGTCTTGTGTAAGAACACACCTTATGCATAGATTCCCCGTTCCTTTAACTCCCTACTAGATGGTGCTTTGATTCTTCCTCTCTTAGGAAGATTTGTTGTTCCTACCCTTTTCTCTTCGAAGAATATACTTTTATGTCTTTGTAATTTTAACCAAGTAGGATGTTATTAATTTTATATTTTATATAGATTAAATGTAGTATTTAGTTCCTTAATGAATAATTAGGATGGTAGGTTTTCACATCAAGTAACTATAAACCACTATCGTCACGCGTTTGTCCCCACAAGGGGATACAACTATTGCATCTATGGGAATTAGCGCTCCCAGGGGGATTATGTGAGGTCCCGGACTGAAGGTTAGGTTGGCCTTCTTTTTGTTGAAATTGAATAGTGTTTTTTTTTTGTTACGGGCCACCTTTTTCGGTTCACTGCTTTCCTGTTTTCTTTTTCGGTTCACTGCTTTCCTGTTTTTCAGCATCTACTACTTCCTTCTTCAACTTTTTTCCTAGTTTCATGAACTTCTTTCTTAGCTTACTCTTTCTATACACTTTGTGCATAGATTCTGCGTTCCCTTAACTTCATACTAAATGGTGCCTTCATCCTTCCTCTATTCGAACATCTTTGTCGTGGTAAATGAAGGCTGAAACTTTCTTATCAAACAATCAATCGCGACGCGTTCGTTTGTATCGGCGTGTCTTGAGGATTAGGAACGGTCAGTAATGAGCGACGAGCGCGGGAGACGGCTGAGAGAGATTACATGTATTGGTGCTTCTTTTTTACGATACACCGTATTGGGCGATGAATACCAGTTATTTCAAAATGGTTTATAATAATGCAGTGAGTTACCGGTGAATCCTCATAAAAGATCAGAAGATCCATCTTGCCTCACTTATACTTATGAACTTCAATTCTAAATGTGATCAGCCTCCCCGCATACGCATTACAAACGCCCAAACGGACTTGTAAGATAAGTCTTCTTTATTGTTATCATGGCTAATATGCTTCTCTCTCAACAGCTTTGTGGGATACAGTTGTCAGCGTTCATCAGTTTCAGTAATGAAATAGATACTCTTTCATGTTTCAATTCCCTTTGTAAATTAAGGGTTAGAGAGGGGAGTGGAAAAGATAAACCGAAGTTTTTATATGATACTGACGATACTGAATATGCACATATCAATGATAACCGTGAAAATAAGGCTTTATTGATATCCTCGATACACTTACCGAAGAAAATCATTTGCTCACGATGACCGAAATGAATAATTCAGTCATATTAAATAAATGAATTATGTAATTATACCAATATAGTTTGTCTCATTAGAGGCTGGTGGCAGCAGATGCCTAAAATCCTATTGAAATGATTTCTAAAAAAACGTGTATACGGTTGAAGAAAAATATCAACTTAAACGTACAATACGACCCCGCAGTGGGATTGGAAAACCCTTTAACTTGAAACATTACTGATAATATCGTACATATTCATTACTTGAAGATCGGCTGCACTGCTCAGCTAAGAATTTAATTAATTTAATTTGATACTTCTCACGTTCGATGAAATATATTTGACCCTAATCATATAATTTTCATTGAATTTGATGTCCCGTTGATCGATGAGACAATGCACGCTATCCGAGTATTGACTCTGCCCCTGCACCTGCAGTGGACTTCGCTCTGCCTAACCGGGGGGAGAGTCTGGTGGAGTCCTACCACAAGTGGCGGGCCTGGGCCGACCCCAAAGTTTGCTGCGACTACGCGCTGCACGTCGGGGTCACCTGGTGGGGCCCTAAGGTGACGTGATCGCCCCTCTTAGTGACTTGAGCACAAGTGTTAACTTATTGCCATTTCTCTCTGAAGCTAATGAGCAATGGCGATTAAATGGAAAATTTTTCTTTTGCTGACTGCTTTTTTATTCTAATTTTGATAACCCTCAACTCACATTTCAATGTGCGGGAGCGGTGGACATGTAATTTTAAAGTTGCATTGGGAAGCTGCAACTAACTTATAATCTACCATCAATCTTTGCGATTGTAGCATAGTTGGGCTTTGATATGTTCAGGCTTGAATTAATTATTGATTGAAGTAATTGTTTTCAAATGTTTATTTGGTTGTTGAATCTATTTCTCTAAACTCGTTCAGCCTTGACGGGAATTAAGAAAAGGTTCCACTAACGTAACGCGTATCGAATCCAATAAGGAGATAATTACCACGATCTCTGTTTTAATTTTAATTTGTTCGCTAATAGTAGAAGATTTCATTACATTTTGAACGTGACGTCGTTATCTTGTATTTGATACTTCAAAGTTATTTTATATACAAATTAAGATCAACAAGAAACCAGTTGCATCAGAGGCCGGCAAAAACCGTTTGGAAATTTTGTCATTTTTCGCTGTGGGAAGAATTAATTGCAAGAATTTGTCATCTCACAGCAACATGGGCCTGGGTAATGCAAACAGAGCCGAGCTGTTGCTAGGGTTGCTTTATTTTTTTTCTCCTGGAGTGAATATTTTGTGAAATTTAGGTGCCGGTTTTAGTAAAATAAATTTTGCATTATTTAATCTGTTCTCGTTAATTTAACGACGACGGTGTGGTCGACTTCTTTCAATCTTTATTAATCGCATTCTTTGAACCCTGTTTACTACGAAGTACCATGCAAACATGTGAAATTTGTTAATGACTCTTAGAATCAACCCATATTTCTTGTCCTGCAAACAATATAAAAAGCCTAGAGACAATGGGGGAACCTCTTGGAAAAAACGGCTCGAGTGAGAAAAAAGAGCTTGAGTTTTACGTCGTAATTCTGTACAACTGAAGTGGTACGTGCATGGGGTGCGGCAGGTGGGCGAGGAGATGCAGGAGCTGAGCCGGGAGCACGGGGTGAACTCGTTCAAGATGTTCATGGCCTACAAAGACACGTGGCAGCTCAATGACACGGAGCTCCTGCACGCATTCGAGGCGTGCAAGCGCATCGGTGCGCTCGCCCTGGTCCACGCTGAGAACGGGGATGCCATCAAAGAGGTGAGGGCGGAAGTAACTCTCGTATTAACTCTTTCCCAGCGTATTGGATCGCATGTGTACCAGTCAGTAAATTGCTCTTTCACGTACCGGTATAAATGAATGATATTCCATCTGTATCATGACCTCTTTGAGAAATAACTGGTATCATAATAGGTGAAATGTATCGTGCAATTGTATGTCATATTTCGAGTTTGTTGTGGACTCGATTTAAAGTTAGGCAAACTGTAGCTTTCCATTTTATACGTTTCCTTTTCTTTTGAGGTGGGAGGCCGACGTACCGTGCTGCCGACCTCTTGTACGAGTGTCATCGTCTTCTTAATAATATCATGGGTTACAAACGTTTCCAACTAAAATACTTAAAATAATTGCTGATATTGTGGCCCCGCTGATATCCAATATTATTAACCAGTCTCTCTTACTAGGCACTTTCCCGAACTCCCTCAAAGTTGCTAGAGTAACCCCTATCTTTAAAAATGGTGAAAAAACCTGTGTAAACAATTATCGACCTATCTCCATGTTACCAATTATTAGCAAGGTATTCGAGAAAATTGTGTATAAAAAAGTGTACTCTTATTTTGAACAAAAATCATTTCTCTATGATGAACAATATGGCTTTCGCTGTAAAAAATCAACAACACAGGCAATATTAAATCATTTACAATTCCTTTATTCTAATATAGATAACGGAAAGACTGTCTTCTCTGTATTTCTTGACTTTCGAAAGGCATTCGATTGTGTGGACCATAACATATTACTCTCGAAACTTCATTGTTATGGCATTCGTGGGGTTGCCCATGATTGGTTCAGATCATACCTAACAAATCGGAAGCAATACGTTGTCATTGACGACGCAAAATCGGACCCACAGAAAATTAGCCATGGAGTTCCACAAGGATCTGTTCTTGGGCCTCTCCTTTTTCTGATTTTTATCAATGATATTATTAAATCTACATCATTTTTTAAATTCATACTTTTTGCCGATGACAGTACGCTTTCTGCGGTCCTTCCGAACGAAAATCCCACTACGATTGCGGAGAGTATAAATAATGAACTCCATAAGGTTTCACTGTGGCTTAAAGCTAATAAAATAAGCCTCAATATCGATAAAAAAAATTATATTACGTTCTCATACAAGAAAAATATATCTCTACCATCCATTAAAATTGGCGAAGGTGAAATCAAAGAAACCAACTCATGTAAATTTCTGGGCATCATAATAGATAAACATCTGACCTTCAAAGAGCACATCACTCATATTAGTTCTAAATTATCAAAATCCATCGGAATCCTGAATAAAGTTAAAAATTTCCTGCCTGAAACAGCCTTACTAATGCTTTATCGAACGCTCATTTCACCATACCTGCAATACGGAATAGAAGCATGGCATGGAACTGATAAAAATAAAACCAATATAATTTTTACTCTGCAAAAAAGAGCCATCAGAGCGGTAAAGAACCTAGAATATAATGCTCACACAAATGATTCATTCAAAAATTTACAAATACTTAAACTCTCGGATCTCTACAAAATCTCCATCTGCAATTTCATCTACAAAACATTAGCTAATGATGGCGACAATAGCCTTCAACAGTTATTAACTGCGCAAACTGGTCATCACGACCATTTAACACGAAATAAAAGTAAAATCATGCTTCCTTATTATTCAAAGGCCCGCTCGCAACATAGTATACTATTCGTTGGAACTAAAACCTGGAACTCAATACCTGCGGAGATCCGTGAAAGTGATTCTTACAAGGTATTTAAAAGAAATCTTGAGTCTCACTTATCAGAATACTAGTCGTGTAAGATCACCAAGTCAAATCCTGCCTCCCACATGTCTGGTCCTAATAATGCAATTTGCCATGAGTAATATCGCCGATTTTTTTTTTTTTTTTTATTATTATAATGAAGGCATCTACGGATGCTTTATTTCCAATCAAGCCTGATACATATCACCTTGTACATTGGATTTTCAAATGCCTTATAACTAACGCCAGGACGCCATGACGCTTTCCCCCGGTCAAGACCGGTACCCATTTCAGACACCTGGGTAGAGTGGGGTATTGTGCCTGGAATTTTTCTCCTATACCCAACAGAGAAAATCGCCACTGCCAGCGCCGAGTTTCGAACCCGGGTCCCGGCCGCACGGCGGCGGAACCTATAGCACACGGCTATCGCGAGCACGGAAACGCGAGCACGGAAACGCGAGCACGGAAACGCGAGCACGCTACGCGAGCACGAGCACTCAACTCTGACCATTTTCAGTCTGCTCCCAAATCGTTATCGAATATACTGTTAAATATTGTCCATATGACCTATATTGTAAAATTAAACATCAATATCGAGTTCATTATCCTGTTGATCAGTCTAATGCGAAACTAGGCTAAGTGAATTAGGTTAAACATTATTGTACGCCCTAGAATAATGTAATGGTAGGATGCCCTAGAAGTCGCTGAACTTATTCGGGCCCACAGGTAGCTATACTCAACTCTGACCATTGTATTAGACTTAAGAAACATTCTACCTCTGTATCTCCTGTGGTAAATAAATTGTAAATTGTAAATCATTTCGGCTTTTACTCTCATCGGGACGCTTACGCTTTCTTCTGTCAGCGTAGTGAGCTGTGTGGTGCTCTATAACCTGAAACATAACTCAGTTTATTTGTATTATACGCTCAACTGAGCAAAAACGCACAAATAAATGAAACCTCAAACAAACTAACCTTGAACGAGTAAATAAATTCATATTTTCCTCACTCACTCTACGCGGTTTTAAACCCGAGGTCGCCATTGGGAGGTGGCGCTACGAGTCATGAGTGTAACTGGTGCTGTGTCGGGCAGAACTCGACGAAGCTGCTGTCGCTGGGCATCACGGGGCCGGAGGGGCACGAACTGAGCAGGCCAGAGGAGGTGGAGGCCGAGGCCACCAACAGGGCGTGCGTGCTCGCAAACCAGGTGCTGGTCCTAGGGTGGGGGGATGTGGTGGTGGTGGCAATGTGGTGTGGTGATGAGTAGTGATGGGGGTGGTGGTAGTCATGTGGTGTGGCGATTAGGTGGTGGTAGTGGTTGTCATGTGGTGTGGTGGTATCAGTACCGGTGTGGCGGTATCAGTAGTGGTGTGGTAGTATCAGCACTGGTGTGGTGGTATCAGTACTGGTGTGGCGGTTTCAGTACTGGTGTGGCGGTATCAGTGCTGGTGTGGTATCAGTACTGGTGTGGTGGTATCAGTACTGGTGTGGTGGTATCAGTACTGGTGTGGTGGTATCAGTACTGGTGTGGCGGTATCAGTACTGGTGTGGCGGTATCAGTACTGGTGTGGCGGTATCAGTACTGGTGTGGCGGTATCAGTAGTGATTTGGTGGTATCAGTACTGGTGTGGTGGTATCAGTACTGGTGTGGTGGTATCAGTACTGGTGTGGTGGTATCAGTACTGGTGTGGTGGTATCAGTACTGGTGTGGTGGTATCACTACTGGTGTGGCGGTATCAGTACTGGTGTGTAGGTATCGCCGTATCAGTGATAATGAAGTGGTTTCAGTACCGGAGGGATTGGCGGTGCCCAAAGAGCAGTACTGACAGTGAAAGGGGGTGTTGGTTATTCAGTAATAAAGTTCACACGTTTCAACGATTGTGCATACAATGGAATATATGATTGCTTGAACTGTAATTCTGAAACTTCGCCGCTGTTATAATTTCCTGTGACTCGGTGATTCTCCAGATAAAGCTTTATTGTCCCAGGGATGATAGTGAGAATTGATACAATTAAATTATTGAAGTAGAAACTGTTTACCCCTCAAGTCATTTACGTTTCTCTGTGCTTATATAGTGTTAGTATTTATAGAGACTTTGAAGGACCAGAGACTAAGCTCATATTTCCCATCCATTTTGATGCGGCAGAAATTCAGTTGTGCAGTGACTTATGTTCAAAAGTACGGTTAGTTTAGAGTGAAAACGATTTTCTGCTTCTGAATTTCTCATGACTGTGAAAAGTTGTCCTCTTGAATTCTTAGTAAATTGCATGTTATTGTTTAGGTGATATGTCAGCTGTATGTAATGCACGTGATGCCAAAAACACAATAAGCTCTTCATTATTGTTAGGTGATGCACCTAATCCAATTGTAATGAGCTCTTCATTATTGTTAGGTGGGGTGCCCACTGTACAAGGTGAACGTTATCGATATGTAATGAGCTCTTCATTATTTGCTAGATGGGGTGCCCGCTGTACGTGGTGCACGTGATGTCCAAAAGCGCAGCCGACGTCATCTGCGCGAAGCGGCGCGCTGGCTACATCGTATTCGGGGAGCCGATCGCGGCGTCGCTGGGCACCACAGGCACGCACTACTGGCACTCCTGCTGGCGACACGCTGCTGCCTTCGTGATGGGCCCGCCCCTCAGGCCAGACCCCTCTACTCCCGCCTATCTTATGGACCTCCTCGCCAAGTGGGTTGTGGGCGTGTCGTTGGCGCACCTTCCTTCGTGTGTCTTCCGGGTCAGATCTTATTTGCGGTTATTTAACGCTTTAAATTCGAATTGAGGACCATTCTAGGTGTTTTTTTTTTAGTCATGGTCGTGAGTTTTTGGCAAGTGTTATCTGATGTTCAGTTTTGTGTTGCAAGCTTAATTCCCCCTGAGGGGGATACAGGTATTGTATCTATGGGAATTAGCGCTCCCAGGGGGACTATGTGAGGGCCTGAGCTAAAGGTTAGGTAGGCTTCCTTTTGTTGAAATAGAATAGGTTTTTGTTTTGTTACGGACCATCTTTTTTCGGTTCACTGCTGTCCTGTTTTTCAGCACCTACTACTTTCTTCTTCAACTTTTCCTTGTTTCATGAACTCCTTTCTTGGCTTCCTGTTTCTGTGCACCTTGTGCATAGATCCCGCGTTCCCTCAACTCCATACTAAATGGTGCCTTCCTCCTTCCTCTCTTAGAACATCTTTGTCGTGCAATTAAGGGAGGCTAAAACTTTCTTATATAATTATATAATAATAATAATAATGCAAGCTTAATTAGAATGGAGCAGGTATTGACGTTTGAGAAAACCAGAAATGAATAATGATTTTCTTGTAAATTGAAATTGGCTCGCAGTCACGCATCCTGACTCGCAGTCGCGCATCCTGACTCGCAGTCGCGCATCCTGACTCGCAGTCGCGCATCCTGACTCGCAGTCGCGCATCCTGACTCGCAGTCGCGCATCCTGACTCGCAGTCGCGCATCCTGACTCGCAGTCGCGCATCCTGACTCGCAGTCACGCACATCCTGACTCGCAGTCACGCACATCCTGACTCGCAGTCACGCACATCCTGACTCGCAGTCACGCACATCCTGACTCGCAGTCACGCACATCCTGACTCGCAGTCACGCACATCCTGACTCGCAGTCACGCACATCCTGACTCGCAGTCACGCACATCCTGACTCGCAGTCACGCACATCCTGACTCGCAGTCACGCACATCCTGACTCGCAGTCACGCACATCCTGACTCGCAGTCACGCACATCCTGACTCGCAGTCACGCACATCCTGACTCGCAGTCACGCACATCCTGACTCGCAGTCACGCACATCCTGACTCGCAGTCACGCACATCCTGACTCGCAGTCACGCACATCCTGACTCGCAGTCACGCACATCCTGACTCGCAGTCACGCACATCCTGACTCGCAGTCACGCACATCCTGACTCGCAGTCACGCACATCCTGACTCGCAGTCACGCACATCCTGACTCGCAGTCACGCACATCCTGACTCGCAGTCACGCACATCCTGACTCGCAGTCACGCACATCCTGACTCGCAGTCTCGCACATCGTGACTCGCAGTCTCGCACATCGTGACTCGCAGTCTCGCACATCGTGACTCGCAGTCTCGCACATCGTGACTCGCAGTCTCGCACATCGTGACTCGCAGTCTCGCACATCGTGACTCGCAGTCTCGCACATCGTGACTCGCAGTCTCGCACATCGTGACTCGCAGTCTCGCACATCGTGACTCGCAGTCTCGCACATCGTGACTCGCAGTCTCGCACATCGTGACTCGCAGTCTCGCACATCGTGACTCGCAGTCTCGCACATCGTGACTCGCAGTCTCGCACATCGTGACTCGCAGTCTCGCACATCGTGACTCGCAGTCTCGCACATCGTGACTCGCAGTCTCGCACATCGTGACTCGCAGTCTCGCACATCGTGACTCGCAGTCTCGCACATCGTGACTCGCAGTCTCGCACATCGTGACTCGCAGTCTCGCACATCGTGACTCGCAGTCTCGCACATCGTGACTCGCAGTCTCGCACATCGTGACTCGCAGTCTCGCACATCGTGACTCGCAGTCTCGCACATCGTGACTCGCAGTCTCGCACATCGTGACTCGCAGTCTCGCACATCGTGACTCGCAGTCTCGCACATCGTGACTCGCAGTCTCGCACATCGTGACTCGCAGTCTCGCACATCGTGACTCGCAGTCTCGCACATCGTGACTCGCAGTCTCGCACATCGTGACTCGCAGTCGCACATCGTGACTCGCAGTCGCACATCACAATCTTGTACGTTATTTGCTATTGACAGAAAAATATGTGCGGTATATGTTTTGTTCTTGTTTTGTTTCGGGTACAGCGCTAAGCTGGCTAAACATTACTTTTTATCAGACTAAATATTTTCGTGAAGCTGAAGTCCAAATCATATTTATCCTTCAAAAAGAGTCGTATAATTCTACTAGGAATTCCTGTAATTGGCTTTCACGTGTTGTCCCCCAGTGGCGACTTGCAGACGACAGGTACCGACAACTGCACGTTCTCAGGCTCTCAGAAAGCGTTGGGGAAAGACAATTTCACGAAGATACCCTACGGTGTGAATGGCGTCGAGGACCGCATGTCTGTCATATGGGAGAAGGGCGTCGTCGCGGGCAAGATGGACCCCTGCAGATTTGTGGCCGTCACCTCCACCAACGCCGCCAAAATATTCAATATTTATCCCAGAAAGGTATGATGTATTGCAGGGAAGTGGAGTTATACCTTGCTTTCTGAATTTCGTGTGAGACAACATCGACACCTGAAAGGTGTAAACAAATAGAGGATGATGGAGTTTGTCAGGGCCAAGTTTGGGAAAGATCGCTAAGAAATCTAATGGTGGGGATGCGCAACTTCGTCTCCCAATTGAACAAAATCCTCGGGTAGTGAGACACAACGGAACATTTAATTTATTGATGACAGAAGAAAAAATAAATTTATCTAAAAGTAATCACGAAGGTAAACAAGCGGCTGTTGCACGGGCGGGGTTGATAAATGAAGGAGTATGACAACTGCGGGCGAGGCAACAGGAAGCTCAGCAAGCGATGAGGTAGTGACACAGTAGCGGGAATAACTGTGGTGCGTTATAGTAGGGGTCAAGCGTAGCTCCACTGGGGCCAGGAGGACATCCAGCCTGCGGGTGCACCATCAATGAAGCATTGCTAGCGAGACTCGGTAGACAATGTAGATGAGAAGAGAGAAAGAGGAAATTCGAAATGGGTATCATTCATTAATAAAACCATCAGAAACACAATCTATCAGCAACACAGGGCTATCAATCAGCAACACGGGGCTATCAATCAGCAACACGGGGCTATCAATCAGCAACACAGGGCTATCAATCAGCAACACGGGGCCATCAATCAGCAACACGGGGCTATCAATCAGCAACACGGGACTATCAATCAGCAACAAGGGGCTATCAATCAGCAACACGGGGCTATCAATCAGCAACACGGGGCTATCAATCAGCAACACGGGGCTATCAGCAACACGGGGCTATCAATCAGCAACACGGGGCTATCAATCAGCAACACGGGGCTATCAATCAGCAACACGGGGCTATCAATCAGCAACACGGGGCTATCAATCAGCAACACGGGGCTATCAGCAACACGGGGCTATCAGCAACACGGGGCTATCAGCAACACAGGAATTACACTCACTTGCTAGAAATAGAGACCCTATCAAATGTTGAATAAGCTAGTTCTATAGGGTTCTAGGGTGTGGCACTGCAAAGAACAAAAATAACAATTTAACCTCCGAACACGCTAGAAGCTAAGATTACATAAACTGCATATTACAGCGAGGAGGGAGCCTAAAGGAATCTCCATCCCCGCTCGCAGCGAGTGAAATCGACGGTTCGAAAACCGTCTTGTCTTTACCTATCGTGTACACTGTACACCTCAAGTTCTAAGAATACCAGACGCAGGAGGAATATTGTCGCCCCTACAGGGTTTACTGTCGGTAACTGAATTTCGTGGTGAACTACTTAAAAAGTAGACTTAGTGGTGATGATTATTTCATTTACTGGTATTTTATTTGTGAAAATCTTTATCAATTCACGGAAATGTAGATAAAGTAGTGAGTTTTTTAATCAGTTTCTAGGTTTTTGTAATAACGTTTTTCAGACAAAAACTTAAAATATAACCAATTATGTATCTAACAACCGCAGCAGCATTGAAACGATGTATTTAAAATTCTGCTCACTAGAGAAACAATTTTCGATTAGCAAGTTGGATTTCGAATTTTTTCTAGGGCGTACCCCTCAGGGGGATACAGGTATTGTATCTATGGGAATTAGCGCTCCCAGGGGAACCATGTGAGGGCCCGAGCTAAAGGTTAGGTAGGCTTTCTTTTTGTTGTAATAAAATAGGTTATTGTTTTGTTACGGACCATCTTTTTTCGGTTCACTGCTTTCCTGTTTTTCAGCACCTACTACTTTCTTCTTCAACTTTTATCTTATTTCATGAACTTCTTTCTCATCTTACTGTTTCTATGCCCCTTCTGCATAGATTCCTCATTTTCATATCTCCATACTAAATGGTGCCTTCCTCCTTCCTCTCTTCGATACGCTCTATTTTTGTAGCGGTTAGGGAGGCTTAAACTAACTTATAATCTAATCTTTTTTCTAGGGCGAGTCAGTTTAGTATTAACGTTAAAATCGCGTTTTCCAATTCTCAAGTAATTTCTTACAGTGAGAAATCAGAAAATTTCCATTTTTATCGCACAATAACGTCGAAAACGTAAAGAAATAGCATTACGATATTTTTTCATATTTTCACTCAGTGTTTCCAAAAGCACTTAACTCTTGACAGCGTCAGTATTCCGTTGTACATTAGGAGGAACGTTTTCTGCATAAAAAATTGAACATGAGGTAATCTATTGACCTAATTTTCGGTTACAGTGCATAGTGGTGAAGAAAACACGCGAGAAAAATAATTTTGGGCAAGTATGGTTGATCTACCGCTCCGTTTGGTTAAAACTTTCGATGATTGAGCCATATTAAGTAATCATTTGAATGAAATTTGCTTATCATAGAGAATTCGAAAAATGAATAGGCAAAATCCCTCATGCACAAGCTTGCTTCAAACAGTATTACAGTCCCTTCTTTCATAACCACCTTCGCGGGGTTGCAACTATTGCATCTGTGAGCATTAGCACTCCCAGGGGGAATACGAGGCCTGTCGAAAAAGTATCCGACCTTAATTTTTCCCGCGCAAAGTAGTGATTCTAAGGCGGCGCCACTGTGCACGGTGGAAGGAGGAATCTTAATGCGCATGCTTGACATTTTTCACCGCATTCACTTGGGCCAGTCACTGGCTGGTGGTCGCCAAGTAAGGTGCTGTTCTAAGTGTTTGTCGGATTTAGTTTTCTTGCAAGATGACTGAACGAATTGAGCAAAGACACTGCATCAAATTTTGTCAAAAGCTTGGTGATTCTCAAATTGAAACAATTCGTAAGATTCAGCAGGTGTTTGGGGAAGATGCTATGGGTGTAACACAAATTAAGGAGTGGTTCAACCGATTCAAAGATGGCCGCACATCAGCGGAGAGTGAGCAGCGTTGTGGCAGGCCCAAAACTTCTCGGAGTGCAGCTGTTGTTGAGAGGGTGCGAAATTTGGTGATGGCAGATCGTCGTTTGACCGTGCGGGAGATTGCCCAAGAGGTTGGAGTGAGTAAAGATTCTGCACATGCCATTTTGCGTGACGATTTGAACATGAACCGAGTGGCTGCGAAATTCGTGCCCAAGTTGTTGTCGCCGGAACAAAAAGACCTCCGTCGTGACGTTGCACAGGACCTTCTGGACACCGCCAACACTGATCCTGGGTTTCTGAACACCGTGATAACTGGAGATGAGTCATGGGTGTACGGGTACGACCCAGAAACAAAAAGACAGTCATCCCAATGGAAGCATCCCGAGTCTCCAAGGCCGAAGAAAGCGCGGCAGGTGCGAAGCAAAATCAAGGTGATGCTGACTGTTTTCTTTGATGTCCGTGGAATTGTGCATCACGAATACGCACCGGAAGGACAAACAGTGACAAAGGAGTACTATCAGGATGTTCTCCGGCGACTTCGTGATGCAGTTCGGCGCAAAAGACCAGACATGTGGACTGCGAACAACTGGCACTTGCATCACGACAACGCGCCCGCACATTCATCCCATTTGATCCGCAATTTCTTGGCCAAACATGGAATTACGACCGTTCGCCAACCTCCCTACTCTCCAGACCTGGCTCCTTGCGACTTCTGGTTGTTTCCAAAATTGAAGACACCACTGAAAGGATCCCGTTTTGAGAGTAGAGAAGAGATAATGCGGAACGCGACGACAGAGCTGAACACCATTCCAAAAGAAGACTTCCAGAGGTGTTTCCGGCAGTGGAAGGATCGGTGGGCTAAGTGTGTGGAAGCACAAGGAGCCTACTTTGAAGGGGATTAGGGTCCCAACCCCGTCAGGTTGTTGAAGTATTTTTTCTGGCCAAAGGTCGGATACTTTTTCGACAGGCCGCGTATGTATGGACCTGAGTTAAAAGTTAGGTGAGCCTTCCTTGTGTTGGAATAGAATAGAATTTTTTTTGTTAGGTTACTGAGCATTTTTTTCGGATTACTGCTGTCTTGCTGGTTTTTAACACCTACTACTTTCTTCTTCAACTTTTATCTTGTTTCAAAAACTTTATTCTCAACTCGCTGTTTCATAAAATTTATTCTCAACTCACTGTTTCATAAACTTTATTCTCAACTCACTGTTTCATAAACTTTATTCTCAACTCACTGTTTCATAAACTTTATTCTCAACTCACTGTTTCTATGCACTATTTCTACGTTCTCTTAACTCCATACTAAATGGTGCCTTCCTCCTTTCCTTTCCCTCATTCGAACGCCTTTATTGCGGTTAGGGAGGGTTAAACTAATCTAATTCTTTTCGTAAACATCTGTGACCGAGGCATTTCTTACGTTGACCACCTTACTGTAAACACCAGCCTAAGAAGTAGTCTGGCTGCAGCGGCAGCAAAGTTTGGGCTGAGAGTGGGTCAGTCAGGGGTCTTAGAGAGAGTGAGGCAGGGTGCAGACCTTATGGTGTATCGCGCAGGCTAATGCGTGGATTGTCGCCCCTATATGCTCTACTCGTACGCCGTGTTTTCTGAGCAACATGTGCGGTTGTCAGGTTTGACAGTGTTGTCAGCACTTGCGCCTGCGGGCTGCCTCGTTAGCTGAACTTGTGCTGTAAGCTCGTGTGTTTAAGCTACCTGAGTCGAGGACTTTCCTAGTCTCAAGTCGTCTAACTTTAAAGTGCGTTTTTGCCAGTTTCATCTTGTAAACAATCTTTTTAAAACTGTTTGTCAATAAACGTGAACTTTTGATCGCATTGAAAATACTATCTAATAAAGTGCAATTCCTTCGGTTAATTTAACCACGTTTTTAATAAATTATCAAACTACCGGAACTGTTATTAATATTGGCCTTTCAACTGCATAGAAAAGCAAAGATTTCCGTGGAAAACGAAAGAAAAAGACTAACGACATTGAAACAATTTATTGAACACCATCACAGTCCATTGTGTATCGTCTGTCGGCAAATTATAGTGGCTAGGAATCCTGAAGTCGTAGTTTATCGGCCACACATCTAATTAACAGGTTGTTCCATGTTTATTTTGTAAATTACGTGGATGCATTGTGTGTTCGCTGTGTATAGTACGTTTAGCTTGTGGTGCATGCGTCCAACCTGCCAGTGTTGCTGAGCAGGGCCGTATAGCGGTGGGTAGCGACGCCGACGTTGTCGTGTGGAACCCGCACGAGACGCGCGTCATTTCTGCGCAGACGCACCACCAGGCTGTTGACTTCAACATCTTCGAGGTGTGTGTCTGTGCGCACGTGCTGCGTCTTTTTGACTGATAAGTACAAGGCGTTCCTTTCGTTAACTTTTTTGATATTTTCAGTAGGAATAATCTGGGGTTTTACCGTGACTCGTTAGAAAAGTTGCATTTCATCGATGACCCAAATATAAGTGTACCCTCATCATTCCGTACTTATTCAAGCATCTCATGCTTTCTCATACTATATTTATTTCTTCATTAATTTTTTTTTTTAATGCTTTGAAAACATTTTTCTCAAGGTATAAACTTTAACCAGAATGTCTTCTCAGCTTTAAACGAACTTGACCTGTAAAAACTGAACAAACTTTTTAGTTCGATGAATTTGACGAACGCAACAGTTATTGTTTACTCTTCATGGTACTCATTGACTTTGAATCAACTTTCGAGTAAATCAATCGTTTCATATCATAGAATATAATTTTCTAGTGCACATCTACAGAAAAATGATTTATTTCCTATGCAACGCACTAATGAACATAGTTTTCCAGTCTTAAACGTGGATGCGTATCAACGTCCCTAAACCGATTCTTAATTGTACTTGTTTAGCTGTTTTTTCTACAGAAAAAATTAGCACTCCCTGGGAGAAAATGTGTGAGGGCCCGAGCTGAGTGTTAGGAAGGCCTTCTTTTTGTTGAAATAAAATGTTTTTTCTTATCTTAAGGACCACCTTTTTCGGTGCACTGCTGTCCTGTTTTTCAACACCTACAACTTTTCCGTTTTTCTAAGCTAATCTTCAGGGAAAAATTTTTCTTAAATGTGCTATTCTCTATTAGCAGTCCATCATATGTATTACCACTAATATCATTTCTCTGTGGTTTGTCGTGTGAACTTGTATTAGATTTTTTTCAAATTTCACGTTTCAATAAAATATCTTCTAGATAGTTGACCTAACGGCACATTCGAAAGCTCAGTATCACCGAATTTTTTGGTTAAAATCAATTAGTTATTAGTGAAGTGTTAATTGAGCCAATTTCCTAACAGTTTTGGTTTAACAGTCGTGGTTGTTTCTTGTTCACTTTCTTGTATCCCACCAACAATTGTACTCATATCCTATTTTCAGGGCATGGTGGTACATGGAGTGGCGGAGTGGGTGGTGAGCAGGGGCCGAGTCGTGGTGGAAGACAGAGTAGTACGAGATGCGAGAGGAAGAGGGCAGTATGTCCCCACTCCCGTCTACTCCCCCACTGTCTACGCTCGAACTCCTGCCAGGGATGCGGCGAAAGCGTGGAAGAAGGTGAGCGTAAATGTCTAACCTTGTTATAAATTCTTTTTGTACAGTGAAACTGAATGCTGAATTTGAACGCCAGGGTGATCACTTGAACTTCTGAAAGTGTGCCCCTATGTATTCACGTTAACCACCAAGGAGCCGTGTCAAAGTTTCTTCATTTTTTCCTTGGAGATTGTTAAATGAGCTGCGCAAGGTGGAGTTTGTGCAAAAACGGTGAAGACATGTTTCTAGTAACAAAAAATTTAATTGCGCTTCAAACCGTTATTACTAATGCAATGTTAAAAAATCCTCTTACTGCTATGCAATACATTATAAAAGCAGTCATAATACAAGCATGCGAGTTGTTTTGTTTAGTTGAGCTGTTGACAAGACACAATCGTTAGGCAGTGATGTTTTATGACTTTAATATCTTGAGCTGCTAATGCGCCTAGAAGCTACCCTCAACTCCTGCCTGTACAAACCTCACTACTGTTGTCCGCATGGTCATTGGACAGCTACAACACGCATCACAATAAGACTATGGCAAGGGCACTTTTGTACAGGTGGTTCGTTCTGAAACGCGTTGCTAGAATTCTGAACTGTTAACTGAACTCAAAATCTATTTTTGAATTAGATATTTTATAATATGTTGATAGTAGTCTTGAGACGGTAATGAAACAAAATCTATTGAATTTAATCATTAATACAGAAACATTATATAATTTAAGTTATATACATTGATCAACATTATACACTCGCTCGTTTACGATAACAAAATCTAAAGCCAATAAAGGCTTGTCCTTAGCTGCGTTACCTATAGAAACAAAAATTAAAGCTGCCTGCTCTAGCATGGACGGAGTTGTTACAACAGGTAAAAAAATTCACCGAAAATATCATCACACACGTACTCTGAATAAGTTATAAGCTTATTCTCTAAAGCGCCGCACAAAATAATTATTTACAACTGCAATTAACAAGAGTAAACATAGACGCAATGCACTCTCCAATAAACAGTATTATTAGAAGTTTGGAAGTCACTCTCTAAGAATGTGGCCCTAGTTATTGTTGCTTAAAGGTATACTGTAAAGTATAAACTTTGCTCTTCTCAACTAGAATTTGAGCCGACGGAAAATGATAAACTCAGTCCATACCATCTACGGCAAGACAACTTCCTATCCATTGAAACATCTATTCTGAGAAATTATGATTGCCGCACAAAACTTGGAGCCGTACGCGAAACATTTGCAATGTAGTATTATATTCAGCCACGAATTCACGCTGCAATAAAAATGCATGCTTATTTTGCGTGGGCAGGTGGAGAGGGAGCCCTACGACGGCCCCGTGCACGACATCAGCAACAGCCGTGCTGCCGAAACCAACGGGCAGCAAGAGCAAGACTACGTTAAGGGTATTTATTGAATTATTCAAAGTTTATGCAGTAAAATACAGTGAAGGATTATCTACATGCAATATATATATATATATATATATATATATATATATATATATATATATATATATATATATCATGAAAATTTAGATTAATGGTTGGAGTAGAAAAAAAATCAACATTAGGCATGTCAAGAAAATTCGAGGTACCTAAAGGGCACACTAAAGCACTAACGCTGATTGCGATAGCAGAAAGGTAAAATTATACATAAGGAAAAACTGATCTTAAGTGTATGTATAGAAAACTACATAATTGGAAAAAATATTAGTTGTTCGTTCAAATAACAATACTGAATCAAGTAAAAATAATTAAATAGCGCACAATCTATGAAGAGCGTATATATGTACATGTACAACGTAGCCCTGCTGAGCCACTAGGGGCCAGGATTTTCGAACAGTTTCCTTCGTTGCATCCAAACGAAGTCTGCTGACCCTGTATGTGTAGCGCTACGACAACGAAAATTGAAGAAAAAATAGTCTTGTATATATCGTATTGACCATGACCACAGAATAACGGTTATTTATAGTCCTGTAAGTTTTTTGAGCTTCTGAAGTACCTATAGTTGATGATCAGACCACAGCTGGATGAAATTTAAGGAAAAAAGTATTTCAATGGTGAATGGAAAATTGTCAAGGTTTTTCGTAGTCTGCGCATAAATGTAAATTTAATTTAAATTTAGCGTGGTGATAATTATAGCGATTAAACATGTGAGTCATATTGTAATGCTGTAACATTTTGTTTTCATGTAGAAACATATTCTCAATTTAATAAGACGTAGGTTATATGGCTTTAGTTACGAATATGAAAACGTTTTGATTTTTGAACGATCATAGGTAATATTTAGTAACATCATGTATAGAATCTGTGACGAGAAAACATGAACGTCGGTGCCTCATATATTCTAACGAAATTCGGTTTAGAACACCAGTTTGCTATCATTAACAGAAATAAATAAAAACAATCTGCATTTTAATTGCATCTCAAAGTTGTCCAACTTTCCGTGCGTGTCAACACCCCTCATTATTATTATTATTATTATTATTATTATTATTATTATTTCCGTGCGTGACGATACCCTCAACTTCCACGACACTTCAGTGTGCCCATTATAAGCCTTAAATCTCTTCGAAACATTTCTTACAACTGCTTCCCGTTATCGCGAAACGGGTCGGCAGCTCTCGAGGCCTTGTCCAGAGTTCAGTAATAGCTCTATTGCTAGCAAAGTGTCAGCCAGCTTGCAAATTACTTCATCTTCTACTAAAAAGTTACTGCATGCACATGAACCTAAATTAGTATACAAAATATTAGACATAGCATATAATAACACCGCGTTTGAAAAAAAAGACGTTCGATACAAGTACTGTCCGCATAGCGACTGACAATAAGGACTAAAATCGGAATAAGCTGCCGTCGCGCAACTTCGTTAATATACTTACTCAGAAATATCAGTTGAAATTTTAACATTGATCAGGTACTAAATTTTCTACAAGAAATGTTTCTCATTTGTTTTATTTCAGAGAGTTGCACGGCTGTCAGGTCTTCAGTGAAGGTAAACCAACCACCTGGGGGCACAGCTTCAGGCAGTTTCTGGTAAATATTCAAGTGGCACAGCAATAACTTCGAGCTGATGTGTCAGCTCCGAGGGGTCACGGCATGCCATAACAAAAAAGTTTTTAACTCAGGACGTGATAGGTTACTTGTTTTAGTCGAAGGTACTATTACCGCTGCTTTAGTTTTAAAACACTAGACGGGTGTAATGGAGTTTTTGAAGCATCCTCTGTGATTGACAGAATCTCTCGTCAGTAGCTTGTACCGTGACCATTTTAATACTGTTCATTTTAAACAAGCGATTTAATATACGTTATTATACACAGGAAATCTAAACAATATTGCAAATGCATTAAGAATTCAAGTGATAGATCTGAGCTACACGGTTTGCGCTGCGATCGCACACCACTTCGTCTATACACAGGCAGATGAACGGGAGCATCCTTTTGGCCGACAAACAGATACCCATTACCTGTTGTATGATACGCAAATAAAAATAAAATACGCAATGTAAGTTTATACATATTTCTACCTCGCTAACGAGAGAAATCTGTCAGCTGAGGCCCCTCCAACATGACGTTAATTATTTTTTTTTAACGAGATTCTTTTTCATGTATTTTGTAGGCGCATTTTCATTATTTTTTAAATAAAGTATACATACGAAATTTTGTATGACTTTTTCAGATTTAGCATAAACGTTTATATACCGTTTCTAGAGGAGAAAACGCGCTTCATATGACATGTAATGCCCATACATTCACACGTCATACAGGAGAGAGCCGGTATTGACGGAAGCAGGTATCATAACTTCGGTGTCTTGCTCTTCAAAAAGACGTCCAATGTTTTATAGCTCACACTCCTGGAAAGAAACATAACGTGCCTTTGTTATGTGAAGTAACAAATTTATGTGCTACTAATAAGGAGATTGTACAATATCTAACTACCCGTACAATTTTATCCGCTTCAACACACTTGGTTAACGTTAATTCTCGTTCTAAATGTTTGACTTGAAGGAATTGTTCTTAAAGCATGAACTATGGTCTCGTTATCTGAATGAATTTAAATTTTAACGAGCTGAAGCGCATGGCTTCCAAATTATTATTTCAAAATTTATTCAAGCTTCTCCTGAAATACGCGACTGGATCTATCAATTTGTAGATACTAAATCCTTACGCCTGCAAAAACCACCATTTTGAAGAAAACTATTTAGGTATATTTTTTTTTTTTACATGGACGAATCTACCAGAAAGACTCCTTCACTTTAACGTTCAGCAATTGTGAAATATGTTCAGAAACGGTCAAGAACACGACACTTCTATCACAGTCTAAAAACGGATGTACGGTATTTTAGAATTTTTTGTCACAATCTAACTGATGGTAGCCTTCCGTAAATACATGCAGGCTTGAATAGAATGGTGAAGTATAAAGACGACCTATTTAACATACAACTGTTTGAGGCCCCGTTTTTGATGAGCGACCGAGAAGTAAGATCTTCACCACAATATACAACGCCGGAATACGGCCCTCGACATCAACTGCTGTCAGCATGCACGAGAGGAATATCATATGCGTGCAAATTATTTTTTTTTTAAAGCGTAGGCTAAACTCAATGTAACACATACATGCACTAATCCCCTCTCACTTCTAATCCGTTTCGGAACAAATTTAATACAGTGACCTAAACTTTATGAATAGTTCACAACCTAATCTCGAATTTTAACAGTTATATACTAGTTTAATGAAAAGTTCACAATCTAATCTACTAGTCTACTTCTACTATTCATTCGTGCGAAAACACTATGGCTATTCTTTTCCAAAACGTAGACATTACCGAGCGAGAGGGTGCGGCAAGGCGGACGGCAACAGCACGAGCAGCAGAAGAGAGGACGCCTTGATCACGTACACACGACACGCCCCGCACCACACGTACGACTCCTTCACCGTGTGGCCCTCCACCGCCTGACGGCGCGGATAGCATAAGTGTTTGCACACATTCATGAGGGTGGATAACAGATCTGAAGTTTCATTGAACTCCACAAAATAGAGTTGCCGATACAAAAAGATTTCAACGTGAGCACAATAGAGGAAAATGATGTCAAAAGGTATTTAAGTCAACGAGGCAACGGAACGTTATCCAGTCACCGTTCGCCATTTCTGAATGAAATATTATTAGCTGCAAGGTAACTTGAAATTCACAAAGGTTCAACATCCTTAATGCTGTGGGATACACTGTGGTTAACCCACAGACACTTCACAGTGCATTAGCACAGTAAAAAAATCACAGTACAATTTATTTCAAGAGACGACCCGATAAATAAGATCACTTACAAATACACACTCTGAAACGTAACGCTACATAAAGAAACTATAACTTTCAAACGTTTAAAGTGATGAGGTTGCCAGTTTTGATGGAATGATCACTGAGGAATGATCTCAGCTCTAAAATATCCAGTACGAAATATGAAAACAACTATACTGCTGCTTCTTAAATCTTCTTGAAATTATCCCCAAAATTGGGGTATTGAAAGTAACAGTTTAATCCTTTCTAAAGACTACTCCGTTGCAAAAATGTCAACTGATCAATTATAAGTTAGTTTAAGCCTTCCTTACCACAACAACAACAACGATGTTTAAAGAGAGGAAGAATGAAGGCACCATTTAGCATGGGGTTATGGAACCGCAGAATCTAAGCACAAAGTGTGTTCCCATACACAATACTATACGCATTTAAGCACTAAGTTAAGAAGGAGGATTAGGAAACCATATAAAAGTTGAAGAAGAAAATCAGAGGTGCTGAAAAACAAGACAGCAATGAACCAAAAGTAAACGCCTTCACAAAATAAAAAATATTTTATTAAAAAAAAGAAGGCCTACCTATCAGTGCGGGACCTTCGATTTTTCTCTCCGGAGCGCTAATTCCCATTAGTTGGATTCTTCTAAACGGAGAAAATTTGGTCGGAAATTCTGAAGTGAAATAAAGCTACAATATTTCTGAGAAGGCAGGAGGTATATTGTCTGATTACATCAAATAACCCCATGGGAGGCAATTAATATTCATCCATTATACTCTCAAACTCCGCAAAGACATGATAAATGCAGGAATATTTTCTAGTTCAGAGTACAAATTGTTTTTGTACCTTTGTACATAAATCAGCAAAAGTACACAAAGCATGTATGCCTCACCACTGAAGTAGTAGAATCAGCTTTAGACGCAGCAGACGTCAAGAACAAGTGCGCTGTGCTCCTGTAAACACTGGCCAATGCAGCCATCTTGAAAGCAGGAGTGATGGTAGTTACAACGGGCCCGCCCAGCAGTGCCTTCCCAGTCGTAGCTCGCACGGGGGACTTCATCCTCAGTCCGGAATCAGGCGACTTTGCTCTGGATATTGCAGCAGGAGACTTTGCTCTTTTTCCTACATCTGGAGATTTAGCTCTGGATGCTGCACTGGGCGATTTCGCCCTAGAAGCAGATACTGGAGACTTGGCCCTACTTTGTCGGGTCAGAGTGTGCTGAGGAGTTTGAGAAGGACTCATCGGTCTAGATGACGGACTCAAGGCACGCGTGTGACCAGCAACGGCCGTGATGTTCGCCTCAGCAGTTTGGTACGTGTGTACAGCCGTTCCTCCTGCATCACTACTGGAACGCAGAGTGTTGGTGTGAGTTCCGCCACTAGAACGTAAAGTATTTGAGTGTCCGTCATTGGAACGAAGTGTATTGGAATGAGCCCCGCTAGAAGAACGGAGAGTACTAAAGTGGGATGGAGGAGGCAAAGGGGATGATGGTTTCTTGGATTTGGAAGACGAGAGAGTGTCACTATTTGACTCGTGTTGAGAAGTGGGAGAAACTGTTTCGGTCTTGCTGCGGCCAGAGCTCCCTAAATGGACGCATGATATGCAGCGCTTGCTTTCGTGATTTATCACCAACAACCTGCAAGTAAAGCATGAGTGAATACGTGGAAGCACTATACTGAAGTAAAAGTGAATTACACAAACGTGATGAACCTCAAGCACTATTCATTAATAAACTATATATATGTAATATTTACTAACAACTGATTTATAATAACGTGCTCGAAAACACTTTGGTTATTCAACTTATAAAAATATGAATCAAAATTAGATGAAACATTCAAGCCTAACCTGCATATTATAAGTAATTCCTCTTAACTAAGTTTTAGGAGTCAATGTAACAGACTAAGTATCTTAATTCTATCCAAATGTTAAAATCAAATCGTGAGAACGGTATTTATGCTATATATTAAATGAGAAAAGAACAATTAAATTGATGTGTTTACAGGGGACACAAAAAAATTTAACATTGAAGGCTGTTGGACAACAAAACGTGAATTGATCAAGTCCACCCCTGCCCACTTTTTTTCACGGGAAAAAAGTAGAATGCTTGTTGCAACAGAGCATCATGCAATCACACCGATTGGGTGTTTTTCTGTTTTAACTGAGAACCAAGAGTTCTATCAGGGTACATCAAAAAAGCTACCGACGATCTTGAAGCCGTTTCAGACCATTCAGACCAACGTAAATATGCTTCCGTTTTTAAACATACTCTTCTACCACTGGTCTGGCGGCCAATAATTATATTTCCTGTAGAAATTACTCTGTTTTCCTAAGAAAGAACCGGCGATAATTAGATTATTAGTTAATTTCAGCCTCCCTAACCACAACAGACGTGTTTCAAAGAGAGAAAATATAAAGGCACCAGCTAGTATGGAGTTAACGGGGAATCTATGCACAAGGTGTGTTCCCACTCAAGATCCCCTCAGGCATAGAAACAGTTAGTTGAGAGGAAGGGTACGAAACGAAAAAAAAATTGAGGAAGAAAGAAGTACTGAAAATAAGAAAGCAG
The DNA here is from genome assembly GCA_030386875.1 of Morinoia aosen. Classification (NCBI taxonomy): domain Eukaryota; kingdom Metazoa; phylum Arthropoda; class Malacostraca; order Amphipoda; family Talitridae; genus Morinoia; species Morinoia aosen. Next base: position 48,905,936 of record CM059573.1, on the reverse strand, counting down.
TGAACCGAAAAAAGATGATCCTTTACAAAACAAAAACCTATTCTATTTGAACAAAAAGAAGCCCTACCTAACCCTAAGCTCGGGACCACACATTTTTTTCATGGTAATGCAAATTCCCATAGATACAATGCAGACATCAATCACCCCGAGGGGATGGACTGGGCGAGCAGGACCCAATCTTTCCGAGACAAATTGATCGTTCGCACGTCTATAAAGCTAGCAGGGCGGTTCTTAAAGCTAGCAGCTGCTATACCAGGTTTTAGAGCACTTCTCATAACAGGATTCAGTCAGCGCAGACAATAGTCTGCTTAGGAGCCACACAACATTCTTTGTGGTGATAGATTGAGGGCATGGATCATTTTCTCCTCAGAAAATTTAGAGAGGGATAAAGGTGCGCTGAGGCGCAACCCACAAAAAAAATTCCCCGTCATCAAGCTTCGATAGTCTATGGAAGTGTAGTGTGTAAGGAACCAGGGTTGCCAGATTGGCGGAAATTTCATGGCCAACTTACTCATAATTGGCCATTTTGTGAACGCCGTGGCCATGAGAAATTCACTTGGCTATTTTTAAAAATATCGCACGATTCATGAAACAGAAGACCTAAAATATCTCACGGAGGTGCTCTCGTCATAATAGTTTCAAAGTGAGTGAGAAAAAGTTCATTAGAATTGTGATTTTCAAATGGATAAATGTATATATTTTTTATAGTGGCCATTTTGGCCATCGTTTTTTGTGAAAGGTGGCCATAAGGTGACTGATTTTTCTGGCATACCTGGCCTTAAACATTGTGAGGTGGGCTCTAATCTACTAGTTCTTCAATTTTTAATCATGAGAACACAGCTAAAATCGATTTGTGAAATCATCAGCAAATTTTTTATCATATCCAAAATGTGAACATTTGTTTTGCATAGCCAGGATTTAAACATGCTTTCTAAAATAGAATTCTACCTGCAACAGTGAGAAGCATTTCAGTGAGACAAAAACTGTGAAATAAAATAGATGAACGATTGAAAACAATCATGCGAGGTACATGTGGTGCGACTTTGTCTTCACTGGTGATGACATAAAGTAGGCATCGGAAAAGAATGCCTAACTTCTGTACAAAATCTGATCAAGAGCCTCACGTAACATGACATACTGATTCTGCGATCGGTATCTACTGTACCATGCTATGGAATAACTTTATAATTCAGCCCCCTGTAAGTCCTAGCCCTCTGACCCTATTGGACCCATACGGCTAAGCTCCCGAGCGAACAAACCTAGAATCACATACGCCCTTTTCATACTAGCATACTCTGACTGCTTCACAAAAACATGCACCAGCTAAAGTTCAATACCTACGAAAACCTCCATGTATTCAATAGACACTGGTAACATTTTTTTCATTATTAGAATAAGGCATTTGTTCTCGCACTTGGGCCACTCACAAGTTGATCATGTAGCATAAATTCACCAAAAGCACTTTGTCCACGAAAAAGTTGATAAAGTTAATGGAGTTGCACATACTGTATGTGTGAAATCATATGGAATGTCGACTGGACCTACATTTTAGCATCACATGCCAGAGCAAACAATTGGTATTTCTTTCAATCAAAGCCTCAACCGAAATACTAAATCGTTAAGTATACTCAACCAATTCTTAACTTATTGTTCCCATATTCTGGATACAGGTCTCACAGCGAGGCTACAGCGCAATATTAATATTTTCATTTCAATCGCCACTTTAATTAAAACGGATTTCCGAGCTTTATCATAGACTACCATTTACTTCAGTACTACATACATTAGTCCAAGAACCCGGGCACATGACACTGACCCCAAAACAGCCTTATCCAGAGTTTGCTTGACTGCAGCGGTGATGTTGTAGGGTTGAGTGGCAGCAAGCGTTTCGATGCCGGCATAGTAGGGGCTCCAAAACACAGCTGCGGAGCGCAACACGTGCGCCAAGGACGGAGTCGGACCACACACTGAGGCGCACCACACGAGGCCCGTTAGCTTTACACCCAGCAGACGGAATGGGACCTGACAATAAATCATCATTGATATTATATGTATAAATACCACTATTGATTTATATAATACGGAAAGAGCTCTACTTAAATTATAGGTTAGTTTAAGCCTGTCTTTCCACAAGGAAGATAACCCCACGAGAGGAAAGAATGAGGCATTTATTAACCCTTAAATGCATGATTTTTCTGTAATGGAGGAAAAGAATTTTTTCGATGAAAAAACAGTTGAATCCAGTTTCAATGTACTCCAGAAACAAGTTTTATGCTAATCACATTATTTATGGAAATAACGGAATGTGCCTATATGGCACAAACCGAGCATATGGATACCCTCCAGAAATAAGGGAATATGCCGTATATGGAACAAATCGAACATAAGATTCCTTTTGTCCCTTGTATGAAATATGACACAATGAGAGTACGAGCTGATTGTGTGCATGAAACGGCGCATTTTAATAAAGCCATAAAATAAAAATATAAAGATCCTTTCATTAACTCAACTAATGAAGTGTAAGCGCATATTTATCGCATCTAAACATTCAAAGCGCAAGTGTCAGCAGACATTCTAGGTGGTTTCAAGAGGTTTGAAACAGCTATTTTGCTGATTCAAACAAAGATAGACGGAGCATTGGCTGCATCTAATCAGAGACTTGGATTTGCAACCTGGCATCTTATATCGTTGCCTGTCAGACTGAACCTCTGGCCAGTGATTCAGATTATCAAGGCAAACACTTTTCAAAGGAAGAGTGGCAGTAGGCCCACGACTCTGCTTCACTTGAAGTTACTCCTCAACATCATTTGATGGTCTACCTTTCTTTCTTCTGTTAGCTTTTTAAGACTTTGCACAATCCCTCTACAACTCTCGCTCTGAAATCAGCAAGCCGCATGCCATCGATATGTACTTTGCAAAAGACTATCCAAAAATTTATTACCGTCATGTCAACTAGGTGGTAGAAAAGGGGGAGATACCATTATCTTGAGCACATTTTATCCGATGTCGTCCCAGATGGCTATCTATGTGGGTCCACGCCCCCCATGCGTTTGTTATATTTCTCAATGATGTGTGGAGAAAGCACTTGAACAATTCGCTTTGCAGATTTGGCATACCGGTTAGCCTGAGAAAGTGGTTGATCACCAGCAAATGTAGACAACATTCTCCCTATTTATGGTCTTTCCACGAGACGCAAGTGATATCAAGATTATCGAAGGTGGCTAGATACTCATAGGTATCTCTTCATCAGTTAGTCCCCTTTGAGGCATGTTATCTGCAAGATATATTTATGAAACAAGCTAGTATTATGTAGAATAATATTTCTTGTATTCATGGTTATATATGAGCATGAAAGTAAGATATTTTACCTACTTTATGTGCCGTATGCGGCCCAAGTGATAACTAACAGGTAAACAACACCAAACTCGGTTTGTTCCTTATACGGCACAAAAATGAAATGCACAATCATCTGATCAATAAACCATTGAATTTCATTTCTGATCAAATTTTTGTGATCTACACACATTTTTACACGTAATCATATTTTTTATTTACCGGAAACTGTCACAAAAGTCAGGACAATGACAAAATTAAGGACAGTGCAGCCCTCCTTCCACCAGTATCGCTAGTGCTACATTGAACGAGCATACAGAGAGTATGGTTCATTTCCTGTGTTTGATTCTTATTGGGGACTGAGATAAAACGTGTCAGATGAGGTACAAACAGTTATAATGCCACGATATTCATTCCTCAACAAATAAATTAATTATTTTCAGTATGTGCCATATATGTATGTGCCATGCATTTAAGGGTTAATAACGAAATTAAGTGAATGGTTTCATGATTTCCACAGCTGTACCATACTATAACACCATAATATACATTCCAAAGAGAAGATGTGAGATGTAAGTTAGGTAGCATTTTTTTTTGTTGAAACAGAGTTTTTGTTTTTGGCTCGTTGCCACCCAAGAGAGTCTATTCCAAAAGAGTCTATTCATGAGGTATATCCTTTCCCCACGTTCTACGATCAAAAACAGCAAGATTAAAAAACGTTCATGAAACCAGATTTTCAAGTCAAAGAAGAAAGAAGCAGGTGCTCAAAAAAGGGTGGCAACGAGCCAAAAACAAAAACTCTGTTTCAACAAAAAAAATCCTACCTAACTTACATCTCAGATCTTCTCTTTGGAATGTATGTTATGGTGTTATAGTATGGTACAGCTGTGGAAATCATGACCAACAAAGTTAACCTGCAAGACATTGGATTGTCACAAGAGTTGTATACTCCTGAGAGCTACTCCAGCCCCCCACGCCCCTGTGCAAGAGGATACACAGGGAACAGCCACGGCGGCCAGCTAGCAGCTCTTCATAAAATCAGTTCACCTTAGATTGAGACAACGCCTCTATCATGCAGGCTGTGCTGCAAGTACAGCTCAACTACCTAATATGCTTTTACTTCATTAATGACAGGAGATATTTGAGGGCAAAGCACGATAAATGCCACAAACTTTAACTAATAATATCGTCAAATGTAGCATGCTAGAATCATTTGAAAATGACTGCTTACAAGTTCAATCAATTTTTTCTTGCAGCACTTACTGAATAAATAACCAAGTAATGAAACTGAATTGATCTACAACGGTTCAGGACGTCTTTTTTTGCAGAAAAATATCAAGTGACATACTCAAAGTTGGTTATTAACCGAATATATTGAAACTGTAAGATTATAAGTTAGTTTAAGACTCCCTAACAGCTACAGAAAAAGAGCGTATCGACGAGAGGAAGGAGGAAGGCACCATTTAGTATGGATATTAGGGAATGTGGAATCTATGCAGAAGAGGCATAGAAACAGTAAGTTGGGAAAGAAGTTCATGAAACAAGATAAAAGTTGAAGAAGAAAGTAGTAGGTACTGAAAAACAGGACAGCAGTGAACCGAAATAGGTGGTTCTTGACATAGCAAAAAATATTTTATTTCAACAAAAAGAAGGCCTACCTAACTCTCAGCTCGAGCCCTCACACATTTTCCCCCTGGGAGTGCTAATTCCCATAGATACAATAATTGTATCCCCTGAGGGGATCTTGAAACTTTTATCGAGGAGGAAAATTAGCCATTGATACTAAGATACTTGAGGTAGATTTCATCAAAACACAAAGCAACAGTTCGAATACAACACCGCCACACTTCAGCGTAACTACAGTGGACCCTCGAGTCACACATCATCTTACACCAACCTCAACTTGAACAAATAAATATTAGTCCTACTTATTCAACCAATACGATGCTTGGTTCAAGCCTATCTGAAAAATAATCAATTTTCATTTTTTAGTCCATCTTATAGAGATTTTTTTTCACGAATCTAACGATATTATTGGCTTGTGTGTACGTCCATTGGTTCGGCTACTAGAGTCAAAAACAGGTTCGACAATAAAAGAGAAAATTTGTAGAAAAACGGCTGTCCTGACAACTTGCAGTTTTATCTTCGAAGTAGATCTCCTCCCACAGTTTTGAAAGTACAGGAATGATAAACATATCAATCTATAGGGCTTAAAAAAAAGCTAGGAAACTGCCAAATTGATTCTTTGAAGTTCGGTTAATTAATTTGAAACTTATACAAGACTAGAAGAAAAAAATAAAAAATTTTTAGGGGAAAAATTCTTAAAATTCAATGAATCAAAACATCAAAAAACCAATACCACCAAACTTTAGATAATATATTTAGCCATCTAGAAAGCATGTTGCCGTTTCTATAAGCTCAAAATTGTATGAATGCTTGCTATGGTTTTTGGTTAGGAATTCCCTGAAAGTGATCTAGTCTAACCATTACAGTTCCGAAAAATCAACGTTTTAGAAAGATTACAAAAAATACATGAATCTAAAAATACTGTTGGATAATTATACACCTTCGGTGAAAATTCCGGAAAAATCCATCCAAAAATTACGGACTTCTATTTTCACTCGAACGGTCCCCTAAAGAATAACAGCAACTAATTATCCCTGCTTAATTTGAGATTTGTATACATAACTCAAGACTGACTACACCGCTCTCACAGAGCACCTCAACAGCTACACGCATCACACGAGTGATAGCCTCACACCTTGGGGCTCTTGTTGGGGAGGTAGACAGGAACGTCTCTGGCGGTGTTAGGAGCGGCAGTGGTGAGCAGCAGGAGAGGCAGCAGCACGAGCTCGGTGCACGAGAGCGTCCAGTACGACCGCGACCCGGCCAGCACACGGCCGCAACTGCTCAGCAGGCACGAGTAGCTGCTGCTGCACTCCAACTCGCTCCATTTCTGTACCTCGCTCTGCACAATCCAAGCACAAATTTAAATGTTTTCAATTTTTTCCCGGGTGTTACACAAACGTGTTGGAAAATTCAAGCATTTTTAACTCATTAAGCAGTGATCCTAGATACTTGAACTTGAAGTAATTTTAAGGTGTGAAATTTATACTCGTATCAATAAATTATTTCTAGTTCTAGTACTAGTTTAGTAGGAACTGTTAGGAACCACTATATGTCACGTTATTTACAACTATGAGGACTTAGCAAATTTTATTTAGTGATATGAGTGAAATATAGTAAGACTAACTCATGTATATTCAAGTTGCTGAAGGCATCAGTATTTTCAGTTCATCTAGCTATGAAATGGACTATCGAATTTAGAACTATCAAAGGTGGCCCTTACACTAAATGCTCTCAAGCTTATCGCACCATCAAGAATGTTGAAACACTCTAATATAAGACAAATTCCAAGTTCATGTAGTAGTGAATCAGCGAAACTAATGTGAGCAATAAAAACAATGAAAAACTGTCCAAAAAAATTTACTCATTAGCATTCAAAAAATAAAGTAACTCACTGACATATTATAGGTGGAAAAGACTTTTTGAGCAAAGAATATTCTGAACAAGCACATTTACATCCACATGTGACTTTTTAGTTGAAATTCTTTCCACTGTTGAAACAAATTTCAACTGCCAGAGGAACTGCGGTCGAGAAGTCCTTTTTGAATATTCCAGATTCCCAAATAACAGTTTTCAGACATCAAAAACCTGTCTCCCTCATGATGATAGCTGCCATTAATCTACATAACATTCAAATCTCACTTTTGTCAACTTGATTGCTCAAGTGATCACAAGCTCGCACACCAAACAAAACTCAACGCCAGTGAGCTTTAAAAGTTCACAAGCAATTTAAAAACAAGCTGATCACTTCCCAACAGGACTGTGCACTCTCTCACATGCCTAAATGTAACAATAATTGTGTACGGATCATTTAGAAAGTGTTTCGTTTTTAACCTACTGGAATTTTCCACTTGGTATATTTAAAAGTCCAGCAATGATTGCCTTTCCTCAGATAACAACTGAAGGCCTCTGACACTCCAAAAAGACATTGGACAAAAATTCCAATGAGTAATTCAGCAGAGTTTTGAGACAGACTCTTGATGATCTTTTAGACTAAAGAGGACCCTATTGAAAAATTAATAGTCATGTTGTAAACAAAACTTTTAAATAAATTTGTTATTTTAACTCATACTAAAATACAAAAAAAAATTTCTAGTTTGTTAGTTTAAGAATTTTGTTCTCACCTTCTTTTTTTCTTTTTTTAATTGAAGCTCCCATTGTTGAACTATTTTTAACTGTTTTTTTTTCCTCCAAATTAGCCTAAAATATTTCATCTCAAATCAGCCCTTCATCTGCAGCTATGTTTAAATTTATCACTTAAGTTTGTGAATATCTCGGACGAAGTGCCTAAGTTTTAACTATAGTTAGACACATAACTGAAAAATCTAGATTATAAAGAAAAACAATTGAAGGTTAAATTATATAAACTGCAAACAACAATAGATGCACACACCAAAACATAACAGAAGTAAATTAAAAAAATGACCTAAATTACACCAACTGCGGTGAAGACAACAATAACTCGCACAGAGATAAAATCAATAATCAAGGACAGGTCATTTTAGCATCATTGCCAAACTAAAACTGACGCTAGGGTTCATAGAAAACAAAATAGGGAAAAATTACACTCAAGAGTTCATGCCAGGCAACAAAGATCGCACTTTGAGGTGTGAAGTCCATAATGATCTACTTTCATATCATATTTATACTGATGCTCAAGATCCAACATTTAAAAGATAGAGAAGAAATGACATCAAGAGGTCTACCCATTCCGCAAGCATCACACCTTGAGGTGCGACATTCCACAACTACCTACTTCTGTATCTAATCAAACCAACACTAAACATCTCAAATTCAGAAAAAGAGGTCATAATACACATAGATGCCATGCCTGGCAAGCACCACCACACCTGGAGGTTATAATTATCAGGTGGCAGGACAGTGTCGGCGCACTGGACGAGGTGGGAGAAGAGCGGCCCGGGCCCCATGGCAGGGGCACCTTTCCAGCTGCTGTCAGCCACGCAGCGCTCCAGCAGCACGTCCAGCAGGGGGTAACACACCTGGTGGAAATGGGTGATGTTAAACGCCACACGTGTTACTCGGATGTGCCGTCATCTGTTCTACATTATGTTGCATGCTGTGCAGTAGGTATGTAAAGGAAATAGTATATTTGTTATGCAACAAAACAAGTAGCTTTTGTGCTGTACACTTACTTGCCAATCATCAACAGAAATTAAGCGTACTTAGAGGTAAAGCATCAACAAATACTGTTCTGAAACATAACCCTTCACTTCTTAAGATAACACTGCAAGGTTAAGACATTTAGCTCAATGTATTCAAATGTAACACCCTAATATAAATTTGGGGTTCTGTAACTTGTCATTTCCTCTTTGTGTGTACAATGGCTTACATCCAATTTAAAAACTTGAAGATATGCATGGAAGGAGAAAACGCTTTCAGAAACTAAGAATATAGATTTTTTTCATTATTATAGAACATAGTTTTGTGGATGGAACAGATCATCCTAAAATTGTCCATCGTCCTGATAGTTGAACTAGAATCTTTTTACCAGGAGGTCTGAAATTATTAGACGTCAAGAGGGTTGATTTAAAGTTGAGTTACAATTACATTATACAGGTTGTTCCGACATACATCTCTAGTAACTTCCATATGATAAGTTGGCAGGTATATGATAATATGTTAAAAATTACTTCCTGCAGCCTTGCGCTCTGAAGAAGCCAACAGATTCAAACTTTGAAACCTATTTAGATTGTGGACTTAAAAGCCAGTAAGCATTTAAAAATTGTGAGGTGTGTAACATAATTTACCATTGTTTTATGAAATCATTTTCTCTTTTCCAACAAATGCACTCACAAGGTTTAGTCTATAATAACCAGAAATGAAGCCACCACACTAAAACATTGAAGAACAAATAATGCTACAGGTCTGTTGGTTTCACACTGCACTGTAATGATGCCAGAAATGGTTTAAATTTTTTGCAAACAAAAACTAATTCTAAAGTTTAGAGCAAAATACCAATGAAAGGACTTGAAACCTTTGAACTTATTGCAAACTGACCATAGAAGTGACATTGTCCCATACTATTTGTAAAGCAAATCCCTCAATAATACCCATTTCATGACTAAAACTGGCACGATCAGTGGCCTGCCCTCACGTGAAAATGTTCAAGTACCTCATAAAAATCAATACATTGCGTAGTGTAATATCTACTTAGTTGGTAGACAACTGGAGCCACCTATATTGTACAGTCTTGATACTACTCGGTTATAAAATTTACACATTTAATTTAACACATTTTAGTCATTTAACCAAATAAGAGGCACTTACATTCTTGTCTCTAAATGATTTGGAAATTGATTAAACGTTTTTGCATCATATCTGAACGAGTGCCGAGTGTTCACCTTCATGTCTTTCTTGAGCCTTTCAATACTGGTGATGTTGGTGAGGGCATCAATGCTAAGGAGCAGCACGAGCGAGTCGAAGAGCAGGTCCAGGAAGCGCTGGTCAGGCAAGCCACCCAGCAAACAACAGGACTGGACGGAGACAGCAGGGCTGATGTGACCCACATCACTGCTTCTAGTGGCAGGGTTGTGAGCGTTTTCTTCCCCATGGAGCAGGATCAGCCGCACACTGTACGACAAATGTTTTGGCTTATTATATTTGCTCCAAGGATGTAAAAAGTGCATGTGCAATTATGTAAAAAAATAAAGACAATGAAGATCAATGATAGATCTAAGCTATTTGCTTTACATGACCAGATTTATTCAGAATGCAAATCTAATCTTGTATATAATTCCAAACAGAGTATTTCAAAATGAAAAGAACTGAGCTAAGGTTAGCTCAAATGTGAATTTTTACAGAAGAAATACTTTATTTCATTTTTGATTTATTGCTTCTTCTCAATGTTTTATTCAGATACTATTTTAATTTCTTGATTAAATGACTGACCCTTTTCACATATATGAATAAAATCATAATTCTATTAGAAACTACATCGCAAAGTTTTCAAAGCATGTACAAGTATCAACCATCAACAAGAGAATCAATAACATTTCTATCCTTTCAAATATTTGTATGCTGAACTCTTACCACACATGAAAAACCTACAAACAAGCCACTCTTATCAAGACAGTAACCCAACTCAACCCCACACACGCAATTTTAATTTGCAAAACAATGTTCTCCTTGATATTACGTAGCACAGCTGAGAATAAGCTGATCACTGACCCTAATGCTTCAAGTACTCAAATAATAAGACATACTTCATTGTGCCATCCACTTCCATTTGGGAACCTTGACTAGAGCATAACATGCTCCTACCAAGCATCCCAGTACTTAATGAGGCCTGCATCAAATCATTCAGTGATTTACAAGTGAACCTTTGCAGGAGAACCAGCTCCAGCAATTGGCAGACCAGACCATCATTCAGTCTCATTTAGATTACCTTAGATCAATGTGCCACTTAATTGAAGACAAGCCACAAAAAAAATCTCAAGAAATAAAAAATTATTTTAGAATGGAGAGTTAAAAATGGTAATCTATACAAAAGGTGTGTTCCTACACATAATAACCTGGATTTAAAAACGGCAAATTAGGATGCAAGAAGGGAAAATGATGAAAAAGAGAAAGTAAAGAAAGAGAACATAAAAACAATGAGAACAATGGATAGAAGTCTCTCAGTCCCTATTACTGAGATAACCCAACACTATTACCTATGGAGTTGTGAACAAAAATAACACACAAATTCTATTCATAGCTTACCATTTACAAGCTTTGCACTTACCCCTCAGGGGGATACAACTATTGTATCTATGGGAATTAGCGCTCCCAGGGGAACCATGTGAGGGCCCGAGCTAAAGGTTAGGTGGGCTTCCTTTTTGTTGTAATAAAATAGGTTTTTGTTTTGTTACGAACCATCTTTTTTCGGTTCACTGCTGTCCTGTTTTTCAGCACCTACTACTTTCTTCTTCAACTTTTTTCTTGTTTGATGAACTTCTTTCCTAGCTTACTGTTTCTGTGCACCTTGTGCATAGATTCCACGTTCCCTCAACTCCATACTAAATGGTGCCTTCCTCTTTCCTCTCTTAGAACATCTTTGTCGTGGTTAAGGGAGGCTGAAACTTTCTTATATAATATATAATAAAGCTTTGCACTTAAATACATGGTTAACCCTTTAACGTATTATCCGGAGTTAACTCGAGAATCAATATGTGTCATTTCTGTACATGGTAAGAGTTAACTCGTAGTCATTTACCGTGTTTATTTGGTACTTTAAAATGTTAACTTGTGGTTTCTGAAGCTGAAAACATCTCAACGAAGTCATCTCCAAGTTAACTCGGTAAAACAAACGTCCGGCAACCGTTAATGTGCAACACTAGCGGTGATAGATCATGGAAGTGATTACGAGCCAGGTGACGCACGGAGCGTTGGTGTTCGTGGAGCATGAATGTCTGTTCAGTTGTAGATTGCTGCCATTTTTGTACTTTACCGTTATTTCCGCTTTCATTTTTCATGTTGTTATTCATTTGCTTTTTTGACGGACGGACGAGTTAACTCGAGATAGCACGGAGGTACTATGGGGATAGTGCGGAGGCCAAGAGTAAACTTGTTAAAGACCAAAAACTGACAAATAAATAGGGTTGCTATAATGTTGGAATGAATAAACTACAATTGTTAGTATATGATTTAATTGGAAATAAAGCCTGAAGTTTCATTTTAGTTGAGATTTAATCTACTAAATTACAAAAATCATGCAAAGCCATGACCCATTTCATTATATCAATATCCTAAGCTATAGAAATTCTACAAGTCATGATTGTACCTTCTGATTTTGCTATTAAGATCAAACACAATTAAGTAGCTTTCAACTCACAGATCATGACTGCAGATAACATTACATAACATAGCCATGTAGGTGGGTACTACACAGGGCATTTGTAGCTGGTATTTGCTCACCTGTCATGGTAAGTCTTCCATGTGATTGCAGAGTAAGGGGTTTTAGTTTCCAAGACCTTGGTGCCCTGCGATTCTCCAAACATGAACACACCATTGAGGGAGCCCACCACATTGAATGAAGGCTGCAATAGGAAGAAATGCTCATGTTTATAGTTAGACAACTTAATGTCACAAAGTGAGCCTTTGAAATAGGAAGGCTACAAAGCTATAAAATTATGAAAAAATATAAAAAAAGTCACAAATGAATAGTAAAACATTTTCAGCAATACATCAAAAATACATCCCTGGAAAAATTAGAATCTCACATTGACAACACCAATAGTATCCACTATCTATAAGTAAAAACTTCTCTTAGCCATGTTTACCGTACCAGCAGGGTTTACCATAGTCCATAGCTGAAGAAAGCTCACCATCCATATTATAATTATGCTTGAGTTCTACCAGTTTTTGAGTTCTTCACTTTATACTTTTTGATTAGAGCTTCAAGTGGTATCATAGTGATATTTGACTGTCATCACTGGCCCAACTATCATTAGGTAATAAAGAAACTATGGTTAAATTAAGATAGGTTAAGGACAGGGCACATCAAGGCAGGGTGGGTTATGTTCAGAAGCACAGAAAAAATGACAGGCGTAAACCAAAAAAAAAGGTTTACAACCAGACAAAAACATTCTATTTATACGAAAAGAAAACATACTCAACCTCCAGCTTGAGATCATATCTTCCTCCAAGTAGCAAGCACTTATTGCCATAGATACAATATTTATAACCCCAAGAGAGACTTTCTAGCCATCTTTGAGCCAATTGTCAGAATCTTGCTTGGCCAATATGCTGATTTTGAATCCTATTTGGTTTAGAAGAGACTAAATCTACAGGCCCACTGCATAGTCATAGAAGAACCCATTCACTTAGGCTGCTTTGACAGTAAAGATTAGATGTTAGTTCAGGTTTCCCAAACTGCAATAAAGGCATTCCAAAGAGAGGGAGAAGAAGGCCCCATTTATTATGAACTTGAGGGACTACAGAATCTAAACAAAGAAATAGAAAATAGAAAATAGAAAAGTTCATGAAATAAGATGGAATTTGAAGAAGAAAGTAGTAGGTGCTGAAAAACAGAACTAGTGAACCAAAAAATGGTGGTTCATAACAAAACAAAAATCTTTTAAATATTCCCACAAAAGGAAAGCCTACCTAACCTTCAACTTGAGACCTCACATATTCGCTCTGGAAGTGCTAATTCCCATGGGTTCAATAGCTGTATCCCCCTGAGGGTAATTATGACACATCCTTGGCTAGGGTGCATTATTTTATAAATTGGATACGTCAAACCTAATTCCTGCTGCAATAGATTGCTTTTTACTTACCACAAGCTAGGAAAGAACACTAAATTTGTTCAATATTCAGAAGTACAACATTAATTTTGAAAACATTAGGAAATTAGGTATTTTGTCAACTGTACCTACATTTTAATACTAAATTTGAACAAGTTAAAGAGGAAGTAGAATTTAGTAAGCTCTTTCAGAAAATCAAATAAACACATTTAAAAAATGCTTAACGTAATATGTCACACTCACCGGCTTCCCTGAACCTCTGTGTCGTATAATCAGAGGCACTCCGCTGGCAGCAGCAATGCCGACTAAAGTGATTGATGTCATAGTGTTGAACTCATTTTAAAGCTGGAAAGCCTCGTAAAGAAAAAGTGTATACAACTATCAAATATACATACTTCCTAATTGTCCTATTACATAGCTTCAACTGCAAAAAAAAACATTTTAAAAACTGCATGAATATCATGTAAGCTCAGAAAACTAGAAGACACATGCAAGGTAATTGCTGGCAATGAAAACAATCAGATGAGCACAATTTGACATAGGATATTATCAAACAATATTGACAAGGTTATCATAAAGATGACAGTATTTATGAAAAAAAGGGGCTGAGATAATGTTGAAGAATTTTGGTCACCATTAGTCTAGTAATGAAAGGAGAATTTGTACTACATCATAACTGGGATTTTAAATTCAGGATGCTAAGCTAACATTCAACAAAAGGTTGAATAAAACAAAAGATCCAAACTTAAGCAAATGTGAAGTTGAATCCATAATGAACCTGAACATAAAATCCAAAATTAGAAACACAAAGCCCATATTTGTCTTCATGTGTTAGTACAAAATTGTCAAGATTAAGGGGAGCTACAACCATTGGACTACCCTTGGATAACCAAATTTTACAAATGTCATTTTTCCCATTTCTATTGCAATTAGGTTAGCCAAAATGCACACAGATATGTAAAATTGAATTCCAAACACATTTGCTTAAATAAAATTTTTTATTTTCACAAAAAAATAAGTAAATTTTTGAATATGAGAAAAAAATACACATTGCGCCAAACTTATCTTACTCTACAGTTTTCAACCTAGAAGCGTGATTTAGGTTTCATTCGAAGGGGAAGGGCTGTAGAAACGCCGTAACGTAGGATTTTATTTGATTTTCAAACTAGAAAACAAATTATAGTTACACATAACCAACATGTAAAAAAATGTCAGTTTTTTCCCAATAAAAGTATAATTTGGAATTCAAATAGAATTTCGCTTCGCTACGCTGTTCCCACTGTCGAACGGTATCAAATGAGATCAAAATCACGCTTCTACGTTGAAAATTCTAGAAGGGATGCAGTTTTGCGCAGAAAAAAAAAATATATATATATATATATATATATATTTAAGTTTGCACAACAACTTTTTTCTATTGCGAATTTTTATAGAATCAAATGTGTTTAGAATTTAATTTTACATATCTATATTCATTTTCGTTCACCTAGTTGCAATAGAATCCTGCAATCAGAGGTTAGAAAAATTATATTAGATTTTTCTTTTCAATACATTTTTCGTACATATGTACCCATAAATCTTTTTCTAATCCGAAATTCAAAACAATCCTACGTTACAGTCTTCGTACAGTCCTTCCGCGTCAAATGAGAACAAAATCATGCTTCTACGTTAAAAATTGTAGAGGGAGATAACTTTAGGACAAGATTATATATTTTTCCAATAATCTCGATATAATTTTTTTTTCAAAAATTGAAAATTTGTATAGAAGCAAATGTGTTCGGAATTCAATTCTACATCCATGTGTAAATTTTCCTTCCCACAGGTGCAATAGAAATGTGTACACTGAAATTTCAACAATGAGGTCAAGTCCAGGGTAGTAGCTCCCCTTAAGAACACCGTCTGGGTAGAAATCAGGATATATGTTGATTTTCTGTTTTTATATGCATCTTAAAGGATTTTCTTGCGCTTCCATTGGTACTTTCCGTTTACGTCTACTCCGAATAGTGCGCCCACCAGAAGGGGGAAAGCGATGGGGGGGGTGAAGTGACCTTGAACCCTCCCCCCCTCATTATTGGGGTCAATTGAGCGTGTTTCTCTGCGGGAATGGCATTATATAGTTCGTTTATGGGCTACTCAAAGTGCTTCCATTATTCAAACGAAACATTCTAAAGCTGGCCACACACTAGCATATCTGATCGGTCATGACAAACAGATATGGAATGCTACAGATGAAATCTGTCGCTCTAATCGCCACTAACTGCAGCGACTATAACTGCAACTCCAGTGCGTGTTCAGCAGTGGTAGCAGGCGGATGTGACACAGATAAAATTAGATTATTAGTTAGGTTAAGCCTCCCTTTCCTCAACAAATGAGATACAAAGAGAGGAAGGAAGCAAGCACCATTTAGTATGGAGTTGAGGGAACGCAGAATCTATGCACAAGATGCATAGAAACAGAAAGCTAAGAAAGAAGATCATGAAACAAGAAAAAGTTGAAGAAGAAAGCAGGAGGTTCTGAAAAACAGGACAGCAGTGAACGGAAAAAAGAGGGTCCGTAACAAAGCAAAAACCTATGTTATTTTAACGAAAATAAAGCCTGCCTAACCTTAAGCTCGGGCCCTCACATTGTACCCCTGGGAGCGCTAACTCCCATAGATACAATAGTTGTATCCCCCTGAGGGGGGCGGATGTGAGATAACCAGCCATGGACGATTATTATTATTATTATATAAGAAAATTTTAGCCTCCCTTAACCACAACAAAGATGTTCCAAGAGAGGAAGGAGGAAGGCACCATTTAGTATGGAGTTGAGGGAACGCGGAATCTATGCACAAGGTGCACAGAAACAGTAAGCTAGGAAAGAAGTTCATCAAACAAGAAAAAAGTTGAAGAAGAAAGTAGTAGGTGCTGAAAAACAGGACAGCAGTGAACCGAAAAAAGATGGTCCGTAACAAAACAAAAACCTATTTTATTACAACAAAAAGGAAGCCTACCTAACCTTAAGCTCGGGCCCTCACATGGTTCCCCTGGGAGCGCTAATTCCCATAGATACAATAGTTGTATCCCCCTGAGGGGAGTCATGGACGATAAGAAAAAAAGTTTTAGCAAGCTTTGTGCTATTAAGCGTTATGAAGAAGCCTGGAAAGCGGAAACGATCGCGTTGGTCAAAGGAATGGCTTAAAAAAAAAATTCTCATATGACACTTCTAAAAGAATCAAAAGAAAATAACCCATACAATTTTAGAAATTATTTGCGAATGTCCAATGAGGTATTCCAAGAAATACATGCCACCATTGCCCCTTTCATACAAAAGCAAAATATGATGCTCAGAAAGGCAATAAGTTCTGTGATGGAGGGAAAGAACCGTCACATTTGCCCGTACACTGGGCGATAAAATCTGGAGGCGGGTAAGGAATTCCAACATGATGGAAGATCAAAATGAGCGATTTGACATGCCAGACTTTATCTGTATCACCCCACACACTGGCAGATATTTGAGCGATTTGGTCTGTACAGATCAAATTGGCAGAAACTGACCGATCAGATATGCTAGTGTGTGGCCAGCTTTACGCTGAGTAAATATTTTTTTATAATTTTTGACAATTTCAGAATTTAGCTGTTCTGCCGTATCTATGATACCACAGCTTTCATTCATAGGTCGATCATGCAGTATCATAACTACGGCTATGACGAGCACACCAATCCAAAGGGCTTAAAAAGAGCTATAAAACAAAGGAGTTGACTTGACAAAAACACGTATTTTGGTTGAAAAAAATGAAAAATTAAAAAAATTTGTTGTTTTCAAGAATTACACCTATTCTCTTTGTTGTATATTTTTTCCCAGAGTTACAGAGCTACAGCAATGTAAATTATACCAATCGAAAGGGCTTGAAATGAGCTACAAACGCTCAAGAGTTCATTGTAGAAAACCCTGTAGTCCAAAAGATGAAAAGAAAAACAATTTTTTTGTGAAAAAACATGTTTTTCTGGAAACTTGATAATTGATTTCTCAAATGTATCTCCTTCCACAATTTTAGAGCTACAAGAATGGTTTGTATACCATTCGATAGGGCTTAGCAAGGTGTATCCATAAGCAATATCATTTTTTGATACATTTATTATTTTGAAAATTACACCACATGAAAAAAAATGAAAAAAGGTCATTATTTTTTTAATTCCCAAAAACCACAAAAAGAAGTTATCAAAATTCCCTATTGCTTATGGTTACATAGACATATAAGCAATCTAAAAATGAAGTACTGGTTCTGTAACTTCAAAATTGTAGGAGATAGATTTTACAAAACCTCCTATTTTATCATATTTTTAGAAAAAAAAGTGCAGCTACAAAAATTTTGTCGAAATAACAAATGATCTATGCATCATTTCACACCTACTGTGAAAATTTCAGAGAAGATTATAAGATTATAAGTTAGTTTAAGCCTCCCTAACCGCTGCAAAAATAGAGCGTATCAAAGAGAGGAAAGAGGAAGGCACCATTTAGTATGGAGATAAGAAAATGAGGAATCTATGCAGAAAGGGCATAGAAACAGTAAGAAGGGAAAGAAGTTCATGAAATGAGATAAAAGTTGAAGAAGAAAGTCAGAGGTGCTGAAAAACAGGACAGTAGTGAACTGAAAGAAGTTGGTCCTTAACATAAAAAACATTTTATTTCAACAAAAAGAAGGCCTACCTAACTCTCAGCTCGGGCCCTCACATTTTTCCTCTGGGAGCGCTAATTCCCATAGATCCAATAACTGTATCCCCCTGAGGGGAAATTTCAGAAAAATCCATACATAAATAACGGACTTTTTTTACCCAGACGGTGTTCCTAAAGTTGTAATAGTAATGACAATAAAAGCAAAATACAAATGAAAAAAATATTCACATAATCCCATCACATAAACTATTTTATTCACGAGACTTTACTCAACAAATTGCTGTAAAAATTGAGCCAATAATGATAATGTTCCATTAAAAACAATATAAATGGCATCAAGAATACAAAAGAAAACGTGCAGCTAGATAATTATTCAACAATACATTTTGATTTTCACCTCTGAATTAAGTTGTGTTTTAGGAGTGGCTGATTTTTATTTCCTACTCCTCCTCAATAGTGCAGAATTCACAAAAGTTTCTAATTATTATAATTAAAGTAACTTATGCAAGAAGTTGACTGCCTGAGAAGCTAGCTTCTCTGTGGACCATTAGGGAGAAATCGAAAATGAAAAACCACTTCTAAAACAACTAGAATCAGCCACTTCTAAAACAACTAGATTCACAGATGCTGATCTGCAATCTGAAGCTATTGTCACTATTATGGAGCACTAATTCTTCAAGATATAACAAAAACCTTTAAACTAACCTTACACAAATGATTTCTTATGTGAAGCTTAGAAAACCTATATTTTTCAAGAGCACCATATAAAATACTTAAATGTTTAGAAGCTTTAACACGTTAAGTGTGGCGGGTTTAAATTTCAATATTCAACTGAAATTAGAGTTAATTATAGAGATTAATTTTGAAAATAAAGAATATTAAATAGATTGTGCCTTCATTTGGAATAAGTTTTGTTATTTCAATGTTCTTCATTATCATACAGAGAAGCATTTGAATAGAAATAACACTATTAGTATTAGATAGCTGGTGCAAGTGTGAACCTTGTTACACACTTCCAGCATTTAACGACTAGTAGTGACATTTATATTCAAATGCTATCTGTATAACAAGACCCCATTGAAATAACAAAACTTACATTAGTTTCCATTAAGTGTTCATAAAAATTGAGTTCGTAACTTCTGGTCATCAGCAATGTTATGAATATCCTCTTAGGGACCACTATTGGTTGTGTCCCATTTAGAGTCTTAAAGTAATCCTGTTTTGATCAAAATTCCTAAAAAGTTTGAACTATCTCATACTACTAAGGTGACTCGCCTATGAGACAGTATGTCTTGTCCTATAACTTCTCGTGAATAATTTAGAGCTAGTAGGTAACTGTCTTAAATGGTGCATAAATATTGTTACCCAGTCATTAATCCATTTATCAACAAATAAGTAAATAGATCACAGTAAGCCCTCTGTCGTTAATATTAACAACATGTTGAAATCTTCTTATTGAGATTTGGAAAAACTTCAACCCTCAGTCATGACATGGTACAAAAACTGACAGATGAATCTAAATTATTTTTGCTTGCATTTTTTGACAGCAGGCAGATACTGCAAGAAATCTCTCACTCTCATCACAAGCACATGGTAGGATTACCATTACCACCTCTTGTTCTATGTGTCCACTGTTACTAAATTAGCAAAAGATTAATATCAAAGAGGTGAATATTAAGATCTTATTCTTATTTACCCATAATTTATTTAATATTTCAAATTATTTACTCTATAATAATATGGCTATTTTGCCTGCAAAATTGATATTTTAAAGAATAGGTTATGATAATTTAAAATTTTCTTTTACTACATGTCAACTCTTTAATAATCTAAAAACTGGCATATGGGAAAATGTTAGCGCAAAAATATTTTAAAATTACACCTGGATTTAGCCAAAGTTTTGGCACATTCAAAGCATATGATAACTTTTTCGTGCAGCACAGTGCAGGTGCTACTTCAATGTTAACTGACATACGTGTAGTAAAATTACAACAGAAGTAAACCACTAAAATATAAATCAAAATATTTTTTTCTAAATCTCACTTTCTTCTGTACTGCTAAATTATTATTGACAAATTTGTCGTAACATCCAATTTTTTCACATATAAATAATTCAAATGACAAAACATTTAAACATTTATGTGCAAGTTTTTCATTCCATATTTTTCCAATTTTTTCACTTACTAGGTTTTTGGTCAATATTGAATTTATTGTTGTCAACAAATTTTATAATTTCATAAAGAAATTTAGGTAATTGGAGACATTTTCAAGACATTTTACATGAATGACATTGTGCTTGCAAATGCTTAGTTTTCAAGATATAGCATAAATAACATTCAGATAAGAAAAGCATTAACGGCAGTTTCAATACGGCTCTTGCGGTATAAGGCAACATTAAATTAAATTTTGTCAATGACTTTTATAATTTCATTACAAAATTTGAGTAATTAGAGACATTTTAAGATGTTTTACATGAATGACATTGTGCTTGCAAATGCTTTGTTTTTGAGATATTTAATTTCAAAGTTATAGAAACACTATACATAAAATTGAACAAATGAACACAAATATAAGCTGAAATATGGTACTAACATAACGATAGCTGAGGTTAGATTAAGTAAAGTTAGATTATTTAATACTGTAGTGGCAAAACCACTACTAATTAATGTAAAGTTAATCTAAGTTATGTTTTGTTTTGGAGAAAAATGTTCAATTGATAGGCATGATCAAAAGTGTAATAATGTTAATGATTGTTTTAATTTTTACAGAAAGAAATTAAATTCATAGTAAGTCACTGAATAACGTAGGTAAAGGAATGCCAAATTCCTCTGAAAATAATAATTCAATATAGACAGCCTCTAAACGGAGAGACCCGTAGCACGGCTGCATCTTTCGAGTTCAAGCTCCAAAGGGTAAGAATGAATTCATGTAATTGCGACGATACGTTATGATCGAGATAACATGTGATAATAGGTAATGTGTTTATATCTATTAGAGTTGGCATTCAAGATGAATACTTTTGTAATTGTTTTGAGTCAGGCGTTGAAAATTATAATAAATAGTAGACTGCTACGAATATAGATAGAGGCTGTGAAATACGTAGATATTGACATATGGTTGATAAGATGTGCTTTGTACTTTCTTGTGAATTAAATGAAACTCTGCAATGTAATATGGTCGGTTAGTGGTGTGAATTATAGAAATAGCTCATGGAAGATAAAATCGATAGATAAGTATTAAGAATTGTTTGTGGCGTAGCACGATTGACCAGGTTTATATGTAAATCATTATCATTAAGAACAAAAAGACATCCATGTGTGGTGTAATTCTGATTATCTGAATAGGTTTAAGATGTAAAAACAAGGTGCAGCAGACGAAATTATTAGACAGCACAATTTATGACACCCTGATATCCAGGGAAGGCCTCCCACTGCAGTGCGCCAATCAGTCCAGCTGTGTCGGCTGATCCGAGGGCCGCTACCTGCGTGGCGTGCCGTCGGCCGGGTAGGCGCCATCATTGCAGCTGATCGGCGGCTACTGAAGTCATCTCGTGTGTCACCTAGACGTAGCGGCTTGGCCAGTTAAAAGCCTCGGGGTGGTTGCCGGTTGCCCTGATCGTGCCAAGAGGACTCAGATCAAAGTGCACCGCCGATCTACATCTAGCGTCCAGAGCCTGCGGGCAATTCATAAACCTCAGACGATCTCAGGAATAGAACTCTAGCCTGGAGTCCATCGCGGGTGTCTTGGAATTGGAGTATTGTCATACCTGTGTCGTAAGGTTCAAAGAGTATTTATAGTTAAAACTAGCCTAGCCACTGCTGTGATATTTATTCCTTCCAAGACAACTACCTAGTTCACAGCTAAGTTGTGTGCCTGTGGTGTTAGTAATCCTGTAACCATCAATTTCTCTATTGTTGCCTGGTCACGTGCTTTGCACATAGGTTCGATATTGTGTTAGGCTTGCGAGCAAAGATAATGAAGTAGTAGAAAGAAAGTGTAGCAGATAGGCCATATAAGTGTGTAATCCTTACAGATGGTATTTCTACAAAAATAAAGAAAAAAAACAGTGTCAGTTGTCAAATCATGGATTTGTATCATTATCACGTTCTTAGTATAAAAAGTAATAGGCATTAGAGAAACCGGTCCGCACAATGATATTGACCCGCGGCACGCGATGTAAATCCCCTGTACGATCCGGCCATAATATACGTGGAGCGGTGTAGGACTGTATAGTACGGTAAGTGCAGTGAGCATATAGTTCCTCCCACAACAATACATTAACAGCCATGGGTTAAACTGAATTTCAATTCAAATTTAAAATCAATTGTGGTAATCAACTTTAAAATAGCAAACATTAAGGGAGCCGTCTGGGTAGAAATCGGGATAAGTGTTGATTTTCTGTTTTATATGCATCTTATAGAGGATTTTCTTGCGCTTCCATTGGTACTTTCCGCTTACGTCTACTCCGAATGGTACGCCCACCAGAGGGGGGTAAGCGATGGGGTTGCATGACCTTGACCCCTTCCCCCCTCATTATTGGAAGTCAATTGAGCGTGTTTCTTTGCGGCAATGGCAATAGAGTTTGTTCATGGGCTACTCAAAGTGCTTTCATTATTCAAACGAAACATTCTAACGCTGAGTAAAAATTTTTGATATGACAATTTAATAATTTAGCTGTTCCGCCGTAGCTATGATACTGCAGGTTTCATTCATATCTCACTGACAGCTGCAGTATCATAGGTACGGCTATGGCGAGCACACCAATCCAAAGGGCTTGAAAAGAGCTACAAAACAGAGGAGTTGACTTGAAAAAAAATGTATTTTGGCCAGAAAAAAATTTCCAAAAAAGTAGTTATTTTGAAAAATTACACGTATTTTCTTTTGATGTAGATTTTTTTCCCAGAGTTCCCGAGCTACAGCAATATATATTATATCAATCGAAAGGGCTTGAAAAGAGCTACAAAAGCTCAAGAGTTCATTGTAGAAAACCTGGTGTCGATACCGTCGTGCGGTCGACGTGAGGGTTCGTGGAAAAGGGGCTGTCTTCTGTACAGCTACCTTTTCCGGGGCGCTAGCTTTTCTTTGCAGCTGCCCTTCCTGAGGTTCGTGTGGGTACCGCCTGCGCCGTAATCAGTCCGCTAGGGCAACAGAAGTAAATTCTGTTAGTGCCGAACTACGGCGGTACCGCTGTGTGTGGAGGGTGAGGTTAGTGTGGGTACCACCTGCGCCGTATTCAGTCCGCTAGGGCAACAGAAGTGAATTCTGTTATGTGCCGAACTACGGTGGTACCGCTAGGGTGAGGTGTGTGTGTGGGTACCACCTACGCCGTAATAAGTCCGCTAGGGCAACAGAAGTAAATTCTGTTAGTGCCGAACTACGGTGGTACCGCTAGGAAGACGAGCAACTGTCTGCGCCGTATGAGACCGCTAGGGCAACAGAAGTGAATTCTGTTAGTGCCAAACTGCGACAGCGTCTTCCTATCGACAAACTATGCGAAATAGTTCGTCCTTCCGAGGTGGCTCCTTAAACCTCTTATTAGGCGAGGTGTCGTATAAGACTAAAGCCTGTGTCAACAAGGAGAAAGGAAACTCTTTCGACCTCAGGGTGTGACTTGTTTAATGCTGAATCTCTTTGAAGTCCCTATCACATACACTGATATATTTTAACAAAGACAGTGATTTATTTTCTATTGCAAAAATAGTGCGTACAGACGTGAGCTACTGCATAACAGGGTACAACACTCAAAATTGCATTTAAAACATTAGTCGTATTTAGCTAGATAACACAAGAAACATTGGAATATCGACATGTAATACAAATGATATTTAAGGGCTAACTAAAGTAAATGCACAAACGCAACATCAGCGCGGGGAAATAGATAAGTCGGCGTTCAGAGAGCTGGACACATGAAGAAAATACTTCTTAAGATTATGGGTAACTAACACAAAAAGGCTCGACAACCCCTGTGCGGCCTGACACGCCCGGGGGAGGGTGTCTCTGCTACGATAGCCGAGACAGGAAATCTGCAAGGTGGTTGTCGACTCCCGGAAGGTGTTCGGCTCGGAACCTGAAAAGGCTGAAATACAAAGCCCAGCGTTTCAATCGGGGGTTCAACTTGTCTGCTTGTTGCAAATAAAGGAGCGGTCGATGGTCGGCTTGTAACACAAATTCTCGTCCATACAGGTAGACCTCAAACTTCTGTAGAGCCCAGTAGATGCTTAACGCTTCTTTTTCAATGGTAGAATAGTTTATTTCTGCTCCTCTCAGTCGACGTGAAGCATATGCTACCGGTGTTGGGGGACAGGTAGGCTTCCTACCATCAACACGTGTAGCCTAAATCGTACGTGCTCCTATACATTAGTTGTGACCGACCTATGACTCCTATTATGTCTCAAGGTTAATAAATAAGCCGACACTCCCAGGTAATGGGTTTACGATTCTTTTTCTTTTTTTTTGATTTATTGATACACTATTAACAATGATTACAAGAATATACATAGGAAAATAACCGGGAGTGGACAGTAATAAATTCCCTACCTACAACGAACCCTACGAAATAAACTCTCAATTACGACACAGCGGGCAACTATACCAGGAGCAATTTAGTACAGCAGCAACTCCAGGATGATTTTTTTACCCAGCAATAATGGCCGACGCAAGGGTTGGCCTGTCGGACTGCAAGAGCGGTAGGTGCGCCAGAGGGGCAGATGCCGGAGTGCGGCAGCGGCAGGGTATGCCGGAGTACGGCAGCAGCCGAGTAGGCCGGGGCGCCGCAGCAACAGATTAGGCCGGGGTGCGGCAACAGCAGGGGTTGCTGAAGTCCAGCAACAGTCGGGAGTGCTGAAGTATAACGGCAGCAGGTGGAGTACCGCAGCGGCAAGAGATGCCGGAGGAAGAACCAGCCGTTGTAGGCTGTTCTTCGGTCTCACGCTGTAGAGGCTGGCACCACAGAGCTCTGGGTGATAGCTCTGGAGTACCCTGGTTGGCCTCTGCTTCCGCTCTCCAATTGGAGGTTGGTCCGGAGGTTTGGACCAGAGGTCTGGACCGGAGGATTGGAGGTCTGGAGGTCGATTTGGAGGTCTTCCTGCCAATCCGCCACGCATAATAAATAATAACTTCTAATGATAACACAGGCAATAAGGTACATAGTTTCTCACTTTCACATAACAAAATAATCAATATCATTTACAAATAAATATTTCAATAAATAAATAAACCTATTTATTCTTTTAATTCAATCCTATCGCTGCCTATTACTCTTACCCTTGCTGGATGATGCTGCTCTTAATAATCTGCTCGTATACTATATTGCTGAACAACGGAATCTTATCCTGAACCAATTAACATAGATAAATCTGTTCTGAAACAGAAAAAGTAGGGGTTAGGGGAATAGGCAGATTGCACCATCTCATTAGCAAACACGGTTTAGGAGACTGGTGAATCACCCCATTACATTCCCCCCCACCAAGTGCAACCATAGGGTGCACTTAACACAAACTGCTATTTTCTAAACAATGTACACAGTTATATACATACACTAATATCACATCTTAAATCTATAATTACAATAAATGAACTCTAGTGTCTATAATTTCCAAGTCATAGGAATTTTATTACAAGATGACGCTTTGATAATGAACTTTACAACTACAACATATCTTACAGACGCATAGACACATTGATATCAACATACCGTTCGACAGAACACGGCAAGTTGCTGGTATTGTCATTCGACATATCATGACAATCCATACACTAAGCGCAGACATTACACCAATTACCAATAGTTATTTACAAACAGTCTATGTACATTTCAATCGCATCACATTTATTTGCAATAAAAGACACCGCATTAACACATATTACTTAACCTGCTATTTAACCCAATACTTAACTTACTACTTAATCTACATGATTTTTTTGTATTTTTATCTTTTGTTCATTTTTTTTTTTTTTTTTTTTTTTATAAGCTACTTATTTTTGACCTTATATTCTAATGTTCTTAACTGTACATTGGGCATGTTTTCCACATTCCCTCTAGCTCTAGTAATTCTACCAGAAGAAATGTAGTCCAACCTTACCGGTGAAACACGGGGACTCTTGGTTTGTTCTCCATCACTGGCTGTAATACCAACCCTTGTACCACTAGACATGTATCTCCTTTGCCACATTTCCCGCAAAACTTCCTTGTTGGATTTTCTATACTTTGATGTACCTTCTTGCATCTGTTTAGAATGGTCCCTAATTCTCTTTAAAATGTTTAACTTCTCTTCTTCTCTCTTGTCAATAGTTCTGAATCCTGTGAAGTCATCTGTAAAGCCTGAGAAGTTACGGCTTTCCTCTGAAGAGTTGCTTGCAAATAGTTGTAGAATATCCCCAGTTTGTCTCTCTTCATCTGTTTCTCCTACTTTGTTTCTATCTTGAGCTTCCTGCTCAGAGCAGTTAATCACTTTTTGTAGGTAATTCTCTTGAAAGCTCCAAGCTCTCTCGGACCAGATTAAAAAATTCTCTATCAAAGAGCTATTCTGTGTTGCACTATTAGTGCTTATCTGAAGGGAACTTGACTGTGGTGTTTTACTTTTTATGCTGGAGATTGGTTCATCCAACCCTAAGTCAAAATCATCTGACAAACCCCTAAACATAGGAGATGACATCCTATAATCAATGTTTGCTATTACTGGTGAATCCATACTTATTTGTTGTAATACTTGGTCTTTGGTGGCCTCACTGCAAGGAAGTTCATTCAGATTCTTAGGAAGTACATTGAGTGCTACTCTTTTAGTCTTCTTTCTTTTCTTTATTACTACCTTTTCTTTTGACTTGGAAATTTTGTTTCCTAACTTATTTATCTCTTTATTTCTACTCTCAGAGCTAGGGAAAGGAAGCACAGTTTCCTCCCATGAATCACTTGGATTACTACTAAAGATAATATTTGTAATCCCTTGGGCTGATTCTGATTCGCAATCAGTGTCAGTGGTTGCTTTGTGAACTCTATTTTCTTCATTGAAGATAACATGCTCCTTCAGATAGTCGGGAACTTCTCTCCAAAGCTTTAATTGCTTATAATGTGCTTTGATATTAACTTCAGTTGAATTCATTCTCTGTAGTTCATAAGTTACACTATTAGGTTGAACTTTGGTAACTCTATAAGGACCATCATATTGTCTGGATAATTTATTTGCTACCCTATTTCCTTTCTTTATTGTTTTCCTTAACACAAGCTGGCCTACTCTAAATGGTGAGAACTTTGGATGTCCTGCTTTCCAGGTGGATGTTATATCCCTGTCTACAGGAATGTTGCGATCTGTTGGATGGGGTGTCTGCAAGATGCACTGAGATGGACTCATTCCTAATTGTGAATGTACAGTGTTGTTGTGGACTATTAATGCCTGTGAGAGATGATTGTCCCATGTATGGGGATTTTCCTGTACTAACCCTTTCAGGAGTTGAATGATGGTACGATTGCACCTTTCTACACATCCATTGGATGATGCCTTGTACGGAGTGGAATAGATGTGAGAAATATTGTGGAATTCAAGTAGAGCATTGAATTCCTGTGACTTAAATTCAGGGCCATTGTCCGTTAGTACTCTGTTAGGAAGTCTCGTTATTGATGGAAGTACATGAGCTGAAAATGCTGCAGCAACAGTTTTTGCCTTTTTATTGCTCAACGGCACTGCTGTTAGCCACTTAGAAAAATGGTCGACGGCCACAAGAACCACAGAATTATTTTTGTTAGTCTTGGGCAGCAACATCAGATCTACAGCTATGAGTTCAAATGGTGTGGTTGTTTCTATTTTGAGAGTTGGAGGAATAATGTGTTGATTACTAACCTTAAAGAACTGACAGTGGGGACATGATGCACAAATATCTCTAGCAATTTTGTCTAGCGCTGGGTGCCAAAAGCTCCTGAGAATGATGTCAACTAACTTATGTCTACCTATGTGAGAAAGCTGAGTATGAACCTTTGAAACAATTTCAGTCATCAAAGCAAATGACACTACTACGGAGGAATATCTATCTGTGTCTCGCATGAGTAAGTCAAGGTGCACTCTGAGATTCTTCTTATACTTTTTGAACTGATCTAATGTTTTATTTCTCCAAAACTTGATATCCAGGTTTGTTGTAATATGGTCTTTCAAAGTGCTTATGGCTAAATCATTATTCTGTATATCAGTCAACTGTTCATTTGTTAAAGTAAATTTGACTTTGGGAGATAAGTCATCTAGTCTATGGTGAAAAGTCTCTGATGAGGAAGACTGTTCATCAACAACTGCCTCATTCTCCTGTTCACAAGTGATGTTTAGACTGAGATGTGAAGCTTTGTCCGGAACTGAAGTTGGGCTTCTACGACCGAGTGAATCTGTTACTCCTCGGAGATGAGCGTTCTGTGCTAGCTGTAGAGGATGGATTTGATGCTCTGATTCGTTCTTTATGTGCATGTGTTTGGATTGAAAATCCAGTACAATCTTGTTTTTGGATAGAAAATTGGCTCCTAAGATACAGCAACACGGCATAGTTTTTGTTGGGACCACTGCAAACGGTGTACTGTCTGTAACTTCTACATCCATTAATTTAGGTCTTAATTGTACTATTTTTAATACTTCCGTTTGGTTCTTACCTATTCCTCCCAACAGCTTATTCTTTTGATTCACTACTGAATCATCAGTGATTACAGGATAAATTAAGTCAAAGACAGATTCACTAATAACACTAACTTGGGCTCCTGTGTCGATTATGCAACAGAAGCTAAGATCTTGAATTGTTGCAAAGTACTTTCCATCAGTGCTGTGGTTACACAGACACTGTTTGGCAGTAGAAGCAGCTAGTAGATTATTGTTTTCCTCTAGGGGTTCCTGGAAATTGACATGAATGTCAACCGGCAAAGCCTCGGGGGAATGTGTAGTGTTGATGTTTTTTTCTTGAATGTTTTGTTGAATCCTATCATTACATGCTGTTAGAGCAATGACTGGATTAAAATGAATTCCAGCCAAACACTGAAGGTGTATGATTCTTGGTGGTTGGTAAACTTTGTCTGATTTATAAATGACTGGAGTATGCATCCCATGGTGTACCCATATCTCTATATTGAAAATGTCACTTGCTGCTAGAAGAACTTCTTCACAAGGTAATTCTCCTGAATTTTTCATCAAGTGTAATTGTTTTCTTCTGGCCTTGTCAAGCTTAATTTGAAATTTATCAGGATTGTTTAACAAATGTTGCACCAGCTGCTCACGCAAGGTCTCATGATCTTCAGGTAAGTTTCCGTCAGATTCATTCATTTCCAGATTAGACAGCAATAAAAACAAAGATATGAAGAGTGAATTTCCTCCTCCTTCTACCCTTTCCAGTACCTTTAAGCCTTTGGGTAATTCTGGGGTAGTGGTCCATTGGGAACCTTCTGGAACTGTAGGTGTGTTGTAAATGACTCTGGATAAAGCATCAGCTGCTTCATTCTGCAGTCCTGGTCGATATCGAATGGTGAAGTCATATTCTGCAAGTTCATTTACAGTGCGCATTAACCTGGAGTTTTCTCTTGACATATTGTGTAAATATAATAATGGTTTGTGGTCAGTGTACAGTGTGAATTTTACTCCAAACAAAAATGCCCTAAAGGTTTTGATACCCCAACGTAATGCTACCAATTCTCTTTCTATAGTAGAATAGCGGCGTTGGGCCTCTGAGAAGGTAGTGGATGAATAAGCAATTGTTTTGTATTGCCCCTGCTGTTTTTGCATTAAGCATGCTCCTGCTCCTACACCTGAAGCATCTACAAAGAGTTCTAGGTCTTCTGATTCTCCAGAATAATCCGGAAATGAGAGGGTAACTTCTTCAGCTAACTTGCTTTTCAGAGATTCAAATGCAGTATTCATTTCTGGTGTCCAGTTTAAAGTCTTTCGTTTTGGTCCGCCTGTTAATTCGGTGAGTGGTTTGGCAATGACAGAACATTGACTCACGAATTTTCGTTGAAAGTTGACTAATCCTAAAAATTGCCTCAACTGGGTGACGTTTGTTGGTTTTGGGAAGTTTACAATTTTCTCTATATACTCAGGTGACTTTTGGATACCTTTCTCACTGACCAAATGACCTAGAAATGAAACCTTTTCCTTGAAAAATTCACATTTGTTAACCTTGATTTTGATTCCATTGTTCATCAATGTGGTAAGAACTTTCTCTACCATTGAGAGATGTTCATCAAAAGATTTGCTCATTATTAATATATCATCAATATAAACGATGATGTTTTGAAAGTATAAGTCAGAGAGGATTTCCTGCATGTTTCTTTGGAATTGGATACCACTATTTTTAAGACCAAAACTTAACCTCTTAAACTGATACTGATTGTGGGTTCTGCTGAATGATGTATATGGCCTACTTTCTTCATCAATAGGGACTTGGTAGTAGCCCTTAATTAAGTCTAACTTGGTGAAATACTTAACCTGGTGTGCACTATAGATTGAATCAGTTAAATTTGGCATTGGGAATTTTTCAGGTTTGGTTACGCTGTTGAGTTTTCGGTAATCCACACAAAGTCTTAATTGCCCATCCGGTTTTCTAATAGGGACTACAGGTGAAGACCACGGTGATCGGCTATCCTCAATTATATCTAAAGCTTTCAATTCCTGACATTGTCTTTCTATTTCCTTATTAACCGGTTCTGCAAATCGCCTTGGCTTTTGCCATATTGGTGTGTGGTTTGTAAGTTCTATTTTATGAGGTGTTACAAGTGCCTTCCCAATGTCATTTTCATCCTTACTTAGGGCTTCTTCAACATTCTTCAACATACTAACAACCTTTTTCTTCTCAGTTGGTTCTAATGTTTCCCCAATGTCTAATTCAGCTTCCATCTTCTCCATGGTCCATTGTGAGGATCCTGTTTCTTCTTCCTCAAGTTCTACAATGGTGCTCACATAACCTAGTAAGTCACCTTTCTTGATTTTACCATTTTTAACTGGAACTTTTTGGCGAACAATGACCCGGTTCTTTTCATTATTTATGGAAAAAATTCCATCTATGCCAGTGCACTTCTTATTTTTCATTTTCCCATTGTAGTAATAGATGTCCCTTTTGCAAGCTTCACTCTGGCAAATGAGATTAACTTGAATTTCTACTTCAGTAGATTTTCCTGAATAATTGACAGTTTCAGAAGCATTAACTGGGATAGATTCATGAATTATTCTTGTGGGCTTTGCAGTTTCACCTAAATAGATATCCACTCTTGCATTATTTTTAGCAACCTTTGAAATCATTCTTTTACCTATGTTTACAATGAGCTGATTTTCAACCATGAATGGAGTCCCTAATATTATTGGATGATTTATAGCCTCATCAGGTACTACACTGAAAGGGGTTGTACAAGCCTTTATATCATAAAAGGAGAGGTTAAAGTGTGCTACACCAAGTGTTTTTACATTTACTATACCCAATCCTTGAAGGACAATGGAGTGGTCTGGGTTGCTTGGTAGGTTTAACTGATCAACAAGAGATTTCTGTATGAGATTAGTGGCTGCACCTGTGTCAAGTAGAGCTTCTATCCTGTTGTCTTGGATGCGGGTTTCTACGATTAGTAACTGACCCGGTTCCAGTGCTGCCAAATTTACCCAGGCGCTGTTTTTGTCATCTGGCTGTGAAGTTCCTGGAACAGCATTATCAGTCTCGAGGCACATTTTTGTGGTTTGGCTTGCTTCTTCAACACAAAGTGAAGAGAGTCTGGAAGGTTCCTTACTGTCTACTTCTTCTTTTGGCTTTACTCGGGTGCTTCTTGTTATGCCGTGGTCACCTAAATAGTTAGTGGGTTCCGGATCATCACCATCACCATCTTCATCTTCTACTTCAAGACAATCAAAGCGATTATGGGTCTCAAAGGGTGAAAACAAAGTGTAGGGGTGCTTCTTGGCTACTGGCATACCCCCGTCTTTACCAGAGCCTGTCAGTTTGACGCCCTGCCATGCAGATTTTCGTCACTGCGCGCCCTGTTTCCTTGAGGTGTTATGGGTGCAAAGGTAACAGTACCACCTGGGGTTCCTGGATTTTGAGATATCCCCCTGGGAGCATGCTGTGATTGTGACCTTGGACAAAACCTTGCAGGCCTTTGGTTGCAATCTCTGAAATAATGTCCTCTTCTCCCACACGCATAGCAGGAATTTGTTTTAGTTCTGCATTCAGCAGCACCATGACCATATCGGTTACAGTAAGTACAAGTTATGTTGTGAGAAGTAAGTCTTGATGGAGGTCTCATGTTGAAGTTCCATGGTGGTCCGGGGTTGGCTCTTGAGTGACTGTAATGCTGGTAGTTTGGCCTTTGATGTTGGAAGGAAGATGTACTGTTTAGAGAGACTGAATTTATTTGTTGAGCCTGATGGTTTCTGCTGTCCCGAGGAGAGTGCCTGCCAAAGCTGACACTGTTGAGGAATGGAGCCCCGTTTGTACTACTTGTTCTTTGGTCATTCTGAGTGGCTGCATCCCGGTACAGCTTTTTCTGACCTACACTAATAGTGATTTCTTTTTGGTTGTCCCCCTGCTCACTCTCATTACTTTCTGATTCTTTCTCATTTTCCTTTTCTGCATCCCTGAACCTGGCACACTTCTGAATGGAGGACCATTTTACCTTTTTGTTGTTGATTTTATCACTGATCATTTGAGTTGAGATGATCCTTTTGAAGTCCTTAGGAATAGTTTGTAGGAACTTGTCCCGTAGAATAGAGCTTGATTGAACCTTATGTTTAGGGTAAGCTATTTTAAACAACCTCTCAACACGGCTGCTGTAAAGGTAGAGAGGTTCCCCTTTATTGCATCTTATTTTCATGAAATCCTCCCGGTTCCTCTTTTTCCGTAATTCGGCCATGTCTTTATACCATTGAACCAGTTTGTATTTAATGGTGGAGTAGGTGTCCCCTACATCTCTCAGAGATTTCATTGCCATGAGGGTTTGACCACTGAGCTGCTTCTCCAGCTCCCCTATCCAGAAGGAACTATCTCCTTTGAAATTCTCCTCACAATATCTTTCAAACCTCTTCAGGTAGTCTCTCAAGTCCTGCCCTGACTTTTCATCAAACTTTTCTTGTTGCGGAATTCTCCGATTGTCAAATCTTTCCATTAGTTTTTGCAGTGTTTTGAGTTCCCCCTGCTGGGTGGTCAGAAGAGGTTTCCATTTCGAAGTCCTAGCCTGAACTGATGAGTCAGAACTCAAAGTTCGCGAGTAAGTGGAACTAGTAGCATCATCGGAGCTAACACTATCCTCAGAGGTGGAAGAATCCTTGGGTGGCTGAGCCGGCCGATTTGTTTTGGGAATAGCTCCCTGTTTCGCAGATCTTACCTTTGTAGATTTTGGTTCCTCACCGGTATCAATTTGAATCCGTTGGAAATTTTTCTGGAGTTCAACCAACATTTTCTTGGACGAATTGGACATTTGTGAGGTATTCATTTGTTCCAGATTGGCTAGAAATTTATTCATATACTCACAATTTTGCTGGATCAGATCCTCTTCCTGTTCTGAAATATTTGGCGTTTCTTTACAGAGCACATCTGCAGCAGGAGGAGATCCTACCTTCTCACCTGAACCCTCTTGCTCAGCCATCTTGGCACCCTACTACCAGAAGAGAAGACCTCCAAGTTATTACTACTATCCTATGCCAAAAAATAATAACAATTCTCAATGTGGTTTGACTTACCCTTGGCCACAAGAACAGTATAGCTGATTAGCAAGTCAACAGAAAAGCTTTGAGCCTTAGCTGCAAAACCCATAACACAGAGGTGATGAATAACTAGGATACACAGCAAACACATGAAATAAATAACATCCTATCCTAGGTCCGCATCCTGGTTATCCAATCGAAACACCTTGAGACAATATTATCAGGTTTACAATAATGCTGAATAACAAGTTGATGGTCAGCTCAAACTAAATAACGGGTTGAAATAGCTACCCTAATTTACATATTAAGAATCTTAGGTTACCCTGGAAAATCCTGGTCTATCCCGGCCAATCTTGGGCTATCCTGGCCAATCCTGGTCACGGCACCAAAAAACACAATGTTGGGGGACAGGTAGGCTTCCTACCATCAACACGTGTAGCCTAAATCGTACGTGCTCCTATACATTAGTTGTGACCGACCTATGACTCCTATTATGTCTCAAGGTGAATAAATAAGCCGACACTCCCAGGTAATGGGTTTACGATTCTTTTTCTTTTTTTTTTGATTTATTGATACACTATTAACAATGATTACAAGAATATACATAGGAAAATAACCGGGAGTGGACAGTAATAAATTCCCTACCTACAACGAACCCTACGAAATAAACTCTCAATTACGACACAGCGGGCAACTATACCAGGAGCAATTTAGTACAGCAGCAACTCCAGGATGATTTTTTTTACCCAGCAATAATGGCCGACGCAAGGGTTGGCCTGTCGGACTGCAAGAGCGGTAGGTGCGCCAGAGGGGCAGATGCCGGAGTGCGGCAGCGGCAGGGTATGCCGGAGTACGGCAGCAGCCGAGTAGGCCGGGGCGCCGCAGCAACAGATTAGGCCGGGGTGCGGCAACAGCAGGGGTTGCTGAAGTCCAGCAACAGTCGGGAGTGCTGAAGTATAACGGCAGCAGGTGGAGTACCGCAGCGGCAAGAGATGCCGGAGGAAGAACCAGCCGTTGTAGGCTGTTCTTCGGTCTCACGCTGTAGAGGCTGGCACCACAGAGCTCTGGGTGATAGCTCTGGAGTACCCTGGTTGGCCTCTGCTTCCGCTCTCCAATTGGAGGTTGGTCCGGAGGTTTGGACCAGAGGTCTGGACCGGAGGATTGGAGGTCTGGAGGTCGATTTGGAGGTCTTCCTGCCAATCCGCCACGCATAATAAATAATAACTTCTAATGATAACACAGGCAATAAGGTACATAGTTTCTCACTTTCACATAACAAAATAATCAATATCATTTACAAATAAATATTTCAATAAATAAATAAACCTATTTATTCTTTTAATTCAATCCTATCGCTGCCTATTACTCTTACCCTTGCTGGATGATGCTGCTCTTAATAATCTGCTCGTATACTATATTGCTGAACAACGGAATCTTATCCTGAACCAATTAACATAGATAAATCTGTTCTGAAACAGAAAAAGTAGGGGTTAGGGGAATAGGCAGATTGCACCATCTCATTAGCAAACACGGTTTAGGAGACTGGTGAATCACCCCATTACACCGGCACGTAGTGACGGAAGTCTCGTTTGCTTGGCTGGAGGAGAGCTGCTCCAAGTCCAGTTTGGGAGGCATCAGTCCTCAGAATGAAAGGACATCTGGGGTCTGGTAACTGTAAGACCGGTCTCTTGACTAACGCTGTCTTCAAACTTTCGAACAGATCTTCTGTTGTATCGGTCCAAGGTATTTGTTCTGGGGAGTTCTTCTTTAGGAAATCATGGAGTTTAGATGTCAGTTGAGAGTAGTTAGGAATGTACTGTTGGTAGTACCCAACTGTACCGAGAAAACTTCGAAGCTTCCGTTTGGTTTTTGGGAGTGGAGCCGATTTCAAGGCTTCGACTCGGTTCTCCAGAGGCTGGATCTGATTACTGCTCAGTTGATGACCCAAATACTGGAGGCTGTCAAATCCGAATTCGCATTTGGACGGCTTCGCCTTAAGGCCATGTCGAGAGAGAGCTTCGAACAGTTTAGCTAATGCTGTGTAATGATCTTCCCAGGTTGTCGAGGCGATTAAGATGTCGTCCATGTAGACCTCGGTGTCTTGCAGTCCTGCAGTGACTTGACGTATAAGGCGGGAAAAAGTGGCTGGAGCATTTGCTAGGCCGAAAGGCAGTACGTTGAATTCATAGAGGCCAGACCTAGTTTTGAAGGCGGTGTATTGGCAGGACTCAGGGTGTAGAGGTACTTGCCAATATCCACTGGTCAGATCCATTTTGCTGAATATTGTTTTGCCAGCTAAATTGGTGAAAATAGCAGTGGTGTCTGCTATCGGCTCGGCATCGAATACTGTCTGGCTGTTGAGGTGCCTGCAGTCCAGACAAAATCGGTGGGTTCCGTCTTTCTTCCGGACAGCAAGGAGCGGTGAATAGTAAGGTGATGTGGATGGCGTCACGATTCCCATCTTCATCCACTTCTCTAAACTTGACCGCAGTTCAGGCTCCAGCGCTAAGGGAAGTGGATACGAATGTTGAAGTCGAAAACTGGAAGGGTCCTTCAATTTTATTTCATGAACTGCGGTGCTGGTTCTTCCGGGAGTATCTGTGAAAAGATCGCGATATTCTTCAAGTAGTTCCTGGAGTTCTGAGCGTTGTGTTGTAGTCAACGTAGAGGAGATGAGACAGTCTTCAATGGTTTCTCTGACGGGTGACGGTATCTCTGGTTCTTTCCGGTCGAGTTCTTCTTCGCAGGTAGGTTCTAGGACGAGGCCAACCGCTGCAAATGCTTCCTCTACTCTCTCGTCGTCCTCCTCGCGATCTTTCTCGCTTGGTGAGGCGGAACTTTGCTGCTCCCGGTCGTGGTACTGGCGAAGGAGGTTGATGTGATAGACTTAGTTGTGTCCATCCACGTCCAATGTATAGGTATAGGTTCCCAGGCGTGATTTCACTGTATAGGGACCTTTCCAAGTCATAAGTAGCTTCTTTTGAGAATCGGGCAGAAATACGAGGACTTTATCTCCTTGCTTTAGAGTTCGCATCTTGGTACGTCTGTTGAAGAACTTGGCGCTTTTCTCTTGGCTCCTGTTTAGATTCTCGCGAGCGATTTTACATGTTTCTTTCAATCGGTGCTTCATTTCCATCAAATACTGAGCAGTGCTCGTGTCGTCTTGCAAGCTACCATCGGTCCAGCATTTCTTGAGCACGGTTAAAGGTCCACGGACGCGATGGCCGTAGATGAGTTCGAAAGGAGAATACCCGGTTGAGGCCTGAGGAGCGTTTCGATAAGCAAAAAGGAGTGAAGGCAGATACAGGTCCCAAT
The DNA here is from genome assembly GCA_030386875.1 of Morinoia aosen. Lineage (NCBI taxonomy): Eukaryota > Metazoa > Arthropoda > Malacostraca > Amphipoda > Talitridae > Morinoia > Morinoia aosen. Next base: position 48,868,624 of record CM059573.1, on the reverse strand, counting down.
CTCGCGGCTGTTCTACGGCTAACTTCCGCAACATGACTTTGAGCGTACCATTGAAGCGTTCGACTATGCCGTTCGATTGGGCATGGTATAATAGCGTCAATCGGTGCTGGATACCGACGAGTTTCAGGAAAGCTTCGAAGGTTGCAGCTGTGAACCGAGTGCCCTTGTCGCTTGTTAGCGTGTGAGGGAAACCAACTCTGCTGCAGATTTCGAGTAGCTCCTGGGCGACTGTTTCTGCATCTATATGTCTGAGCGGGGCTGCGTCTGCGTACCGAGTTGCTTGGTCCACCACGGTGAGAATGTATCGGTGGCCACGTGCCGAAGCTGGTTGTAATGGGCCTATACCAAATCAACACTGAGCGCGGAGAATGGAGTGGTGATCGGTGGGGTTGAGATAGGTGCCTTTCTTGGTCGAGATGGAGCGTGCGTCTGGCAGGTATGGCAGGAGTGACAGTATTGGACCACATCTTTTGCTAGGGACGGCCAATAAAAATCGCGTTCTAGTCGAGCCTGGTCTTCTTTTGGGAATAATGGCCAGCAAGTGGATTGTCATGAGCCATTTCCAAGATTTGTGGGCGCACGCTTGCAGGTGCTACAAGTTGATGAGTTTCCTGACCGTCTCGTAACGTTTTCCGATGAAGAATGCCGTCCCTGTTCGGGCGCCAGAATATGTCGTCATGGAGTTCAAAGGTAATGACTCTGCCATCCTTGTGCGTTTCTTCTTTGCCAGTGTCAACTTTCTTAAATAAAAGCTGCAATGTTTTGCACTCCCCCTGTAATTTCTTGAAGTCTTCTTTGTTGTGTTGCAATATATCGACAGTGTTTGGTGCGGCAGTGGGATCTTTGATCACTTTTGCTGCTGCCCTTGTGACAACGTGCGAGACTTCTGCAGCAACTGGTTGCTCTTCATAGTCGGTCATCTGTTCTTCGAAGGAGGTGGTTCCGGGAACTCGGCCGAGAATGACATCGTGGGAGAGCTCTTCCATGGCTACGGCTGTCACCTCTCCGTGGTAATAGGGGCACACGAGAGAGACCCGGGCCAGAGGCGCTTCAAACGAGTGATTGTTGGCCAGCCGTACGGTAATTTCCTTCTTCAAAATGGCGTCAGCTGGGACGAGAGCCTTCTTGACGAAGACCGCCGTTGCTCCTCCATCGAGTAGTACTTGAACGGGTTGTTGGTTCACGGTGCCAGAGCATGTTTTCAGCTGTCCCAATTCGATCAGCTTGTTCGAGGCGATGTGATTGCATGCGACTGGGGGAATATCGTCGTATTCATCTGCTTCTTCATGCGTTGCTAGATTGTTTACTCGAGCGGTAGTACTGGAGATAGGTGGGCTTGCATGGGCTGCTCCATTACTGTGACCATCACCTTGCCTCCTCTGCAATTGGCGGCACTCGTCACTGGAATGCGATTGGTTGGGGCCATGAAAAGTACAGTAAAATCCATTGTAAGGTCCTCGTTGTTCGCGCTGCGGAGTGTTGACCGATCCTGAGCGGGTGGGACCACCACGTGTGTTAGAAGTTCTTGGCGGCGTTCTTCGAGAGTTGTTGCTGGAGTTGGGTGATCTTGCTGGAGTGCTCGGGGCTCGGACAGGAAATGTCGCGCGTCGCTCTGGTGCTCCTGATGCTTTGAGTGCTGGAGGGACCGCATCCGTCGATGATGTCAGTGTGCGACCCTTACAAAGCTGATGGAGCGATGTATGAGGTCTTGCTTGTAAGAAGCTATCACCTTGCTCTCCTAGGCTTGCGACTGTGTTACCACCCCTGTCACGCAACTGAGTAGCGAGGAAGGGCGGCAAGCTTGAATAAGCTCGGTCAACAATTAGGAAGTCACGAAGAGTCTTGTAGTTGGCTTCGATGTTGCATCCTTTCAACCAAGCGTCAAAGGATTGTTCGAGTCGCCGTAGGTAACGTGACATATTGTCGCCTTCTTCTGGCTTCAATTCGTAGTAGTTGGCACGTAGTTTTGCCGGAGTAACTTTATGAGCATCTAGTAGGAGCAATTTAATTTCAGGAAGCTTGAAGCGATCTGCTGCGGGCAGGGTATCGATGAGTCGACGTTCCTTCGGTGTGATCAAATTATGGAGCATGACAACAGCATCGACTTCAGTAAATCCCATCGCTGTGGTGTGAGTACAGAAGCGTTGCAAGAATTCGTCCATCCTTTCTTTCGTGGGATCGAATGGAGCCGGTGGAGGTATCTTCACTCTAGCATTTTGGGGAGCGAGTTGAGCATCGAGTTGTTGGAGTCTGAGCTCATGGCCTCGTTGTGCTGCTTCTCGTTCCGCTGCTCGTTCTACGGCTTCTTGTTCCGCTGCTCGTTCTTCTCGTTCCGCTGCTCGTCCTGCGGCTTCTTCCAAATGCCTCAGGCGGCTGGTAAATTCTTCCCGGTACTCCGCATCGGTGGGAGTGAGGCCAAGGGCTTCGACGTATTCTCGAGCTTGAGCGACGAGGTTCATCTTGTTTAAGTGATGCGGTGTCCGCATAGTTGATTAGAACCCAGAAATCCCAGACAACGTTGGTAGTCGTGCAAAGCTTCTGGGTCCCTGTTCGGGCGCCAGAATATGTCGATACCGTCGTGCGGTCGACGTGAGGGTTCGTGGAAAAGGGGCTGTCTTCTGTACAGCTACCTTTTCCGGGGCGCTAGCTTTTCTTTGCAGCTGCCCTTCCTGAGGTTCGTGTGGGTACCGCCTGCGCCGTAATCAGTCCGCTAGGGCAACAGAAGTAAATTCTGTTAGTGCCGAACTACGGCGGTACCGCTGTGTGTGGGGGGTGAGGTTAGTGTGGGTACCACCTGCGCCGTATTCAGTCTGCTAGGGCAACAGAAGTAAATTCTGTTATGTGCCGAACTACGGTGGTACCGCTAGGGTGAGGTGTGTGTGTGGGTACCACCTACGCCGTAATAAGTCCGCTAGGGCAACAGAAGTAAATTCTGTTAGTGCCGAACTACGGTGGTACCGCTAGGAAGACGAGCAACTGTCTGCGCCGTATGAGACCGCTAGGGCAACAGAAGTGAATTCTGTTAGTGCCGAACTGCGACAGCGTCTTCCAATCGACAAACTATGCGAAATAGTTCGTCCTTCCGAGGTGGCTCCTTAAACCCCTTATTAGGCGAGGTGTCGTATAAGACTAAAGCCTGTGTCAACAAGGAGAAAGTAAACTCTTTCGACCTCAGGGTGTGACTTGTTTAATGCTGAATCTCTTTGAAGTCCCTATCACATACACTGATATATTTTAACAAAGACAGTGATTTATTTTCTATTGCAAAAATAGTGCATACAGACGTGAGCTACTGCATAACAGGGTACAACACTCAAAATTGCATTTAAAATATTAGTCGTATTTAGCTAGATAACACAAGAAACATTCTAATATCGACATGTAATACAAATGATATTTAAGGGCTAACTAAAGTAAATGCACAAACGCAACATCAGCGCGGGGAAATAGATAAGTCGGCGTTCAGAGAGCTGGACACATGAAGAAAATACTTAAGATTATGGGTAACTAACACAAAAAGGCTCGACAACCCCTGTGCGGCCTGACACCTGGTAGTTCAAAAGATAAGAAAAACAATTTTTTTGTGAAAAACACATTTTTATGGAAACTTGATACTTGGTTTCTCATATGTATCTTCTTCCACAATTTTAGAGCTACATAAATGGTTTATAACCATTCGATAGGGCTCAGCAAGGTGTATCCAAACGCAATAGCATTTTATGATACGTCCATTATTTTGAAAATTACATATGAAAAATAAATTTAAAAAATATTTTTTTAAAAAAATTCCCAAAATCCACAAAAAGAAGTTATCAAAATTCCCTATTGCGTATGGTTACATAGACATATAAGCAATCTAAAAACAAAGTACTGGTTCTGTAACTTCAAAATTGTAGAAGAAGATAGAAAAAAAACAATTTTATGGTATTTTTTGAAGAATAAAAAAATCTAGTGCTGATACAAAAATTTTGTCAAAATAACAAATGATCTTTGCATCATTTCACACCTACTTTCAAAATTTCAGAGAAATCCATCCGTAAATAACAGACTTTTTTTTAACTCAGAGGGCACGGTTTTAACTTTAACACTTTGACCGCAGCGTGACCCACCGGTGGTACACGGAAGTAATTTTCACAACGCTGCAGACCGACCAGTAGTCACAAACACAATTTCCATGAATACCTAATCAAAGCTAAATGAAGGCACGATCCAGTTCATGTTTGCTATTTTCAACATCGCGCGCTGCAGTTGACTTTTAATTTGAGTTTGGTGTTGAACTTAATATTTAGTAGTTGCGGTTAAAGTGTTAAGGGCACGGTCTGGGTAGAAAAAAAGTCCGTGGGTTTTCTACGGATTTTTCTAAGATTTTCATATTAGGTGTCAAATGATGCGGCATTTCTTTTTGAACTCGTGTGTTTTTTTGTAAATTCATAAAAAATGATTTTTTTTTTTAAAAAACTGAAAAAAGGGCATTGCGAAAAAATACACCTCACCCACAATTTCAAAGTTGCAGAACTGGATAAAGGTTTTCTAGGTAGATAATTGTCATCTCTTGAGATCTGGTGGTAAGGTTTTTCGATAATTTGAATTTTTGAATTATGAGAATTTTTTTCCCAAAAATCGACCACTTTTTCCGTTTTTTCAAATTTTTCTGCTTATAATTTTCAACATGGTTTAAAATTCAAAAGAATTTACCACCGCCTCTCTATATTTCAATTGCTATTGATTGATATATTTGCTATTCCTGTACCTTCAGAACAGAGGGGGAGGTGTCTCTTCAAAGATCAAAAAGTTAACTTTTCAGGAGAACAATTTTTTTAAAAAATTTTTATTTTTTTCATTCTATTTCTATTCATTCTGTAGATCTTTCTAATTTCTATCGATTGCTATATTAGCCATTCTTGTAACTTCAAAACTGTGGGAAAGGATTCATATAAAAAACAATGAATCCAAATTTCAGAAAATCAGTCATTTTTAAAAAACAATTTTTTTTTTAATTAGATAGAAATTTTAATTTCTTCAACTCTTTCTCTTGGAAGCTCTTCTTGAGCCTTTTCGAATGATATATTTGCCATTCTCGTACTGCGGGAGGCGATTGTATGTTTACACAACAGCTAATTAGCTGATGACTCAGAGCAGCCGGACTCAAAACAAACACTCAGTAACATCATCATAATTAACACTGAGAGTTAGAATGTTTTGTTTGAGTACTAAAGCATTTCAAGCAAGGCCATGAATGAACTCTCTTGCTATTCTCATAGAGGAACGCCCAAAAATGATTCGTAATTAGGGGGGAAGGGGGAAATCACTCATACACTGGCGTGCCAAGGTTACGTTACTGCGCATCTTCTACTCCGTCAAGGAGACAAACCAATGTACGTACTTGAAAGCAAATTATACCGTTGAATACACAAGAACATTCTCTATATGAAGAGTTTATAAACCGTAAACCTACCATTATTCAAAATTCGACCCAGACCGTGCCCTTAACTGGTCAAGCCTATGTTATTATTCCTCTTAACAGAGAGTTAAGAAGAGTAATAACACACTGGTGGAATGACAATTTACTCGGTGTCAGTGTTACGGTGCAGTAGCAAGTAACAGAGGGTTACACGTCTGTATTTAGAACAACACTTGCACTAGCTCCTTTACTCGGCAGCCCGAGGTCTCGCGGTCTGACCCTGACTCCTTCTATAACTGACTCCTTGTGCCAGTGCAGGTGTACTTATGGATAGGCACAAGAAGGCAGAAAGCCCTATGATAAATAGATCCTACGTCTGACAATTCCAACTTAAAAGACATAAGTATACTGTGTTGATAGCCAGACAATCTTTGTTGAGAATAATGAGAAACAAAACAAGCTTAACCAAGTCAATTCAAAGACTTTGCTTATAATAGTAGGTCAATATGTATTTTAGCTAGTTCATAAAAATTATAAATTCAGTTCCAAAGAATCACTAAAGGAACCCATTTAAAAACGTTTTACATGAATGACATTCTGCTAGCTAATGCGTTATTTTCAAGATATAACAATAATTACGTTGAGATAGGAATAACATTATAAGGTCGGCTGCATAGTCCCCTCATTGTTGGGTCACGCCCACTTTTTGGCAAGAAAAGAAGGTAAATGTGTAGCGTTGGTCAGTAATCAATTTTCCACTTTTTGGTGTCTAATTGTAGTTACTTGAATCAAAATAAGCTTTCTTCTGTGCACTTTCCGTCGTAAATGAATATTTTACTTTACAAGTTATAGCGGTAAATAACTTACCGCAACTCCAGTTTTTGAAGCGGAAAGAAATTCATCGATCCCGTGGTGGTGTGACAACGCTGCAATGAAGTCTCGCTTCCAGCCCGATCGTCATCAAAAACGAAACCAAACCTACCGCTATACCTTGTTAAATACTCATTTGACGAAAAAAGTGTATAGAAGAAAAGTTATTTATTTTGATGTTATTACCATGATTCAAGCAAGAAAAATTCAAAAATCGATGAGTAGCTGTTTAGTCGAGCGCATTCGTCATCAAAGACGAAACTAAACTTACCGCCATGGAATTTCAGGTTCCAAAATAAAGGGTGTGATGAAATTGGGTAAACGAGATGATAATAGTTCAAGGCAGAGACTTGTGGAAGTAATACTGGACCAGGAAAGCACAGTTCAAGATGTGATTCGGGCAGCTCCGAATCTTGCCGGCACAGGTAATGAGGTTTTAAAAAATGTCAAAGTTTTCCAGGACATGAACAGAGGAGACAGTGCAACAAGGAAATGCCTTGTGGAGGAGGTGATGCAGAGGAATGAGGAACTAGCAAATCAGAGTGTCACAGACAGTAAGTGGATTATACGTGGAATGCAGGGTTGGCACATAAAAAACCCACCCAAAAAAAAACAAAAAAAAAACACTTGAAAACCCACTAAATAGTGGGTTTTTTTGGGTTTTATTATTGTTATGTAAATTTTATTTGTTTTCAAGCTTATAGAATCAAAATAAGCTAAATATTTATCTTGTCAAAAAATGTATCTAAGTCTTGTGTATGGCTATGACATGAAAACATTGAAAAACAAAACACCAACCCTATGTAAATCAAATTAGAAAAACCTTAATCACAAAAAAACTCAAGGGACTAATGTATTTTCATAAATTCCATTTCCTAAGTAAAAAATTGAGAATTTAGGAACAAATGCCGTTTGATTACTTGATGATATAGAGACTTCTGAATTTTCCCCGTCTTCTAGACTAGACTGCTTCTACAGTACTACTGTGTTTCTCTTTCTACATCCACTGCCATTTCATCGTTGTCATCCACAACATGATCATTTGTGAGATGGCAATATACTGAGACCAACTTCTGTGCGCGTTCTGATCCTAATCTATTTCTCAATTTATTCCACACAATTCCAAATGTTGAGGAAATTCTCTCAATGAATCCTGAACTTGCGGGGCAGGAATGAAGATTGCTTTTAAACTTGCAGAAACCCTCTGCCAGTGTTTTTTCAGGAATCTGCATTTTCTGCTGTTTCATGTCTTGAATATCCCACCATCAACGAGAAGTCATTGTCTTAGTGATATTCTTGTTGAACATGTGTTTTGGGAAGATGTTGGAGTCCTTCAATTTATACAAATGAATCGCACCGATGAACTCCGGATTGTACTCAGCCAACCACTCTTCAATATCTGTCTCCTGTGAGAGCTTTGCCTAGAACAAGTCTATCAATTATAGTCAGATGGGGTAAGACACGACCGCAGCCATCATTGGGTAAGAAAGTAAATAAACGACTGGCCTGTGGTGAGCATTCAAGCTGCACTGGAACAAATTTGACGATGGAATCTGTTGGAGCATTTATTTCTAATCATTTTAGTGTTTGTTGCTATCCTGAACTGCAAAGAGGGATTTTTTTGGCAAATTTAAAAAAAAAATTTTGGCATGTCACTACATGTTGTGTAACATATAACAGTATGGTTGGCTGACTTGGCTTGCGCTGCTAAGCCCTCCAGCTCACACAATACACATGTTAAGTTGTTAACAGCATGACTGTTAAGTGATGTGCAGCAGTCTTGCTTCAAGTTGCTTGTGGTGGTTACTTATGATCTGCATGGTGCTTCCCTTTCACATGACTTGCGTCTGTCAGCTGCTAAAACAACTTACTATGAATTGACAAGCATAGCAATTCTCATTGCACATCTTATATCTTTAGCGACTGCAGAGCTATGTCTCTATGCATATGATAATTGGTAAATGGCAATTATGATGCACAAGCTTAATTCAAATATTGTTCATATAATGTATTAATTCATATAATAATGTAATATAATGTTGGAAATAAAGTAATCAATAACAATATTTACTCAATAAGTGTATATATATAAATCTGGAAAAGATGCAACTGGAGCTATGTGATTAACTCTTTTAAACAAAAACAGGTATTACAAAAAAAAACAAAGCCCAAAAAAAAACAATAAAACCCCCAAAAAATGAAATTTAACCCAAAAAAACCCATGTGGGTTGGGTTTTTTAAAAAAAACCCAGGGTTTTTTCCATCCCTGCAAAGGATGCGTTTAATATTGAAATCATGTTTATTAGAACTGTACTAGGTCTTAAAATAAAATATCTACAAAGAATCTATTCAATCCATCAAACCTTTCGGAGAGCAGCTCCATCCTCAGTCATTCAGTAAAATTTGGTGAAATAGACAATGAATTTCACTGTTCCTTTGAAAAACATTTGACTGAATGACTTACTGAGGATGGAGCTAGTCTCCGAAAGGTTTTATTGAGTGAATAGAATCTTTGTGGATATTTTATTCTAAGACCTGGTACGATTCTAATGGATATTAATATATCTGTGACCAAAAAATCCATGCTTTTTTTGAATGTTTTTGTTACAAAAAAGTCATGACTAAAAAACACGGATATTAATATACTTTATTTTACCATGAACAACCATGGTGTTTTTTTGAAAAACATCGTTTTTACAGAAAAATCATGATTAAAAAATATGGATATTAATATATTTTATGTGCCAAAAAAAAACATGCTGATTTTTTTAAATGTTTTCTTTACCAAAAAACTCATGACTAAAAAACATGGATATTAATGACTTTTTGTGAAAAAAACATGGTTTTTAAAAGGTCATGTTTTTTTTGGTCAGATAAAATTTAACAACACTCATCTTTTTGTAAAAAATCTTTTTTTCAAAAAGCATGGTTTTTTGGATCACATAAAATAAATTAACATCCATGTTTTTTTTACAGATTAGATTAGTCATTAGTTTTAGCCTCCCTACCCAGCAACAAATGCGGCCAAAGAGAGGAAGGAAGATTATGAAACAAGATCAAAGTTGAAGAAGACAGTATTAGGTGCTGAAAAACAGGACAGCAGTGAACCGAAAAAAGGTGGTTCTCAACATAACAAAAACATTTTATTTCAACAGAAAGGAGGCCTACCTAACTCTCAGCTTGGGCCCTCACATTGTCCACCTGGGAGCGCTAGTTCCCATAGATACAAAAATTTTATCCCCCTGAGGGTGTTTTTTTACAAAGAGGTCGTGACCAAAAAATGAATAATAATAACTTTTAAATAAAAAAATGTTTAAAAAAAACAATGATTTTTTGGTAACATAAAATATGTTAATATCCATTATTTTAAGACACAATTTTTTATGAAAAATACATAAAATAAAACAGCATGGTTTTTTGGTCGCATAAAATATATTCATATCCAGGTTTTCTTATACATCATTGTTTGTAAAAAAAACATATTTTTTGAAAAACAGCATGGGGTTTTTTAGGTCTCATATATATATTCATGTTTTTTTAGTCATGATTTTTTAGTACAAAAACATTTTTTTGGTCTCATAAATATATTATTCATGTTTTTTCAGTCATGATTTCTTAGTAAAATAACATTTTTTTTAAGAACTGAATAGGGCTTTTTAGGTCACATAAAATATATTGTTTTTTAGTCATGATTCTTTGTAAAAAAACAGCATGGTTATATTTGGTACTATAAAATATATTACTATTCATTTTTCTTAGTCAGAATTTTTTGTAAAAAAAAGATGTTTTAAAAAAACAGAATATTTTTTTAGTCACCTAAAATATTTTAATATCTATGGTTTTTAGTCATTTTTTTTGTAATGAAAACATAAAAAAGAAACCATACAGTAAAATTGGTGGCAGATAACCCACAATTACCTAGAGGAGTCTAAGAGGTACAGCAGGAGCCACAGATTTTATATTGGAGTCAAAATTCAGAGCTTATTCTCTGCAAAGTCTGATTTTTTTGGTCACATAAAAATAAAATCAGACATAGTAGAGATAGTAAGCTCTAAATTTTGACTCCATCAATATAAGTTCTGTGGCTCCTGCTGTTCCTCTTAGATGCCTCTAGGTATTTGTGGGTTATCTGCCACCACTTTTACTGTATGGTTTCTTTATGATGTTTTTATAACAATAAAATGACTAAAAAACATGGATATTAATATATTTTAGGTGTCCAAAAAAAAACCTAGACATATACTTAACAAAATTTAGGTGTGCAAAATAAACCAAAAAAAAAACAAAAAAAACATAAAAAACACGTTTTTTTGAAAAAAAAAACGCAATCAAATAAAACAGTTTTTTTTGCATCACTACCTCCATCACACCGTACAATTCCGCTGTGAAAATTGATGACTCTGGGAGCAGCTTCCTTGCACTGACCCTTTCCCCTGACACAGCAGCACATCCTACAGCATCTCCCATTTTAGATCCATCAGTGTAGAACTTCACAGACTTAGCGTGCTTTTCCATTACATGGTCCATAAAAATTCCAAATTGAGAAGCAAGTGAGAGATTATTTTAGAGAAAGTGTTTTGATTTCACACAATGGTAAAATGAAGAGATGGGAGCCCTATAAGTCAAAGTCTTAACTTCCCATGCTTTTGAACTAGGTAAGTTATAACTTGTTGAATACTCATTTCAGATAGAGAGTGCATAGAAGAGAAATTGTTTATTTAGATATTATTACCTATTTCTAGGCACCAAAGAGTGGAAAATTGATTACTGACCAACGCTACACATTTACCAAAAAGAAAAACGTCGGTTCGGATGAGTTAAGGTAAGCTATTTTAGGTTGATTTATATTATTTTAGGTTGGTTTATTTAACTAACCTAACATTACCTATCCTAACCTTACCAATTGTTACGTCAATACCGTATTACAGCATGTCAACCTGTCCATTCCTTCACTTTTATATATGACATTAGTATAGCTTCAAAGTTGAATAATTCAAAAATTACGGAACAATCAGAATGTCATTCTTGTAAAATGTTTTTAAATGGGTTTCTTAAGGTAAGCGTACCCCTTATAAATCCTTGTTTATGAGATTTCTTGAGAAACTGGGATTTTTGCTGCTATAAGAAGTGTAGGAGGTCAGGTTCACCCTGTGAAAAAATGAGACTCGTACGTTCACTCGTTCGCCCGCTACGGGGGTTTAAAGAATGGTGGGGAGGGGAGGGGGAAGTAGTATTTTATCATGTTACACCTCCCCAATGGCACTTTCTTCATGGCGCGAAGTTGCTATGTCATCTCCTATGTCTCTGGATTACTCTATAATGATTTCAGGGGTCTAACTTGAACCAAAAATTTAAAAAAATTTTTATTTGAATTGTTTATGTTTCTTTGTTTTGCTTATAATGTAAACAATGGTTTTTGGGGTTTCAAAATGTTTCTCCTCCTACAGTTTTTGAGCTACAGTGATGATTTTGGTATCATTGAATGCAAGAAGACACGGGCTTTTATTGTGACTATCATTTTTGTTCTCAAATTTCCATTTTCAATATAAAAAAGTGTAAAAATTGTAAAAAATGTCCTGTTTCGAAAATATGTAGTTTTATGACGTCATAACTTATGAACAATAAATAATTTGGGAAATATTGATAGTCACCATAGAAGCCCGTGTCTTCCTGCATCCAATGATACCAAAACCATCACTCTACCTCAAAAACTGTAGGAGGAGATACTTTTTGAACCCCCTCCCCTCAAATTTGGTTTTCTTTGATTTCCCATTTTCTTTTTTCAAGAAAATCCAACTTTTGCTCTAAGCAAAAACGGTTCCAAATTTGATTTCCTATCAGTATACCAAATTTCATTGTTCTAGGTTCAATAATAAAGAAAAAAGTCCGTATGGGGTAGGCTTCCCTTAAGTGATTCTTTGTAACGGAATTTTTCATTTCCGTGAAATAGTTAAAATATATATTGACCTAATAGGATCACACTTCCAGCAACGCATAAAGTAGAAATTCATATACTGAAATAAAGCTATAATTAAAACATATTGTAACAGTGTGAATAAATGAACTGCAATATAGCCATTGAAGGGCCTAAATCAAATGTTCATTATCTTCAGATATAAATTTGGTCAATGTCAGGTTTAATGCAATCACCGAAATTAAGAATTTTATTCCAAAGAATCACTAAAGGAAGCTATTTAAGAACGGTTTACATGAATGACATTCTGATTGCCGATGCGTTTTTTCAAATTATTGAACTTTGAAGTTGGCTTTTGCGCGTCAAAGGAAACAAGCGTGCCAAGCAAAATTTAATTAAAAATGGATGCAAACTCCCTATTACAAATGTAAACAGGTTGGGTGGTGAGAGGGAGCCACAGTTCTTCTAGTGAAAACTATAAATAAAAATAAAACATTGGCATCTTTGGGATGCTTTAATTCCAATCAAGCCTGATACATATGATCTTGAGCATTGGTTTTTCAAATGTCTTATAACTAACACTATATATAGGACACCATGACGGTTCCCCCGTAAAGCCGGTACCCATTTCCGACACCTGGGTTGAGTGGGGTATGGTGCTTGCGATGTCCCTTATACCCAACGAGGAAAACTGCCACGCCAGCGCCAGGATACAAACCCTCGTCTCCAACATACAAGGCCAATCTCTTAACCACTGTGCCACGGCAAGCACAGTGTTCAAAGGTTCAAATAAAGGTTCAAACCCACTTATTGGGGTTACGTCCACAATTGTGTTTATGTCAGCTCTAAGATGGCTGCAACCATACCGGGTAACCGCCATCTTGGAGCTGTTGTCAACACAATTGTTGACGTTGCCCTAATGGGTGGGTTTGAACCTTTATTTATAATTTTCACTAGAACTCAGGAAGAACTGTGGCTTCCTCTCATGACCCAACCTGTTTATGTTTGTAATAGGGTGTTAGCTTCCGTTATTAATTAAATTCTGATTAGCGCTCACTTCCTTTTGCACGCAAAAGCCAACTTCGAAGTTTAATACTTTGAAAATAATGCATCAGTGAGCAGAATTTCATTCATGTAAAACGTTCTGAAATGTGTTCCTTTAGTGATTCTTGGGATCGGAATTATTATTTTCCGTGATCGTATTAAACCCGACATTGATCATAAATTTTTGCCACAATTCTGCCGTTTACATTATACACAGTAAATAATAATAAAGTCAACGTTCAGTAAAATTGCACAGCGAGGCACAATACTACTGCTTTCTAACTATATCTGTAGTTAAGATGCAGTTTTGTGCATTGGTTGGAGCTTCAAAAACTTTTCCATGCAACCATGTATCACTAGGTATTCCTGGATCTTTCAGTGTATTAGTGTCCCGGATATTTAGGATACTTTGATTAAAATTTTGAAGTACTTCAATACGACTGGTAGGCACAACCGCGATGGGCACCTTCAGCAGCTAAAAATTTGGTGAAAGCACGGTCTAACGTGTTAAAAGTCAGCTGAGGTGGTTTACTACGTAGCTGGCAGACGTACAAAACAAAACACCTGCAGAGAAAAATAGATTGAATAAGCAAAAACCAGAGAATAAAATAATCACATTCTCAGTTTAGGTTAACAGAATAATAATGTCTTTAAAATCAATTAGTGAAAATGGTGATAGCACGAATAAATATGCTAATATCAGTCTAAACAAATGAGCAAAAATGTATTCTATCTGTTTGTTGAAAAATAGGAAAAACATACAAAAATCTAGAACACTTTAGTGAGAGACGAATAATCGATATCAAATAATTTAAGATAATTTTGAAAATTGAACATTGATTAAAACGTTTACATAATTTGATGAAAACTCAGTAACGACCAACGTGAAGCATTAGACTGTAGCGAACCTTCGGCACGCAACTCAGTACAAATTTCGGAAATTCTCAAAATGATCATTTAAAAATTTAGTAAAATAAATTCAACCATTAGAATAAAATTTCATTACGAAATTAATTAACTTCTATCCTCCATTCTATTAAAATCGTGTACTGAAAAATTCAATCTCTAAGAAATCACTTTTGCGTTGTAACGAAACCCTCCATGTCGCCGTGTCGGCAACATTTTCACTCGCACTAGCGTCACTCCTTGCAAATCATTCAAAGTGTGTACATCTCGGTTTTCTTCTCTGGTGAGAATTAAATTATTGTGTGTGCTTAGGCTGTTCTACGGGTAACTATTTAATTTATGTATTATGTGAATAATATGTTGTGTATCATCAAGTAGGTTCTCTCAAATGACTAATCGTGTCACATGTGTTGTAGGGCTCTTGCCAAGAAGTGTGATCTCTCACACCTCCCCTGTGCCGGCTATTGCTGCATACTTTATTTTTGATGGCAACATAGTTTTTCCAAGAAGCAATTCTAATCAATTGAATATTAATAATCTATTATCTTTGCCATTTTTTCAATTTTGAGTGCTCAATTATTTGTGTGTTCAAGCCTCTAATCAATTGAACATGAATAATCTTTTGTTGCCATTGTGTCATTAGTGGTCTGCTCATCTTCTGTGTGTTCCAGCTTTTAATTAATTGTGTTCTCAATTTTTGTATTTTAATTAAGTTTGATTTAAATAAGTTTGGAATCCCTTCGCAATTTTTAGTCAATGTTTAAATTCATATCTTGAGAAATGAAGCTATGATAGGTTATTTACACCAATAGAGATTGTATCTTCTGTAGCTACTCACTTCAAGTCAAGTCACATAAATAATCATCCTTTCGCGATCAGAACTATCCCACTGTCTGATTGCATGTAACAATGTGTAGTAACGGTAACAAGTATTCCTATCATAATCACTTTTGGGACAACTCTTACTATTGATTTTTGGTAGGTCAATTTGTGTATAATAATGTTAATAATTAGTCGTTACCTGTTTCAGCTAAATTAGGGTGATTATGCTTACCTCTGGGAAGTCTCTGAATATTCTAAATTCCCAACTCCTGGGAATTTTTAATCCAGAAATCATCTAATTATCTGATTTGGGGTTAAATTTAGTTTAACCGGCAATTGTTTGCTTTCAATTGTGGCTACCTATCCCTTTTTTACCCCATGTCAATGTCGGCTACCTCCAGTGGTTGTTGTTCATCATAACTCATAGGATGCCCTAATACTATTCTGATATGCATCCTCATGATCAATGTTTTCTAAATCCTTCTTGTGCTCTGAACTTCCTTCTTAACTACCGATTCTGTGCACTTTGTGCATAGATTCCGCGTTCCCTCTACTCTTTTCTAAATGGTACCTTCCTCTCTCCTCTCGTAGGACATCCTTCACGTTCAAGCCAGGGAGACTAGGGGTTCCGCATTTAATAATAGATAATAATAATAATTAGGCTGTACGTGCCTTCCTGGCACGATTCCTAGCTTAGGTTAATGAATCTTTCGACAACTTTTAGCCTTAGTATGCTCAGTGCAGACAGTCCTTGACTGTTGCTTAGTGTAAATCGATCTAAGAAACTAATACCAATCTAAAGCACTCATTGTAAATAGGCAACAGCCTTGATTTCTAATCAGGTTAAACCCCACTTACGTTGCCCAACCATTAATCTCGTGGACTAATTGTGCCCCCCATGTCGGGGACAGTTAGAACACGCCGTGTCACGGCTAGTAGTCTTGTGGATTAGAAAAATGGGGGAAAAATGTTACCTAAGGAATTGCGTGATTGGCCATACGATGTGCTTGTTATTGCGACCGCCTCGGCCGTATTCGGGCGCCAGAATTACGGACGAGGCATCAGCATATAAGCCTCTATTTGAGATAACTGTGTAAATCGGCAGGAGTTCGCCGCCTGGTCTGTGTAACGACTGTTCTCGCCTTATGTTATCGTGCTTGAACAAGTAACCCAAGCCCTACTCCCCTACAGAAGAACCTGCGAGGCCGACACACAAAACACCACCAACAACCCTCTATTAACTTTCCTCAGATTCACTTGAGAGCGTACAATTAAATTCATTCGGAACGTTCTCAGATCCACGTGAGACGTTCCCCTAAATCAATTCAGCCAAACGGCTAACCTCATACAAATCAAGCCACAAGGCTCACAGGCAGAAATCCCGCCAGGGAAACTGCCTCTTTTTAAGATACCATCTATTAACTAATTATCACCGTACCTGCGGATACTTACACCCACAAATACATTCTCGCCTGGATCCACAACGGATTCCTTCTAGTCACGGCACCGGCTAGCACGTCACCTGACTGGACCCGGACCTTCTTCCTCAAGAAGCGGATCCACCTCCCGGTGGCCGTAGCCGCGGCACCCAGAGACGAACAATAAAGTTCAAAAAGGCGAGATGTTAAAGTTCAGTCATTATCCTACAGAGAACTATCTCGTGCAAGTCGAAAAATAGGTGCCAGTAGAGCAACCCGAATACCGTCACACACCTCCTTATGAGGGAGTCAGATGAAGTTATTAGTTTAGTAAGTGTTGCCGTTCGATGGCAACTGGTGGCCCTTATCCAAAGAACCCCAACCTTGTCTATTAATCAATCTTGAATCAAACCATCCTAAAGCTTGTCTTAAAGCTTCAATGCAATCATTTTTTAACAACTTCGCCACTTGGGAGAAGTTCATAAGACCTTTTCACCCTGAACGCTTCCAATGTAATTTTCCATCTTTTTCTCTTTCATGTTTTTGTAGATTGATTTTATTATTCTAAAATTTCTCAATAAATATTGATCTTGCCGTGACGAGTGGTTTCTCGGCAATGGTTACTTGCCATGATGAATGGTTCTTCGGCAATGATTACTTGCCATGACGAATGGCTCTTTGAGCAGAGAGGGTTCCGCCGCTTCATTTTGCTCTGTTGTGCTGGTGATGCGCGTTACAGCAAATCATTGGCCTAATTTCCGGCGACTGATGCTACTGAGCGCCCTGCAGAACTGTCATTCAAATCTTCATGCACCAATTTAAGATCTCCTTCAAAACCCAGTCACCCAATATCAAGTTAGCTCAAGCGCCAGGCTGGCCTACGTAATAAATCAGATAAGTCACCCATACCAGCGTCGTATTAACCTTTCAAATATGACAATGTGCACTGATTATTTAACGCTCTAAAGTGTTACATAAAACCGGGAAATATCATCAACCATGAGACTTATTCACAAACGAATCTCGGCGCTGGCAGTGGCGATTTTCTCTGTTGGGTATAGGAGAAAAATTCCAAGCACAATACCCCACTCTACCCAGGTGTCTGAAATGGGTACCGGTCTTGACCGGGGGAAAGCGTAATGGCGTCCTCGCGTTAGTTATAAGTCATTTGAAAATCCAATATACAAGGTGATATGTATCAGGCTTGATTGGAAATAAAGCATCCGTAGATGCCTTCATTATTATTATTATTATTATAAACGTAGCTGGTACGATAAGTAAAAATATAAGTTGGCGCTCATAGGACAGCTAAAGGCTTATGATTTACTGATTTGATTCGATAAATTTGGTGTGCACTATTCGCAATGAAGACACATACTACACTGCTAATTTTCTATTTCGTGTCCAAATAGTGCGGTCATAAATGATTTTCTTATTATGGAAAAAAGTTGACAAACATTATTTACAAAGGTCATTCCCCTAATAAGCACATCTAAAGCAAATAAGTATGTACACTAAAATGAATTGCAATGCCAGTTCATAATACACTGCATGACAATAGTTGTAGTAAATTGTTTACATATACTAACCGTTCATATATCGTTTATATATACATATATATTATTAGTAAATCTTTGAATAGTTTATGTTTAATTACATTTGTTTATTTATAATTTCATTTTCAGTTCATGAGCAAAATTAATTTATTTGCAGTCACCGTGGCCGAGTGGTTAAGAGGGCGCGCCCTTCACGGGAATGTGTCGGCAATTCGAATCCCGGTGTTTCTCCCCGTTGGGAAAAGGGAAAACTCAGCCAAAATTCTCCACTCTATCGCAGGTGTCGGAAATGGGTACCCCTGGGGGTAACCGTTATTGCATCAAGGTGTTAGTTATCAAACATTTGAAAAACCAATGGACAAGTTGATATGTATCAGGCTTGATTGTATAGGGGAAACATTCCAAGCACAATACCCCACTCTACCCAGGTGTCTGAAATGGGTACCGGTCTTGACCGGGGGAAAGCGTCGTGGCGTCCTGGCGTTAGTTATAAGGCATTTGAAAATCCAATGTACAAGGTGATATGTATCAGGCTTGAAATTGGAAATAAAGAATCCGTAGTTGCCTTCATTATTATTATGATTGGAATAAAATCGCCTCTATAATTTTTAAAATAGCAGGGACCCAGTGTTCTAATTTAATTTACTGGAAAACCTTAATTGCATTACAAACTTTAATGGTATTTTTTGAGCATTCGTTGAACAATACGTTGGATCCAAGAAGCTCCTCGAATTGCTATTCTGGTGAGGACGTATAGGCTTAAATTAAAGGAGGCCGAGCGAGTTATTTTGATCACGGCCTTTCCCTTTAAAATCGCTCCTGTGAAGAACGGTAACTTTGCCTGATTTTGTTACCAAATTGACTATCTATTATGAAGTTCTCTACGCATACTTCTTTAAATGAACGACTCTGAGTTAAACAGATTTTTTTGTATTTTTTTAAATCTTTATTTAAATATAATGCTTGCTGATCTCAGAGCGTTCAATGACTTTAATTGCCTTAATTTTCAATTTTGGTTATTTAGAAAAAAATAATACTCCGTTTTTTACATTGAATTGACAACTGTTTTGTTCAGCGTTCTAGAAAGTGAATTGTCTTGATCTGAAACGCATAAATGATCTAATTTTTAATTTCCTAATGGGAACATTAGCAAAATCAAATTACTCGTAGAGCGCACTGAACGCTTTACAATATTCATTCTCGCTTTATTGCCAATAATTATTCAAAGACATCGGTGCCTGAGATAAAATGAAAACACTCTCATAGATAAAACACAAAAAACTTAACTAGTTCAGTGATTTAGTGATAATTTTTCATCTATTTACTTATTCTATGTTAAAAAGAAACGCGGATTTATGCAGATTAATTTATACTCAGGAATTTTAATTTTGAAAAGCGTTCGTGGCCGCATTTTCTTCGAAGTTATAATTTAGAGCTCATTTCGGCAACGGATGCGATCCACGCCAGAGCTCAGGCTAGAAAAGGAAGTAAATTTCTTAAAACGAAAAAAATGTAATTTTTCACTCATTATATCGAGTCCTGCGCCGCTCTCGTATGAAGAGCATGTCTGATCCACAGGGTGCCCAACAATATTTTATAAATCAGAGAAAATTGAGAGAACAGAAGTAGCGTTTCCTTGAAGTTGAAGAAGAATCAATAGAATATTTATTATTTAACTAGTGTGCACGACCCGCCAAAAATGACGGGATTCAATACCTTTCTGAAACAAACTTTCATATCTGGATGACAAACAAATATTTCCATCCGAACAGTACCCGCGATAAAGCATATTATTGTACTTGCGCACTGGTGAAATTCGTATCACAGATACGGTCATTATAGCTATTTTTATGAGCGTGACATGGAAATAGAAGAAGCGGACTCCAAACAAATAAACCAAGGGTATTTATTATTAAGTAGTAGCATGACTCAGGGAAATTCCACGGACAATGTCATCGTTGAGCTAGGTAGACCCGTGAAAAAATTCTGTCAATATCACCTAACCATTGCTCTCCAAATTTAATCATACATACATACATACAAAAATATACCGGGCTTATCCTCCCTATGGGAAGGTAGCCGACAGCAGGCCACAATCACCACACTTAGTCACTAGGAGGCGAGAGAGGCAGCACTGGCCGCACCTGAACTGCCAGGATCAGCAGCAGCCCAGCACAACCACCTTCCACAGTCAGGCTTGACAGCCATAGCTGGTTTACCCCGACCGCTTCATTGAGTGCAGCCCCTCTCCCCGCAAAGGATAGGTCAACCCCATCACAACACGCGGGTAACTTCCAGTACCGCGTTAAAAAAAAATTACCTTCTTATGCACTGCCCCCACTCACTTCTGTCCGCAGCCATCCCTCTCACCACATCCCCAGTCAGACCCCTCTCATACAAAGCACGTTTCACCCATTCATCCAACTCATCCGTGGTCTACCTCGCGCTCGAAGACCACTCACTTCCGACATATATATTTTTTTCACCAGCCGCTCAACATTCATTCTTTCAACATGCCCAAACAATCCAAGCACTCTTTCATCAACTCGCCTGCTCAACTTTTTGATAACACCCGTCTGCCCCTAACTAACTCATTCCTGATCCTATCTCTTCTTGTTGCAGTGCTCTCGGTGGCACAGTGGTTAAGGGATCGGACTTGTATGTTGGAGATGAGGGTTCGTATCCCGGCGCTGGCGATGCAATTTTCCCTGTTGGGCATAAGGGAAAGCTCAAGAACAATACCCCACTCGACCCAGGTGTCGGAAATGGGTACCGGCTTTATGGGGGAACCGTCATGGTGTCCTA
Organism: Morinoia aosen; assembly: GCA_030386875.1. NCBI lineage: Eukaryota > Metazoa > Arthropoda > Malacostraca > Amphipoda > Talitridae > Morinoia > Morinoia aosen. The sequence continues at coordinate 48,847,888 of CM059573.1, read as the reverse complement.
TATATAGTGTTAGTTACATGACATTTGAAAAACCAATGCTTAAGATCATTTGTATCAGGCTTGATTGGAAATAAAGCACCCCAAAGATGCCGATGTTTGTTTGTTTTTTTTTTTGTTTTTACTCCATACATGCTCCTCAAACACTTCTTCTCGAACACATTCAACTTCCTCCTCTCAGCTGCTCTCAAACCCCAGGACTCTGCTCCATACAACAAAACTGGCACAATCATGCTTTCATACAGTCCTCTCTTAACATTCATACTCAAACTCCTGCATTCAAAAACTTTCCTTATTGCACCCAATGTCTTACAGCCTTCACTCACTCGATGCCTCACCTCTACTTCCATACTATCCTTAGCAGTCACATCCGACCCGAGGTACCTAAAATGCTCTATCTCCTCTAAAAATTCACCATTCAACCTCACATCCAAAGTTCCAAACATTCCATCTCTTGAACATCTCATCACCTTACTTTTATTCACATTCACCCTCAATTTCCGCCTTTCGCACACTCTACCAAACTCTGCCACCAGTCTCTTCAGTTTTTCCTCTGAATCAGCCACAAGCGCTGTATCATCTGCAAACATCAGCTGACACACTTCCCTATACATACCATTTCGTCCCACCAACTGCAACCTCTACCACACCTAAAACCACACTGTTCTTCAGCAAGCACACGATCCGTCAACACTCTCACTCTTCCAATTAACACTCTTCCATACAGCTTCCCAACGACACTCAGTAGACTTATACCCCTAGAATTACTGCACTCATACCTGTCACCTTTCCCCTTGTACAACGGAACTACGCACGCGCTCCTCCAATCAACCGGCACTTTACTGGCCTCGAAACATACATTTAATAAACATACCAACCATTCTACAACCACATTTCCTCCTTTCTTTAGACATTCAACCGTGCAGCCATCCAAACCTGGAGCTTTCCCATTTTTCATTTCATCCAACGCACCTTTCACCTCAGCACTTCTCATTCAACTTCTATTCACTTCACCAAACACAGGCATTCTAACATCACTTCCAACAGCTACTACTCTCGCAACCCTATCATCCCTCACGTTCAGCAGTTCCTCAAAATACTCCGCCCATCTCTTCCTCACATCACAACTCTCCACTAGCAGCCTACCATTTGCATCCTTCACTCTTGCCTCATTCTCCACCTGACCTTTCCTAATTTTCTTTACTTCCTTCCAGAAAACCTTCCTTCTCTACATGAAATCTCCTCCCAACTTCCTCCCCCATTCCTCATCCGCCGCCCTCTTTGCTCTCCTTACCATTCTTTGTACCTCTTTCTTCCTCTCCTTATACTCTTCAAAATTTTGCTGGTTGCCTCGTTGCAACCACCTTTCGAACGCCCTCAGCTTTCTTCTCACAGCCGCTCCTACTTCTCCGTTCCACCATTCACTCCCCTTTCTAATCCCCCCTCCAACCTTTCTTACCCCACACACTTCCCTTGCACATTTTTCCACCGCATCTTTAAACAACTTCCATTTCCCTTCCACTCCATCCACCTCACTTTCCTTCACCCTCCCATACTCCACTTTCATCTTCTCCTGATACTCACACTCACGCTCAGAATCATGTTAACTTGCTTACATTTAACACCTCCCTTTCACTCCTCCTTTTAACACCTCCCCACATTCCACTTACTCTCAGCTTTCCTTCGACCAAGTAATGATCTGGAATCCCATTCATCTCACCACGGAACACATGCACATCGAGCAAACGACCCATCACTCCCCTGCAAACCAAAATATAATCCATCAATGCTCTCTCCACTATCACACCTCCATTCGTCCTCACATATGTATACTTGTTTATACTTTTTTCTGAAACAAACTATTCCCAATCACTAACTCACTCTCTAACCATAACCCCACCTACACATAATGTAATCATACCTATCCTAAACGAATCTATCCTGAAATGTTAAACACATCAATGCACGTAAAGGCCATCTTTTAATGTAATACTGAGGAATTCGGTATCCATGATACCACAAACTCAGACATCCTATGTTTCTTAAGAAGCGGACACCAAATAAATATATAAATAAACACTCGACGGGTATTATTAGGTTAGATTAATTAATATGGGGAAGTGTTTATTGTATACATACCATTTCGTCACATACCACACCATCCATTGTATTGTAAGTGTTAACATGCATTCTAATTTAGAGGCTTAAGGAGTTCCATGTTAACATCATTTTACAACTGAAAACTCCGTGACGCTCTGATTGCGATGAAGAATATTCACGCCTAGTTATCGTTTTTTGGTAATCCAGCTGAGTATGACAGCGTTAGGAATACGGATTTTTAAACTGTACCACCAGCCTTCATTGTTTTGAACACTTTCACCAACAAAATCAAGTTAACTGGGCATTACGCGTGAATTTAACCAACAACTTTACATGCATCAATGAAATGAGGAGTATTCAATTTTCTGTGGATAGCTATTAGTGGAATTTGATTATTTTTTTTTAAAGGAAATGAATTCTAAGCGAATATTGAACGCGTTCATGAGGCCCAAATTTATTCACCTAGCTGTGAATACATAAAAAACGAAATACTTTGTTATAAAGTAGTTATGAGTAGAAATAAATCCTGATGTTTTCCTAGGAATTACTTACATCAGGTCAATAAAGCTTTTCTCAGCCGTCTGACAAAATGTTTTTCTAAATCTAGGTTTACCTCACATCTGGTGCTACATCAAATATGAGGAGCGTAAAAAATAAAAGGAAAACACTTTACTTCCGGTAAAAAAGGGTACAGAGGACATCAATGGTTTTTTTGAAATATATTATCATAAGGATCCTGTGCCATATATAGTGTGGCGCTCAAGTCACTTCACTCTTTTGAACATTAATAACACGAGAACTAAAGCAGCTATAAAAATTTGTAACAAATAAAATGAAAGAAAAAATCTTCAAGTTTAATTATTTAAATACGATATTGTTTATTTGTTGTCCGGTCTTACCTAAACACAAGCGTATTTTCCATGACTTTTCAAAATATCTAGAATTATTAGATGATGTTGTTTTTTAACTCATGGAGAGGATTAGGCATATTGATCAGCTACAACACTTAATGAAACATGTTGAATAACACATACACAAATCTGCTGCAACGCTCAATGAAACACTTTGAGCTAGGTTTGCATTTCGTTCTGATCTCGATCTGCCAGAGCGTTCCTTGTCTGCTGTTGAGCCGAAATCTCTGAATCTTGAAATCATTGCAACAATGCAATGTCTGGAAGGCTTTTGTTGATTGAATCCTCTTACGAAGTCCCTTTGTACTGCAACTAATGATCCATTGTGAAAGAAATAGCTCTCCGCTATCTTCGCTCGTTGGTCCTTGTTGTATTACGTCATACTTGGGATATAATTGTGTTAATTTTTGATTAAAATTGTGCTTTAAATCCGTATCATCGGTACGAGATGAAGCTTGAGGATTTTCTTTTTCCTTTCGCATGAAACGCAGTTTTATAGCTAAGATGAATTTTATATGAATATATATGAATATCTATAAGTACTTATGATTATATATAATGTCTACCAGAGTCGCATCAATGAAAAACGCAAGCGCAGGATGATGCCGATTCAACCAAGTCTTGGGCAGCTCACAGCTTTTACTCTTTCACTGAACTGGCTTAATTGTTTCTCTTAAAACACACCACACTATTTTAGGTTATTTTGACTTTCTCGTTTTTTTCCAGCAATGTTGAAAATGTTATGGTTGGCATTGTACAACGACCCTTCTCATCTATTTGAATCCGGTGAACTTTTTTGTGCCTAAGCTAGTAGCATATGAAGTTAAATATTTGTGTTATTGTAAAAATTTTCATTTTATCCGAGCCAGTTGTTTAGCTTACTAGTTGATACGAAACAATGTAAAAATTGCCTCTAATATCAACCTCGCAGTCTGAGACGCAAATTAATTTGGATCTACCCGCTCTACTTTCAACCGTAATCCCTCATTTCACTAGTTCCAACGTTCATGGGCTCAAATTTCAATATGGGAGTGCACTAACTAGAGTGTTCTTAACAACGCATCACATGCACAATGTTTCCTCGACCACTTGCAGTAATAAAATCTTTTGTTAAAATCAGACCAACGCAACGTATGGAATGCATTTTCTACGTGCTTTTCTCCCAACTATTTGTTTCAAAAATTAGCCGGTATAAGTATTACGATCCCCAAGTGTAGATATCAAGTCATGGTCTAAATTTTAAGATATTTGAAAGCACTTTTCGCTCATATTAAAACATTTGAACATGCGAAGTAGTTCATTGGCAATTTTTATTTTCCTACGCTCGTGTGTGCATTAAGGACACCGTCTCCCATATTATGAGATCATAGATGATATTGGGATTATTGCTGCAGTAGGAAGTGTAGAAGGTCAGGTACATCATGTGAAAAAATGAGACTCGTACGTTCACTCGTTCGCCCGGTACGGGGGTTTAAAAAATGGGGGGGAGGGGTGGCGGAAGGGGTATTTTATCATGTTACACCTCCCCCATGGCACTTCCTTCACGGCTTGACGTTGCTATGTCATCTCCTATGTTTCTGTATTACTTTATAATGATTTCAGGGGTCTAACCTGAACCAAAAATAAAAAAAAAATTTTAATTACATTTGTTTATGTTTCTTTGTTTTGCTTATAATGTAAACAGTGAACTTTTGGTTTCAAAATGCTTCTTCTCCTACAGTTTTTGAGCTACAGTGATGATTTTGGTAAGGTTGGATGCGGAAAAACAAGGGCTTTTCAAAAACTTGAATGGTTTTTCACAATAAATTTATGATTAAAAGATATGACGTCATAAATCCGCATTTTTTCGATGAAATATTTTTTTCACATTTTTCAACTTTCACTTTTTTTAAATTGGGGAAAACCATTTGAGTTTTTGGAATGTCCACGTCTTTCCGCATCCAATGATACCAAAATCATTACTGTAGCTCAAAAACTGCCGGACAAAAAGCCTTTTGAAACCCCCCCCCTAAATGATCGTTTTCTTGGATTTCCCATTTTCTTTTCAGGAAAATCGCACTTTATCATAGAAGATAATCGATTTTTATTTGCCTTTCCTATTAGTATACCAAATTTCATTGCTCTAGGTTCAATAATAAAGAAAAAGTTTTGTATGTGGGACGCTGTCCTCAAGACCAAATCATTTTCGGTGGTTAACTTTTCGTGTTGTTCCAGCTATGCAGCAAATGTTATGGATTCATGATCCAATATACGTGCACCCTAACAAGAGTGTTTTCAACTATGTGTCACAGAGATTTTGTTTTGTTATCTTAGTTACTCACATTCATTTCGCATTTTCAAACCAAATTAATTACCGCAAAGGATAAAATTATGTTAATGTGAGGGTATTTTAGCATCTTTTTTCTCTTTTTTCGTTCTAATTAAAACATTTTAAAAAAAGGCCACGGATTCGACGAAGGTCATACCTTTACAGAACATAATTTTTTAATCATCTTATTCTGGTCTCAAATTGCTCTTGATAGCTTTGTGTGGTAAACTCTTCTTACCTTCTTACTCTCGTGAATACATTATGACAACACTATTTTGGATAGTTAACTTTTTTTACAGTTCCACCCATGTTGAAAATGTTACGGCGAGCAATGTACAACAATACTTTTCATGTCATTGACTCCGATGAACTCTTTGCGCCAGTACTATTAGCGTAAGTAAGAAATATCATAACCATTTTCTGTTTTGTTATAGTGAATATTATATTCTTTCCGAGCTCACCCCTTGGCATATTGTATGATGCGTCAGTGTGAAAAATAGTCCCAAGTCCCGATTGTCGACCTCATAGTTCTGGAGGCAAATAAATCAAATCTGCTCATTTTACTTCTAACATCAATCCCTCACGCTCGTATCACCAGCTCCTATGTTCTCATGCTCGTATTTTCCCAAACGAGTACGCACTAACAAGAGGGTTTTCAGCAATGCGTCACATGAATTATGTTTTCTTAGTCACTTGTATATAAATGCATTACCTAAATCTAACTACCGCAACGAAGAGGAACGCATTTTTTCGTGCTTTGCTCCAAATCCCGTTTCGACAATTATAATTATCATGGGTATTACGATAGCCATGTATGAATAGCAACTAAGGATCTAAATCATTTGTTTCAACACTTAAGATGGGTATTACGATAACCATGTATGAATAGCAATTAAGGGTCTCTATGCTAATGTATTTGAATGCGTTTTTCGCTTTTATTTCAATACATGTGCGTACTAATGAAAGCGTTTTTCAAATGAGCGTCGCGAGGATTGTGTTCTCTTTTGTTACTTATATTTAAATGCACTGTCAAAATCAGATTATGCAAGGAAGGGAGCTCATTTTTGTTTTGCTTTTCTGTCAATTTTTTGTTGTTACAACAATTTACACGGGTATTACGATACCAATGTGTTATTAATAGTTAAGGATGTCAATGTTTAGGTCTTTTAAAAACCAATGTATCGACATTTCATGTTTTTACTTTATTGGAAATGAAATGTTTTTCTTTTTTTCCCTTCTTTCATTTCTTCAAGAAAGATGAGAAAGAAAGAAAACCCGTTTATTTCCAAAAACGTTGCCACTTGAGGTACATGCCAACATATTGGCTTTAAATGTTTTTTAATATAAGACGTCCTAGGACAAACGTTCCATGCGAGGAGTACTAATAGACAAACTATCAGAGGTGTACAAATAGGTAGACCATACGAGGCGTACTATAATAGACAAACCATACGTGGCGTGCTAATAGATTAACCCTGTCAAGGGTTAGTTAAATGAAAAAATATCCTCTCTTGGATATTTTATATTAAAAGAGATGGCTAACAACTTATAAATAATTCAAATACTACTAAAGAATTCTTCGGAACTCTTAAATTATTAGTTGAATCGAAGTAAACAATTTAAACAATTTAAACAATTTATTTACTACAGGTGATATAGAGGTAGAATGTTTCTTAAGTCTAGTACAATGGTCAAACTAGAGTATAGCTACCTGTGGGCCCGAACAAGTTCAGCGACTTCTAGGGCATCCTACAATCACGTTATTCTAAGGTGTACAATAATGTTTAACCTAATTCACTTAACCTAGTTTCGCATTAGACCGATCATTGAGATAATTAACTTGATATTTGATGCTGTATTTTACAATGTAGGTCAAATCGGCTATATATAACAGTATGTTCGATAAAACGATTTAAGAGCAGACTGAAGATCGGTTATGTTACCCATGGCAAGTTACATTATTAGGACCAGACATACAGGCGGCAAGATTTAACATGGTGATCTTTCACGACTAGTATTCTGATAGGAAGTGAGACTCAAGATTTCTTTTGAATACCTTATAAGAATTACTTTCACGGATCTCCGCAGGTATTGAGTTCCAAGTTTTAGTTCCAACGAAGAGAATACTGTGTTGCGACTGGGCCTTTGAATAATAAGGAAGCATGAATTTACTTCTATTCCGGGTTAAATGGTCGTGATGACAAGTTTGCGCAGTTAATAGTTGTTTTAGGCTTTTGTCGCCATTATTTTTTATTGTTTTGTAAATAAGATTACAAATAGAGATTTTATAGAGATCCGAAATTTTAAGTATTTGTAAATTTTTGAAAGAATCATTTGTGTGAGCATTGTATTCTAGGTTCTTTGCCGCTCTGATAGCTCTTTTTTCAGTGTAAAAATTTTGTTGGTTTTATTTTTATCGGTTTCGTGCCATGCTTCTATTCCGTATTGCAAGTATGGAGAAATGAGCGTTCGGTAGAGCATTTGTAAAGCTGTCTCAGGCAGAAATTTTTTAACTTTATTTAGGATTCCGATGGATTTTGATAATTTAGAACTATTATGAGCGATGTGCTCTTTGAAGGTCAGATGTTTATCTATTATGATGCCCAGAAACTTACATGAGATGGTTTCTTCGATTTCACCTTCGCCAATTTTAATGCGTGGGAGAGATACATTTTTCTTGTATGAAAATGTAATCTAATTTGTTTTATCAATATTAAGGCTTATTTTATTAGCTTTGAGCCACAATGAAACCTTTTGAAGTTCATTAATTATGTTCTCCGCAACCATAGCAGGATTTTGGTTGGGAAAACCGCAGAAATCGTACTGTCATCGGCAAAAAGTATGAATTTGAAGAATGATGCATATTTTATAATATCATTGATAAAAATCAGGAACAGGAGAGGCCCAAGAACAGATCCTCGTGGAACTCCATGGCTAATTGTCTGTGGGTCTGTTTTTGCGTCGTCAATGACAATGTATTGCTTCCGATTCGTTAGGTATGATCTGAACCAATCATGGGTAATCCCTCGAATGCTATAACAGTGTGGTTTCGAGAGTAATATTTTATGGTCCACTCAATCGAATGCTTTTCGAAAGTCAAGAAATACAGAGAAGACAGGCTTTCCTTCATCTACATTAGAATAGAGGAATTGTTAATGGTTTAATATAGCCTGTGTTGTTGATTTTTTAGAGCAAAAGCCGTATTGTTCATCGTAAAGAAAGGATTTTTGTTCAAAATAAGAGTACACTTTTTTATACACAATTTTTTCGAATGCTTTTCTAATAATTGTAAGTAAGAAAAAGACAAAAAACGCTATACCGAAACAGATTGAAACACCATCGTGAATGACTATCAAGTATTTAGAAAAGCTTAGTCACAAAGTAATTTATAAAGAACAAAGCGCCACGCAACACCTACATCTAGAAACGCGTAAACAAACTTACACGCAAAAATGAAATTCATAGCTTGTCCAACTTTCGGACAGAAAGATAATTTTTTCACGAGTCATATGCTCAATTTGAGCTACATTCCATTTGTCTGTTTTTATTTATCACTTTTTCCGTTCACAGAGACGCCCTCTGGGGAAGAGGTAGATATATTTTTGAATCAATAAGCACGTGCAATAAATACATTCATTTCTGAAATATGGATAATTTTTAGATGATTCCAGAGCATTAAGAAATGGATCTTGAAGATATTTTTTTATTGAAAAAATAGAAATAGAAACAGAAACAGTTATAAGTACAAGTGTGTGTGTACATTATATTTGAACACATAAATGTATAGGTACAGACACATCACATACATTCACACAGATATACATGTATGCGTGCGCATACACACACATATGCATACACATACACGAACACATATTTTCATATATATGCGTATTGCAAATGAATATAAGAAAAAAATAATGTGCATAAAAAACAATCTTGCTCTGCTATGTAGAAAATGACAGCCAAGCTCAGTGTAATCGTGAGAATACTCGAAGAAAGAACAAGTAAAAAGAAAAAAGACTTCGATAGACGTGAAAATGAATTGGTTTTTAATTTTCTAACAGAAATTTAAAGAAAACTAAAATTATAGTCGGGGAAAATAAACAAAGAAATCTCTGGTTCCACATCCTCTCGGTATTCTCTGCAATATATCACACAGACAAGGTGCATAAAAAAAAATGGAGAGACACTGTGAGCCGGATATCACTTATGAGTATCAATCATCTACAAAATTTTGGCTCAAACACGTGAACGAACGTACACGCAAAGTGAAAATTCATAGCTTGTTCAACATAAGGACAGAGAGATAATTTTTCCACGATTCATATGCTCATATTGCACTTCATTTCATTCGCCTATTTGTATTTTTCTTTTTTTCTATTCACAGAAACATCCTCGGTGGTAATGATAGATCTTTTTTTGAATCATTTAGTGGGTGCAATAAATTTATTCACTAGATAATGATATGAACCTTTAGGTTTGTTTTTACACAAAAGCGGATAATGTTTAACAATGGAAATATTTCCAGGTGTTAAAAATTGACTCAATTTATGCTGATACTCTGCAGTGTGTATCGATGCTTGAACTTGAACTTGAAATTCAGAGCCGACAGTGTCGGGGCCTTTGTAACGGCCTACAATTCCCTCCTCAATACTCACAATAATCACACAAAAGAGTTCAGCGCTTGTGTACCAGACTTGTCCAATAAGCTACTCAGGATCCACTAATCCTTGTCACAAACTGCCATTAAGGCCTTTTAGACGGCATCACTGGGATAACCAGTACGTCAAGACATATCATCTCGGGGAATGGTATATCATTACAGCTCAATCTATATGACTGGCTCATTCCAGTGGCTGTCTTTTACTCCAGGCACGTGCAAAAAAAAATTCATAGCTTCAATGATACTCAAATTACACTCCTGATCCAATCCAGCAAGACAGCTTATACCACAATCATCTTTAGCACATCTGGCCTACCACTCATTCTCTCCATACTGCTCAAGCACCACATTCATGAAACTCTCTCTCTCTCTCTCTTGCTCATACTTACTACATTCCAGCACAAAATGCTCAATTGTTTCCTCTACTCTCCTGTGAAACTGCTGACATAATCTATTATTATTCTCATTCCAACTCCATGTACGTCTATTCACACTCAATGACTTACACCTCACAGCAAATAAGAGTTGACCTCCAAAATTACCATCATACAACATCTCACCCTTAGGTACTTTCTTTGGCATATATTAGATTAGTGTAGGCTTTCGCGTCATGCTAAGCTTCCACTTATTCAATCCATACTCTTTTGTTTGCCTCTCAATCTCTTTTTTCCACCTCTTGCAGTCCCACTCAGGCCCTTTACCTCCAACATTCATTAAAATCCAGTCATCCACAGGCCTCCTAATTCTAACACGAATAATCTTTTGCATACTCAATTTTCTTGTACGCCCACAATATATTTTCTCCCAATAGCTTGCACTCCGATTCCATTCAAACATGTGCTTTACCCACTTGCTATTCTACATTCTCTCAATTCTCACCTTGTAATTCAACACAGCTTTCATCATTCTTTCTGAAAATAGGCTCCACCCTACATCGCCTCTAATAGCTTCCGTAGTTGTCTATTTTTGAGTACCCAAAACTAGACGTCCTACCTTATTTTGTATCACATCCAGCCTCTCAATATCCAGATGCGCTTCATCTTTCGTAATCTTGGTATCTTCATCCGCAAATCCGGGCTTGTGGAAAATATTTTTTATAGCTGCATATGAAAGATAACTGCTGAATTGTAGCAAAAACTTGCAACGTTGTACGTGCTATTTTGCTACAAATAAGAACTATTTTGTTAGGAATTAAAAACTATTCTGCAATTTTCCCTGCAATATCAACTTTTGTAGTGCTATTTTGACCATTTTTTTGGCGTTATTTTGACGACTTTTTTTAGGACTAGAAGCCCGGGCTCTAACCAATAATGAAAATAGAAAGCAGCAGCGGACCAAGAAAGGATCATTGAGAAACACCAAAATTATTTTGAATGAATGGGGACAATTTATAATCTAAGCGGTCCAGATGAGATCGATTTGAAAGTAATTTTCAAACCATTACGAGTCTATACTCCTAAGTTCAATATTTTTCGAAGAAGTCGATTATGTTCGACGCTATCGAACGCTTTAAAAAGATCGAGTAGCAGCAAGAGTGTAACATTTTTTTTATACATATCGCTGTACATTTTTTCATTGATATTAAGCAGAGCATCTCGAGTGCTAGTGTACATTCTATGGGCATATTTATTTCGATGAAGTAGATATGACTTGTCCAAGTGAGATGACAGTATATGTGTTACCACTTTCTCCAATATTTTGGACAGGACAGATAAAAGACTAATGGGCCTCCGTTTGATACTGTATTCATAATAAACGTTTTTTTCCTTTTTTGAGGTCACCATTTTTATGCTACGATCTCTAATTATTGAGTGTTTCCATTGGTTGGTATCTTATTTGTTGCTATTGGTGTATTAATTGTCAAACGAATCAATGGTGCTGTGACTGGGAAGCTGTCTTTGATATATTGAAGGCTGATGTCCAACTGCCTTTGTGTTTTTCGACCAGTTTTTGATATTTCGTAACGGTGGTCAATCGACAGGACGTGGTCTCCTCCATACACCAGCCCCTGCAGGTGCAGTAGGACACGAATTTTTAACATGAACATTGTAGCCAAGGGGGTATTCATATTACATAAAGGTTAACATTTATTTTCGCCTTTTTCATGTGTTATATCAATCTTAGAATAACGTATAAAAGGAGTATATTTTCATGTTTTTTTGTGAGGAATTTCCCAACAGTTTCTAGTGGGGGTCTGAACGTAACATTTCGAGCCAACCTTTTGTTGTGTCAGTGTTTTTTTGTATGTTTACTTAAGATTTAGTCGAACAATGGAGAGCAGTGATCTCCAGGCCAGCCTTTAATTTAGATGAGCTCGTCCATCTTTTGATTTTCGACAGTTACGGAGTCAAACTCATTTACGTAAGGTAAGCCAAGGTAAGGTAGGATAATTTAGGCAACGTACAGCCAAGGTAAGGTAGGGTAATTTAGGCAACAGCCAATCATGGACATTTTTACGCAGCCGCCGTGCAGCGCTGGCTCTGTCAGCCTATAGTGACTTGCCTGCGGTTGGCCTCGATCACGCATTGTTATTTTGAGCAAGAGCAGAAACTTTGAAATTCCTCTGGTCCGTACCTAGCGATATGGGAAAGAATTAGAAATAACATTCGCCGTAATACGTAAATTTTATTAGCATAAGTATGGTACCGATTTTTCTCATTATAGTGAACACATTTTTGCCCTATAAGTGATTGAAAAGCGTGAAACTTAAGGGAAGGACTCTTAGTAATATGTTTTTATCAAGGCTACAAGAAATTTGTGTTTTCTTTTCTTTAACTAGACTTTAAAATTTAGGAATAAGTCCACACAAGTGGGTTCAAGATCAGATCAGACATCAGATATTCAGTTAAACTTCGTATTTCAATGAATCTACGTCAATAAATATTTTCAACGCATCTATAGCCTATGAAAGAGAAAAGTTTTTAAGTAAATCGTATGCGTCACTGCATCTTGAAAATGAAATCTGGAGAAGGGTCACCGAAGGAGTAAAACTTTATGCGGCAGCCCTGATTTTACTGAGCATAAGTGCGAACAGTAAAAATGAATAGAACATTAAATGTAGAACTTGGCCGGCACGGTTCGCCCCGATGACGTAGCGGTGGGAGCCCGGAGTTTAGCAACGGGCCAGCGCGGTTGCCCTCCGCACTCCTCCAGCTCGCTTCAAGAAGTCTGAGCCAGTACTCGTACCTTCAAGGGAAAATATGATTTCAATATTTAATTTTTACCCCTTGTAGGGACACTGAAAGGTCATGCTGAAGCGGCTCACAAAACTTTAGGAAAGATTTAAGAGAATTCTATTTTACGAGTCTGCAGCAGCCGAACAATATTAGCCCAAACAAGGGCTTTGAGCTAACCAGCTAAACTGGTAGCTAGGCTACAAAAGCGCTCAAGCTTATTTGTGCCTAAAGTTTAAAGTTATGTACGGCTCAGACCAAAGAGAAATTTATAATATCCGTTCGTACTGGCAATTATTAAAAATAATCGACGTACTGAGATGGAAAGAGAACACCGCACTGGAATTGCTTCCCAACTCACCATAGGGGACGTGCTTAGAAGGCCGTTCCTCCGTGCTGTAATACAGCGAGTAGTGTAAGTTCTAGTTAGAGAGACCAAAAGTTGGCAACGCTCGAGAGAGCAACACTCGCAAGTCAGTCTGCTAGTGGTCTCGGGTTCAACAACAAGTAAATGTTGACCGAGTGTGTATATAATTACCTACTGTGGTTGGTATCTAACTTCTTAATTTCTAAACTAATGTACTAATTCTATTCTACTCTATTCTATATATTCCCGTCTATCTCCGCTCTACTCTTGCTAGCCACAGTATTGCAAATAGAGTATTTAAGTTAAGGTATCCAAGAGGTGAGTGAACTATTTACCTAAATTGCTGTGTCATTGCATTATCTATGTTGGTCAGCACTGTGACTGTGTTGTGTCTATGTGGAACCTATGCTGTGCTCTAGTGTAGGGTTACCTAATCTATATTACAGTGCAGTAGGGCTCAAGAAACGAGCGCCGGCCGAGGAGTGCCGCTGAGCCGTTGCGACGCCTCCATTGCGTAAGGCGAAGACAGAATGGCACGAAGTCGCTGCCAGAACTTCCCCATGCCGCGCCGGGCCAAGAGAGCGCAGAGCTGCCCCGGCTCCAATCTTCGGTTTGGGGCTTCACGAAGAGCTTACATTTTTATGAAGAAGTTCGTATTTTCACAATAGTTGACATCCAATTTTCTTCATAGAATAATAAATAAAAATAGAATCTTGAATGAAAATGTCTTGCATCTAGGTCCCACGTAAACGACGATGATGTCCCGAAACCAAGGAGAGCTAATGGAGCCTCCTTTCCTGGTGACCGAGTGCTGAAGCCTGCGTGCTACTTGATGCTGAAGCCTGAAGCGCTGCAGTGTCTGGTAACTTGCGGCAGAACTCATTTGCGTTCTTAATCTGCAGGTAACTCAAGAAGAAAAGCGGTAATCAAGAACAGCAAATGTGTCAGGGTTAGGCTTGTCGGTAGACAAGCCCAGCACAGGCGTTAACTCTTTCCATAGTGCGTTTAAATTTTACTATTGCAATTAGATTTTGCTGTAATTGGTGTCACAAAAATTAAACTTACAATTTTCCTATGGCTCGTTTTATTCTACACTGCATGTTGTATGAATTTTCCAAAGGTAGCAATCCGGCAACAAGAGATAAAAATATAAACGCTGTCTATCCAGAAGGTATGAGTGTTGGAAACTGCCGCAAAAGGTTTTTGAAACTTGAAGAAGGCAATTTCGATCTTAATAATGATCCTCGAATGGGGAGACCCTGGCTTTTGGATGATGAACTTTTGAAAGCATCATTGGAAAAAGTTCCTCGACAAACAATCAGAACCAAATACTCGATGCACGTTGGTGTACTGGTTAGAAGCATCTGAAAAAGATTGGGAAAGTGTATAGAGCAGGTGTTTGGGGTCCTCATGAACTCTCTAAAAATAACAAAGGAACGCGGGCATTAATCAGCAATGGTCTCCTATTAAGGAATACAGAAACGCCTTTCCTTGATCATATTATCTCAGGATATGAAACATGGATTGCTTTTAACAAAAATAAACGAGAAAGGTAACGGATTTCAAAAAGTGAAATTCCTGTAACACGTAAACCTGGTTTCCATCAAAGGAAGGTTATGCTGTGTGTTTCGTGGAATAGAAAAATGTTTACTTTGAGTTTTTGGAGCTAGGAAAAGCTGCAACTACAGACTTATACGGTCAGCAACTCGAAAGTCTAAATGTATCGTTGGTTGGAAAATGTTCTCTCTAGTGAACAGAAATGGAGTCATTTTGCAACACGATAACGCTAAGACCCGTTCTGCCAAACAAACTCAGGAAAAAATAAATCCCATAGGTTATGAAGTTCTTCCTCATTCAACTTACAGATCTTGCTCCATCCGATTTTCACTTATTTCGTTCTTTAGAGTATTTTATTAGCGGAAAAAGGTTTACAAATATTCTCTATGTTAAAGCAGAACTTAATTGTTTTTATTCTTTTAAAGATGTTCATTTTTTGAAAGGGGGATTAAAAAGCTCCAAAGTAGATGGACAAAGGTTATATCTAATGATGGTGACGATTCTGTTGAGCAATAAAGATTTTTTAGAAAATTCCTTTCAATTATTATTCTTAACGAATATCAGGAAAGGACTTTCCAGTACCCCTAGTAATAATCCTTGCAGTATAGTTTTAAATTTTCCGTTTAGTTTGTCAAGTTTTGTCCTGCTCTCAAATGCTCCAATCTACGTGATTAGCTCTCTGGATTTTTATTCTTCTCGCGTTTCTACTGATGATTTCATACGAGTACTACTTAGAAAGCAATATTGAAAAGATCATATTGTTCTTGAAGTAGGTAGTACACAGCCATAAATTGCAAGGGTGCGTGTATAAACTTACTTAATTTTTTATGTATTGTGCAGTGAATTTTCTCCCATCAAATAATAAAAAAACGTTGATTCAGGAAGATTACCTTTATTAATCTTACTATCCATATTAGTTAATTTGTCTTATCTTATTGTTACAAAAAAGGGGCGTAGTAGTAAGAACTAGCTAATTACTAACTTACTTTCTTACTATCTGAGAGCCAAACGAAATGGTGATTCTCAATAGATTTCGATATAGCTACTTCAGAAATTAATAAGATAGCCCATGGAGTCCCTGAAGAGTTTGTTCTCGGTCCTCACTTGTTTTTATTTGATCGATGACGTGAAACCAATATTTTATTCCAAATTTATGCTGTTTTAGGTGACAGGACATCGAAATAAATTTTTTACACGAGAAACATACACATCGCCAACCAAATCAGTCAGGATTTAAAAATCACTTTGATTTGGCTCGTAGCTAATGATATGAGCATAAGTGTAGACATGACTATTTATATTGGTACGATTCTCAAACATGTAGCATTAGCTACAAAAGTGTAAAATTATAAAATTTTTCATTCGCACTTAAATAGCATAATTATTGACATTAAAAATCTTACTCTAAATTATTATTAATAATTTTCTACTTATAATTAGTAATCCTTGAAGTTTTTGTGTAAATGCATAACATATAAAATAACGATCGGCATTTTCGAGTTTAAAGCCTCTGAAAAGGGCAACACCGCGCGGGACGCTTGGTTTTCCGCGTCACTCTCTCGTGCCTCTTTAGCTTGTGCGTTACAACGTTCTTACCCTCGACGGCACCAAACACCACAACACATATTCCCTGGGTCTGAGCTGTACAAGTTGTAAATTCATGTGGCACATTATCTCTCACTAAACCATCGAGATACACCACGTAAATTGCTTATTTGTGACGTGAGACGTTCTGACTTTTGGTCATATATCACTTTGCAATCACTTGGTTCGGAGCTAGTAGAGCCTAGTATATTACTACAAATGGCTACTAATCTGCCCGCTCAACCACGACAACTTGCTTTTCACATCGTGGAATTATTCTAAAGTCTGAACCCATAAATAGTGACTCATCCCCACGCCACGGGTGGAATTGATATTCTGTCAGTCACTTAAATTACACAGACCGTGAACCTCCACAAACACACTCGCTTACACCCGGCCAACGTCATCGCTCGCCGGACCTCGCTTGCACGGAGTTTCCCATCTAAGAGAAGATCGTCAGAAGTCAAGCACGCCATCGGTCATCACGGCTTCCTTCAATAAAAGGAATATCCAAGCTGAGTTCTCCCATACCGTGTCTTTATTATCCTTCTCTTGCTATTTCGAAAAACACTTAAGAGAAAACGTTTAAGGTTGGACGTTAATAACTAACCATATCCACCAACCTTAACACTGGTGACAACCCAGAGTGACCCAGCTTTCAAGCTTAAAAACAAAACTATTCAACTCGATAAGTGTTTGAGAAAACGTGAGAGAGGATAATGTTGGCATATCATTGTAATGATAAGTTCCCATTCGTAGTATTCCTTGAGAATTTTCCATGGATGTACTGTGCTAACGTTCTCTGAAGAGCTCAAAATTTTTTTTTCTCTCAGTGCTATTCTGTCTTTTGTCTTTTGTGCCACAGTAGGTAGGAAATTTTTTTTTTCCTTATTTCCGTGCTTTACGCTTATTTCTGACTACCGTAAAAATTTTTGTTTCTATTTTTTTTTCTTTCCGTTTCAATTTTGTTTGAATGATTGAATAGGTAACTAGAATCGCAAACCTTTGACACTTTAATACCAAAGTTATTAGGCGTTGAGTACGTAAATTCCGTGCTGTTATAGCTTAATTTTGCATTCAAAACAAAAAATTGTCAGTATGTCCGACACAGAGAATGGTCCAGATCCCGCGCGCAATAAGCCTATAACTCTTCCTCCTTTCATACCAGCAGAAAGCCAAACTTGGTTCAACCAAGTTAAGGCCATATTTCGTTACAATAGAATCACAAACTCATCAGATATGTTTCATGCATTAATAGCTCCTGTGCCCACGCAAATGCTAAGTGACTCTAATGAATTGATTGTGAATCCGCCTGCTATAAACCCTTACGGGATCTTGAAAAGTAAAATCCTCGAAAAATTACAGTTGTCCGACGCGGACAAGTTTAGGTCTCTTGTGGATGCCTCGGCAATTCCACCTGTCTCTGTCATTTTCTCTCCTACTTCGTTAGTTAAGGAACTTAGAAAACTAGCAGCCGGTGTTGGTGTAGCTGATGGATTTCTCAAAGAAGTGTACATGAATAAAGTACGGTCCGCGGTGCGGCCTTTCCTGTCAATGGTCGGTCCGAACGAAAGTCTCGAGACCCTAGCCCAGGCCACTGAGACAGTGATGCGCAACCTAAATATGTCACAAGCACCGCAGGTAGCTTCCTTGAACGCATCAGCTGCGAATTTTAGCCCGTCAAATTCTGCTAATAATCAATCCTCAGCGGAAATGGAGACAATGCAACGCGAAATCGCAGAACTGAAACAAGCTGTCCAGAATTGCCAGTTGGGTCATAGTGTAGCTCATATCCAGCCAGGCCCAAGGAATGTCTCACGTTACCATGCCTACGACTATCCCTATGACTATCCATCTCCTCCTCCTCAACGTTTCGATAGAGGTAGATCTTATGATAGGTCAAATCAAAACCGCCACTTTAGATCGCGCTCTCGCGATGCTAATAGTAACCTATGTTGGTATCATCACAAGTTTGGTGACCAAGCACGAAAGTGCGGGTCCCGATTCTGTCCTCGTTATACCGAAATGACTTCGGGAAACGCCAACAGCGACGCATAGTAGCGAGTACTGCGTTGCCTCACTCCCAGACTACTCGCCTTTTAACCATACTCGATCCCACTACCAAATATTGATTTTTGATAGACACAGGTTCCAGTGTTTCAATTATCGCAGCCACGGCGAAAGATAAAAATAATAATTTAGTGGCGACACTACGCGCCGCAAATGGCACGCCAATAGCTTGTTATGGAGAGAGTACTCGAGTGCAGTCTGGGGTTGAGGAGAAATTTCACCTTTACTTTCATGATAGCAGAAGTCCAAGAGCCCATTATCGGTGCTGATTTCTTAGCGAAGTACGGGATCATTGTAGATGTTAAAAACCGTAAAATTAGGGACGAGGAGACACAGATCTCAATTCCCGCTTGTGGCATAACTAGAGCTAATGTCTTGCATTCCTTCTCTATTGCTTTCAAGGAAGAGTGCATGTTCGAGCAGGTTCTCGCAGAATACCCTGCATTAACAAACTCTAACTTAGCTTCTAAAAATATGCAGACGAGCACAAAACACTTCATTGAAACAACTGGACCGCCAGTTTACTCCAGAGCTAGACGCTTACCGCCTGATCGATTGGCTTTAGCCAAGAAAGAATTTGCTAGGATGCTAGACAGCGGCATCATCCGCAGTTCCAAAAGCCCTTGGGCTAGCCCTCTCTTGCTAGTACCCAAGGCTAACGGTGAATTCAGACCGTGCGGGGATTTCCGCAGTTTGAATGCCGTTACTCTACCTGACCGCTACCCTATCCCTTACCTACATGATTTTAATGCAAATTTAGAGGGAGCTCAAATTTTCTCAAAAATAGATCTTCAAAGCGACTTCCATCAAATTCCACTTGAGGAAAGCGCGATACCTAAGACCGCGGTAATCACTCCGTTTTGGTCTCTTTGAATTCCTCAAGATGCCGTACGGATTAAGGAATGCTCCTCAGATATTCCAACGACACATGTCTGAAATCTTCTCGGATCTCACTTTTGCCTATGTGTATCTGGACGACATTTTGGTGGCATCCGCAACCCCGGAGCTACATAAAGACCATCTTAGGGTCGTGTTTGAAAGACTGTCCGACAATGGACTCCTGGTAAATCCTGCCAAATGTGAACTCGGAAAGCCATCACTGATTTACTTAGGTCATGAAATCTCTAGCCTAGGTCTAAAAGCTTCGCCTTCCAAAGTAGAAGTGATCAAAAACTTTCCTCTTCCACAGACCCAGAAGGAACTGAGAAGGTTCCTAGGCTCTGTCAATTTCTATCATAGATTCATCAGAAATTGCGCGCAAACCTTAGCGCCCTTGTCAGATTTGCTGGAACCAAAGAAAAAAGGTAAATCTACCGATGTCAAGTGGACGGATGCAGCGCGCAAAGCTTTTGATGAGATTATGCACAAGCTAGCTACCGCGACTGAATTATCCTACCCTATTGCCAATGCTGACTTCAGTTTGGTGGTTGATGCCTCCAGTACTGCCGTAGGCGCCGTTTTGCAACAAAAAGTAGGTACTAATATCTCTCCTCTTGCTTTCTTTTCCAAAAAGCTATCGCCCACTGAGCGTGCTTACAGCGCGTTCCGTAGGGAACTCCTTGCTATCTATCTGTCTGTGAGACGCTTTCGCTATGCACTAGAGGCGAGGGAGTTCGTGATCTACACAGACCACAAACCCTTGACCTCGGCGATCAACATGCCTTCTGAGCGCCATTCCCCAAGAGAAGCTCGACACCTGTCCTTCATTAGTCAGTTTACCACTGACATCCGCTTCATTAAAGGGTTGAAGAATACAGTGGCAGACTGTCTGTCAAGGATTAACTCTATCAACCCCGGTGGTGAGATCACTTTCGGCAATATTAGTAATGCTCAGAAGGAGGATCCTGAACTCCAGGATCTTCTCAAACCTTCTAACACTACCTCTTTGAAATTAACCTTGGTTGACGGCGTGTACCGTGATGCCGAGCGACTTTCTCGTTTGTATCTTCCTGCGACTCTCCGCAGAGTAGCTATTCTACACTTTCATTCTCTCTCACATCCTGGTATTAACCGTACATTGCGTTTGATTTCCGATCGTTTCGTTTGGCCAGCGATGCGTAAGGAAGTCAAGCAAATTGTGCAAAATTGCCATGCATGTCAGAGTAGCAAAGTTGTGAAACATAATCGTGCAGCGCTACAGAGTTGTGCATTTGCTGGACACAAATTCGACTCCGTACACCTAGATTTGGTGGGTCCGTTGCCTTTGTCGCGCGGTCATTCTTATTTGTTAACCATAATTGATAGATTCTCTAGATGGGTTGAGGCCGTGCCTCTTCCTGATACCCAAACTGAGACTGTAGCTCGCGCTTTCATGAGTAATTGGATTTCCAGATTTGGGGTTCCCTTAAGTGTCACGCATGACCGGGGATCACAATTTACCTCCAAATTCTGGAGTGAGCTTAGCGCCGCTTTAGGTTGTGCAAACACCAGCACTACCGCATATCATCCGCAGTCGAATGGACTTATTGAGAGAGTCCACAGAGATTTAAGGACACCGTCTAGGTAAAAAAAAAGTCCGTTGTTTATAGATGGATTTCTCTGAAATTTTCACAGTAGGTGTGAAATGATCCAAATATCATTTGTTATTTCGACAAAATTTTTGTATCTGCACTGGATTTTTTTTTATTTTCGAAAAAATATGATAAAATAGGGGTTTTTTTAAAATCCTACTACTTCTACAATTTTGAAGTTACAGAACCAGTACTTCGTTTTTAGATTGCTTAGATGTCTATATAACCACTCGCAATAGGGAATTTCGATAAATTTTTTTTGTGGATTTTGAAAAAAAAATGAACTTTTTTCATTTTTTTTTTCATCTCGTTTAATTTTCAAAATAATAAATTTATCAAAAAATGATATTGCGCCAGGATACACCTTGTTGAGCCCTATCGAATGGTATATAAACCATTCTCGTAGCTCTAAAATTGTGGAAGTAGTAGCATTTGAGAAACCAATTATCAAGTTTCCATAAAAACGAGTTTTTTCACAAAAAAAATTGTTTTTCTTTTTATCTTTTGAACTACAGGGTTTTCTACAATGAACTCTTGAGCGTTTGTAGCTCTTTTCAAGCCCTTTCGATTGATATAATTTACATTGCTGTAGCTCTGTAACTCTGAGAAAAAATATACAACAAAAGAGAATAGGTGTAATTCATGAAAACAATTAATTTTTTTAATTTTTCATTTTTTTTCGACCAAAATACGTTTTTTTGTCAAGTCAACTCCTTTGTTTTATAGCTATTTTCAAGCCCTTTGGATTGGTGTGCTCGCCATAGCTGTAGCTATGATACTGCAGCTGTTATCGAGCTATGAATGAAAGCTGCGGTATCATGGATACGGCAGGACAACTAAATTCTGAAATTGTCAAAAATTATAAAAAAAATGTTTATTCAGCGTTAGAATGTTTTGTTTGAATAATGGAAGCACTTTGAGTAGCCCATTAACGAACTATAATGCCATTCCCGCAGAGAAACGCTCAATTGACTCCCAATAATGAGGGGGGAGGGTTCAAGGTCACTCCAACCCCATCGATTTCCCCCCCTCTGGTGGGCGCACTATTTGGAGTAGACGAAAAAGAAAAGTACCAATGGAAGCGCAAGAAAATTCTCTATAAGATGCATATATAAACAGAAAATCAACACATAACCTGATTTCTACCTAGACGGTGTCCTTAAAGAGTGTGTTGCGTTGCCTTAATTGCAGTCACGATTGGACCGACAGACTTCCAGTAGTATTGCTAAGCATTCGGAATTTGCATCGGCAGGATCAGCAGTGCACAGCAGCAGAAATGTTGTATGGGAAGACGCTTCGTCTCCCGGGCGACATTGTTGACCCAAAACCTTTGCCTGAATTTTCATCTGCTGATCGTTCCGCATATGTAACCTGTCTCAAGGATTGCATGCGTCAGATCAAGTATGTAGCTCCACGAATGCCTCACTCAATGTAAATTTCCCATCTCGGAGAAAACCCTGAACTTCTTCCATAGATTTAACTCAAGGCTATTAATTTCTTTACAGGCTCAAGAAGAAAATAGAAAGGTTACCAGCCGGCAATGGCTGTTCCTTTATGCTTGACTTACAGTATAAGCATGACAGCAAAACTGGTGATTTTTAAAGCAGTAATAATCTGTTATTATATTTTGGAATAATGGAAAATACATGAGATTTAAGTACCATGATTCGAGGAATTTTACTGAAATACGAAACAGCTAAAAATTGCAAGAATGTGAATGCATAATTTTCGTACTCTATAATATATCTATATCCGTACGAGGAAATAAAAAAGGCAGTCCTAAATTCATCCATATGTAAATCATACTGAAAAACACTGCAAGTATATCTAGTAGTAAAAAAAGGATATTCTAAACATAATACAGTGAACGTAAAAAATGACATGACAACAGTCTACGCTCCGCCATTTTCCGCCCGAACGCCGGCAAATCCACCGAGCGTTCTCACGAAATAATCCAATGAACGAATTGCAATATCATAATGACAGCTGCAAGTATATAATTTTTGTAGTATGGAAGAAAGACGTGGTTAAACATCTATACTATACTCTTGACACTAGAAGTGAACATGACACGCAAAATTTACGCTACGCCATGTTGAGGTAGCACTTGGGATGAGCCACGCTACTTTACGAAATCCTACGACTATTTTCATGTTAATCTATGTATCACGACCTGACCAGATCCTTATACTTAAAACAATGCACACTCAAAAATGACACAATATACTTTACCAGATTTTGCTCTATTTGAACCTTAATTTCTTTCACTTACAAGAACGTTGTAATGCACAAGCTAAAGAGGCACGAGAGAGTGGCGCTCAGAAACGACGCGTCCCCCGCGCAGTGTTGCCAATCACAGAGGCTTCACTCTCGAAAATGTTGATCGTTATTTTATGTGTTATGCCTTTACACAAAAACTTGAAGGATTACTAATTATAAGTAGAAAATTATTAAAAATAATTTAGAGTAAGATTTTTAATGTCAATAATTATTTTATTTAAGTGCGAATGAGAATTTTTATAATTTTACTCTTTTGTAGCTAATGCTACATTACCCCCCAAGGCGCAGACCGAAAGGTCCACACGCTGCAATCATTTGTAGCGGGAAGGAGGTCGAACTACGCGACCATGCCGGGTTTGGCGGTCGGAAAATGTTACTGAGCGTGTAAGCTTCACCAAACGGGTCTGCAAATTTAGATCAGCAAGAGTTCTTGGTTTAGGAGTTACTGCAGCTGTCTCATCTGGTCTCTTCAGACTTGTCGCTGTTTCACTAAGAGAGCTAGAATTAGAGTCTACGATAGGATTTGGGATAGGGTTTGAAGGTACAGGCACAAAGAAAGGATTACACTCAAGTTGACTAGGTAATAATGCAGCCAACTGAGGAAACTGAGGTGGACGATATGATCGAGTCTCAGTGGAAAGGAAGTTCTGTGGAGAGAATGAAGAGTTAGAAATCACACTATTATCGGAGGTATACGCGACCTTTAATCGATCTATGCTCACAGGGTCGGGTGAACCAGATCTTTCAAGGGCGAAATACTTTGACGTCCGTTTTAATACTTTGAATGGGCCATCATAAGGACGTGTGAGGGTTGGCTTTATAGCGTCTATGCGAACATACACATGTGTGCAATGTTGCAATGCAGGATCTAATTTGTCCTTTGAGTGAGGCATTCGTGGAGCTACATACTTGATCTGACGCATGCAATCCTTGAGACAGGTTACATATGCGGAACGGTCAGCAGATGAAAATTCAGGCAAAGGTTTTGGGTCAACAATGTCGCCAGGGAGGCGAAGCGTCTTTCCATACAACATTTCTGCTGCTGTGCACTGCTGATCTTGCCTATGCAAATTCCTAATACTCAATAATACTACTGGAAGTCTGTCGGTCCAGTCTTGGGTGCAATTCAGGCAGCGCAATGCAGTCTTTAAATCTCTGTGGACTCTCTCAATAAGTCCATTCGACTGCGGATGATATGCGGTAGTACTAATGTTTTCACACCCTAAAGCGGTGCTAAGCTCGCTCCAAAATTTGGAGGTAAATTGTGATCCCCGGTCATGCGTGACACTTAAGGGAACCCCAAATCTGGAAATCCAATTACTCATGAAAGCGCGAGCTACAGTCTCAGTTTGGGTATCAGGAAGAGGCACGGCCTCAACCCATCTAGAGAATCTATCAATTATGGTTAACAAATAAGAATGACCACGCGACAAAGGCAACGGGCCCACCAAATCTAGGTGTACGGAGTCGAATTTGTGTCCAGCAAAAGCACAACTCTGTAGCGCTGCACGATTATGTTTCACAACTTTGCTACTCTGACATGCATGGCAATTTTGCACAATTTGCTTGACCTCCTTACGCATCGCTGGCCAGACGAAACGATCGGAAATCAAACGCAATGTACGGTTAATACCAAGATGTGAAAGAGAATGATAGTGAAGAATAGCTACTCTGCGGAGAGTCGCAGGAAGATACAAACGAGAAGGTCGCTCAGCATCACGGTACACGCCGGCAACCAAGTTTAATTTCAAAGAGGTAGTGTTAGAAGGTTTGAGGAGATCCTGGAGCTCAGGATCCTCCTTCTGAGCATTACTAATATTACCGAAAGTGATCTCACCACCGGGGTTGATAGAGTTAATCCTTGACAGACAGTCTGCCACTGTATTCTCCAACCCTTTAATGAAGCGGATGTCAGTGGTAAACTGACTAATGAAGGACAGGTGTCGAGCTTCTCTTGGCGAGTGTCGCTCAGAATGCATTTTGATCGCCGAGGTCAAGGGTTTGTGGTCTGTGTAGATCACGAACTCCCTTGCCTCTAGAGCATAGCGAAAGTGTCTCACAGACAGATAGATAGCAAGGAGTTCCCTACCGAACGCGCTGTAAGCACGCTCAGTGGGCGATAGCTTTTTGGAAAAGAAAGCAAGAGGAGAGATATTAGTACCTACTTTGTGTTTCAAAACGGCACCTACGGCAGTACTGGAGGCATCAACCACTAAACTGAAGTCATTTGAATCACTTAGAATTTGCGTGGGCACAGCAGCTATTAATGCATGGAACATGTCTGATGAGTTCGTGATTTTATTATATCGGAATATGGCCTCCACTTGGTTGAAACAAGTTTGGCTTTCTGCTGGTATGAAAGGAGGAAGAGTTATAGGCTTATTGCGCGCTGGCTCTGGACCATTCTCTGTGTCGGACATACCGGCGATTTTTCTTTTGAATGCAAAATTAAGCTATAACGGCACGGAATTTACGTAATCAACGCCTAATAACTTTGGTATTAAAGTGTCAAAGGTTTGCGATTCTAATTACCTATTCAATCATTCAAACAAATTGAAACGGAAAGAAAGAAAAAATGGAAACGAAAATTTTTACGGTAGTCAGAAATAAGCGTAAAGCACGGAAATAAGGGAAAAAAAATTTTCCTACCTACTGTGGCACATGCAACAAAAGACAGGAAACAGCATGAAAGAAAACAAAATTTGTAGAGCTGCTCAGAGAACGTTAGCACAGTACATCCATGGAAAATTCTCAAGGAATACTACGAATGGGAAACTTATCATTACAATGATATGCCACATTATCCTCTCTCACGTTTTCTCAAACACTTATCGAGTTGAATAGTTTTGTTTTAAGCTTGAAAATTGGGTCACTCTGGGTTGTCACCAGTGTTAAGGTTGGTGGATATGGTTGCTATTAACTTCCAATCTTAAACGTTTTTCTCAAGCAGTGTTTTTCGAAATCGTAAGAGAGGGATAATAAGACAAGTCATGGGATAAACTCAGCTGTATCTTGTTTATTGAAGGAAGCCGTGATGACCGATGCCGTGCTTGATTTCGGACGATCTTCTCTTAGATGGGAAACTCCGTGCAGGCGAGGTCCGGTGAGCGATGACGTTGGCCAGGTGTAAGTGAGTGTTTTCTTTGTGGAGGTTACTTTCAGATTGCGGGCAATTTAACAAGCCAGAGAATTAGGACTTTAAGAGTTGCTTCAAATCTTAGTTTTGAGCCGTGATTGACGATGGTTACTCCATTTTACTTGGTCTTGGAGTTAAGAATATTGCACCCTGAAGACAAATGTCCGTAGTTGGAGCAGATGCATGTTTAGCCAGTAAATTAGATAATTATACCAGGCTGAAATCAGCTCGCAAACCGAGGCAAATGCAAGGCAATAAGGTCGAGTTAAATGGTGTAACTCGAAGTTTGAGTTGTATATAAAATAATAGGCCACGTGAATGTAACTTGTAAAGCTCAAACCCAAGGAATGTGTGTTGTGGTGTTTGGTGCCGTCGAGGGTCTGCAATAATCGGAGACGCTGAATGAGAAGGTTCTCGAAGAGGCATCAAGGAAAAATTCCACAACTGACAATCCCTACACTGCAATGTAAATTTCCCATCTCGGAGAAAACCCTGAACTTCTTCCATAGATTTAACTCAAGGCTATTAATTTCTTTACAGGCTCAAGAAGAAAATAGAAAGGTTACCAGCCGGCAATGGCTGTTCCTTTATGCTTGACTTACAGTATAAGCATGACAGCAAAACTGGTGATTTTTAAAGCAGTAATAATCTGTTATTATATTTTGGAATTATGGAAAATACATGAGATTTAAGTACCATGATTCGAGGAATTTCACTGAAATACGAAACTGCTAAAAATTGCAGGAATGTGCATGCATAATTTTCGTACTCTCTAATATATCTATATCCGTACGAGAAAATAAAAAAGGCAGTCCTAAATTCATCCATATGTAAATCATACTGAAAAACACTGCAAGTATATCTAGTAATAAAAAAAAAGGATATTCTAAACATAATACAGTGAACGTAAAAAATGACATGACAACAGTCTACGCTCCGCCATTTTCCGCCCGAACGCCGGAAAATCCACCGAGCGTTCTCACGAAATAATCCAATGAACGAATTGCAATATCATAATGACAGCTGCAAGTATATAATTTTTGTAGTATGGAAGAAAGACGTGGTTAAACATTTATACTATACTCTTGACACTAGAAGTGAATGTTAGGTTTGCCGTGGGTATGGCCAAACGCTAAACGTGCATCGATAAGTATTTGCAAACCATGAGAGAAGGGTAATAAGGCGAGGAAACTCAGCTCTGTCTTTTTATTTGGAGAACGCCCGTCGGACTGGCGGGATCTTGACAGGAAGATCTTCTCTAGGTGGGCACTCCGTGCCGGCGGGGTCCGGTGAGTGATGGTGAGTTCCGGAGGCACGTGAAAGTGTTTTGGGGAAGTAAGGCCAGGCAAGGTAAGGCCGGTTAAGGTAAGGCCTGGTAGGTAAGGCCAGTTAAGGTAAGGCCGGGTAAGGTAAGGCCAGTTAAGGTAAGGCCGGGTAAGGTAAGGCCAGTTAAGGTAAGGCCGGGTAAGGTAAGGCCAGTTAAGGTAAGGCCAGTTAAGGTAAGGCCAGTTAAGGTAAGGCCAGTTAAGGTAAGGCCAGTTAAGGTAAGGTAAGGCCAGTTAAGGTAAGGCCGGTTAAGGTAAGGCCAGTTAAGGTAAGGTAAGGCCAGTTAAGGTAAGGTAAGGCCAGTTAAGGTAAGGTAAGGCCAGTTAAGGTAAGGCCAGTTAAGGTAAGGCCTGGTAAGGTAAGGCCAAAAACAAGGACGAAACAAAGTCCAAAACAAGTCCCAACAAGGCCCAGAACAATTTGCCCGAAACAAGACCCAGGGAAACTGAGTGTGTGTGGTAGTGGCGATGTCGTTGAGGTTCTGCAAAAAATCGAAACGCTGGATGAGCAGTCCCAGGAGACATCAAGTAAAAATTCCACCACTGACAGTCCCAACATCGTAAATGATAAACTCCCACAAAGTAGACTCTTCCGAGAACATCCTTCAGATTCGACACGAGCTAATTTAATAAGTCTCTCTTTTGTCAAGCTCAAAGTAGGATAGAATCACTTTAAAACTGGCAAGCATCATTGATAAAAAAAAAGAATAAGGAATGAGAAAAGAAACACTAAACAAGTTGCTTGCACAGAAAGAAAATATTCGCAAAACGAAACATGAAAATCAAGGTGACAATGACCCGGCGGTTTTTACGTTACGCCATTTGCAATAAACCGCCGGCATAACATCGTAAGCGTTCGCGAGGTATTTTGTACGCGAGAAGTACGCGTTTACGATGGCAGATGCTAGAATGTATTTCTGCCGCAAGAATAAGGAAAAAATTGATTTAATTTGTTGATAGTGATTTATATTGAAATAAATGCGATTAAACGCAAGATTTAAGGAGTAATAAAAGATGAAGAAAAACTAAAACTTTAGCAGGCATATACATGAATAATCTTCGTAATCTATGATCCATACGAAATTATTAAAAGGCATTTCCAATTATTATTTCACGTCAAACACACTTCAGAAAAACTGCTGCAAGTATGTTGTGAAAAAGAAATACTATTCCACGTAAAAAAGGTACGATTTTAATTCACAGAGTAATGACACGAGACGGCAGTTTTAATCTCCGCGAATTTGGGAAACAAAGACGCCGGCGACAAAGACTCTATCAACAAAGACGCCGGCGGTTTTAGCCGCTCTCTATCGACCGTATTCGTGAACGTATCTTGAATTAATATGACAGCTACAAAATGTATAACTTTGTATTAAGGCACAAACGTAGTTGGCTTAATATCATGACTCGACACAGGAAATGAATCGTGACACGCAAAATTTATACGTTTTTGTCACGTCGAGGTAGCACTCGAAAATGAACATGCTAGTCTAAGAATTTTAACACTATTTTAGAGTTTATCCCTACATCACGACGATAAACAGATCCTTAAGTTTATCACGGAGAATTTACACTGTATACTTTACCGGGTTTTTCTATTCTCACACTTAATTTCATTTGCACTTACGAGATGATGTTCGCACGCTAACAAGCCACAAGAAAGAGTGAGTCAGTTCAAGCGACGCGCTTGGGTGTTGCCACTTCGGGCTGCTTTAAAACTCGAAATGTCGATTGATTATTTTGATCTCTCATGTATTTACACACAAACTTCAATGATTACGAATTACAAGTAGAAAATAATTAATAATAATTTAGAGTAAGATTTTTAATGCTAATAATTATTTTATTTAAGTGCGAATGGGAAAGTTTATAATTTTTACGCTTTGTAGCGAATGCTACATGAACATGACACGCAAAATTTACGCTACGCCATGTTGAGGTAGCACTTGGGATGAGCCACGCTACTTTACGAAATCCTACGACTATTTTCATGTTTATCTATGTATCACGACCTGACCAGATCCTTATACTTAAAACAATGCACACTCAAAAATGACACAATATCATTTACCAGATTTTGCTCTATTTGAACCTTAATTTCTTTCACCCACAAGAACGTTGTAATGCACAGGCTAAAGAGGCACGAGAGAGTGGCGCTCAGAAACGACGCGTCCCCCGCGCAGTGTTGCCAATCACAGAGGCTTCACCCTCGAAAATGTCGATCGTTATTTTATGTGTTATGCATTTACACAAAAACTTGAGGGATGTGTAGGTCGGATTGTCCGCTGGGGTGAATTGACGGGCAACGACTACAACATCTCTCGACAAGTAAATTTGAGCGACTATAAGAGGGATAATGAATGACAATTTTGGGTTAACTCAGCTTTTTCCTGCCGTGTAGTTTATTGAAGGAAAACCAAGGAGAACTGGCTTGGATCTTGATCTCGGAGAGCTTGTCTAGGTGGGCAATCCGTGCCGGAGAGCCAGGCTGGCGTTGGCGAAGGCCGTCACGCGATGGAGTAGGCAGGGTGAGTGAGTTGTATTTGGGAACTTGAATTTGGCAATTTGAGATAATTGAGCTAGGGTCAATGACGTAGCTCAGGTAGAACTAATGACTCAAAATAAGGTGAGGTGTGAGTGAGCAAGTTAAATCCGGCTCATGTGAGCAGAAGCAAGTTGGCACATTAGCACATTAGCACATTAGCAGGAGCAAGTTAAGTTACTGCTCATATTAGCATAGCATACAAGGATACTAGTAAGCCCAGATCCTTAGCATTTAGCATTTTATGTCACAGCTCATATTGGTAGGAACAAGTTTAGTCACAGCTTATGTGAGAATAGCATTTAGCATGGCACTCAGGAAAACCAGGGAGATTCAAAACTGTGAGTGTTGTGTGTATGGCGATGATGTAGAGGTCAAGGTGATGTTCGCACGCTAGCACGCCACAAGAAAGAGTGAGCAGTTCAAGCGACGCGCTTGAATGTTTCAAAATCGGGGTGCTTAAAGGCTCGAAATGTCGATTGATTATTTGGTCTCTCGTGTATTTGCACACAAACTTCAATGATTACGAGTTAGAAGTAGAAAATAATTAATAATAATTTATAGTAAGATTTTTTATGCTAATGATTAATTTATTTCAGTGAGAATGGCAAATTTCTAATTTTTACGCTTATGTAGCGGTATGCTACATTACCCCCCAAGGCGCAGACCGAAAGGTCCACCCGCTGCAATCATCTGTAGCGGGAAGGAGGGCGAACTACACGACCCTGCCGGGTTCGGCAATTGGCAAATGACACTGAGCGGGGAAGTTTTACCAAACGGGTCTGCAAGTTTAGATCGGCAAGAGTCCTAGGAACAGGAGTTACTGCAGCGGGCTCGTCTGGTCTCTCCAGACTTGTCGCTGTGTCAGTAAGAGGGCTAGAGTTAGAATCTACGACAGGGTTAGAGATAGGGTTTGAATGTACAGGCACATAGAAAGGATTACACTCAAGTTGACTAGGCAACATTGCAGCCAACTGAGGAAACTGAGATGGTGGATATGATCGAGTCTCAGTGGAAGGAGAATTCTGTGGAGAGAATGATGGTTTAGCAGTTACACTATGATCGGAAGTGTACGCGACTTTTAATCGATCAATGCTCACGGGGTCATGTGAACCCGATCTTTCCAGGACAAAATACTTGGGCGTGCGTTTGGTTATTTTGAATGGGCCATCATAAGGGCGCGTGAGTGTAGGTTTGATGGCGTCGTTTCGGACATACACATGTGTGCAGTCTCGCAGGGCAGGATCCAGTTTGTCCTCAGTCTGAGGCATTCGCGGAGCCACATACTTGATCTGGCGCATGCAATCTTTTAGGCAGGTTACATATGCGGAACGGTCAGCGGATGAAAATTCAGGCAAAGGTTTTGGGTCAACAATGTCGCCGGGGAGACGAAGTGTCTGACCATAGAGCATCTCTGCTGCTGTGCACTGCTGATCTTGTCTGTACAGATTGCGGATGCTCAACAATACAACTGGAAGTCTGTCAGTCCAATCGTGACTGCAGTTCAAGCAACGTAATGCAGCCTTCAAGTCCCTGTGGACTCTCTCAATAAGTCCATTTGACTGCGGATGGTAAGAGGTCGTAGAGGTGTTAGTACAACCTAAAGCATTGCTGAGCTCACTCCAGAATTTGGAGGTAAATTGTGATCCCCGGTCATGCGTGACCTTTAAGGGGACACCAAATCTAGAGATCCAGTTGGACATGAAAGCGCGCGCTACAGTCTCGGTTTGGGTATCAGGAAGAGGGACAGCCTCAACCCAACGTGTGAACCTATCGATGATGGTTAACAAATAAGAATAACCGCGCGATAAAGGCAAAGGACCCACCAAATCTAGGTGGACCGAGTCGAACTTGTGACCTGTGAATGCACAACTCTGCAGCGCTGCACGATTATGTTTCACCACTTTACTACTCTGACATGCATGGCAATTTTGCACAATTTGCTTGACCTCCTTACGCATCGCTGGCCAGACGTAACGATCAGAAATCAAACGCAATGTACGGTTAATACCAGGGTGAGAGAGAGAATGGTAATGCAGGATAGCTACTCTGCGGAGAGTTGCAGGAAGGTACAAACGAGAAAGTCGCTCGGCATCACGGTACACGCCGTCAACCAAGGTTAACTTCAGAGAGGAAGTGTTAGAAGGTTTGAGAAGGTCCTGAAGTTCAGGATCCTCCTTCTGCGCTCTTTCAATGTTGCCGAAGGTGATTTCACCACTGGTTTGGACAGTGTTGATTCTGGAAAGACAGTCAGCGACAGTATTGTCCAACCCTTTTATGAAACGGATGTCAGTAGTAAACTGACTTATAAACGACAAGTGTCGAGCTTCCCTTGGGGAATGTCTTTCAGAAGGCATTTTGATCGCTGAGGTCAGAGGTTTGTGATCTGTGTAGATCACAAACTCCCTCGCCTCTAGAGCATAGCGAAAGTGTCTCACAGATAAGTAGATAGCAAGAAGTTCCCTACCGAACGCGCTATAAGCACGCTCAGTGGGCGACAGCTTTTTGGAAAAGAAAGCAAGAGGAGAGATATTAGTACCTACTTGTTGTTGCAAAACAGCACCTACGGCGGTACTGGATGCGTCCACAACGAGGCTGAAATCAGCATTAGCAATAGGGTAGGATAGTTCAGTCGCGGAAGCTAACTTGTGCTTGATTGTCTCAAAAGCTTTGCGCGCTTCTTCTGTCCATTTTACCTCAATAGATTTGCCTTTTCGTTTCGGTTCGAGGAGGTCAGACAAGGGCGCTAAAGTTTGGGCACAGTTGCGTATGAAACGATGATAGAAGTTAACAGAACCTAGGAACCTTCTTAGTTCCTTCTGGGTCTGTGGAAGAGGAAAGTTTTTGATCACTTCTACTTTGGAAGGCAAAGGTTTTAGACCTAGGCTAGAAATTTCATGACCTAAGTAAATCAGTGATGACTTTCCGAACTCACATTTCTCAGGATTTACGAGGAGTCCATTGTCGGACAGTCTTTGAAAAACGACCCTAAGATGGTCTTTGTGCAATTCTGGGGTTGTGGATGCCACTAGGATGTCGTCTAGATAGACATAGGCGAAAGTGAGATCAGAGAAAATTTCAGCCATGTGCCTTTGGAACGTCTGAGGAGCGTTCCTCAAGCCATATGGCATCTTGAGGAATTCAAAGAGACCAAACGGAGTGATTACCGCGGTCTTAGGAATCGCAGACTCGTCCAAGGGGATTTGATGGAAGGCAGACTGCAGGTCTATCTTAGAGAAAATTTGTGCTCCCTCTAAATTTGCACTGAAATCATGAAGGTAGGGAATAGGGTATCGATCAGGTAAAGTAACGGCGTTCAACCTGCGGAAATCCCCGCACGGTCTGAATTCACCGTTAGCCTTGGGTACTAGCAAAAGAGGACTAGCCCAAGGACTTTTGGAGGTGCGGATGATGCCACATTCTTGCATGCGCGCGAATTCTCTCTTGGCTAACGCCAATCGATCAGGCGGCAGTCGCCTAGCACGGGAGAAAACTGGCGGACCTTGCGTCTCTATGAAGTGCTTTGTGTATGTTTGCATGTTATTAGAAGCTAAGTTAGGGTTTGTTAATGCTGGGAAATTTTTAAGTTCTTGTTCAAACATGCACTCCTCCTTGAAAGCTATGGAGAATGAATGCAAGACATTAGCTCTAGTTATGCTACCAGCGGGAATTGAGATCTGTGTCTCCTCGTCCCTAATTCTACGGTTTTTAACATCTACAATAATCCCATACTTCTCCAGGAAATCCGCGCCAATGATAGGCTCTTGGACTTCCGCTATTAAGAAGGTGAAAAGGAAAGATCGCCTCAATCCCAGACTGCACTCTAATACTCTTTCACCGTAACAAGGAATTGGCGTGCCGTTCGCGGCGCGTAATGTCGCCAACAATGGGTTGTTTTTGTCTTTTGCCGTGGCTGGGATAATTGACACGCTTGAGCCAGTGTCGATGAGAAATCGATATTTGGAAACGGGATCGAGAATAGTAAGGAGGCGAGTAGTCTGGGAATGAGGCAACGCAGTACTCGCTACTGTGCGTTGCTGTTGGCGTTTCCCGAAGTCATTTCGGTATAACGCGGACAGTATCTAGAGGCACATTTGCGAGCTTGGTCACCAAATTTCATGTGGTACCAGCATAAATTGCTACTAGCATCACGAGAGCGCGACCTGAAGCGGCGGTCTTGATTTGACCTATCATAAGGTCTACCTCTATCAAAGCGTTGAGGAGGAGGAAGAGGATAGTGATAGTTGGAGGGATAGTCATAAGGATAGTCGTAGGCATTTTGGTGGCTTTGGAATCTCCCTGGGCCTTGCTGAATATGAGCTACGCTCTGACCACTCTGACCTAACTGGCAATTCTGGAGAGCTTGCTTTATCTCAGCGATGTCTTGCTGCAACTTGTCTATTGTGGCTGAGGATTGATTCTGAGTATTTGCGGGGCTAAAATTTGCGGCAGCTGCGTTTAGGGAAGTAACTTGCGGTTCTCGTGACAAATTAATATTGCGCATCACCGTCTCAGTGGACTCCGCCAGCTTTTCTAACGTTTGATCGGGGCCTGCTAGCGATAGAAATGGACGCACATTCGGAGGAAGCTTAGTCATGAAAACTTCCTTCAGAAATCCCTCAGCTACGGCAACACCCGTAGCGAGTTTCCGCAGCTCTTTCACTAGCGAAGTGGGAGAGAAAGAGCTAGAGACAGATGGAATTGCTGAGGCGTCTACCAAACTGCGAAATTTGTCCGCATCGGACATCTGCAACTTCTGCAGAATTTTTCTTTTTAAGGTACCATACGGGTCAAAGGCGGGGGGGTTCTCGAGCAACTGATTTGAATCATTTAACAATTTTGTGGGGGCTGCGGAAACAAGGGCGTAGAATTGGTCAGTATTACTGGGGACTTTATGATACCTAAACATCGCCTCACACTGTTGAAACCAGGTGTGGGCATCCTCCGGAATGAAGGGAGGGAGCCTAATGGGTTTTGTGGAGGCTCGATCTTCATTATCTGAGTCAGGCATGCTAGCAATCTCTTTGGGGATGCGCAATTAAGATATCAGTGCCTATGACTTGGAATTAAGTGGCAGGGTTTGCGCTATTTCTTTACCTACTCAATCATTCAAATTAAGTTGAAACAGAAATATGAAATTGGAAACGAGAAAAAATTATGCGGTATGCGGCAATTTTTTTGCGTAGGCACAAAAATAAAGCAGGTGAGAAAAAAATTATTTTCCTACCTACTCAATCAATCCTTAACGTTGAAAAAAAAACGGAAAGAGAGAGAATGGAAGCGAAGATTTTTACGGTAGTCAGAAATAAATGCACAGCACGGAAATAGGAGAAAAATATTTTTCCCACCTACTGAGGCACGAAAACAAACAAAGACAGGAAAACAGCATAAAAATTTTTAGAGCTGCTCAGAGAAAGATTAGCACAGTGACATCTATAGAAAATTCTCAAAGACTACGACATGGGAAATTTATCACTACAATGACATGCCAAAATTATCCTCTCACAATCTCTCAAACCTTGTCTAGTTGAATTGTTTTTAAGAAACCAAAGTTCTTCTTCATAAATGAATACCTCATACCTTCACGAGCTAACGCCATGTACATTCTGAGGATGGCCAAAAGGAAATTCCCGGATAAAGTTGGAACCCCAAAAACACAGGATGGAAACATTTTCATATTTAACCCCGGAAACCCAGATTCAAGACGCCGCGAGATCAACACGCCAGATGACCTCGAGCAATACCTGATGCAACAACTCAATATGACATCAAAACAAGTCATGGGTGACTAGACTAGGTGATCTCCTCAATTTGATTGTCAGTTTTCGTGCTAGTTTAACCTCAATTAGATATCATATCAGCTTATCCTCAACTTGATGTTAGCTTAACCTGAATCTATACAAATGTTTAACAGATGTGTTTGTAAACATTTATGATAGGTGTATGTGAACTTTTGCAACAACGCAATCAGCAATTTTTACCTCCCAATATTACTGTGATTTTTTTCATTTTTTACCACTAAAGTTTTTTTTGTTACGCGTAAACCATATTAGCTGATTATATCATTGTCATTAGGTGATCCCCTAAATTCCCTAGACTAGGTGATCCCCTAAATTAGTCAATTTCATTTTCATCCCCTAAATATGTCAATTTCGTATTAATTTAACCTCAATTAGGTATCATGTCAGTAAACCTCAACTTGATGCTCGTTCAACCTGAATCTATACAAGTGTATAACAGATGTGCTTGTAAACATTTATGACAGCTGTGTGTGAACTTTTGAAACAACGCAATCAGCAATTTTTTACCTCCCAATGTTACTGTGAATTTTTTCTCTTCTTAACCACTTAAGTATTATTACGCGTAAACCATATTAGCTGATTATATCATTGTCGTTGTAATCTTCTTATAATCTGATAATCGCTTCTGCCCTCCACTGCCATCGTACAACCATATTAGCTGATTATATCATTGTCGTTGTAATCTTCTTATAATCTGATTATATCATTGTCGTTGTAATCTTCTTATAATCTGATTATATCATTGTCATTATAATCTATCAGCAATTTTTCACTTACCAATACTACTGTGAATTCTTCCTTATTTACCACTACAGTTATTATTACGCGTAAACCATATTAGCTGATTGTATCATTGTCATCATAATCTTTAAAACTTATTCCCTCTTGTATGTGAACTTATGAAAACGCCCTCAGCAATCTGTTTGCACCAATGTAGTGATATCGAACTCCAATATTATAACAAATAAATAATAGATGTGTGTGTAAACATCTATGACAACTGTGTGTCACATTTTGTAACATCACAATTAGTAATTTTTCACCAACCAATGTTACTGTGAATTCTTCTCTATTTACCACTACAGTTATTATTACGCGTAAACCATATTAGCTGATTGTATCATTGTCGTCATAATCTTTAGAAATTTATTACCTGTTGTATGTGAACTTGCGAAAACGCCCTTAGCAATCTGTTTGCACCAATGTTGTGATATTGAACTCCATTATCACTCGCTCATGGACTGAGTTTGTGTG
Source organism: Morinoia aosen (assembly GCA_030386875.1). NCBI lineage: Eukaryota > Metazoa > Arthropoda > Malacostraca > Amphipoda > Talitridae > Morinoia > Morinoia aosen. The sequence continues at coordinate 48,810,310 of CM059573.1, read as the reverse complement.
TACTCACGAAATCGCGCTAGATTTTTCTTTTTTACTCTATTCTCTCTTACTTAATAAGCTACTTTTTAGACTGAAATATCCCTTTAAGCTTGACTCTGTATTTCGTCTTAAGCTCTATAGTACCTAATTCTTACTTTTACTTATTTTAAATGACTGATCACCCTGTAATATTTGAGGAAATCGATCCAGATTTCAATCATTTGAACAGAATATATCCAAACCTAAACGACTCTCAAGAGTGTAGGTATACTAATATATCAGAATTCAACGAAACTATACGAATAACTGACCGAGATTTCTCACTCCTGTGTTGGAACTGTAGGTCACTCTATCCAAAATTGGAAGAGATACAATGTACTATTACTGAACTTAAATATAACCTAGACGTGATTAGCTTCACCGAAAGCTGGCTAGATGACTCGACTAAAGACATGATTCGATTTGAAAATTATCATAGTTACCATTCGCTAAGAAAAAACCAGCGGGGCGGAGGCATCAGCACATATATATCTAACCACATAGACTCGAGAACCATAGCAAGTGCAACCATGAATCAGGATCATATAGAATCACTCTTCGTAGAACTTTTTAGAGATGGTAAACGCATTGTGCTTGGAACGGTGTATAGGCCTCCTACAGCCTGTCCTATATCCTTCCTGAATGAATTGAATCGTATTATTTCTCAGTTCAACAGGCCCTTATACAATGACATAATAATATGCGGTGACTTCAATTATGATCTACTGAAACATGAAAGCCATGAACCAATCTCTAATTTCCTAACTACCTTTCAGTCTCAATCCTTCCTTCCGATCATTACAAAGCCTACACGAATAACCTCAGAGTGTGCTACGCTGCTTGGCAATATCTTTATGACAGACCCTAGTGATTTTCTTGCTGGAATAATTACTTCTGACTTATCAGATCACTTCCCAGTTTTTCTTATTAAGAAAAATGTCTATATTGCTTGCACCAAGGCACGGGCTGAAACTTACTCATATCGTAAAATAAACGAATCAAATCTTGAAGAAATGCGCACCGTTCTAGAAGAATCAATGCCTACATTGCACATCTCTCAACAAAACAATAATACTACGAGCATTGATGAAGCAGTAGTAAAGTTGACTGAAACTATAATGACCGCATACAATCAGTGTTGCCCAATTGTAACTCGTACAGTTACCCCGAAAAATAAACATAAGCCCTGGATTACCAGAGACATCGTGATAAATATAAAGAAACGTCAAGCGTACCTAGCCCTCCTTTGCGAAGGACGAATATCTAGAGAAACATATAACCGATTTAGAAACTATGTAACAAACCAGATAAGAACATCAAAAAAGAACTACTTTACGCTCAAGTTTACTCAATTCAAAACTGACGTTAAAAAGATTTGGCATCTCCTTAACTCCTGCTGTAAACCGAATAATGCCGATAAAAAGAAAATTGAATATGTTGTTCAAGATAATGTAAAATATCATGAGAAGAAAGAAATTGCTAATCTCTTTAACAACTTCTTCGTAAACGTAGGGAAAACAATAGCTGATGGTATTCCAAGTGAACCTACTGATCACCTGGAATTTATGGATCATATTCGAGAACCCAACTCCTTTTTCTTTACGCCTACAAACTCCTCCGATGTAATTACGTGCATAAACAACATGAAAAATAAATCGAGTGGATTACAAACGTTTCCGACTAAAGTACTTAAAGTTATTGCTGACATTGTAGCCCCACTGATATCAAATATTATTAACCAGTCTCTCTTACTAGGCACTTTCCCGAACTCCCTCAAAGTTGCTAGAGTAACCCCTATCTTTAAAAGTGGTGAAAAAACCTGTGTAAACAATTATCGACCTATCTCCATTCTACCAATTATTAGCAAAGTATTCGAAAAGATTGTGTATAAAAAAGTGTACTCTTATTTTGAACAAAAATCATTTCTTTACGATAAACAATACGGTTTTCGCTCTAAAAAATCAACAACACAGGCTATATTAAATCATTTACAATTCCTCTATTCTAATATAGATGAAGGAAAGCCTGTCTTCTCTGTATTTCTTGACTTCCGAAAAGCATTTGATTGTGTGGACCATAAAATACTATTATCGAAACTACACTGTTATGGCATTCGAGGGATTGCCCATGATTGGTTCAGATCATACCTAACAAATCGGAAGCAATACGTTGTCATTGACGACGCAAAATCAGACCCACAGACAATTAGCCATGGAGTTCCACAAGGATCTGTTCTCGGGCCTCTCTTGTTTCTGATTTTTATCAATGATATTGTAAAATCTACATAATTCTTCAAATTCATACTTTTTGCCGATGACAGTACGCTTTCTGCGGTCCTTCCGAACCAAAATCCTGCTATGATTGTGGAGAGTATAAATACTGAACTTCACAAGGTTTCATCGTGGCTCAAAGCTAATAAAATAAGCCTAAATATCGATAAAACAAATTATATTACTTTCTCATACAAGAAAGATGTATCTCTCCCATGCATTAAAATTGGCGAAGGTGAAATCGAAGAAACCAACTCATGTAAGTTTCTGGGCATCATAATAGATAAACATCTGACCTTCAAAGAGCACATCACTCATATTAGTTCTAAATTATCAAAATCCATCGGAATCCTAAATATAGTTAAAAATTTTCTGCCTGAAACAGCTTTACAAATGCTCTACCGTACGCTCATTTCCCCATACTTGCAATACGGAATAGAAGCATGGCACGGAACTGATAAAAATAAAACCAACAAAATTTTTACTCTGCAGAAAAGGGCTGTCAGAGCGGTAAAGAACCTAGAATATAATGCTCACACAAATGATTCTTTCAAAAATTTACAAATACTTAAACTTTCGGATCTCTACAAAATCTCCATCTGTAATTTCATTTACAAAACATTAAGAAATGATGGCGACAATAGCCTAAGACAATTATTGACTGCGCAAACTGGTCATCACGACCATTTAACCCGAAATAGAAGTAAATTCATGCTTCCTTATTATTCAAAGGCCAGGTCGCAACACAGTATTCTCTTCGTTGGAACCAAAACTTGGAACTCTATACCTGCAGAGATCCGTGAATGTAATTCGTACAAAGTATTCAAAAAACATCTTGAGTCTCACTTCCTATCAGAATACTAGTAGTGTAAGATCACCGTGTCGAAATCTTGCCTCCTACATGTAACTAATGATAATGTCATAATGTAACTTGCCTTGTGTACCATAACCAATCTTCTCTCTGCTCTTGAATCGTTTTATCGAACATACTGTTAAATATAGCCGACTTGTAAAATATCGAGTTAATTATCTCAATGATCAGTCTAATGCGAAACTAGGTTAAGTGAACTAGGTTAAACTTTTGTACACCCTAGAATAGCGTGATGGTAGGATGCCCTAGAAGTCGCTGAACTTATTCGGGCCCACAGGTAGCTATATTCAAACTTGTCCATTGTACTAGACTTAAGAAACATTCTACCTCTGTATCTCCTGTGGTAAATAAATTGTTTAAATTGTTTAAATTGTTTAAATTGTTTTAAGTTTTTTTAAGAAAGTTTTGGGTTATTTTAACTGGGGTATATTAACTTGGGGTCACCAGTGTGTAGGTCGGATTGTCCGCTGGGGTGAATTGACGGGCAACGACTACAACATCTCTCGACAAGTAAATTTGAGCGACTATAAGAGGGATAATGAATGACAATTTTGGGTTAACTCAGCTTTTTCCTGCCGTGTAGTTTATTGAAGGAAAACCAAGGAGAACTGGCTTGGATCTTGATCTCGGAGAGCTTGTCTAGGTGGGCAATCCGTGCCGGAGAGCCAGGCTGGCGTTGGCGAAGGCCGTCACGCGATGGAGTAGGCAGGGTGAGTGAGTTGTATTTGGGAACTTGAATTTGGCAATTTGAGATAATTGAGCGAGGGTCAATGACGTAGCTCAGGTAGAACTAATGACTCAAAATAAGGTGAGGTGTGAGTGAGCAAGTTAAATCCGGCTCATGTGAGCAGAAGCAAGTTGGCACATTAGCACATTAGCACATTAGCAGGAGCAAGTTAAGTTACTGCTCATATTAGCATAGCATACTAGGATACTAGTAAGCCCAGATCCTTAGCATTTAGCATTTTATGTCACAGCTCATATTGGTAGGAACAAGTTTAGTCACAGCTTATGTGAGAATAGCATTTAGCATGGCACTCAGGAAAACCAGGGAGATTCAAAACTGTGAGTGTTGTGTGTATGGCGATGATGTAGAGGTCAAGGTGATGTTCGCACGCTAGCACGCCACAAGAAAGAGTGAGCAGTTCAAGCGACGCGCTTGAATGTTTCCAAATCGGGGTGCTTAAAGGCTCGAAATGTCGATTGATTATTTGGTCTCTCATGTATTTGCACACAAACTTCAATGATTACGAGTTAGAAGTAGAAAATAATTAATAATAATTTATAGTAAGATTTTTAATGCTAATGATTAATTTATTTCAGTGAGAATGGCAAATTTCTAATTTTTACGCTTATGTAGCGGTATGCTACAGGGATTACTAATTATAAGTAGAAAATTATTAATAATAATTTAGAGTAAGATTTTTAATATCAATAATTATTTTATTTAAGTGCGAATGAGAATTTTTATAATTTTACTCTTTTGTAGCTAATGCTACACATACGTTGATTCAACATAGGCTATTGGATTTTAAAATTTTTCTTGCTACAAATGTTCTGATATCTAATTGGTGGAAATGAAGTACAATTTACAGAAAAATCTGATAAAGAAGAATGTCCGTCACCATATTACAATGGAATTTCTCTTAATGTTTTCTTGCACTCGCTTAACCAGTTGTAAGTTAGAAGCATATGTATGGTGAGTTATTTACTGCAAAATATGTTCATATCCTAGAAGTTTCGTAGCATCTCTGGCATAAACACCGGCGTGCCAAATTTGTTTATATATATATATATAAACAAATATTTTTGAATAAGCAGGTTACATATGTAGCATACCGCTACATAAGCGTAAAAATTAGAAATTTGCCATTCGTACTTAAATAAATTAATTAGTAGCATTAAAAATCTTACTCTAATTTATTATTAATTATTTTCTACTTCTAATTCGTAATCATTGAAGTTTTTGTGTAAATACATGAGACGATAAAATAACAATTTACATTTTTCGAGAGAGAAGCCCTCTGGTGGCAATACTGCGCAATGCGCGTCTCTGTTTCAAATAGAGCACTCTTACTTTGGCGGTTGACTAGCCCGCTCACAGCATTTTTTCTCGACCTCAACGTCATCACACACACCACTTACAACATTCTCCCTGGGCCGCTTTTGGTTCTTTCTACTTGGAGTGGATTTGGCTATGCTCTGGGCCTTTAGCCGGATATATTCTCTAATTACGGGCCTTAATTCTCAACTGCCTAAAAGTACGGGCACCATTGAATTAGCTTTGCATTCGCTGAATTCCGCGTGCCTGGATCTTAAGTACTATTCAAACCAAGAGTCCTCATCGCCATCCGGCTCGGCACCTTGATCAAACTCACCTGCTCCAAAAATTAAGCATGCTTTGCCCACACAAATAGCTACGCACCGATTGTTGTGCTTGTGTAAAAATTGCCCACAGTAAATTGAATATTCTGAACTCGATACACTTAAAATTCTCATCCACCGGCCGGAGCGACGCCAGCGCTCACCGAAGCTCACCACCGGCACTCCGGACCTCACTGGGATTTCCAGTCAAGCTCATCGAAGTCCTCCTGGTTCCTCTTCAAATAAAAACCACCTGAAATAAGCTGAGTCCAAATCCGTTTTTCATTATCCCTCTTGTAATTTCCCACAACACTATCGAGAGTTGTTCGAGTTTTTGGCCGTCAAGAACTAACATTTAAGTTCAAACTACCCCAACGGTCACGAAAACCCGACACTGGTGCATTGGCCGGGAACTCGTAAGAATAAAAACTCAACTCGAAGTGTTTGAGAGATTGTGAGAGGATAGTGTTGGCGTATCATTGTAGTGATAAATTTTCCCATGTCGTAGTAGTTTGAGAGATTCCTGTGCATCTTGACCGTGCTAATTGTTCTCTGAGCAGCTCTAACAAAATATTTTTTTCAGCGCTATCCTGTCCTTGTTTGTTTGTTTCATGTGCCACAGTAGGTAGGAAAAATATTTTTTTCCTATTTCCGTGCTTACGTTCATTCTGACTACCGTAAAATTCGCGTTTCCATTCTCCATTTTCCCTCCGTTTTCTTCAACGTTATTGATTGATTGAGTAGGTAGGAAAATAATTTTTCTCACCTGCTTTATTTTCGTGCCCACGCAAAATTGCCGCATACCGCAGAAAATTTTTTTCGTTTCCAATTTCATATTTCCTTCCTTCTGTTTCAACTTAACCTGAATGATTGAGTAGGTAAAGAATTAACGCAAACCATTGCCACTTAATCCCAAGTCTTAGGCACTGATATCATTAATTGTGCATCCCCAAAAGTGATCGCTAGCATGACTGAATCAGATAATGAAGATCGAGCCCTCTCAAAACCCATTAGGCTCCCGCCCTTTATTCCGGAGGACGCTCACACCTGGTTTCAACAGTGTGAAGCCGTGTGTGGTGTTCTCCCTCAGGCTGCTTTACACTCCGGGCAGACTTGTGAATATCTATTGACTTGTGAATATCGATAGACTTGTGAAATATCTTTGCCCGAAGTGAGTGCCTGAGGTGCAAACGAACCGGCAAGGTGAGGAAAACACAACTGGAATAAACGCCGTATTATTATGAAGATCGCCGACAATAATGGCACAAGGAAATATTACAGTCGAGTAATACAGTGACAGATGACGTCTTGGTGGACCGACGGTTGTCGGGGAGACGCTGCGTGGTTGAGGGACGAGAGCAGACCGGTGAGGCTGCTGCTGGCCGAGGGTCTCCGACCAAGGAGAACCAGAGGCGGTAGCGGAGAACTGGTGCGACTAGCAAGCAACCAGACGTGGCGGCTGGCTGTCGAGGAGGTGGTGAAGCCGACGGGTGAGGTGCTGGCGGAGCGTCGAGGCTTAGTGTGAATATCAGGGCCGCTGAGAGTGTACTGTGCTCCGCTGGCTGCGCGGCTGTTTATATAGGCCTCGCTGGAGGTTGACTCCACCCGGCCGGGTCTCTGATTGGCGGGAACGCCTGTTTACTTTCACGTCGGACCGCGCGGTGTATTGAAGCGTGCGAGGGAACGCCTGTTTACTTACTGACTCTTGACTCTTGGTGAATGCGCCGTGGATGGTTTGTGGCTCTCTTTGTGCGATTAATGTGCTTAAAAACAATTCTTTCTTCAGCTACCTAACTTTTCTATTCTTTCTATTGGAAAGCTTAAGAGGTAGCTTAGTCGGATCGGAGTGTGGTTTTTGACCACCGGCCCCGGGGCAACCCCTCCGGGCCAGAGGTGAGATTTTTTTTCAACTATTGCCTTTTTCATTTGTCTCCGTCATTCTATTCCGGTGATCTTGTGCATACTTGTTTAAATGTATTGATATTGTATAGTTTGCTGTGTTGATGTGTATAGTCTACTGTATTGATATTGTATAGTTAGGTGTATAAGTATTGTATAGTTTAATGTATTAGTGTTGTACAATTTAATGTATTTTCATTGTATAGTTTAATGTATCAGTACTGTACAGTTTAACGTATTCAAACTAGATTTCGCCAGTTAAGGAACCTGATATCTCACTCAGTTAAACTGCAGCTAGGTGTGCCCTAAGTTGGTTCCAAATTGTGTGGTCGAAAGTTGTATATATTGTAGGATAATACTGTATATTGTATTGTAAATATAATAAGGGTAGGGCTAGGCGTTTTCCGATATGCCTCCCCCAGATCGGGGGAGGGGAGCTGCTGCTGGGCGGGGAGGCTTGGGTGGCCGCCCCCCCAGGGCCCCTCTTCTTCCAAACCCTCGTTCTACTTCTAAAACTAGGAATGCTATTCCGGGGTCCCTCCCCATAAATCCTAGTAACCTTCCACCCACGGTACTCATACCGCCAACTTCAAGCAGTGCTGCAACCGATTCTGCACATAGAACCAAATCACCAACGTACAGAATTCAACTAAAACTTATTGACAGTTCAAAGCCTGTAGATAAAACAAAAATTTTCGAAACGACCTTCAAAGACCTCAATGCTCCCCTTATTCGACTAACTCCCACCAAAACCGGTTTTTATGCAGTAACAGATGATGCCACCTCAGTTGACAAACTAACCTCAAGCAAAGCAATTAACGCATTTCAGAAATTGAACATCATTCCAGCCATTCCCCCGGACCTAAGAGCAAAAAGATCTATTTTTGTTAGACAAATAGACGGTGAAATAGGCTCAAGACCTGCAGAAGAAATAAAAGCAGAAATCCAGCAACAAAACTCATGGCTATCAGTAACAGAAATAGTCAAAATAAAACAATACACTCATCTAATCAAACTGATAACTTCCGATACTACTACTGCACAAAGGATCCTCCGAGATGGTTTTTACATGTTCCACACGAAAATTACACCCTATCAATGTGAACAAGAGCAATATACACACATCCTCATCTGCTACAAATGCTATAAATATGAAGACCACCCAACAAACAAATGCACCCAACCAACTCAATACTGCTCAGAATGCTCCTCTCAAGAACACACGTACGATCAATGCACAAGCACACTCAAGCAATGCCTCAACTGTAATGGACCTCATAGGACATTAGCATCAAGTTGCCCGTACAGAAAAAATGTAATTAAACAAAAAATCGAAAATGAAAAACATGAACAGCATCAGCAAACCCAAAACACCTATGCTGAAATTGCGAAGCACGCAATTCAACAAACAAACCCCCCCGAACATACTCTTACACTAACTACAAAAACACATATAAAACTCACAGCACTCATATTGGAAGCACATATAGCAGCGCTCAATAGAACCCAAAAATTTGGTGACATTCTATCGCAATCCCTAAAAATGAATTTCAATATTGACACCACCTTTCCAGACCGAGACTCTGCAGCAATTTTCAACTTCTATTACAAATCAGAATCAACCCCACAGGAAACGGAAACTGACCAGGAAAAAACGGTGGATGTGTCTCTGGAATGTGAGCAGGAGCTCGTGGAGGAGGCCATGGAAACGGAGGCGAGAGCAAAGCGTAGGATCAGTGATGACGTTGGAAATTCAAGCATAGTACTGGACAATAAGCACAACCTTAATATGAAACTCTACAGAAATTTCCTCGACAACTCACCAATCCCAGAAAATCCCTCGACAGAATGGTACATCCAGGAACTCAATAGAAAAGAAGATGACAAAGGTTTAAAATTTACTGTTCAAGACATGAGATCTCAAACATTACTGGAATACATAAACAACAACAGGGTACAATTCACAAGAACTAAAATAAACATCATCCCACATGAGGACTTCACTATCCTTCCAAGACACCAGTCACTAATAGCAGTCACTAAGAAACCCAAAAAATTAATTGCTCAAAAATGAATTTGAAGAAAATAACAATAATTCAACACAACGTACTATCTTGGAATACCAATAAAATCACTCTATCAAACATATATAATACACTGGACCCAGATATCATACTCATCAATAGTCACTGCCTCACAAACAATCAACCTCTCAAGATCTTCAATTACAATACATTCTATTCAAATAAGTTGAACGAAAATTACGCAGGCACCGCAATAGCTCTCAAGAAAAACATCTCATACAGACTTCACGATAATTTTCATTCAGACATGATGGCAGTAACAATAGACACGTTCCAAGGACCAATCACTATAGGCACTACTTATACACCCCCCAGAACGGACTACCTGCATTTCATAGACTTTCACACGCTTTTTAACAGACCTCATCCAACTTACTTTCTTGGTGACATTAATGCAGCACACGATATAACAGGATACTCAAACTGGAATAATAGGGGGAAACATCTCTACTACCTAATCACCAGACACAAATGCACATACGTTGGACCATATTTTCCCACCAGAATAACTCATAATAGCGCCACCTCACCAGATATAGTCCTGCAGAACAAACAAGCTTACCACAATATCTTTCTGAAGCCGGGACCAATCACTCCATCAGATCACATTCCCATAATAGCAACAATATCGGCAAATCCAATACAAATTCCCATAAAACCTCGAAGACATTTTCATAAAGCAGATTGGCAAGCCTATAGACAGAAACTTTCAGCAGTCACACCCCCATTGAAACAGGACCCGACGCTCAATGAAATAGATCATTATTTGGAAATGTGGACAAAACACGTATTGGACGCCACCAAAGCAACGATCCCACTTATCACTCACAGAATCATACCAGGAATCAAACCAACTCATGAAACCCTGCAATTACAAGCACAATACCAGCAAACAATGCAATATGTTTACACAAACGGCCCTTCCATAGAACTCAATAGACACCTGACCGCAATCAAAACCAAACTACAGGAAGCATACAAAAGAAAATATCATGAAACCTGGGAAGAACTAATTAAGAATCTTGAACTGCAGGAGGACCCGAAGGCATTCTGGTCATCCTGCAAGAGGATGATGGGGAACAACTCAAAACAAATAGTCCCATATATAGAAAACAATAAAATTCAATTACACACACCACAAGAAAAAGAACCTATTTTCAGAGAGCATTGGGAGGAAATATTTACCGAGCAGGACGAACCTTTTTTTGACAGAGAACATATTGAAGCAGTAAATAATCACATAAACAACATAGCACAGTCGATTGTCCCTCACAGAACAGGAAATATTAACAGACTTGATCCAATTCATTTTCCCCCTATATCATATGAAGAGCTACTGCACGCACTCAGATCATTTAAGCAGAAAGCACCAGGAATAACAGGCATAACCACTCTGCAACTAAAAAACCTCCCAAAAAACATGATACATTTTCTCATTTACATCTTCAACATGTCTATATCTGCAGGCTATTTCCCCGACAGCTTAAAACATGCAACAATGATTTTTTTACCGAAACCAAATTCATCCCTTAAACTAGTGCAGAATTATAGGCCAATCTCCCTCCTAGATGTACAAGGTAAATTACTAGACAAAATCCTAAACAACAGATTGACAAATTTTTTCACAATTCAGAACCTTTTCAACAGCAGGCAACATGGATTTAGATGCAACCGAGGAACTCACACGGCCCTAGCAACACTTCACGAAACTATATCAATCAAACTAGCACAAAAGTGTAAAATAGACATCTGTTTGAGAGACGTAAAGAAAGCATTTGACAAGGTGTGGCACTCTGGCTTGATCTTTAAATTATCACAAAAAAACCTTCCCCCTCTATTTTTACGGACTCTGAGCAACTACTTGAGCAATAGAACAGCAGCAATAAGAATAGCAAATTACATAGGACCCAAATTCGCATTGCACACCGGCGTACCCCAAGGAGCATGTTTATCCCCCACGCTTTACAGCTTCTACACCCACGATCTACCTCCTCCATTACCACATACGGACTATATATGTTTCGCAGACGACATCACCCAAATAACAGCCGGACAATATTCGTTGAGATTTGCAACATTAAGAACCAAAAAAGCGATAGAACAGATCAATTCATTCGAAAATAAATGGAAAATCCTAACCAACAGCAGCAAATTTGCCATTATTCCAATCAGTCGAAGGAAAACTCTTGATGTAATGATAAACAACCAAGTGATTCCATACACAAATAGAGGAAAAGTTTTAGGACTAAACATAACGTCACAAGGCATTTCATCTCAGGCTTCCATTAGACAAGCAATAGCGTACAAAAACCTAAAAAGAATTCTCCGTTTCACTCATCTGTCCACAAAAACGAAATTAAAACTCTACATGGCCTATGTAAGATCACCACTAATATACCCGGTTATACCATTACACACAGCATCAGCATCATCAATATCCAAACTGCAAAAGGTTCAAAACAAAGCTCTCAGATTCATCACAGGCAACACACTAATAGACGCAATACCATCTGAATACATGCACATACAACTAAAGGTCCCTCCCATCAATATACTGTTGCATGAGCACGCAAACAAAATCTGGAACAATATGCAGCAATTTGACCCCGATCTGTATACTAATCTAACATTCCCACCAGACCTCATCTCAGAACAAAACTCCAGATTCAAAAGCTCAAGGTTACTCGCAATGGCCCCTCCTCCCCCTCCAAAGTTTAATTGAACCACCAATATTTAACAAACATATCTATACGAAAAACCAACAAATTCTAAAACCTCTTCGGAGGAAGTGGGGGAAGACCAAAAATACTTTCATTTACATTTATTTTTTGTTTTTCTGGGGTTTTGGCGAGCGGTAGGACGGTCTTCCCCCCCATGGGTGGGAAGCCGAAACCCCAGACATTTTACTTCATTTCAATCGCACTGACAAGAAAAAAAATTTTTTTCATTAATTATTTTTCATTACTTTAAAAAGTTCTTAAATTCCAGTTTACTTGCACCTCTAATCATTCAATAGCCTTTCTGTAAAAAAGGTATGTAGTGTTAAGTGCATGTCTGCAAAATTGTATCTAGGTGTATATAATGTATGATGTGCACAGACGCTATAATTGTATATATGTTGTGAATAATATTTAACTTGAATTGTATGTATATACGTAGGTAGGTATGGTAGGTGGAAATTACCATAAGAATAGATAAACTTGTAAATAAGATAGTGTATAGGTGAAACTCATACATTAATCATAGGCACTAGATGATGTACATGTGTAGATATTAAATTGTTGATACCGTTGCTTAATAACTAGATAGGCCTAAGTCATAGTTCAGTACCACGAATGAAATTTTAGGTAATGCTTACTATATAGGTAAGACAAGTGTAATTGTTTAGATAGCTAGGATGTAGTGTAGGTGGAAAAAAAAAAAAAAAAAAAAAAAAAAATGAATGAAAAAAAAAAATAAAAAAAAAAAAAATTATAAAAAGAAAAACAAAAAAAATGAAAAAATAAATAAATAAAAAAAAAGAAAGAAAAAAAAAATACAAATAAATAAAAAAAAAAACTAATTATGTATATATGCATATTGGTGTGCATGAGTATCGTCGGGTACGTGTGTGTGTTTGTGGGTGTTTGAGTATGGGATGTATATAACTATTTGTGTGCTCTTCTGCTGTGTGTGGTATGTATATATATGTACGATGAAAAAAAAAAAAAAAAAAAAAAAAAAAAAAAATTTGTATTTACTCATATGTATGATTGTTTGTCGTGTGTGTGCACAATGGAAGATGAAAAAAAAAAAAACATTTGGGTGCATGTGTCTGGTATGAATGTGTGTATATGTATGTAAATTTTGTAAATATGCATATATATGTAAAAAAAAAAAAAAAAAAAAAAAAAAAAATATACAAATAAATATAATATATGTATATGTTAGTATATAGTGTATGTATATATAGTGTATGTATATAGGGTATTGTAGATGAGCACAAGTTGCCTGAGCTCAAACTTAAATTCACTTCATGTACGGATTCCTGATGTCGCCCTCTACCGTGCATATAATAATACAATAGAGCAAAGTAGACGCGGCACAATAGAAAACATGAATAATTTTTTAGCATAAAAAGCCCTGACGGGTACTTTTCCCTTATCAAATTAACTAATTAGCAGTAAAAAAAAAACACAAGATGCACAAGATCACCTAATTATGCGTTAAGCGCCTTTTTCTTCTTCCACTATCCCTTTCCTTTTCTCTCCTATTTCTCTTCTGGCACACTCTGTGCCAAACTCTAATTCTCTTCTCTTCTTTCCTATTGTCACCGCCCCCCCCCCGCCTGTTTACTTTCACGTCGGACCGCGCGATAGCATGCGAGGGAACGCCTGTTTACTTGCACGTCGGACCGCGCGGTGTATTTTTCCCCGCCTCAAACACTGGAGTTGCGTGTGGTCTCATCTCCAACCATGAAGCGTGCGAAGGTTGTGGTGGTGTGTGTTCATACCACCACACGTGTTTAGGTATCATAAAATAATAAATGACATAGACAAATTCTATGCTCTTGTTTCCGCCGCGCCCACAAAACTATTGAATGACTCAAACCAAATATTAGAAAACCCTCCAGCTCCCAATCCTTACGGAATCTTGAAAGGCAAAATTTTGGCAAGGCTTCAGATGTCCGATGCGGACAAATTCCGAAGTCTTGTAGACACCTCAGCAATTCCATCTGTCTCTGTCTCTTTCTCTCCCACTTCGCTAGTGAAAGAACTGCGGAAACTCGCTACGGGTGTTGCCGTAGCTGAGGGATTTCTGAAGGAAGTTTTCATGACTAAGCTTCCCCCGAATGTGCGTCCATTTCTATCGTTAGCAGGGCCCGAGCAAACGTTAGAAAAATTTGCGGAGTCCGCAGAGACGGTGATGCGAAATATTAATTTGTCACGAGAACCACAAGTTGCTTCCCTGAATGTAGCAGCTACAAATTTTAGCCCGTCAAATACGGCGCAAAATCAATCCTCAGCCACAATAGATAAGATGCAGCAGGACATCGCTGAAATAAAGCAAGCTCTCCAAAATTTTCAAATAGGTCAGAGTGTGGCTCACATTCAGCAAGGCCCAGGGAGATTCCAAAGCCACCAAAATGCCTACGACTATCCCTATGACTATCACTCAAACTATCCTTCTCCTCCTCCTCAACGCTTCGATAAAGGTAGATCTTATGATAGGTCAAATCAAGACCGCCGCTTCAGGTCGCGCTCTCGTGATGCTAGTAGCAATTTATGCTGGTACCACATGAAATTTGATGACCAAGCTCGCAAATGTGCCTCTAGATACTGTCCTCGTTATACCGAAATGACTTCGGGAAACGCCAACAGCGACGCATAGTAGCGAGTACTGCGTTGCCTCATTCCCAGACTACTCGCCTCTTGACCATTCACGATCCCGTCACCAAGTATCGATTTTTAATAGACACTGGCTCCAGTGTGTCAATTATCCCAGCCACGGCAAAAGACAAAAACAACCCATTGTTGGCGACATTACGCGCCGCAAACGGCACGCCAATTCCTTGTTACGGTGAAAGAATTTTAGAGTGCGGTCTGGGATTGAGGAGAAAATTCACGTTTACTTTTTTGGTAGCTGAAGTCCAAGAGCCCATAATAGGTGCTGATTTCCTAGCCAAGTTTGGCATAATTGTAGATATTAAGAACCGTAGAATTAGGGACGAGGAGACACAGATCTCAATTCCCGCTTGTAGCATAACTAGAGCAAATGTCTTGCATTCCTTCTCGATTGCTTTCAAGGAGGAGTGCATGTTTGAACAAGAACTTAAAAATTTCCCAGCATTAACAAACCCTAACTTAGCTTCTAATAACATGCAAACATGCACAAAGCACTTCTTAGAGACGCAAGGTCCGCCAGTTTTCTCCCGTGCTAGGCGATTGCCGCCTGATCGATTGGCGTTAGCTAAGAAAGAATTCGCTAGGATGCTCGAAAGTGGCATCATTCGCACTTCCAAAAGCCCTTGGGCTAGCTCTCTTTTGCTAGTACCCAAGGCTAACGGTGAATTCAGACCGTGCGGGGATTTACGCAGGTTGAACGCCGTTACTTTACCTGATCGATACCCTATTCCCTACCTTCATGATTTCAGTGCAAATTTAGAGGGAGCACAAATTTTCTCTAAGATAGACCTGCAGTCTGCCTTCCATCAAATTCCCTTGGATGAGTCTGCGATTCCTAAGACCGCGGTAATCACTCCGTTTGGTCTCTTTGAGTTCCTCAAGATGCCATATGGCTTGAGGAACGCTCCTCAAACGTTCCAAAGGCACATGGCTGAAATTTTCTCTGATCTCACTTTCGCTTATGTCTATTTAGACGACATCCTAGTGGCATCCACAACCCCGGAGTTGCACAAAGACCATCTTAGGGTCGTTTTTCAAAGATTGTCCGACAATGGACTCCTCGTAAATCCTGCAAAATGTGAGCTCGGAAAGCCATCACTGATTTACTTAGGTCATGAAATCTCTAGCCTAGGTCTAAAGCCTTTACCTTCCAAAGTAGAAGTGATCAAAAACTTTCCTCTTCCACAGACCCAGAAGGAACTAAGAAGGTTCCTAGGTTCTGTTAACTTCTACCATCGTTTCATACGCAACTGTGCTCAAACTTTAGCGCCCTTGTCTGACCTCCTCGAACCGAAACGAAAAGGCAAATCTATTGAGGTAAAATGGACAGAAGAAGCGCGCAAAGCTTTTGAGACAATCAAGCACAAGTTAGCTTCCGCGACTGAATTATCCTACCCTATTGCTAATGCTGATTTCAGCCTCGTTGTGGACGCATCCAGTACCGCCGTAGGTGCTGTTTTGCAACAACAAGTAGGGACTAACATCTCTCCTCATGCTTTCTTTTCCAAAAAGCTGTCGCCCACTGAGCGTGGTTATAGCGCGTTCGGTAGGGAACTTCTTGCTATCTACTTGTCTGTGAGACACTTCCGCTATGCTCTAGAGGCGAGGGAGTTTGTGATCTACACAGATCACAAACCTCTGACCTCAGCGATCAAAATGCCTTCTGAAAGACATTCCCCTAGGGAAGCTCGACACTTGTCGTTTATAAGTCAGTTTACCACTGACATCCGTTTCATAAAAGGGTTGGACAATACTGTCGCTGACTGTCTTTCCAGAATCAACACTGTCCAAACCAGTGGTGAAATCACCTTCGGCAACATTGAAAGAGCGCAGAAGGAGGATCCTGAACTTCAGGACCTTCTCAAACCTTCTAACACTTCCTCTCCGAAACTAACCTTGGTTGACGGCTTGTACCGTGATGCCGAGCGACTTTCTCGTTTGTATCTTCCTGCGACGCTCCGCAGAGTAGCTGTCCTCCACTACCATTCCCTCTCTCATCCAGGTATTAACCGTACAGTGCGTTTGATTTCTGATCGTTTCGTCTGGCCAGCGATGCGCAAGGAGGTCAAGCAAATTGTGCAAAATTGCCATGCGTGTCAGAGTAGTAAGGTGGTGAAACATAATCGTGCGGCGCTGCAGAGTTGTGCATTCACAGATCACAAGTTCGACTCTGTACACCTAGATTTGGTGGGTCCTTTGCCTTTATCGCGCGGGCATTCTTATTTGTTGACCATCATCGATAGGTTCACACGTTGGGTTGAGGCTGTCCCTCTTCCTGATACCCAAACTGAGACTGTAGCGCGCGCTTTCTTGTCAAACTGGATCTCTAGATTTGGGGTTCCCTTAAGTGTCACACATGACCGGGGATCACAATTCACCTCCAAATTCTGGAGTGAGCTTAGCACCGCTTTAGGGTGTGCAAATACATCAACTACAGCGTATCATCCGCAGTCAAATGGACTTATTGAGAGAGTCCACAGAGACCTCAAGGTTGCATTGCGCTGCCTTAATTGCAGTCACGATTGGACTGATAGACTTCCAGTAGTACTACTTAGCATCCGAAATTTACACAGACAGGATCAGCAATGCACAGCGGCTGAAATGCTGTACGGGAAAACGCTTCGTCTCCCCGGCGACATTGTTGACCCAAAACCTTTGCCTGAATTTTCATCCGCTGACCGTTCCGCTTATGTAACCTGTCTCAAAGATTGCATGCGTGAGATCAAGTATGTGGCTCCACGAATGCCTCAGACTCAGGACAAACTGGATTCTGCCCTGCAAGACTGCACACATGTGTATGTCCGCAATGATGCTATAAAACCTACACTCACGCGCCCTTATGATGGCCCATTCAAAGTACTTAAACGCAAGCAAAAATATTTCATCCTCGAAAGATTCGGTTCACACGACCCTGTGAGCATTGATCGATTAAAAGTCGCATACACTTCTGATCATAGTGTAACTTATAACTCATCATCCTCTCCGCAGATTTCCCTTCCCACTGAGACTCGATCAAATCTACCATCTCAGCGTCCTCAGTTGGCTGCCTTGTTGCCTAGTCAACTTGAGTGTAACCCTTTCTACGTGTCTGTACATTCAAACCCTATCCCTAAGCCTATCGTAGACTCTAATTCTAGCCCTCTTACTGACACAGCGACAAGTCTGGAGAGACCAGACGAGCCCGCTGCAGTAACTCCTGTTCCTAGGACTCTTGCCGATCTAAACTTGCAGACCCGTTTGGTGAAACTTCCCCGCTCAGTATCATTTGCCAATTGCCGAACTCGGCAGGGTCGTGTAGTTCGCCCTCCTTCCCGCTACAGATGATTGCAGCGGGTGGACCTTTCGGTCTGCGCCTTGGGGGGTAATGTAGCATACCGCTACATAAGCGTAAAAATTAGAAATTTGCCATTCGTACTTAAATAAATTAATTAGTAGCATTAAAAACCCTACTCTAATTTATTATTAATTATTTTCTACTTCTAATTCGTAATCATTGCAGTTTTTGTGTAAGTACATGAGACGATAAAATAACAATTTACATTTTTCGAGAGAGAAGCCCTCTGGTGGCAATACTGCGCAATGCGCGTCTCTGTTTCAAATAGAGCACTCTTACTTTGGCGGTTGACTAGCCCGCTCACAGCATTTTTTCTCGACCTCAACGTCATCACACACACCACTTACAACATTCTCCCTGGGCCGCTTTTGGTTCTTTCTACTTGGAGTGGATTTGGCTATGCTCTGGGCCTTTAGCCGGATATATTCTCTAATTACGGGCCTTAATTCTCAACTGCCTAAAAGTACGGGCACCATTGAATTAGCTTTGCATTCGCTGAATTCCGCGTGCCTGGATCTTAAGTACTATTCAAACCAAGAGTCCTCATCGCCATCCGGCTCGGCACCTTGATCAAACTCACCTGCTCCAAAAATTAAGCATGCTTTGCCCACACAAATAGCTACGCACCGATTGTTGTGCTTGTGTAAAAATTGCCCACAGTAAATTGAATATTCTGAACTCGATACACTTAAAATTCTCATCCACCGGCCGGAGCGACGCCAGCGCTCACCGAAGCTCACCACCGGCACTCCGGACCTCACTGGGATTTCCAGTCAAGCTCATCGAAGTCCTCCTGGTTCCTCTTCAAATAAAAACCACCTGAAATAAGCTGAGTCCAAATCCGTTTTTCATTATCCCTCTTGTAATTTCCCACAACACTATCGAGAGTTGTTCGAGTTTTTGGCCGTCAAGAACTAACATTTAAGTTCAAACTACCCCAACGGTCACGAAAACCCGACACATAATGATAGAACTTTGTGAACGAACAAAAAAACTCACAGAGATATTTCCCACCTGAAATACCCTAAGCCGGGGAGAACTAAGAACAGCTGTTATTTTTCAAAGTTGAAGGGTGTTGGACTGCGGACAAAATTAATTGTACGTATAAATTTAAAAGTCAATAGATGCGACAAATAAAAAATGATCTAGTCAAAACTCTAGAAATAGAGTATTTCTATCGAACTTATAAATGAGACAAGTTTAGAGGAATGAGGGGAAAAAAATAATTTCCTCATTTGGTTGTACATCTATTAAAACCTTCACAAACTATTTATAAATTATCAATGAAATTTCATTATTTCCACACAATTTGTCACACTATTAAAAAACTCTCAAATATGTAATGACTAATTCAGGAATAATCCAACCAAAGCAATTTCAAATCCTATCTATATTTGAGAATAAATGAATAAATTATTAATATCAATTTGGTTATACTTCTGTGTAACATATTTTTTTATTTCATTTAAATACCTATGGCTATACGAACGCAGAAAAAGCTTATAAAGGGTAAATTATTGCCTTTAGGGTAAAAGTTTCCAAGATGGAAGCACAGGGTAACATTGAACGCTGAACAAGCCTCATTCGCCGATCTACTTCTCTGCGTAGAATATCGTTCTTTTGAACGGGTATTAAATCGTTCAAAATGCCAACGGCTTCTATCAAAGCAGAAACTAATGGTATTTTAGATTCCAATGATCCATTGGATAGAATTCAAACTGAATTGGCTTCTCGATTATCTGAACTAGAAGAGAAAAAGGTGAGTATATATAACACGTGCATAGTTGTTTACATGACAGTTATCCACATTACACTTGACATCTATTATCGCCTTCTTTGTCTATCTAAAGTTTTGTCACGCTGTTTCTCTGTGACCAATATTCATATTATACTTAAAGTAAATTTCGTTACTTAATTGGAAGTTTATTTCACGATTTTTTAGCGTTTTCTTAGAGAGAAAAATGCTTTTTGTTGTAAATATCACAAGACCGGTGACAGCTGGTAGAACCTGTTACAGTTAGTGTGAAAAGTCTACAAAGCCATTTAGAGGTCCTAGCATAACCTTTTATAGTCGAGTTTTTGGGCTTATGTCTATGTTAAGCTTGTAGTATTGCAAGAAATAGGTGCATCAGTGGTCAGTTTACTTCTTATTAATTATTAATTCAGGTCACATAAGTTTCTTGTGAGTCGCATTGTTTAGCATTGTTGTAATTGATGTTGAATTTACAAGGTCTGTCTTAGACTGTCTAAAATGTATCTGACCTTTGGCCAGAAAAAATATTTAGAATACCACAAGGATTTGGGACCCTAACCTCCTTCAACTTAGGCCCCTTGTACTTGCACACACTTAGCCCACCAACCATCCACTGCTGGAAACACCTCTGGAAGTCATCTTTTAGAATGATGTTCAGCTCCGTTGTCACGTTCCAGATTATCTCTTCTCTACTCTCAAAATGGGATCCTTTCAACAAGGTCTTTAAATTTGAAAACAACCAAAAGTTGCAAGGAGCCAGGGTTGGAAAGCAGGGAGGTTGGCAAATGGCTGTAATTCCATGTTTGGATTAGAAGGTGTGGATCAATTGGGATGAATGTGCAGGGGCATTGTCATGATGCAAGTGCCAGCTGGTTGCCATCAACATGTCTGGTCTTTTGCACTACACTGCTTCGCGGAATTGCTGGAGAACATCTTGATGTCAATATTGAGATTAATGTTGTCAACAATTTTAAAAATTTTATTGCCATAAATAGTTAATATGGTAGATTTTAAGATGTTTTATAAGAATGAAATTCTGCTTGCAAATGCTTAGTTTTTGGGTCAATATGTATTTTAGGTGCCTCAGGGAAATTAAAAATTCCATTCTAAAGAATCATTAAAGGAACGCATTTAAAAATATTTTACAAGAATTTCATTCTGCTTGCTGATGCGTTATTTTAGAGTTATTTAACTTTGAAGTTAAAGGAGCGTTGCTCAGAAATGGCTTTTGCACACCAAAGGAGACAAGGTTCCAACAACGCAGCAAGCGCGCAAAGCAAAAGATGGTGGCTACCGTACTGGGTGGCTGCCATTTTCTAGCAGATATAAACAATTGCGGATGTCATCCTAATGGGTGGGTTATAAGATTATAACCTTTATTTATAATTTTCACTAGAAAAACTATGGCTCCCCCTCACGGCCCATACTGTTTACATTTGTAATAGGGGTTTAGCTTATAATTAATTAAATTAAACTCTTCTACAATGGCAGCCATCTTTCAACTGATATTTCTCTGTACAACGTGAACAGTATTTAAGTTAAAAAACTCTAAAATAATGCATCAGCAAGCAGAATGACATTCGTGTAAAACGTTTTTAAATGTGTTCTATTAGTCATTCTTTGGAACGGAATTCTTAATTTCTGTGAGGCACCTAAAATACATATTGTCCAGTTTTTGAGTTATTTACCTTTGAAAGATAGGAATGGCGCTCATGAAATGAGTTTCCTGTGCAAAAGCAGAGCGTGTTCCAACAATATAGCGACTGCGTGGAGCGCAGGAAAAGTTACTTTTGCAATATATAGCGTAATTTATTATTAGCCAATCATGCGGAGCTTGTATCCACTTCTAGTATGTTTTAGTTAAGGTAAATCTGAAGGAAAGAACAGTAATCAATTTTGTAAATTTTGATGCCTAAACATAGTTAATTAGATTGAAATATACAAGTTTTCTTCTATGCACTCTCCGTCTGAAATGAGTATTTTATTAGTTATAGCGGTAAATTACTGACCGCAACTCTAGTGTTTGAAGCGGCAAGTAATTCAAGGAGCGCATCGGACAGCAACACTGCAATGCAGTCTTGCTTCCAGCGCGCTCGTCATCAAAGACGAAATCAAACCTACCTTTATACCTCGTTAAATCCTCATTTGACGAAAAAAGTATATAGAAGAAAAGTTGTTTATTTTGATGTTATTACCATGATTTAATCAACAAAAATTTGAAAATTTATGAATAGCTGTTTATTCGAGGGCATTCGTTCTCAAAGACAAAACCAAACCTACCGCTATAACTCATAATATTTCAGACGGAAAGTGTATAGAAGAAAACTTGTTTATTTTGATTAAATCATTTGTTATGGCCCCGAAAAGTGGGAAATCGATTAGTATCCTTTCCTTCAGATTTACCTTAGTTGATAACATATGCATAAAGGTTATCACCCAAAAATATAAATGGAAATGGGGTAGGGAATACTGAAATTGATTTGCAGTTGACATCAGTTTCAATGTGGCGGCCACCGTAGAACATAAGCAAAACCGTAGAAGTGAATACTGTAGATTTAAGTATTCACTATTTCAGTTTCGGTAATGTTTTTGGGTGATAATCTTTATTATGTTATTAACTAAAACATTCTAGAAGTGGGTTCAGGCTCTGCGGGGCCGGCTAATGATGAATTACAAAGTACCCAAACGTACTCTAAAAGCTCCAGTTAAAGTGCGCAACTGACTGAAACTGCTATGGAATACGAAAATTTAAAAGTTGCACAACTAAAAAATAACAGCGCACCAGCAAGCAGAATGTCATTCTTGTAAAACATTTTTAAATGTGCCTCTTTAGTAATTCTTGGCAACAAAATTATTAAAATCGTTGTCAATATTCAACTCGATATTGACCCATCTTGATAGTACTCCTTTGTCACGGTTTGTCCTTCCGATGCATATTTGCGATGCACAATTCCACGGACATCAAAGAAAGCAGTCAGCATTGGCAAAGTCAAACAGTTAATATGAGGACGAAGCAGAACACCATTCCAAAAGGAGACTTCCAGAGGTGTTTCCAGCAGTGGAAGGATTGGTGGGCTAAGTGTGTGCAAGCACAAGGGGCCTACTTTAAAGGGGATTAGGGTCCCAACTCCATCAGGTATTCAAAATATTTTTCGTGGCCAAAAGTTGGATACTTTTTAGACAGGCCTTGTTTAAGTCTGTTTATTTTTGAATTGGTGTGTTATCATTGATAGGAAAGAGTATTGACTGCTCTATCTCAGGTACTATGAGAATTTTTGTAGTGTTTCACCTTTGCCTTGAAGCTTCAAATGTAGTGTTTATTTCTGTGCTTGCTTTAATAAATTTAGCCTTTATAATTTGTAAACCATAAATTTTGAACATTTTGGTTATTTTTATAAATATTTTACAAATGCCTTGATCCCACTGGTAAATGTTGACCCATTAATGCCGCTTGGCAAGTATACTTGCCACATAAAAAATGTATAATTTTCCATACTATGAATGTGAGGGTTTGGATTATAGCCTAACGGTAATGAGACGTGTACTGAACATGTTCAGAACCAGTTACAGAGGTCGGTTGTGCTTCACACCTGCTCAGTTAAACTCGGAAGTTGCTGCTGGGAAGAATGGCGTTACTACGCCAGAAAAAAACGCAAGTAATTGCTTACATCTGTTAGCTAAGATTCACTACTATACTGAAAACTGTTGTTAAAGAGTTTTTCTAATGATATATGTATGCACTTACATGATTCTAATTTCATACGACCACTATATTTTACTATATATATTTGTGGCAAGTGTACTTGCCATTTGGTAATAAAATTATGGAATCGATATTTTTCTATTATCAGTTGACGATTAGCATTAATATGTTTTCACCCTGATTTCAAGTTGTCACTGGGCAAAATTCATGATTTCCTGTTGGAAGAAGATGAAAAAGAGCATAATTAAGTGCGAGTAGCAATAGAGCCCCGCCCTGAAGAGATTGCCTGAAGCTGGAACGGACCAGGATAGTGATGCTTCAGTTGACGAAGTTATGTGCGATCCAGGGCACCTTCCTAGGAAAATTTTACGCACCAAGGTTTTGAATGATGATGTGGACAATGATCGGTCTAATATTATGTTCAATCCATCTCTCAACATCAACTGACCGTGGATCAAAATGACGGAAAAAGGTTGTCTACATGTGGCATACTGATAAAAGTATGGTGACAAATCTAGTACCAGATTTCAGCAAAACACGTGAGGTAGTTGATGCCCCAATGACCAATCCTTTAGAATTTTTTGAGGAACAGTTTTGGACAGATGATTGGATCAATGTTTTGTGTAAACAGTAAAAACTATGCTCACCAGAAAGGAATTCCTTGTAGCAATGTAAATGCAGACAACATGAATTTATTTCTAGCCACTCTCATTCTCTCAGAGTACAATAAAGTTCCCAACAGACGGCTGTACTGGAGTGAGTCGCATGCACCCAAAATAAACTTGTGATGAATTCAATGAGACGTTATTATTTTGATCAAATAATGATATGCTTACACATCAACGATAACATGAAAATGGATAGTGATCGATTCTACGAGGTGCGTCCGCTTTTTGAGCCCTTGAACAACTCCAATAAAGATGAGAAATGTGGTGGGTACTACAGCATTGGTGAAATCATGGTTTTATATTATGGAAGGCATAGTGATAAGCAGTATATTAGAGGGAAACACGTGAGAATTGGGTTCAAACTTTAGGCAATCTGCACATCTGATAAGTTTCTACAAAATGTTGAGCCATGTTGTGGTAGTCATACTAAAATTTCTGACAGAGGTTTTGGTCTTCGTGGAAACGTCGTGCTAGAAATGATTGAAAGAGTGAACATAAAACCCAGCCAGCACATTGTATTTACAATTTTATTGGCTCTGTTGCGTTACCCGAGGAACTTTCACAGAAAAAAATCATAGCCACCTGTACTCTAAGAGAAGACCGACTATCTGATGCCCCTCTAAGACCCAGAAAAGTCTCGGAAAAAGAAAAACGAGGAACTAGTGATGAAGCGTTTACAATCTGCATTTCAGTTGTAAAGTGGTAAAAAATATCTCCTCTAACAAACTTCGTTCAGATCCTTCAAAAAAAGCGAAAGGGTGGAATCGAGTTGACAAGAAATAAACACGTTGAAGTTGACCTACTCCCCGCACTCAATTCACGTTTATAACCAACACATGGGTGGCGTGGACGTACTTGATTCTCACGGCAAATGGTGATATCAACTCTGACTAATTATGGGAAACCTAAGGTGAAACCAGGTCCAGTTCCTGGTACAACAGTGCGGCACAACAGTCGGCATCAATGGACGTATAAAGGCAAAAGTCCGTACAACAGATAACGTGAATGTGACTCCAGTACCAATTATTTTTACAGTGTTCATTCCTGTACACCCAGAGGGTATGAAAACATTTCACACCAAAAAAAGAAACCTAGGAAAGACAATATATGGACTGATCATGGCAGGAAATCCCTCACTGTAACTTTAATTTCTTATTAACTGCACATCATTATTTTATTGCCGGTGTGGCAAGTATACTTGCCAGTCTGTATTTCGGTAACATATACGATATTTCATTTTTTTTCTTCACAATTACATTGACACTCGAATGAATAAGTTAAATTGAAAATTGTGTTTTTGAAAAACTTAGTAGAATTATCGGCATTAATGGGCTAAGGAGAGGACACTGATCAATTTTTTAGTTTTTGTTGCTTATATCATGGTAATTGGATCAAAATAAATAACTTTTAAATTATGTACTTTCCGTCACAAATGAGTATTTAACAAGGTATAGCGGTGATGTAATGTAATGCAACTAAACTAATCTAACTTGACCCAACCTAACGATCATTCGAGCGTATTACAGCCATCGAAACACTCGGAGTTGCACCTCAAAACAATTTTTCCGGCGCTTGAAAGACTAGGATTGGGATAAGAAACCCATCGCTAAAACTCATTAAATACTCATTTGTGACAGAAAGTGCATGGAAGAAAAGTGGTTTATTTTGATGAATTACCCCATAGGGAGTTACAAAACTGCAAAAATTGATTGGTGTCCTCTCCTTAACGAATGCCATCCCACCCATTCTACTTCAAAACCATTGTAAGGATGCACTTTGATTGAGACTTGGAATATGATAGGTTTTATTCCATGCCTACTGTGATAATATGGCCATGAGAAACCACAAACGTAGTAGATGTTGGCCATAATGATTTGTTGTGCTAATGACTGGTAATAATCTAACCTTTGTATTTTTCAAATAAATGAATCTAACCATATCTTCTTTTGTCTCTAGCTACAAAAGTGATGGATAAATGTATCTTGGATACATTATCACTGATATTTGCATAAAGCGGCCCATAACGACCAATTCAATTTTCAAGATCATTGACCCTATCTATTCACAAGATTTTTTGTTGCTCACAAACGGCATCAATCTTTTCATCAATATAATTGATGAAAACCAGTCATTTGCTCTGCAGATGCCTTACATGTTGGTTGATGGCACTTCCATCTCCCAGAAAATTCCTGTGTAAATGCAGGACATGGGCCAAAAACTGGCCCCGAAAACGTGGCAGAATATTTGGAAGTGACGCATTGCTCAAGAAATAACGTACAAATGTGCCAGAAGATTTTATGAACTATCTCTGAATGGACACTACATCAGTTGATGAACTAATGCATCTGGTCACTCCATAAAAAGCACCAAGTACTGAAAACTACCAAGTTTTTACTTTTCAAGATAATTTAAACAAGTAGGTTAACAATTATGAATAAAATAACTCAACTACATTCAAATATAATAATAAGGCTTAAAAAGTACCAGATATTTGTGGCAGCATCCTCCATCATGCAAAAAAGTACCAGATCTGCATGCACAAAAAATAAAATTTCAAGTATTCCCAGGTTTACACACAACTTCCAGAGCCAAGAATGAAATATTGACAAACCATAACAAAAAACCAACTGATTTGATTGCGTCAATACATTGAGTCAATTAAATTGTCAATATTCATTATTGACAATTAAATTGATCATCTATGGGCTGCTTTAGCATTGGGATAACTATATTTATGTAGTCACTGTCTTTAAGGGGAATGGTAAATATTCTCAGGTAAATTTAGAAGGTAGTAAAGTGTTGGAATGTGATAAACAACCCCTTAAAATGATTTTTAGGCATTTTAAGACATTATTGAAAGTCAGAATATAGGGCTAGCTCTGTTTGCTAGTTTTGAAATTACTAACGATTTGAGCTGTAGCTAAATCAATTGCCTTGTTCTTTCAACTATTTCATTGGTTTTGGTCCACCAACATTGAAACTAATTACTTGATCACAGCAAATTTGGATCATGAGGAAAAACATACAGTGAATAAATTTTGCAGTTTTTCAAGAGAGTATGAATTTATATGTTTTGTTAACCTTTTGCTTTCCAACACTCAAAAATTTAAGGGAAAAGTTTTCTAAGATAATTGCAGTCAAATTATCCTGAAATATAGGCCAAATTGTCCTAGCATGTTTTTTCTGTATAAGCAGGTGCTTACTTCCCTTTTAAATTGGAAAAAATTATGCTCTAAAAATGTATGGTCAAAAAATCTGTGACAAAATATCAATTTAGTTTTTGCTTAATTTTATCTGTAAATACTTGTATGTATGAAAAACTTGCTCAAATGAAATAAAAATGTATTAAATGTATTGCATATACATGAAGCTTACATTGAGTGGATATCAATAGCAAATTGTATGTGTCAAACTTCTGGAGTGTCTGAAAACATAGTTGCAGGATTATTATTAATTGTCCTAATTTTGTCATTTAGTTCAAACTATTTCCTCATTTGTTGAATCACCTTGAAATTTTATCAATTTACCTAAAATGGAAGCACTAGCCATCTGGGACCTTGAGTTCCCGTCAAAAAGCAAAGGGTTTGAATTAGTGATGTACCGATGTATCGGTATCGGCAGTATCGGCCATTTTTAGTGGTATCGGTATCGGCAAAATCCGGCCGATACTTTACCGATACTTTCCAAAAATATGTATTTTATCATTCAAATGGTCATAAATCATGAAAGTAAAAGTATTTAACCTAATAATACCCGTTGTGTGTTTATTTATATATTTATTTGGTGTCCGCGTTGTGTGAGTTTGCCGTATCATGGATACCGAATTCCTCAGTGTAACATTAAAAGATGGCGTTTCCATGCATTTAAATATTTGACATTTTATCAGGATAGGTTTTCTTAGGATAGGATAGGTTAGCTTAGATTAGGATAGGCTAGGTTAGCACAGGTTAGGTAATACTGTCAGAATTTTTTCTCGGGTCCGCCTAGCTTAACGATGACATTGTCCATGGAATCTCCGCGGATCCTGCTACTATCTAATAATACCCTTGGTTGATTTGGAGTCCGCTTCTTCCATTTTCTTTGTCACGCTCATGAGGAGAGTTATAGAGACCGTACCTGTGATACGAGTTTCACCAGTGCGTAAGAACAAGAATATTTTTCATCACGAGCGCTGTTAGGATGAATACATTCGTTGGGCATCACATTTGGAAAATTTGTTCAAGAAAGTTAGTGAGTCCCGTAATTTTTGACGGGCTGTGCGTACTTGTAATCAAATAAAGAGCCTATTCATACTTAGTAAATTAGATAGCTAACTAATGAATTATAGCGTTCAATCAGGCCCGCTAACTGAATTCACTACTTTGAATTTCCGATGAGTCACGGTCATAACTGAAAGCTATGTAAAATGAATAGTTAAACCCTGTAGCTACATAAAATTTTTATACTTTTACGACTAAACCTTTTTAGTTTGACCTAATGTCCATATCTTAAAGTATGTGACAGGCTAACAAAAACCAAACCAATTTAATAAAGTGAAGGAGCATCTGAAAGTTTTTGTGAATTTAATATAGAAATTGCCGAAAATTCTATTTTAATTTAGCTTGTAAATCGCCAAATATTACGAAGCTAATAATTTATTTTAACTTAGCGTGCATATCACCGTTCATTACAAAACTTGCATTTTTCTTCTATGTTAAGATGTTTGAACAATTCACGAACAATCTTATAGTTCAATACATCTGAACGGGTCAGTTGATTGCTTTCATCGCAACTTGATGAATTTAAAAACGAGGAAAATTCCAATGAACTTAATCATATTTACTAGGAATACGTTTCGGAGTCCAGCTCCATCATCAGTTCGTAAAATTAAAATTCATAACGACTACAATAAAAGAAAAAATGAAATGTCGGATACAGTCATTAAAGAAAATCACGAAAACAAAAAAAAATCAAAACATGTCCCAGAGAAAGTAAAATCGACAAGATCTACTTCCAATTTACGATAGATAGGAACTGTCATAATTGTTGATGGCCAGTTTTCGTTTAAAAATATGTAGCAACTTTGAAATTCTGAGGTCACATGTAGTTGAAGCCGAATCTAAGATTTTTAAGTCCGCAGAGGATATCGGTTCGTTGCATTTTACTGCGTGATTATGTACGAATTGTGCGAATTCATTCTCCCTGCGGAAGCTTCAACCCCGATGTTCGGCCGTTCTGATATAAAAATTTTGTGCCGTAATGCCGACGTACGATTATGTGCACTGCACACAACTGTAAGAATAAATCAGAAAGGCTCTTTCTCCATCAAAAGCGTATCCTTGTACCGGAATTGTATAATTTTATGGTTGCTTCATTTTTCTGTTACAAGAATACGCTTCCGATGGAGATGCGAACCTCGATCTCTGATTTATTTTTAACAGTTATACAGTTGTGTGCAGTGCACATCATCGTACGTCGGCATGACGTCACAAAATTTTTTCAGAATGGTCAAACATTGGGGTCGAAGCTTCCGCGCGGGTAACTAATTAGCTTACTCCTCACACTCTGCAGTACGTAATCACGCAGTAAAATGCAACTAAATCTTAGATTCGGCTTCAACTGCATGTGACCTCAGAATTTTAGAGTCGCTACATATTTTTAAACGAAAACCGGCCCTCAACAATTCTGATAGTTCCTACCCATAACAAATTGTAACTAAATAGTAATCTTGTCGATTTTAGTTTTTCTGGGACATGTTTTAATTTTATTTTTATTTTCTTGATTTCCTTTGACTGTATCCAACATTTTGCTTTATCTATTATTGCAGACATAATGATTTGTAAATTTACGAACTGATGATGGATCTGGACTCCGAAATGTATTCCTAATAAATATGATCAAGTTCCTTGAAATTGTTGTTTTTAAATTCTTCATCTTATAGATGGTTGCGTGTTTGCGGATATGTTCGGTTTTGCGGCTTACCGAATTTTAATATTTTCTTTCGCCAAAGCATGTACTCCTATTTGGTGTGAATAACACGAAATAGACAATCCTTTTTTTGAGAAACTATTGTTTTGGCCCACTTTTGGAGCCAGTTGCTATTATAGCTAGTCTACATTACGTTGCAATACGATTAGAAACACATATCTATTGAATGGATTTCATTCTGTTGTTTTTCTCAACAATATAGTTAACATTGCAAGAGCATTTTATTTTTCACAATCGGAAACTTTTTGTCAATATTTTTGTCTTATTAGATATATAAGGAAATAATTTTATTATAACTCCCATGTAGGAGTTATAATGGTTTTATTTTAATACAAGTGTGCGCGGCTTGCCAAAAATGGGATTCAATACTTTTCATGAACGAATTTCCAAGATTTAGATGATAAACAAATGCAGTATATCCATCCTAACAGTACCCGTGATGAAAAATATTTTTGTACTTGCGCACTGGTGAAACTCGTATCACAGATACGGTCATTATAACTATGCTTATGAGCGTGAGTGACAGAGAAATGGGAGAAACAGACACCAAACAAATAAACCAAGGGCAAGGGTATTATTAGGTAGCAGCATGACCCATGGAAATGCCGAGGACAATGTCATCGTTAAGCTAGATGGACCCATGGAAAAATTCCGTCAACATTATCTAACTTATGCTATCCTAATTCTAAGTCGTGACTCGCACCGCCGCAAAGCACGTTCACGATGCGAAGGCCTAGCGATCGTCATTACATGGTAGCAACTGCGGTTCTTGTAGACCCTACACCACTAATGCGTTTTCCACTGTTGCCAATACGTAGAACGGAAAGTCGGGTAGGTTTAAAATGTTTATGCCGAACACATATGCACAAGAACACACAAAGCTCTCTTGACTCGGAGTTCCCCTCCGGTGACAAATCACCATTACTCAAAAATGATTACTTCGGGCACAGCTATTTACCAAATTACTATATTTAATTTAATGTCTTTTAATTATTCAATATGGCCTGAAAGCTGCACAAAAGCGACAGGGTTAGGAAAATGTGCAAATTACGGCAATCACAACAATCTATCCAATACTACTAACCTATCCTGATAAAATTTCAAACATATCATTGCATGTACAGACGATCTTTCAATGTTACACTGAGGAATTCGGTCTCCGTGATACCGCAAACTCAGACATCCTATGTTTCTTAAGAAGCGGACACCGAACTAATACATAAACTAACATACAACGGGTATTCTTAGATTAGATGTTTGTAAAAGTATCGGTATCGGTAGTAGTATCGGTCAAAGTATCGGTATTTTCAAGTATCGGAGTATCGGTATCGGCCAAAAAATGGGTATCGGTATCGTTATCGGCCGAAAAAATGGTATCGGTACATCACTAGTTTAAATTGTTGAAAACTGTGGCAACTTGGCGAGTGATGTCTGAACTATTGCATACACTTGATATTTTTTCTTTGCTGTGCCCAGTTGTTATTCTGATGCAGTTAAAATTTAGTGCCCTTGCATTGCATTGGCTTTCTCTCTCAACTGCACAATTGTTAAATATTTCCACATAAAATGTTATGAGTTTTCACCATCAATTGTAGTTCCTCTCTTTGAGACCAGGGCAAGAGGTTCAACTGCATCAAAAACCAAATTGTGAGTCTCATCTTCAGTGTATTGAAGACCTATGGAGTGCTTTTTTACTGTTCAAATGATGTATTTGAGGTCCACTAGTATGATGTCTATTGATAATTGTTTTTAAGCATAGCACATCCACTTGATCAATAAAATTAACAGAATTTGTCAATCCATCATTAAAGCTGTTGAAATTTATTATACTTAAGATACTTTAGCCACTCCCTCAGGAGGATACAAATATTGTATCTATTTGAGTTAGCACCTCCAGGCAGGAAATGCGATGTCTCAAGCTGAGAGTTAGGTAGGCGTTCTTTTTGTTGGAACAAAATTTTTTTATATTGACGTCTTTTTGAGTTCATTGGTCCTGTCTTTCAGCTCCTTCTACTTCAACTTTTATCCTGTTTCCTGGACTTCCTTCTCAACTTACTGTTTCTATGCCCTTTGTGCATAGGATCTACATTCACTCCATACTAAATTCTCCATACTAAACTAATTCTCCATACTCTCCATACTAAATTCTGCTTTCTACCTTCCTCTCTTCTCTTTGGAATGCCTTTGTTGCACTTAGGGAGGCCCAAACTATCATTTAATCTTTAAATTATGTTGGAGCACTCTTGACAGTTTGAAAATAAAAATAATAGTAAAGACAGCTGATTTAAAACTCATTTTAATTAGTGAATGTTTCGGCTCAACTCAAGCCATTATCAACACCTGTGAAAGATAATTGAAATACGGAGAATAAGACACGGCTAAGTTGCTTTTTTTTTTGCGAAGTTTTTGCTAAGCTTTTGAGTTGTATTCTTTTTGCCTTATAGCCATGTCTTATTCTCCGTATTTCAATTATCTTTCAGAGGTGTTGATAATGGCTTGAGTTGAGCCGAAACTTTCACTAATTAAAATGATTTTTAAATCAGCTTTCTTTACTATCATTTTTATCATTTAATCTAATGTAGGTACTTTGGCTAAACTATAAATGGAGATTTTGTTTAATTGAGTTCACATGTTTAATACAAAGGCCATCACTTACCATTTTTTCTAAAACCCTCAATTGGTAAAATTATAAATCTGTCAGGTCTCTAAAAAGTGATATTTTGGTGTTTCAAACATCACCTTCAGGCTGGAAATTCAGAAGAAACGGTCACATAGATTCTTCTTCCTGATCGGGGTGAGGTGTTGCTGGGGGCTCATAAGATGTCTGATCTCAGCTGGAAGACTGTGGGACCTCAGAATCTTTGGATGAAGCAAGTCTAGTGGTGGCAACACTCTTGAACAGTTGAAGTCTAACACTGGCATAAATGAAGATGTTTGTGCAACATCAAAACATCACCTATTATAGACTGAGTGAAAATTTTATCAATAAGTGCTTTAGTGTAAAGAAGTGATTATTTTTGTGTTTTAACATGTGAACTACTCAAATAATTTTACAAAATTTGAAAGTTAAAAAAAGGAAGGTTTATTAATGTTTCCTGTGCTCTTGGTGATTCTGCTCTGAAATTGGTCTCATTCAAATCTGATGGTTGTAATGAACATTGACTTGAAATTCTATGTCATATCTGTTTACTTATCAAGGCATCTGAGATGTTGAGTAGGTTTGGTGTTTGAAGATGGAATTGAGCCATTTTATGTTGGTCCTTTTTGCTGCTCATTTAAGACCAATCTTAGATTATTGGTTGACGGTTTAAAACATTGAATGTATAGGTGATATTAATTACCCACTCTTAAACCCTTAGAATTGGAAAGCATGGTAAGGTATCTTCACAATTTTCTAAGCTGAAGGTGTTGGTTGTTGAATTGAAGTGTTGGGAATAGCTTTTGAGCTGAAAAACTGTATTGAGTTGTATAAGTTTGGTTGAAGGGAGCATTACTGAGTGTAGTGTTGTAAGTTGATTCATAGAGACTTAAGTATTGAGGCTGGGCAGAGATGTTTTCCGTCAATATGTGTGACAGTGGAACGGCTTGTTTGAGAGTGTTATATTGCCTGATTTCTTAGTTGCCTAGCCTTTACAAAAAGCTTGTTTGTCATTGGTGTGAGGTGTTCTGCAAGTCTGATATCAGACTTCTGCTGACTTGTTTGTTGCTTGTTGATGATGATCATCACCACTTACATACTTTACCAGTTCTTATGTGTGTTGGTTGAAGCTAGTGTATGAGGTTGTGCTGCTCCTATGGCTTTTGTGCCCACCTAGGGCTGTTGTGCCTGGAAGGTTGCTTAAGTGAGCTAAAAGTTCTACATTGTATGCACGAGTCATTGAAAAATAAAACTTTTACATCTATATGTATTCTTGGTACATATTATTGCTGATGGCTAGTGCCTGATATTAATACATTGCTATTCAATTGTGTGCAGGTGGAGTTGGACACAGACTCTGCCCATCCCCGAGCAGTTTTCTACAAAAATCTGTCCAAGGATGTCATCCAGTACAAGAAGCTCACTCCTGACCAACTCAACCATCTCAGAGAAATGGATGCTGTTTATTCTACCTTGGATGCTGTCAAAGAAATTTCAAAAATTGTTAATGATGTAAGTATTTTTTCAGCAATTTCTTTCCTCATATAGAAGATTATTATGTAAACTGGAGCGTGTAGATTTCTGTGCTTAGCCCCCTCAGGGGGATACAGGTGTTGTATCTATGGGAATTAGCGCTCCCAGGGGGACTATGCGAGGGCCTGAGCTAAAGGTTAGGTAGGCTTCCTTTTGTTGAAATAGAATAGGTATTTGTTTTGTTACGGACCATCTTTTTTCGGTTCACTGCTGTCCTGTTTTTCAGCACCTACTACTTTCTTCTTCAATTTTTTCTTGTTTCATGAACTTCTTTCTTGGCTTCCTGTTTCTGTGCACCTTGTGCATAGATTCCGTGTTCCCTCAACTCCATACTAGATGGTGCCCTCCTCTCTGAGAACATCTTTGTCGTGCAATTAAGGGAGGCTAAAACTTATATAATAATAATAATTTCTGTGCTAAGCTATTTGCTAGCCATAATTTAAACTTTGCTAAGTTATGGGCAAGCATGTTACTGTACTTTTCCACACCATTTTATACAGAGGTGACTTATTGATCAATTGTTTTGAAGTGTGGAATGCAAAGAAAAATAGTAAATTTATGAATTTGAGTTTGTATTTCAGCTGAGAAAGTTAGAAGATAGAAGAATTTGTTAGGGAGTTGACAAAAACAAGGGATTTCCAGATAAAATTGCCCTGATATTTTTAAGCCTTTTTTGGTTGTGGGGTTTAAGTGGTTCTTCTTTTTATTCTATTATTTTGATTCATTCATTACATAAGTTTAGCTATATCGAAAGTAGTCTGAATTTTAATAGAGTAAAATGAATTTAAGTATCCATGAGCATGTAAAAACATTTATGTGAAAAGACTTATGTCATTCCTACTCACATGTTCAGTGGCACACTGCAATTTTACGTTATGCAATTAAAATGAGAACTAATTTACCAAGCACAGAGAAAGAAACTAAAAAATCTTTGATTTTGGTAGTTGAAGCTAAAGTTTATACCTCATTTAGCTTGTTGGTAGTGGTAGTTGTATATGTATATACAGATGTTTCATGCATGTTAAATGATTTATTTATATTTTCTATAACAGTAGATAAAACATAAGAAGCTAATTTTGCACAAACGAGGAGAAACTGACGGTACAGCAATATTTTCACATATCTTTTGTGCATTAATTTGAGTTACTTTCTACATACACTTGCTTTTTTTTCTGAGTGGATACTGATTTAACTCTTTGAATTTGGAAGAAAACACCAAATTACTCATTCAAGGCGTGGTGGGTTCTAGGATAAAAAGGAAATCCCACGTGGTTAAGAATATCATGATACAAAACAAATGTTTTGGATTACAAAAAAATCCATCTGTTGAACTCTGAAATACAATAAATCAAAATATTAACACAATGTAACTATAAATATTCTGAGTAAACTGTATATAAGACAATGAGATAAAAGACGCAATAAAACAAAAAACTATACAAAATATCAAAATGCAATGGAAAGTTTCACTGCTGTATCACAATCATTTATTGACAGACGGTTTTTTAAAATGTAAATAGACTCTAAAATGCTGAGATTGGACAAATTTGAGGTTAAATCAAAAATGCTTAAATTTGTGTATTTAATAATATGGTCTTTCTCTAAACAGTGTTCTTTTATAGACAAGTTGGATGGTTTGGTCAGGTTACAGCCGGTGCGAAAGGAGACTCCCCTTTGTTGTGCACACCTCACGAACAATTGAAGCCCAGTGCTACCAATGTAAGAGCGCTCGCAGCGGTCACACATAAATTGATATACAGTAGTACCTCGAGATGCGAGTTTAATTCGTTCCAGAACCGAGCTAGTAAGTCAATCAGCTTGTATCTCAAACAAATTTCTCCCATTTAAAATAAATGAATTCAATTTAATCCGTTCTGGACCTATGAAAAATCCCCAAACCATTTTAAATTATGAATATAGATATGTTTTAAAATAAAAAATGAACATGCATAATTAACAAATACATAACAAATTATGCGATGTAGCCTTCCCGGGTTGCGGAATGTAACCTTCCCTCTCAACAAGCGCAGTGAAATCTTTGATGTATGCATCGGCTGCTCTCACGTCTGCGCTTGCAGCTTCGCCATACCTCACCACTGAATAGATGCCAGTTCCCTTCTTAAAATTATCTAACAAGCCATGGCTTGCCTTGAGCGCTTGTTCTGATGCCTCTTTAGAAGTTGATGCTTCTTTCTTTACTAAGTCGGCATAAAAACTCCGTGCCTTCTCGCATATTACCGTCTCCATCACTGTATCTCCTGCCAACTCCTTCTCTTTCACCTACACGAGCAGAAGCTTCTCATTTCCTCGGTATTGGGTCCTTAATTGGGAAAAATTGCAGTTCCTTTTGCTGGTGTAGCACTCTTGATGGCATCCTTCTGCTTCAACATCGTACAAATTGTCGATGTACTACGGTCATAGATCTTTGCGAGTTCAATCACTTGTACGCCACGGTCGTGTTTTCCTATTATTTCTTGCTTTAGTTCTATCAACATCATCTTCTTCTTCCTGTCACCATTGTCCTTAGCACTCACTTTCTCTGGCCCCATGATAACACACAAAAAAATTCAGTAATCACGCAAAGATGAAGCAAAAAAGAGTACAGCGCACAAGATACACTTTGACTCAAGTGGGTAACACGTGCGACTGAGCGAGAGATGCTCGACTCTGCACGCCAAATAGCGGGATGCTCTGGAAACACGGCTCGTATCTTGAACAAAAATATGGCCTGAGCTCCGGCTCGTATCTCAAAAAACTCGTATGTTAGGCTGCTCGTATCTCGAGGTGCCACTGCACAACTGAGGTGCTCAACATCACATCCGGAGTATCCCTTCGCTTTAAGTATGATCTGATTTTCCTATTATTTTTAAAATATGAACGCGTTTTTATTTGTGGAGAAACCTCTTAACTGTTTACTCTACTCCCATTTTATTTTCTCTGTACAGGATCCTATAAAAGGTAGCTGGAAATGTAAGCTCAATCTTAGCACTGTGAGAATTTTTGGCTTTGCAGAGAACTTTCTACTCAAACATTTTCATGAACTTGCTAGTAAAAATATTCTTTGGGTAATAATTTGAGCAAATATAATTTTAAAAATAATTCATCTCTAAATAGAACAACTTGTCGGTCAGTGATATTTCAAAAGCTTTAAACTGAAATTATTATTCCTGAAATTTTAATTTGAAAAGGTATTGCTAAAAAAGTTTGTGCCCAATTCCTGAAAGTTGCTTTGGTACAGCTGTAACCTGACCAAGCCATCCAACTCATCTATAAGAGAACACTGTTCAAAGGAGACTGTATTTTTAAAAACAAATTTTAAAATTTTGAATTCAAACTGAAATTTGTGCAATCTCTGTATTATACCGGGTGTCCCAGAAAAAACAGAACATCAGTGTCCCAGAATAAATGGAATCCAAATTCAAATGATTATAAAACGGAAACTACTTGATGCATTTTAGTTCCGTTTTCTCCAGTGTCTACTGAATCTTTTAAAATAAATGTCTTTAGTTTTAATAAACCAGCTAAAAAATTATTTAACCTGTAACAATTTTACTGAAAGCTGTCGAAAACATATCTTTGCAAGAAAGAGAAAAATATAATGCTCATTTCATCATTTAGCTTTATTCTACATTTTAAAAATGAATCCATATAAATAAAAGTATTGTATCATTACTAGTAATACCTTTTATTAAAATAAAATTTCAGCATAGTATTATAAGCAGTATTTCCCTCCACATGGCCTCCATTTCTGTTCACGCACTTTCGAGCTCTTGATCTCATTGATGAAACAACTCGTTTGATTGTCGATCATTTTTTAGCTCATTGAATTCGTTAGTGATTCTTTCTCTTAATTCTTCAACGTCTTGAGGAGGCGTTGAATAAACTTTTGACTTTAAATGGCCCCATAGAAAGTAATCACACGGTGTCAGATCTGGGGATTTCGTGAGTTAAAGCCACTATGCGATTGCCAAAAAGTTCTCTTAAATACTATGCTGAAATTTTTTCTTAATAAAAAGGTATTGCTAGTAATGATACTAATACTGTTATTTATACGGATCATTTTTAAAATGTAGAATTAAGCTAAATGATGAAATAAGCATTTTATTTTTGTCTTTCTTGCAAATATATGTTTTCGGCAACCTTTAGTAAAATTGTTACAGGTTAAATAATTTTTTAGCTGGTTTATTAAAACTTGAGACATTTATTTTATAAAAGATTCAGTAGTCACTGGTGAAAACAGAACTAAAATGTATCAAGTAGTTTCCGTTTTATAATCATTTGATTTTGGGTTCCGTTTTTTTCTGGGACACCGGGGTTTTGTTTTTTCTGGGACACCCGGTAGAGTCAATACACGTATCAAGTAACCATCCGTCAATAAAATGAATGTGATACAGTGGTGAAACTTCCATTGTTTGTTGATGTTTTGTATAGTTTTAATTTTATCATATCTATTTTAAATCTTTGTCTTTTATCCGGTTTACTCAAAATATTTATAGTTACGGTGTTTTAATATTTTGATTTATTGTATTTCAGAGCACTGAAGATGGATTTTTTGTTATTCAAAATGTTTATTTTGTATCACCATATTTTTAGCCCCGTTCATTTTCCATTCTCCCTTAAAAGTGAGATTTCCCAGAAATTAGTTTATTTCATTTTTTATTGGTCTTTTCTTGAAATGATGGTAGCTAGGATAGTCTTCTAATTTGGTGGCAATATCGGTAGATATGTTGAAAATTTGATGAATCTAATTCATAACTTGCATAATTTGTGCACATGCTGGGTATTGATATCAAAATGTTAATGCTCGCTGTTCATCCAAACTGCCTTGAAGTTTTGTAAGTGTTAGAAATGATGACTAGTGCCATTTTTTTAATATTAGGTTATCAAAATCCTAGTTTGTAACTAAGAACATTGTATGAGGATTTTAATGGCCCACTAATTGAAGTTTATGTGAAAAATAAATGCTTTCTTTTATGTATCATCAATATCTTGTAAAGTTCTTGTATAAATTGTTTTGATTTAGTGTGTGAAGAACTGCCCCATGAGGGCTTAGGCAGGTCTTATGTTTAGGTTATTTAAGTTTGTCTATCCTATTGTTGGGAACTGTCACCCCAAGAAGATCTTAGGTTACCTCAACTATTGATTGTTCTGACGGACTTCTTAGTATTACGCCCACTTTAATTCTTTGTTTTCATGCTTTCTTGGCTATCTTTTCATGCTTTCTTGGCTGTCTTTTCATGCTTTCTTGGCTGTCTTTTCTTTTTTGCTTCTTGACTTGCTGTTTTTATGCACCGAGTGTTCTGTGTGGGAACGCACCTTGTGCATAGATTCTCCATTTATACTAAAAATAACCTCCTCTTTCCTCTGTTCAGATTCCCTTTGTTGTGGTTGGGGAGTCATAAACTGAGTAATTTTTTATAGTTCTTATATGAAGAAATGTCTCATGGACTAAAATATATTTTTTATTATTTCAATTCTAAGTGTAGTTACCCAGTATTGTAGACTTGAAAATCTCTATGCTTTCAGACAAAGAAGAAAAATCTGTGGCTACTTCTCTTATATTTTCTCGTCATATTTTTCTTTTTTGTCCTTAATAATGGTTCATCTTTTATACACACCCTATGCTCCAGTTTTTTCCTCCTTGCCCGTTTCATTTATTAACATTTGTTGACACTTGCAGTGTCTAAATGAACACCGGACCAGGTTCAAGAAGCAGCAGAAGAAGGCATCACAGGAGAAGGCTCGGGAGATCTTTGAGCGTGTCAAAGAAGTTTTGAAAATCCAGGTAAGAGTGTCAGCTTCTAGATTCAAAGTTGGCTTACTCATTACTTTAGCCTTATGAGTACTGTTCATCTTGCTATGCTTTTTGGAGTAGAGTACCTTCTAAAAATAGTTTTACATATAAAACATTTTTTGCTATCCTTGTTTACAGCACCTTTTAGTCTTATTCAACTTTTATCATGTTTCCTAAATTCTTTCCCAACTTTCTGTTTCTTTGTCATTGTTAGTGCAATTTAATAATGCTTTAGATCAAAACTAAGAGGATTACCTAAATCTACTTATATCAGTTTTGCTAAAGTTTTTCATTCAAAGATCAATCCACATGTATATGATGTGATGATCTTGAAATGGTATTTGTATAAAGTTCATAAAAAGTAGGTGTGATCATTAACAGAAACATTCTTGTATTCTTTTGGATGATTTATACAATAGGTGAGGCAGACAAGAGAAGGTGTATTGTGTATGAATATTATTTAAAGTACATCATGAGCTTTTGCTTTGCTATCAAGAGTTAGTCTTCACTAACCTTTGCATTGTCTTGATGTATATGTTCAACCATTCTACATATCATTTTGCAATGTGTGGTTTCACCAGTGGATATTATATGAGCTTAAACAGAAGTGTAGTTGTTGCGATAAGTAAAATATATTAGACACCGTTTCCCAAAAAACACCTGTGAATTTTATTTTCAAAATACAGAAAAATATTTAATATATAATGTACAATGTATCTCTGAAATATTTGGACTATACTTTCCTGATCTTTTAAAGAGAATGTATGCTGAATCCTGTTTAAACTGCCGAGAAATTCAATAGCAGCATAAACATGACAAATGAAAAAGAAGGGAGGAAACCTTACTATTTTCAGATATCCTTCTCCTGCACGACAGAACAAATATGTTGACAAACCATTATGGACAACCAACTTTCCCCCTCAGGGGGTTACTAATATTGTATCTGTAGGAATTGACAATTGCAGGGGAATTTTTAGGTCCTGAGCTTAAGGTTAGGTAGGTCTTCCTTTTATTAAAATGGAATAGGCTTTTGTTTTGTATTACAAACCATTTTTCCCAGTTCTGTGCTGTCTTGTTTTTCAGGGCCTACTACTTTTACTTTCTTCAGCTTTTTTCTTGTTTCATGAACTTCTTCCTCTACTTGTTGCTACCATGTGCTTTGTGTATAGATTCTGCATTTCCTCAAGTTCGTACTAAATGGTGCCTTCATCCTTCCTAGATTTGAAATGCCGTTGTTGCAGTTAGGGAGGCTTAGACTAACATCTAATCCAAACTACCGTCACCAGCCTCGGAACTAATTTTTTTATTGGTCATATCTTTATTTAATGAATACAAATGAAACTATTTAAAAGGGATTCCATCAACTTTTACTTCATTTGGTATAGAGGTCAGTTTTTGATAGAATTTTTGGCCAATACCAGCTGTCCTAATCAACTAGTTGACGAGTGTGTTGAATTATCGTAAAATAAAATCTTTAAACCAATCTTAAAAATAGGAATTGTTGGAAAAGAAGGAATTTCTACTTCTTTACCGTACCTGAGTAGTGGCCCTGAATGTGTGCTATCGCTCAGAACCATGCTGTGTAGTCAATATCCTTGTGATGTCAAATTTTGCACAAAAACTTTTGAAGTTTATGGTCTTCTCGACTGTTCAATTTCCTTTACCCTTGTATGAAGTACCTTGGAAAACATCACTGGATGTTCACTTGAATATTAATGATCAATTTCAGTGTAAAGCAGGGGGTGGCAAAGTGGTTGATAAATTTATGGAGGTCCCTTTGAACAATGGTTTAATATTTGTTTTTGCACCTATTTGTATGTGTGTTTGCATGGAGAGGGTCGATGTAAGTACAAATATCCTATATCCTATGAAGGGGTCGACAGGTAAAAAAGTTTGCCGACCCTTGGCCTGCATTAACTCGTATTTAGGGTCTTGACGAGCAAGAATCAGATTTTCATCATTGATAGGACTAGCAGACAGAGATGGAAAAAACCCTGGGTTTTTTAAAAAAACCCAACCCACCTGGGTTTTTTTGGGTTAAATTGGGTTTTATGGGTTTTATTGGGTTTTTTGCAATACCTGTTTTTGTTTAAAAGAGTTATTCACACAACTCCCGTTGCCCCTATTTCAGATTTATATATATACACTTATTGAGTAAATATTGTTTTTGATTACTTTATTTCCAACATTATATTACATTATTATATGAATTATTACATTATATGAACAACATATGAATTAAGTTTGTCCATCACAATTACCATTTACCAATTATCATATGCATAGAGACATAGCTCTGCAGTCTGTAAAGATATAAGATGTGCAAAGAGAATTGCTATGCTTGTCAATTCATAGTAAGTTGTTTTAGCAGCAGACGAGCGCAAGTCATGTGAGAGGGAAGTACCATGCAGATCATAAGTAACCACCACAAGCAACTTGAAACAATACAGCTGCACATCACTTAACAGTCATGCTGTTAACAACTTAACATGTGTATTGTGTGAGCTGGAGTGCTTAGCAGCGCAAGTCAAGTCAGTAAACCACACTGTTACATGTTACAAAATGTAGTGACATGCCAATTTTTTTTTAAATCTACCAAAAAAATCCCTTTTCGGAGTACAGGATAGCAACAAACACTAAAATGATTGGAAGTAAATGCTCTAACAGATTCCATCGTCAAATTTGTTCCAGTGCAGCTTGAATGCTCATCATAGGCCAGTCGTTTCTTTACTTTCTCACCCCATGATGGCTGCGGTCGTGTCTTGCCCATCTGACTATTATTGTTACACTTTCACTTATTTTAATTTAAACAATTTATTTACCACAGGTGATACAGAGGTAGAACAGGGTGTCTACTGGGTAGTAAAGTATTAAAAAGTAGTAAAATTTGGAAAGTAGTAAAAAGAGTAGTAAAAAGTAGTAAAATTTGCCTCAGGGTAGTAAAAAAATTGTTGAGTGGAATAATTCTCTGAAATTTGAAGTAATGTTACATATTTATATAGAGTATAAAGATTTTTTTAAATTTATTTTTCCCCATATCATAAATTTGCCTCGATTTATGGGAAATATTCCTGTAGAGTGGGGTGTAATTTTATAATTGGAGCACACAAAATAGAAAAAAAGTTTCAAAATTTTTGCAAACAGTAAAAACAGTTCACTTTTTCTTCTCATTCCGTTTGATCTGTAAGTTATCTAGTTGTTTTATGATGGAAGGTTCATTTGAGCAATTTTATTATTAACAAATTATTGAGAGAAAACAACAAAATGGCTTTCGCTTTGATGCGGTAATCGAGGTTTCATAAATCGTATAAATGTAAATTTAAAAAATGTAATACCAATGGCGATGTATTGTTGAAAACACTTCTATTAGTGCCCACTTACATTGTGATACAAGTTTAGGAGCTTGTGATATCAGGGATTAGTATTGAAAATATAATAATTATTTAAAAATTATGCATTTATGATTATGAGGTTGACATTTAACATCTTTTATTCTTACGTATCAAATATGCATTATAAGATCTCAAGGAAAAATGAAATAGCATAGCTACATATTTTCTTGTGGAAGCATATCAAGTGGCTTTGATTGATATATGTTTGTCAAGTAAAATAATTTATATTTTTTTTGAGAATTATGATTCTTTTGAATTTAAAACCTATTGTGAACTTTTTCTTTTAAATTTTATGAATAAACATTAACAACTAGCCAAAATTTTTAAATAGGTAGTTGTACTTATCACTAAATAACTAGTACATTTTATTGGATTTCATCTTTAGGTGGATGCAGTTGCCCATAAGATATATAGCATAGTTGGCATAATTATTTTTTTGTGCGCTTGTTCCCCTCAGGGGGATACAACTATTGTGTCTATGGTAATTAGCGCTCCCAGGGGGACAATGTGAGGGCCCGAGCTGGGAGTTAGGTAGGCCTTCTTTTGTTCAAATAAAATGTTTTTATGTTAAGGGCCACTTTTTTTCGGTTCACTGCTGTCCTGTTCATCAGCACCTACTACTTTCTTCTTCAACTTTGTTCATGTTTCGTAATCTTCTTTCACAACTTACTATTTCTATGCCCTTTCTGCGTAGATTCCGCGTTTCCTTAACTCCATACTAAATGGTGCCTTCCTCTCTTTGGATCACATTTGTTGTTGGGTAGGGAGGCTAAAACTAATG
This sequence comes from Morinoia aosen, assembly GCA_030386875.1. Lineage (NCBI taxonomy): Eukaryota > Metazoa > Arthropoda > Malacostraca > Amphipoda > Talitridae > Morinoia > Morinoia aosen. Next base: position 48,765,857 of record CM059573.1, on the reverse strand, counting down.
TCTAATCTAATCTTTTTGCACTTGATACTCAAAAATTAAAGTATTTTATTCACAAACGTGAGTACGGAAATAAAATTATTCTCAATTAGCTTTTAGAGAGTCCTGCTGCAATTTCAGATGAGTTAGTCGTGAATCAAACGTATCACATTTCAATTCCTCCTAATGAATAATGTTTAATTCGAAGTCATATATTTGACTGGTAAGGTCTTGATTATCATAAACTTGATGTAGCCTTCCAACTTATTTTAAGACAAATATTCTCACACTCAAAGTTGTTGCGGCAGGATAGAAACATTACATGACGTCAAAGGAACTTCTCCGAAGTTCATTTATATCATGAAAGTGTTTTTTTGGACCTGAGCTTGATTGTGAGCAGTATTATCTTCCTTCAAAAAGACGAGTTTATTCTGTCCACTTTGATTTGGGGAAACAACGATTGACTGAAACTATAAACGTTTTTTTTTAGAAATTACCTCTTTGTAAAGCTCAAAGTTTTTTTTCCAGTGACATTAATTTATGTCCAAGGACAAAAAAAATTATACTATAAAACTTTCATTTAAATACAATGTGTCATCATTTGAACGAGAGTTTAGTCCCTTAGAAGTTCCTTTTGGCAGTCGTGGCGATTCAGTTTCCTCCAGGATGTCGTCATAGCATGGAGATGATCCTTGTAATCAAAGTTCATTCTTCTACTAAAAATATATAGGAAAGCTACATGAAATTTGCATTTTCGTGATTGGTTCCGTAATATAACATGTGCATAAACTATTTGTTATTATTGATCGCAAATAGGATGCCGGTTTAGATTTTGAGGTATGATAGAAATAGCTTACAAACTCATATTTCCGAAGTGCCATAGTGTTTGGTCATAATGAAATTCCTTGATATTCTACCCTGCTGTAAAGGGATCTGACAATCCCCTGGTGTCTACTAGTTTCCAGCCTTTTTTTCCATATGATGAACTGTTTTCATCATAGTTGAAAGATGTTAAGACAAGGTCTTTGCCAAACATTTGTTGGAGTCCATTTAGGACGGGGTACCTTGTAAATTTAGGAAACTTTTTTGCCTTAAAGCTTTGGTTCTCCATTTAGTATTAAGTATTTTAAGTATTAAGAAACTTGGAGCTTTTTTTGAACCTTTGGAATTGCGTATATTTTTGACTCAAATTACTCATTATAGGCCGATACTTACCTCTGGACATTTGGACACCATTCATTGTGTAAAAAAAGGTAGTAATTTTTTGCCGTTGAAGGTAGTAAAAAGTAGTAAAATTTGGAAATGAAATATCAGTAGTCACCATGTAGAATGTTTCTTAAGTCTAATACAATGGTCAAATTTGAGTATAACTACTTGTGGGCCCGAATAAGTTCAGTGACTTCTAGGGCATCCTACCATTACATTATTCTAGGGTGTACAATAATGTTTAACCTAATTCACTTAGCCTAGTTTCACATTAGACTGATCAACAAGATAATGAACTCGATATTGATGTTTCATTTTACAACATTTAAGGCAAAGCTCTCACAGGAGACTGATATTGAAGAGTGGTTGGCTGAGTACAATCCGGAGTTCATCAGAGCGCTTTATTCCTATAAATTGAAGGACTCCAACATCTTCCCAAAACACATGTTCAATGAGAATATCACTAAGACAATGACTCCTTGTTGATGGTGGGATATTCAAGACATGAAACAGCAGAAAATGCAGATTCATGAAAAAACACTGGCAGAGGGTTTCTGCAAGTTTATAAGCAATCTTCATTCTTGCCCCGCAAGTTCAGGATCCATTGAGAGAATTTTCTCAACATTTGGAATTGTGTGGAATAAATTGAGAAATAAATTAGGATCAGAACGCGCACAGAAATTGGTCTCAGTATATCGCCACCTCACAAATGATCATGATGTGGATGACAACGATGAAATGGCAGTGGATGTAGAAAGAGAAACACAGTAGTATTGTAGTAGCAGTCTAGTCTAGAAGACAGGGAAAATTCAGAAATCTCTATATTAAGTAGTCACACTGCATTTGTTTCTAAATTTTTGTTGTTTTACTTTGGAAATGGAATTCATGAAATTATATTAGTCCCTTGAGTTTTTTTGTGATTAAGGTTTTTCTAATTTGATTTGTATAGGGTTGGTGTTTTGTTTTTCAATGTTTTCTTGTCATAGTCATGCACATGACTTAGATACTTATTTTGACAAGATAAATATTTAGCTCATTTTGATTCTATAAGTTTGAAAACAAATAAAATTTATATAACAATAATAAAACCAAAAAAAAAAAAACCCCACTATTTAGTGGGCTTTTTTGGGTGGGTTTTTTGGGTGGGTTTTTTATGTACCAACCCTGCTAGCAGATCATTACCAAACTTTCATTGAAAACCTCGAAATCATTCCTTAAATATAAACCATCCTTTGTGTATGGGTAACTTTTCAATTATTTCAATTATGTGTAAAATTGAAGAAGCTTGGCATATATTCATAAAAACTAGTGTCAAATTAAAATCTCACCTCAGTACCATTGCATCTTATTAGAGCCTGTAAACCAAAACAGATGCAAGTATCGATTGTTGCTTTTATGTGAACGATATTTTATCAGTTCTGGGTTTTTTCTTCTTTCCTAAATTCCCTCAGGGGGATACAGCTATGTATCTATGGGAATTAGTGCTCCCAGGGAAAAATGTGTGAGGGCCCGAGCTAAGAGTTAGGTAGGTCTTCTTTTTGTTGAAATGAAATGTTTTTTGCTATGTTAAGGGCCACTTATTTCGGTTTACTGCTGTCTTTGTTATTCAGCTCCTACTACTTTCTTCTTCAAATTTTATCTTGTTTCATGAACTTCTTTCCCAACTTACTGTTTCTGTGCCTCTTCTGCATAGATTCCCCATTCCCTAATATCCATACTAAAAGGTGCCTTCCTCCTTCCCCTCTTCCTCTCTTCGATAAGCTCTTTTTTGGTAGCGGTTAGGGAGGCTTAAACTAACCTATAAGCTAAGCTAATCTTCTTTCTTAAGTTTGTATTTCATCTTTAACAATTGTTATACAATTTTCCATTTTATTTATTTTTTCACATGACATGATATATTTACCAAATCAGACTAAACTCGTATGTTTTTCCAAAGTGATGATTGTAGTTCTTTTTATACTACATGTTGGCTTTTCCACAAATAAACCAATCTCAACTTTTATAAACAAAAAGTGTAGAGCTCAGCTAATCAGGTGCGGTCATTGACTGCATTGAAGATTGTTATCAATTTTGACCATATTATCGTTTTATAAATTGTGGGCCAACAAGATTCATCTTCGAGGGATATTACGTTTGTAGTCATCCCCTATGATGTATAAGATGAAGTTTCTTAACTATTTGTCATGAGATCTAACTTTGTTCACCTCAAGGAAAACAACTATTGACACTTTGAGGGAGGAATTTGAGGCCTCAAATTTAGGTTTTGGTAGGCATTTTTTGTTGAAATGATGAATTATTTATTTTGTTATGGGCTATTTTTTTGCTCTCCTGGTTCACAGCATTTTTGTTTTAAGAGTTATTTTTTGGCTATTCTGGTTTACAGCACCTACTAATTTCTTCTTCAACTTTTATTGCGTTTCATAACTTCTTTCCCAGCTTACTGTTAGGTTTTTTATGGGAGTATACAATGTGTAAGGTTCCTGTTAAACTTCGTTTTAAATGGCCTTTTCTTCATGTTTCTCTTTGGAATATTTGTGATGCAGTCAAGGGACTTTAACTATTTCGTGTAATCCTTGCATACGATGAGTTTTTCATTTGTCAGCAAAAATTCTATATTACCGGAAGATAATACACGTCCCTGCTTATCACGGTATTTTTTTCATTAATTTTACTTTTAGTGCCATCTGAAGTTTTGCTACAAGACCAAAAGTTTATCCATTCAGGGAGAGACAAATCTGGTATCTAGGGGAATTAGCACTTCCAGGAGGGAAATGTAAGATCCTGAGTTGAGAGTTTGGTAGTTTTTTTTTAAATAAAGTAAGTTTTTTGCGTTGTTAAGGAGCATCTTTTTTCGTTTCATTGCTGTCTTGTTTCTCAGTTTTTTGGACTTTCTTCTTGTCCCAAAAACTTCTTTCATAACATATTTTTTCATTGCGCTTGACTTCATATTAACTGGTGTCTTCATCTTTCCTCTTTTTGTACGTGTTTGTTCAATTTGTTGTGTTAAAGAAGGCTGAAACTTCCCTCATTATCAATCAATTTGCTGAAAATCTATTGAGGCAAGATGCGTCTACTTACACGTTGGTTTTGCTGTCAGGCAAGCTTGGAGCTGGCAGTGACGCATCCGCAGCTGTTTCTGGAGCCTCCAAGTCCAGAGCACCCGACCACCTCCTCTGACCAGCTTGAGAAGCTGCAGCGCATCCATGGACTTATCACACCTCCGTGCATTACGGACAGCACCAAGTCTATTGGGGTGAGTTCACAGGAAAAACTAGAAATGTTGCACTTGAATCTTCCAATCGGTGTTCTTGGTTTTTGGTAAAGCGTTTATGCTTTCTTGCTTTGCGTTTTTCATCATGGTTAGAAGGTACAAAAGAGTTCCTTTTCTAATGTCATTTATTTTGTTTTGTGTTATTAAACATACTCTTCTTGAGGAACAAGTGAAATCAAATGAAATTGCCCTCCAGAGATGCTCACTTTTTTGAATTCAACTTTCTTTTTTAATTTCTAGCGAGAGCATTTTTATAGCTCGTCTTGTGTTGTTCAGAGAACGTACTGCACACCTTCATCTATATTATAGCCAGAAATTTCATTTTTCTTGTCATTGATTAACAATTTGATTCATATTTATGCTGCTTTTTCCTTATTGATGGCAACACCGGCAAATTGAACGTACCAGAATTTTGCTCGTAATTCCATAGTTATTGATTTAAAAATTTATTTGAACACACGAAGGGACATCGTTGCTGCTGTGCAAATGCACTTATAATACGTCGGTTTTGTTCGTTTGATTTTACTAATTCAGCTGATCTCTTGAATCGACGAAGCTCAGGAGACTGTGCTACTTCACAACAGCTGTAAAAAATATGCATGCGTAATCTTAGGGCGCATTTGGTTGGCTGAAATATACTATTTTAATGTAGGATTTTTGATGTATGGAAGTGTGACACACGAACATGAAACGTGCAGGATGCTGTCCACGCTGCTGCTCAGCACATTCACCTGCTTGTTGATGGCCGCAACAAGTTTGTGACGAAGGGGTACACGTACGAGGACGTCAAGGCTCAATTCATCGATCAGGCATCAGTGTGCTCGTACTTCATTGAGAAGCTTGTCGATCCCGAGCCTGAGGAGTCGGACCAAGGGACTGACGAGGAAGTTCAACAGCTTGCATCTGAGCTGGAGGCCTCTCAGCTCAACCAGCCACAGGTTAGTCGTAGATTTACTACTCTGTATTAACTAATTATGTATTTTGAAACTTGATTGTTACTGATAGATGGAAAAAACTTGCAAGTGTTCAACAAGATGTTACGAGACCGTGCAAAGAAACGATTGATCAAAGTAGTTGGAACTTTTCACTCGGGTTAGATTAAGTGAAGTAAAATGCTTTACTTAGGTGCATTTTACCAATATCATGTACCCTACATCTGGCAACACTTAATTTACATACTTTAAAACAACAAACCTCCGAATGTTTCTGTTCTTGAAAGCTAAGCGTTGATGTATTGGATTTAACCTCAATCTCAATAGGTCTGCTTGTAGTTACAGTTGTAGAGTAACATTTACCTTCCAAACTGCGTTCAAATTTCATAAGTGCTTGAAATGATTAGCAGTCTAATTAGTAACGCCATATTTTTAATATTGGGTTTGTAACAAAGAATATTGTAAGAGGATTCCCAAAAATTTAATTCAACCTTGTAAGAAGTTCATACGTACTTTTCGTATGAGTAAGGTTGAGTTGTTTTGTTTACTATTCGGTTTATAATGTATAACGTTGATGCTTCTGAGTATAACATGATGGGTCTGGCTGGTCGTCCTGCCCATGGCCAGACAGAAAAGAGTTAAAACATTTATTCACCTGTGTAAATTGCCACGCAGCATTTATGCCAGAGCAGCGGAGGATTTCAATTGTTACATTTTCCTCGCTGATATTCATGCTACTTCACAATTTGTTACACCTGATGGCTAATGAGTGTATTTTCTTGTTTTTTTTTTTATTTTGCATCCAGTTGGACTCATGAGGTATCCAAAAGAAAACTGAATGGAAGTGGAATTTATCAGTTATTGATAAATGTTTTTTTTGTCAGTCATGTACTCTCAGATTATCCACTTGAATACTTTTAATACACAGCTCATAATAGCGCTGTTCTTTTCAAAGTCTTGGTGCCATCTTGATTTATTTCGTTTGCATTTACCAGGTTTTACACAATTTAAGCTAATAAGGCTCATCAGAAAACAAAATAATAACGCTTGGATTAAAAGACCAATCCGTAGTGGAAATATGTAAGTAACCTCGAGCTATGAGTGAGCCTGATGTTGTAAGAATTGGTGTGGCCATTTCAATTTCGTAATTAGACGCCTGCTCGTGGGTTTTAGCTCCTGTATTAAAAACGTTGTTATACTTGGCGATATTATTGAACAGCTGAACTTCTCTGAGCTCTTAGCCCGTCATACGTTCATACAAATGGATTCATTCGAGTTGTAATGGATGCAGATCGATGTTTCGGTGGATGAATGATTTACTTTGACTTCAGCTGAGCTTATGACGTAGGCTGAGTTAACATTTTTATAGCATTAAGAATACTTTTGAAAGTCAAGGTGTAATTGCCATGTATTGTTCAAATTTGAACTCTTCCTAATTGACCAAATCATTGATTTATTCACCTTCCAGGACAAGCAGGATGGAGAAGCACCGCTCCCGTTAGAGAGCGCAAGTGTTGAGGAAAATGTAGCAGTGAGCGACGTATCGCAAGCTATAAACCATTCTGTCGAGTTGCCTTCTGCTGCCATTTTACCTTCGGAAAAAACGGACGACCACCTCGCTATATCGTCTGCCGGCCCTGTTCCCGTTGATCCTTCTGCAACTGTGTACATGATCAGAGACCCTTCCCAGCACCCTCCGCCACCTCCTGGTCTGCAGCCCCACCCTCAGCAGCAGGCAGCTGCTCCTCTCCTCTTGGGCCAAGGGCTGCCACAGCAGCAAGCCATGCAGTCACAAGAAGCCTTCGCTGCTGCCCTAACGCAGCAGCAACAGCAACACATGCATGTCATGTACCAGCTGGAACAGCAGCAACATCTCGAGCATCAACAGCACTTGGAGCAACAACAGCACTTGGAGCAACAACAGCATTTGCTGCAACAGCGTGAACAGCAACAACAGAAGCAGCAAGAGGAAGAGCGCGACAACGGGAACATCATCCCAAATGATACATTCAAGGAAATTTTCTCGAGCGATTACAAGTTTTTGCAAGAAAGCGTCATTGACAAACCGACAGCAGCAACAGGCAGTCCAGCTCCTTCAGTGAGTGAAGCGGCCGTTTACATGGATCCTGCTATTGTATCTGTCGTTTCTATTGGTTCTGTTAATCCGGCTGAAAGCGTACCTGTGCCTGCAGGTGAGCCTTTAGTAGCGCCTGTAGATCATTTCATGGCGGCAGCTGCGGCCGCAGCGGCTGCGCCACCTCAGGCCCCACAGCAGCAACTGTCGCTTTCAGCGCCGCCTCCTCCTCCGGTTGTGACATCACAAAAGTTATCTCACGCTTCCAACAACCTTGCGACCATTCCAACTCCCAACTTCCCTCCTACCATTCCTCCTCCGACCACCAGTCTTGCTAACGTCCCTCCTCCTCCCGTCCACGCCAGCAATGCCAGACCACTGGAATCGGAACAGTTTTTCAGCCACGCACCTCCACCTCCTCCCCACACGGCTAGCTACCAGACGGATAGCTTAAATTATTCTGCCCCTCCACCTCCCACGGCTGCTGCTCCTGCACCCCAAACATCTCTTACTCCTACCTTGGACAGCACTCCCAATCCTCCACCTCCTATTCCTCTCCCTCAAGAGCACACATCCTCAAATTGGGATCAACCAAGCCAAAATTGGGTCGACGATCAACCCCAGATAAATGGAGGTGGTCAGACGTCACCAAGTAACGGCGCGGAAGTACAACAGTCGGCATCCTCAGACTGGAGCGCTGCCCCTGTAGATGAAAAGCCCCGCCGTAGCAACAGAAGTTGGGGCTCGGAAGAAGGTGACAACAACATGGCTGGTAACTGGGGCAGTGATGTACGCAGTCCGCCTCGAGGGCCGCAAATGCCCCAGCAGGACGACTATGATCGTAAGATGGGAGGTGCCAACAATACCTACAGGAACGGACCTCATCGTATGAGGCGAGACGGAGGGGAGCTTGAAGACTATGGAGGTCATGATGATGGTGGGTATTGGGGCGATGAAGATTATGATGACCGGAGGAGCGGGATGTATGGTCGTGGCCGCGGCGGCAGAGGCCGGATCAACAACCATAACGGCGGTGGAGGCTACCGCGGACGCGGAGGCTACAACGGTAACGGCTACCAAAATGGACGAGGAGGAGGTTATGGGCCTCAAGGGGGCTTCAGGAATCGTGGGGGCATGGGAGGCCCCAACGGTGGCGGCTTCAGAGGCATGAGAGGTGCAAACAGAGGCGGTGGTGGCATGCCTCGTGGTGGAGGTGGAAACGCTGGTGGGACCTACAGGAGCGGCCGCGGCAATTACTCCGTACAGAGATCCTTCTACGGGCAATAACGCTCTTCTCTGCTATCTGCCCTTACAAAGCAACCATTGATTAGGGTTAGGCAGCCTAGGTTTAACTGCGGGCACTTCATGCTACAAGTATTAGCTCTAAGGATCATCTGTGGAATTTATTTGTCTGCCTCCCTACCTTTTCTGCGACATTCATCATTGAAGGCCTTCCCTTTCGTTCGGTAGAAGGTTCTTAGTACCTTTCAACGGATCTAATAAACACCATAAGGTTGATTTTAGTATTCACTTATTTTCTAGACTTTCAATCGTTCGTTGAATAGTATACGGCTGTTATTTACTATTATCCCGAAGTGGGGTGTTTGTGTAATTAAGCATTTCCAATTCGACTTAATGTCGCGCATTTTTTAGCCTTGCGTTTGGCTTGGCATTGATGATTAGTTACCTGGTATCTGCATCTCATATTGTGCTGTACATGTTCATTTCACGCTTATAGCTTGCCCATATTTACAATTGGTTTGCATTATACTTTTTTTCTTCACTGCCACCAAACCAGTGCATCGTGGACTCAACAAGATATTTCGCCTCGCATTGCCCGGAACTGCCTTGCACGGTCGCTTTGATCCTGCAACCAAGACTCTGTTTTACTTTTTATCTTCAGAAAGGGCGTAATTACTTTTGCCTGCGTAGGAAGTTTCTGTTTTATGCTTGAAGCACAGAAACTGAATAAGGTTTTCTTTTCTTTAATTTTAGTACGAAAGGATGGAAATACGACAACTTATTAATGCTGTCCATTCGTATTACCGTTCTCATGACTCGCTTCACATTTTCCGGCATGGAGCTCTCAATCGTTCGGGAATGATAAACTTTCGCACGTTTAGGTTAATGATGTGCGTTTTTCATAGCTACGCGAGTTTTTTATTAGCCTCTTTCTTTCTGTAGCACATGCAGGAATTATATGTATTGCAAATTGGAGAAACGAGTTTCATTACCATCGACATTGCTACGATGAACCATAACGTGGATAAAAATACACGACGCGTGTTCCACCATCCAAACACAGGAGTGAAAAGCTTATTTCATAAGAAGAAATTTATTACAACACTATGAACATTCAAGCGGAAGAATTACTTGTCCTACCGACAGCCACATTCGTGCTGCCCTCCACAACGATGGCCCGGGCCAGGTTGTGCGCCAAACAAGACCGCAGTTCTGTCTCGCGCTGATGGAACGCCCGCACCAGTCCGCTCTGCTGGGCCACTTCACTGCAAAATCATTTATTGCATGTTTATTTAGAAAAGGTATTTTTATACTTTAATAAATAATAAAGTATACACGTCATATGAATTAAACTGTGTATTTGAGCATGATATTCAATACCGTGTTTGAAAGAAAAGTGACGCCAGAAAGTTTTTGAAAAACTGAGCGACTGCGGTATTATCGTGATAGTAAAATCATGCACCGGAAATCAAATATAAAATGAATATGTCCTAATGTCAACCAAAGATTATAAACACGTGATTTATATGAAATTCAAGAGGAACTATATTCCACCACGGCAAGATAATTGCTAATGCCCTGACTTATACTATGCGAGGCGATTTTCCCTTCATGAACATAACGACCGCTCTACAGTAGGTTAAATTGTCTCGTCTTTCTAGATGTCTGTTTTTTTTCCTGGCATCAATGAAGAATCTAACTCATTGCTATGCAATTTGAGTGAATATGCATCGACAGTCGTCACACCTTCACTAAAGTTTTTTTTCAGATAAGCCTTGCAATTAGTTGCCACACATTAAGTTCACCCACATGTAACTTTCGAAATAATGCACATATCGACTTAAAATTGGAGCCAACGAAAGAATGTTTTAATCTTTCGTTTGAGAGTAACTTGAAGTCGATAGGTGGTACATAGTACATTATTTCGACAATTCCAAGTGGGTGCACTAATGTGTTACATTTGTGGTGGGGCTTATCTGGTAAAGATCCCACTAAAGCCTGTATTTAAAATATAGGTCCTGCAAGAAATACTAAAAAGAGCTCACTTTAGGAACCTGCGTGTGATATTCCAGCCCACCTTTTAATCCTGGGTCTAACAATGGGTCTCAGGCGTAAACTAGTAGATCACCTAATCTTGTCTGATCCTTTGTAAGCAGTGTTTGAGGCCGTAAATGCATTCTTATAAGAGAGAATAGCACGAAAATAACGTGGCTTAAGTGCAAAATTCTTTTCACAAGATTGGGATATTATTATTATTATTATTATTATTATTATTATATAAGAAAGTTTTAGCCTCCCTTAACCACGACAAAGATGTTCCAAGAGAGGAAAAAGGAAGGCACCATTTAGTATGGAGTTGAGGGAACGTGGAATGTATGCACAAGGTGCACAGAAACAGTAAGCTAGGAAAGAAGTTCATGAAACAAGAAGAAAAAAGTTGAAGAAAGTAGTAGGTGCTGAAAAACAGGACAGCAGTGGACCGAAAAAAGTTGGTCCGTAACAAAACAAAAACCTATTTTATTACAACAAAAAGGAAGCCTACCTAACCTTTAGCTCGGGCCCACACATGGTTCCCCTGGGAGCGCTAATTCCCATAGATACAATAGTTGTATCCCTCTGAGGGGTTCACAAGATTGGGTTATGATTATAAGTTAGTATAAGACTCCCTAACCGCTAAAAAAAAAAAAGCGTATCGAAGAGAGGACGGAGGAATGCACCGTTTAGTATGAGGATAAGAAAATGAGGAATCTATGCAGAAGGGACAGAAACAGTAAGATGAGAAAGATGTTCATGAAATAAGATGAAAGTTGTCTAAGAAAGTCAGGTGCTGAAAAACAGGATAGTAGTGAACCGAAAAAAGATGTTCCTTAACAGAACAAAAAAATTTTTATTTCAACAAAAAGGCCTACCTAACTCTCAGCTTGGGCCCTCAAATTTTTTCCCTGGGAGCGTTAATTCCCATAGATACAATAGTTGTATTCCCCTGGGGTTATCCCCTTGGGGTTACAATGTTGGGTAAAATTTTTATAATTATACCCATACGCTTATAATTTTTTCAAATACGTATTTGAACTTTCGCGGATAGAATGCCGGTGAACTTAGAAAATAGGTTACGACGTTGTGTTTCAAAATATAAAAGCAGTAGACATGTTCCCCTAATCTCAGTTACACCACTAGCACATAAACAAAGCGATTTGCACTGACCTTCCCGAGTCGGAACTGACTTCCCGTTTGAAGCTGTCGATGACGGTGTTGAGGCAGTACATGAGCTCGTAGGTGTGGGCTGCGCTGACCACCACCTCCTGGCTCTCCTCGCCAGGCGTGGCATCGTCCACCTGCTGCAGCAGGGGCAGCACGTCCAGCAACAGCACAGGCCAGAAGCTGGCAGAAAATCGTTCATGAACTTTTACTACGAGCTCAAAAAAAAGCCAAAAAAGTATTCAAATTAACTTCACTTTCAATTGACTTGGTCATAAAATTATATGAATACAAAATTAGGGCAGGGGTTTCAATGAGAATTTTTGGTTTTTAGTATTGACGCTAATTAACAGATTTAATTTAACCTTGAATTACGATTACATTTTTATTGGCAAGTCATGATATAAACGTACGTATATGCGATGGACGGTTACAGGTGACCGCAGACAATGATAAAAAATTAGCAAAAGCATTTTATTCTTATATTCAAATTATCATCAATATCAAAGCAAGAATTTCCAGCGTAACAACGTAACCAGACGTTATGAATACACGAACTCAAACATCGCTCTAGTCCAATATTCACTTGTGTTCAAACTTCAGTAAGACAAAGAAGAAAAAACTATAAAACTGTGATGGTATTCAACTCAAATTTAAAGTCAAAAGTTGATAAGAATTGTAGAAATACCAAACATTGCCTAGGTATTTTGTATACCACAAATTTTAGAAGAGGGTCAAAAAATTTCAAACGACCCACCATGGCCGTATCGTAATCAGCGCGGTAAACTACCACACATCTGACGAGCGCTAGCACAGGGCACTCACTACTGGGGGGCGAGTTTGGAGGCGATCAGCGTCACGAGGAGGTCTGCTGCCTGCTTGTGGTCACCTCGGAGGTACAGCGAGTGAAACTCTCGGTATTTACCTGCGAAATATTCAGTTCCTAATCACTATACACCATGGTAGATTACATAAGATGTTAGTTTAAGCCTCCCTAATCGCAGCAAAGGCGTTCCAAAAAGAGGAAAGTGGGAAGGCGTTCCAAAGAGAGGAAAGTGGGAAGGCGTTCCAAAGAGAGGAAAGTGGGAAGGCGTTCCAAAGAGAGGAAAGTGGGAAGGCGTTCCAAAGAGAGGAAAGTGGGAAGGCGTTCCAAAGAGAGGAAAGTGGGAAGGCGTTCCAAAGAGAGGAAAGTGGGAAGGCGTTCCAAAGAGAGGAAAGTGGGAAGGCGTTCCAAAGAGAGGAAAGAGGAAGGCGTTCCAAAGAGAGGAAAGAGGAAGGCGTCCCAAAGAGAGGAAAGAGAAAGGCGTTCCAAAGAGAGGAAAGAGAAAGGCGTTCCAAAGAGAGGAAAGAGAAAGGCGTTCCAAAGAGAGGAAAGAGAAAGGCGTTCCAAAGAGAGGAAAGAGAAAGGCGTTCCAAAGAGAGGAAAGAGAAAGGCGTTCCAAAGAGAGAAAAGAGAAAGGCGTTCCAAAGAGAGGAAAGAGAAAGGTGCTCCAGAGAGAGGAAAGAGGAAGGCTTTCCAAAGCGAGGAAAGAGGAAGGCACCATTTAGTATGGATTTAAGAAAACGCGGAATCTATGCAGAAACAGTAAGTTGAGAAAGAAGTTCATGATACAAGCTAAAAAGTTGAAGAAAGTAGTTGGTGCTGAAAACAAGACAGCAATGGACAGAAAAACATGCTGGGTAACAAAACATGTTACTCTTCTATTTCAACCTACGGAAAGCATACCTAACATCTAGCTCGGGACCTTACATATTCTCCCTGTCAGCGCTGGCTTTGAACTTCCCGACTACAACAAAGATATTACCATTAGAAGGAGGAGGAAAGCACCTTTTAGTATGGCATTAAGGGAACGAGGAATCTATGCACAAGGTGTGGCTCCTTGCCACACACATAAAAGCAAGATTGGAAGGAGTTCATGAAACCAGATAATAATTGAAGACGATAGTAAAAGGTAGTGAGAAGAAGCCAGCAGTGAATCGGAAAAAAAGATGAAGTTGTGCTAATTCCAGAGACAATACCAGGGAAATAAATATATGAAACAGATGAGCATGATAGATGTGTAAAATACACACTCGGAGAAAAGTTTGGAACACAAATCTTGACTAGAACTATTAAGCCGAACGAAGTACTGTACATATAAGTACGAATAAAATAGAAATATCCCGAGTGCCACGAAAAACGGAACTCGAAATGAAAATAAAATATTTAAAAAATTATGCGCTGCATTTATAATTTGATTTGACTATAGTCTTCGTTGAACGCTTTTCAACAAATGCTACACGTTTTGATGAAATAGCGTTGAAAATATTTATCTGTTATTACTCTACTGAAGGCTGTCAGAAACATGTTTGCGCCGGAAAGTCAAACAATAAAATGTACAACCCACAATATAACGTCATCTTAAGTTTTAGAAAAGAACTCATAACTATTTTGTAAGTAGTAAATTATTTTATTAAGAACGTTGTGAACACATTTTAAGCTCCAATTCCTTCCACATGTCGTCCACTATTGTCCCCGCACGTTTGAGCTCTAAATCGCATCGATGAAACAACTCGTTTTATTAACTGGCGAACAATTTTTTAGTACATTAAATTCGTTAGTGATTTTTTTCTTTCAACACTTCAGTGTTTTAAAGGGACTTGAACATACTTTCGTCCCTCAAAAGAAATTAATCACACAGTATTAGATCTAAAAATCTTAGAAGCCACTCAATTTCTTGGTTTAATCCAACTATGCGGTTATTAAAAATAATAATAATAAACTCAGTTAACGACAACTTCGGTCAAGGACTATTTAGTTGTCGCTTTGGTAGTTTACCAAAGTAATCTTTGTCTTGATGCAATTATGATTTCAAAGCAATATTATTAAGAGTAATCTTAGCCCGTACGTTCAATTTCATCCACCGAGGACTTCACGGAACCAACCACGCCGAGGCAAACCTGATAGAGCGAGACACAAAAATTTGGTGCATATCAATATTCTTCCCGTACTTGACGATGCATGGGGGTTATCCAGAGTTTTAATTTCATTGATAGTAGCTAGAACCCCCGGGTGGGGTTCCAGCTACCCGCCCTCACTGTGGCCGAGCGCTGACCCATGCTGGAACCCCCTCTCAACAGAGAGTTGAGGATATAAGCACGGAGCGCTCGGCCATTTGCTTATCAAAATTCCAAGGTAGTGTCCGTCACACCTCCACTTGTCCACTTTCACCTTCACAGATTTCCGAACACATTGATTTCCTTGATGAACTCCAGCACTCTACGGATGGGTCCTCCGTCCCGCAACACGTTCCCCGTATTAACATTCTTACCGGTTCCCGGCTTAAGTATTCGGTCTCTTGTTAGCTGCAGCGCGGTACATTCTTCCATGATATGTTTTACAGTTATGACCTCTGTTCCACACCATCCGCAAATGGGTCTCTGTCCGAGAGCCTGCGGGTCCAAGAGATAACTGTGAGTTAGGGTTGTATGGTTCAGTCGCAACCTATTTATGACCACCTCTTCCTGTCGGTTCAACTTCAAGTCGGCTCTCTTCCACTTTCCGGGGCTGGGTTTTATTGCTCGCAAGTCTCCTCGTTCCTGTTGCCATTCCACGTTCCAAATCTCATATGTTCTTCTTCTGATTACCGGGAGCCAGTCGCTGTAGGGAATCAGCAGAAATTCAGCAGGTCTGGTTGCTGCCGCCTTTGCCGCCTGGTCCGCGCGCTCATTTTCAACTATGCCAACGTGGGCTGGAACCCAGCTAATTGTTATGTTCTTTCCATCCGAAATAATCTGGTGCATCTCAAGCGTTAATTTTTTCAAAAGTTCATTATTTTCAGTGTAGCTATCGATCAATTGTATCGAGCTCATTGAATCGCTGCATATTACAAAGTTCTGGGCTGGCGTTTCCTTGATGATATTTAAGGCAAGCTTGATAGCGTGCAGTTCGGCTGTCATAACACTTGCCACGTCTGGGAGAGAGGCGCTTCTGATGATATCGCCCATCACGGCCGCTGCACCTACTCCCGTCGGTGACTTTGATCCATCTGTGTAGATGATTTTATGCTTTTGGTATCTCCTCATGTTATCTCTGTGTATGTGCCGTACGATAGATGCGTCTATTTCTTCTTTCTTCATTTTAGTCATGTGCTGTTCCACTTCTGGTCTCCTCAAGACCCACGAAAATGATGCCGGTGTAAGGCTCGGCTGGACGGGCTGGGTTGGAATGTTATACTGAGTTAAGGCCTGACGTATTCTCTGGATAACCGGTTCTGAGTTGCACTTGCGGCTGGTAAAAAACATTTCAAGTTTAGTATTATTGACACAACAATATGCTGGATTTAGGAAATGACATTTAAGCTTAAAGAAATATCGAAGTAGCAAGTCTTTCCTTCGTAGCTCTAGTTTTGGTTCGTTGCAAATGATATGGAGGTTCGCTATTGGTGTCGTCTTGAAAGCGCCCGCACTAATGCGCATTGCCTCGTTTACGACAGCATCAATCTCCCTCAGCGCCGCTGCACTGGCAGAACCGTACACTATACTTCCGTAATCAAGCTTTGACCGGATCAGGGATCTGTATAATTTCATTAGAATATCCTGATCTGCACCCCAAGTATATGCAGACACAGATCTCATCAGGTTCAAGTCATTTCGGCATTTTTCTTTTGTCTTATGGATATGGGTAATCCAATTGAGTTTTCTGTCCCAGTGGAGACCAAGGAACTTTGTGCTTTCGACGGTTGGTATTGTTTTTCCTTCTAGTTGCAGGGTTGGAACAAGTGTTGGTTCTCTCCCTTTATAAAATTCATTGCGGTCGTCTTGGTTGAGGAGAATTTAAATCCGTTTTTCATTGCCCAATGGGTGATTTTGTCTATTGTTATCTGTAACTCTGCTTGTACTTTGGTCTTGTCGTAATCTGCAAATGCTATGAGGAGATCGTCCACGAACAGAGAGCTGAACACTTCTGATGGGATTTCACTTGCCAATGAGTTTATTTTTACTGCGAAAAGTGTGACACTTAGAGTGCTTCCCTGAGGCGTTCCTGTGGCTAGATCTTCAGCTTGAGACATTTCTTCCCCAAGTTTTACTTTAAACGTTCGATCTTTGAGGAATTCCTCAACGAATTTTGGCAATCTTCCCCTTAGACCAGCTGTCGCCAAATCTCTCAAAATTCCGTAGCGCCACGTCATGTCGTAAGCCTTTTCCAAATCAAAAAACACTGCCATGACAAATTTATTATTGGCCAGCGACTGTCTAATGTACGTATCAAACCGTACAAGATGATCTACGGTTGCTCGATGTCGTCTGAAGCCACACTGCACACTGGAGAGGAGTTTATTGTTTTCGAGGTATTCCATTAACCTTCTGTTGATCATCTTCTCGTATGTTTTGCATACACAACTCGTCAATGAGATTGGTCTATAGTTACTAGGGTTTGTGTGATCTTTGCCGGGTTTTGGGACAGGGATTACAATAGCCTGTTTCCATGGTTGATAGACGAATTCGGAACTCCATAGTTTGTTGTATACTTTCAGCAGATATTGGAGAGCATTAGTCGGTAGATTCTTGATCATAAGATTACTGATATTGTCCGGTCCAGGTGTCGTGATTTTGTTACTCTTGATGGCAGATGATAGTTCACACATGGTGAAAAGAGCATTGTATGGTTCTCTGTTGTTGCTTGTGTAGTCCACTGGGGTTTGTTCAATAAGTTGCTTGTATTGTAGGAATTGACTCGAGTAGTTTCTATCGCTGGATGTGGTCCTGAATGTCTCGGCTAGTTTCTCAACGATGGTCTTCAGAGTTGAGTATTGGACTCCATTCTCGCTTAGCATTTTTATTTGTCTCTTCACTCTTCCTCTGATTCTATTTACTTTCTCCCACACGCAGCTGCTAGGCGTGTTGGTGCTGAGAGTTGTGACGTACTCTCGCCAACTGCTCTGTTTTGCTTCCCTGAAGGTTCTCGTTGCCACTGCCCGTGCTCTCTTCCACTTGACCTTATCTTCCATCAGTCCCGTCCTCTTATATATCCTGTAACACCTTTCTCTTTCCCGCCAAGCTGCTTTGCAGTCTGCAGTCCACCACGGCTTTGCATAACACCGTCTCCTCTTGTATTTAGGTACCCACCTCTCAGCAGCGCAACCAAACTTTGTGTAAAGATCGACCACTGCCGCGTCTGGATCCTCCGGTATTTCAAGTTCGTGGGCATTTCTCCATATTTCGTCTTCACGATATTGCTTCCAATTGCCCTTCCTGAAATTCCATCCTTCCGGCTCAACACGTCCGTCAGCTTGTCGCACTGATAAGGTCAACACTATAGGGAAATGGTCGCTGCTAAGCACTGAAGAGAGGGCGGTAAATTTTACATCCGGTGTTATATCAGGGGTGGTCAAGGTCAGGTCAATCACCGATCCTGAGATATGGGTGGCTGAGTCATCATTGATAATATTAACGATGCCTTGTTTTAGGAAATTTTGCATCAATCGTCCTCTTCGATCTATGGTACTATTTCCCCAGTCACTGTGATGGGCGTTGAAATCTACCATCAGGATAACGGGTTTTGGCATTCCTTTGATTGCGTCAAAAAGCTCTTCGATGTTTATATTTGTCCTTGGTGGTAGGTAAATAGATGCTACTGTGATGGCTTTATAGTTATTTAGGCACACCCTTGCACCAATAATTTGAGTAGGTGAATTGATTTCAATTTCTTGAATTGGTATCGACGAGTGTACATACAGAGCCACCCCTCCATGGAACCTGTGGTTGTAATGGCCCTGCTTGCACAGACCATTATATCCCTGTATAGGTGACACAAAATCATTCCCATGGAATGTCTCCTGGACTGCTATCACTGCAGGTTTGTGTGTATCAACCAGGTTGATGAGGTCTTCTTTTGATGTCGCCATTCCCTGCAGGTTCCACTGGATGAACTTGACTTCTTCCACCGCCATTACCTCCACTTGCGTATGTTGCTTTCCTTAGAATGTTGACCAGGCTTCCTTCCATCCTCTCGTCCTCTAGGAGATCTCCGCCTGTAGCTCTCTCCCGAATTTCCACGCGGCCGCTGTCCTTTATTTACTCTTACTTTTGGGCGAGTAGACTTCCGTAGCTCCTCTTCGTAGTTACTTCTGTCCTCCTCCTCCACTCTTCCCTTTGCCTCTTGCGTGTATTCATCAAATATCTTCTTCGTTTCTCTCACTCTTGACTCTCTTTCTTTTTCGCGGGCAGATGTATCAAGGCTTAGGCTGACTTTCGTGGTGTTAAGTCTTCCTGTATTGGGACTTTCACAAACCACTTCCGTTTCTCTCTGAGTTTCGTCTCCGGTCACTGACCACCTTCTGCTCCGGCCACCGTTTCCTTCACTGACCATTCCTGTTGTCGTCTTCTTCTTGCTTTGCTGCGGTTCCGCTGCCGGTTCTAGGTCATCTGCACGATTTCTTTTCTTACTTGTTATTGGTTCTATTTTATCATGGTTGACAGGTGTCATTACTGCCTTGCTGTAATTCATTGAAAAGTTGGGGTGCCGGTAACTGAACAACACTCTGGCTTGCCCCTTGGATACACGCTCTCTGTTTTGAATCATCAGAATTTCCTCCTCCATTACTCGCATCCGACAATTCCTCGCTCCAGTTACATGGCCCTCACCGCAGTGGTAACACTTACTTTCTTCCGATGTACACTCGTCCATTTCATGGCCAGCCAAGCTACACTTAGGGCAGATTTGTTCCCCTTGGCAGTACTTCACTCCATGGCCATACTCCTGACATCTTTTGCATAACATAGGTCTCGGCTTTACTTCATAAACTTGTGATCTCGCTTGTTCTCCAGGTATATCAATATAATTTGGCAGGATAGGTTGTCTGAAGGACACTAATAAAGGTTTTGCGAGCTGGTTTCTGGGCTTTATCCATGTTGCTTGGACTACATCTTGCGCGCCGCATTTTTCCAAGAGTCCTGTCTTGAATACTTCAAAATTGCTTAGGTCATATTCGTATACGTAGACGAGGCCTTTTTGAACAGCAAAGTCGAGATTTTCTTCTACTGTGACCGGTAGTTCATTTAATTGTCGTATCAGCTTCATTTTACGGCTTTGTGTTGCATCGCACACTTCTACTGTGAACACAGTTTTACTGCGGGATCTAATTGCTTTTGGTTTGTTACCGAGATGTTGAGTGATGCACTTCTCCAGCAGCCAGGGTGACATTTTCCTTCTGTGTGCTTCATTCATTTTGCAGTCGAAATGTGTGATGAACTTATCAGGTGATGGTACTCGTTCAGTTTCTTGCACACCCTCTTTAATTTGTTTTGCCCTTCTTAATGTTACCTTTTCCTTTTCTATGATCTGCAACAAACTTCTTTCTTCCATTTCTTTGGCACACTGGGTGCTGCCCGCTGCATGGGGTCCTCCACAGTGAGCACACTTCAGCTGCTCAGAGCTGCAGTTCGGAGAGGAGTGGCCCACCTCAGCACACTTCCTGCAGACAAGTGAGGTGCTGCGGCATCGCTTGGCGGTGTGTCCGTATGCCTGACAGTTGAAGCACATCATCGGCTTACTATTAAATGGGTATACCTTGGTGTCCTGTCTTTCCCCGGGGACATAAATGCTGTAGGGAACCGTCGGTTGCTGGAATGTTATCAGAAAAGCTTGAGTTTCGGAATATCTTGGTTTGATAAATGTTGCTCTGGTTACTTCCACCACGTTGTACTGTTCCTGCAGACCAGACTTGAATTCTTCGATGTCAACAATGTCGAAGTCACTAATGTATATTAAGCCTACCGAGTGGTTAAATCGGCCGTATTCTGTCGTCTGGCACGGTACACCTTCCACGCACGTCACGCCAACAATCCTTTCTGCCTGCACTGCGCTCCGCACCTCCACCATCATCGTCTGACGGCCCATGCTGAAGATTCTTATCGGTTTCGCTCCAGTTATCTCTTCAATTTTTTCGATGATGTTAAATGGGTTGATAGTTCTCTTCCTTTCTGCTTCAAATATCATTGAGAAATACTTTGGAAAATATTGTTCATTGTCTCTCACAACTAGAGGCACGTATTTCCTTTTTTCTTTTCTTGGGTTTTTTTCCTTTTTCTCCGTTAGTAGAACTTGTCCTGCAGGTGTGTCTGATTGTGCCATCAACACTGCCTCCTCGATTCGCCTCAGCCGTCCCTCAATCTCACTCACTCCACCAGCACCACTCACCTCCGCAGCTGTGGCTTCTCGACTCTCCGCAGATCCATCAATTATTGAAGCAATTGCTCCTTCAATCCTCCTTCGAATACCTCAATCCTGTTCCTCTGCTCCACCTCACCGTGAGGATTGCCGCTGTCTTGATCTCCCATTCCGCGTTGCGAGTCTTCCTTCCTCTCCCGATCAACTCCCGTTGGACACTCTTCACTCAACATTGTATTTAGTTTCAGGGGGTGGGTCCCCTTGATAAATCAAGGGGGCCGGTTAGTTTTTTCCTATTATACACACAGAAATTTTTGATATAATTTTAGGCTTTAGAACACGAACAAAACTACAAATTTAACACAAAATTGGAACAATACACGATTTAGTAGGTTATGCAACCTAGTTATTCACCTTACACTAACGAACGCTTAGCAAACCAAAAATGAAAAAGAAATTCACAACCTAGAGCACCGAGGTGCCCAAGGCGCCCCCCGCGTTGGTTCCACCCACAATAATTCTGATTGGCGATAAACTATTACAATAATCAAGTCGCTATCCCAGTACAACAGGTTGTACGAATGACAGTAGTCGTAGTGGGTGTACTAACGGCACCACCACGAGAAGGTGCGGGTGGGCTGGATACCCGCACCTGAGCACGGGTAACCTCTATCAAATCCTTGTCTGTTTTTCTTTTTTGTTCCCTAAACCACAAAAAGAAGAATGCACATCAAATAACCGTAAGAAAATACTTTGAGTTCGATGCCAGTAATCGTGGTAAAGGGAACACGTAAAATTTCCCAAGGTTCTCTCAGCCGTGTTCTTACAGGCATCAGTCAAGAGCCGGTGCGCCGTCCTGTATCCACCATACTCTGTTAACTCGATTGGCATAAATATTCTCGATTTTTGAGAATGCTCGTCCATTGAAAAAGTGAAGTACCTTGCACTTTAAATTGTTGTTGCAAAACACTGGTTCAAATAGATGCCCATTTCCGCAAATTTCGGCCCAAACGGAAACTTTCGCCTAACAAATAGGTACCTCAAAGCTAAATGCAGGAGGGTTTTTAATAGGTGCATACTGTCCTACGTACGTTTTAGTTATTGGTTTTAACATTCATGAAGAATGCCGCTTCATCACCAATTTTTTTAAGAGTGTTCAATGAGATTATTAAGTCAAAAGCTTTATAATATTAATAAGATTCAAGTTTTATGAGTTAATTAAGATAGTGTGATTTACAGATGCATGTCAATGTTCTGTTAACTAATGATACTGCTAATTTTTCTAAAACCTAAAATTAAGTTACATTGTTGCGTGTGGAATTTATTGTTTAACTTTCCTGCGCAAACACGTTTCTGATAACTTTCAGTAGAGTAATTACAGGTAAATATTTGTGAAGAAATTTTATTAAAATGTATAGCATTTGTTGAAAAGCGTTAAACGAAGATTATTGTAGAAACAGAATAAAAATGCAGCAAATAGTTTTGAAACATTGTTTTCAATTCGGGTTCCGTTTTTAATGGGACACCAAATATAATCAATACCTAAATTTACAATATAGACCGTTTAGATAGCACACAAATAAAGATTAGATACTCGGAATGAACACTTGAATAAATAGATCGAACGTTGAGCACAAACAAAGAATTGAATATAACATGCACATACATGTAGAAGAAGAATGCAAACTTGGAACAGATGTATTGACCAGATATGTAGGAAATCTATATAAAAAGACATGAAATCGAAGATGGAAATAGAAATATATAGTACAATATATGAAGATAGAGAAAAGTGAACAAAGCTTATTGACAGTTGAAAGAAATTCATTTAATAGTCCGTTTTTGGAGAACTAAACTGTGAAACTTACATGATAAGAAAAAATATACTGAATCTTATTACTGAGTATCGAAAATGTACTATTTCTTTACATAACTTAACTACTGAATATAATTCATTAAGCACATTTAAAAAAAAAATATTTCTAAAAACACTTTCTAAAACATGCAGTAAGTGATGTTCTGTTACCGAGAGATTTTTCGGTTAGTTTCACAATAGGAACCTGTCTTGATGCATAACAAGATACCGAAGACAAGGGAATTATGAATATTAGTAAAAAATATTTCTACGCATTTCGCAAAAACATGCTAAGAACCTAAATATCCTTTCAAATTCCATAGGTAAAATCGTGAAAAAATGACAGGGACCATGGGAAAGTTTACCCAAGATCTGGTGCACCCTGTAAGGAAGATTTCAACAAGAAGTTCACGAAACGTGCAATGTAGTGTCCAAACTAATCTGTTTGCACCCGTAAATGAACAGTAAAAATTTTCTAGGGCTGCCAGGATGCATGTCGGTGAAAGAACAAATAGTAATGATTTTCAATAGTAAGAACTCTAATCACAATCGATCCTCGCAAGATGCTATAACTGAAAAATTGTCATTCAGAATAAAAATTTTGGTCTACACACGTAAATATGAAGTACGATAATAACTTTTTCTCAACCAATTTTGCGATCTGACAAAAGCAAAATAGAGCCATAATGATCTTGCTCATGTTTGAAAAAGATAGAAGGCGGTTTCAACACGACAATGATCCTAAGAACACCGCCAGGTTATTCGCGAATGGTCCAAAGCAACATTGAGGTACTGACATGGTCTAGTCAATTATCGAAACTAAGTATGGTAGAAGATTTATGAGGAAAACTCAAAAATCAGACCCACGCAAAACACCGACCATCTTCAATGAATTAAAATGTTTCCAAAAAAGAATGGGTTTAGATGCTGCTCAATTCTAGACAGGATTAAGTGAAAACGTACAAAAACAACAAAAAAATAATTTCAAATGGAAGAGCTGGAAGTAGACATTAAACTAATTTTTTCAGTTTCAAAATACTTATTTTACTACATGTTTTGTTAACTTGTACAAAAATTAAATTTCATTTTTGTCCCTCAGTTAGGCGATGTCAATCGCATATATTGCGTAGCGTTCATAGTTATTGCTTCAATAAATGCATTGCAATAAAATTCTTCTTCAGTCTAAATACTTGCCTCACCTCAATGCATAGGTGCAAAGAAACTTTAAGAAAGAATGAGTAAAAGTATTGAATGTAAATATAACAAATTAGAATAGAAACAGATAGAAATGTGGGTAAAATGGAATAGAAATGTGGGTTGTAAATATAAAAACGTATGGAATAAAAATACGAAAGAGTTTACCCACATCTTAGATATCAAATCTAAAAAAGAATCACGTTTCTAATTCATTCCTAGAAATGTAAACTATCTCCAAAAAAGCACTCGGCTGAACTTTAGCAGGTAACCATAAAGACCAACTAAGTAGAATTTTACACAGAACACAAACATCAGGATCAGATGTAGGCATCGTACCCAAGAAGGTGAGGGTGTCGGAAAGCAGCATTGCAGGTCCCAGGTGGTCCAGCAGCAGCGCTGACGACTGGAATTCCCCGGATGACAGATACCTGTGCAGGACCTGCAGAGGCAGTGGTACTATCATGCCAGCCATTTCCAACAGTAGGTATAGCCAAAATCTTTCATTCAAATACTGCCCTGGAAACATTTTACAGCCAAAAAGAAGAAGCAGCATGGCGGCTGAGAAAATTACTTAGGAAATAAGCTCTTTGCATCGAGAGAGGTGCTAGCTTCTAATTGCTAGACACTACTTACGTCCCAACTGTATACCTGTTGAAACACATGCCTCGAAAAAGCCGATTTTTCTGCCTCAAACGGCTATAGCAATAATGCCCTTCATTGTTGTTTGGTTTTTGAAATTGTACACACCGAAATTAAACTATGAAAGTCAGCAGTACATGCTCAATTATTTAAAAAGGCTGCCATTTTTACTATTCTATCTGCTTTAAATATTTATATCAGCAAATTAATTTCCCGTACGTAATTTTACATGAAAATTCCACGATGCCGCCAAAATTTGCAGCATTTGAAACACAAATTCATCAAATTTGGAATCACGATTAAAAAACTCGCGGCGTCGATAAATGACATCTTCTCGTTTTAAATTCAATATTTTCATGAACATTAATTTTAGGAGTCTATGAGTGTTGCGATGATGTCAAACCTCGGACGAAATGTTCAAGTACGTAGTAATCAACACTGAGGTTTAATGGCTGATAGTATTTTGACATAGAATTAGATTACAGAATTTACTTTTACCAACCTCAAGCTTATTTTGAAAAAATGAACAAGCCCATTAAGTTTAATGCAGAGAATCATTTGCTTTAAAAGACCTAAAAAGGGCAGACAGCCGGGCGCTGAAAACTGCATACTTCAAAAAATTCACAAACGATCAACTATAAAGGAGTGGAAAGAGGATCAATAAACGATCCATTTTAAAGGTATGACTATTGGTATACTTCAGAGAATAAAATGGAAAAGTTCAGAGGATTACATTTACTAGCTTAAATGTACCAAGATTCAAATGATATACTCCAGCAGTACAAAAAAGCTTGCGCTCTTAGTGATATTCCAGTAAAGTGTAAACGTAAACTTTATCAGAGCAAAGAGAAGGTTATCATTTGTGGAAGGTTATTTAGCCACATCAAAGCGAAGAAGGTTAGTATTTGTGGCTAAATTGAATCCGCGTACAGTTTCCGCATACCAAGCGTAGTTTTGCGTACAGTCACTCGTTTTTGTGTTTGCTTTACTTCAATGTGGAAAGTTCAAGCTTCCTCACTTGTCACTGCTATTTAAAACAAAAATAAAGTCCTTACACTCGAACTACAAAGATTTGATCAAGTGCAGAATTATTCTTTAGGGTTTTCATGGAAAATACTAATGACATTCAATTCTTTCATATCAATTTAAATTAAAAAGTGTCATCCGAAACAGCGAATAAGAACCGAACTTGACTGTAAGACACAAATTTAATTCCACATCTACCTCCTCATACAGAATAAAAATGTTCCGTAAAATATACCTTTTATATATAAGATTGTGGGTGATGGGAAGCATTAATTGCTAACACAAAAATCCCATGCTTACAAGATGAACATTTTTTGTCCCCTTCAAAGAATCGTTCGGCCAACAAGAACTCCCACACGAGTTTCTGTCAGCTCGTCCTTACGAGGACGACCAACAACACTTTGCAACAAAGTTGCGACGCACTCGTGGTTCCAGCTCAAAGGTTCTCCTGACTCAGAAATAGAGGCGTGCAGCAAGACAGGAAAGTACCTGATGAGCGGTGTGAGAGGTGAATGCGGCATCTTTGGCTCGAACTGCCCACCAGATGGCGGCTGCCAGCCTCCCTTCTTTGGCTGCTCGTCGTCCCATCACCCGACACACGCCCCTCACTGCACGCAACGCCACGCAATGAATGGGTGACCATGCAATGGTCGAAGTCAATGGTTAAGCAAGAAATATGGCAACCCTTACGCACAGCGGCCATGGAGCTCCATGACCAGTTAGTAGAGTTCTACAATCGAAGAACTTATAGAAACTATAACTATAAAAAATAGTTCAGTATGGCTAATGCAAAATTGTGCTAAAACACAATTTTCATTTTATTTGATAGCATCCCAAGACAAACAAATCAAGATGATTTTCCAATTATTGAAAAGTATTTGCTGTGCAGTATTTGGCACTCTACATTAAGCATAAATTCGAGTACTGCACCTCAACCTCCTGAGCAGCACTGGGGGACTCCAGTTACACAGGCACGGAGGTTTGTACACAAAAAATAAGAAACATAAGAAACTAAATCAGCAATAACACGCACATGCATAACAGACGATACACTTCTCACAGCATACACATTTCAATGAAATACATGTTAAATTGAGTGAACCAAAATGTAATGCCGGCAAATTATTTAACACCCTGAAATTATAGGCCAAGCGATACAATTTCACGCTTATATCTTGAAATTGTGCAAAAAGTACAGAAGAGCGATACTTCTGGCTCCTGGTCATCAAAAACCTTAGTTCCCCATTACTGTCTGAGTAGCAGCCTTACATAAATTAATCAGGGTTCTTAACGTTCTAGTTTGTAGTTTGCAAGAACGTTACTAGTGTTTCAGGTTCAAGACCTATGCTAAGCGTTCTACAGAGGTTCAACAATGTAAAAATAAAAATTCGAAACACTTGGAGGCTGAGGTACTGACCGACATGGTCGAGATTGCGCTGCTCGGCCATGCTGATGACCTTGTGAGCCTTGGCGTCCGAGGTGAGCGGCACGCGCTCCAGAAGCAGCGAGGTGAGCGGAGACGCCTCGCGCGTGCCTGCAGGCCCACAGTAGTCCAGGTACACCAGCCCAACCTGCACGCCAGGTTTTGTTAGAACGAGCCGAGCACACCGTAAACAGCAGGGAAATTGAAACAGAACTCTAACAGAGTGAGGAAAGGCGCAATCAAGTTATACAAAGAAGGAAATGCTGAAAATAAGAAATATAACGACAGTGAAAAATCTCAAGGGCAAGGAAAACCAAACAACAAGAAAAATAGAATCATAATCCCAACATAAGCGAGATTGAAAAAAATGTTAGTGACGGATTACAAATCATATAACTTATTTTATTTTACTGTTGCAATAACGGCAAATAAGTTCAATTATGACAACACTGATTAGATTAGTTGGGGCCTCCCTGCTACTAAAGGCGTTCCAAAAAGTGGAAGGATGAATATACAATTTAGCATGGACTTTGAGGAACGCAGAATCTATGCACAAAATGGATTCCGACATAAGATTTAATGGGTTAGTTCAAGCCTCCCTAACCGCAATAAAGGCGTTCCAAAGAGAGGAAAGATAAAGGCACCATCTAGTATAGAGTTAAGGAACATGGGATCTATGCACAAGGTGTGTTCCCACACAAAATCCCTCGTACATAGAAACAGAAAGTTAGGATAAAAGGCTGTGAAACGAGATAAAAGTTGAATAAGAAAGTATTAAGAATAACAGAACAGAAGGGAAAGGGAAAAAAAGGTCATTAAAACAAACGAGTTAAATAAAAACTCTCACCTCGGAACCTCTCATTTACTCTGTGGGAGCACTAATTCCCACAGATACCATAGTTGTCCCTCTCTGAGAAGTATTAAATGAGAACCTTAACCAACTGATATTGCAAGAAAATGGTGAGTACATCATTTATTTAGTATAAGTTACCTCCTCAAATGACGCAAGATAACGCCGAGTAAAGCAAGCTCGATAATATCGTTATTTTCCATTATTTAACACATTCCCTGCGTATTTGGCCACATGTATACCAACAGGTATATCGCCCATTTAATGCCGGTATAAATGCACAACATTTTTATTTGTTTCGTGACATTTTTTAAAAATAATTGTGATCATACGAGGTAAAATATTATTGTGCAATTGTATTTTTATATTTATTAAGACCCCTCAGGGGGATACAACTATTGTATCTATGGGAATTAGCGCTCCCAGGGGGACAATGTGAGGGCCCGAGCTAAAGGTTAGGTAGGCTTTCTTTTTGTTAAAATAGAATAGGTTTTTGTTGTGTTACGGACCATCTTTTTTCGGTTCACTGCTGTCCTGTTTTTCACCGCCTACTACTTTCTTCTTCAACTTTTTCTTGTTTCATGAACTTCTTTCTTAGCTTTCTGTTTCTGTGCCCTTTCTGCATAGATTCCACGTTCCCTTAGCTCCATACTAAATGGTACCTTCTTCCTTCCTCTCTTTACATCTCATTTGTTGAGGATAGGGAGGCTTAAACTAACTAATAAACTAAACTATTTATTAAGAAGAAATAAAATGTATTCAAGCTAGAAAACCGATTTCCCTGCTCTGCTACTTACAACCTAACCTAACCAAACCAACCGTTAACAGCCGCGGGGAACGTGTTAAGAAATAATTCTAGGAAACAGCGTTTCTCATTTGCACTCATTTGAATGGGCAAGTTTTACTGCAAATTAAAAAAAATTAAAAGCCTAGTCAGTCTCGTTCTATGGGAAATTAATGATAAATGGGAGCCGAATTAATTTGCTCCTTGGATCAATCACAAATGACGTGAAATCTCTGACTAAGGCACCCCGGTTTCTACGAGCAAGTGTGGAGATGTAAGAACCAATGACCACAGTTCTACGTTTGCTGAGGCTCCAGTTACCTGCCAAAGGCTAGGGTGATCTGCTAGCTCCAGGGCGTAGTCCTGCAAGACGCTCTCCCTCATGGCTGATAGTAATCTGCTCAAAACAAATGAAATTAGATTAATAGACATCATGTCATTTAGTAAACTCCCGCGAACATCACTTCAACTAAAATAGCCATGCTCAGCAAATGCAAAAACGAGTGCACTAATTAGCAATATTTTTTTTTGGTAAATCTGCTTACCAATACATTTGGGACACACGACATTCACTTCACTTTGAGCCAATGAGCTATGTGAGCGTGTAAAATATACCATCTAAAACTTTGGAGTAACTTATAATGAAATACAACTTTTGCCCTGTTATTCAAAATTCAATGAATATTTCAACTTAGAAACTTCGGCTTAAAGGAGTTGAGATAATGTTTAAAGAAGTGGTTCAGAACTTTTTTAGCAGTGACCCAAAATCTGTCCAAAATACAGTAACTGCCACGACCCAAGCCTCCATAACAGTAAAAAATTTTCATTAATAATATTATTCTTTTGAAAACAGGCTACTATAGGTTTACACTACAGAAACAAAAATGATTGCTGCCGTGTTTATCAATAGAAGAAGCACATTAGAACAACAGAGACGTCCTGGGTCGCGGCTTAAGAACCACTGGAACTAATTATTAGGCAACTCATATCATAACAGCAATGTTAGGAAGAACTAATGACAATTACACTGGCCATCAACTGAAAACCTGAAAGATTTTTATATCTTGGGTCACATAGCATCTGAGCTTGCCTCTGTTACAGCAACACACGGTCGAGGAAACAGACAACACCAACTCACCGATGAGTGCTCTGCTGTGAAGGAACGGCGTGGTACAGCAAGTCAGTGAGGTGAGCGCTCAACCACAAATTGTCCAGGGTTTTTTGGCACCAACGAATCACCTGCCCGAGTATGCCCTCCTCAAGAAATTGAATGCCTGATTTAAGCCTCTTGCTATTCAAATAAGTAGCGAAGTCCTAGTTTATAGAATTTTTACTCTACAACGATTCGCTATTATGACGGAAATTCCTATCAAAAACTTGCATATTGGCCGTCGTGCATTCATTTACACTAACAGCAACTGCCGGAATTTTGATGTTAATTTTTTGGGGGTTGAGTAAACCAACATATTCTAAGCGATCCTAACCTAACCTGTTCTATTTAAGACTACTAATTTCAACTTACTACAACCTAACTCCTTTCAACGTGACAAAACCTATCTTACCTAACCCAGCCAGACCATGAAAAATTTTGCGTGAATTTCTTGAACTTAACCAATCAAATCCATCTTAACATAATCTATAATAGTATGACCTTACCTATCCCAACTTGCCTACAGTAATCAAAAATATGTTACTGCCTCTAAGCTTATCCTAATCATAGCATGAATTTGGTTTGATCTTACGGTAGTTGACAGGTGACGTAACTACGATACCGTGATAAGCTAAAATTGACAATTTTATTCCTTAAAAGCGTAACGTAGAGTAACAGATGAACTAACGCAAGAAAAATTATGATATACATATACAGCACATATTTTTGTCGCTATCGGGTCTTCTGTCCAGAAGAGAAGATATGTTCGTGATAAATACATCCGTGATACAGGCATCACTACCTCAAGGGTGTAAATATAACATCCAAGTCACAGGTATTCGTATCATTAGGATACATTAGTTTAAAGGGTTGCTTAGGGTTGTGCATCTTGATGATTAATACCGGAAAATCCAGGAGGTAACGAATACTGTTTTGAACTAAAGCAGTTCAACTAATCCATTTTCGTACTTATGAGCTTTATTCAATGAACCTTATCATATACCATCAATTTAGAGGGACCATGTGTGCGAGTATTTACATCGCTAACTTGCGTTAGCAGAGCTGACAAACACGTCGGCTCAAATTATCAAGTTGGATTGAGAACTGTGTTAGCGCAGTATGTTACTTATGAAGTCAATTCCTACTTAGGATGAAAATCTACTTGAATCGAGGTTCAGAAATTGTGGTTCAAAGTTCGTATGTTTGGAAGAGTCTAGTAATATCATTGTAAATAAAAGCTAACAGCTTCAGGTGTTTTTGTTAGAAGAGCTTTCGTGGCAATGTGACAACAGTGAATGAGAACTAGAGATTCTTTAATGGACTCACAGTTACAAGTGCAATCGAGAATGGCTTGCTTGAAGGTATACCCATCCCAAGAAATTACTCGATATCTCCTTTCCACCTAACTATACCCAAGATACACACAAAAAAGGCAAGACATTAAGCATCACCTGAAGAGAGTCTCCCTGCATGGCGGTAAGCAACACGTTGTCTAAGTCGGAGAGGTTGACACGGCACTCGGCGACAGCGCGAGTAGCAGCGTCGTGCAGCCTGTGCAGCTTGATGTCTGGCTGAGTGAAGAGCAGAGAGGCCACCAGGTGCGGCACCCAGCTCCCGCCGCCGCTCCTCCCGCTGCCGTCGTCGCTCAGGTTCGTCACGCTTAGTATGCTCTCGGCGTTGCCGCTCAGTATCTGGAACGACCACAGGTGGTGACCTTTCGGCATGTTCTTAATGCGATAACGGGCTGTTCTGCTCTTCAATAGTTTACAAATGAACGCAAAATGTACGTGTAATTGAGGTTTGTGCACATGTATATAGAAAAATTTACTCTTTACGTTGCTGTAATGAAATATCTTCCAGATGATTCTATAAAATGTGAGTACCCTTCACATACATAAGTAATTTAGCTCTTTTGTCTTCATATTGGATAATACGTAAATTCAATAGACAACAAAAGCATCAGTGAATGTACATCAAAAATATGTCAACAGAACCATCGACAAGAAATATCTCTGCTACAGTTTAGCGTTTGTTATGATTCATTTACATCCTGTAGGGTGACTGGTACAAAATTTCAGTATCAGAGTACAGCATTTGTGTTTCAAAATATTTATAAAGCACATCACATTGGTGACAAAAAATTCCTCAACTAAGTTCAGTAATTACGGTACAGACGATT
This sequence comes from Morinoia aosen, assembly GCA_030386875.1. Taxonomy (NCBI): domain Eukaryota; kingdom Metazoa; phylum Arthropoda; class Malacostraca; order Amphipoda; family Talitridae; genus Morinoia; species Morinoia aosen. The sequence continues at coordinate 48,733,704 of CM059573.1, read as the reverse complement.
TTTTATTGAAAGATGAAGAAGAAATGAGCATTTTCAAACCTCATTAACCGTCAGAATTGCACAAATAGGTCGATGGCTCGACCATGCCACTGCGTTGCAGATAGTAGGTCATGAATTAGTTTTAGGTACAATTTAGCATGAAATTATGGTGACTAGGAACCTACTCACAAGCGTATATCTTCCACACTTGGGGAATAGAAACAGCAAAATTGAAAGAAGTTTATAGAAACGAGATAAAGTTAAAGGGAAAGAAAGTAATAGGGGCCGAAAAAAACCATCAGCGAACCGGAAAAAGATGGTCTGTAGCAACACAAAAAACCTTTCCTATTTCAACATGAGCCTACTTAGCCTTCAGCTCGGGACCTCATATCTCACACCTGAAACAGCTTATCCACATAGATAAATTAGCTGTCTCCCCTCCCATGGGGCGCTACTTTATTGAACTACTGTGGGTAAGCAGGAATCGTTATCAGAGCCAATCTCATTCGAAATATGAGCTATAATCAACGTCAACACCGCGTAGTTTGCGCTGCGTATTTTAAGTTATATTTCTAAATGCTTTCAGTCGCTTTTTTCTATAAGTTTGGCAAAAATACGCAATACTCCTGTGTGATGAAACATGACAATGGCATGAGTAAAATGAAAAATTGAATGTTACACTCCTAAAGCGAGCACTCAGGATGAAGAAAATTCACACTTAATAGAAGTACTTGCCTCATTACAATAGTACATTAGATTTCATTATTCTACAATGCTGTTACAATCAGCAGTATTTAAGATAACCTATATATTACAGAATACGCAAAAGTTCATTCAACATTTTTTTCAGTTTTGCACCTCGCCACGTTCAACGGAACTAGTAAAAAAAACTTCATCTAAGAAATGGACCTTTTTTCACGAAAGGAAGCCTAACACATAAAGGTATCAGATCGATTCACAAGCTAGAATTGAGCAAATAAAACTAGAGGCAAAGGTGGGTCATTCTCAACAGTTAGATGTAGACTCTTGAAAATAAGTGTTAGAAGAAAGAGCATTGAAAAGAAGACAGAATACGCTCAACAGCCAAACTGATAGACTAAGAGCAGACTTCAAGTTACAAAGGAAGTAACGGAGAACAAGTTTTTCAGCATTTTAATAAAATAAAAACTTACATACATACATACATATACCGGGCTTATCCTCCCTATGGGAGGGTAGCCGACAGCAGGCCACAATCACCACACTTAGTCACTAGGAGGCGAGAGAGGCAGCACTGGCAGCACCTGAACTGCCAGGATCAGCAGCAGCCCAGCACAACCACCTTCCACAGTCAGGCCCGACAGCCATAGCTGGTTTACCCCGACCGCTTCATTGAGTGCAGCCCCTCCCCCCGCACAGGACAGGTCAACCTCATCACACGCGGGCAGCTTCCAGTAACGCGTCAAAAATAAAATTACATTCCTATGCACTGCCCCCACTCACTTCTGTCCGCAGCCATCCCTCTCGCCACGTCCACAGTCAGACCCCTCCCTCTCATACAAAGCACGTCTCACCCCATCAATCCAACTCATCCGTGGTCTACCTCGCGCTCGAAGACCACTCACTTCCGACATATATATCTTTTTCAACAGCCGCTCAACATTCATTCTTTCAACATGCCCAAACCATCCAAGCACTCTTTCATCCACTCGCCTGCTCAACTTTTTGATAACACCCGTCTGCCCCCTAACCAACTCATTCCTGATCCTATCTCTTCTTGCTACTCCATACATGCTCCTCAAACACATCCAACTTCCTCCTCTCAGCTGCTCTCAACCCCCAGGACTCTGCTCCATACAACAAAACTGGCACAATCAAGCTTTCATGCAGTCCCCTCTTAGCATTCATACTCAAACTCCTGCATTCAAAAACTTTCCTCATAGCATCCAATGTCTTACAGCCTTCACTCACTCGATGCCTCACTTCTACTTCCTCACTTAACAGTCACATCCGACCCGAGGTACCTAAAATGCTCTACCTCCTCTAAAATTTCACCGTTCAACCTCACATCCAAAGTTCCAAACACTCCACCTCTTGAACATCTCATCACCTTACTTTTATTCACATTTACCCTCAATTTCCGCCTTTCGCACACTCTACCAAATTCTGCAACCAGTCTCCTCAGTTTTTCCTCTGAATCAGCCACAAGCGCTGTATCATCTGCAAATAACAGCTGACATACTTCCCAATACATACCATTTCGTCCCACCAACTGCGCACCTTTCCCACTTAAAATAAAAACTTAAAATAAGAAAAAGAAAATCTACCCCCAAAAAAATTCTATAGTTAGATTTGACAGCACAAGTCAACTAGTACAACACAGAACTTCAAATGTGCCAACCAATGTTATCGGTCATTTTTCTTCCTTTTCATGAAGACCCAATCTAAGAACAGTGCAATATAAACTGCAGTGTTCAATATCAACTGATGAGTTAGAGGCTAAGAGCGTACAGCATATAAAATAGAGTAAAACAAACGCACGTGTCTGCAACAATAGTTACAAAATATAATTTAATAGCATTCCGATGTAGGGAATACTTGACGTCCAAACAAACGCAATTAAATTCTTAAATCCACAATTTACCTCGGCCAGCTTCTTGAGGTGATTCCAGGTGCCGAACTCGCCAACCTGGAGCCTCATGACGCACTCGTCCTGCCAGTGCTGCCAGCGCAGCCGAAACTCTCCTTCTGACACCCCGCTGTATGCCTGCAGAGCGAAGGTCGAGAGTCAGGCTGCTGTGCTATAATACTTTACCATCAGAGTGGATTTCAAAGTCCACTTTCATAAACAGCTCTAATATATTTGATTCCTCGTCAAATTTGGGCCCTAATGTGATCTTTGACGTTCATTGTCAAGTTGCAGCAAATTCCTCGCTGTGATGTTAGTGACTAGATGATGACGGTACCAGTTTAATGATGGTGGTTGCAACAACGGTAATATGAGTACAAAATGCGGACGTTAAGGGTTATTTTTTACAGGCTACCATCACTGCACGCACAGGAAATCCTATAACCATTGCCAAAGAGTTGGCATTGTAAGAAAGAAAAACTTAAAGCTCAAAGGTTTTGCAATAACATCATTCATCTTTAGGACCTAAAGATGGGTTACTCACACACAGAAGCGCTGAAAATTCCACTAATTTGTGGAAAACTCCACTTTCAGGTGTTATTCTCCACGTGTATAAACACAAAATCTGCATGCACTAACTATACAACAACAGTCTCACTTAGTGCAAGAATGGAAATAAAAAAACATGATTTTGCTCTAATGTTGAGGATCAAAACACTTGTTTACTTCAACCTCCACGTGCTTATGACATTCGTCTCAATCCTAGGCTTTGTCACACAAAAGGAAGTCAAGTAACAATGCGGCGGACTCAAAAACGTTTTAATTAAGCTTGAAAATTAAAGCCAGATGACAAATTAAAGCAAAAGCATGGTGACTGGTGCTCGTCGGTTATCTTATGTTTGCCTCCTGTGGAGCCATTTCTGAAGTGCCATTAAAAATATCCCCCAGATGTTCTAGTGGTGAAGCGAGTGTTTATGCTCATTTAATTAACTTGACTTATATGGAGATTTTAGAGCAGTTAGCTACAGAAAATTAGCACAAAATATGGAAAGGACGTAAGGCATCATAGGGCCTACCGCAGGTAATAACTGAACTTTGAGACGCCGTGAACAGAAACTCATCTTCCGAAGTCGTCAAAGTCATTTATCACAGCAAATATCCACCTTAACTGGAGAAAAAACACTAGGATAAGTTACATACATTTACAAAGACATCCATTATTAGGTTAACACCCATACTAGAAGCAGCAAGGTAGCAGTGACGCGTGTCAGCAAGCGTTTCATGACGCAGACCATCTCGCACCAGAGGCAGAACCTCTACTGGCTGAGGGAGGGTTAGACTTGCCTGGTACGTGGGCATTTTCCTGAGTATTTCCTCCATAGCAACGAAGGCGTCCGAGTGGGAGTGTGGGTGCTGCTGCAGCAGCTGCCTAGCGTCAGACAGGCGCCCCTGGCACACCAGCTCGTATATCTGAAAACAAACCATCAAAATATGGCATTTTAATTACACTCACGAGTATACCAACAGGAAATTACAAAGTAATACTGCTGATTGCGCTAATTTTGCAGTCACAGGCATCATAGTTCATATATTTTACACAGCCTTACCTAGAAAATGAATGTATGTTTCCTGGAACTCTAAACATTTAAAAAATCACATAATATCATGTGGAACCAGATTACTCAACTCAAATGCAAAAATAACATGACTCTCTGGCTTTTGTAAACTTCCAAACTCATTGAAGTACTTCATTACGCGTCATCCTCGTACACCATGCTATAAGTTCGGCTTGTAAACATATGACGATGAAAATTAGAGATCAACAGCTGCATCTCATTATTGCGTCACTGAACGACAACTGCTTCAACACACGCCCCTTTCTCACCTACTCCTCGTTCATTGAGATCCCTAACAAACGTGCCTCAGACATCTAGTACTTTGCCCATCCACACATCAGTCTCCTGTCACACGTATTTCACTTGATTCACAACAATCCGAAAACATAAATAATTACCCTCTACTGTGCTCTACACTCTATGACAGTAAACACAGTATTACTACGCCATTATAACGCGCACAAGATGCAGGCCTTATAATCCAAATTAAAGCCAGCATTACCGGGACACTAAGCCAGATGATCTAGTTTCTGGTAACGCAACAAACTATATACTAATGCAGCGTAACCAATGAGCTGAGTGAGATCCGGTAAGAATATTGGGAGCATTCCCTACTCGTCAAACATTCCCATAACTGTCTGTCTCTCAATAATGGGAGCATTACTTGCTTGTCAAACATTCCCATAACTGTCTCTCTCAATCACAAAAAAGAATGTGCATGCCAAGCGTGCGTACACGTCATGTGTTCACATAACACATCATGTGCATACAAAGCACACGTTGTGCACGCAGCATACGTTATTTGCAATACCACAGACGTCATGAACACACAGCACAGCACATTTTGTGTGTACCACAACAGATGTCACTCACAGCACACGTCATGTGCACTCAGCACATATCGTGTGTACCACAACAGATGCCACAAACACACAGCACACGTGATGCGCACACAGCCCACGCCAGGTTTGTACTGACGGTCTGCCAGTAGAGGCTGTGCTCCGCAGGCTCCGGGTCCTCCACGATTTGGACCATATGCTCGGTACAGGTGGGGTAGTGCAGCCGCACCCAGCACACCAGCTGGCTCAGGATCAGGCTCCCTGCAACACACCCAATACTGTTCATCTGCTCTTATATTGAAGGATTGATGCTCGTTTCAGCAATCACCACACAGACACTCGGCTGTTGAAGTTAAGCAAAACCACAACAGCGTGAAACTTAGGAGACTTGGTCGGGAAAGCTTAGTGAGCCGGGAAATGAAGTCAGCATGTTAATGAAAAAGTGAAATGTAAATTAAGAAGAAAATATAAGCACACGCATGCTGGAGGTTGGTTGGTTGCATTGTGCATCCAACATCCGCAACTAATCAGTGATTTTTAATACGTATCTTACATTAAAGTTAAAGGTTTACTGAGAAAGAAGTTGAAATAAAAGAACTTTTTGAGGGGAAATGAAGTTTGGCAAAAATTAAAATCGTAGCATATAAAGAAAATAGCACTATGATAACAGAAATGTTCCTAAACAGCCTCAAAAATATCCACACCAGTAATCACGGTTAGGAAAAATTACAAATAAGAAAGCTGAGTCAACACTTATAAATGCACGAGAATAGTTCAAAACAATTTTGATAACAACCGCTGGTGATACTACGTTGTTATTCTCTATTGATACGCTTGTACCAACACACGCCCGTACCTATTCCGTGGGTCGCACTTTCAATAAATGCTTAAGAAATTTGTTCTCTCAGTTGTGACAATTAAAATAATAGATACGGTAATTAGACAAAATGCGTTGCGCCGAATATTTTCCTCTGTTTTTCCGAATTACCAAGCAATAAATGGTTCAACTCAGCTCTATCCAGCTTGGATTGGATTCTTTGAATCATTTCAAGTCATCTATTCATATTAAAACAAAATTAATTTTTGACAGGTCTAAAGATTTTGGTCAAGATACGTTTGGCTCGGTTAGCTTTCCACATGTTACAATAGCATAGAATATGTTAGGCTAGGATAGCATTGGTTAGGTTTGGTTAAAGAAAACAAGCAAGAATTTGGTAACGGTTTGGTCAGTAAATGTAGTTTAGTCAAAAACGATCAATCATGTTACGACAATACAATAAAGATGTACACAGAACACAACCGCGATTTGTGTAACATTAGGAGGCGCATTTCTCCCAATTGTACACAGAAGACTTTATTAGAGCCCTTGCCAAAAAAGAAACCAAATGAAAAATAAGCTTTGACTGGAGAGAAATGTTAAGTTTAAGAGCAAATAATTACTTTCACAAAAACAGTGTGTGTAAATTCTCTCCTTTGCCTTGAAAATTCGAAGAAAAATTTATATAGGTACTTAAAATCAATACCGTTTATGAAATGAGATAACATAAATTCATACTCAAGTTAAAATAAGAAGTTAGCAATGCGAGAAGCATTTAGGAACAGGTGGGGTTACACACAACAGTTAACCAAACCAAGCTTTTAGAAAAGTATTAAAGCCTGAGAACAGCTATTACAGCACTTAGAAGCTCGTTCACATTTCTTTCAAAGCACTGGGGTTTTCTAGTCTTCCTTCAATATTGGACTTGCATCAGCTTGGGAGTTTCAATTACTCTAAATTCTACACTGGACAAATGGAATTTCTAGCTGATTTTCAGGCGAGATTTGAAGCCTAGAGCAGTGCGAGCACACTCCACCATGCAGGACTGCGCAGAGCTCACCAGGCCTGGCGTCTATGAAGATGATCTCCATGAGCCCAAGCAGAAGCTCCATCTTGTACAGCAGCTGGCATTGGCCCGCCATCTGCCCAGCCATCAGCAGTACATTAGAAGGGAATAAAGAGACCCTAACTTAAACTGGGCACTAAGACACAGTCCCATGATCGCTCAGACAGTATTAATAAGAAACATTAGCAAACTATTGAATCTTAAATGGAGTATCATGAGTGTTTTTGCCCAATTTATATTAGGGTTTTTAATTTGCAGACCAGTTTGATACACATAAAAAAAGAAGAATCTTTGAATCTATTTCTCATATATTGACTACTGAACGAGAAGGCAGGTTAGCCGCAGAGCACCTATAAAATTTAACTCACCACATTTACGAATTCAAACGGGCGGCAAAACCTCTGGAAAGCAACATAAAAACCTATTCTTCTACTCTTTAATGTGAACTATTCTATTCTTCAAGGTTCATAAGAGCGCACTATTACACACGGACCTGCTGATATTCTTCTGAGTCCTGGTCCAGCTTGTCTAGGTCGCTGTTGAGGGAGCAGACGCAGGCTTGCAGCATAGACCTGCTCGCACACAGACATCAAAATCTTGAAAAGAGAAATTGAATGGCAGTTCAAGAAAATCATCTATCCATTTTTCTAGAAAATGGCAAACTTATGGAAAACTCCCAATATACAAAGGTAAAACTATAACTTAGTTCATATCTAGGGTCAAAAGAAGATGAAAATCTTTTCATTTTCCTAGGTCATACCATATGTTAAACCTATTAAAAAAAGTAAATCAGTCGCCTCCACAAATAGAAAATATGTCAAGAACAATTTTTTGCATAGGAAGTGTTGCATTGAGCTCACTAAAATAATAAAATATGAAATCAAAAACAAATGTCAGAAGGACTATTATTGTGTGGAATATTCAGACTCGAGTGACTATTCCAATGTCTGGCACATTAATAAAGTCACTTAAAATATATATTGTTTACAATGATCATAACATTTTCTAAATGAAAATGTGAAACTTTTGTAGGCATTGGTTACCTGTCAGCCATTAAAAATAAAATTTTTCATGTTTGTCTACACAGTTGATAGTTATTGTCTGTATAGTTAGGTAGATTAAGCGTTTATGTTGATATTAATGTTGAATTCAAGTTTGCATAAAACTTTAAAAATTAAATTACCAAGTGCTGAGACATTACAATGAAGTTTCAAAGTTTCTACTACTTCAGAAATAAAAAGCACTTGTAGCATTCTTATTGTAGATCAAGAGATCTATGACACCACTTTTCAAAAACAAATTCATGCATTGACGCAATTCCATATTTGTTCTACAGATGTCAGATAATACACACGATATGAAGCAAACGCAGTACCAATAATCTCACCTATACTCGCGACTTTTATTGATGAGCGCCGGCGTGATGTCGAGAGGGTCCTCCCCCTCAGAAGGAGTGGCATCCTCCACTAAGCTCTGCAGGTTCCTGAAGGTGTTCATGGCTTCATTGACCAACTGGCGCGAGTGGCGGTTGAACAGCCAGCTTTTGGGGGCCAGCTGTTGCACCACGCCCAGTCCTGCTGTGTTCACATCAACAGCATGAGTCTCACTAAAAGTATTGGTTTTGGGGCGAGTTGGAGCATTGCATCACCCTCGGGGAAACTTTCCCCATGGAGGAAACAAATGCATAGCCTTATTTGTCAGGTTTTTATGCTAAATGATTAAATTTTAATGTCTCAATTGGAATGAGTTTGGAACATATACTGTTTCCTACAAGCAGAAATTTAACCCCAAATAAACATTTCTAGCTATGAATTGATTTGAACTTCCATAGCTAAACATAATCAAAAGACTAGAATGCTACAGAATAAACAAGGAAAAATTAGTACATGCAATATGAAATGCATGCTAAAAACATTTAGCAGGCATCCTATGACATGTCAACTGGAAAATGAATAAGAACAGAGGGTATACTCCAAATTGAACTAAAATTTACACACTGTTCCTTTAAACCTGCTCAATAAGGGACTTCCTTCACAACATCATTCTTTCACTTATATATTGACAAATATTTCAAGCGCTCAATGTCTCATCACCTAATAATTTTGCCAAGAATATCCTAGACATAAGAAACATCAACGTTCTCTTGTAAGTATTTCTAATTTTCTTCCATAGCACACTGTTCTTAGGTTCCAGCTGTCTAATGGTTAGGCTCATTATCAGTGTCCATTTCTGAACCAAGACAGAAGAGAACTTATACAGCTCACATGCAGGACCATCAGGTCCCACAACTAAATATTATGGCTTAAGCCTCACAAAGCCTTAAGTGTAGTTCAGTATATTTTTCTAAGCAATATGGAAACTAACTCAAGTTTTCAAAGTAAGTTGAGTACTTTCAAAAGAATTTCAAGTCCTTTCTACAAGCAACACATCCTGCCATGAGCATCTAACATTTCAGAGAACCAAAATAATTAAAATACAATTACTGTTGTATGCCACTTTGAATTCCAAAGCAGATTTAATTCATAGGAAATTGACACGCACAGAAGTCCCACAAAAGAAAGGAGAGAGATGCATTCTAAATGATCCTTCAACAATCAAAATGTTTTACATTTGTTTTGAAAAATTTCCATCACAGCTACTCATGAGCTCCATCTACTCCATCACAGCTACTCATTAATGAGCTTTACAATGTAACTGTCAAATCCAAAGGGACCAAGATTGAGCAACATACTTTTTATGAGAGCCCATTTCAAAGGATTACACAGAAAAAATTTCAAAGCACATCAAACATAAATCAACAACATGGAACTGAAGCATCACATGTACCTTCATTTGCACCATCAGTGGAGGGGATAGAAGGCAGGGGAGCAGGGTAGACTGCCAGACCATACACTCCCATACTCTGAGCATAGTGGCCTCTGTAGTTTTGGCATCCTAGGTTTCTGATCATCTGCAAAATTGAACAGTTAGTAATGAGTTTATTCAGCTGAACAGCACGAGATGCTTCAGCTGAAAAGCACGAGATGCTTCAGCTGAAAAGCACGAGATGCTTCAGCTGAAAAGCACGAGATGCTTCAGCTGAAAAGCACGAGATGCTTCAGCTGAAAAGCACGAGAAGCTTCAGCTGAAAAGCACGAGAAGCTTCAGCTGAAAAGCACGAGATGCTTCAGCTGAAAAGCACGAGATGCTTCAGCTGAAAGCACGAGATGCTTCAGCTGAAAGCACGAGATGCTTCAGCTGAAAGCACGAGATGCTTCAGCTGGAAAGCACGAGATGCTTCAGCTGGAAAGCACGAGATGCTTCAGCTGGAAAGCACGAAATGCTTCGGCTGGAAAGCATGAGATAGTTCTGATGTGAGGCAAAAGATTCAGTTAGAAAAAAGAGAGATGATTCCAATATAATAAAGAGATGATTCCAACGTAATAAAGAGATGATTCCAACGTAATAAAGAGATGATTCCAACGTAATAAAGAGATGATTCCAACGTAATAAAGAGATGATTCCAACGTAATAAAGAGATGATTCCAACGTAATAAAAAGATGATTCCAACGTAATAAAGAAATGATTCCAACGTAATAAAGAGATGATTCCAACGTAATAAAAAGATGATTCCAACGTAATAAAAAGATGATTCCAACGTAATAAAGAAATGATTCCAACGTAATAAAGAGATGATTCCAACGTAATAAAGAGATGATTCCAACGTAATAAAAAGATGATTCCAACGTAATAAAGAGATGATTCCAACGTAATAAAGAGATGATTCCAACGTAATAAAGAGATGATTCCAACGTAATAAAGAGATGATTCCAACGTAATAAAGAGATGATTCCAACGTAATAAAAAGATGATTCCAACGTAATAAAAAGATGATTCCAACGTAATAAAGAAATGATTCCAACGTAATAAAGAGATGATTCCAACGTAATAAAGAGATGATTCCAACGTAAAACAACAGGAAATCCAGACGTAAAACAACAGGAAATCCAGACGTAAAACAACAGGCAATCCAGACGTAAAACAACAGGAAATCCAGACGTAAAACAACAGGCAATCCAGACGTAAAACAACAGGAAATCCAGACGTAAAACAACAGGCAATCCAGACGTAAAACAACAGGAAATCCAGACGTAAAACAACAGGCAATCCAGACGTAAAACAACAGGAAATCCAGACGTAAAACAACAGGCAATCCAGACGTAAAACAACAGGAAATCCAGACGTAAAACAACAGGCAATCCAGACGTAAAACAACAGGCAATCCAGACGTAAAACAACGAGTGATCCAGACGTAAAACAACAGGCAATCCAGACGTAAAACAACAGGAAATCCAGACGTAAAACAACAGGCAATCCAGACGTAAAACAACAGGAAATCCAGACGTAAAACAACAGGCAATCCAGACGTAAAACAACAGGAAATCCAGACGTAAAACAACAGGCAATCCAGACGTAAAACAACAGGAAATCCAGACGTAAAACAACAGGCAATCCAGACGTAAAACAACAGGCAATCCAGACGTAAAACAACAGGCAATCCAGACGTAAAACAACAGGCAATCCAGACGTAAAACAACAGGAAATCCAGACGTAAAACAACAGGCAATCCAGACGTAAAACAACAGGCAATCCAGACGTAAAACAACAGGAAATCCAGACGTAAAACAACAGGCAATCCAGACGTAAAACAACAGGAAATCCAGACGTAAAACAACAGGAAATCCAGACGTAAAACAACAGGCAATCCAGACGTAAAACAACAGGAAATCCAGACGTAAAACAACAGGCAATCCAGACGTAAAACAACAGGAAATCCAGACGTAAAACAACAGGCAATCCAGACGTAAAACAACAGGCAATCCAGACGTAAAACAACGAGTGATCCAGACGTAAAACAACAGGCAATCCAGACGTAAAACAACAGGAAATCCAGACGTAAAACAACAGGCAATCCAGACGTAAAACAACAGGAAATCCAGACGTAAAACAACAGGCAATCCAGACGTAAAACAACAGGCAATCCAGACGTAAAACAACGAGTGATCCAGACGTAAAACAACGAGTGATCCAGACGTAAAACGAGTGATCCAGACGTAAAACAAGGGGTGATCCAGACGTAAAACAAGGGGTGATCCAGACGTAAAACAAGGGGTGATCCAGACGTAAAAAAACAGGCGATCCAGACGTAAAACAACAGGCGATCCAGACGTAAAACAACAGGCGATCCAGACGTAAAACAACAGGCGATCCAGACGTAAAACAACAGGCGATCCAGACGTAAAAAAACAGGCGATCCAGACGTAAAAAAACAGGCGATCCAGACGTAAAACAACAGGCGATTCAGACGTAAAACAACAGGCGATCCAGACGTAAAACAACAGGCGATCCAGACGTAAAACAACAGGCAATCCAGACGTAAAACAACAGCTGATCCAGACGTAAAACAACAGGCGATCCAGACGTAAAACAACGGGTGATCCAGACATAAAACAACGGGTGATCTAGATGTAAAACAACAGCAGATCCAGACGTAAAACAACAGCAGATCCAGACGTAATACAACAGCCGGTCCAGACAGAAAACAATAGTGATGTACCGATGTATCGGTATCGGTATCGGCAGTATCGGCAATTTTTAGTGGTATCGGTATCGGCAAAATCCGGCCGATACTTTCCAAAAATACGTATTTTATCATTCAAATGAAGGTCATAAATCATGAAAGTAAAAGTATTTAACCTAATAATACCCATTGTGTGTTTATTTATATATTTATTTGGTGTCCGCGTTGTGTGAGTTTGCGGTATCATGGATACAGAATTCCTCAGTGTAACATTAAAAGATGACGTTTCCATGCATTTAAATATTTGACATTTTATCAAGATAGGTTTTGTTAGGATAGGATAGGTTAGCTTAGATTAGGATAGGCTAGGTTAGCACAGGTTAGGTAATACTGTCAGAATTTTTTCTCGGGTCCGCCTAGCTTAACGATGACATTGTCCATGGAATCTCCACGGGTCCTGCTCCTATCTAATAATACCCTTGGTTTATTTGGAGTCCGCTTCTTCCATTTTCTTTGCCACGCTCATGAGGAGAGTTATAGTGACCGTATCTGTGATACGAGTTTCACCAGTGCGTAAGAACAAGAATATTTTTCATCACGAGCGCTGTTAAGATGAATACATTCGTTGGGCATCACATTTGGAAAATTTGTTCAAGAAAGTTAGTGAGTCCCGTAATTTTTGACGGGCTGTGCGTACTTGTAATCAAATTAAGAACCTATTCATACCTAGTAAATTAGATAGCTAACTGTTAAATTATAGCGTTCAATCAGGCCCGCTAACTGAATTCACTACTTTGAATTCCCGATGAGTCACGGTCATAACTGAAAGCTATGTAAAATGAATAGTTAAACCCTGTAGCTACATAAAATTTTTATACTTTTACGACTAAACCTTCATAGTTTGACCTAATGTCCATATCTTAAAGTATGTGACAGGCTAACAAAAACCAAACCAATTTAATAAAGTTGAAGGTGCATTTGAAAGTTTTTGTGAATTTAATATAGAAATTGCCGAAAATTCTATTTTAATTTAGCTTGTAAATTGTCAAATATTACGAAGCTAATAATTTATTTGAACTTAGCATGCATATCACCGTTCATTACGAATCTTGCATTTTTCTTCTATGTTAAGATGTTTGAACAATTCACGAACAATCTTATAGTTCAAAACTTCTGAACGGGTCAGTTGATTGCTTTCATCGCAACTTGATGAATTTAAAAACGAGGAAAATTCCAATGAACTTAATCATATTTACTAGGAATACGTTTCGGAGTCCAGCTCCATCATCAGTTCGTAAAATTAAAATTCATTACGACTACAATGAAAGAAAAAAAAATAATGTTGGATACAGTCATTAAAGAAAATCACGAAAACAAAAAAAAATCAAAACATGTCCCAGAGAAAGTAAAATCGACATGATCTACTTCCAATTTACGATGGGTAGGAACTGTCAGAATTTTTGAGGGCCAGTTTTAGTTTAAAAATATGTAGCGACTCTGAAATTCTGAGGTCACATGTAGTTGAAGCCGAATCTAAGATTTTGAAGTCCGCAGAGGATATCGGTTCGTTGCATTTTACTGCGTGATTACGTACGAATTGTGCGAATTCATTCCCCGTGCGGAAGCTTCAACCCCGATGTTCGGCCATTCTGATATTAAAATTTTGTGCCGTAATGCCGACGTACGATGATGTGCACTGCACACAACTGTAAGAATAAATCAGAAAGGCTCTTTCTCCATCAAAAGCCTATCCTTGTACCGGAATTGTATAATTTTATGGTTGCTTCATTTTTCCGGTACAAGGATACGCTTCCGATGGAGATGCGAACCTCGATCTCTGATTTATTTTTAACAGTTATACAGTTGTGTGCAGTGCACATCATCGTACGTCGGCATGACGTCACGAAATTTTTATAACAGAATGGGCGAACATTGGGGTCGAAGCTTCCGCGCGGGGAACTAATTAGCTTACTCCTCACACTCCGCAGTACGTAATCACGCAGTAAAATGCAACTAAATCTTAGATTCGGCTTCAACTGCATGTGACCTCAGAATTTTAGAGTCGCTACATATTTTTAAACGAAAACCGGCCCTCAACAATTCCGATAGTTCCTACCCATAACAAATTGTAACTAAATAGTAATCTTGTCGATTTTAGTTTTTCTGGGACATGTTTCAATTTTATTTTTATTTTCTTGATTTCCTTTAATGACTGTATCCAACATTTTGCTTTATCTTTTATTGCAGACATAATGATTTTTAAATTTACGAACTGATGATGGATCTGGACTCCGATACGTATTCCTAATAAATATGATCAAGTTCCTTGAAATTGTCGTTTTTAAATTCTTCATCTTATAGATGGTTGCGTGTTTGCGGATATTTTGGTTTCGGGGCTTACCGAATTTTAACATTTTCTTTCGCCAAAGTATGTACTCGTATTTGGTGTGAATAACACGAAAATGACAATCCTTTTTTGGAGAAACTATTGTTTTGGTCCAATTTTGGAGCCAGTTGCTATTATAGCTAGTCTACATTACGTTGCAATACGATTAGAAACACATATCTATTGAATGGATTTCATTTTGTTATTTTTATCAACAATATAGTTAACATAGCAAGAGAATTTTATTTTTCACAGTCGGAAACTTTTTTGTCAATATTTTTTTATTATTAGATATATAAGGAAATAATTTAATTATAACTCTCATGTAGGAGTTATAATGATTTTATTTTAATACAAGTGTGCACGGCCCGCCAAAAATGGGATTCAATACTTTTCATGAACGAATTTCCAAGATTTAGATGATAAACAAATGCAGTATATCCATCCTAACAGTACCCGTGATGAAAAATATTTTTCGCACCGTTGAAACTCGTATCCCAGATACGGCCATTATAACTATCCTTATGAGCGTGAGTGACAGAGAAATGGAAGAAACAGACACCAAACAAACGAACCAAGGGCAAGGGTATTATTAGGTAGCAGCATGACCCATGGAAATGCCGAGGACAATGTCATCGTTAAGCTAGATGGACCCATGGAAAAATTCCGTCAACATTATCTAACTTATGCTATCCTAATTCTATGTCGTGACTCGCACCGCCGCAAAGCGCGTTCACGACGCGAAGGCCTAGCGATCGTCATTACATGGTAGCATCTGCGGTTCTTGTAGACCCTACACCACTAATGCGTTTTCCACTGTTGCCAATACGTAGAACGGAAAGTCGGGTAGGTTTAAAATCTTTATGCCGAACACATATGCACAAGAACACACAAAGCTCTCTTGACTCGGAGTTCCCCTCCGGTGACAAATCACCATTACTCAAAAATGATAACTTCGGGCACAGCTAGTCACCAAATTACTATATTTAATTTAATGTCTTTTAATTATTCAATATGGCCGGAAAGCTGCACAAAAGCGACATGGTTAGGAAAATGCGCAAATTACGCCGATCACAACAACCTATCTAATACTACTAACCTATCCTGATAAAATTTCAAATATATCATTGCATGTACAGACGATCTTTCAATGTTACACTGAGGAATTCGGTCTCCGTGATACCGCAAACTCAGACATCCTATGTTTCTTAAGAAGCGGACACCGAACTAATACATAAACTAACATTACAACGGGTATTATTAGGTTAGATGATTGTAAAAGTATCGGTATCGGTAGTAGTATCGGTCAAAGTATCGGCCAAAAAAATGGTATCGGTACATCACTAGAAAACAACAGGCAATCCAGACGGAAAACAACAGGCAATCCAGACGGAAAACAACAGGCAATCCAGACGGAAAACAACAGGCAATCCAGACGGAAAACAACAGACAATCCAGACGGAAAACAACAGACAATCCAGACGGAAAACAACAGACAATCCAGACGGAAAACAACAGACAATCCAGACGGAAAACAACAGACAATCCAGACGGAAAACAACAGACAATCCAGACGGAAAACAACAGACAATCCAGACGGAAAACAACAGACAATCCAGACGGAAAACAACAGACAATCCAGACGGAATACAACAGGCAATCCAGACGGAAAACAACAGGCAATCCAGACGGAAAACAACAGGCAATCCAGGCGGAAAACAACAGACAATCCAGACAAAAAACAGGCGAACCAGACAGAAAACAACAAACAATTCAGACAAAAAAACAACAGGCGAACCAGACAGAAAACCACAGACAATCCAGACGTAGAACAACAGGCAATCCAGACGTAAAAAAGAGGCAATCCAGACGTAAAACAGGCGATCCAGACGTGAAAAAGAGGCAATTCAGACGACAAAATAAGAGGAGATTCAGACAAAAAAAGAGGCTATACAGACAAAAAAAGAGGCTATACAGACAAAAAAAGAGGCTATACAGACAAAAAAAGAGGCTATACAGACAAAAAAAGAGGCTATACAGACAAAAAAAGAGGCTATACAGACAAAAAAAGAGGCTATACAGACAAAAAAAGAGGCTATACAGACAAAAAAAGAGGCTATACAGACAAAAAAAGAGGCTATACAGACAAAAAAGAGGCTATACAGACAAAAAAAGAGGCTATACAGACAAAAAAAGAGGCTATACAGACAAAAAGGAGGATTCAGACAAAAAAAAAGAGGATTCAGACAAAAAAAAGAGGATTCAGACAAAAAAAAGAGGATTCAGACAAAAAAAAGAGGATTCAGACAAAAAAAAGAGGATTCAGACAAAAAAAAGAGGATTCAGACAAAAAAAAAGAGGATTCAGACAAAAAAAAGAGGATTCAGACAAAAAAAGAGGGTTCAGACAAAAAAAAAGAGGGTTCAGACAAAAAAGTGGATTCAGACAAAAAAGGAGGCAATTCAGACAAAAAGGGCGATTCAGACAAAAAGGGCGATTCAGACAAAAAGGGCGATTCAGAAAAAAAGGCGATTCAGACATAAAAAGGCAATTTAGACGTAAAAAATCGATTCAGATGTAAAAAGAGGCAATTTAGACATCAATACTAGATGATCCAGACATTAAAAAAAGAGATGATTCATATGTAGAAATAGATGATTCAGATGTAAAAAATAGATGATTCAGATGTAAAAAATATATGATTCATATGTAGAAATAGATGATTCAGATGTAAAAAATAGATGATTCAGATGTAAAAAATATATGATTCAGATCTAAAAAATAGATGATTCAAATAAAAAAATAGATGATTCAAAAGTAAAAAATAGGTGACTCAGATATAAACAAAGACAATTCAGATATAAAAAATGTGATTTAGCTGTAAAGAAATGAAGTGATTCTAATAATACAAATTAGATCACAAGCTGCATCAATTAGAAAAAATAAGGTTTCTAGAACACGTTTGACTTTCTTCTTCAAATCCACTAAATGAGACTCAAATTCAAGATTAATATGTTGACAGAGCATCAAGCAAAATAGTGAAATGGTATTTTATAAAAAATATTAGTTCTATATATTTTCCAATTTAACTACTTTTTAAGTGGATTTGCATGCTGAAACCTTTTTCACTTGGTTTCTACCTAAGAAAAGAGTTACTTTTGTGTGCACTTCAGTAGACAGTGCAACAGTAGCTAAACAAGTTTTATATGTCCTAATTAACATCAACGCAGTCACCAAAGACTACAAGCTAGAACAGCTTATTTATAGTGATGCTGCATCTCATTTTTTATTCAAATAAGTCTAAATTTTCCAACACCTTTGCAAATGAAAAAAAAATGTGAAATGCTAATAATCATTGATTTCAGTGACAATTTGAGTCATTGGAAGAACTGCGAGTGACTTGGAGTCTTTCTGAGTGAAGGTGATAAATTTTCTTCAACAAACCACAAACTTAGAAAATAAATTACACAATTGAAAAATAACAAAATTCAATATTTTGATAGAGATAATTCTGTAACATTCTTGATTTAAAATCTACAAGGCAAATAATTCGCAAGGTATTAATTATTTGTTGTTATTTTAAGATTATAATCTTCAATTATTAAACAATTAGGCACCAACAACATTAGCAATTAGTGAAGTATTTGCCTACTTGAAATTCAAACCAATAAGAAAATTTATCTAGACTATATGTCAGATAAGTATTACAGACCTATTTATATTATTATTCGGTAGGCCACTCATTTCAGAAACTCTAAAACATACTATCTTTATGCAACAGGTCCAATACACTCAAATCTCAAGAGCAGCACCAGCATATTAGAGAACCAACAAAACTGAATATTATCAACTTAATAAGCAAGATGTGATTTGTTGTCAATACTTGTTGAGGCACACTTATCAGACTAGCAGAAAAAACTTTACCCTACTGCATGTCTGTGCTGGACTTTCTCTACATCCCTTCACGCACACACAAGGATACTCACATAAGACTTGCTGGTCAGTGTTTCCTCCAGCTCCATGGTGATTTAATAAAATTTTTACAATACAGAAGCTACAATTAAAAACAAAATTTTACTGTAAAACTATGTATTCAGAGCAAATTAGGAAATGTATTTTGAAAATGAAATATTTATATAAAAAATGATAAAGCTAAGATTTGTCAATTGAAATGCAATTTTATAAAAGATAGATTTCTTTTTATTATACAAAAACATCAACTATACTCTTCTAAAAATCCACTTATATCATATAACAAGTTATCTTTGACACAATAGCAACATCCATTCTTTGTTAAAGTTCTAGATGTAGAGTATTAGAAAAAGTGATAAAATAAGAAAATAGGGTAAATGTTGAGGAGAGGTCTATAATCGCGCATCGGATGGCAACACTACAATGGACTCTCCCTTCAAACACGCTCAACCATTCCTGCCATCTAAGACAAAAATGAACATACTACTAAAATTCATTTTTGGGTGATAATTTCTATTGTGTTATTAACTAAAAGATCCTAGAAGTGGGTTCAAGCTCCACAGAGCCAGCAAATAATAAATTACAAAGTACCCAAACATACTCTACCCAAACTGAACCTACTGCTATAACTCGTGGTCAATATGTATTTTAGGTGCCTCACGGAAATTAATAATTCCGTTCCAAGCAATCACCAAAGGGACACATTTAATAACGTTTTATATCAATGTCATTTTGCTTGCTGATGAGTTATTTTAGCGTTATTCAACTTTGAAGTTATAGGAGCGTCGCTTATGAACTATCTTTCGCGCGCGTTCCAACAACGCAACGATCGCAGCAAGCAGGAGAAAAGTTATTGTTTTTGCAATATATTGCATAATTTATTATTTGCTAGCCCACGGAGCCTGAGCCCACTTCTAGGATGTTTTAGTTAAAAATACAAGAAAGGTTATATTAGCGAGACTTGATTACCGAAGACTTTGTTTACATCAGTTAAAATGGCGGACACCCGGTATGGCCGCCGTCTGGCCCGGTTGCGCTAATATTTTAGGATGATAACCTTTATTGTGTTATTAACTAAAACATCCGGTATATCTGAAGGATATGTAAGTTATTGATTTTCCCCTTTTTGGTGTCTGAACCTAATTAATTGAATCAAAATAAGGTCAAATTTTACTCTAATGTTGTCAACAATTTTAATAGTTTTGTTGCTATAGATAGGTAATATAGCCCATTTTAAGACATTTTAGATGAATGTCAACGTGCTTGCAAATGCTTAGTTTTCGAGTTATTCAAGTTTGAAGATATACGAACGGCACTTCTGAATGGCTGTTTTTGCACAAACCTAGTCATTGTTTTTGCAATAGAAACAGAAGCTAACCCCCCCCTATTACAAACGTAAAGAGGTTGGGTCGTGAGGGGTAGCCACAGTTCTTCTAGTGAAAATTATAAATAAAGGTTTCTAGAGATGTCCGTTTACATCGACTCCAAGATGGCTGCCACCATCTTGGGTATCGGGTGGCGCCATGGCGGCAGCCGCCTTGGAGTCGATGTAAACGGACGACACTAGAAACCTTTATTTATAATTTCCACTAGAAGAACTGTGGCTACCCCTCACGATCCAAACTCTTAACATTTGTAATAGGGGGGGTTAGCTTCCGTTATTAACTAAATTACGCTAGGCGGCCACGCTTCCCTGGTGCGCACAAGCCAACTTAAAAGTTGAATAATTCAAAAAATAATGCATTAGCAAGCAGAATGTCATTCTTGTAAAACATTCTTAAATGTGTTCCTTTATTGATTCTTTGGAATGAAATTATGAAAATCGTTGACAACATTAAAGTAAAATTTTACCCAAAATAAACAAGTTTTCTTCTATGCACTTTCCGTCTCAAATGAGTATTTTACGATTTATAGCGGTAAGTTTAGTTTCATCTTTGATGACGAATGTGCTGGAATAAACAGCTACTCATCGATTTTCAAATATTTGTTGCTTGAATCATGGTAATAACATCGAAATAAACAACTTTTCTTTTATGTACTTTTTTTGTCAAATGAGTATTTAACGAGGTATAGCGGTAGGTTTGATTTCGTCTTTGATGACGATCGCGCTGGAAGCGAGTGCGCATTGCAGTGTTGCTGTCCGACATGCTTCTTGAATTCCTTGCCGCTTCAAACACTGGAGTTGCGGTAAGTCATTTACCGCTATAACTAATAAAATACTCATTTGAGACGGAGAGTGCATAGAAGAAAACTTGTTTATTTTGACCTAATTAACCATGCTTAGGCATCAAAATTTACAAAATCGATAACTGACATTTTCTTCAGATTCACCAAACATCCTAGAAGTGGGCTCAGGCTCCGCGGGGTTGGCAAATAATTCAGTACGCCATACATTGCGAAACAATAATTTTATGGTTGGAACACCCTATCCTTTGCGCACGGATGCCATTCCATCAACGCCACTCCTATAACTTTGAAGTTAAATAACTCTAGAATAAAGCATCAGCAAACAGAATGACATTCCAATAAAACGTTTGGTCAATGTGAAGTTTAATGCAATCATGGAAAATAAGAATTCTGATCTTAGGAATCACTATAGGAACCCATTTAAGAACGTTTTACACGAATGACATTCTGCTCGCTGATGCGTTATTTTTGAATAATTGAACTTTAAAGTTGGCCTTGGCGACAAAGGAAGCGAGCGCGTGAAACGGAATTTAATTAATAACGGAAGCTATTACAAACGTAAAGAGGTTAGGTTGGGTCGTGAGGGGGAGGCACAGTTCTTCTAGTGAAAATTATAAATAAAGCTTCCAACCCACCCATTAGGGTGACGACCGCAATCTTGTTGACATCGGGTCCAAGATGGCGGCGCCCATGGTGGTCGCCATGTTAGACCCGATGTAAACAAGATTGCGGTCGTCACCCTAATGGGTGGTTTAGAAGCTTTATTTATACTTTTCACTAAAAGAACTGTGGCTACCCCTCACGACCCAACCTCTTTACGTCTGTAATAGGGGGTTAGCTTCCGTTTCTAATTAAATTACGCTCGCTTCCTTGGGCGCGCGACGGCCAACTTCAAAGTTCAATAATTCGAAAATAACGCATCAGCGAGCAGAATGTCGTTCTTGAAAAACGTTCTTAAATGGGTTCCTTCAGTGGTTGTTTGGAATATAATTATCAATTTCCGTGATTGCATTAAACTTCACATTGACCAAACGTTTTTAAATGCGTTCCTATAGTGATTGCTTTGAAGGGAATTATTAATTTTCGTAAGGCACCTAAAATACATATTGACCCAACTCGTTAAATATTCATTTTCCACAAAAAGTGCATAGAAGAAAAATTGTTCATTTACATCTAATTAGCTATGTTTAGGCACTGAAAAGTGGGAAATCGATTAAGGTCCTCTCCTCCACAAATACCGAAAAAAGGGTAAATGTTAAGCATTGGTCAGTAATCGATTTTCAACTTCTTGGTGCCTAAACATAGTTAATTAGATCAAAATAAACAAGTTTTCTTCTATGCATTTTCCATCTTAAATAAGTGTTTTACAAGTTATAGCGGTAAACAACTTACCGCAACTCTAGTGTTTGAAGTGGGAAGTAATTCATCTAGCTTGTCATATGGCAATATTGCAACAGACGCTCCCTTTGGACGCGCTTGAATGGTCGAGCATGTTCCCGCAATCCAAGATGAAAGTTAACATACCACTAATTTAACTCGTAAAATACTTATTTGTCGCAAAAAGTGTATAGAAGAGCAGTAGGGTAATGTTCGAATGGCCGGACGGTTCGAATCGTCGGTCATTCTTAATTAATTTTCAATTTTGACGATCGGTAGCAATACAAAAGCCACCCCGTAAGACGCGTAGCAGATTACACCACTACAGGCCTTGCGGGTCAAGTTTTTAGATAGCTACCGAGCGCAAAATTTTAAATTAACTAAGAATGACCAAAGATTCGAACCGTCCGGCCATTCGAACATTATCCTAGTTTATTTGGTCAATGTGAAGTTTAATGCAACCACGGAAAATAAGAATTCTAATCTTAGGAATCACTATAGGAACCCATTTAAGAACGTTTCACAAGAATGAAATTCTGCTCGCTGATGCGTTATTTTCGAATAATTAAACTTTGAAGTTGACCTCGGCGCCAAAGTAATCGAGCGCGTGAAATGGAATTTAATTAATAATGGAAGCTATTACAAACGTAAAGAGGTTGGGTCGTGAGGGGGAGGCACAGTTCTTCTAGTGAAAATTATAAATAAAGCTTCTAACCCACCCATTAGGGTGACGACCGCAATCTTGTTGACATCGGGTCCAAGATGGCGGCGCCCATGGTGGTCGCCATGTTAGACCCGATGTAAACAAGATTGCGGTCGTCACCCTAATGGGAGGGTTAGAAGCTTTATTTATAATTTTCACTAGAAGAACTGTGCCTCCTCCTCACGATCCAACCTCTTTACGTTTGTAAAAGGGGGTTAACTTCCGTTATTAATTAAATTATGCTCACTTCCTTTGGCGCGGGAAGGCCAACTTCAAAGTTCAATAATTTGAAAAGAAAGCATCAGCGAGCACAATGTCATTCTTGTAAAACATTTTTAAATGCGTTTCTTTAGGGATTCTTTGGATCCGAATTATTATTTTCCGTGGTTGCATTAAACTTCACATTGACCGTTTATTTTGATGTTATTACCATGATTGAAGCAACAAAAATTCAAAAATCGATTAGTAGCCGTTTATTCAATTGCATTCGTCATTAAAGACGAAAATTAACATACCGCATTATCTCGTGAAATACTCATTTCAACAGAAAGTCCCAAGAAGAAAACTAGGTCATGTTGATCTAGTTCACTATGTTTGGGCACCAAAATGTAACTAGAAAATTGATTACTGACCAATGCTCTACATTAACCAAAAATAGTTGATGCTACTACCTATATTTCAGTGTGAGGATTGTAAAGATCAGTTAGAGAATAAAATTTATGACTGAAGCTATACAATAAGTCAAAGGCCAAAGTTAAGAGCAAATATTATGAAGTCTCACACATTTTAGAATTCAAGGCTTCAACAGTATTGATAAATAGTGCTCGGTGATTATGTGCTTGCCATGTGTAATTAAAATCATACATTTTTTATGCAGAATTTATTACCGATAATATTGGTTAGATGTGGTTTACTACGATGTTAATTTGACCAATCAACTAGCTCGTTATCTTTCAGCACTTCATAATTCAATTTCCAATGCATTTCTGCGCGGTATTATCGAAGTGTTACACAAATTGACTGAGAAAAAGTTTCATGTTTTCTTGTTTACTTGTTGAATTAGGCACCCAGCCTTCAGGGGCATAGGGGCCTTGTTCACAGAGGATTGTAGCACAGCTAAATTGCAGCTGAGAATCCCGTGCCTTCCAGGAACTTAATTAGCTGTTTTGGAGGGAAATCTTCTGACAGTAGCCTCACTCAAGGACAGGGTCTTTCCAGTCTTGCTGCACTCCAAGATTAGTTGATGGCGTGAGGCAGTCAGAGCTGGGCACTGAACAAAAATATGCTCAAATGAGCACTTGCACCTGCAGGATGAGCAGGAGGCTGGAGATGAACCCGAGAAGATATGTTGGTGGGTGAGACGGCTCACTCCAAGTCTCACTCGCGAAAGTATTACTTGCTCCCGACGAGGAAGGGAGAGGTATGGAGCAACCCCCAATGTGGGTTTGATTTGTATCAGGGTGGAGCGTGATGCGGACCACTGTGCTTGCCACTGCTCCCTATAATAGGTCTTGATGAGGTGATTGATTTCTTTTGAAGAATAGCAGACTGATGCGGTTGGATGATTTGCTGCATTCCGAGCCAGTTGGTCAACTCTTTCATTGCCAGGAATTCCAACATGAGAGGGAACCCATTCCAGTGTAAATTTGTTGGGAAATTTGTGGAGTAAGGTTGCTATACTGAAGGTTAGGAAGTGTGACTTGCAGTGCAGGTTTTGGATAGCTCTGATTGAGCTGAGTGAGTCTGTCAATATAAGAAATGGTCCAGGTTGCTCTGAGAAAAAGGATATTGCAGTGAGGATAGCATAGAGTTCTGTAGTTAGTACTGAAGAATAGTCTGGTAGATGAGCAAGAAGTGACGTTCCATCCGCCCATGCTGCCGCTCCGCTCCCTCCGGCACCACGGGAGCCATCACAATATATGGGAGTGCAGGTTGGATATTGAGATAGGAGTTCTGCAAATATCTGTTGCCATGCTGAATTTGGTAGAGAGGCCTTTATGAACTGGTGCAGAGTGTGTTTGACACAGGGAGGAGGGGTGCAGTGGAAGACATGTTTCTCTAGAGCTTGAATATTTGATGGTTTGATGCCCATGTTTTGAAGCTCATTGTGAGCTATTGCTGTAAGTGGCAGAGGTCGAGGTTGGATGTTGTAAAAGTTGAAAGGGTAGAAGGAAGTTAGAAGTTTGCATACTGGGTGATCTTTTATAGTGAGAATTCTAGTCACGTATTGAGATAGTAGCATTTGGCGTCGAATAGAGAGGGGCATCAAGTCTGCTTCTGCTTCCAAAGTTGTTACAGGTGTGCATTTTAATGCACCTAGTAAAAGCCGAGCTGCGGCATATTGTATCCGGTCTAGAATTAATAATGTTGATGGTGCTGCAGCATGGAAGAGGAAAGTGCCATAATCTAATTTGCTGCGTATTAGAGATTTGTATAGTGTTTTGAGCGTAGCGTAGTCTGCTCCCCATCCCTGAGCTGAAATTATTCTTAGGAGTCTCATGTCCCTCATGGATTTGTCTCTTAGTGATTTTATGTGCTTGCTGTAGGTGAGGCGACAGTCAAAAGTGATGCCTAAAAATTTGTAGTTTGAGACAAATTCTAGGGGAATACCGTGCATTGTGAGAGGTAGCAGCTGTGGTAACCTTCGGTAAGTAAAGACCATGGCTTTTGATTTGCTTGGAGCCAATGACAGACTCCACTTGTGAGCCCATTTTAATAGGTTGTCTAGAGCAAGTTGTAAAGTATTGATGGCTGCAGGGATGTCAGAGGTACTCATCCATAGTGCACAGTCATCAGCATAGAGCAAGTACTCAATGTTATGTGGGAAAGCTTCGGATGTCATTTATGAAAATATTGAAGAGGAGTGGGCTCAGCACAGACCCTTGAGGAACACCCTGTAAGGCAGGGAAGGGATGTGAGAGTGTGCTCCCCAGCTTTGTTTGGAGTTTCCTGTTTGACAGGAAGTCTCTAATGAAACAGAACAGGTTTCCACTTATTCCTATACTCAGAAGTTTTTCCAAAAGCAAAGAGTGATTGACGGAGTCAAATGCCTGGGTAATGTCAATAAAGAGAGCAATTACACTATTGTTTTGAATTAGAGCACAGCGTATGCTGGTTTCTAGGTGAAAAAGCGCATCAAGAGTAGAATGTCCGCTTCGAAAGCCGCTTTGGTGTGGACTTAATGTTTGGGAACCTTCTAGATATCTTTGTAGTCTTTTTGTAATAATTCGTTCCATGACTTTGCAGAGGACATTTGTTAGAGCAATTGGCCTGTAAGAATCTTCCCTGTTGGCTGGTTTATTTGGCTTTAAGATAGGAATGATATGAGAGTATTTCCATTGATGGGGGAAACCAGTGTGCCATATGTAGTTGTAAAAGGTTGTTAGATTCTCTCTTTGAAGATTGGGTAGATGTGTTATAAATGCTGCTGGTATTTTATCTGGACCAGGGGTGTTGGAGCTGACATTTTTAAGGGCTATGTCCAATTCTTGCTTGGTGATTTCTTGGTTGTACCATGGTTCAGAACATCTCTCTATTTCACTATATGATTTTTGAGATGTGCTTATATGTGATCCTCTATTGGTAAAACTTCTGGCCAAAGCATCTGCAACTCATTTTTCATCCGAGATAACTTTACCATTAATTAGTAGACCAATAGAGTGTGCTGCACAGGGGGATCTGAGTCTCCTGACTTTTTTCCAGACTGTGTGAGAATCTGTTGTTGAGCTTAAAGAGGAAATGAAATTTTGCCAGCTTTGTTTTCTAGCTGTCTTTATTGTATACTGAAAGATTGCTTGGGCTTTTTTGTATGCTATCCATAATGGTAGGTTACCTTGTCAACGCTTGTACTTTGAGTAGGCTCTACGCTTGATTTTTAGTGCTTCAGTACATTGAGGGGTCCACCAGCATTGGGTGAGACGCTTTCTGTTTCCAGAGTTTGACAGTGGAACAGACAGTGTGGCTGCTGAGATAAGTCTAGATTCTATTAACCCACAAGCCTCTGTAGGGGACATGAAATAGGATGGGAGATTCACGTTTGAGCTGAAGTCATCCCAGTTAGCTCTGCTTAAAACCCACCTGTTAACTGGAGTAGTTGGATGGGTCTTTAGGATCCCTAGCCCTATTAAGATTGGGAAATGATCACTATGGTAGTGATCTGGAAACACCTCCCATGAGAAGGCAGGAGCTAGCTGACAAGAGGTGATTGTCAGGTCTATATTTGAGTAACCACCTCTACTGTTTTGATATGTTGGAGAGCCGGAGTTTAGTACTGTTAAGTTATTATCATCTAACCACTTAGCTATTGTATTACCTCTCTGATCAGAAAAACAGGAGCCCCAGGATTGATGGTGTGCATTGGCATCTGCACATATAACAAACGGGGAAGCTATTGTGCTCAAGATTTTATCCAGTTTGTCACAAAGTGTTTTGTTTTCCATGTTGGGAGGGATATAGAGGGAACATATTGTTATGCTGGTGGAGTGGAAATGGAATTGTGCCATACTGACTTCTAAAGGTGTCTGGATGTTGAGTGGAGAGCAGGGTATTTTACAGAAGGAATGTATAGCTGTGCCTCCTCCCACAGTTAGTTGATCAGATCGGCTGATAGGGGTGGTTCGGCTGAGAGTTAGTGCATTAGTATTGGGTACATTTGTTTCTTGTGTACACATTATGTCAGGAGAGATTTCATCTAGTGCCAACTGCAGGGAAGAATTTCAGGGAACTTTTTTATGCCTGGGCACAATGGCAAATTGGAACTTGATGTAGCAATCCAGGGAACTTCTGTGAACTATTTTGAAGTACCTTATAATCAAAATTGGCACAATAAATTGAAACAAATACAACTTAAAATTAGTTTTTAAAAGGTTTTTATCATAAAATAATTGTTATTATATACATTTTTCTTTTTATACGTGAAAGAGTCAACGTAGACTGGATCGAGTGATAGGAGCGTCGCACACCTCCTCAGACCATGTTTCGTAATGAACTGATGAGCGAGACCGCGCAGATGAACGAATGCTTTCCAAGAAAACGTCATTCATCGTATTAAAAGACATTTTTATACCATATATCTTGCTTCAAATGGCCTTCAAGTTATTTCATTGGAAAAAGGAAACTTTCAGCTTTAGGAAAAGGAAATTTTTTAGTCAAAAGCCCCTTCAGAGTAATAGTTATTCATTATTGTTCCCTGTGAACGTGGCGGAGAAGAATCCCTTAATGCTATTCTTACGAGAATGATTCGCTTGAACTTGAACTTGAACTTGAAATTGAGGGCCGACAGCGTCGGGGCCTTTGTAACGGCCTACAATTCCCTCCACAGTTATCACACAAAGAGTTCAGCGCCTGGTACCAGACTTGTCCACT
This sequence comes from Morinoia aosen, assembly GCA_030386875.1. Taxonomy (NCBI): domain Eukaryota; kingdom Metazoa; phylum Arthropoda; class Malacostraca; order Amphipoda; family Talitridae; genus Morinoia; species Morinoia aosen. Next base: position 48,705,229 of record CM059573.1, on the reverse strand, counting down.
AAACTACTCAGGATTTACCAATCCTCGTCACAAGCTGCCATTGGATGGCGTCACTGGGATAGCCAGTGCGTCAAAACACCATCCCCAGGCATATTGGGTCATTACTGACCATTCTACCTGACTGGCTCATTCCAGTCACTGTCTCTTACTCCAGGCACGCACAAGAAACAATTTCATAGCTTCGATGATACTCAAATTGCACTCCTGATCCAATCCAGCAAGACAGCTCATACCGCAATCATCTTCAGCACATCTGGCATTCCACTCATTCTCTCCATACTGCTCAGACACCACATTCATAAAACTCTCTCTCTCTTGCTCATACTTACTACATTCCAGCACTAAATGCTCAATTGTTTCCTCTACTCCACTATTACACTGCTGACATAATCTGTTGTTATTCTCATTCCATCTCCATGTACGTCTGTTCACACTCAATGACTTACATCTCACAGCAAACAAGAGTTGACTTCCAAAACTACCATCATAGAACAGCTCAAACTTAGGTGCTTTCTTTTTCATATACCAGTTAAGTGTAGGTTTGCGCATCATGCTAAGCTTCCACTTATTCAATCCATACTCTTTTGTTCGTCTCTCAATCTCTTTCTTCCACCTCTTGCAGTCCCACTCAGGCCCTACACCTCCTACATTTATTAAACTCCAGTCATCCACAGGTCTCCCAATTCTAACATGAATAATCTTTTGCATACTGAGTTTCCTTGCATGCCCCCAACATACTTTCTCCCAATAGCTTACACTCAGATTCCATTCAAAGATTCGCCTTACCCACCTGCTATTCTGCATTCTTTCAATTCTCACCTTATAATTCAGCACAGCTTTCATCATTCTTTCTGAAAATAGGCTCCACCCTAGGTCACCTCTAATGGCTTCTGTAGCTGTCCATTTCGGAGCACCCAATGCTACACGTCCTACCTTATTTTGTATCACATCCAGCTTTTCAAGATCACTTCCATTCCAGGCATGAGCACTCATACCATACATGACACTAGGTACAGCAACATACTTCCACATTCCTCTCACACATTCGTACTTGTTTGCTCTGTATCTGGCCACACTACCTAACCGTCCACTCCACTGCATTGCTTTAGCCACTTTCTCACCTTTAGTTCTAGTACATCCATCTTCACTCATCATACAACCTAGATATTTGTATTCTTTTGTTCTACCTATTCTGATTTCTCCAATATTCCACAGTCTGTCTCTATCAGTCTCATCACTATTTATAACCATGACCTTACTTTTATCGGCACCAAAGTTCATCTTGAAATCTGTACTATATCCATTCACAATGTCAAGCATCCTTTGTAGTTCATGACCACATTCACTAACCACAACCACATCATCAGCATACAACAAACAGCTCAGTCTCTCATTACCAACTTTCAGTCCTAAACCACTCCCTCTCAGTCGAACTGCTAATTCTTCTGTGTACAATCCAAACAACAGGGGGGACAGAGTACAGCCCTGTCTCACTCCTCTAACACTCCTCACTTGCCCTGTTTCCAAATTTCCTAACCTGTAGATAGCACTTGTGTTCTCATACAGACTCTGTACAATGTTCACTATTTTTCTGCTAAAACCAACTTTTCTCAAAATTTCAAACAGCCTAACCCGATCCACTCTGTCATACGCCTTTTCAATATCCAGGAATGCTAAATATACCTTCTTGTTATCCTTCTTCATTCGCTCAATTATTTCACTCACTACAAACAGATTATCCTCCCCCCGTCTATCTTGCCTAAAACCATTCTGTTCTTCTCCCAGGACTCCTAATTCCTCAACTAAATTTTTCATTCTCTCATTCAAAATACCACAAAAGATCTTACATACGGTGTCACCCAGTGCAATTGGTCTGTAATTTTTAAGTTCTTTCATACTCTTATGTCCACCCTTATGCAACAGAACTACATTACACTTGTTCCAGTCATCCGGTACTCTTTCACTCTTCCATATCTCATCAAATAAACATTTCAACATACTGACTACACTCTCTCCTCCACATTTATAGAACTCATATGGTATCTTATCAGGGCCACATGCCTTTCCATTTTTCACTTTCTTCAAAAAACTTACAATCTCTTCACAAGTGATTTCGTCTTCCATTTGCAGTTCATGTTCATCTATCAGAAAATTTATTGGTTCATCATCTGTAACCTGCTCATTCATTCCACCAATGTCCTCCCAGTATTCTTCAACTGCTTTCACCATTTGCATCCTATCTTGTACACTGCAACCATTGACTACTAATTCATCAACTTGAACTTCACTACCTCTATCATTACCTTGTATAAACCTATACCAATCTTTTATTCCATCTAGACCTTTCTTTCTTAGATTTTCAACTTGGTGTCTCTCTTCTTTAACCCTAGCCTCATTGATCATTCTCTTTACTTTCTTCTGCTGGTCCTTGTACTCATTCCATACACTCTGCCATTCATCCTCAGTAATTCTGCGTCTTTCATACATTTTCCTCATACTGCGTTGTTTTTTATTTAAAGTCTTCCTTCTCGTTCGTTCTTCCTTTATCTCACTCGTAAACCACCTAGCATTCCCTGTACTTTTCCTGCATTTCATTCTACCGATCTTTTGCTCTGCCACATCATACAAGGTTCTTGCAATCTCCTTATTTAGGTCATTTACATTTCCACACCTGTTCCAGTTACATCTACTCAATTCATTTCTAAATTCTTCCCAGTTTGCCATTTTAATACGCCAATTTTCTCTTACTCTGCTGGCCTTCTGCATCGGCTCCTTTCCACCCCAATTATATTCTAGTACAAGCATTTTATGGTCACTATCAATATCAAAATCATCTTCATCTACAAACATTTCTTTGACACACTCTCTTGCTCTACTATTCACTATCATATAGTCAATTGCAGTTTTACATTCCCTGCTTTGCCATGTATGCAAGCCATTTCCTATTGTTACATTTAGGTTCTCAAGTTCATTCTCATCACAGAAATCAATCAATTTTTGTCCATTTGCATTCACAGGCTCACCCAGTATACCAACATGGCCATTCATATCACCCATTAAAATCAGAGGGCATCTGCAATGCTCTTGCACAATTCTTGTTAATATTTCATACTTTTTTACATTCTCTTGATGAGCTAAAAAACCATCAGTTGTCATATAGCATACAACCACAATAACACATTCTCTGGCATGCATTCTTTCACACTTTATTACTAACAGATCTTCACTCTCAGGTTCATTTCCAACAGGAATTTCTTCTAATTTCCAATTTAGAGCATTTTTTACAATGAGACCAACTCCACCACCTCTTTTTTGCCAACTTACACGCCCTTTTCCAATCATGTAGTACTTACTCTCCTTACACTTTAAACTGACTCTATCACGCATTTGGGTCTCTACTACACCAACACAATCCAAATCTCCATTCTCAAATTCTGCTACAAGGTCATTTAACTTTCCTGCATTCCATCCACGCACATTTATACATCCAAACCTTACAACACTATTGGACAATTTACAACATTTTTCATTTTTGCTCTGACAGCTTTCCATTCATCCAGTTCCACCTTCCATTACAATATGAGTACACCCAATCCACTGGATGTATCTCCTGGAGAGTTTCATCTCACCTTCTTGAGTAAGGTGGACTCCATCTCCACGAAAACACCCACTCTGGATCAGGTTATCCATATCAAGGAAGCTGGAACCCATTTCACGCTTTCTCATGCTCTCAGCTTTCATACTCATGATCCTTTTATGCACTTCCCTATTCACCTCCTTTCGCACCCTTTCATACTCCTCACCACATGCAGGCCTTCTCAGCAGACTGGTCACAGCCACTCTTACATTCTTCTTTCGCGCCCTTTCAACAACATTCATAATTGCATTCACCGTACGCTCTCTCCCACATTCAAGCAATCCATTGCCACCTCCTTGCAGTACAACCATCCCTTCATCCATTCCATCTATCACTTCCTCAGCATGCCTACAAATCTCATTCACTCCCTTTCCTCTCATGCTCGTACATCCACTACGGTCAGTCATACTCACAAACCTATCCACATTCTTCACCATGCTGTCACCACATATTCTAATCGTAGGTCTCACTCTCCCTTTCATACTACTCTTTCGTTCAACTCTTCCACTCACATCACTCTTTCCATCCATCTTCCTTACATTCACTTCCACTACAGGCGCCTGCATCTCATGTGGCATATCAACAGGTTGCTCCTTCACTCTCTTCCCATTCGTACTTCTTTCATCATGCTCATTCATCCTTCTACTCTCATCTGGCACATTTGCACCACCATTCACTTCATTTATTGCATTCACACTCCTTGCACCATCATCCACTTCATTTGCACTCCTTGCACCATCATCCACTTCATTTGCACTCCTTGCACCATCATCCACTTCATTTGTACTCCTTGCACCACCACCATTTACCTCTTCATTCACTGCATTTGCACCATTCTCATTCTTTCCTTCATTCAACTTCCTTTCATCCTTCAAATCAGCCTCTAAAGCAACCATCAGAATTGTCAATCTTTCAACCTCCTCTTCCAACTTCTTTCTCTCGTCATTCAAACATTTCCAGCACGTAAACACAAGATCATTCAACTTCCTCCGACTCATCTCTCTCAAACCTTTGCATGCATCTATATCTACCCACTCTTTACAAGTCATGCACTCAATCTCCTCATCCATTCCACTTGCACCTCCCTTCCTACGACCAGTCCTATTTCTTGCCATCCTCAGACACAGACTTCTATCTCAGTACAAATTTCACAGGCAGAAGGAGTCTTCACTCACCAAATCTACTGAAAATCAAGTTATCAAAAAAAAAGAGACAAAAACGTTTCCTACTACTCACAGTCACTCTCTACAATGTCAAACACTATACTCTTTATATGCAAAGAAAGCTTAACTACCAGTCAAAACACCTCAGTCAAAAATTGCAAGTCACCACACCAAAGTCCAATGCTCAGTCTCAACTCTCACGCAACAAAAAAACTACTCTCACGAGCACTCCATACAAAGTCACACACTTTACTCACGTGAATATACAAACTATACCAGTTTTTAGCAACTTCACTTTAATTCACCACAATATTCGTCGGAGGACCCAGAAACACGTGCACACCGCTCGGAACAGAAGTCGGAAAGTCAGAAGTCGCTATTCGGCCTTGTACGAGACTTGAACTTGAACTTGAACTTGAAATTGAGGGCCGACAGCGTCGGGGCCTTTGTAACGGCCTACAATTCCCTCCACAGTTATCACACAAAGAGTTCAGCGCCTGGTACTAGACTTGTCCACTAAACTACTCAGGATTTACCAATCCTTGTCACAAGCTGCCATTGGATGGCGTCACTGGGATAGCCAGTGCGTCAAAACACCATCCCCAGGCATATTGGGTCATTACTGACCATTCTACCTGACTGGCTCATTCCAGTCACTGTCTCTTACTCCAGGCACGCACAAGAAACAATTTCATAGCTTCAATGATACTCAAATTGCACTCCTGATCCAATCCAGCAAGACAGCTCATACCGCAATCATCTTCAGCACATCTGGCATACCACTCATTCTCTCCATACTGCTCAAGCACCACATTCATAAAACTTTCTCTCTCTTGCTCATACTTACTACATTCCAGCACAAAATGCTCAATTGTTTCCTCCACTCCACTAATACACTGCTGACATAATCTGTTATTATTCTCATTCCACCTCCATGTACGTCTGTTCACACTCAATGACTTACATCTCACAGCAAACAAGAGTTGACTTCCAAAACTACCATCATAGAACATCTCAAACTTAGGTGCTTCTTTTTTCATATACCAGTCAAGTGTAGGCTTCCGCACCATGCTAAGCCTCCACTTATTCAATCCATACTCTTTTGTTTTCCTCTCAATCTCTTTCTTCCACCTCTTGCAGTCCCACTCAGGCCCTACACCTCCAGGATTTATTAAACTCCAGTCATCCACAGGTCTCCCAATTCTAACATAAATAATCTTTTGCATACTAAGCTTCCTTGCATGCCCCCAACACACTTTCTCCCAATAGCTTACACTCAGATTCCATTCAAAAATTCGCTTTACCCATCTGCTATTCTGCATTCTTTCAATTCTCACCTTATAATTCAGCACCGCCTTCATCATTCTTTCTGAAAATAGGCTCCACCCAAGGTCACCTCTAATGGCTTCTGTAGCTGTCCATTTTGGAGCACCCAATGCTAACCGTCCTACCTTATTTTGTATTACATCCAGCTTTTCAAGATCACTTCCATTCCAGGCAAGAGCACTCATACCATACATGACACTAGGTACAGCAACATACTTCCACATTCCTCTCACACATTCATACTTGTTTGCTCTGTATCTGGCCACGCTACTTAATCGTCCACTCCACTGCATAGCTTTTGCCACTTTCTCACCCTTAGTTCTAGTGCATCCATCTTCACTTATCATACAACCTAGATATTTGTATTCTTTTGTTCTACCTATTCTGATTTCTCCAATATTCCACAGTCTGTCTCTATCAGTCTCATCACTATTTATAACCATAACCTTGCTTTTGTCGGCACCGAAGTTCATCTTGAAATCTGTACTATATCCGTTCACAATGTCAAGCATCCTTTGCAGTTCATGTCCACATCCACTAACCACAACCACATCATCAGCATACAACAAACAGCTCAGTCTCTCATTACCAACTTTCAGTCCTAAGCCACTCCTTCTCAGTCGAACTGCTAATTCTTCTGTGTACAATCCAAACAACAGGGGAGACAGAGTACAGCCCTGTCTCACTCCTCTAACACTCCTTACTTGCCCCGTTTCCAAATTTCCTAACCTGTATATAGCGCTTGTGTTCTCATACAGACTTTGTACAATTTTTACTATTTTTCTGCTAAACCCAACTTTTCTCAGAACTTCAAAGAGCCTAACCCGATCCACTCTGTCATACGCTTTTTCAATATCCAGGAATGCTAAATACACATTCTTATCATCCTTCCTCATTCGCTCAATTATTTCACTCACTACAAACAGATTATCTTCCCCACGTCTATCCTGCCTAAAACCATTCTGTTCTTCACCTAGGACTCCTAATTCCTCAACTAAATTTTTCATTCTCTCATTCAAAATACCACAAAATATCTTACATACAGTGTCACCCAGTGCAATTGGTCTGTAATTTTTAAGTTCTTTCATACTCTTATGTCCACCCTTATGCAACAGAACTACATTACACTTGTTCCAGTCATCTGGTACTCTTTCACTCTTCCATATCTCATCAAATAAACATTTCAACATACTGACCACACTCTCTCCTCCAAATTTATAGAACTCATATGGGATCTTATCAGGGCCACATGCCTTTCCATTTTTCACTTTCTTCAAAAAACTTACAATCTCTTCACAAGTGATTTCGTCTTCCATTTGCAGTTCACGTTCATCAATCAGAAAATTTATGGGTGCATTATCTGTAACCTGCTCATTCATTCCACCAATGTCCTCCCAGTATTCTTCAACTGCTTTCACCATTTGCATCCTATCTTGCACACTGCAACCATTAACTACTAATTCATCAATTTGAACTTCACTACTTCTATCATTACCTTGTATAAACTTATACCAATCTTTTATTCCATCCGGACCTTTCTTTCTTAGATTTTCAACTTGGTGTCTCTCCTCTTTAACTCTAGCCTCATTAATCGTTCTCCTTACTTTCTTCTGCTGGTCCTTGTACTCATTCCATGCACTCTGCCATTCATCCTCAGTAATTCTGTTTCTTTCATACATTTTCCTCATACTGCGTTGTTTCTTATTTAAAGTCTTTCTTCTCATTCGTTCTTCCTTTATCTCACTTGTAAACCACCTGGCATTCCCTGTCCCTTTCCTACATTTTATTCTACCAATCTTTTGCTCTGCCACATCATACAAGGTTCTTGCAATCTCACCATTTAGGTCATTTACATTTCCACACCTGTTCCAGTTATACCTACTCAATTCATTCTTAAATTCTTCCCAGTTTGCCTTTTTTATCTGCCAACTTTCTTTCACACTACTGACCTTTTGCATTGACTCCTTTCTACCCCAGTTATATTCAAGCACAAGCATTTTATGGTCACTATCAATATCAAAATCATCTTCATCTACAAACATTTCATTGACACACTCTCTTGCTCTACTATTCACAATCATATAGTCAATTGCAGTTTTCCATTCCCTGCTTTGCCATGTATGCAAGCCATTTTCTATTGTTACATTCAGGTTTTCAAGTTCATTCTCATCACAAAAATCTATCAATTTTTGTCCATTTGCATTTACCGGCTTACCAAGTATACCAACATGGCCATTCATGTCACCCATCACAATCAGAGGGCACCTGCAGTGTTCTCGTACACAAATTGAGCTCGTTCACGAGAAATGAACTTCCGAGAGTTCCATTTGCTCCGGAAAGCTGTTCCTTCCGCGCCGCAGCTACCTAGCAGTTGTATGCATGGTAGAGTATACTTGCTGTTGAAAAATTATATGGTTATTCCGTTTTTCCTTTTGAGTGCGTAAATATTCACACATTATTTTGGTTTGTCTTAGAGTAAGTTGTATGATACTTTTTTATATATCGTGTATAATTAATCACGTCATGAAGTTAAAGAAAACCAATTTCTGTCAATCAATTTGGTGGCTTGAAATCAAATATTAAGCATTATGGCTAAAAAATGTAATGTGAGCGAAGCGTGACATTTGAAATGACAGTGGGTGTCTTGAATAGGTATTTTGGAATGATTTTCTTTCGTTGTTCACGTTTGCGGATAAAATGCAATTAACGGTTTTTAAGTATAAAATACACAAAGAGAACATCTATGTAAATTAATAAAATCCATTGCACAGATAATTTCAACATTGATAAATGTGATTCATTGTAAATTTAGTAGTTATTTGATATCCGATAAAATTACTCTACCAAAGTTTTTACTGGATATTTCTCGATGAAGTTAGATGGCATAAGAAAGAAAGAAAACCCATTCATTTCTAAAAATTGTGATACATGGGATGCCTTACAACATATTGGGGTTTAAAAATTTCCTAATGTAAAACGTCCTCAATTAAAATCATAACAATTTCATATATAATAAAATTATGAATCACAATCATCGTAAAACATAATATTTAACATGAAACTCTTGTGTTCAGTAATGCCAGTTGATACATGTAAGTTACGATAACATATTTCAATTTTGAATGTTGTGCAAAAATTTCCTACATTACAGTTTTTTGTTCTTGATCAATGCCAGAGGAGCAAAATTGTTTGAAAAAATACAATTAATTACTCTAAACATGTTTCGCAATTTGTGGAGACATTGAGTGTTCCATTTACAATTGCAACAAGTGCTTTGATATTTAAGTGACCAACCCATCCGCGGTCATTGCGCTGACGCTAATTATTTATAAATCGTGTCAGTAAAATTTTGAAGGTTGAAAAGTGTGGGTGCGTTGAAGCGTTTCTACTCACTTTTATTCTGATTCGGTGATTTCGCCAATTGTAGTTTTTTACCTCTTTTATTCGTAAGTAACCAATGTTTTAAAGAGATGTTCGGCAGAATGTGCAGCAGTTGTGTAACTAGTTTAAAGATTTGTAGTCTTTATATAAGTAAATACACATGCCGGTGTATTGCCTAACATTCTGAGGACCACAAAATTATTATTATTATTTTACCGGTTACTCACGCAATACAAATGAGGTTTTGCTTGCTAGTTATTTCAATTCCTGTGAAATACTTAACAAGATTTGAATGAAATATTATCGCGTAAAGGGCCTGTTAGAAAAACACGCAACTAACTCATTATTGTCAGTCGTAGTAGTTTGAGTTACATCGAAACAGCGCTTCATCGGAAGAACATGAATTTTAGAGATATCATATTTTCCATGCTCTCTCTATAGTTTTATTTTGCTACGAGAAGATTAACTGTGCATAAGAGTTTAATTTTAAAAAAGGTAATTTTTGACGTCTGGTACTCAAGAAGCTCTTGTAAGTAACAGCTTAAATGTCAATAACACAGTATCAATTTTCTGAAATAAATGCAAATATTTTCAAATTTTGTTGTGCTTCACACAACGACGAGAGAAAGCTGAGAACTTTTGAAGGATTCGTCCAGATTCGCGAGAAAGACAAAGTTGTACAGTGCACGAAAAGCCCGAGTAATCGAAGAGTTTCTAGAGTTTCTATCATTATCTATCATTATCGAAGAGTTTCTATCATTATCAGCGCTTTGCAGGTCTCTTCGTTCTAAGATGTTTTTATTTTCTAGAACATTGTCGTGAAGCTCATAGAACTCAAATGATTGATATTGCTGGAGAAAAATTCGAAATTTTGAGTATTATGTCAATTAATTTTGAGATTAATTTAGACAAGCACAATAATTTAACCAAGTGCACGGAGGTTAAAAACATTATTTAAAAAAATATGTCTTCTACAGAGGTTTACAATATTTTATAACCAAATATCGTAATAACGAGAAAGAATATCAACAACATGGATTCAAAATAGCTATTTATTGTTTCGGCAGCTAGCTTATGTAGTGAAACTATTTCACTGCGTGTTTTGTACCTTGCGGGTAGTGCTGTACGGTACGTAGCGCTCCATACTGCGACCGCCTTAAGCCATTCGGAAGCCAAAGTAAACGTTTGCACGGCTGTTGCGTTAGGACCTGCTTCATGCAGTGCACTTGACTACGAGTAGGCTAAATTAAGCTTCTTGCCTGAATTCAGCCTGATGCTTGTGTTAGTCTCTATCATGGTACCATGGTCTCTATACCGTGCTTGGGTAATCCTGCGCCCTCTTTTACCATTGTACTTTAGGTGTTTTTGCGAGGTGTTTAGTCGGCGGAAGAGCTACGATCTCGTGTAATAGAGAGACGGCTCTTGCAAGACACGTCCTGAGATTATACGTGTAATGTCTATTATACTTGTCATGTTTTAATACATTGTTAATTGTCCATCCCGCACCTTACCCTAGTGTCTGGGTCTAGCTAATTAGCCTGAATAGCTAACCCTTGCCTGGTTGGCATCCTGACAGAACGGCGTCCTAGTGGTGAGGCAATTAGTTAGCAGGCTAGTTTCACTACACTTATATTACTCCAAAACTCAACTGAATTCAATACTTGAAAGCTTTCAGGAATTGCCAATCATTTACTTCTAGGTACCTGGTAGCCTTTTAAATTATCCAATGATATTGATATTTGAATAACTTCCAAGGTTTTTAATGAAATGAACTATTCTTCATGAACAGATTTTGAAATTTTTCAAAACCAAATAGATACTTGGAAAATGTGAACTATTTGAACGTTAGATCAAAAATTTTTTGAACTTTTTTCTAATTTATGCCCTGCAATTCTGAAATTACACCCTGGCCAACTGTAAGGATTCTATGTTAGGTTGAAAACTGCGGATATTCCATTGAAGTAGCTTGTAGTTCATTGTGAAAGTGAGGTATAGCCCAGTTCAGAGAGTAAGGTGGAAAGAGCAGTTTCAATGTTGAGGCATGTAGCTATTTCTATAAGGCTTTCTATTTTGGTGGACAGAGAGGGAGTCAAGAGGAGCTTAAGTATGGCTGGCAATATAGCTAGCACCCAGTGGGGGACACTTGTAGGTGTACAGTTGGCTGCAGTTGTTGCTCTTTCTGGCCACTGAGTGGTTGTTGAGCAGGAAGGTTGTTCATCATTGGTATGGATAGGTGAGGTTGGGGTAGGGCATGGGCTAAGGCTTGGCAATGGGGGTAGAGAGGGATCTAACATATAATTAGCAGAAGTGGTCTTTGAGTTAGCCTGTCCTGAAGGCCTTGCTGAATTATTAGGAGTTTTTTGACCTTGTGTGATCCACTGAGAAGGGCCTGTGCTATTGTGAGCAGATGAGGATGGCTGATTGGAAGAATAAACCTGCTTATTTCTGTTGTGTTTTACTCCTGTGTTGTTTTCTTGTGATTGGTAAGCAAGTGTTGTTAAGGGAGGGAAGTTTTCCGTAGAGTGAATTAAAGGTGGAGTAAGTTTTGGAAAGACATGCTGAGGATCATTTGTACTAGCTTTCAGATGTTGTCGAGCTGTGTTAAAAGATACATTGTTCTTAGCTGAATATTGGCAGATCTTTTTTTCTAGTAGGTAGCTGGGGCAGTCTTTAGACAGAGCATCATGGTTGCCTTTGCAGTTGATGCAAAATACCGTTTCCGTGCACGTGCGACCACTATGGCCTTTCTTGCCACATCGGCTGCAGTATTGAGCGCTGTGGCACAAGGAGGAATTATGGCCCCATCTGCAGCATTGGTAGCAGCGTACAGGGCTGGGAACAAAATCGTCAATGCGGTATTTACTGTAACCTATTTTAATATGGCTTGATTGGGTAGTGCTGAAGAAAGTCAGGACATATAAGGGAACATGAGAGCGTGAGGGATCTTGAAACAGTTTTCGTACAGCCACTACGCCATTTGGTCTGAGCATTTCTAGTATTTCGGGGAGAGAGTCATTTTCCAGTTCTGGGGCATATATTTTGCCCTGTATTGATTGGGAGTTTAATGCGACTGACACTTGAACAGGTATGATATTTGTTGAGTCCAGTTGAAAGGTGTTGGTAGCAAGGAGGGTTTGCACTTGCTCTATTGTGTTGCACTTAATGTATAGGCCACCAGATTTGAGATGTTGTATGCTCTCTATTTTTCCACAGAGACTATCTATGCATTTGGCTAGCTTCAGTGGGTTGATTCGAGCAAATGTTTTAGTGGTTTCAAGGCAGCGTACATACACCATTCGGGTGTTAGGCAAGTCGTCAAGAAGAGTTGGGTCTGAGAGGTTAGCTTGAGCAGCTTTTGGTTGCATGGGTGGTCTGGGAATTGGATTTTCAATTTGAGGAAGCTTTGAGGTCAGCAGCTGAGCATTGGAGTTTTGAGTGAGGTTCTCCACAGTAGCAATGGCACATGGAATATCTCCATGCAAGCCCTGGGTACTAATAATACCCGAGAGGTTAGAGCATACAGAGATAAGGCTTTCCCTGCTTCCACGGTTGCCGTTTTCTGTCATAGACAGAGGTTCTGTTGCTATGGCGTGTTTCTTGATAGCTAACTCAGAAGTGGGAGAAGGAATCCTTTTCCGCTTTGGGATGTCTTCAGGAGCTGAAGAAGGTAGGCGATGATGCAGGGTTTTTCCTCTTGCTTTACCGTTTCCAGGTTGGCTGGCTGCACGAGGCATTGAATCTTATTGCCGGGAGGCTGTGTAGCCGCCCGGCTTGTTAGAATCTTCGCCCATTCAGATTCAGCAGACCGTTATTAGGAGTTGTAAATAGTTTGACGGGGCGAAGTAATAAAACAGTTTTCGAATTTGTTAACTTATAGCAGAGCACTTTGTCACCAGACTCACTCACACCGAGAAATCGTATACCCACATCTCAAGGCCAAGGTACGGTCGGGGAAGTTTCATGTAATGACCGATGATGTCAACTTCAACCCACTGTATACCACGCTTGAACCTTTGAGTCAGTTTCAAGAAGCGCGCTTCGATTTCTTGTTCCTTCCAGACATCCATCCGGTGTGCAGACGCCATGGTTGATCAAATACTAGTTAGGCTACGTTGATTTATTTTTATCTCTTACGAATAGATGTAATGCATAATATAATTACTTTTTCCTTTAAAAAAATGTCTAATATTACCTCAAGAGAAATAACCGAAGTGCCTAATCGTTGAGTAATAGTGTGTGTAATTATTGGTAAATTGCTACTACAACCGACTTTAGCCATACAAATACCACGCATCGTAATATCACTCTGGACGGCTTAATGGCGTCTTTCCTAGACTCTTTTCTGTTATTTCTTATGCAGTCTTCTCCATGACTTAATGGCAATATTTTTTTAATAATAATAATAATGAAGGCATCTACGGATGCTTTATTTCCAATCAAGCCTGATACATATTACCTTGTACATTGGATTTTCAAATGCCTTATAACTAACGCCAGGACGCCATGACGCTTTCCCCCGGTCAAGACCGGTACCCATTTCAGACACCTGGGTAGAGTGGGGCATTGTGCTTGGAATTTTTCTCCTATACCCAACAGAGAAAATCGCCACTGCCAGCGCCGAGATTCGATCCCGGGTCCTTGCCGCACGGCGGCAGAACCTCTACCACATGGCTATGGCGGCAACTCGTACTTATACCGCACATTAAGGTGGCACTCCGAACGACAAATATCATGATTCCATGAAAAGTTGCCAGAGCAACAACCTCGAGTGAAACATACATAAAAAGCTATCGAAGCCGAGTAGCTTCATTTTTACTCTCCTCAGAAACAATGCACCATCAAGAACAGGAACAAGAGGGTCTCGGTGGCCCTCATGTTCTCAGCCCCCAACTCAAAAATCGAAAGCGTAGACTTAGCAAGAGTGCACAACCTTGTCGCATCCAGACTGAACAGCTTGTCGTAGCTCTGCAGAGCAGACCCGGCGCTTCTTCACAGGGGAAGCACATATACACAAACCATCTTATCCTACAAAAATATTACTGCGCTAGTGCTCCTTCGCCTCTTCTTCATTTTTCTTCTGTGTAATGAGGATCCCGGTTTCTGATTGTCCATGCACCTCAGGTTCTTACGTAGAGTAGTTCTGCACTTCTACAGGCGGTAAGGGAACTCATCTTATATATTTGCAAGCTGAACGGTTAATGATTTATAACATGAACATGATTGAGGGCAGAAGAGGTCTGATGAGTAAGTGCAACATAAAAGGTTAGTGGAGTCTACGTAATGCTCAGTAAGGACAGCACAGGACCAAAATGGGGATGGATAGTCCATGCAGTCTCTGCACTATATTCATCCCCCACAGACACTCCCTACTCTACAGGCCGCACGTTACACTACTACCGCTACTACTACTGGAGCGTATGGTTGGAGTAATTTAAGATACTCTTTGCTGTAACGTTAAATTGATATAAAGATAAGACACGATGTTCCGAAAATTACCTCTTACATTGTTGGTTACGCTTACATTTTATTCTTTTTTTACGAACAACCAGGAGAAAATCAAACGAACATGGTGAAGATGCCTCTTTATAAAAGTTAGTGTTACTTTATTCATTCGAGTTAGGGATTAGCAACTATAAATTAATTAATTTTCCAGTAGTGACTAGATATTTTGCCATGGATCTCAGGATTTTGAGTTGGATCTCTGAAGGATAATTTTCTCCTCCCAACAGGTTCTTGACTGAGATAGCAACACCTACTGATTGTACTTCTCTAGCTAATATTATTCTAGCAGCGATATAATTTGGGCATTTTAACAGAAAATGACTGACAGTTTCAATTTACCCACACAAGCACTTATCTGTATGCGACAAATTAAACCGACAAATATGTTGATTCAGGACAACATAGCCTATTCTAAGTCTAGTCATTGCTATTTCAATGGCTCGGTTTTGATGCGAGGACCAACGCCAAAATCCTACATTGTCTTTGATCTCCAATAAAAATCTACCTTTATTCAACTCACATACTTCTTTGAGCCCCTGGCTCTGCCAAGTATCAGACAGAGTATCTCTAATTTGTCTTACCTTGTCAATTTGCGCCGTATGAATAAAAGGAGTTATATCGAATTTTGATGGGCTGCCTTGGCTGCCAGATCTACAAGCTCATTCCCTTCTAAATCCTTACGAGCGGAAATACACTGAATGTGAGTTGGATATTTTATATACATTTAACAGTTCAATATATATGTAAATATTGTATATCAAATGAATGTAGTTTTTTACCTTCCGATTTTGAAACAGAGCGACTCCAGAGAGAGAATCGGTATATATCACTGCTCCTGGCAACGAAGCATAATTCTCAAAAAAGGACTTCACTGTTCAAGAAATTACGAACAGTTCATAACGGAGATTTGCACTTTCGGGGGCAATCTCCAAATATGCATAATGGTATTATTGCTATCTTCAATTATCATCGATCCAGTCAAAGAGGGTGCAGGATAATGAAGTCCTAACCCGTCAGTATATATCGGTAAGTAAGAGTGAATGATGACTACTCGAAGTGTTTACAGGTGTCACTAGCCACTTCATTTGACATACACTTTATCTTTTGCTCCTACGCCAAGTACTCCAGATCCCGCTCTCCGGCACCTTGGATAAGCGATTGAAAGCATATGTCATCCAGGGGAAAAGTTGCCGTTTCGATTACTGGACATGTCAGCCTGGTGAATCACTTTATCGGAAAAAAGGAGAAGGAAGTTATAATTAACTGCTCCACCAACACTATAGGGTATTAGAAATAGGTATTGGCTCAACCGGGGTAACTGTAAATGTATACTAGTGTTGATTATGTAACATTTGTAAACCAATATACAAGATTAGGTGTTAATAAAATAAACAGGAATGATTGGAAGAAAATAACCTTTATCCTTCGTACTTCACCAGAGCTCTTCCACAAGAATTCCTTCACCCCATTCTACATGGCAGAGGCCGATAGCTCACACTAGTGCTTTCCGCATTGCGTACTACAATATTACGTGCAGCCTCTTTGCAATCTGATGCGAACCGCAGTACACGCTCGAGTAATGTTTTAGTAATATTGGTTTCTTGTGCTTATATATTTGGTTAACGACAAAATTTGACACGGAACCAGTTTTCCTATCTTATATGTAGAGGCCACTTCCGCTAACGTTCAGACTATCTACCTCCAGAGCCTGATGGTGATGAGTGTCGCGTCCTGTAGTGTGTACATGTAGTGTTAGACAGGCTAAGTACCCTAATTTAACCTCTACTTCAACTTACCTACAATGTCTGACTGTGCTGTGCAATTTACCTATTCTAGTACATGGTGCTCGCTCATAAATGCATGCCTAGAATAGCACTATTATACAAATTTTAACTTTTTTCACTGAAGTTAAAATAGCCGTCTTTTAGTGCTGATATTACATGCTCACTGCACGATAGATGAGTGGGGTAGCCTTGCAAGGCATGTCCATTACAAACAGAAGGAATGTCCTGTACCAGCAGCTCTGATGCTTGGCACTAAAAATATTTCAAACGAACCTCTAGTGAACGTTAACAATATTGTCCTACCACTGTAGCACATAAAACTTTGACTTATAAAGCATTTTGAGAAGGTGCTTTACAAAAATGACCGTGTATTTGATTACTTATGGCAAAAGTTTTCACGCTCACAAACGGTATAAGTAAATCAGGGGATATTTATAGGTCCCCAGATACGCAAGTACTGAAAAACAAAACAAATAAAAACAAACAAACATCGGCATCTTTGGGATGATTTATTTCCAATCAAGCCTGATACATATGATCTTAAGCATTGGTTTTTCAAATGTCCTATAACTAACCCTATATATAGGACACTGTAGCGAACCTTCGGCACGCAACTCAGTATAAATTTCGGAAATTCTCAAAGTGATCCTTAAAAATTCAGTAAAATAAATCCAACCATCAGAATAAAATTTCATTACGGAATTAATTAACTTCTATTCTCAACTCCATTAAAATTGTGCATTGAAAAATTCATTCTCTAAGAAATCTGTTTTGCGTTGTAACGAAACCCGCCATGACGCTCTGTCGGCAACATTTCCACAGGCACTAGCGCCACTCGTACCAAGTCATTGAAAGTGTGCACCGCGTGTTTCTCTGGTGAGAATTAGAGATTGTGTGTGACTGTGCTGTTCTACGGGTAACTATATTTGTGTATTATGTAAACTATCATTAATATTATTGTGTGATGTATTAGGAAAATCGCCGAAAGTTTCCAGAGTGATAAATGCTTAGGATTTTCCTTGCCAGAATTTGGGTTTCCCCACAGGCCATGTTTTTCCTTGTGTGTTGTTGTATTTCCTACCTTAAAGTGGGTAGAAAACAATTCACGATTCAATGCAAGCCACTTTTAGGGAGTTTTCCCTTTTGTTCTTAAAATAATTTTATGTCAACATTTCAATTTCAACATTTCTATATGATGGCATTGATTCAGGCTAGAAATTCTCCTTCTCTTAAAATGATTTTTTTGTCAACATTTCATTGTGAAGTTATTTCAAAAAGAATGTATCATGCCAAAATTCAGTATGGGTATCTATTATCAAACTAGAATTCGCCTTTTGTCAAAAATATTTTGGCCCAATATTTCATAATGTGCGTATGTTTTACCAAGTTATACTAGCACCAATTATTTTACTCACAGATGTATTCCTCAGAATGCATCTAGTCCTGCATCAATTACCAAGTATTGCCAACTGGGTTTCTAAATTAAATTGGGTAGATAATCAATTAGTAACACACAAATAATTCTTGAATTTTAAGAATAGATAGTTAGTAAGTTTAATTAAATAGTCATTGTACATAGTTTATTTCAGTTAGGTGAAACTGGAAACATGAGCTTTCTAGTTCAATGCATTTAGAAAAATGCTGTAGATTTTTACCATAATTGATTAATTAAGTGAGACCTAGGCTCAAGGGTCATTTTAGTGTTCCAGTTTAATTAATGGTGTTCTCAACCATTTGTAATTCATAAAGTTAGGCTTAAATCATTTTAGTGTTCCAGTTTAATTAATGGTGTTCTCAACCATTTGTAATTCATAAAGTTAGGCTTAAATCATTTTAGTGTTCCAGTTCTTAATTAATTGTGTTCTCAACCATTTGTATTCCATCAAATTAGGCTTAAATCATTTCAGTGTTCCAGTTTTTGTAATTAATTGTGTTCTCAATCCTTATGTCTAATTTAGTCAGGTTAAATAATTTTTGTGCTCTAGTTCAATTAATTGTGTCCCAATTTTTTGTATTTAACTAGGTCCGATTTAAATAATTCTTGGGACCTCCTTGCAATTTTTTAGTCAATGTTTAATTTCATATCGTGATTGTGTCATTAGTGGTTGCTCATCTTTTGTGTGTCCCAGTTTAATTAATTTTTGTTCTCAAGTTTTGTATTTTAATGAAATCAGATTTTAAATAACTTTTTGGAATTCCTCAGCAATTTTTCAAGAATTCTATCATACTCACTTCGTGACAACTCTCAATATTGATTTTGGTTAGGTCAATTTGTGTATCATAATGTTAATAATTAATCGTTACTTGCTTAGGGTAATTATGCTTACCTCGGAAAGTCTCCGAATATTCTAACTTCCCAACTCCTGGAAATTCTAATCCAGAAATCACCCAACTCTCTGATTTGGGGGGCTAAATTTAGTGTAACCAGAAATAGGTCGCCCTCAACTGTAGCTACTTGTTCCTTTGACCTCTTGACAATGGCGGCTACCTCCAGTGGTTGTTGTCGTTATAACTCATAGAAAGTCTTATACTGTTCTAATCGGTATCCTCGATCATGATCAATGTTCTCCAAATCCCTCTTGTGCTCTTATCCTCCTCCTCATCTACCAATTCTGTGCACTTTGTGCATAGATCCCGCGTTCCCTCTAACCTTTGTCAAATGGTGCCTTCCTCTCTCCTCTCATAGGACACCTTTCATTTCTCATATAATAATAAATAATAACAATAATTAGACTGCACGTGCCCTCTCTGGCACAATTCCTAGCTTAAGTCAAGTAATCTTTATGACAATTCTAGCCTTAGTTATGACCAATACAGTCAGCCCTCGGCGGCGGCTTAGCGTAAACGTTCGAATTAAACACTGCCAAACTCTTAAGATAATCATTGTAAATAGCAGTCAAAGCGTAGATTATTGGGCGGCAGAAGTCTTTAATGTTATTGAAGACAAACTAACTTACATTGCCTACCCAGTAATATTCGTACCTCATTTATCAATCTTGCACTCCAACCCGGAGAATACTGGTTGGGAAATTAAGGGCATGTAGGGAGATTCATGATTGTCCATACGAGTACTTATTGTTGCGACTGCCTCGCCCTTGTTCAGGCGCCAGAATTGGGCCGAGGCACACGCATATATAATCCTCTATTTGAGGCAACCCTGTAATTCGGCAGTAAAGCTCGCAGCCTGGCTTGCGTAGCGACTGTCTCTCCTCGTGTTATCATGCTAGAACAAGTAACCCAAACCAATCTCCCGTACAGAAGATCCTGGGAGGCCGACACACGAACAATCACCTCAACATTCAATCAACACCCCTCCCAATTCAACAAAGCCACACGGCTATCATTTCAATTAAGCCACACGGCTACCTAGCAACCACCCAAGCCTCAAGGCAATAGCAGTAAATAAACTACCTCCTTCGTATACACCATTAATCAACTGCTACCGCACCTGCGGAATATTACACTAACAAATCCACTCTCGCCGGGATCCACACCGGATTCCCTCGAGCCGCAGCACCTGCTGAAGTGCGGCTACTCGCTGGACCCGGATCTCCTTCCTCAAGAAGTGGACCTCCTCACCGCGGCCGTAGTCACGGCACCCAGAGTCGTCAAATAAAAACCCGAGGCGAGCTAACTCAGTTCCGTCATTATCCTGCAATAGGCAATAGTGCAAGTGGAAAAATAGATGCCAGGAAGGCAACTCGAATTACCCAAACAGAAAACCCTTCTGAAGTCAGATACATTCATTTGTTATCAATTAAGTGTGCCCTACCCCGGGCACTGGTGGCCCTTTAAAAATAATAATACACCCTCCTAGTTACTTGAGAGATTCCCTCGCTATTACGCCTTTGAAAGTTCAAACTCAATTTCAAAGGCGTAATAGCGAGGGAATCTCTCAAGTAACTAGGAGGGTGTATTATTATTTTTAAAGGGCCACCAGTGCCCGGGGTAGGGCACACTTAATTGATAACAAATGAATGTATCTGACTTCAGAAGGGTTTTCTGTTTGGGTAATTCGAGTTGCTAACCCGTATACCCGCTTAAAGAACGAAATGTTAAAAATTTACAGTAAGGATCGTTTTTCTCGGATTCTAGCCCTTTCGCAAAATCAATCAAATCAAAATCAATCCCCTATAGCGTTGCTCAAAAATATGAGACGCTTAGCGAAGGGCTATATGGACGACGAAACACTCAAAGCATTGTACATCCAGCGGTTGCCTGCGCACGTACGACCTTTCCTCATTTCCCCTAACGCCCCCGTGGCACTAAACGAGATAGCCCAATTCGCCGAAAAACTCCTCGATCCGGAAATATCGGGCCTGAATAGTCCAGTCACGACCCCTGCAGTAAATCAAACTAGTAGTAGTAGTAATAGTAGCGGCAGCACCACTGACGCGCTGCTACGAGAACTAGCTCAGCAAGTTGGAGCGTTAGTCGCTACCCAGCAAGCCGAGCGTGCCAACACTCGTGGAGATGTGCATGCGGTAACTCAACACCAAATACCACCGCATCAGCACGCAAATTCTCACCCTCAAAACCCTCCTCCGTTTGACCGCCAGGCCCGTACAAATAGGTCATTCAATCAGTTTCAGAGGAACGACCCTAGACCTAACAATAGGCAGAGTCAAAATCCTCAAGCTAAGGATTTGTGCTGGTATCACCAGCAATTTTTACATATGGCCCGAAAATGTGAGGGTCCCACATGCCCCATGTTTGCACTTCTTCACCAAAAAAACGGGTACAGCGCGGCGTAAGAGCGAGTCAGGCGCCGTCGCTTACTAAACCGATATTGACTCGATGCCTCACGATTTTTGACCCCTTAACCAGCATTAGATTCCTCATAGACACGGGTAGCGCTGTCAGCCTTATCCCGGCCTCCCAAATAGAGAAACAGGGTACGGGAACCCCTAGTCTTAAAGCCGCAAACGGCTCACCCATCCTATGCTACGGCACAAAATCACTTACCTGCTCCCTCAATCTCAAACGTTCAATGGAGTTCGTGTTCATAGTGGCGGATGTGGACACGGCCATCATTGGTGCAGACTTTCTGCAGAGGTTTGCGCTCGTGGTGGACGTGAGAAACGGATGCTTGTTTGATAGCGAATCCAGTGAAAGAAGGCCTCTCCACTCGGTCAATATGGTGAACGTTACAGCAAACGTGACTTGCAACGTCACTATCACTTGCCCCTACGAACGGGTGTTGGCAGAATTCCCTGCTCTTTCCTTACCTAACGTAAACTCTAATCACAACACGCTGACGGAACACTATATTGAGACGAGTGGTCCGCCCGTTCACGCTAAAGTACGGCGTCTTCCCCCAGACCGATTGCAGGAGGTAAAGTCTGAATTCCAGCGGATGATAGCTGATGGGACAGTTCGTATCTCAAAGAGTCCCTGGTCTAGTCCTTTGATCTTAGTGCCGAAAGCAAATGGTGAGACGCGGATCTGTGGGGATTATAGGTTGCTTAACGCAGTCACCACTCCCGATAGGTTCCCCATTCCCTTACTACAGGATTTCACTGCGAATCTCGCAGGGGCAAAAATCTTCTCTAAAATCGATCTCAAACGCGCCTTCCAGCAAATTCCGATGCACGAGAGTTCTATCAAAAAGACCGCTGTGTGCACGCCGTTTGGTCTGTTCGAGTATCTTCGCATGCCATATGGCCTGCGTAATGCTCCTCAGACCTTTCAGCGTCACATGACGGAAGTCCTTTCCGACCTACCCTTTTTGTACTGTTATCTTGACGATGTGCTAGTGGCCTCGGGGACGCTTGAGGAACATGTACGTCATCTGAGAGAGCTTTGCAAACGACTAGCGTCGCACTCACTACTGATCAATCCAGAGAAGTGTGTGTTGGGAAAGAAGGAATTGACTTTCTTGGGTCACCACATTAGCGAGAGGGGAATTAAGCCGCTTCCCGAAAGAGTGGAAGCCTTGCGGAACTTTCCGAGACCAACGACCCAAAGACAGTTGCGCAGGTTCTTGGGATCGGTTAATTTTTACCACCGATTCCTGAGGAACTGTGCAGAGACCCTTGCCCCGCTCACCTCCTTGATTAAACCAAAAAAAAGAGGCAAACCCGTTACGGTCGAGTGGACTGGGGAGGCAGAGAGAGCGTTCGAGCTCATCAAAGAGAGACTCGCTACTGCTACAGAATTAGCTTACCCACACCCTGAGGCAGAATTCAGCCTCTTGGTGGATGCATCGAATGTGGCGGTCGGTGCTGTGTTGCAGCAAACTGTAAATAATATCACTTCGCCGTTGGCATTTTTCAGCCGCAAGCTCTCCTCAACCGAACAACGTTACAGCACGTTCGGGAGAGAGCTCCTAGCCATTTACTTAGCGGTAAAACACTTTCGCTACACCCTTGAAGCTCGTCAATTCATAATTTATACCGACCACAAACCAATCCTCAGCGCTATCCGAATGCCTCCCGAGCGCCATTCTCCTAGGGAAAGCCGGCACTTGAGTTTTATCGCGCAGTTCACGAGTGACATCAGGCACATCAAAGGCGAGGAAAACACGGTTGCTGATTGCTTATCGCGTGTGTACAGCGCGGTATTAAACCCGTCAGCACCCGAGTTCCGACCCTCAGTTCAAGCGATTTCGCTAGCCGATGTCATTCGTGCGCAGCAGTGCGACTTGGAAATCCATAACTTAATTGAGTGCCCCGACTCCTCTTTAAAACTCTCACTCAGAGAAGGCGTTTACTGTGACGCCGATAGGCCGAACCGTTATTATCTGCCTAGCAACTTGCGTTTGCCCGCCATTAAGCACTACCATAACTTGTCGCATCCTGGGACGGATAGAACTTTCCGCCTAATCGCAGATCGTTTTGTCTGGCCCGGGATGCGTAGGGTCATAAGAGAGTACGTTCGCAATTGCCCAGATTGCCAAGCTAGCAAAGTAACTCGACACAACAAAGCCGCAATTCAACCTTGCGTTTTCTCTGGAGGTAAATTCGATGCAGTCAATATCGACCTGGTAGGCCTGCTTCCAAACTCTCGCGGGTTCTCGTATTTACTCACTATGATCGACCGCTTCTCTAGGTGGGTCGAGGCTGTCCCCATCGCTAACATAACTGCAGAAACTGTAGCACGCACTTTTGTCGAAACGTGGATATCACGGTTCGGAGTCCCTTTGAGCATAACGCATGATCGTGGGGTTCAATTCACTTCCGCCTTGTGGTCAGAGATCTCCAAAATCTTAGGTTGCGCAAACATCTCGACAACAGCATATCATCCCCAATCGAACGGACTCATCGAGAGGGTTCACCGCGACCTAAAAGCGGCATTACGGTGCTTAAAATGTCACCACGATTGGGTCGAAAGGCTGCCGATCGTATTACTTACTCTGAGAAACCTATTCCGGCAGGATCAAAAGTGCACGTCCTCTGAGCTACTTTACGGGCAATCATTACGATTGCCTGGTGATGTTATCGATCCCACGTACCAAACCGACGAATCCCCCAGCCAAATCGCCGATTACGCAGCACGACTAAAGCGCGTCATGAGCGAAGTAGTTTACATACCACCTCGCCTCCCTTCACCATCTGAAAGTTTAGACCCTTGCTTACAAAGTTGCACCCACGTTTACGTCCGGGTAGACGGGGTAAAGACCCCTCTGCGACGCCCATATGATGGCCCCTTCAGGGTCCTAAAAAAGTCCCCGAAACATTTCACTATCGAAAGGGGCAACAAGAGCGACAGTGTCAGCATAGATCGTCTTAAGGCGGCGTTTTTGTCCCTTCCGGACGACACCCCGGCACACTCCCGTGAACCACAACAACCCAGGCTGCAAATCAGCCCCAGGTCAACACCTGCCGAGCCTCCTGGGTTGCACCTGTCCACTTGGGCTAAGACCCTTCCTCCCACTATGGAGTGCAACGAGTTCGTGGTTCCCCCGTATACCGTTCAAAGAACGCCGTTGGAGACTAGGAATTCAGGTGCCTCCCCCTCAGATAGCGCTTCTACTACTTTAACCCCCCATCACGGGAATCCCCCAGATACTCTGTCATTGTCCCAGTTGGGGATCCGAACGTCAACTTTCACAGCCCCCAAGCTTATTCCTCCTACAGCCCCCGAACAGTGTAGCAGGTCTGGCAGACCCCTTCGTCAGCCAGATCGTTACACGCAGTCGTAGGGTGGTTAACTCTGTCCTGTCCTTCTCTCCTAATTTTCTTTGGCTGTCACGGCCCTCGGATACTCCTTCGCAGCCTGTTGTCTTTCGCGTAATTGTCGGAGAGCGGCTTCGCCGCTCCCAGACCTTTCGGTCTCCTTTGGGGGGAGGGTAGCTGTAGCGAACCTTCGGCACGCAACTCAGTATAAATTTCGGAAATTCTCAAAGTGATCCTTAAAAATTCAGTAAAATAAATCCAACCATCAGAATAAAATTTCATTACGGAATTAATTAACTTCTATTCTCAACTCCATTAAAATTGTGCATTGAAAAATTCATTCTCTAAGAAATCTGTTTTGCGTTGTAACGAAACCCGCCATGACGCTCTGTCGGCAACATTTCCACAGGCACTAGCGCCACTCGTACCAAGTCATTGAAAGTGTGCACCGCGTGTTTCTCTGGTGAGAATTAGAGATTGTGTGTGACTGTGCTGTTCTACGGGTAACTATATTTGTGTATTATGTAAACTATCATTAATATTATTGTGTGATGTATTAGGAAAATCGCCGAAAGTTTCCAGAGTGATAAATGCTTAGGATTTTCCTTGCCAGAATTTGGGTTTCCCCACAGGCCATGTTTTTCCTTGTGTGTTGTTGTATTTCCTACCTTAAAGTGGGTAGAAAACAATTCACGATTCAATGCAAGCCACTTTTAGGGAGTTTTCCTTTTTGTTCTTAAAATAATTTTATGTCAACATTTCAATTTCAACATTTCTATATGATGGCATTGATTCAGGCTAGAAATTCTCCTTCTCTTAAAATGATTTTTTTGTCAACATTTCATTGTGAAGTTATTTCAAAAAGAATGTATCATGCCAAAATTCAGTATGGGTATCTATTATCAAACTAGAATTCGCCTTTTGTCAAAAATATTTTGGCCCAATATTTCATAATGTGCGTATGTTTTACCAAGTTATACTAGCACCAATTATTTTACTCACAGATGTATTCCTCAGAATGCATCTAGTCCTGCATCAATTACCAAGTATTGCCAACTGGGTTTCTAAATTAAATTGGGTAGATAATCAATTAGTAACACACAAATAATTCTTGAATTTTAAGAATAGATAGTTAGTAAGTTTAATTAAATAGTCATTGTACATAGTTTATTTCAGTTAGGTGAAACTGGAAACATGAGCTTTCTAGTTCAATGCATTTAGAAAAATGCTGTAGATTTTTACCATAATTGATTAATTAAGTGAGACCTAGGCTCAAGGGTCATTTTAGTGTTCCAGTTTAATTAATGGTGTTCTCAACCATTTGTAATTCATAAAGTTAGGCTTAAATCATTTTAGTGTTCCAGTTTAATTAATGGTGTTCTCAACCATTTGTAATTCATAAAGTTAGGCTTAAATCATTTTAGTGTTCCAGTTCTTAATTAATTGTGTTCTCAACCATTTGTATTCCATCAAATTAGGCTTAAATCATTTCAGTGTTCCAGTTTTTGTAATTAATTGTGTTCTCAATCCTTATGTCTAATTTAGTCAGGTTAAATAATTTTTGTGCTCTAGTTCAATTAATTGTGTCCCAATTTTTTGTATTTAACTAGGTCCGATTTAAATAATTCTTGGGACCTCCTTGCAATTTTTTAGTCAATGTTTAATTTCATATCGTGATTGTGTCATTAGTGGTTGCTCATCTTTTGTGTGTCCCAGTTTAATTAATTTTTGTTCTCAAGTTTTGTATTTTAATGAAATCAGATTTTAAATAACTTTTTGGAATTCCTCAGCAATTTTTCAAGAATTCTATCATACTCACTTAGTGACAACTCTCAATATTGATTTTGGTTAGGTCAATTTGTGTATCATAATGTTAATAATTAATCGTTACTTGCTTAGGGTAATTATGCTTACCTCGGAAAGTCTCCGAATATTCTAACTTCCCAACTCCTGGAAATTCTAATCCAGAAATCACCCAACTCTCTGATTTGGGGGGCTAAATTTAGTGTAACCAGAAATTGGTCGCCCTCAACTGTAGCTACTTGTTCCTTTGACCTCTTGACAATGGCGGCTACCTCCAGTGGTTGTTGTCGTTATAACTCATAGAAAGTCTTATACTGTTCTAATCGGTATCCTCGATCATGATCAATGTTCTCCAAATCCCTCTTGTGCTCTTATCCTCCTCCTCATCTACCAATTCTGTGCACTTTGTGCATAGATCCCGCGTTCCCTCTAACCTTTGTCAAATGGTGCCTTCCTCTCTCCTCTCATAGGACACCTTTCATTTCTCATATAATAATAAATAATAACAATAATTAGACTGCACGTGCCCTCTCTGGCACAATTCCTAGCTTAAGTCAAGTAATCTTTATGACAATTCTAGCCTTAGTTATGACCAATACAGTCAGCCCTCGGCGGCGGCTTAGCGTAAACGTTCGAATTAAACACTGCCAAACTCTTAAGATAATCATTGTAAATAGCAGTCAAAGCGTAGATTATTGGGCGGCAGAAGTCTTTAATGTTATTGAAGACAAACTAACTTACATTGCCTACCCAGTAATATTCGTACCTCATTTATCAATCTTGCACTCCAACCCGGAGAATACTGGTTGGGAAATTAAGGGCATGTAGGGAGATTCATGATTGTCCATACGAGTACTTATTGTTGCGACTGCCTCGCCCTTGTTCAGGCGCCAGAATTGGGCCGAGGCACACGCATATATAATCCTCTATTTGAGGCAACCCTGTAATTCGGCAGTAAAGCTCGCAGCCTGGCTTGCGTAGCGACTGTCTCTCCTCGTGTTATCATGCTAGAACAAGTAACCCAAACCAATCTCCCGTACAGAAGATCCTGGGAGGCCGACACACGAACAATCACCTCAACATTCAATCAACACCCCTCCCAATTCAACAAAGCCACACGGCTATCATTTCAATTAAGCCACACGGCTACCTAGCAACCACCCAAGCCTCAAGGCAATAGCAGTAAATAAACTACCTCCTTCGTATACACCATTAATCAACTGCTACCGCACCTGCGGAATATTACACTAACAAATCCACTCTCGCCGGGATCCACACCGGATTCCCTCGAGCCGCAGCACCTGCTGAAGTGCGGCTACTCGCTGGACCCGGATCTCCTTCCTCAAGAAGTGGACCTCCTCACCGCGGCCGTAGTCACGGCACCCAGAGTCGTCAAATAAAAACCCGAGGCGAGCTAACTCAGTTCCGTCATTATCCTGCAATAGGCAATAGTGCAAGTGGAAAAATAGATGCCAGGAAGGCAACTCGAATTACCCAAACAGAAAACCCTTCTGAAGTCAGATACATTCATTTGTTATCAATTAAGTGTGCCCTACCCCGGGCACTGGTGGCCCTTTAAAAATAATAATACACCCTCCTAGTTACTTGAGAGATTCCCTCGCTATTACGCCTTTGAAAGTTCAAACTCAATTTCAAAGGCGTAATAGCGAGGGAATCTCTCAAGTAACTAGGAGGGTGTATTATTATTTTTAAAGGGCCACCAGTGCCCGGGGTAGGGCACACTTAATTGATAACAAATGAATGTATCTGACTTCAGAAGGGTTTTCTGTTTGGGTAATTCGAGTTGCTAACCCGTATACCCGCTTAAAGAACGAAATGTTAAAAATTTACAGTAAGGATCGTTTTTCTCGGATTCTAGCCCTTTCGCAAAATCAATCAAATCAAAATCAATCCCCTATAGCGTTGCTCAAAAATATGAGACGCTTAGCGAAGGGCTATATGGACGACGAAACACTCAAAGCATTGTACATCCAGCGGTTGCCTGCGCACGTACGACCTTTCCTCATTTCCCCTAACGCCCCCGTGGCACTAAACGAGATAGCCCAATTCGCCGAAAAACTCCTCGATCCGGAAATATCGGGCCTGAATAGTCCAGTCACGACCCCTGCAGTAAATCAAACTAGTAGTAGTAGTAATAGTAGCGGCAGCACCACTGACGCGCTGCTACGAGAACTAGCTCAGCAAGTTGGAGCGTTAGTCGCTACCCAGCAAGCCGAGCGTGCCAACACTCGTGGAGATGTGCATGCGGTAACTCAACACCAAATACCACCGCATCAGCACGCAAATTCTCACCCTCAAAACCCTCCTCCGTTTGACCGCCAGGCCCGTACAAATAGGTCATTCAATCAGTTTCAGAGGAACGACCCTAGACCTAACAATAGGCAGAGTCAAAATCCTCAAGCTAAGGATTTGTGCTGGTATCACCAGCAATTTTTACATATGGCCCGAAAATGTGAGGGTCCCACATGCCCCATGTTTGCACTTCTTCACCAAAAAAACGGGTACAGCGCGGCGTAAGAGCGAGTCAGGCGCCGTCGCTTACTAAACCGATATTGACTCGATGCCTCACGATTTTTGACCCCTTAACCAGCATTAGATTCCTCATAGACACGGGTAGCGCTGTCAGCCTTATCCCGGCCTCCCAAATAGAGAAACAGGGTACGGGAACCCCTAGTCTTAAAGCCGCAAACGGCTCACCCATCCTATGCTACGGCACAAAATCACTTACCTGCTCCCTCAATCTCAAACGTTCAATGGAGTTCGTGTTCATAGTGGCGGATGTGGACACGGCCATCATTGGTGCAGACTTTCTGCAGAGGTTTGCGCTCGTGGTGGACGTGAGAAACGGATGCTTGTTTGATAGCGAATCCAGTGAAAGAAGGCCTCTCCACTCGGTCAATATGGTGAACGTTACAGCAA
Organism: Morinoia aosen; assembly: GCA_030386875.1. NCBI lineage: Eukaryota > Metazoa > Arthropoda > Malacostraca > Amphipoda > Talitridae > Morinoia > Morinoia aosen. The sequence continues at coordinate 48,675,576 of CM059573.1, read as the reverse complement.
ACGTGACTTGCAACGTCACTATCACTTGCCCCTACGAACGGGTGTTGGCAGAATTCCCTGCTCTTTCCTTACCTAACGTAAACTCTAATCACAACACGCTGACGGAACACTATATTGAGACGAGTGGTCCGCCCGTTCACGCTAAAGTACGGCGTCTTCCCCCAGACCGATTGCAGGAGGTAAAGTCTGAATTCCAGCGGATGATAGCTGATGGGACAGTTCGTATCTCAAAGAGTCCCTGGTCTAGTCCTTTGATCTTAGTGCCGAAAGCAAATGGTGAGACGCGGATCTGTGGGGATTATAGGTTGCTTAACGCAGTCACCACTCCCGATAGGTTCCCCATTCCCTTACTACAGGATTTCACTGCGAATCTCGCAGGGGCAAAAATCTTCTCTAAAATCGATCTCAAACGCGCCTTCCAGCAAATTCCGATGCACGAGAGTTCTATCAAAAAGACCGCTGTGTGCACGCCGTTTGGTCTGTTCGAGTATCTTCGCATGCCATATGGCCTGCGTAATGCTCCTCAGACCTTTCAGCGTCACATGACGGAAGTCCTTTCCGACCTACCCTTTTTGTACTGTTATCTTGACGATGTGCTAGTGGCCTCGGGGACGCCTGAGGAACATGTACGTCATCTGAGAGAGCTTTGCAAACGACTAGCGTCGCACTCACTACTGATCAATCCAGAGAAGTGTGTGTTGGGAAAGAAGGAATTGACTTTCTTGGGTCACCACATTAGCGAGAGGGGAATTAAGCCGCTTCCCGAAAGAGTGGAAGCCTTGCGGAACTTTCCGAGACCAACGACCCAAAGACAGTTGCGCAGGTTCTTGGGATCGGTTAATTTTTACCACCGATTCCTGAGGAACTGTGCAGAGACCCTTGCCCCGCTCACCTCCTTGATTAAACCAAAAAAAAGAGGCAAACCCGTTACGGTCGAGTGGACTGGGGAGGCAGAGAGAGCGTTCGAGCTCATCAAAGAGAGACTCGCTACTGCTACAGAATTAGCTTACCCACACCCTGAGGCAGAATTCAGCCTCTTGGTGGATGCATCGAATGTGGCGGTCGGTGCTGTGTTGCAGCAAACTGTAAATAATATCACTTCGCCGTTGGCATTTTTCAGCCGCAAGCTCTCCTCAACCGAACAACGTTACAGCACGTTCGGGAGAGAGCTCCTAGCCATTTACTTAGCGGTAAAACACTTTCGCTACACCCTTGAAGCTCGTCAATTCATAATTTATACCGACCACAAACCAATCCTCAGCGCTATCCGAATGCCTCCCGAGCGCCATTCTCCTAGGGAAAGCCGGCACTTGAGTTTTATCGCGCAGTTCACGAGTGACATCAGGCACATCAAAGGCGAGGAAAACACGGTTGCTGATTGCTTATCGCGTGTGTACAGCGCGGTATTAAACCCGTCAGCACCCGAGTTCCGACCCTCAGTTCAAGCGATTTCGCTAGCCGATGTCATTCGTGCGCAGCAGTGCGACTTGGAAATCCATAACTTAATTGAGTGCCCCGACTCCTCTTTAAAACTCTCACTCAGAGAAGGCGTTTACTGTGACGCCGATAGGCCGAACCGTTATTATCTGCCTAGCAACTTGCGTTTGCCCGCCATTAAGCACTACCATAACTTGTCGCATCCTGGGACGGATAGAACTTTCCGCCTAATCGCAGATCGTTTTGTCTGGCCCGGGATGCGTAGGGTCATAAGAGAGTACGTTCGCAATTGCCCAGATTGCCAAGCTAGCAAAGTAACTCGACACAACAAAGCCGCAATTCAACCTTGCGTTTTCTCTGGAGGTAAATTCGATGCAGTCAATATCGACCTGGTAGGCCCGCTTCCAAACTCTCGCGGGTTCTCGTATTTACTCACTATGATCGACCGCTTCTCTAGGTGGGTCGAGGCTGTCCCCATCGCTAACATAACTGCAGAAACTGTAGCACGCACTTTTGTCGAAACGTGGATATCACGGTTCGGAGTCCCTTTGAGCATAACGCATGATCGTGGGGTTCAATTCACTTCCGCCTTGTGGTCAGAGATCTCCAAAATCTTAGGTTGCGCAAACATCTCGACAACAGCATATCATCCCCAATCGAACGGACTCATCGAGAGGGTTCACCGCGACCTAAAAGCGGCATTACGGTGCTTAAAATGTCACCACGATTGGGTCGAAAGGCTGCCGATCGTATTACTTACTCTGAGAAACCTATTCCGGCAGGATCAAAAGTGCACGTCCTCTGAGCTACTTTACGGGCAATCATTACGATTGCCTGGTGATGTTATCGATCCCACGTACCAAACCGACGAATCCCCCAGCCAAATCGCCGATTACGCAGCACGACTAAAGCGCGTCATGAGCGAAGTAGTTTACATACCACCTCGCCTCCCTTCACCATCTGAAAGTTTAGACCCTTGCTTACAAAGTTGCACCCACGTTTACGTCCGGGTAGACGGGGTAAAGACCCCTCTGCGACGCCCATATGATGGCCCCTTCAGGGTCCTAAAAAAGTCCCCGAAACATTTCACTATCGAAAGGGGCAACAAGAGCGACAGTGTCAGCATAGATCGTCTTAAGGCGGCGTTTTTGTCCCTTCCGGACGACACCCCGGCACACTCCCGTGAACCACAACAACCCAGGCTGCAAATCAGCCCCAGGTCAACACCTGCCGAGCCTCCTGGGTTGCACCTGTCCACTTGGGCTAAGACCCTTCCTCCCACTATGGAGTGCAACGAGTTCGTAGTTCCCCCGTATACCGTTCAAAGAACGCCGTTGGAGACTAGGAATTCAGGTGCCTCCCCCTCAGATAGCGCTTCTACTACTTTAACCCCCCATCACGGGAATCCCCCAGATACTCTGTCATTGTCCCAGTTGGGGATCCGAACGTCAACTTTCACAGCCCCCAAGCTTATTCCTCCTACAGCCCCCGAACAGTGTAGCAGGTCTGGCAGACCCCTTCGTCAGCCAGATCGTTACACGCAGTCGTAGGGTGGTTAACTCTGTCCTGTCCTTCTCTCCTAATTTTCTTTGGCTGTCACGGCCCTCGGATACTCCTTCGCAGCCTGTTGTCTTTCGCGTAATTGTCGGAGAGCGGCTTCGCCGCTCCCAGACCTTTCGGTCTCCTTTGGGGGGAGGGTAGCTGTAGCGAACCTTCGGCACGCAACTCAGTATAAATTTCGGAAATTCTCAAAGTGATCCTTAAAAATTCAGTAAAATAAATCCAACCATCAGAATAAAATTTCATTACGGAATTAATTAACTTCTATTCTCAACTCCATTAAAATTGTGCATTGAAAAATTCATTCTCTAAGAAATCTGTTTTGCGTTGTAACGAAACCCGCCATGACGCTCTGTCGGCAACATTTCCACAGGCACTAGCGCCACTCGTACCAAGTCATTGAAAGTGTGCACCGCGTGTTTCTCTGGTGAGAATTAGAGATTGTGTGTGACTGTGCTGTTCTACGGGTAACTATATTTGTGTATTATGTAAACTATCATTAATATTATTGTGTGATGTATTAGGAAAATCGCCGAAAGTTTCCAGAGTGATAAATGCTTAGGATTTTCCTTGCCAGAATTTGGGTTTCCCCACAGGCCATGTTTTTCCTTGTGTGTTGTTGTATTTCCTACCTTAAAGTGGGTAGAAAACAATTCACGATTCAATGCAAGCCACTTTTAGGGAGTTTTCCCTTTTGTTCTTAAAATAATTTTATGTCAACATTTCAATTTCAACATTTCTATATGATGGCATTGATTCAGGCTAGAAATTCTCCTTCTCTTAAAATGATTTTTTTGTCAACATTTCATTGTGAAGTTATTTCAAAAAGAATGTATCATGCCAAAATTCAGTATGGGTATCTATTATCAAACTAGAATTCGCCTTTTGTCAAAAATATTTTGGCCCAATATTTCATAATGTGCGTATGTTTTACCAAGTTATACTAGCACCAATTATTTTACTCACAGATGTATTTCTCAGAATGCATCTAGTCCTGCATCAATTACCAAGTATTGCCAACTGGGTTTCTAAATTAAATTGGGTAGATAATCAATTAGTAACACACAAATAATTCTTGACTTTTAAGAATAGATAGTTAGTAAGTTTAATTAAATAGTCATTGTACATAGTTTATTTCAGTTAGGTGAAACTGGAAACATGAGCTTTCTAGTTCAATGCATTTAGAAAAATGCTGTAGATTTTTACCATAATTGATTAATTAAGTGAGACCTAGGCTCAAGGGTCATTTTAGTGTTCCAGTTTAATTAATGGTGTTCTCAACCATTTGTAATTCATAAAGTTAGGCTTAAATCATTTTAGTGTTCCAGTTTAATTAATGGTGTTCTCAACCATTTGTAATTCATAAAGTTAGGCTTAAATCATTTTAGTGTTCCAGTTCTTAATTAATTGTGTTCTCAACCATTTGTATTCCATCAAATTAGGCTTAAATCATTTCAGTGTTCCAGTTTTTGTAATTAATTGTGTTCTCAATCCTTATGTCTAATTTAGTCAGGTTAAATAATTTTTGTGCTCTAGTTCAATTAATTGTGTCCCAATTTTTTGTATTTAACTAGGTCCGATTTAAATAATTCTTGGGACCTCCTTGCAATTTTTTAGTCAATGTTTAATTTCATATCGTGATTGTGTCATTAGTGGTTGCTCATCTTTTGTGTGTCCCAGTTTAATTAATTTTTGTTCTCAAGTTTTGTATTTTAATGAAATCAGATTTTAAATAACTTTTTGGAATTCCTCAGCAATTTTTCAAGAATTCTATCATACTCACTTAGTGACAACTCTCAATATTGATTTTGGTTAGGTCAATTTGTGTATCATAATGTTAATAATTAATCGTTACTTGCTTAGGGTAATTATGCTTACCTCGGAAAGTCTCCGAATATTCTAACTTCCCAACTCCTGGAAATTCTAATCCAGAAATCACCCAACTCTCTGATTTGGGGGGCTAAATTTAGTGTAACCAGAAATTGGTCGCCCTCAACTGTAGCTACTTGTTCCTTTGACCTCTTGACAATGGCGGCTACCTCCAGTGGTTGTTGTCGTTATAACTCATAGAAAGTCTTATACTGTTCTAATCGGTATCCTCGATCATGATCAATGTTCTCCAAATCCCTCTTGTGCTCTTATCCTCCTCCTCATCTACCAATTCTGTGCACTTTGTGCATAGATCCCGCGTTCCCTCTAACCTTTGTCAAATGGTGCCTTCCTCTCTCCTCTCATAGGACACCTTTCATTTCTCATATAATAATAAATAATAACAATAATTAGACTGCACGTGCCCTCTCTGGCACAATTCCTAGCTTAAGTCAAGTAATCTTTATGACAATTCTAGCCTTAGTTATGACCAATACAGTCAGCCCTCGGCGGCGGCTTAGCGTAAACGTTCGAATTAAACACTGCCAAACTCTTAAGATAATCATTGTAAATAGCAGTCAAAGCGTAGATTATTGGGCGGCAGAAGTCTTTAATGTTATTGAAGACAAACTAACTTACATTGCCTACCCAGTAATATTCGTACCTCATTTATCAATCTTGCACTCCAACCCGGAGAATACTGGTTGGGAAATTAAGGGCATGTAGGGAGATTCATGATTGTCCATACGAGTACTTATTGTTGCGACTGCCTCGCCCTTGTTCAGGCGCCAGAATTGGGCCGAGGCACACGCATATATAATCCTCTATTTGAGGCAACCCTGTAATTCGGCAGTAAAGCTCGCAGCCTGGCTTGCGTAGCGACTGTCTCTCCTCGTGTTATCATGCTAGAACAAGTAACCCAAACCAATCTCCCGTACAGAAGATCCTGGGAGGCCGACACACGAACAATCACCTCAACATTCAATCAACACCCCTCCCAATTCAACAAAGCCACACGGCTATCATTTCAATTAAGCCACACGGCTACCTAGCAACCACCCAAGCCTCAAGGCAATAGCAGTAAATAAACTACCTCCTTCGTATACACCATTAATCAACTGCTACCGCACCTGCGGAATATTACACTAACAAATCCACTCTCGCCGGGATCCACACCGGATTCCCTCGAGCCGCAGCACCTGCTGAAGTGCGGCTACTCGCTGGACCCGGATCTCCTTCCTCAAGAAGTGGACCTCCTCACCGCGGCCGTAGTCACGGCACCCAGAGTCGTCAAATAAAAACCCGAGGCGAGCTAACTCAGTTCCGTCATTATCCTGCAATAGGCAATAGTGCAAGTGGAAAAATAGATGCCAGGAAGGCAACTCGAATTACCCAAACAGAAAACCCTTCTGAAGTCAGATACATTCATTTGTTATCAATTAAGTGTGCCCTACCCCGGGCACTGGTGGCCCTTTAAAAATAATAATACACCCTCCTAGTTACTTGAGAGATTCCCTCGCTATTACGCCTTTGAAAGTTCAAACTCAATTAGTTCCCACTTTGGGGAGTTCAACAAAGTTCATATTGCTCACCCCAGTCAAAAGTTTATAACACCATGACGGTTCCCCCGTAAAGCCGGTACCCATTTCCGACACCTGGGTTGAGTGGGGTATTGTGCTTGAGCTTTCCCTTATACCCAACGGGGAAAATCTCCCCGCCAGCGCCGGGATACGAACCCTCGTCTCCAACATACAAGGCTGATCCCTTAACCACTGTGCCACGGAGAGCACGAGTGCAAGACAAACAATTTCAATCAATTCTTAAACCTAATGAGCTATAAAAGTACTGCTACATATGAGCTATAAGTACTTCTTCTCTATTTCTTTCATTGTAAATTTGCTTCGCAAATAAAATTTCCTAATGAGCTATATGTCCGGCAATGTTTTCGCAATGTTAGTACATAATTTTTGGTAACTTTTACCCTAAAAATTACTGAAAATTAGTGAAAGAACTCATGTCTGCCAGACAGAAAAAGTTGAATACAACATGTCGCTAAAGCTGCACTACTCACATTCACACATTCATGTTTTCTATACGAGTTGCGGCACTTTCAGTGACGAACAAGCATGCAATTTCATCAGGACATTTCAGCAATGGAACAGCGTTACAAAAAGTGGTCAGTTTCTATGCTAGCAGACTTTTGCTAGATGATCCCCAGAGATGCTCCGGACATCCACCACAAACGGCAGGCCAAAAGCCAACGTTTATAAAAGGCATGGTTTGTTAACTCCCATTTGTATAATTATTTTACCAGGTCGCTCAAATGTTAGATTTTAATAATAAAATAACTCGAAATTTTGAGCCAGGACGTAATTTTAAGCGTTATTTTCGAGTTCAGGGACCTAAAATTTTTATAGGACGGGTATTCTCATATCAATAATTTTTACATTTTTTTACGGTGCATTGTTTCATTTTTACATTTTACAGTGCAATCTTTCTCCTGTCCATTAGATAAAACATAATTTATTTTCCCGTGACTGCCTTTGCCCCTGACGGAATAAAATGAATTTTGTTCACTATAGAGTGTCAATAACACTACAGCCTAGTGTTTGTCCAAATATTTACTTTCCTTGAGCTTAATGCAGCCATTACTTGTCTAATGCAAATTAAAGACTCTTACTTGCCTAGTGCGTAAAAAAGAAAACTCTCACTTTCCTAGAGCATGCATGCAACTTTCACTGCCTATAGTTCGAGTTAGATCCGTCTGATCTTGACTTCTGTCGCTTTGTACGAATTTAATTACCTTTAATTAAAACTTTATTTTATTAACCAGGCCACAGATCAAGAAAAAGAAAGAAAAGAAAAACCATTTATTTTAAAAAAAGTTGCCACATGAGATGCATGACAACATATTGGCTTTTGAAATTTTCTTAATATAAGACGTCCTTAGACAAATTACCATACGAGGCGTACTAATAGACAAACTATACAAGGTGTACTGATAGATAAACCATGCGAGCCGTACTAATAGATAAACTATATGAGGCATACGCATAGACTAACTATACGAGGCGTACTAATAAACAAACTATAAGAGGCGTACTAATAGACAAATCATACGAGGAGTACTACATAATAGACAAACTATACGAGGCGTCCTAATAGACTAACCATACGAGGCGTGCTAATAGATTAACCCTCGTAAGGGCTAATTAAATAAAAAATATTATCTCTTGGATATTTTACACTCCAAGTGATGGCTGACAACTTATAAATAATTTAAATATTACTAGAGATTTCTTTGGAATGTCTAGATTATTAGTTGAAACGAAATAAGAAAAGACAAAAAACGCTACACCGCAGCTGATTAAAACACCGTCGTAAATAATTATCAAGTAGTGAAAAAAGGTTAGTCATAAAGTAATTTATAAAAAAAACATCGCGCAACACAACACGCACATCTAGAAACGCGTAAACAAAATACACGTAAATTGAAATTCATAGCTTGTTGAACAGACGGACAGAAACATAATTTTTTCTAGAGTTATATGCTCAAATTGCGCTTTATTTCATTTGTCTGCATAAATTTTCATTTTTTCTATTCACAGAAAGAAATCGCAGGTCAGAACATCATATTCATACTTCAGTACAAGAGAAACTTGTGAGAGCCAAGTTCCTTTTACTTCTACTGAGTCACCGCAATGCTAAAATTGATAAATTTTTCCCATGCCTTCTTATTTATTTTGAATTGAAGTGGTCTCGGTTATGCTTCTCTTAATAATCCAGTCCCTTCAGGACATCCTTTGTATTTGTCATCCTAATAATTAGTTAACGCTCATCTCACACGTGGCGGAGAAGATACACATCTACCTATATAAATACAAAAAACTGAGCACATACAAGCATGTTCACTTAAATAAATTGGCTCACATGAAAGTAATTTTAATAGGTCGTATAAAAATATAATGAGTACAACATAGAATAAAGAGGGCCAATATCACTTTGAAACAATTTTTTTTGCGTTAAAGTCGGCGGTCGATGGCTAATGAAAGCATCACTATTTCAAATACATCCAGGATTGCTTACGTGGGCTGGCACTCACATTAAATACATAGTTGACTTGATTTTACGGAAATTATTATCAAATTTTCCCAGGGTATCAACAGTTTACATTCAGATATGAATAGACTGAAGTGAGCGACTTGAATGGTAATTTCGAAAAAAGCTTCAATTGACAGAAAAGTAAAGCACGAATTTTTCTCATCGACCGCCGAGTTTAAGGCATAAAATTTGTTGCAAAGTGCTGTTGGCTCTCCCATTTTATATTCTACTCACGTATGTTCTACTTCGTTAATGTTGAGGTGCTCTCAATATTTTCCTCCCAGATTATAGGTGGGTTCGTTAAGAGAAAAACCCAAGAGTTCATTAGGAAAACACTCGTTTCTCGTCTTACCCAGCCATACACAACACGGAGTATGCTATGTGTACGTCAGAATTTTTTACACTGATGGTTGCAAGACTCATACCTTGACTATTTTAACGAAATTCACATTTTAATGAGTGATGAGGGCTGATGCTGCCGACGGGAAAAGAGCACGAGCATGGATATGCAGGGTGGTTGCTGGAAAGGTATACCTTTCAAAATTGCTTTAACCTTTATCACAGACAGGATAGGGAAATAAAATTGGCATTATTGAAAAGAAAAAAAGTTAATTTTTCATTTTTATTTTACTTTGATGGACTTACGATTCAAAATGCCCGCCACGAGCTGCGATGCATTTTAACATTTTCCGCTGTGCGTTCAGATATTTTTCTTCCAGATCTTCCTTTATTAATGTTTCTCAAAATAAACTGGGATTGCTACTTTCGGAAGTTCCTCTGAATCGTTATTTTGTTAGGTTTGAATCGGTATTCCCAGAAGAATTTCCTCTGAGTCCCGACGATGGATCCAATTTTCGTCATTTCTTCGATGATGAACTTGTGTTGTTTAAGAGTCAGTTGTGCTATGTTTGCTGATTACAATAATCTTCTCGCCTGCACCCTTGATGTTTATGCTTATTTGAAAACATCAAATTCTGTCCTTTCGGATGTTCTATGTTGTAGGCTCCTCCTAGCTATATATATATATATATATATATATATATATATATATATATATATATATATATATTATATATGTATGTATATAGATATACCTATTTCACACTAAAAAGTTATTGGAAGTTTAAAAGGTATACATTTTTAGCTACCACCCTGTAGATACACCAGACAGACATTTATCAAGTGCTACCAATTTACATGTATCTTATAGGAGTGGCTAAAGAATCAATCATTGTAGAGCTCAAGGCTCCTACCGCTGAGACATTTGTCTGACAAACATTCCCATAAAAATGCCTCATTACGATGCACCAACGAGAAAATGAGCTGTATTACATAAATTTTGTAATTAATGTACAAATACTGTACCTCCACTAGCAAACTCATATAAATAGTGACTTTGCCACTTTTGAAATTATACCTACACTTGATTGCTTCCCAGTCAAACTTTTTCGTTGGGATTTTATTTTAGCGGCTCAAGACTAGTTTTTGGATTGGGCGGCTAAAATCATAGATGTCTAGGTGATAAAGTACGAGTAGGTTCCGTGCTGGTCTGCACTTCAAAGCGTTGGATATCGTAGTTATGTCAATTTGCACAGAGCTGAAATCCATGCTGACGTATTGAAAATGAGAGAATACGCAAATAAGTTCACATAATGCTCAAGCTCTTCATAGCTTCAAAACCTCGCGTGTACATACAATAACTTTAACAAGAAATTAACTTGAGTAAATGAGGATATATTTTCAAAGACACTCATAACATTTTATTATGCAGGAATTAAAATCGTTAGTGTACTTCAAATAAATGACAAGGATTCCGTTTATCATCGCAAGTTGGTTCATCTCTCGCATCTAGAGTTGCTGATGAACTAGCGCTCTCGATGTCAGTGCTACTTTTAATCTCCTAAATTTCGAGGTCCCAATCACCTCGGAATATAGGAAGTCCTGTAGCCAAATCATCGAAGTCATTACATGTATTTTTGCGATTATCTGTCATCTTGTTCGAACAAATATGAAAGTGTAAAAAGGCAGTGAGATTCTACTGAAATGCTTTGTGAGATCACTGATGACGTTAGCTAAAATTTTAAATAAGTGTACAATCCATTTTGGTATTCAAATTCAAAAATTTCAGTCCGTTAGTACAATAATTCATCTTCTTTTCATAAACGCAGGGTTCATCTTCTCCATTGTTTGCTGAGTTCTGGCAATGGTGCGGAGGTAAGTTTTAGTCATGCTATGTTTTGCACTGGGTAGTAGAGATGTACTCAATTCGTGTGGTTTTAATATTTCTTCGTTAGTTAAATGTGGCAAACTCCAAACTCCTACTAGGTTAAACTCCATTATTATTTTTCTTCTCCATCTTCTGTATTGTTAATATAACATACATAGAGAATTGCCCTGACATTTTGAATCTTAACAGCCTAGCCAAGCACTGCATGTTTAAACACCAATCCTGATTTACTTGTTGTCGTGCAATGATGGTGTTTTCTGATGTTAACCTACTAGGTTCAGTATTTTTTGTTTCTGCGACCATGGCTTTCTTATAAATAAATCGTCTGCATCACTCATAGCTTGCTATCGTTCTAAATGAGTTTGCCATTTTTTAGCAACTGTGTCTACTTTTCTCATGAAAAGTCTGCACCAAGAAAATATATAGGCTCGCCAGTAGCCAGTTGGAGTTAAACTTTCGCAGAATATACTATTCCGAACTGATCAAATTTCAAGTAGCAAATCTTGATGGAATTGCGCAGATTTTCTGTATCATTCTCACGATGCTACATGAGATTTTTGCACGTTTCGATATTAATAATAACATTCATTGTACTCGCGTGAGAAAACAGAAAATCATTCTCACCTGCAGCTTCACTTCACGTTAACTTGTTAATAACAATAAAACCTGAATCTTGAAAACTCGTTAATAACAATAAATAGAGCACACATTTCAACTCAAAAAGAGCAAAAGGTAAGTTTTACTGCTGTTAATAGTTTATGAGCAACGAGGAATACAAATTGAGGCGACATTACTGTATAGGAGACCCTGTGTAACACAACCAAAGCGCCGCGTCCCACGTTTGCTTGCTCCCGAGCACCACTTGAGTATTGCAGCAACGTTCGATCTAAATTTGATTTCCAATTGAAGTTTGACTCGCTGGTGTACTTAGCATAAAGTCCATCTCTGCACTACCCCGTAGCTTTATCTGACGCACAAAAGGTGCTGCATCCTTTCCTTTGTGCGAGCATTGAATCGGAATCCATTTTATATTCATTAGGTGCGGCAATGACCGCACAGTGTCCTGATAACCGCGAGGAAATTAAATCTCTGATTCACTTCCCAACCTCATTGTATTAACTTAGCTATATTGTTTGGGCTGTGCTTGCATGTGGAGTGTATATTGCTAATAGTTTCGCCGCTCCTTTAAGCCGTGCTTCAGAGGTAGGAGTGATGTTGCCCAGCATGAATGCGGCACTGTGTTGGTGTGGGAAGCAACTTTGTGCTACACGTCTTCTTTCATGCATCCTGTAGACTCACTCACTAAGAAATATCGACTAAAAAGCATTTCTTTTCCTTCAAAGAAAATGTATGCAAATGTTAATTTGCATCCTGAATGCAAAGTGCGCAAAGTTAATAGGATGGAATCAAATGCTCTGCAGCGACGAGTTTTTTCGGGAAACTTCTTTTAGTTCACGATTGTCTTAGTCTAACTTTTTCGTCGTGTCATGTATGATATTAGCAACTTAATATAGTTGTTTCAATTAGCGGCTAAAATCATAAAGACCTCAGCGGAAAAGTTCGACTGGGGTGGATTTGAGTCAGAAACTCTTAAAAGCATCTCACGGAAATGATATGTGAATTCATGATGAACCACGTTGCCTAACTCGAAAGTATTCGTCTTTTGTCGCGAAAGCCGTGCGGTTCTACTCGCCGTATTACGAGCCCGGTGTTTCTTCCCGTAAAGAAAAGGACAGAAGTAGCCACAATTCTACACTCGATTTCGGTGTATGATATGAATGTAGCTGGGAAGGAATTGTCATCACACCTTGGGATCATTTATGAGACATTTGGAACCCCCGTGTATGATATGACGGGAGTCAAGTTGTGTGGAATAAAAAATGTCCTCGTTAGTAGTGGAATAAAAATGTCCGAATCTAAAGTTATGATAGTTTAGCAATCGTGAGTCCAATGCAGGAATAAACTAACATTCGGATTTTAAATAATTGGAAAATTTAGTCGGTAACGAGCTCCCTACGTCATTTGTGAGTGTGACAAATAGCAGACTGTTTGAATTATGATATGGAGCCAGCCCAGGAACCGTACAACCGGCGAAACAGCCTTCTTATTCTGATGTTCGCATTTCCAATGCATTTGGGATGAAAAAGGTGTCTTTCAAGCGACTGATGTTATTTTGTTTTTTCTCACGCAGATTAAATAACTCTTGTTTTATGGACGAATTACACAACGCCGTAGCGGCTCCTGCTCGCGCAAGTCGGTGATCTTGCACCGACGGGGTTGAAAAAGCTTTATCTTAGAGAATAAAAATGCCTTACCACTTCAACAACAATGGCTCACAGCGCCGTAAGAAGAAGCAGCAGCGCACAAGTATGATTTTATGAGGTTATTTTGTAGTGCAAACCTTCAATTCGTTGCCTACACAAAAAATAAAAGTGAGCTGTGATTACATAATCGATTTATTTTGTTTTGAGAGTTTAAAGTTTAATGGGGATATTCAATATCCCCAAGGAAATGCGATGCACCAGTTTCACAGGAAGCAGAAAATGAAATTTTCTTCCACAAGACAGCGCGTAGCCTCACCAAAGTGTAACCTGCGTCAGTTGTGTGAATAACTTTTTATTCAGAAACTACTAACAAATATTTACCCATCGAAATTACTTGATGCAATTTAAAAAAACTATAACATATGAAGTTGCATGCACGCATTGGATTTCTAAACAAGTATATGAGCCTCAGGTAATATGTATTCTCATGACACGGTCTATTTTGTGTTTAAATTCCCGCAACGAATTTGTCAGCAATGATGATAGCAACTCCGGACGTACTTCTTTCGCTCAGGTCTGGTATAATACGAGGTGTTGTTATGAAACAAATGATAAGCGAAAGCACAATTCCAGTGATGCATAAACGATTTTGTTTGATTCTCAAGTCTCTACACTATCAAGTGTTCATAACGACTAGCAGACCCCGTAGAAATTCCACGGACAATGCCATCATTAAGCTAGGTGGACTCGTTCAACATTACCTTACCAATTTCAGCATAACATATTCTAGCCTAACCTATCCACCATATTTTATCCTATCCCATTCTAATCGAACCGAGCGATAATATGTCAAACACAAAAAAAACGTGGGCCCATGAAAAATTCAGTCAATATTGTTACGATACGGAGAAGAGGGTGGGTTTAGGACCCCCTTCCCATACGCTGAGGGACTCTCAACCCCCGCAAAATTTAAAATATTGTCCATCATGCTTGCGTACACCTGCATACCAGACATGGAGAATAAAAGAATTTAAAGATTTACATGAATTTATTTGGGGTAACACGTGGCTAAATACACAAGGCATTGGAACGAAATGATTTGAAAGGGCACAACTGCGTTAATGAAAGTATGCACATTTCTACCGCCAAAAAAAACTTTAAACACGACATGGTATAAATGTGATGCTCACCGATAATTCAAGTTACCAATACTCCTTCGTTGACAACAATTTGCGCATCAACAAAATTGCAGGTTCCACAAGCAACACAAAGCACAGAAATTACGAGGTTGACAAATTACAATTTAACCTTGACTCACAACCAGGAATCAAATTATAGGATGCTCAGTACTGCACACAACGTAGTCTAAGCACTCATCTGAAAAGAATCACACTTAAATCACGCGCCAGGTGGAAACACTTTTCTGTGTGTAACACTCCATTTTAAAAATTGCATTTAAGCGCCCTCATTTTTCAAATTCACCCTGCCGACAATTATACACTTTCCACTCCGCTGTGATCTGCGGCTGCAGCTGACCTAATTCCATTCCATTGATGCTGGATTTTCTTTTCAATGCTGAAGCCTACACGCGGACTCGGTCTGCTCATCTTGCTCGGCGATGCTGCGGTTTGCCTGGCTGCGCTTGCGCTCAGGTTGAGAAATGCGTGACAACGTCTGCCCGCCACTTGCAGATCTCTCGGCGCTCGACATCACTGCTGGCTTGAAGATGAACTTGGACAATTATCTTGCTGGAGAAGGTGGAGTTGTTTGCGAATTTGGAGTTGGTGTAGAAGCCAATAGGATGCTTTCTGTAGAGTTATTGACGCTTTGACTCTTGTCGATTACCACCGGGCAGCTGAGGTGTTTTGAACGGTTTTGTTGCAAGTTGTCGTTTCGATGCAGTTGAGGTGTTTGAGCGGTCTTTCTTGCAAGTCATCGTTTCGATGTCTGCTGGTGACTTCGCGCAGATGTAAATTTCGTTGTTCTTGTGCACCCCCCGGCAAGGGACGGGTGCACTTGCTCACGCAATCAGGTTCTAGCTGCTTCCCTTACGCCGCTCCACACAAAAAAATCCTCTCGAGGCTTCATCCACCCTCCTTATAAGCGTTTCACTTCCTTGCTTCGAGATTGATCTCGAACCTTCCCATCTACAGAGGCAGCATCTGTATCCTGATTGGCGGAATCCTTGTTTGTTCTGACGTCTGGGCCTCCCATTGGTGTGTGCTCAGACACACCTTCTCGCGTCATTCCTTTGGCGAGCGATGATTGGCTCAGGTCGTGCGGGACTCTGTCCCTACGTCACGTCCGCCTGTTGCCCTCCGAAGTCTCACCATGTGTGCCATGTGTGCGCTTGTGTTGTGTGTGTGTGTGCTTCGATGTGTGTTGTGTGTTTGAGTCGTTCACGATGCCTGCGCTCTCAGTCTGGTGAAGTGCTGGTCTCTTGAGACCGTGAAATATGACCCCCTCTATCCCGGCTCAGCTTTTTTTTATGCCGCGCCAGCCTCTGCTATATCGCTCAAACAATCGCTGCTTGTTTTCCGGCAGAACATTGAAGAATTGTCCTTATACACACGGGTAAACTTTGGTCCACATTCTCACGCTCCAGAATACCAGTGATAACGGTTTTTGACATTTTCATGAAGTGAAGTATTTTCCCAAAAAAACAGTTTACGAGCATGTTTCCCAAAAAAAATATATTTTACGAGAGTATTTCTCAAAAATTCCCAAAAACATTTTGTGAGAGTAGTATTTCCTCACAATACCCGCTTCGCCCCAGAAAAATTTGTGCCAACTTGCAAAGTTGGTACAAATTTTCACCCGTTAATTTCAATTATAACCGTGACGTACCCCTTAAGTTAAAAATTTAGAAAATATTCGCCCCTCTTATTCAATCCCTTCGCTTTTCCCGACATCAAAATATCCTTACATATCACCTCATGATTTACCTTCTTGCAACACGCCGATGTTGACGCATTTATAAAAAGTTCATTAATACCTGACACACACCTAATACTTGAAACGCACATTTCTTATACACATTATTATAGAACGCAAGGAGAAAAGAACACATAAAAGATAACGCACAAATCGGACAACATGAACGCACAAAATAAAACACACACGACATCTTATTATTCTCGCCTTGCTCTCGGCAAATTCATCGACATAAATAAACATCTAAATTAGAGATCGGAAATAGGCGACTTTCTTACAAGCAGAGACATCCTTTCATCTTTCTCGATTGCAATCCACCTAAAAACAAAATCTCAAAATGGAGGTGATTTTCCACCCTCAAGTTTTCTTCCTCATGATTATCATTTCATCCTGTGGTTCAAAAGTAGACTTTTTTCTTGCAACAAAACTTGCTGTTGCTCCTCCTGCGCGCCTAGCTTCAGCTTGTGGTTGTTGTTCTCCCGACGTGCTACTGCTCTTCGGCTTGCTACTGATCCTCGGCTTGCTACTGATCCTCGGCTTGCTACTGCTCCTGGGCTTGCTACTGATCCTGGGCTTGCTACTGATCCTGGGCTTGCTACTGATCCTGGGGAGGGCCCGTTGCTGAGAATCGAGGTATTCTGAAGCTTTTCCATTAAAAAATTCATCCTTGGCGTCACGTGAACTCGTGGAAAATTCCGTAGATCCTCGTTGCGTCAAATCGCGGACAAATCCTGTAGATTACTGCGTCAAATGCGCATTGGACTCCCACATAGGAGCTAATCAGCTCATTCATCATAATTGTAGAAAATGAAGCACATTTATTTGCGAAGACCTTCAGGTTTTGGTTCTCAGTCTGCTCGTCGACTAGCATAACGTAAACCCCTGAGGTGCGCGTTAAATTGCTAAGGATCTCCTTCCGTAAAATACGCGTTTGATTGTCTAACATGGTTACTTTGTAATCGAGAGACAGCGCATTACATGGTCGATCAACGTAAGAATTGTTCCTCGGCTTCCTTCAAAATCTGCCATGAGTGCGGCGGAAGTGATATCATCCAGGAATTTCCTACATTCCTACATAAAATAATTAATTTCCGGTATCCTCAACCAACTCTAGACAAAAGCCGAAATTCGTTCGACGGTGTCACTAATCAGTTGAATCACCTAAATGTTTCGAAGAAAATAATACATCTCATTCCAGTAACTTACGACCATCCCCGGTTTTTCAATCGTAGGCGTCGATTACCTTGGCACAAGACTATATGAACATTCTTACACATGATGTACGAAATAACAGGAGATTTACCAGTTAGGCCGAAATCCTGAATACGTATCAATAAAGAAAAAGCACATATAAATTGGGTATTGTTCACACATCGAACTTTACGTTATACTCTGCCGCGAAGGCTTTTCTAACGATCCGACATTTTGACAACACCAACACACAAACAAAATGCAGAAATAGACAAAATGTAGTGTTAACAACCCGTCAAACTTTACGCCTTACTACGCCGAAAGGCTCTTCAGACGATCTGACATTGTGATAACACTAACACACAAAATGTAAAAAAAATAGACATGATATAAAATTCTATCTGATTCTCAGCCCCAGAGTCAGTGCAGCACATTTAAATGATTCCACGTTGCTCGACGACATCGTTCGTACACACGATATTTATATACTTATCCTGTTTCCAAAGTTTTCACTAACATCGTTAAACAACGCATTAAGGGAATTATCACCCTAATAATTATCATGCCTACAGAACAATGAACAAAAAATGAAATTAATGACGCATACCTATGATGTTTGAGGATAACCAGCGTCAGCGTCAACAACATTATGGGGAAAGAGTGATCAAGAAATTCCCACACAACGGCGCCGAACACCTTCACTGGCTTGGCTCAAAAAACAACTCGTCATTTTTGATACAACACATTTATAAAGCAATGTTACTGACCATACTCTCTCAGACACTTCCTGCTTTCATATCCTACATTATGACCTCACGTTACGTAATACCACACTTAACTTCACGCACAAGAAAATTTTATAGCCCCCGGCTCAGAACAGCAATAAAATTACATAGCTTCACTGCACCGCAGACTGTCACGATGATCCTTATTTTTACAAATAAATTCCATGTATTCACCGCAATGCTTTTCATCTCTATTCTCACGCTGTATTAAATTCATCTAACAGAAATATAGTCTCCATCTCGAATATTGTACATTTCGTAATGTGAAACGCTCATATTTCCGCGAAGCTAACTCGTTAACTTTGCCTAAGCAAGAACACACTCTCAGAATTACACAATAATTCCGTTTGAATTACCGACGAGAATGGACAGCATCATTTAAGTGTTAATAAAATATGAAATTCTCACTTTGATACAGCAAAACTCCTCTTTAATACAGCAACACTCCTCTTTAATTTTCATGAACTCCTTAGGAATAAACTCCAACCGGGTTGCATATTCCAGGGTTAACAAAATTATTAAAAGTTTCAATTCATCATGGTGAGTATTAACTTGAAACTTCCTATTTTGGGCAATCAACGATAAAAAAAAAATGCAAGCTCAAAATTCAATGCGCGCTCAAACTGATGATAAAAATTATTTTATTGGCAACATGTAACCGTTTAGACTACAAAAAAATTGCATTTAATCCACGTGTTCCCTTAAAATCTACAGATACTTAATGTAATACAATTCCCCCCAGCTGAAGGTAGCTGGGATTGAATAATCTTAAATTCATAATAAGCCTTGCACAGTCGAATTCACTTAAAAATTTTAATTATCATGTAAATCTTAAAAGTTTCAGTGTGAGGCAGCACAGATCTTATGCTCAACTAAATTCAGCATAAAGGCATTGATTGACTTCTGTCAGGGGCGGAACCGGTTGGTTACTACACACATGAGAAAGTTTACTCAGAGTACTAGATTTTAGTGGATTATTACTGAAAGTTATTTAAATTCTCACTCTGATGTACTGGTGCTTTAGCATCATCCTGATGTGAATAGAAAACGAATTCACTTTAATTAACATACGAGCAGAGGCATCATTAATATCTAAGCAAATAAAATTAGACCACGAACTAAATTCGCAGCATCCTTGAAATTACAACTTACTCTAAAAACTACATTTAAATTTTTTGTTTTTTAAGTGCCGTCACATAATTCCTTCAACAATTTGCAACACAAAAAAAATTTTTTACTGTCCCATTGACATCACGGAAATTGATTCTCAAACAATCCCATTACTGCTTCTTAGCCGATGTTAATTTAAATAACTGAAGCACTCAAATATCAACGAATGAAAGTAGGAATTATGTTGCTAAAGCTGATTGGAGAAGCTTGACGCACACGAGGCCAAAAAAAATTCTGTAAATTATTTTAAGCGAGGCGTCACAAAAATGAAAATTTCAACCGAATTAATTACTCAATGCCTCAGACCCTGGTAAATTTTAACTTGCTTCAAAGATTCACTTGAGATAAGGCGTTGTCTGCTAAATTACGGCGTTAGTTTCCAGAGCCATCGCTGCGCACCTAAATTCAGTTAAACCTAATAATTGTACAGATCATAGAAAATTCAACCAAAAATTCAGCACTCAAGAAAAAATTTTTATCGAACACACTGTCAAGAAAATAGAGTAAGTATTCGCCTCGCAAGAGGCGCAGAGGCTGTTGTTCAGAGCATACCGACAAACTCCTAATCACAAGGGCACTGATATATAAATCTCCTATGAAGAAGGAAATTCTTTTTAATAATGCTGGCGGCATTTCTGAACGTGACTAAATTATGCTGGCTCTCGGATGCACCAAAAATAAAATGTGCCAAGAAGACAACGCTATTAATTGAACTTTGATGTAATATTCACTCAAACAACATTAACTGAATCAACTCAGCGGCACGAAAAAAATGAGCAAAGATCCCGGAAAATATCAATTTCTCATAGCATTTCGAAATTAATGGCCATGGATTACACTCAGTCAAGTACACTTCAAATTAGGCGCTCAGAAATGGTCCGACTGCAGCTGCAAGATTTTCAAAATTTTATTGCTCCGTCCTCAAACAGCGCGACCGGCGGTAGGCGCCGGTACAGCACGCCCGGTGCAGGCGACGGCACCGCTCTCTACGTTAGAATTTTACTCCAAATTGGAATGCCCACGAAATGACACGGGTGAATTGTACTTGCAGAAAATTCTGCTTAATTATCGAGCGACTATTTGACTGAATTAAAAAAAGAAGAAACAGATATTTTTAGACAACTGAAAATAATAAAAAAAAAATCTCCATGCTGATATACGGACAGTACGCTTGCATAGGTTAATTAATATTTTTCCTGTTGCGATACGGAGAAGAGGGTGGGTTTAGGACCCCCTTCCCATACGCTGAGGGACTCTCAACCCCCGCAAAATTTAAAATATTGTCCTTCATGCTTGCGTACACCTGCATACCAGACATGGAGAATAAAAGAATTTAAAGATTTACATGAATTTATTTGGGGTAACACGGGGCTAAATACACAAGGCATTGGAACGAAATGATTTGAAAGGGCACAACTGCGTTAATGAAAGTATGCACATTTCTACCGCCAAAAAAAACTTTAAACACGACATAGTATAAATGTGATGCTCACCGATAATTCAAGTTACCAATACTCCTTCGTTGACAACAATTTGCGCATCAACAAAATTGCAGGTTCCACAAGCAACACAAAGCACAGAAATTACGAGGTTGACAAATTACAATTTAACCTTGACTCACAACCAGGAATCAAATTATAGGATGCTCAGTACTGCACACAACGTAGTCTAAGCACTCATCTGAAAAGAATCACACTTAAATCACGCGCCAGGTGGAAACACTTTTCTGTGTGTAACACTTCATTTTAAAAATTGCATTTAAGCGCCCTCATTTTTCGAATTCACCCTGCCGACAATTATACACTTTCCACTCCGCTGTGATGTGCGGCTGCAGCTGACCTAATTCCATTCCATTGATGCTGGATTTTCTTTTCAATGCTGAAGCCTGCACGCGGACTCGGTCTGCTCATCTTGCTCGGCGATGCTGCGGTTTGCCTGGCTGCGCTTGCGCTCAGGTTGAGAAATGCGTGACAACGTCTGCCCGCCACTTGCAGATCTCTCAGCGCTCGACATCACTGCTGGCTTGAAGATGAACTTAACTTGGACAATTATCTTGCTGGAGAAGGTGGAGTTGTTTGCGAATTTGGAGTTAGTGTAGAAGCCAATAGAATGCTTTCTGTAGAGTTATTGACGCTTTGACTCTTGTCGATTACCACCGGGCAGCTGAGGTGTTTTGAACGGTTTTGTTGCAAGTTGTCGTTTCGATGCAGTTGAGGTGTTTGAGCGGTCTTTCTTGCAAGTCATCGTTTCGATGTCTGCTGGTGACTTCGCGCAGATGTACATTTCGTTGTTCTTGTGCACCCCCCGGCAAGGGACAGGTGCACTTGCTCACGCAATCAGGTTCTAGCTGCTTCCCTTACGCCGCTCCACACAAAAAATCCTCTCGAGGCTTCATCCACCCTCCTTATAAGCGTTTCACTTCCTTGCTTCGAGATTGATCTCGAACCTTCCCATCTACAGAGGCAGCATCTGCATCCTGATTGGCGGAATCCTTGTTTGTTCTGACGTCTGGGCCTCCCATTGGTGTGTGCTCAGACACACCTTCTCGCGTCATTCCTTTGGCGAGCGGTGATTGGCTCAGGTCGTGCGGGACTCTGTCCCTACGTCACGTTCGCCTCTTGCCCTCCGAAGTCTCGCCATGTGTGCCATGTGTGCGCTTGTGTTGTGTGTGTGTGCTTCGATGTGTGTTGTGTGTGTTGAGTCGTTCACGATGCCTGCGCTCTCAGTCTGGTGAAGTGCTGGTCTCTTGAGACCGTGAAATATGACCCCCTCTATCCCGGCTCAGCTTTTTTTTTATGCCGCGCCAGCCTCTGCTATATCGCTCAAACAATCGCTGCTTGTTTTCCGGCAGAACATTGAAGAATTGTCCTTATACACACGGGTAAACTTTGGTCCACATTCTCACGCTCCAGAATACCAGTGATAACGGTTTTTGACATTTTCATGAAGTGAAGTATTTTCCCGAAAAAACATTTTACGAGCATGTTTCCCAAAAAAAATATATTTTACGAGAGTATTTCTCAAAAATTCCCAAAAACATTTTGTGAGAGTAGTATTTCCTCACATTATTACCTAACCTATTCTAACCAAACGTATCCTTACCTAACATATCTCAATTATCCTATCCTAACCTAACCTATCCTATCCTATCCTAACCTATCCTAACCTAACTTAAGCCAACGTCACCGTTCAGCTAGGTGGAACCTTGTAAAAAAATCGGTCAACCTTACCAAACAAATTCTAACATAAACATCTTCTAACATAATCCAGCCTAACCTAACATATACTAACCTATCCTATCCTAACCGAAGCTATCCTGATTATAGGTCAAACATAAAAAGCGTGGTCCCGTGAAAAAAATGTCATCAACATTCACTAAACTATGCTAACCTGATAAAATGTTAAACGTATCAATGCATGTATAGGCTTTTTTATGTAACACTCAGGAATTTGGCACCCATGATAACGCAAACTCGGATGAGAGCGTTACA
Organism: Morinoia aosen; assembly: GCA_030386875.1. Lineage (NCBI taxonomy): Eukaryota > Metazoa > Arthropoda > Malacostraca > Amphipoda > Talitridae > Morinoia > Morinoia aosen. The sequence goes on along the minus strand of CM059573.1, from coordinate 48,652,547 downwards.
GAGAACTTAGTTGTAAAAATATTAAAATATAAGTAAAAAAATTAAAAATAAATTGAATAATTAAGAAAGTAAAAAAACGGAAAAAAAACGAAAAATAAAATAAATGAAACAATAAATTAAAAAACTACAGCAAATAAAAAATGAAAAGAAAGATAATTGAATAAAAAAAATAAATAACAAATAAAAAATACAAAAATACAAAATGTACAAAAAAGAAAAACAATTGAATAAATAAAAAATAAAAAATAAATAAAAAATAAAATGGAAAAAATGAAAATCAAATAAATGAAAAAATTAAGTAAAAAACTAAATAAATCACAATCCCTCTTTCCCTGTTTCTGTCTCCCTCTGATGTAACGCAACCCGACGCGAGCCAACCCTTATCATAGATACGGCTTTGATGTTGAAGGGTGTGACGCACAGGTTAGCGTATTAATATATAGATTCCGTATCGGTGCATATTAGAGAAGTCAACTCTTCTTGTTGATTGTGCAACGAGAGATGAGATCACTATTTCAAGGTGTTTTAGAAATTTACGTCCCTCATTTAAATATTACAGTACAAAAATGTACAAAACAACAGAGAGTTCCATGTTGTTAAGGTTAGGTTAATTAGTTAGGAGGTGTCTGGTTTTTACCGGGCGATAAATGAGGCGAGGTGCCTTCCAAACACCAGCTGGTAGCCCTGATACCATGGAGCTGGTCTGTGGTGCGGGGGGGTGAGGGAATGGGGACTTTGGGTTTGAAGAACTGGGGTTAGGGAAGGGGGACTTCGGGTCTGAAGAACTGGGGTTAGGGAAGGGGGACTTCGGGTCTGAAGAACTGGGGTGAGGGAGGGGGGACTTTGGGTCTGAAGAACTGGGGTGAGGGAAGGAGGACTTTGGGTCTGAAGAACTGGGGTGAGGGAAGAGGGACTTTGGGTCTGAAGAACTGGGGTGAGGGAAGAGGGACTTTGGTTCTGAAGAACTGGGGTGATGGAAGGGGGACTTTGGGTCTGAAGAACTGGGGTGAGGGAAGGGGGACTTTGAGTCTGAATAAATGGGGGTGAATGAGGGGACATTTGGTCTCGGGAACAAGGGGGGAATGAAGGAACGTATGGTCTGGGGAACAGGGGGTGAATGAAGGGACGTATGGTCTGGGGAACAGGGGGTGAATGAAGGGACGTATGGTCTGGGGAACAGGGGGTGAATGAAGGGACGTATGGTCTGGGGAACAGGGGGTGAATGAAGGGACGTATGATCTGGGGAACAGGGGGTGAATGAAGGGACGTATGGTCTGGGGAACAGGGGTTGAATGAAGGGACGTATGGTCTGGGGAACAGGGGGTGAATGAAGGGACGTATGGTCTGGGGAACAGGGAGATGAATGAAGGGACGTATGGTCTGGGGAACAGGGGGAAAGGGAAGGACAATTTGGGGTCTGAAAACAAGGAGAGTACCAGACACCTACAGCACCGCATGACACTACCTGCAGTATTACATGATTCTGCTAGAAAAATGCTGAGTTTTTAATTAGACCTGGCCAAGAGGTGGAAAAACATTCAACACTATACCTGCTGCTCGACACATCTTATTCAATAATTCAGACAATTAGAGTAGTCAACCTCCAATTAAATTAAACCTTCCAAACAACAATGAATTGTGTTTTGAGGAAGCAGTGAGACCTACGGTGCGATATAGTACGAATTTCTGAAGCGCTAGCAAATCTATGTTAATACTACTACTACTACTTCTAGGAAACAGAAGAATTTTTAATACTCAAGGATTTAAGCAGCACTGACGCAATACATGATCAGCCGTGACACAACGCTGGCAGCTCAATTTCACGTGTGTGAACAAATGCATGTAGGTGAAACATTTTTTATAGCACTGGTGTGGGTAATATGAATGTGTGTGTGTGTTCTTGAAAATTCGTGTCTTTTCATAATTTTTAATTGCAAATATAATCGCCAGATAGTGCATAATTATTTACATTACTTGATGAAAATTGTTCTCTTGTAACTCAATTTCATGGCAGTTTTGACGGTAGTCGAATAGTTTTAATTTCATACTTGGTACTTGAAAACAGCATCATATATTCATCGTGCACACTCAAAGCTATCACACATTTATTATTAAATAATAATTTGCACAATCAATCCTCTAGCGGTTATAGAGATTAAATGTATCTTGTGCAACATAACAATTGGAGTCAAAACTTCAACTTTATCCATTTGGATTTATAACATTTATGTTACTCGTGCACTAGTTGCTCTGCTCATTTATTTCTCCACGATTTCCCTGGTGTCTGAAATCATTGTCAGAGACCCTATGTTGAAACCACCGAACATGATCTGATAAAAACACATTGTAGTTGTCAGCTATATCGAAGGTATGTTCCTTATTGAGCTCTGGCGTTACTGATATTGAAGCGAGGCCTTACCAAGGATGTCATGAGATGGTTCGTAAAAACGTCAAGCTTTGAGTTACGATGCAGCGGCGGGGTGAGAAAATGCTCGGTAAGTGCTTGCTGCGCATTTTCTATGTCAGCTCTCACAGCCAAGGGAGGACACTGACGCTTGATTCATGCAAGGCTATCGTTAACAAATTCACGAGGGTGGACGAGAACACGTTGGGGGAGCGATGCTTTAGCAATAATTATAATAGCATTAGAATATCAAGTGGGTGTCTGCAGCACGGGTCGTTTGGACGAAACATCGCCCTGACTGGTAACTTGGCCACCTAATCAAAAGTTATAAAAAAAATTTTCTTCTCAATGTTTGAATTTAACATAGAAGTTGTGGCTTCAGAGGAGAGACCCGGATTGCAAAATGGTTTGTTTTTTAATTATTTGGAACAAATGATACATTCTTTCGTTTCTCTTGGATAAAGATGATCGTTTCTATCGTGTAAAGATGTTCATTTCTCTCGTGCAAAGATGATCGCTTCTCTCGTGTAAAGATGATCGTTTCTCTCATGTAAAGATGATCGCTTCTCTCGTGTAAAGATGATCGTTTCTCTCGTGTAAAGATGTTCATTTCTCTCGTGTAAAGATGATCGTTTCTCTCGTGTATGGATGATCGTTTCTCTCGTGTAAAGATGATTGTTTCTCTCGTGTAAAGATGATCGTTTCTCTCATGTGAAGATGATCGCTTCTCTCGTGTAAAGATGATCGTTTCTCTCGTGTAAAGATGATCGTTTCTCTCGTGTATGGATGATCGTTTCTCTCGTGTAAAGATGATCGTTTCTCTCATGTAAAGATGATCGTTTCTCTCATGTGAAGATGATCGCTTCTCTCGTGTAAAGATGATCGTTTCTCTCGTGTATGGATGATCGTTTCTCTCGTGTAAAGATGATCGCTTCTCTCGTGTAAAGATGATCGTTTCTCTCGTGTATGGATGATCGTTTCTCTCGTGTAAAGATGATCGCTTCTCTCGTGTAAAGATGATCGTTTCTCTCGTGTAAAGATGATCGTTTCTCTCGTGTATGGATGATCGTTTCTCTCATGTAAAGATGATCGTTTCTCTCATGTGAAGATGATCGCTTCTCTCGTGTAAAGATGATCGTTTCTCTCCTGTAAAGATGATCGTTTCTCTCATGTAAAGATGATCGCTTCTCTCGTGTAAAGATGATCGTTTCTCTCGTGTATGGATGATCGTTTCTCTCGTGTATGGATGATCGTTTCTCTCGTGTAAAGATGACCGTTTCTCTCATGTAAAGATGATCGTTTCTCTTGTGTAAAGATGATCGTTTCTCTTGTGTATGGATGATCGTTTCTCTCGTGTATGGATGATCGTTTCTCTCATGTAAAGATGACCGTTTCTCTCATGTAAAGATGATCGTTTTTCTCGTGTAAAGATGATCGTTTCTCTCGTGTATGGATGATCGTTTCTCTCGTGTAAAGATGATCGTTTCTCTCATGTAAAGATGATCGTTTCTCTCATGTGAAGATGATCGCTTCTCTCGTGTAAAGATGATCGTTTCTCTCGTGTATGGATGATCGTTTCTCTCGTGTAAAGATGATCGCTTCTCTCGTGTAAAGATGATCGTTTCTCTCGTGTATGGATGATCGTTTCTCTCGTGTAAAGATGATCGCTTCTCTCGTGTAAAGATGATCGTTTCTCTCGTGTAAAGATGATCGTTTCTCTCGTGTATGGATGATCGTTTCTCTCATGTAAAGATGATCGTTTCTCTCATGTGAAGATGATCGCTTCTCTCGTGTAAAGATGATCGTTTCTCTCCTGTAAAGATGATCGTTTCTCTCATGTAAAGATGATCGCTTCTCTCGTGTATGGATGATCGTTTCTCTCGTGTATGGATGATCGTTTCTCTCGTGTAAAGATGACCGTTTCTCTCATGTAAAGATGATCGTTTCTCTTGTGTAAAGATGATCGTTTCTCTTGTGTATGGATGATCGTTTCTCTCGTGTATGGATGATCGTTTCTCTCATGTAAAGATGACCGTTTCTCTCATGTAAAGATGATCGTTTTTCTCGTGTAAAGATGATCGTTTCTTTCGTGTATGGATGATCGTTTCTCTCATGTAAAGATGACCGTTTCTCTCATGTAAAGATGATCGTTTCTCTCGTGTAAAGATGATCGTTTCTCTCGTGTATGGATGATCGTTTCTCTCATGTAAAGATGACCGTTTCTCTCATGTAAAGATGATCGCTTCTCTCGTGTAAAGATGATCGTTTCTCTCGTGTATGGATGATCGTTTCTCTCGTGTATGGATGATCGTTTCTCTCATGTAAAGATGACCGTTTCTCTCATGTAAAGATGATCGTTTCTCTTGTGCAAAGATGATCGTTTCTCTTGTGTATGGATGATCGTTTCTCTCATGTAAAGATGATCGTTTCTCTCCTGTAAAGATGATCGCTTCTCTCGTGTAAAGATGATCGTTTCTCTCGTGCAAAGATGATCGTTTCTCTCGTGTATGGATGATCGTTTCTCTCGTGTAAAGATGATCGTTTCTCTCATGTAAAGATGACCGTTTCTCTCATGTAAAGATGATCGTTTCTCTTGTGTAAAGATGATCGTTTCTCTTGTGTATGGATGATCGTTTCTCTCATGTAAAGATGATCGTTTCTCTCGTGTAAAGATGATCGTTTCTCTCATGTAAAGATGATCGTTTCTCTCGTGTAAGGATGATCGTTTCTCTCGTGTAAAGATGATCGCTTCTCTCGTGTAAAGATGATCGTTTCTCTCGTGCAAAGATGATCGTTTCTCTCGTGTATGGATGATCGTTTCTCTCGTGTAAAGATGATCGTTTCTCTCATGTAAAGATGATCGCTTCTCTCGTGTAAAGATGATCGCTTCTCTCGTGTAAAGATGATCGTTTCTCTCGTGCAAAGATGATCGTTTCTCTCATGTAAAGATGATCGTTTCTCTCCTGTAAAGATGATCGTTTCTCTCGTGTAAAGATGATCGTTTCTCTCATGTAAAGATGATCGTTTCTCTCGTGTAAGGATGTTCGTTTCTCTCGTGTAAAGATGATCGCTTCTCTCGTGTAAAGATGATCGTTTCTCTCGTGTATGGATGATCGTTTCTCTCGTGTAAAGATGATCGCTTCTCTCGTGTAAAGATGATCGTTTTTCTCGTGCAAAGATGATCGTTTCTCTCATGTAAAGATGATCGCTTCTCTCGTGTAAAGATGATCGCTTCTCTCGTGTAAAGATGATCGCTTCTCTCGTGTAAAGATGATCGTTTCTCTCGTGTATGGATGATCGTTTCTCTCGTGTAAAGATGATCGCTTCTCTCGTGTAAAGATGATCGTTTCTCTCGTGCAAAGATGATCGTTTCTCTCATGTAAAGATGATCGCTTCTCTCGTGTAAAGATGATCGCTTCTCTCGTGTATGGATGATCGTTTCTCTCGTGTAAAGATGATCGTTTCTCTCATGTAAAGATGATCGTTTCTCTCGTGCAAAGATGATCGTTTCTCTCATGTAAAGATGATCGCTTCTCTCGTGTAAAGATGATCGCTTCTCTCGTGTATGGATGATCGTTTCTCTCGTGTAAAGATGATCGCTTCTCTCATGCAAAGATGATCGTTTCTCTCGTGCAAAGATGATCGTTTCTCTCATGTAAAGATGATCGCTTCTCTCGTGTAAAGATGATCGCTTCTCTCGTGTATGGATGATCGTTTCTCTCGTGTAAAGATGATCGTTTCTCTCATGTAAAGATGATCGTTTCTCTCGTGCAAAGATGATCGTTTCTCTCATGTAAAGATGATCGCTTCTCTCGTGTAAAGATGATCGCTTCTCTCGTGTATGGATGATCGTTTCTCTCGTGTAAAGATGATCGTTTCTCTCATGCAAAGATGATCGTTTCTCTCGTGCAAAGATGATCGTTTCTCTCATGTAAAGATGATCGCTTCTCTCGTGTAAAGATGATCGCTTCTCTCGTGTATGGATGATCGTTTCTCTCGTGTAAAGATGATCGCTTCTCTCATGTAAAGATGATCGCTTCTCTCGTGTAAAGATGATCGCTTCTCTCGTGTATGGATGATCGTTTCTCTCGTGTAAAGATGATCGTTTCTCTCATGCAAAGATGATCGTTTCTCTCGTGCAAAGATGATCGTTTCTCTCATGTAAAGATGATCGCTTCTCTCGTGTAAAGATGATCGCTTCTCTCGTGTATGGATGATCGCTTCTCTCGTGCAAAGATGATCGTTTCTCTCATGTAAAGATGATCGCTTCTCTCGTGTAAAGATGATCGCTTCTCTCGTGTAAAGATGATCGCTTCTCTCGTGTAAAGATGATCGCTTCTCTCGTGTAAAGATGATCGCTTCTCTCGTGTAAAGATGATCGTTTCTCTCGTGTATGGATGATCGTTTCTCTCGTGTAAAGATGATCGCTTCTCTCGTGTAAAGATGATCGTTTCTCTCGTGCAAAGATGATCGTTTCTCTCATGTAAAGATGATCGCTTCTCTCGTGCAAAGATGACCGTTTCTCTCGTGCAAAGATGATCGTTTCTCTCGTGTAAAGATGATCGTTTCTCTCATGTAAAGATGATCGTTTCTCTCGTGTAAAGATGATCGTTTCTCTCATGTAAAGATGATCGCTTCTCTCGTGTAAAGATGATCGTTTCTCTCGTGTAAAGATGATCGTTTCTCTCGTGTATGGATGATCGTTTCTCTCGTGTAAAGATGATCGCTTCTCTCGTGTAAAGATAATCGTTTCTCTCGTGAAAAGATGATCATTTCTATCGTGTAAAGATGTTCATTTCTCTCGTGTAAAGATGACCGTTTCTCTCATGTAAAGATGATCGCTTCTCTCGTGTAAAGATAATCGTTTCTCTCGTGAAAAGATGATCATTTCTCTCGTGTAAAGATGATCGTTTCTCTCCTGTAAAGATGATCGTTTCTCTCGTGTAAAGATGATCGTTTCTCTCATGTGAAGATGATCGCTTCTCTCGTGTAAAGGTGATCGTTTCTCTCATGTAAAGATGATCGTTTCTCTCGTGTAAGGATGATCGTTTCTCTCGTGTAAAGATGATCGCTTCTCTCGTGTAAAGATGATCGTTTCTCTCGTGCAAAGATGATCGTTTCTCTCATGTAAAGATGATCGCTTCTCTCGTGTAAAGATGATCGTTTCTCTCGTGTAAAGATGATCGTTTCTCTCATGTAAAGATGATCGTTTCTCTCGTGTAAAGATGATCGTTTCTCTCGTGTAAAGATGATCGTTTCTCTCATGTAAAGATGATCGTTTCTCTCGTGTAAAGATGATCGCTTCTCTCGTGTAAAGATGATCGTTTCTCTCGTGTAAAGATGATCGTTTCTTTCATGTAAAGATGATCGCTTCTCTCGTGTAAAGATGATCGTTTCTCTCGTGTAAAGATGATCGTTTCTCTCATGTAAAGATGATCGCTTCTCTCGTGTAAAGATGATCGTTTCTCTCGTGTAAAGATGATCGTTTCTCTCATGTATAGATGATCGCTTCTCTCGTGTAAAGATGATCGTTTCTCTCGTGTAAAGATGATCGTTTCTCTCATGTAAAGATGATCGTTTCTCTCGTGTAAAGATGATCGTTTCTCTCATGTAAAGATGATCGTTTCTCTCGTGTAAGGATGATCGTTTCTCTCGTGTAAAGATGATCGCTTCTCTCGTGTAAAGATGATCGTTTCTCTCGTGCAAAGATGATCGTTTCTCTCGTGTATGGATGATCGTTTCTCTCGTGTAAAGATGATCGTTTCTCTCATGTAAAGTTGATCGTTTCTCTCGTGTAAGGATGATCGTTTCTCTCGTGTAAAGATGATCGTTTCTCTCGTGTAAAGATGATCGTTTCTCTCGTGTAAAGATGATCGTTTCTCTCATGTAAAGATGATCGTTTCTCTCGTGTAAAGATGATCGTTTCTCTCGTGCAAAGATGATCGTTTCTCTCGTGTATGGATGATCGTTTCTCTCGTGTAAAGATGATCGTTTCTCTCGTGTAAGGATGATCGTTTCTCTCGTGTAAAGATGATCGTTTCTCTCGTGCAAAGATGATCGTTTCTATCGTGTAAAGATGTTCATTTCTCTCGTGCAAAGATGATCGTTTCTCTCGTGTAAAGATGATCGTTTCTCTCGTGCAAAGATGATCGTTTCTATCGTGTAAAGATGTTCATTTCTCTCGTGCAAAGATGATCGTTTCTCTCGTGTAAAGATGATCGTTTCTCTCGTGCAAAGATGATCGTTTCTCTCGTGTATGGATGATCGTTTCTCTCATGTAAAGATGATCGCTTCTCTCGTGTAAAGATGATCGTTTTTCTCGTGCAAAGATGATCGTTTCTCTCGTGTATGGATGATCGTTTCTCTCGTGTAAAGATGATCGTTTCTCTCGTGTAAGGATGATTGTTTCTCTCGTGTAAAGATGGTCGTATCTCTCGTGCAAAGATGATCGTTTCTATCGTGTAAAGATGTTCATTTCTCTCGTGCAAAGATGATCGTTTCTCTCGTGTAAAGATGATCGTTTCTCTCGTGTATTGATGACTGGAATTGTTCGTGATCCATGCAATATTTGGCTTAAGTGGATAATGGCCAACTAACTAAATACATAATGATATACGGATAAAGACCAAGAGCCCGACTTCCTTGTTTTAAAAAGCTCGATGCAACACCCAATTACCTCAAAAATAGCTTCAAGAAGTTCCCTTACCACTGTTCTCGTGTGGGAGCAGAGTTAATTGCCGAGCAGCGCCGCAATATTGAAGGATAAGATATTCAGAAATGCCCATTTCTGGCTCACTCGACTAACCTGTTCTCTTTTTGTAAAGTATTCATCGCATTGCATCGCTGCATGGCATGCGATTTGGACAATGCGCAAACGCCCATTCTTGGCTGCTGAAGCTGACGTGAGTGACTTTTTGTTCGCTTATGGAAAATGTACGTCGTGAACATAGTTTAAATTGAATATTATTTTAGGGTTTTCCATGCTTTATTCCTATCAGGGGCAGTGCTCATACACATGAAGGGACGTATGGTGTGTATACACATATACAGTATGTATGTTCTGCACGTCAATTATCTGTGTGCGAGTAAACTTGCATATGCAATGATATGCTTTACAAACGATTTTTTCATTAAAGCCTTTCAAACTCTCAAGTTTTATTATATGGAAAAGGCAAAAACAACTCTATAGTCTTTTTTGGAAGTAAGACATCTTGCAGAATTATTGAATCCGATGTTCTTACGCACTTATAGTGTCCTACGAAAAATTTTTTTCTACCCCAGATTATGACAATTTTACCCTGTATAATAACGTCCTTTTCCTTCCATAATGTGCTGACATTAATTTGCTCTCATGTACAGCATAAGCGGTAGTAGCCTCATGTATTTCTGTGAAATTTTAAAGAAGTCAGCCAATTGGAATGACTAAACGAGGGCAAATAAATGGGGGAAGGGGGCTGTCAGGGTCGAGGGAAATCTGAGCAAGTTATCGCTGATGAGAGGTTGTGTTGCTGCAACGGTTTAGGCAAATAATATATTGCAGGAACATTTGAGAAATGTACGATTTCCATAAATGTACTTTAAAATATTAGAGAAATAGTTACCCTAAATTTTCGTAAGTCAGTCATACAGCTAAAAATTGTTAAGTCCTTTCAAGATTACGGAGCGACATACATGTCAAAGACCCGGGAACAATCGCATGCATCGCGTCGCAGTCAAGCGTCTCCCAAGCCCCTGACACGAGTCAAGCAGAGCACGTTTGGCAGCACCTCAACTGAAATATTTACGTCCATAACAATTCTGAAAGAAATTTGCCTGAGGAATTACAAAATATGGCTAAGATGATTGCGATAATTTGATTGAATCCATGAAGAACAACATGCAAACGCTAAAATTTGAAAATGAAAGATCTATTTTAAATAAGTTTAAACAATTTAAACAATTTAAACAATTTATTTACCACAGGAGATACAGAGGTAGAATGTTTCTTAAGTCTAGTACAATGGACAAGTTTGAATATAGCTACCTGTGGGCCCGAATAAGTTCAGCGACTTCTGGGGCATCCTACCATCAACATTATTCTAAGGTGTACAATAATGTTTAACCTAAATCACTTAACCTAGTTTCACATTAGACTGATCAGTGAGATAATTCAATCGATATCAGATATTTCATTTTACAATATAGGTTATATGGACTATGTTTAACAGTACATTCGATAAAAAATTTAACAGCAGACTGAAGGCGAATTGCATATTACCCATGGCAAATTTCATTATTGGAAACAGTCATGTTGGAGACAAGATTTGACTTGGTGATCTTACATGACTAATATTCCGATAGGAAGTGAGTCTCGAGATTTCTTTTGAGTACCTTGTAAGAATTACTATCACGGATCTCCGCAGGTATTGAGTTCCAAGTTTTAGTTCCAACGAAGAGGATGCTGTGTTGCGACCGGGCCTTTGAATAATAAGGAAGCATGAATTTACTTCTATTTCGGGTTAAATGGTCGTGATGACCAGTTTGCGCACTTAATAATAGTTTCAGGCTATTGTCGCCATCATTTCTTAATGTTTTGTAAATGAAATTACAAATGGAGATTTTATAGAGATCTGGAAGTTTAAATATTTGTAAATTTTTGAATGAATCATTTGTGTGAGCATTATATTCTAGATTCTTTACCGCTCTGATTGCTCTTTTTTGCAGAGTAAAAATTATATTGGTTTTATTTTTATCAGTTCCGTGCCATGCTTCTATTCCGTACTGCAAGTATGGTGAAATGAGCGTTCGGTAGAGCATTCGTAAAGCTGTTTCAGGCAGGTAATTTTTAACTTTATTCAGGATTCCGATGGATTTCGATAATTTAGAACTAATATGAGCGATGTGCTTTTTAAAGGTCAGATGTTTATCTATTATGATGCCCAGAAACTTGCATGAGTTGGTTTCTTCGATTTCACCTTCGCCAATTTTTATGTGTGGGAGAGATATGCTTTTCTTGTATGAGAATGTAATATACTTTGTTTTTTCGATGTTGAGGCTTATTTTATTAGCTTTAAGCCATAAGTTCTATGTGTTATTTGTTTATGTTGAGTAATTAAATTTGTACATTGAATGTAATTTATTTAAATTTGACGCACACATGCCATGCACACATTAATGCGAGTACACATGAACAAATGTATACAAACATACATACGCATATACAAACACACTATAGGTACATATACAGTACTCATGGAACCATCGCATGCACATTTGTCAAATCCATCCGGCACGATTGTACTCTACGAATGATGTACACACTCATTGTGCTTAGATTTAGGTCTGAAATTTATCCTAGACCAGATAGATTGTTGGATACAAACAGGGTTCTGAATACATAGCGTATGCTGGATACAAACTGGGTACTGAATGCACTTAATATTCTGTATTCATATTGGGCACTAAATACCTGAGATTGTACTGGATACAAGCAGGGTACTCACTTGATGCATACGGTATACTGGATACCGTGGACGCTAAACTGATCCAGAAGTTCACCGTGGTGGAATTATTGACGCTTTTGAGGGCTTCTATTCACAACCGTAAGGTGCGTTCATTTCTGTTCTTCCCTAGCGAGCAAATAACCTTGACTTCATTGATACACAGATGCGATGAAATAAAAAACACCATACAGTGCAGACATGTGCTGCAGATACAGAAAACGAACCAGTGTACAACTGAACAGCTTTACCCTTCAAGACTACGAAGAGCTCATTAGGTGTATGCAGCTTGTGCTCGAAGTTCTGCCAGGTAAACAATCACCATTCATCCATGGTCGATTATTTTTTCCTTTCTTCTCTTGAACAAGGAAGGGTGCTTGCATCGGTTGCTTGCAAGCTGCTGCCGACGCACTTCCTGAATGCCGGTAGAGCATCTGCAAGCAGCCACCCCGCCGCAACACGCAGGCTTCTGTCTTCCTCGACTCAGCGTCTGTTTTTTGCTGCGCTGCTGACTCTGTAGCCGAGACACGTATCATGGCTACAGACTGTGCTTGCAGACACGCACTTCTCACAGTGCAACATGGCTCTGGGGTATGAATATCAATTGCGATTATGGTGACTGATGCTGATCAGGAATTTTCGGGTTGTCACGATGGATATGAATGGACAAAATCTTACCGGCATGATTGATTTGGGCAAGATAGATTCTTATTTTCATGACTCACTTGGAGTAGTGAAATCCAGATCACCATGACTCCTTTGGGGTAGCAATATTCGGAATACCTTGACTGATATGTACAGGGTGGGCCAGAAGTAACTGACCCTTTCAATTTGCTGATAAAAGGAAATCTTTGTTTTGTTTGAAAGAATTACATTTTTATTGTATATTTTGGTATCCTATTTACTTAGCTAGCAAATTAAAAGAGTCAGTTACTTCTGGCCCACCCTGTACTAGCAAGACTGTTTGACTGCTGGAGTAGCAATATTTGGATTACCATGACATCTGTGTAGACTAGTATGGTCCAAATACTACTTCTAATAATTCGGATTAGCCAGGTCCGGATTACAATTCCTGATTTAGATGTCCAGCTAGTTGGACTCTGGATTGCGATAGTGAATAGCGACTAATTTTTTTGAGCCCTGTGCTTAGAAGTGAATTTGGACCGCTCGGAACCACGAGTTGAACTTTAATGAAATTATGATTTCCCTCTCTTGATTGCGAAATGCAACTCCATTGATGTGGTAGTTCTTCATGAATACAGCACAATGTTGTCTGACACGAGAATCCTTGATCCTAGCAGTTGAGGTTAGTCAGTCATGGGAACTTGTGGAGAATTCGAGACCATTCATTGCTAGCTTGGCGTTTCTTCACGGTGGGGAAAGAAGTTAGCTGCAATTCCCCAGTCGAGGCAGATGTGTGACATAAGCACCGATTTTGGAGGCTGTAATCGCCAATGTTTTTTGTTGTTAATTATAAGAAATTTAAAATCCATGTGTGCTATGGGGAATTAACATAGAATTTGCCTTAGCACCCATACGTGTTGAAGAATTTAATTTCTGTACTAACTTTCATACCAACGGATGAGTACATTTTAGAAAGACAATAAAATCAACCTGCAAGAGTCCTTCAGATGATATGTATGCTGTAACTCAACCAGAAATATCATATTACCGTAATAATCATCTTCAATTCTGCCCTCGGAAAATATTAATGCAAATTTTTGCTTACTAAGCAGGATCGATTCGTGTTCGCCTGTACACAATCACCGCGCACATCTCGCTTGCAGCTCAAAATTCGCTGTACAGAAGTAATTTTCGAAACTAATTGCAGGTGGTGAGCTGATTTGCATGAGAACGCGGTCGCCCTCGTGCTTATTGAGATCAAATTAGTAAACGCCGGCATCGATGAGTTATAGCGGAGACATAAACACAGTCCTACTGGCCTCACACACATATATAGGCTGGACTCGTTAACGCAGGGCCTGCCTCTCAAGTGGCCGCTCTCGAGCATTTTCTCTTTGTTATCTGCTGAGGAGATACAAATCGTAATGCACGCTAGCACCCTGCTCCCTCAGCTCCTTCTATGATCCCAAATTATGCATTGGTTCGCGAGTCTTGTATTGGCACCTCGATTACCCACTAAAGGAGCATCATTGGGTCCGTGGCGGTGGTCATTGTCTCCATTCTAACCGTGCAGCTCTGCACTTACTCTCGGCCTTATGCATACAAAACACACTCAAACTCTTATTTCAATGTTTGTTGAATCCAGCATTGATGCTCTTCAGAAAACAAACAAGCTTCGATGCTTGTGATCTTCAATAGAGATACGCATCAGATCCTGACAAACTTCTCGTTTTTGAGTACAAATCTTCCCTTGTACGCTGTAGCTATGTGCTTGAGGCATGAAAAAGGCATAATTTACCATATCAAGATGAGAAGAAACGTTGTGGTACTCGATGTCTAAGCTGCGATAGGAAAATAAATGCTCATCGGAAGTTTATACGTTACACTGCGCAGTGAGGAATTTATTATTATTTCTGGAAATTTTAGTGTCATTGACATGCTTTGAAAGAGGAATTTGAAAGTTGTCACGCTATAGAATAAATTTTGTGTTTATATTAGAGTATATTTTAGGCTGGTTTTAATTGACTTACACTTTCACAATGTACAGATTTCTATCACTGCTGGGCTAACTACACTGAGAAGAGACTTTAGCCGGATGCTGCAATTTGCCCTTAGATAATATCAAGGAAATTATTTCCCAATGAAAGATTGCTTTGTAAGACGGATTGTACATATCATGGAGGTCTTAATTTTACAGATCGCTTCATTTTTACTGGTTCTGCGTCGCTAGTATGTCTGTTGTGTCCCGATAATTTTGTAAGATCTGACTCAGCGTGCGATAAGGGGATTGTTTTCAGAATTGTAGCCTGCAACAGAAATTTCTTGAAATCAGATGTAATTAATCTCACTTTGGGAATCTTAGCATTTTAATAGCGTTTCGACTCAATTAATGATGTCTATTCAATATATAACGATCAAAGCTCAGTCAAATTTACACTTTACCTATTGTTTGATCAGTTCTTCATTCATCTGTTCCAGTCCATTGCGTCCATTGCATTTTCCCAAATCTGGAAGCTATTTTTTACAGTGCAATAAAATTTGACTTGAGTGGAGCTCAGTTGGAGGGTACGTATAGGACTCCGACGAGAAACTGACTGGTCGCTGGTCAGAAGTAGGGATCTCTTCCTTGCCTTACTGGTCGCCTTCGTACAATTGCTTTCCGATATTAAAATATGTTGTGATTATTCAGCATTTCAGGTGATTCATTTCGCTTCATAAGGATAATTTATTTCAATTTATTTATATTCATATGAATAACAATTTCAATTTTAAATCTTTTCGGGATTTTATGGCCACCATATTTTGAGTAAAAATACGTATTGATTCCTTCACCTCAGAATAATTAATTCGACACATTGAATGATCGATTTACACATAGTAGATTAATTTATTAAATATTAAATTTATTCAGTTTAATTTTTAAATTTTGTCTATGTTAGAACATACTTTATAAATATTCAAGACCATGTTACTGGCTTCTAAAAATAACTTTCAAAACCATGTTATTGACTTCTACTAAAAAATTAACTGTGCTGCTAATGATATGTGAAGGCAGTATTTCTTACCATGCGTGAAATTATCGTGCGTAAGATGCATTTACACCATCAAAGCATTTGAAAATTTCACATGTCATGACCAATTCGCATACGGTGTCTCAGCGCCGTCACTGCGCGCTGAGTGCACGTATTCGAATTAAAAATCCGGACAGTGGGGCTGAACATCGGGTAGCATTTACCGTAGACTACCTGACTCTGACGCCCGAGCACGCGTAGAATGGTAAGAATGTGAGTTATGTCTAGCATTCAAGTGCCGGAAATGACATAACTACGCTTTATACGAGAAGTTTCACGAATAAAATGGAAATAAAAATATAAGAATGAGTATTAGCAGTCATAACCAGAGGAATAAATTCGGAATTGAGCGACGTAATTTCTCAGGAATGTGATCGGGCAGTCGAGCAGATGCCTGCAACCGCGCGCTCGATGCCTTGTAGTGGCGAACTTGATGCACTTATTTATGATAATTTATTTACATCCCAAGTACGTAGAAATTTATGCATTGGTATAAGGCAGCGCAGAACATTATATTAGAAGGGATGTTTAATGAGGCGTATATTTCAATGACACTTATTTCAAATTAAGTCACCATCTCTCGAAGTCGTTATCTAAATGACATTTGGCGCTGGTTTATATTAAATGCAATTTATACCATGCACACATGATAATACAACCATGAAAATTAAAACGATTCCAGTGAATTATGAAGAATACTTATAGCCAAGGGCCGTAGTTTATGCGTGATGTGGAAGAAAAAAGTAAGTTTGTGAATTGAACGGCATGTTCAGTTGAGGCATTTAATGAAACCGATCAACGGTGATCAAGTTATGCAAATTGCATTTCATTGCCAGCTTGTGCCTGAAGCCGAGTTCAGGCGAAATAAAGTCCCAGTTTTTGTTTTCTGTCGATGGCACAGCATTTGCTGCAGTAATTCCGGGCTGGAAGTACGAGGAGTCGATTTTTGTGTACGCAAAAAACGGATAAAAGAAAAAAAAGAGTCCATTGTATCCAGTGAACTATTAATTTCTAATATAATTTCCTTTATAAATTATCAAAGAATTATTTCCATTGATTATTTTGCCCCTTAATTATCATGTTCGATAAAATATAAAGTTCTTACCAGACGGTGTACACGTCTGAAATAGTGGCGCTGCGCTCCAAGGACGGAATCAAGCATGCCTCGGCCTAGTAAAGCCTGCATTAAAACTTGCACTAAAGCGTAAGCATGAGCGGCTGCCTATTGAGACCAACATTGACTTAATTACCTGTCGCCTCATTTAAAATAACTCCCACATGCAGATGCTGGTGTGTGTTATATACAGCCGACTGCTGCACCGCTGCTCTCTTAATTGACTTAGGGGACTCATTTGTTCTTGATGAACACAAGTAATTGTCGTCCAGTTTAAGTAGGCGGCTGAGATGTTATACAGGAACGTTTATGGACTCGCGAGCTAAAAAATTCTCGTAAACTGTTACAGCATGTCGAATGAGACCTAAATCGGGTTTGGTATACTTACAGAATAATTGCAACAGCATTCACTCTTCAGCATTCTTTGCTTCAATGCATTGGAAGTCGCCCACCCAGCGAGGGTCAGATAACGACATCTTGCGATCGTGTACTCTTCTCTTCTTGATGTATTCTTCTCTTCAACACACCGCCGGCATGTGCGGTACTCAGTCATATTCCGACGTTGGGTTCATGGTGCGTTTTATGGATGTTCGTATTGTTCTACTGGATGCATTCCTTAGGTATATATGGTATGGCGTCAGTATTTGTTACTGTATTTCTGTGGGTAGAATTGAATAACTTTTTAGTGAGTGTGCCTCTGACGTCTCTACATCGTGTTGATTGTGTTGTTCTGAGGGTATTTTTTTCGGTTGTTCTGATCAGTCTTGAGCACTCCTTATGACATTACACGCAGTATTTTCCATGTGACGTATGTTTCCAAAATTTTGGAATTCCTTATAGTTTGTCAAAGAGGATATTTCACAAGGCATTTCAGAGTAGGTTTTTCACAATGTCATGAAAGAGAATTTCTAGATCCTCCCAATGATGTTTCAAGAGGATATTTCACAAAACATCTCAGAGTACGTTTTTTACAATGTCACAAAAGCGAATTTCTAGATCCTCCCAATTATGTTTCAGAATGATATTTCACAAGGCACTTCAAAGCACGTTTTCCAGAATGTCACGAAAGAGAATTTCAAGATCCTCCCAATAACGTTTCACAATCAGCTCAGGAAACTAGCAGCAGTTACATGTAGGCCCACTTAGTAGCCCGGCATCATGGCAGATTATCACGGCACTTAGAGGCAGGCGGGTATGTCGTGGGTCGTTAGCACCCACTGTGCTGATACCGTGAAGCGCACAGCAGCCCACCCGCGGTCAGGGCGGGCCTTATCCGCCCTCTCATGATAACGCGGACAGCTCTTGCTTCTGTGTTCCGCATCCGCGTGTGCCCCTACATTGCGGCGCGGCCCTGCAGGTCGTCCGACGCGCCTCAGTGAGCACGAAACTTCCCTCGACTTGAAAAATCCTAACGAAAAATAACCATTCAAAGTTTTGTGTCAAGAAAAATGAGTCTTGACTTGCCTATCTGTTATTACGGATTAAAATGACGCAGTTGAATTTATGTGAAGTTAAATAGGAATATAGTTCGGATGATACAAAAACTAGGCAATGAACAAGAATACCATCAAATGCGTGTCAGCATTTGTAAAATTTTACACCACTTCTTCTTATACCCGGGCCGAGGACTACGACGCTTCTTTGATTTGTGTGAAATAGTTTATTTTTTAGAACTTCGTAATCGGTAAGCAAAATACTCATGGTGTGATATTCTGATAGGGACATCGCTTCTTCTTAGTAAACTTATATTGCAATGCAGTTGAAAGAATATGAGATTCTTAGTAACCGATGTGGTTGACAGGAGACAAGATTCCATGTTGAGCAACAGTTTTCCTCTTGTTTTGTTGGCTGTTGGAGACACCAAACTAAAGAGCAACATTCTGCTCGGCATGGAAGACACGGCTTCTGACCGCCTGTTAACCACGATGATGCAACATTCATAACTGTCCATTGATGGCAACTAAAATATCACTTGGAGTGATTATAAGTTGAGTTTAATCAACCGGAGTGTATTTTATTCAAGTACTTTCTTTCAATTTATCATTTCAATCAAATTTTGCTATTGCCTCAAACAATTTGGCAAAAGTACATGGTTACTGGGAATTTTGCATCTTGTCAACTATATGGGTTCCTGGGAATCTTGTATCCCGTCTACTACATCGGTAGCTGGGAATCTTGCATTCTGTCAACTCTATCAGTTTATGTTAGATTGGTGAGTTCCGTGTTTTAAGATGAACATTTGTTGTGCGCAAACTGAGCATTACAGAGATGATAAACATTCATATTACCATCTGAAGTTGTTGTAGAGATCTGCTGATCATTCGCTCAGGTTGAAATCAATTTGCATCTGGTACTAGCGTATGAAACCAATTCAAAGATTTTGAAAAATTCAGAAATTAAACCGATCAACTCAAAAGATGCTTAGTTTTTTGGAAATAATTAGGAGTGGGGACGATGCCTATCTTCTTGTGCTTTCTTAGTACATACTAGCTATCGTTAATGTATAATTTGAGTTATTTTATAAAATTCGATGAAATTTCCCTTAACAAGGATGAAACCAACGCTACATGCATTTCTGAAGCTCTGACACCAAAAATGTGCTTGCGTGTACTGACACAAAGCTAGTAGTGAGAAAGTAACATGTCAATAACTACATTTTACGGTGGCACCTTAACACTTTGACAACAACGAGCGTTACCGGTTTCCACGGAGGGGATTTTCAAATGCTACTGAGCAGCCAAAAGTCACGAGCCCAATTTTCATAAATACTTAATGAAAGGTTAGTGATGGCCCTACCTAGTTAATATTTGCTTTTTTCTCAATTCCTTGCTACAATTGACTTAATTTTGAGTTGAATATTGAACTTCAGTTTAACCAATTGCTGTCATAGTGTTAAAGAAAGTGGACCGTCGATGCCACCCGGCTTCTTGTACAGAAGCCGGCTTTCTATCAGCCCGGCTTCTGCCGCTTTTCCCGCTCTCACTGTCACGGCGGCGGTGTCCAGCAGCAGTCACGGCGTATCTCGATGTATCTTTCTAATTAAGATCCACTCATGTCCCTCAAACGAACGCGCATCCGAAGGACCACTCAACGTGAGTCGCAGCCACAGACCTGAAAGCACATCTTATCTTGGGTTTTAGTTCATCACGAAATGCAATTTAAGAAACAGGTGGTCTTCTTTCTCCGTGATCTTAGGGTCTCTTATGACGATTTTGCTCCCACGTCTTAGGCTTTTTTTTTTGAAGATGATAGAAAATGTTTCGCCGGATTCTAGTTTCTTTTGGCGTGAGACCTCCTTGAATCAATGTTATTTTAGTATAAGATTTATTTTTGTGCATGTTTTAGAAAATGAAGCAACTCAAATAATTCATTGTTGGCTGTTTCTTGGAAAGAAGCAAAAAAGTAGTGAATGTTCGTAGTACGTTTATATTTTTTGAAGCAATGATCCTCGCGGAACACTTTTAATGTATATTTGTATTACTAATTCCGATGAAATTCATTTAAAATTTCCAGAGTATTTCCGAACGATACCTTTTAGACTTAGAAAAATATAGGTTTAAACTCGAGAATAGTATTCAACATTTGTTTCTGAAATATAAAAAGTGCGTCAGTACTGTGATATAGTTCAATTTTTAACAAGTACAACGGCGATAGAAATCAATTGAATACAAAAATGAGCAATCGTTCACGTTTATTTATGTCCAATATTTTTATTTAATAGCAAAATTCAATTACTTATCTCAGTCTTAACCGCAACTTTACCTAGATGTCAAGTCCTAAATGATCAATGCGAGGAGTTGTGAACAAGGTTGTCATTTATATGATCTAACTTAAATGACTCCAATAAAATCATGGCCAAGAGCTTTTAGATAAGTAACCTCACGATAACAAACTTGAGGTGAGTTGCTGTATACACCCAGCGTAATCAGTCTTACGCAGCCAATCTAATTAAGCAATGTCATTCAACTCATACTGTGCCGCTGGCTAAACTCTCAACGGTTTGTAGAACGTCGAACTTTACGGAGACGAAAGAATGGGTTTCCAGGAACCATAGCTCTCGTGAGTACTAGTGGTTTATTGGAGAGGGTGTGAAATGAAAATCACCCCTCTTTTCAGAATATTGATGATCTAAAGAAAATTTCACTAATCTTAATCCTGGAAAACAATTAAATAAGGAATTCATTTTCTAAGAGGATAGCCATGTATTGATGCACTCATTACAGGAAAATTCATAAGTACTTTTGATACGAAGAGAGCAAAGTTGGCTACAAAAAACACAAAGCTGCACGCAAGAAATTGTCGGGATGCTCAGTACATGCCGAGCGTAACAAGAATGCACATTTACAGATGACGATACCCTGACTCCTCAAGTCTGTGAGCAGCAACCGAGTATTACGAAGCGCAGTAAGTGAGAAGTACTTCTTGTTCATCAATGGCGAGTTTTTTAATGTATACTGGATGAGCGTTGCCAGGACCCAAGCTGTTCGTTAAGATCAGTAAAAAACGGCAATGTCCTCGCTGTCGAACCAAGATACACAAGATGGTCTCAACAGGCGCAGCAACTCATGAATCCCACGGGAGGCGAAGCCAGGCTCCTATTTTTGGTGATCTTCGTCTCATCAACATTATTTGTTGGTCCTATTTATTGTAGGTATTATTTGCTTCCTTGCATGCGCTGGAGACCTGTTCCCATGCAGCGTCGTCTGGATCATCGTCGTCATCTTTGGCGCCCGTCTCAACTCACTTCTGGTGTACTAATTAAATGCTATCTCGCACTTCAGACGCCGCTTATAGCTTAACGACAGCTATCGTCAAATTTTATCGTAATTCTTCGTGGTAAGAATCCCAACACACCATGTAGACGGCATTCTGGTCTCAAAAGTAGTAGGGTTAGGAGAGCATTGCAATAAATTTAGCCTAACTTGAAAGCACTAATATTTATACTGTTCAATCAGAATCAGCGCGGCTCAGAGCTACCCATTAACGAATTTTTAATTTATCTCTAGCAGGATTGGTGTAACAGAGTTAATATTAATTACAAACTCCGGCTAAAACAGTAGATACTATAGCCTTCAAGCTTAAATTTGTGCAGCCTTACGTTGGAAACTCTTGGACAACTGCCATAGTTTGAGGCTCAGCATGCTTCCTTGGTCTTTGTTCTCCTACGCCATATTCACAAATTTCCATATTGCGCAAAATGTAAGAGACGCACAGATGCTAACTTAGCTATAGCATGTATCATGAGATTATTGGGCCTAAATTATCGATAAGTTTATCCGTAATCTCAAAGGAACGAAGAGTACTTTCACAAAGTTTCCGAGGTGATGTCCAGTAATAAGAGCATATTAACCCTCCTGTTGATAGCTATGCTTGGAAAATGAGTCTCATGAATTTGCAAGACTGAAGAGTTTTCTTAAATCAAACGATCGGAAAAATTCGATTTGTCGAAGGAATGCGAGGGGGAATTCAATCGAATGATTTGAAAGCTATTTTGATGAAAAAAACTCTTCACGAGGTCAGGTACTGAAGGCATCTTACTACGTATCTTAATAATTATCAATACACGTCAGCAGGTTTGCACTCGCAGGCTTTAGAAATTTCAGTACTTCGATTGGTGATTCTGAAAGACAATGGCTTGAGTTGCATTCGACTCAATTGAGTTTTGTGTCTTGGTACAAAATGCAAGCATGATCGAAATTTAGCATGATCCAGGCTTACGTAAAATAATTTCCAACTCATACGCTAACTTTATTTCAAGCTTTTCTATGCTGAAAATTAAGATCATCGGCTCTGAGCACATCCTTTTTTTAGACTTTCAACACTTGAAAAGATGAACTTATGGTCTAGCAACAGGCTTTCTTAAATTCAAAGCATTTTTTTGTGTAGCTTGGGCTGCACAAAAAATGCTAACCTGCAATAAACATGAAAAGACTAAGGTTACAAAGTCTATCTTAGAATAGGCATCTAGCTGCTACAATATGCCATGGATTCGCATATTGAAATACGTTATAGGATTACACACGAAACTGAATTTGATTCAGAGGGAAACCCTTAACTTGCTAATATTGTTAGGAGCCAATTGAAAAAAAAATTTTAACTCCTGCAAAATACATTAAGTATACGTCACATAAATCGAAAGCCTTACAGCTTTGCGCGAAACTTAGGTCGCAAAGAAAACCATATTTTCGTACATACACTTGTATAGCCATGAGGTCTCACATGACATGGGGGCTGTGAAGAATATCGTACTGTTATTATTTCCATTTCAAGTCGCACTCGACCATCGCGGCGGCAGAAGGCGAGCAGTTGCATACAGGATGGAAATTTATTTCCATAGTATTACTTCAGAACCGATAAAAAGTTATCACAGATTAATAATTAGTGTAAGACTTAACAAATGAGGAGCTTCGTGCAACAGTTGTGATTTGCTAGTAAAGTCGTTCAGTTTTACTTGCCGTTTAGTTCACCAAGTCTTTGGATTGAAGATATTTTGCAAACTTTGAGGTTTTTCTCGTTTCCAAGAACAAAGTTTTACCTTCTCGAAACAAGTTTATTGTTGCTCAGGGTTTTTTCCTCCTGTGATTGTGTGCTTGCAAGTACAAAAGTGAAACCCTTTTTCTATTTATTCCTTATTTGGTGTAATATGAATATCTTACAGATTGGTGCTACGTAATTTGGATGTCATAATTACTTTCAATCAATACGTCCCGATTGACACTGAGCTATTTCAACTGAAAGAACCACGGTAAAATGAATGTACCCTTGAACTAAACCAAAAGACTTTGATGGTGTTTATATAGTTATAATCAACTATGGGGGTTAAGACTTTCTTTAGCATGTAGCTCATTAAATTTCAGTCTTGATATCACTGAACTTCTGAATGCATAAGTACCCTCGGAAATTTTAGAGTAAACTTTAGCGCAAATTTCAAAATAATCAGTTAATGCTTCACTCAGTCACATTAGCATTCGACGGGATACCATCAGAGAATTGAAAATTTCAATAAATTATCAACGTTCTACTCTTCCTCTACAGTTCGTAAAACAGGAATTATGGGCCTTCAAAACATCCCTAGAAGTGCACAGGAAATATGCCACAGTTTGTGCCTCAGTCACAGGACTGTTCTATGCAATGTATTGGTATGATCGAGCCCTGCACTGCTGCACCAGCTCAGAACGAACGAAGGCCCTAGCCACAATTATAGAGCTGCATCAGGTCGTGTATCTTTATGAGATGGAGCCTTAGAAAACTTATCAATATAAGCCACCACTGAAAGAGCGGCAATGTAGATGTTCTTTAAAAGTTACTATTTCTTCAGTTCAATATAAGTATAGAGTCAGCACAAGGATTCAAAGTCACATTATTCGTTCTTTGCAATTTCATTGTCGTAGGTTGTATCTTTTTATCAGATAAAAATTATATAATGTCTTCTTATAATACGTTTGTGTCATCAGCTCGTGGATGTGCGCTCAAAATGGTGAATTAACAAGAGTGCGAATTAATAAGAGTATCAACTAAAAGTACCTTTTGTGTACCTTTCCAAATTACATTTTAAATGAAGCAAGGCTTGAAATATAGGGTGAGCAACCCTCTGTGTCAGTGAGGTATTAGAAGTGAGTAGGTTGGGTGCATCTGCGTTATTGTATGATCTTGCAAGAAAGAAAGCTGAGAAATCCCTCATTCTGCACGTAATACACTCTCCTCTTAATGCAGCTTCCTTCCTGCATATAGGCGGACACAAAAGCACATTAGTTTATATAATGAACCCAATTTATATGCATACGATATACATTTTTACAATACCATCATTGAAGCTCGACTTCCTGGTTTTCCAAGGACAGCGACTAAAAACAGCTTCCAGGGACCACATTAGTACATATACAAGTTGCCCGAGCCGCCTTTGCGTCAGCAGCGGCCACAATTTATCTTGCTAGGTAAAATGAAGTGGAAGTCGAAGAGTTAAGATTACACGCTGCTGGTTTTTGTCTGTCATCGACGCTCTCCTTAATCCGGTTCCCGGTCCGCTTGTCTTCTGTTTCCTTGTGCAGATTCCGCGAATTGATTGTAAATGGATTGTTATTGACGAGCTGTCAAACCAAGCTCGCAGGCGAGCTGGCTGAAGATGACTGCTGCACTCAGTTCACAGGAGGTGAGGTGGAACTTGCAAAAATCTGCATCGTTATTGAGTTGGGGAGTGCGTCGAGTCGCCTGTAGCATAAAAAAAATCTGGCGAATCAAACTGACGGTAATATCGCACTTCACTTTGACATCAAGGTTACTGTGTGGAAGTGCGGGAAAAATTTCCCCAAATCTCCTCTGGGTGTCTCTGGCGTGTCCATGTTATTATTACTACAGCTTTTTAACTTTAATTTAAAAAAGCTCAAGTTCAATAAATAAGCTCAAGTTTAATTTAAAAAAGGTCAAGTTCAATTTAAAAAAGCTCAAGTTTAATTTAAAAAAGGTCAAGTTCAATTTAAAAAAGCTCAAGTTTAATTTTAAAAAGTTCAAGGTCAATTTAAAAAAGCTCAAGTTTAATTTAAAAAAGCTCAAGTTTAATTTAAAAAGATCAAGTTTAATTTAAAAAGTCCATCATTGATGCTTCTCAGCTTGAGAATGAAACCTCTTACAGAACACTTCTTACAGAACAGTACCTCCTACAGAACAGATCTGCACATTCTCGAATCTTTGTATACTTACAGAATGAAACCTGCTCTCAATGACACCCAAAGTGCTTTCCCGCTTCATGTTGCCAATACGTAATTCAGTTCTTCCTTTATCTTTTACATATTTTATTAACCGTTGTTTGTGTTTTTTCAAAGTTTAGATTTTGTATATATACTACTTTAGTGCTTTAATTTCTCTTATTTGGTTTCGTTTTACAGAAATATTCTTGCTGAAGATGGACATTTAGTTAGAAACGTTCAGTTTTATTTGATCATTTTTAATAAAAATGACATTACCTGCACTGAGAAAAATTTTGTCGCAAAAGCGGCACACTTTTGTGTGTCAAGTTGTCGCAAAACCGGCACACAAAAGTGTGTCAACAATATACATGATTCGCCTACGTATTTTGACACACTTTTGTGTGTCATGGGCTTATACGACACACTTAAGCGTGCCAAACATGACACATCTAGCGTAGTCAGTTTTATTTCTAATAAATATTTCACTTTCTGAGACTAGCTACTAATTACACTGATATACAGAAAATGTCCATGAATTAGAAGATAAATTAGCGAAGATATTAAGATTTTTGGGGGTGAATTGTACTCCATTCACAAAGTTTAAACACAGTTCGGTTTCTACAAAAAATATTGAGCCATTTGAAGCGTGAATAAGTGTTTCAAGTCTCTCAACCGCTTTCATATGTGGTCAAAAGAAATACTTCAATGTTTATCAAAATATTTCTGAATAACCGTTTGACACACCCAGGTGTGTCAAAATTTCTCTCAGTGTGTAGCGATTTTCGCCTTGCTTTTTAATTTGAAAGTCTCAAAATGTATTTAAAAAAGATGAATTTCAATTTTGAAAAGCTTATGTTTCTAAAATTTCATACTTATGTAATAATAATATAAGTAAAGCTTATTTGTCAGAAGGCATATTTATTTAAAAGTATTGGCCCTGAAAATAGAGTAAATCGAATATCAGACAAGGCAAGCTGCTGTGATGGACTTAATTTGGCATTCTTCAAGTTTTAGCTATGAATCATTTGCTAAAAAGATCATCGGTACTTATATCTATTGACAAAAATGATGCAAATAAGCTTTACGCAATAAGCAACTGTGGGACAATTAGCAATATGCACTGACTGAAAAGTTGAATCTCAGTAATGTTCAATTTTTCAGTCAGTGCAGTTTGCTAATTGTCCTACAGTTACTTATTACATGAAGTTTATTCGAACCATTTTTGTCAATAGATAAAAGTACCGATGACCTGTTTAGCAAATGATTCATAGGTAAAACTTAAAGAATGTCAAATTGATTACAAAATTACAGCAGCTTAGTTTGTCTGATATTCGATTTACTCTATTTTCAGTGCCAGTACTTTTAAATGAATATGCATTCTCATGAATAAACTTTAATAATTTTTACTATTATTATTACATAAGTATGCAATTTTAGAAACATAAGCTTTTCAAAATTGAAATTGACCCTTTTTTAAATATAGTCTGTTTGAGGCTTTTTCAATTAAGCTTGATCTTTTTAAATTAAACTTGATCTTTTTTAAATTAAACTTCAGCTTTTTTAAATTAAACTTGATCTTTTTTAAATTAAACTTGATCTTTTTTAAATTAAACTTGAGATTTTTTAAATTGAACTTGACCTTTTTTAAATTAAACTTGAGCTTTTTTAAATTGAACTTGACCTTTTTTACATTAAACTTGAGCTTTTTTAAATTGAACTTGAACTTTTTTAAATTAAAGTTAAAAAGCTGTAGTCAACCCCCCTTTATTTGAAATAAAAAAAGGGCCGTAAGAAATAAAAAAAATTCAATTTCTCAAGAGTTGATGAGGCCGCGTGAACACGGCCCGTCAAAATATATAGGACTGGAGCTTGTATCACATATATGCTCATCACACACAGCTGGCTAGCTTCGGACAGACCGACGGACAGACGCGGCTCTTATTATAGTATAGATTATTATATAAGAAAGTTTTTGCCTCCCTTCCCCATGACAAAGACGTTCTAAGAGAGGAAAGAGGAAGGCACCATTTAGTATGGAGTTGAGGGAACGCGGAATCTACGCACAAGGTGCACAGGGAACTGAAAAAAAAGATGGTCCGTAACAAAACAAAAAACTATTTTATTACAACAAAAAGGAAGCCAACTTAACCCTCTGCTCGGGCCCTCACAAGGTTCCCCTGGGAGCGCTAATTCCCATAGATACAATAGTTGTATCCCCCTGAGGGGGGCGTGTCCATGTTTCCTCATCCCTTTCGTGAGGGTGTTTGGTCGGGATTCTCCAGTCGATTTTCGCTCGTGCCAGGGTAGCAGAGTAGTTGAATAGAACAGTTGATTTGAAATGCCCCTGAGTGATATTGTAATTTGAGCTTGTCTCCTTAACCTCAAGATTTAAATTGATTTCTACGAAGATGAATTATTTGACGTGTACAGTGTCAGACCGTGTTACGTGACTTTGGTGATGGGTGCTGGAGGCTAGAGCCAGTCTGGGCTAATAAATTTTTATGTCCCTCCTAACTGCTGTTTCCCAGTTAATAGTTTGGTGTACGGGGTTAATTTTATTTCTTTATTTTTTGTTGGCGGCTATCGTGCTTTGTAATGAGTCACCTCAAAACGCTCTACGCACAAAAAACAGAAGCCATTATGTTCGAATGAAGCAGTAGGGGACGCCCTAACTGACTAGAACCGAACATTATCTGCGGGGTTCACAACCCTAAGCCCAAAGCCACGTAAATGACTTCGAGACGAAGAACACCACACCTCATCGTAGGTGTGGGACACCAGAACACCAACAGATGTCTACCCCGAGAAAAGTCCTTTCTGTAATAATTTTATTGTGTCATTGTATGATTCAATTTCTTAAGAAAACCATGCAGGATGTCATTATCAATTTAATTAAATAGAAATCAATGTTTCCATTGAAAATAGGACTTCAATACGTAATCTTCAAATGGCGCTGCTTGCCCGTGGAACTCGATCATAACCGTCGCAATACGATCTCGTTACTTGAAGGCACTACCCTCACCTGGGAAGAGAGGGCACTCGATAGAGGATCGAGATTGGAGAAGGCCGTGGTTTCTGCCCCGCCTCCCCTCAGGGGGATACAACTATTGTATCTATGGGAATTAGCGCTCCCAGGGGGACTATGTAAGGGCCTGAGCTAAAGGTTAGGTAGGCTTTCTTTTTGTTAAAATAGAATAGGTTTTCGTTTTGTTACGGACCATCTTTTTTCGGTTCACTGCT
Source organism: Morinoia aosen (assembly GCA_030386875.1). Lineage (NCBI taxonomy): Eukaryota > Metazoa > Arthropoda > Malacostraca > Amphipoda > Talitridae > Morinoia > Morinoia aosen. The sequence goes on along the minus strand of CM059573.1, from coordinate 48,623,931 downwards.
GTCCTTTTTTTCAGCACCTACTACTTTCTTCTTCAACTTTTTCTTGTTTCATGATCTTCTTTCTTAGCTTTCTGTTTCTGTACCCTTTCTGCATAGATTCCACGTTTCTTTAATTCCATACTAAATGGTGCCTTCTTTCTTCCTCTCTTTGGATAGCTATTGTTGCGGATAGGGAGGCTTAAACTAACCAATAATCTAATCTAAACAAATCTAGAATAGAAGAACTTTCTTGATAAAGTTCCTTTGCTGTGATCAAATAAGATTCAAGTAACGTGCAACGAGTTAAAAGCTCCCGTTCCAGTTGTCAACATAGAACACAATTGTCATTATTTGCATGTGTTCACATAAGCCCCATTGATGCCATCTGATTCGCGCGTAGGATTATTTTGACGCAGATTATTTTTGCGCAGAGGATTATTTTCAAGAGTAAGATAACTTTGATGCGATTATTTTTTCATGCGTAGGATAATTTTGACGCATTATGTTCATTTTGATGTAATAGGCAAATCTTTGATGCGCTAGGTAATTCTGGAATTCTTTCCTACTAGACTATAAATTATATGATTATCAATGTCGTTCAGGTCTTCTTACTTTCTCGTAAATGATGGAGTTACAAGTTGTCGCTGATGCTATTGAAGTAGGTTATGATCTTAGCGAAACCTTTCCTCACGATAATAATTCACACTATACCTAATATCTTCAAATTTTGAAGTCTTAAAAATGCTATGTATCACATTATGAACAAATGTCACGTGAACTGCCGATGAATCATCTATCTTGCGAATGATTAATGAAATTTAATGAAATATAGGAGTGACAAGGAAAAAGTCACGATGGCGAAGACAAATGATGTGGAAAATCCAACAAATGATGTGGAAAATCCAACAAATGATGTGGAAAATCCAACAAATGATGTGGAAAATCCAACAAAAGATGTGGAAAATCCAACACATGATGTGGAAAATCCAACAAATGATGTGGAAAATCCAACAAATGATGTGGAAAATCCAACAAATGATGTGGAAAATCCAACAAATGATGTGGAAAATCCAACAAATGATGTGGAAAATCCAACAAATGATGTGGAAAATCCAACAAATGATGTGGAAAATCCAACACATGATGTTGGAAAATCCAACAAATGATGTGGAAAATCCAACAAATGATGTGGAAAATTCAACAAATGATGTGGAAAATCCAACAAATGATGTGGAAAATCCAACAAATGATGTGGAAAATCCAACAAATGATGTGGAAAATCCAACACATGATGTAGGAAAATCCAACAAATGATGTGGAAAATCCAACAAATGATGTGGAAAATCCAACAAATGATGTGGAAAATCCAACAAATGATGTGGAAAATTCAACAAATGATGTGGAAAATCCAACAAATGATGTGGAAAATCCAACACATGATGTAGGAAAATCCAACAAATGATGTGGAAAATCCAACAAATGATGTGGAAAATCCAACAAATGATGTGGAAAATCCAACAAATGATGTGGAAAATCCAACAAATGATGTGGAAAATCCAACAAATGATGTGGAAAATCCAACAAATGATGTGGAAAATCCAACACATGATGTGGAAAATCCAACAAATGATGTGGAAAATCCAACAAATGATGTGGAAAATCCAACAAATGATGTGGAAAATCCAACAAATGATGTGGAAAATCCAACAAATGATGTGGAAAATCCAACAAATGATGTGGAAAATCCAACAAATGATGTGGAAAATCCAACAAATGATGTGGAAAATCCAACAAATGATGTGGAAAATCCAACAAATGATGTGGAAAATTCAACAAATGATGTGGAAAATTCAACAAATGATGTGGAAAATCCAACAAATGATGTGGAAAATCCAACACATGATGTGGAAAATCCAACAAATGATGTGGAAAATTCAACAAATGATGTGGAAAATTCAACAAATGATGTGGAAAATCCAACAAATGATGTGGAAAATTCAACAAATGATGTGGAAAATCCAACAAATGATGTGGAAAATTCAACAAATGATGTGGAAAATTCAACAAATGATGTGGAAAATCCAACAAATGATGTGGAAAATCCAACACATGATGTGGAAAATCCAACAAATGATGTGGAAAATCCAACAAATGATGTGGAAAATTCAACAAATGATGTGGAAAATCCAACAAATGATGTGGAAAATTCAACAAATGATGTGGAAAATTCAACAAATGATGTGGAAAATCCAACAAATGATGTGGAAAATCCAACTCATGATGTGGAAAATCCAACAAATGATGTGGAAAATCCAACAAATGATGTGGAAAATTCAACAAATGATGTGGAAAATCCAACAAATGATGAGGAAAATTCAACAAATGATGTGGAAAATTCAACAAATGATGTGGAAAATTCAACAAATGATGTGGAAAATCCAACAAATGATGTGGAAAATCCAACAAATGATGTGGAAAATTCAACAAATGATGTGGAAAATTCAACAAATGATGTGGAAAATCCAACAAATGATGTGGAAAATCCAACAAATGATGTGGAAAATTCAACAAATGATGTGGAAAATTCAACAAATGATGTGGAAAATCCAGCAAATGATGTGGAAAATCCAACAAATGATGTGAAAAATCCAACAAATGATGTGGAAAATCCAACAAATGATGTGGAAAATCCAACACATGATGTGGAAAATCCAACAAATGATGTGGAAAATCCAACAAATGATGTGGAAAATTCAACAAATGATGTAGAAAATCCAACACATGATGTGGAAAATCCAACAAATGATGTGGAAAATCCAACACATGATGTGGAAAATCCAACAAATGATATGGAAAATCCAACAAATGATGTGGAAAATTCAACAAATGATGTGGAAAATCCAACACATGATGTTGGAAAATCCAACAAATGATGTGGAAAATCCAACACATGATGTGGAAAATCCAACAAATGATGTGGAAAATCCAACAAATGATGTGGAAAATCTAACAAATGATGTGGAAAATCCAACACATGATGTGGAAAATCCAACACATGATGTTGGAAAATCCAACAAGTGATGTGGAAAATCCAACAAATGATGTGGAAAATCCAACAAATGATGTGGAAAATCCGACACATGATGTTGGAAAATCCAACAAATGATGTGGAAAATCCAACAAATGATGTGGAAAATCCAGCAAAAGATGTGGAAAATCCAACAAATGATGTGGAAAATCCAACACATGATGTTGGAAATCCAACAAATGATGTGGAAAATCCAACAAATGATGTGGAAAATCCAGCAAAAGATGTGGAAAATCCAACAAATGATGTGGAAAATCCAACACATGATGTTGGAAATCCAACAAATGATGTGGAAAATCCAACAAATGATGTGGAAAATCCAACAAATGATGTGGAAAATCCAACAAATGATGTGGAAAATCCAACACATGATGTGGAAAATCCAACAAATGATGTGGAAAATCCAACAAATGATGTGGAAAATCCAATAAATGATGTGGAAAATCCAACAAATGATGTGGAAAATCCAACAAATGATGTGGAAAATCCAACAAATGATGTGGAAAATCCAACAAATGATGTGGAAAATCCAACAAATGGTGTGGAAAATCCAACAAATGATGTGGAAAATCCAACAAATGATGTGGAAAATCCAACAAATGATGTGGAAAATCCAACAAATGATGTGGAAAATCCAACAAATGATGTGGAAAATCCAACAAATGATGTGGAAAATCCAACAAATGATGTGGAAAATCCAACAAATGGTGTGGAAAATCCAACAAATGATGTGGAAAATCCAACAAATGATGTGGAAAATCCAACAAATGATGTGGAAAATCCAACAAATGATGTGGAAAATCCAACAAATGATGTGGAAAATCCAACAAATGATGTGGAAAATCCAACAAATGATGTTAGAAAATCAACAACCGGAATGACGCATGAAATTTGACGACGCTGTGGAGGGATAAGAAAAGAACTTAGTTTAAATAGCACAGCCGTAACAATTGGGATAGAAAAATCCACAAAAAATGCATAAAACGTAGTTTTCCTAAGAGCTTCAAGCAATAAAGTTGAAATCAGTGGATAAATGTATTCTTTAATGGTCTGCTGGAATTGATAGCGAAGTGTCGTTCGCCTGTTTAATGAGCTAAAAGCCTTGGTTTCGAATAAACTTCCAATTTTCTTTACATTCTTCTCGCTTATAGAAACTTTAATTATTCTTCTTATCTTTCTGCTTGAAGCCTTTTACTGATCTCCTTTAATTTCTGGTATTAGCATTCCTCTTAACCGCACAGTCACTGAGTGTATTAAGAACTCAGATTCATAAAATTGAATTATAGGAACTATTGTGGTCCTATAATGGGATACCACTATTTGAGAGGTTTTAACTTTAATATTGATCGGAGGTCATGTATTGTTTTCAGTCTGGAGGATGGTTCTGCTGGGGATGGCTCGTCTGCAGCTCTGTGTTTCCTGCGGTTTCTCCCGAGAATAACTTCACTCTATATAGCACTGAGGTAGTCTTCTCGCTGCGGAAGTAGGGAGTCGTGATAGGTTCTATGGTGAACATATGAATATTTGTATAACTTGACAATTGATGTTAGGTTATCCTAACTTCCCCTTAACGTTCCGTTTACTTTCTTCTACTGCATCTGTGGAGCGTGGGTCACGCGCTAACTTGATAATGAACGTGGTCTTTGTTCTGCCTGAACTGCGCAGCCGTAGTTGTTATTCATCCAGACTTCAGCCCCTCTCGGAGCCGTACCGTAGCTGTTATTCATCCAGACTTCATCCCCTCTCGGAGCCTTACCGTAGCTGTTATTCATCCAGACTTCAGCCCCTCTCGGAGTCGTCCCGATATCGTTATTCATCCAAACTTCAGCCCCTCTCGAAGCCTTGAGGTTGCAGCAGGCCGTGACTTGGCTGGCCTGATCTCCGCATCGGTGTTTGGTTCCGGTGACCGACTCGCTTGGGCGCCTGCTGCCTCTTTTTGCTTACGGTATCAATAAAGTCATCATCCTTATAAGTTTTTAACAACTTATACGAATAAAGTTGATTTTAAATAAGAACCTATCCGGAGGTGAGGTGAATAAACTTTTTAAGTTGATTTGCTCACGTTTACGTAAAATTTGGTTAAAGTGAAGTTTAAATAAATAGAAAAATAAGAAATCGTTTCAAGCTTTGGTTCTATTTCTCTTCACCCGATTTTTCTCTTTCTCTTAACGATTTATTGGTAAGTATTCCAGATAGGAGACGAGTGAATCAAGTTCAAATCCTGGTCAATATAACAGCTAATAAGATGATTGAGAATGAAGTTGATCAAGTAAAAATGACATCTAAAGTTCTTAACAGAAGCCCAGATGTCATTTAGGCTTTTGTACAGAAGCCCAGATGTCATGGAGAACAAAACATAGAGAAGTGTACGTGTTCACGAACTGGCTCAAAGCAAAATTGGATGGAAGGTTCCAATGAGCAGAACATAATGAAGTGCAGAGAAAGCTGGTGTAAAAGAGAAATGGTCTGTGGATTTTCTTTTTTTTAATAGTTCTTCATATGGGCCAGCAGAGTTTTAACAACCGAGTTACTGTCACTCCCCGATCAGGGGAGTTGATATTATTTACATCATGTTTTCTCACAGCCCAACCCCTCCCATTACAGAATTATTAAATGTTAGGCAACTAAAATTCAAACAATTTAAGTAATTCATGTCTACTAACAATGCGTCAATACAGTAAAATTATTATTTAAAGCTAGGGATTACAATGGACAGGTTGAGATGAAAATTTGCTTAGGCCAGACTAAGTTCAACAACTTCTAAAGCTCCCTATGGAGATTTTATTCCATGTATACAACTTCATTCAACCAAGAACACTTATCTTAAGCAGATCCGAGATGATGCTACACACACCTCATTTTAAAGACGATTGAACACTAGCTGCATCAGTAATAAAAAACTCGCAGACCTAAAAGATACATGTATTTAGACCGTACATGAGTGAGAGACCAAACTCCGGTTGAAAGTTTACCTTAAATGTTTTGAATAATCAATATGCGTGCATATATTTAGGTGCGCTTACCTCAAATAGATCCCATCTATGGAGACGCTAATTTTAGATAAACATGGGGGTGAAAATATTGATTTAAAATTTTGTGATTTTTGGATCCTATAATATTACGAGCTTTAAAGTGAATGGCGAACGTTGGTGCTGCTCAATGAGTTGGTGCTACTCCATGGGAACTTGAGCAAGTCCTCACCTCATCTAACCGGTGTGGCCCCGACACGGTCCTCAAAATAATCAAAGTAATAATTATTGTATAGAGGATACGAGCTTGTCTCCAGTATTTGTGTAGCGAGGAGATACATGTTTACTGAAATTCAACTTCCTAAAATAGCACCTAGCCAATGTTGAACATTTCATATCGAGGTATTTTGGAATTTGCATAGCTTTTGTCATACAAACATGTATGTCGTGTGCTTACTTATTTACGCCATTTTGCTGGGTAATTTATAAGGTGGGTAGTTTTGAAGGTATAATAATTATTCCTATAACCAGGATGCAATACATGAGGTACACCATCGTTGGTAATCGGTTGGAGGTGCCACTCGTGTAGGAGACATGGTGATTATTTGCCGCGTCACGAGCAACTGTGTTCACTTTGCGAAGAGCTAAGCATGGTAAAACAACTTCGTTGATCAGAAACAGCATGCAAATATCAAAGTAAACTAAGACGAACCGCTGAGTAATGACAAAATATGGTGAGGAAAAAATCATGCTTTCGATGAGGAAAGTATGGCATTGAAACTCATAACTCTCCTGAACAATACCAATTTCACACGCTACTTAATTTTATTCACCGTATCATGGATATGAGAGGAGCATACAATTCTGGTGAAACCTTTTCAATAGATTCAGATGATGAGCTGCGATAACTGAAGTGAAATGATTTAAAACACTAATATTGGAGAAATGAACCTGTAATTTCGTGCGACAAATATTCGTCCACATTATCATCTACGAAAGAAGCTGGGATAAGAACAAAGTGCACAGAATGAAACTTTTGATGCAACCTGCGTACTCCCAGCAGACAAGATTCTGAACAAGTCAGATGGGAGTTCCATATTCGTTTGCAGTGTTATTTCTTAATATTTAGCTGAGTGCTTTTCACCTCTAACAGCCCGAGAGTGGGAAACTTTGCTTGTTTCTGCCGCCAATTTCTGTTCTGTTCGATTCTAAGTTTTTGATAAACTTGATGCATGGAAAATTGTGCATGACGATATATGTGAACATTAATGCAGATGAAATCTTTAACATAATTTTAAATTTCTGTTTTACTATATTATAGCGCCAGATGATGGCGTAAATTGATATACTCTTAAAAAGGTTATATTTTTCATGGGCCGTCGGATCATTTCTACTTATACTTCGAGCCAACACACTAACTGAACCACGACATGCCGTATAGGAGGTGTGGAGTAGAGGCTAAATTGCATGTTTTTAAATCAATCAAAACTGAAGATCAGATTAGTGACCACAGAAGACCAGAAGACCACAACAATGACGTTCAAAGAGAGGAAGGATGAAGGCACCATTTAGTATGGCGTTAAAGGAATCTGCAATCTATGCACATGGTGTGTTTTCACACCAAGATCCAATGCGCATAGAAAGAGTAAGTTGAACGGGATGATTATGAAACACGATAAAAGTAGAAAAAAGTCAGAGTTGCTGACAAACAGAAAGCAGTGAACCAAAAGAAGATGGTCCGTAGCAAAACAAAAACCCATTGTAGTTCAACAAAAAGAAGGTGATACCAAAGTCTCAGCTCGGGACCTCACACTTTCTCCCATGGGAGAACGATTTCCTACAAATACAATAGTTGTCTCCCCCTGAGGGGTTTCATAACTGAAGTAATTGACTGTTGTTCAATGGGAAAATTCTAGGGTATTCCTTATGATATGTTTAAGAACTTGAGCATCTTCACCAAATAAAATGATGCTATTTTACGAAAAAATTCTTGCCCTCCACCTCGTATGTATGCAAGTCTCAAATTCGTGTTAATTGACTGTTTTGTTTTACATAAGTTATTTAAATGCTTCCTAAGTTACGTTCAATTATTCTGTTCAATCGCATTGAAAGTAATTGATTTCACGGTAAGTTATTCTATTTTTATTTATGTGGATCAGAATGAGTAAAATGCAAAACTCCCACTTTTTTACTAGTATGTAGAGGTTAGTTTAAATTTAAGACAAAATACAGAATTATGAAAATATCTAATGGAGACTCATAACTGAAAAAAAAATCGAGTCAGAGACAGGTTAATATGCTCACAGTAAGTATGTTAATAAATTAATTAAATTTAAAACCTGATCAGGGATGAGAAGAGAGAGATGACTGTAGAATTGACTGGTCATACCGTCGTCAAATCGACATGCTTATCATTGCGGCGATGCAAGACTTCAATGGCGCGGGATAAAAACTTCCATTGCCTTGAGTAAGCGCCAGAAAAAAATGTTAATTTGGAGTCGTTTGTAAAAATGAGCTTCCTTATCCGACTCGTCCTCAGACAGACAGCCTAAAATTCGCTTAAAAACAGCGCAAGACTCGGTCGGAGTTTACAGAAAAAGTGAACACTACCGGTGAGCTCGGGCGGCGGCGAGATAAGCCGTGTCTCCACACCGGATTGCCTGTTCCTGTTTCCGAGGTTTAGATCTCTTCAAAATTCCTACGCGTTCGTAATTGCATAGCTGGCAGCGCCCTAAAAACGAGTCTCAAACAAACGCGTTTTCGCCTAAAAGGTGAGGCTGTTGTTGAGTGCTCTGCGATACCTTCTGCTCATGATCCCACGTTAGCAAGGATGCAAGGCGTCGTGATAGGCGCAGTGCCGGGCTGTTGGTATCGAGGGCCACGTGAGCAGAAGTGCCGTGTCTTGTGGAGAAAAACGTACACTTCTGCAAACGAGATATTAGTTCGGAAACTGTCGTTAAAAATGGCAAGCTGATTTGAAATTTGTCTAACCTAAGTTGTTGTAACTAGACGTCGCTTTGAATGGTGACTTGCATGGAATTGACTGAATTCATCGTATAAAATCAATCTTTCTCGAAGCCTCGCGCTATTTTTCTATGGATGGAATTTAAGTATGTTTATAGTTTCCAGAAAACTGATTCTGGGAGTTACAAAGAAGTAATACGCCGTGAATTGTTTGATCGAGTTTGCCTTATCTGCAGATGAAACCAATGTGGCGTGACAATGAAAAAACACTAGAACGATGCGGGATATTTCTTCATTCTAGAGTGAGTGTAACCAATATTAAAAAAAACAAAAGTCTCAATTTGCTCGTATTTGTAGTAGTCACACTTTTTTACAACTCGACATAAATATCATCAGAACATCACATTCTTGAAAACGACTTGTGGATGAAAACCTTTAATGAATAAACAACAAATTGAATACTATTCAATTTCAGAAAAGTTAATTTTAAAGCAACTTCGAGCTTCATTCGCGTGGCACTGACAACTTCGCGAGCAAATTTATTTTGACTGAAAACAAACGATGAACTTCATTCGCACGTCATTGACAGCATAGCGAACACGTTTATTTTGATTGAAAACAAATGATTTGCGTTTGCACGTCATTGGCAGCTTCTTATTATTTTAGTATTTTTTTGATTGAAAACAAATGATTTGCGTTTGCACGTCATTGACAGCTTCTTATTATTTTAGTATTCTTTTGATTGAAAACAAATGATTTGCGTTTGCACGTCATTGACAGCTTCTTATTATTTTATTATTATTTTGATTGAAAACAAATGATTTGCGTTTGCACGTCATTGACAGCTTCTTATTATTTTAGTATTATTTTGATTGAAAACAAATGATTTGCGTTTGCACGTCATTGGCAACTTCTTATTATTTTAATATTATTTTGATTGAAAACAAATGATTTGAGTTCGCAAGTCAGTGGCAGATTCTTATTATTTTATTATAATTTTGATTGAAAACAAATGATTCGCATTCGATTCAGCTGTCACTGGCAGCTTCGCGAGAAGTAGATGCCGCCGTCGTGTGCGATGCTGAACACAGCATGCCAGTTCGGGCCGGGCGCTGCAGCGCGGAGTGAGGACATCCTTCACTGGCGACCGCGGTGCTGCGAGGTAAAGTTCCGTCGTCTGCGAGATGAGATGAGCCTCGTAGAAAACTGGTTGCAGCTTCAATCAAAAGGTCTTCGACGTTTTTTTCGAACTCATTAATCTTTTTTTCTACATTAAGTCTTGGTTTAAGAACCATCTAGAGCTTTGTTTATGAAGCCAGAAAAACACCGGTAATTTTTCTTGTATCTTATTTAGTAATATAGTCATTTTCATGTACGTAACTCTATACAATTTCTTTTTGTGGGGATCAATTTTGCTTATGAAAAATAGAAGTAGTGATTTTTTTCTTCACTTAAAATTGTTCTCAGACTTGTTTTAAGGCACTGCAAGACACATCAGGTTGGCGCTCGTTTCCAGCTAAAATAGTAACCCAAAATACTCTCTATTTGGCTTTCGGAACCTTCAAACTCGCAATAATTTCGTTGCATCGAACCAAAGTCTTTTTAAGGTCATCTGATCGAAAACAAAAAGCATTTTGGAGCAAGCAAAGCGAGTTACTCTTACAGTCGCTGGTACAGGGCGCCAGGCGAGGGCCGTCACAGAACCAGAAGCCGCTCATTAGGGAGCGGGCTGAGCGTACTTGTGGTGCGCCCAACATCCCGCAATTCCGTCCACGCCATAAACAAAAGCCAAAGGAGCGGTCCAGGTATTTATCGAGAGGTAATTTTTACAGCACAGTTCAATTTGCGGACCGCATTAGCGACCCATCATAGAGCACCGCGCGCGAAGGGAGCACCTCAAAGGACGATCGAAGGGAGGCGCCTCAGCTTGCTGTTGCGGCGGCGCATTGCAGTTGCGCCTTGAAGTTTGGGGTGTGGACGGCAGGCTTCCTTGATGGAGTAGCAGACTTAACGAGAGGGCAGCATGTAATCCATTGCTTTTGGTAGTTTGTTTTAGCACCAACGTTCCTCTCAAACATACCAGAGTTGTTTTAATTTGAAAATACAAAAAAAAACTTGGATTTAACTACGGCAAATGTGATCAGTGAAAGGCATCATTGTATGAATGAAATTTGGAGGGAATCGAGAATGTATGCGTTGTGAGACTCACATCGGTACTGACGAACACGTGTTACGGTATTAAGACAATGAAATCGTTGAACATTTTTCCTTTATTTTTGATTGATAACGATAATTTCTAGATTTGGAACACTGAGAAAGGAATTGGAATAAGCAAGGCATATTACTGCACATATCAGGGCACAATAAAATTACATAATTTATTAATAAATGGTTGTCCTTGTTTCCAAACAGTCGCTGTGGAGAAAGATTTTCTCATATTTTCGTTCGTCTCTCATTTTATGCGCAACTTGATGTAATACTAAATATATCTATTTCGATGACTGAATCCACCAGCGTTCAAGTTTTCGATGGTGAACAATAGTGTCCACTATTCGTGGGGGTTTGACGGATAGCAGAAAGTTAGCTGCATTTGCAATGGTTGTTGTAGTCTCCGCATATCCATCATCGTCCGATGAAACCCTGGGTAGAAGAGCAGAGCTGCACTCACAGCCCGATCCCTTGAATATTTTTTGAGGTCTGAGGACTTGGAGTCGGAACGCTCATTAGGGTAACTTTTCAACAGGAGAAAGAACTGGGATATGAGAAATGTACTTTATTCAGTCCAATGAAATTGTGTTGCAATAATTGGCGTGCTAACATCATTAAAAGCAAAATAATACATTCGATCTTTCTTGATACAAAATGACACACTAGAAATAATTGCAAGCATGGACGTCTTGAGTTATTCAATGTACTCATCACTAAATTAAGAAAGTAGTTGATAGAAAACAATTGTTGTGAATAGAAAGGTGAGGCGAAGACCAAGAGGTAGAATTTTATGTATTCCACGAAATAGATTCGTTACACAAAAACCAGGCACTCGTATGTTCTCCTGTTCTTCTATACATTGATGTTATCTTTCAAGTCATTTAAATCATAGTCAATTTAGCAGAATTTGATATTTATATTTCTATTACTCAATGATCTTTATATTTAATTAATGAGCTCATTTCGCTTTGAGCAATTTGATATTCGCTTCGAGAAATTTGAATACTAGGTTTTCGCTCAAATGAACTTGAACTTCATTTGAACTAAATAGACCCAGAAATAACATAATATTTTGAAGATAAACACGAGTGTTGCCTAGATGTTATAAAAATAATAACTGTGTTAGGCTAACGGAATTTGTGCAGTTTATTATTTCTGTCAAGAAAAGTGACACCCATATTCGTTTAAGCTTTAGACCTTCAAAAGTAATTCCATTCAGGTACATTATTATGTTTAGCGGAATCCAAACTATGTACTTTAGTGTTTAAATGAATTCCCTTAGAGCAGAACCTTCCCCTGTTTGAGCTGGAAAGAATAATTTCACACAAGTTTTCTCACCTTTAACATTTTCAACTGAACATTCGAAGGACAAATTTTGTAACGTTAATGCACCCAATTTTACAGCATTTTTTATCTCTTTATAAAAGATGCAGCTTTTATTGCAACGTGGGTTTTCAGATTGGACAACCACGTGACGTGGCACATTATTCACCATCAGTTTGAAGTTTCGGGATAAGAGTTATGCGTGTGCTAAGTTCACTGATTGTGTCATCAATGAAACAAATTTATTTGTCAGGTGGAGCACAGTGTAAAATAAGTTATCCCGCACTTGCTAGAATCAAAATCCCTCTAGTTATGGGAGGAGAACGACCGCAGTTAGAGGCCCCGAAGCGGCACTTTCGCTGCTGTAACCAGCTCTTCTGGTTGTTGTAGAAAATGGAGAAAATGTCAGAACGTGGTGATAGGGGAAACCTTTCCACTAAACGAGCTCGTACCTCACACACTTCTTCCTCGAGTAAAGAAGCTGGAAAGCAAATAGAATTATCACGTGATTGTAATAATGAAACAATCAGCAAAAATATTGTTCCGAAAATATGTTACTTTGCAAGTCTACATAATATTTTGAGTGACTAGTTGATGGGTGATGTCGTTGTTACGAGTCCTAGTTCGTCAAAGAAAAAACTGGAGAGAATTAATATGAGAGTTTCTCGTGCGTTGCATCTCACAATTTGTACAACGTCAGAGGCACAGCTCTGAGTAGTTGTTATAGCAGAAATAAAATAAGAAATATTCGACAACGAAACATTGTACCCGAAACAAAGCTAGCGAAACGTAAAAATTGATGAAACAAGGAAGTCAGTGATAGTTACTACAGAGCAGTTACGGTTGACGATGCTAACTGAGGGTGACTATTTCTGTAAATGACGTACTGCTATTCTGGAAATGACGTACTTCGTATTTCAGAACGGTTCAACAAGTGTAACAGGTATTAAAATGAAGTTTTTCATTAACTATCTCCATTCTATCAGAATGATTTCATTTCTATATATTCCTGAATATAGAATATTTATATTTCATTTTCTGTATGACTAAAATATTTATTCTACATTTGCAACCGAAGTATGATACTCATATTTTTTAGAAGGCAGAATTGGGACTTTTGTCCTTTTTTATAGACTACAACCACTGGATTGACATCCATAGGTTAGGGTCTTGATGTACGCTATTTTTAAGATCTATAATTGAATACTCTAAGCAATCATCAGATGCACGTTAATCTGTTGAGAATGATGTATGCAACTTCTGCAGCTAACGCCAAGGTTGCCGCTACTATTGACGTCTACAACTTGCAACTAGATCATAGCTACGTTTGACCTCTGCGACTTGGTTCATTGATGATCGAGAAGCTAGAGTAAGCTTTTTGTCCTCGCTTGATTTTCTCATGAATCGCTACTGATGAACACCGAAGCTTGGAGTGTCCGCCTTTTGTTTGCAAAGGAGTTCATAGATGTCGGTGGGAGCGGGGCAGAGCGAACGGAGTACAGCTAATTTATTGGGTGCCTTAAAAAGTGGTAGGACGCACCGCAACATCGGTAGGTACGATTGGGTGCAAGCGGCGGTAACGAGACACCCTCTGAAGCTAATGACATGGGACACTACGTACCAATGCGCTTCTTCTGATAATGACAGCACTGCAGCCATGCATCAAACATGCTTCGATTGGCGTGCTGTCTACTCTAAATGAAGCCGGTCTGCATCCTCTAGATCCCGAAAAAACATTCTCCTTCCTCGCTCTGATGAATATCTCTGATCATAAAATTCATCTTGCTTTAGATCATGCGCTGTCATTACTCTTGGCTTCGCTTTGTAGGTCTAGCGAAGCCGCTGCCGCCTTTTATTCCTTTATTACGGGAGCAACAATACGGGCAAATGTTTACTTTGCACGTAAATTGCTCCCTGATGAACAAGGTTCTTGCTTGGACCGAGCACACAAAAATCGAGCTAATTGGCGACCGCGCCAACGGTTGTGTCGGTAACATGTGCAATACGGAGAACGTGGGCAAATTTATTCCCTGCCTTATGTGGTTTTCGAAAATTCGAGCAGACTTGGGAAGTTTACGACTGGCGCCGCGACAGCTCCTATTTATGATGAGTATAATTGAATGGCCATTATGTTGGCAATGGTTCTTCAGATTTGCATGGGGCAGCGAAAATAGAACGCAGAATGCAGGCTCGTTTTCACCATCCTGCGTCCATAACCTGTTCAGACACTAGACATCTTAATTCGATTAAGGACGTTTTTCATGAACATCCTAATTATCCATCACATGTATTTGACAGATAGGATCTGACTCTGTGCCAGCGGAATCAATTAATCATCGTCTCGGCTGTGTCTAGTTTTTCTCAGGGATCTTGATAAGTAACTTTTAAATGTAAATATGAAATTTTGATGTGGAGTGTTCGCATGCGATGCAGCTTATAATTCCAGCTTTGCAGAAGAATTTTCGCAGCGTGTCCGGTGTCGGGTGGCTGCAGCAGCATGCACAGCAAAGCTGCGAGCTCTGGGCATAACGAATATACCTGAAAAAGTGCGTGCAGGAAGTGCGTGCAAACAAAAATGTATTTTATGTACCGTCGCTCAACGAGAAACTAGAGAATAAACCAACGAATTTTTTTGATATTTCTCCACTGATGGGTGAAGTTAAAGAATTTCACCTCATCGAAAACAAGATCGGGGAATTCTATCAAGCTGAATTTCTGGTTGTAAAACTTAAGTAGCGTCGATTCATTGCCGATAAGAGCAATTCTTCAAAATTATCTTACGGCAATCCGTGCGTGTGAATAAACTTGCCAATGAATGTGTTGTAATAAAAAGGTTCGCTGACACGCGTAATTTGCTCTTATAAAATATCGAATGTGCACTTGAACGACTCGATCGATTTTTAGCGTGCGCTTAACCAGTAAGGGAATTTTACTGAGCGAAACTAATAAATTTATTACTGATGGAAAACTGTTCAAAATAGTAACGGTTGTAGAGCAAGATTCAACGGAGGATTCTGTGGATATTGATAAATATTTTCGAGTAACAAAGTGTCCGGTAGATATCACGCAAATCCATCTGCAGACGCCATTCAAACTACAAGGTACAGATGTCAGACCTGAGATGCAGGAAGGTGAAGTTTTTTCTCAGTCTTGGCGTGGCTGGAAGCAGGTTTGTGAGGTGCATCTATAGCTCTGACAACAAGAAAAAGCTTCATGCGATGCGGAGAGGCACTCAGATGAAATTTTTTTCACTAAAGTAGCGGGTCGGAGCGCGTGATGTATGTACTCCAAGATGCTTCTGGTTCCCACATGAAGCATGCAAGAGAAGTAGCAGGTTTTTTGGTTTAATTAACGTTCAAGCTTAGGAATCACTCAGCGCACATTTAGAGTCAGCAGATGCTTTAGAATGAGATGCTCAAGTCTATCTATTGTCTACGAATACGTTGAATTTACCTTCAAGGAAGTCAGAGTGCCAACATGTGCTATAGATCAACGAAATCAATGTTACAGGAATTGACATTCATATTGCGCTTCGGGTACATTTCCAACTGAGATTTACTTGCTGTCCGAGATGAGATTTTCTCGGTATTGCACTCATCCTAGCAATGATTGGAGCACTGTTTCTGGTGAGCTCATTTTCACACGTTGAGGCCCTAGAAAAACATGTTGAGGTGCTAGAACTACGTCAATGTTTTGCCGTTTGCAAAGTCTATAAATGAAATACCAAGGATAGCCTAATCACTTTAAAAATTGACATTATTACTTAGCGAGTTTAATATGTCAGAAATAAAAATACACGAAAGATGAACGTTTCGACCACAGGGGTCATCTTTAGCATCGGAGGGAACACAGTTATTTTCATAGAGAGAAAAAAATATGCATATGTATGGTTAAACATTTGTGATTGCAAACAGGAAATTTGCGAGGGGATGGAAGATTGAGAATCATTTAAAACCGTTTTGTCTTTCATGATAAAAAGAGACTTTTAAATTCGAAGATCAGTTTGACTAGAAGAGGTTGCAATTATCTGGAAATCGTCTAAGCGAACAGGCAAGTCGCACTTTTGTGCATGGGCACGCACTGAGGATTGAGAGGGAGAAGCAAGAGGTCTATTTGTTCGAAAGCTTCGTCCAGCATGCTCTGCTACACGAGTACGCAAGGCTCTTTTTGTGGACCCAACGTACTCCGACGCACACAGTGCGCAACGATACTTGTAGATGACTGAAGAGAGCAAAGCCTTTGGAAGCTTATATTTGTAATTGAAAAAAGTATTGATTTTGTATGCGTTCATTAAAATTATCTGAAAATTAATATGCATGAAATGAGTTGATAAAAGCCTCAGAAAATCTCTTTTCAATTTTTCAGATTGGTAACCGAAATATGGTATAACAAAACAGAAATCTTTTTTCCTTACAGTTATCATAGGTGAGCGGTCACAAAATTATGAATTTAAAAACTTCTTGATTGAGGAATGTATGTGCCAAGCGGGGAAACCATTATTACGGAAAAAGTTAATCAAAAATTCAACTTCACTATAGTCGAAATATGCTATCAGATTATTTTTTCAGGCTCACCGGATTATTTTTTCTTCCAAAATATTCATAATTTGACTTTTTCCAAATGAAATTTTGTCATAAAATCTATCGGCATATCTCAACGAACCCAGATAACGCAGGCTCAATTTCTTATTCACAACATGCTTTTGCAACCCAGGTACGAACATTCAATCTCTAATTCACAACATTCGTAAATTTATATTGCGTGAAAGAATCGGAGCACACACGTGCTTTAATTGAACTTCAAGTTAATGATCCTAGGAGGCCGAGACCAACGCCATTCACATGCGCGCAGTATAAACAACAGACACATTTGTGAGTGCAGCCCGCAGTGCGGCGTCAAACTTCTCCACAATAATTTTACAGGATCCAGAGGATAACTGTAGCCCATCAACGGAAAGAAATATGAACACTTGAAAGAGAATTAGATGGTTTAATTCTACAATCTGGTGATCACAGTGTACGAGTGTCGATTTAGAGGTAGAACATGTGCGAAATAATACGCGTGGAGGGAAACGCCAAGACAATTCTGGCCATTTGCCTGGGTTAGTTGAAAAATTCGTAAAATTGTTCACAGGCACGTATACAATTCTCTTGAATATCTGTAGCCTAACTTACACAATCTCGTAAATATTATAAAGTGAGCCTATAGTAGTGTGCTACTATTTTGAATCCTTATTATTTTTAGTTGCGTCTTGTTTGTCAGTAGTTGCGTTTTGTATGCTCTGGAAAGTGACATCCACGTGCGACCTGTTACGCGTAATAGCGAGAGCATGTGGAGGGTTGCCGAGGATAGGTTAGGAGAGTTAGTTTTGAAGCTGTAGAGGTCGGGTTGGCTACCTTTGCACTCCTCCGTGTATACTTTCATCGGTGACTACGTTGTGCGTGATATGGTGGGTCTGAGCAAGGACAAGTTAATAAAGGCTAACGTCCGGTGCTAGAAGACTCCGCCATAAGATAGTCGCCAATGTATGTAGCAGGATTGTATAGTTTCATGTAGCCTAGTCACGCCGACCGGTTTTATCGTAAGTGGTATGTTTTAGAGTGTAATACCCTGAATGTGGATACTAATAAACGTAAGTTTCGCATTTTGTTGTTTTCCATGAAGGCCGGATTTGAGAATAGCGCCACAAGTTTGGGTCTAGAAATTAACAGGAAGCTGGTGCAAATTCATAAGAGAAGTTCGGTCGTAATTTGCGTTCAGGTGTGTTTTGGTAAACCCTTTTGTTGGCGACTGTACCGAAGCCTGGGTTGGCTCTGGAGTTTGTTGGCCGAGTCGAGCCTTGGATGCTCTGGAGATAGGTTGATAGATTAAGACGGATCCTGGAGTGCATTGAAAATAAGGTAGCAGCGCTACGACCCGTGCTTTACGTTGGCTAGGCTGGTGAAGTGGTGGTCGCGCAGCCCAGTGTATATAAATTCCGCGACCCCGCGAGCCAGAACTACCACAAGCCTAATCGCTGAAGTCTGAAAGGGGAAAAATGGTTTAAGCTTCATCACTTATGTTATCTGCAGATTTTACAAGGTGTCCCAAAAGAAAAAACGGACCGAACTTTAAATTATTTTAGCTCGTAGGTTATCGTTGATAATTGAGTTCTGTAAATGCCACAGTGCTTACTAAATATTTCTCTCTTCACACAAAAAATTGCATTTGGTAACCGTGCACAGAATTGTTACAGCACCATTTATAAGAAAGTAACTGAGAGTACATTTGCTCCGGTAACGAACATTCTGTACCAAATCGTGAGGCAAAGAAAGATACGTTGAAATTAAAATGAATTAATTCATTGTAATTCCAATTTTTCTTTGGTACTACTTTCACTTTTGTTTATTTCTATGTTCATTTCCATGTTCATTTCCATGTTTTGAAGAGCTATTTCTATCCTTAACACCTTAAGATAGGAGGGTTTTTGTCATGCTATTGATATGTACTTTTGATAAATTGAAATGTACTTTTTGATGAATAATATGTACTTTTGGCCGTAAAATATTTCAGTTTGGTATATATTTATTTGTTCTTTTCGCACCTCGGAGCAAATTTACTCTTAGTTACTTTCTTAAAAATGGTACTGAAACAATTCTGTGCACGCTCACCAAATACAATTTTTTGTGTGAAGAGAGATATATTTAGTTAACACTTTGGCATTTACAGAAACCAGTTATCAACAATAACCCAAGAGCTATGATAGTTTAAAGTTCGGTCCGTATTTATTTGGGACACCCAGTATATCACGTTTTTACAATATATTTAAACATGGTAAGCTTGTCGTTCTAATGATGGGGCTTTAATCCGTAATAAACGTCGCTAAAAATATCGACTTAGGCATGTTTAAAAAATTTTCTTGGTGCGCAAATTTTGCATAGTTTAAAAATTGAAAGCGAATAGGGGAGAAAGAAAAACTTAAAAAAAATTTGCACAGAAACACGAAATCAGTAGTGATCACTTGCCGCTATTGATTATACATATAGGCGTATATTGTTGTGTTCTAACCGATGGGAAACTTGTTCGTTGGAATTTAATGCTGGTATCCGATTTTTGCTGATCAGAAGCCACAAAGAATTTTAAGATCTTCAACTTAACTGCATAAAAAAAATCCTCTAAGCCCTGAATGTTTGTTTTCCACTCGTCTCAGAAACGTATTACTTATAATTTGCATATTGGCCTCCACTTTTAGATTTGAGCCTTATTATTACATCGGAAATCAGTTGGATCACATGGGAGCGTAGTAACTTTGCTTAGGCTTTATTTAAATGCAACGGTTGAAAAACTCAGCAATATTCTCACAACCCTGGAAAACGATCTATATTTATGCCCAAAAATGGGGCTTACGTCCTGTCTTTTTATCACAGTTGAACTCGTCAGCAAATCGGCCTACTTAAGGCCCCAATTTACGGCAGTGGGCGCTGCCTGAATTTCTTTGGCTTTAGTAGCCAATAACGATATTCATCGCCCACTCCATCGAACCTAGCACCTCATTTCGCCAGCATAATATGCAATCACCGCTACTGCCGCGGTAAACTCCACAAAATTTGTATGCTAGTATCATTCCTTCAGACGCTAATTTGGCGAGATGCAGGCATTCGATAGGAAAGTCGAGCTAGAGGCGTTGAATTTCTTTTTCTTTTAATGGATGCAAATTATTCCCCCATAAGCAAGCCACACGTCGTAAGAACGTAATGACTATTTTAGAACCACTTGCAAAGCCTTAGAGATAGCGAGCAGACACATCGATCGAAGCGTATGGGAGGAGCTGCTGGCTACATGCTATACTTTCTGCAAGTATTGCTGCTGTTTTGCTGTGACCCGTGGCAGAGTGAGATGGTACACCACAGAAGTATCTCACTGCCATTTAACCTTATTGAAGACTCGCGGCGGGATAAGTAGAGGCGTTTTGTGGCCTCCGTTATCATTACTTCGAACGTTTTCTCGCCGGCCAATCATCACAGATCGCTTATTTCACCTCTGCTGACTGCGGACTGTGTTTTGTCTGTAATCAGTCTTGAAAACCACCGCCTTCTCACTTAATATCAAACGAAGGATTTAGCCATACCGTCTATTACTCGACATAAAAAACGAACGCTTTGTTCGAACTTGTCAGCACTGAAACAAGCGGTTTCGTGCAACTATTTCAAGGAACGTATCATGACGATTGACCTTATTTCCTTTGATTCTTTTTAATCGAGATGTGCTTTTTTATAATAAATTGGGCATCCCTTCTACAGAACCGAGGCGTTTACTGTGCTTATATAAGGAGAAACCTCAGGGTATCATGGCTTCGTCTTCCTCTAAACTGAGTGGATCTAAAAATAGGTTACTTGTGCCAAAGAAGTTTCTCGGGTTATAAGGGTGATATTAGCGTTCAGTAAAACAAAATTTATTTTTAATACACTCGCTTCTCACTCACTTCATGAAGTATTAACAAACATATATGGCTTTGTTATGTTTATGACGTAAATTTACGGATAGTGCAGTTACTGCTCAGGATCGTGAATGCTCTCCTTCAACATGGCAGTAGGGGTGTTGTCAAATAGCCTTCATTTCCTGCATAGTTGAGTTTCGTATGGCCACAAGCACACGTTTGTTCAGAATGACATCTGGTAGAAAAAGAAAACGAAAAAAAATCTGAATTCGTGGAAAGGTGACATTTGGTAATTTTCGCCTGTCCAAGTCACCGCGGAGCCGACGGTAATTGTGTGTCATAAGCGACGAGCGTGCATCAAAGCCTTACAAAATTTCGCCAAACTTTACTCTGTATTTGCTTGTTTGCTAGTCCGGCCATTGCCTCCTACGTTATTTGGTTCGGCTGTCTTGTTGTTCTCTACAAACTCTGGGTGTCTGCGCCGAATGATTCCTATACCTTCCAGTGCTGCACCTCAGATGAAACCACAGGGTGATTATACCGCGAGGTATATACTGTAGATTTAGTTCTTCATTCCGAACCAAAGGTGCTGGATTTTCAAACACTTCGAAGTAGAAGTACATCTAGTAGTGAAAGTCGATTAATCGATTTGGCTAGGTTGCCAGGCACTCAAAGTCCAAGCTTTATTTGGAAAAGCTCGAACCTGAGGAATTTGAGTAGAAAGTGTTCCATGTAGCTTAGACAAATCAACAGAAGACCTTTCTCTGCCGGCTATACAACTCCCACTTAACGTGTAGCGTAGCCAAGTCGACAGAAGACCTTTTGCTACCAAGATGCAAATTGTTGGAATATTCGGTTCCGGAGAATGAAGAGTTCAGGAGCAGCCAGGAGCAGCAATGCTGTCATGCAGCTCCATTGAGCGCAGGATGACATAAACACAACACCATTAAATGTTGCTCTCTTCAGATGAGTCTGCTGCTTAATATTCATCACCTGCCCAGCTATTTACAAGTATTTTATTTCTTATTTTGTATTAAAAAATACACGGCTTCTATGGAACCCTGAAGAAAATAATGCAAATGCTTACGACCAGCGCAGTCGTGCCAGCAAATTTGACGACAAATTTTAGGGAACGAGCTTCCGCTCTCCCATTTCTCATCTGTCAGTTACGATCTTCGTGTGTTGAATTGCTCATTAGTTTTGTTTCTAATAACTTGATTCATTCGTTCTCTCATTTCGCTTCTCATCCCTTCAGTTTCAATTCTCTGATTTTAAGCCCTCGATCATGTAAGCCTCAGTCTGTTTCATTAGTAGTGGATGCCAGTCTGTAACCTCGCAGCTCTTAACGTAACATTTCCCTTCCACGGTGGTGTCCTGCTTTTGTGCTCACTTGAAAACACCGCGGCTGTTGAAAATACCTTTACTTGGCTTGAAGTAGTATCTTTTTAATTCTATTTTGTGAAACGCTCCAATGCCTTCACGGGCCATATATCATAATAAACTGGTTCCAAATTGGTCTTGGGATAAGCCCTGTCATCGCCTCCTCTCTAGTTCTTTTAATAATATTCAATTTTCAACTAGAGGAGATTATATTCTTGAGGGAGGCTATGATTAAAAACCCAACATGCGGCAACAAAATGTGATAAATATAACGAGCAGTCAAAACTTCTGCAAGCCGAAGGTTCCTTCGGAATTATGAATTCCTCTGAGCATAGCACCAATATACCAATATATTTAACAGAATGAACAATTTTTAATGACACAACCGCTTGAACAAAATGCCTATTTTCCCCATCCCATCAACAGCTTTTAGGATTTGGGGATATTTTTCTGCTTAAATGACGCCATTGGCATAGAGTGATCGAATTTACACCCGGATATGGCCTTTATTTTTTTAGTCTAACCTTAGAATGGGAGGATTAACAGGAGAGATAAAATTATCTGTACATTTGTACGGTATGCACCTACCTATGTGTGTCTCACCCTTAATCAATAAACACAAAGATTATTGCCGTATTTATACTGCAGTTTGATCATAAACTTCCTCTCTTGAAGATTACATCCCTTATTGACATAGGAAATTAAATTTGCAATTTTACATGAGATTAAAAGAAGTTGAACCGTTCGCTCATTTAAAGTAGTGGGGCAGAGAAGAAGAGAGCAAAGAGAAGCAGCAAGAGAGCGACAGAGAAGCAGACGACAGTTCTTGCGAGAAGACGAAAGGCAAGCAACATGTGATAGAAACAGCGAAGGATTAATTTGAGTCGTGAAGAACGAGAATTACAGCTTTAAATCTTAAGAAGTCTAAAAATCTTGGTTAGGTTAGAACAAGAAAGGCTGCGTTAGGTTAAAAGAGTTATTAATAAATTATAGATATACACAGGTACAGGTGCTGTGTTATCTTATACTGGTTTATATAATTTTCTAGGGTGGCATCAAGGTTGTTGAATGAAAAATAATGATTGTTAATTAATTCTCAGCATAAACCACAAAATTTAATAACAGATGAATCCCATTAAAGTGAGATTATGAATATGCAAAAACTAACCGGGAATTATTTGCAGGTCCTCAGAGTATGAATAAATACACAACGTCGATATAATAGACTGGTGGGAAAGTTGACTACCCAAATTTTGAAATCAAGCCAAATGCTCCTCACACTACTAAGCCCTGAAGGGCTGGCACACAACCATGAGCGCACCCAACTGCGAATATTTGAGATGCGCTCATCTCACACTCCCGAATGTATTTATTTGTAAAGTTATACATTAAGTTTATCAGTCAACTTGAAATATTTTGTTGAGGTTATTCCTATGTTATTTTGACGCGAGAAGTAATTTTTTCTTCCGTTTTAACAGAGTAAACGAACACGAGATAGGAGTTGGACCTTAGCTTAATGCTTAACACTGATACCAGCGCATCTTTCGCAAGCCAGTCAAGAAGGGCACTATTAACTCGTATACCGGCACACATATGTTAGGACGCCGTCTGTGTACGCACATGTTGAGTACGTTCTCCGAATGCGAGGATACTCCGCTCTTCATATCACACGTGCAGGTTTACTTTCGGCCGCATGTTCGAAGCCACTTATACACTATATAGATCCTCAACTACAAGGTTGAAGTTCAAATGTTCGGGTGGCAACCATACCATTTTTTTCGAAGAATGAATGAAGTGCATGTTCTGCTCTTTTGGAGCGCGTTGACAAAGAATCTGCAGTATATTCAACTTCTTCACCTTGTAACTTACAAAAGTTTGAGCAGTAGGCTTGTACTCATGATGCGTAATAATAATAATAATTGTGCATCGTCCATTCACGCTTACTTCTTAAATAAATATTGACCTCGCCTAATGATTACTCAGAATTTGATTGACTTATAGTCAACCTGATGCTCAACTGAATTTACGAATTATAGATAAGTCCATGCGTGCCTGCTTGAATTACATTTTTATGCTTAAAGAGGTGAAAATTTGAGGAAATGAGAATATTTATTGACAAAAACTTCAAATCGATGTAAGAAAATATTTTAATTCAAAATACTAATTAAGTAATGAAAAATCACACTCAGCTCCTAATTTCTGACGTAATGCTAAAGCAAAAACATTCGTACATAGCAATTCTAGCCGAATAAAACTGACGAAAACGATAAGTAACACAGGAAAAATGAACTTCAGTTTGCCGCAACAACGCATCGGGCTGCAAGGCAAAAGACAAAACTCCAGCAAATTTTTCCTGGTCTCGGTACCATGCTACGGAGCTCCGTTCTTAATTTCTGACGTTTTACTAAAGCAAGGATATTCGTACTTAGCAATTCTAGCCGAATAAAACTGACGATAAGGAACACAGGAAAACCAACTTCGGTTTGCCACAACAATGCATCGGGCTGTAAGACAAAGGGCCAAACTCCAGCTCTATTTTTCATGGTCTCGGTACCATGCTACGGAGCCCAGAACAGAGCTGCACCAATTGCAGTTCGCAGGTCGCACTGCCTTCAATATTGTTCGGTGATGACCGTCTTCGATTTTATTAATAAGACAATATTAATTTTGAAGGAAATTTTACGAAACCAGTTTGTTTTCTGTCAGAAATGCAATATTCTGTTTTACGCGAGCGTAGCCTCCCACGGCCACCACACGCGATGTTTAGAGCTAATTATAAAGGTCAATGAAAAGAGGGCCTTGCATGATATGTTGGGAGATCAGTAAATAGCTGTCGCATTAGCCTGAATAATTTTATTTTAGCTAATATTCTACTTTAAGTTTATGCTTCATAATAATTTGCACTATATGTTGTGAAACGCAAAATCTATCCTTGTATACGATGACAGATTCACTGGGTTACGCTCAGCATTTCATTAAATTCAGAGATATTTCTATCATTCGAATGGAACTTGTGTGCCGAGGCTTGGGGAACAGTGGAAAATGGTATGTTTACTGTTTTTAAGAAATTGATAAATAGCAGGTATGCATTTGAACATTTTTATGAGAGAGCTTGTGAAAAATTAATGATCTATGTCTATTTTTTCCTCTGAATACATTAGTTAGAAGAATTATTCTCCCCGAAGTAAGTTTGTTTAAAATCTTTAATAGTGATAGTGATTCACACATGTGAATTTATTGAAAAATTCGTACAAATCTCAAATTCATTTTATTAAATTTATTTTATCACTCCATAAAACAAATGACGACGGCGAATAACAAAAAGGCTTCTTACTGCTTAAAAAACATCTTTAATTAAAACAATCAATGTTAAATGAACAAGTCCATAGGTGAGTTCATTGATGATATCTCACAGCTACAGCGTGTTACTCCTCACTTAAATCTAACTTTTGAGGTGTAATTTTCATCACCACCACTGAAGTTGTGAATTTTCGTCTCTACCTGCAAACTTATGAAGTACAATTCTCGTCACTGCCACCAAATATATTTGTGGAGAGGTGACCGTCGCTATTTTCGACCGTTTGCAGAGTGGAGAACCACAATCGAGCAGTTCAGCCAATCAGAGAGTCGCTAATGATAGAGTCAGTGACTGGGCAGCAGCAGAATCTATGGAGATCCAGAAACAAAGCAGTCGTGGAAGCCATGCTGCGGTAAGGAGCTCAGCTTAATTCGTACGTTCGCTCAATAAGCCGGTGAGATATTGACGCATAAATAGTGATACCCAATTGGCGTCTCCTTATAAGCCCATAATGTGTTCCCTCAGAGACGATCCGGCAAAATTGGCGGCTGTAATTGCCGCTCCCAACCCAGTGAACACAATTGCGCTTGTTTCTCGCAAAAACTTGGCAAAACTTATTCGCGTTTTGTGTGTGAGAGTCACTGTACACCGAGCCACTCTCGTCTAAAATTGAATCGTTAGCAGAGAGAAAAGAGGAAGGTATTCTTTTTCTTGAGCAAGGAGGTGTCTTTGTCGCTGTCAGGTGACATCTGCGGACCAATGACACGTTTTTTTCAGTCGTGTCGTTTGTGGTTAACTGAAGCACTTAATTTCTCACTCAAGCGATGAAGGACGGCGTGATGAAGCCAGAGGATCGGCCTTGACGACGTGCTTCCCAGAGGTGCGATGTGCTTGTCGGAGGCGAACGCTGTCATTTCGAAGAACAATGCTGAAGAGGACATGTTTCGCGCAACTTAATATAAAGAGGACACTTTTTGCTCGCTCCTTTTGTTTGTATAGCAGCTTCTGCGGACTCCCTTTTAGCCCATGTTAGAGACTCTTAAACATCTCGGGAAATATTTCTGAAATGTCATCTTAGCTCCGAGCTAAAGGCGAAGCATGCAATATATATATATATAAATAGCAGGCACGCTTTTGAGAAGTGTTGTGAGATAACCTGTAAAAAATAATGATCTATGGCTAGTATTTTTCCTTCAATATATTAGTATAAGTAGAATTATTATTCCGAAGTAAGTTTGTTTTAAAATCTTCATTGTAATTCTCCGTGAGATCTATGTTCATTTGAGTGGACTTAGTGAATGGACGATATAATTCAGAATATCATACGGAGCATTAGCAGATTTTGTGGCAGTTGAAAATATTTTCAATAATGTTATTAGCCGATAATTTTTGCCGCATAAGAGGTAATTTTTATTGACCACTTCAAAATTTCCGATAATTAAGCAACATTTAATAAAATTCACTATAATTCAACTGTAAAGTTAAAATCGACAATGACAATTTTAAAATGACACCTTACAAGCAGGAACAGAATTTAATAAAAAAAAAAATGTAATTAGAATTTTAGAGCGCATCCATAAAGATAAGACCGCTGATAAATAATTCAACAACAGTTCAGGAGTCGCTTTATAGGATATCCAAGCCAAGCAACTGCTTGCTATTGAGTAAACAATAGCTCGGATCCTCAATAGAATACAAAACAAAAACTGTAGCTCGGACTCTTAATAAAATACAAAACAAGTACATACATGTGACGCGGGTACGCATAAGATAATTTGTTAGATTTAAATTATAAGTCTCGCGGTCACCGAATTTTTCCAAAACATTTCATTGTTCTGAGCCTGAGAGTCAAGTTAATCATCTAGCAAGAGCTGAACTGAACCCACTTTCCGTCGAAACTGTCAACTCAGCACGCTTTTAGCGAGATATGTGCACAAAGACGTTGGCTTATTTTGAGCAAATAGAATGGTGGGGCACAGCTAAACGCCCCTTGATCTGGTCAACGTTATGGGCATCATTAATAATGATTAGCGCGGCGAGGCAAACTTATTTGCGCAAATAGAATACTAGAGCACGGTCCAGGCGTTATAATGATGATCATAAGCCAGCAATATAGGTTCATTAGAGGAGCGGGAGTAAATCTTGGCACCACACCTCGAGATGGTGAGGATAACATGTCTACTTAGCGTCCCATTGCTGAGCAAGTCATTTCACTCACCGTGCCATTACGAACCTATGCCCAACCCGCGTCAAGGCAGCGCTTTTATCAGGCCAGCATCGCGTCCGCTTATCAAGCTTTCTCGATCGCGGCACCTTCGCTATCGCGTACTCAAACACAATTAACTCGGTTACTTATATTTAGCGTTCCAATGATGATACAGCAAGATGTGATAGCCGTGCCAAATGGACTCGTAGTTACTCTAAATAGCTGTCGTGTTTTAGGAGGTCATACATGATTAATATTGCGTTTACATTTGAAAGTCGTCAAAGATTACTACGCATCTATTTACGGACTCACCTTTTTTTAAATTTTCATTCCTTGTAAGTCAGCCACATTATGTTCAGTATCCAAGTTAGAGCAAAAATAGTAGGAGGCACGACACATTTTTTTTTTGCAGAGAGCTTGAAAATTGAGCGATGCATGACAATTTAAGCAATTTCTCAATGACAACTTACTTATAACTTAGTTAATATTACGCTTGTTCACCGTCAGAAGTTCGCTGTAACCGCATTTTGCACTCGCTTTATCTATATTATTACATGATATTGGCGTGGCACAGAGCAGCTGGGAGTGTGATATTCTGTATTCTGCGCTCGTAAATTGGTGTGCAGGTACTTTATATAGCATGTATATATATGTGCTCTCTCTGGCAGTCTTTGACTTTTTCTCGCGAGTTCTCCTCGGTTTGAAAATTATAGCAAAGATTTTAAATTACAGATCATCAGGCGTAGGACCAGCGGGAGTGACTGATCGTTTAGATCTGACGATAAGCGATCGCCAGATAAAGTGCGATTGCATGGAAGCACGAGTCGTATCGCTGATCTATCGCGCGGCAGCCGATGAAGCGTGCAATACTGCAGGCGGGTGAGAACCGCCAGCGCTTCCACACGAGACGCGTGTCCGATGCTTGTCAGTAGACAGATTGGGCCGGGCTCATGATAATTATGATTGAGAAGACGATGCGAAATTGAATGTTTGCAAGCACTTACACCGAACAGATGATCGCCGCCAGACCGACTCTTCTTTTCTTGCAGGCTGGCAAAAAGGCGCTCGGACGTCACCGTCTTCCCCAGCCTTGTTAACAGCTCGGTCTGTTGAAGTGGCCGCGTCTGCAGACTGCAAGCAAATATATCGCCTGCAGACTGTCAGCAAAAATAACGCCTGCAGACTGCAAGCAAATATAGCGCTTGCAGAATGCAAGCAAACATAGCGTTTGCTGACTGGAAGCAAAAATAGCGCCTGCAGACTGCAAGCAAGAACTGCACCTGCAGACTGCAAGCAAAAACAGAGCTTACAGACTGCATACACAAACTGTGATATCTTTCGAGCCAACATCAGCACTGTGATGCCGCATTCACAGTAAAACAAACACCAAATAAAGCTCACAACTGTCCCTGTAACGTTGCTGGGGCCAGGCACTCAGCAACTTGAGAAATAACGCTCGCACGAAGTCCAGGTAGTTCAAGTGCTGTCGGATCCGGTGGTGACGAGGAGCGGCATGAAATGGCATGATCAGCCAAGTCACGTTGCCTTAATCACCTCTTTAATATATTATAAAATTTGATTATGAGACACTCCCAAATATATGACTCATGACAAATGGAAAGCATATATTTTTTCCGTATGTTTTCGTAAGTTATATTGAGATTTTCTTTCGTTTGCGGTGGCACGTTGAATGCGTTCTATATAAATGCGAGCCCCGGTTTTTATTTTGTGCGCTAGTACTTCTGAAAATAACGAAAGTTTCGGGTTTTGAATGTTCTCTTATTTAGTTGGTTAAATTTAACGAATAATGATTGCGATGAAGTGCGATATGGAATTAAGGTCTACTTTCTTTGAAGCAAAATTTCAAAACTTTGTGGATGAAATTCGTTCACTAGAACACATAAATGGGATCCTGAGGGCTGCCTGCTGCACGGTTTCAGTGATTTAAAAGCTAAAAAATTGGCGTCTTCAGAAGAAAAAGCAGTGCTTGTGAAGGAAAATAGCTACCGTAGAGAGCCTCACCGTGCGCTCGACTCTAACGCGGCAGGGTTTCTTGAACCTGCTCGGATCCCTGCATGCAAATTGTCTTCATGATTCATGTCCGTTAATATTAGTCTAAAATCGATAATATTTTTGATTTAATAATCAACCATGCCGCGTTTTCTTAATCACCTCTATAATATGTTATGAAATTTGATAATAACCACAAATTCACACATATTTGATTCATGTCAAATGGCGCGCATACATTTATTAGTATATTTTCGCACGTAATGTTAAGATCTTCATTTTTTCGCGGTCACACGTTGAACTAGTGTAGACAGACTCATGCTCATCCACGTGATGTAATATATCATTCTACGGATTTCTCAATTATCAGCAAATCTTTGATGAGGTAAATACCGCGAAGAAACAGACATTTCTGACATCTTGACGACTCCAGTACAAATTTTATTACCTCAAACATGGAGTTATTAAAGTCATCGAGGATCCTACTATCGAAGAATTATAGTCTAAAAGAGTCTAAAGGCCAACTTTCGGTCTCTCAAGGGTTTACTGCCTTCAAACGTTGTAAGTAACTGTTTGGTAAGTTGCTTGACTCCGGCATTTTCCTTTGATGGTACATTTGGGTCACATGAGTGAGGTAACAAAAGTTAACGAAACTCAGTAGAAAACGCGTTTAATTCCTTCCCTTTGGCTACCGAAGTAGAAATGTAAAGCGCGGGTAAAAAAGGGAGCATGCCTGTCGCATTGGATTGATGGTTTGGTCTCATGGTATTGAATCTGTTAAAAAATAGGATGTTCAAAATTTTAACTAAGGGGCATGAAGCTAGATTCGAAAATGTCTTCATGAAAGAATTCACTCGCACCGGAACATTTTTAGCATTTTTAACGTAATAAATTACCACAAAATGAAGCAAAATACAATGTTCACAAAATTAAGAAATAAATCGGGCAGAAGGGCTAAAGACTTTTAAGAGTACAGTTAATAATCTTAATAGGAGAGAGGTGCTCGTAAAGTGAGATCTAGTTTGAGATAAATACCTGCATAATCTAGAAGTCTTTTGAACGTTTACATTCTGAGAAGAAACCTGTGGAAACTGGTCAAACTTCTTCAATTCATGAACGTTCGCAACTACTCCAGGATGGGACGTAGTTAATCATCATTGCTGTGGAGCGAGCTATATTAGAGCTAGTGAAAACAGACGTGCTCTATGGAGTCCTGGTAATTATAATAATTTCTGTTGCATTGTGGCGAAATTATCGCTCGTCTTTGGAAGCTTCTCTAGGTTGTGTGATTGAATATGGGCATCTCTTCTGGGCGTTTAGAAAAACGCATTATTTAGCAACCATGTTTTATGAAGTAGTAAATACGCACACTGCGCAGTTTCGATGGGTACTACATGTCGGAGAGGCCCTAGCAGTTTCGCTAGAATAGCAAAGCGGCCCCAGTTGGATGTGTGTCCCCAGTATGGTGTTAGGTGTTGTAGGTATATACGAGCTGTTTCTCATGGAGGGGCAGGAGGGGGCAGCAGCCGGGTCTGGATGAGGATTGGCTGACAAGAGAAGTGCGAGTCAAGGGGCCAATTCATGTTTGCAGAATTGGATAATGAGGTGTACTTTATATCCTTTATTTAAGGTTTTCTAGTAGAAGCTCCCACTCAAGATAAATGGTTGAGGAAATTTACATAAGTTTATGTCCAGCTAACAGGAGCTGAAATCAAAGGTAATGGAAAAGAGGAGAAAAAAATAAATCATCTGTGGCGTGGAGACGCCCATACCTAATTGCTGGTCACACTGTGTGAACTCGCTTTGAGCGAGTGCACTTATTTTATGCGACCTTTAAGCTGTGAAGACTTTGCCCAACGCATGAAGAAGTTACAGGGTATGAATGTATGTTTTCCGTCGACACCCTTCATATCATAGCGTACGAACTCATTACGAACACATGACTTTCACAGACAAAGGTACCTATCGATTGTTTATGTCTAAGCCAAAACTCAGTATTATAGTCAAATGAAACTTCTGCTCTTTTTCCAATCTCAATTGAGCAAAATTTTTTTATGAATGGAACACAATTCATTAGTAATGGAAAGTGAATTGATACCTACATCCCTTGAACGAAGTTGCACCTGCGTTTCTTCATTGGGCCAGTGCACAAATTCTGGAGATGAGATATGGAGATAACATCAGAATTATTCGTGAGAGATCATGCATTAACACACTGCAAGTGGTGGCTGAAAATTGGTCAATCATAACATTAGAAAAGTGCTGACTGCAAGCGCTCAATAGGTAAATTCCAAATTATTGTATTATAATAATCAAAATAATGAATGGACTGAAATTACACGATCGGCGATAAGAAAACCATATAAATAATTACGAGCTGGGCAAAGAAACTGTATATAGCTATATATAACGAGAATGATGAGAACTCGAATGCATGATTATTGAGAACGAGTTTAGATGAAAATAACGAGAGTGGTTCGAGAAAATGAAACTAGATCAAGAGAATAGGACTGAATCACAAGAGAATGAGACTATAGATCAAAGAATGAGACTAGATCAAGAGAATGAAACTGAATCACAAGAGAACGAGACTAGATCAAGAGAATGAGACATAGATCAAGAGAATGAGATTGAATCTCAAGAGAATGAGATTGAATCTCAAGAGAATGAGATTGAATCTCAAGAGAATGAGATTGAATCTCAAGAGAATGATACTAGATCAAGAGAAAGAGACTAGATCAAGAGACTAAGGTTGAATCACAAGAGAATGAGACTAGATCAATAGATCAAGAGAATGAGAATGAATCACAAGGGAATGAGACTAGATCAAGAGAAAAAATCTGAATCACAAGAGAACGAGACTAGATCAAGGGAATAAAAATAGATCAAGAGAATGTGACTATATCAAGAAAATTAGACCAAACCATATGAGAATGAGGCTAGGTCAAAAAGAAAATGAGATCAATACCGCTACGCCTGCATCTGAAATATCCCTTCCTCTATCCTAGCTCTAATTGACCTCTTTTGACAGGCTAAGCGCCTTGTAATGTATGCTAATTTATTCCAAGATCGCGTGCGAGAAGCTCCTGGTTTGAACAGTTTTTTATTACGCTGAAGACACCGATTGGATCGTCCTCAGCAGATCGCAGCAAAATTACAGAACTGGCGAGAGACAAAGGAAGCCTCGATGCCGCCAGCGGTATCGTTTGATGACATTGGTGTTTACATATCATGTTGCTGCACATAATTTCTCCACTTGGGAAAGTTCATTACGTTGGATTTTTCGCATGTTGTGGATTTTTGACGAGAGCGCTTAATTCTGCAATAAATAAATTACGGGTTTCCTCGTGAATTAGCTTGAAAGTTCATAAGTAACTGAAGAGAATACATGTCCTAGATCAAATTTTTTGCGCTATAACTAATATTTTCATAAATTTAAAAAAAAGTTAGCGTACGGCCGAACAATATGGCAGTTGAACATACTTGCGAGTAATCTGCCAGCGAACTTTCAAACTTTCGTCTTGCACACACTACAGCGGTGCGTGGTGTATTTAAGCAATTTAAACAATTTATTTACCACAGGTGATACAGAGGTAGAATGTTTCTATGTCTAGTACAATGGTCAAACTAGAGTATAGCTACCTGTGGGCCCGAGGTATTGCAGCGTATGAGTCCATTTATCGAACATTGCATTAGTCTCAATGCATTAGTTATCGCCATCGAATTGATTCAACTATTCGTTCTTTTCTCGCCAAAGCAGTATGAGATAATGTAGTGCAAATAGCTAGTTTAAACTTTTCGGCATGTGACGGTACGGGGCAAAACCTCAAAATATTCTGCAAACATCTGTTTCCCAACAGCACGAGGTAATGCAAATTCCTAGTTCACACCAAACTATATGACATTTTAATCTGAAATTTAAAAATTTAGGCCCACTCATCATCCTGATTTATTTTCCTGCTGTAACTTAAATTGAAGATTTATTTTGAGCTACGTGCAGTTTTCTCCACTCCCTCAGTACAGACTTCATTCTTTGAGTTACTGCTGCAGCGCCGATGTGAGTGAGAGTGCAAAGAAAATTAGCAAGAACGAGCGTGTAAAAGTGAGAGCTCTATGAGTGAGAGTGCAAAGAAAATTAGCAAGAACGAGCGTGTAAAAGTGAGAGCTCTATGAGTGAGAGCGCGGAGAAAATTAGCAAGAAAGAGCGTGTAAAAGTGAGAGCTCTATGAGTGAGAGCGCGGAGAAAATTAGCAAGAAAGAGCGTGTAAAAGCGAGAGCTCTATGAGTGAGAGCGCGGAGAAAATTAGCAAGAAAGAGCGTGTAAAAGTGAGAGCTCTATGAGTGAGAGCGCGGAGAAAATTAGCAAGAAAGAGCGTGTAAAAGTGAGAGCTCTATGAGTGAGAGCGCGGAGAAAATTAGCAAGAAAGAGCGTGTAAAAGTGAGAGCTCTATGAGTGAGAGCGCGGAGAAAATTAGCAAGAACGAGCGTGTAAAAGTGAGAGCTCTATGAGTGAGAGTGCAAAGAAAATTAGCAAGAACGAGCGTGTAAAAGTGAGAGCTCTATGAGTGAGAGCGCGGAGAAAATTAGCAAGAAAGAGCGTGTAAAAGTGAGAGCTCTATGAGTGAGAGCGCGGAGAAAATTAGCAAGAAAGAGCGTGTAAAAGCGAGAGCTCTATGAGTGAGAGCGCGGAGAAAATTAGCAAGAAAGAGCGTGTAAAAGTGAGAGCTCTATGAGTGAGAGCGCGGAGAAAATTAGCAAGAAAGAGCGTGTAAAAGTGAGAGCTCTATGAGTGAGAGCGCGGAGAAAATTAGCAAGAAAGAGCGTGTAAAAGTGAGAGCTCTATGAGTGAGAGCGCGGAGAAAATTAGCAAGAAAGAGCGTGTAAAAGTGAGAGCTCTATGAGTGAGAGCGCGGAGAAAATTAGCAAGAAAGAGCGTGTAAAAGTGAGAGCTCTATGAGTGAGAGCGCGGAGAAAATTAGCAAGAAAGAGCGTGTAAAAGTGAGAGCTCTATGAGTGAGAGCGCGGAGAAAATTAGCAAGAAAGAGCGTGTAAAAGCGAGAGCTCTATGAGTGAGAGCGCGGAGAAAATTAGCAAGAAAGAGCGTGTAAAAGTGAGAGCTCTATGAGTGAGAGCGCGGAGAAAATTAGCAGGAAAGAGCGTGTAAAAGTGAGAGCTCTATGAGTGAGAGCGCGGAGAAAATTAGCAAGAAAGAGCGTGTAAAAGTGAGAGCTCTATGAGTGAGAGCGCGGAGAAAATTAGCAGGAAAGAGCGTGTAAAAGTGAGAGCTCTATGAGTGAGAGCGCGGAGAAAATTAGCAGGAAAGAGCGTGTAAAAGTGAGAGCTCCATGAGTGAGAGCGCGGAAAGGAGCTTATGTCCGTCAGAAGCGGTCACGTCTCGCACATCGGCGGTGGTGGCGTTCACAGAGGGAAGCAACTGAAAATGGAAGAAAGGACATTGGGAAAAAGAGGTCAGAAGACTGCGAGTCGTAAAACCAAAATGGAATAGAACCAAAATCAAATGCTTTTCAACAATGACGAAATGGAAGGAAAGAACGCCTACGTATATGATTGAGAGAAAGAAAGAAAAGAGAAAAGGAAGGAAAATAGTTTAATTCCAACAAAGTTGATCTCTTGAAATTTATAACATTCGTTTTTAAAATGTTTAACGTTGAGGTTCTTACTAAATTTACACAAATGGGTATCATAATACTCATGTTTTTCGTCTAAACAAATGAATGAGAGAAGACTATGATATAATGCATTCTCTCTTCTGCGTTAATCCAAGTTTGATAGTGCATGTAAATACAAGTAACAGTATGAACATTATATCAGTGACAAATTGTTAAAAGCACTCTTGTTGGTGTGCTCTTACATTGACATACGATTTTCGGAACTTGCGACGTCAGGGATTTATGTTGAGAGTAAAATGTGTGGATTTAAAAACTGTGCGTCTAAGACTGTTGGGTTGACATGCGGAACAATCTCTTTTAACTCTTACGTATTAACTAGTATGTCAAATAACGATCTCGGAGAAAATTTTTTTTTTCATTGCAACACAAATTTATGACATTTCTTGCACAAATAATGCAGGCACAAAAGAGTTCAACTTGAAAAGGAAATGTTGCACAACGTTAACCAAAACATTTAAAGCATAATCGGAGCAGTTGGTGAAATTAACTTCCTAAATAATGCTCTCATTATATACTCATGTAAGTCAGAAACGAGATATTGCCACACGAGGCTAACAATGACATTATACTATTTGAATAAAAAATAAAACACTTTATGTCCTGTAAGGTTAATGATGAATTACATGACTTTTTAAAATGTCTTAATAGAACGATTCTCTGTTGATAAGTATGTATACGTGTCACGTCAGCCCATGTCAATGCCTGTATACAAAAGACTGCGAGAAAATCATATAAACGTATTCCTATAGGAATTTATTTAAAGTTGGATAAATTTTATAAATGACTCTAATAAAAGAAATGGTAAGATAGACAGAGTGGTGTAACGCTTTTGACAATCGCCTCATACATTGTTGTATAAGCTTTGGCTTTAGTGACAGCAGGGTATAATGTTGAAAGTGTAATGGTCTGAAGTAGCTAATTTATATTCTAAGCCAAAGAGGCGAAATGGTAGAAATTTTAAAATATCTTTTCGTGCAAACATAAAAGAAAAGAACTAAGTCTACTGTCTCAAAGATCATGCTTTAAACTTGCTGGAAAACATAACCTTTTTAAAACCTTGTAAGTAATAAAAAGCGAGGAAGCTAAGAATAAATGTTCTGCGCGCAACAGCAGCAGGCAAGCGAGCTCTGTGTGTTGTCTGCAGGGGTATGGCGCTGTTGTTAGCTTCGGTGCTATGCCAAGTAGTGAATAATTTCATTTCTTAAGTTGAAGACCGACTGCATCAGCGGCGTAAAAGCAGTGAATAATTTCATTTCTTAAGTTGAAGACCGACTGCATCAACGGCGTAAAAGCAGTGAATAATTTCATTTCTTAAGCTGAAGACCGACCGCATCAGTGGCGTAAAAGTAGTTTCGTGCAGTTTCGGAGCATTAAGGACAATATCCGTTCGACAATTTGTAAAGCCAACCCTAAAAATTTGTACAGTCCACCCCGACAGCTCACAAAATGTATCCTGCCGACTTATGCAATTCATACGCACATCTCGTATATTCATCCTGACTGCTTGTCAGCTCCCCTCGCCTGTTAGTAAAGTTCACTACACTCTCACTCACAGCGGCGACTTGCCAAACAGAAGCAACGCAGAGCTCAGACAATGACAGTTTTCGGAGAAAATTGAGAATTACCGGTCTCTGTCCTGGCAGAGCGTAGACGGTGATGTTAGGCGCAATTTGCCTAATATTGCGTAGCAAAATCACAGGCTGCTAGATACGGCGGTAATATTTCCAAGGGATGCGTAAGCCAAATCTGGCCTAGACTTCGTCAAAAATGTATAACTTTATGAGTGATGAAGACGTTCGCCTCCGGAGCGTATCGCATAATACAGTATGAATTGTCTGTGCCGTGCTCGCCAGTTGGAAGTTTGAACAGTTGCGCATCAGATTCCATCCTAACCAACCCTTGAGATGGTGTTTTGACACTGGCACTCTGTACTAAGGCGTGTATTATCTAGTGAAATGTATATCCTGTGCGCCAGGGCTCTCTAATATTGTATACTGATCCTTGTGTAATTGTGTGGTGTTGATTAGAGTCGCTACTCTGTTTATTAAACTCACACCAAATGATCCTCAATTGAATCTGAGTTAAGTGACCGTAGTTATCTCAAAGTAATCGGGTTGTACTACTGTATACTTTTCGAGTCTATCAGCATCCCCCCAATTTGCGAAGTAATTTTGCTTAGAAGCTTTAAATAACCAATAATTTTTCAGAAGCGAGCAACGAGTTTATTCGCAGTTAGTGCTTAGTTTCTATATTAAAATCGAGAAGTGCCGAGACATTGAACATTTTTTCGCATGGTCTACATTGCCTCAAAGTAAGTATCGCAGTCAATATTAAAAAAAATCAAAAACATTTTCAGCTTATACTCTCATGTACATCTTCGCATGATAATGAAGTACTAAGTTCCCAAACTCCGATATGGGCATTTTTTCCCCCCATTATATTTGAGAGACCTAATTTTTTCTGAAATCGGCGCAGTATGATAAGCTAGATATAGTCCCATGAAGCGTGTTGCGACGGTGTAGAGGGCCCCAACACGCACCAGGCGAGTGACCACAAGCTCGCTATGCACAAACAATACATCGCAGCAAAGTGCACAGACAGACAAGCAATTCTGGCGAGACGTAAAAACAGGAGGCCGGATACAGGAGCAATTACCGTCATGTTAGCGGTGCAGCGCCGTAGTGTATTTCTCCAAGTCGGGTGCGCGACGCTGGGGGCTGTTTCTATCCTGCTCAAATCCTCAAGTTTGATGTTTTTAGAGTAAAATATGAGTATGCAGCATCTTGCAACCCTACAGAGCTGAGTACCTAAATACTAATTGTATATTTCATACTTGAGGACTCCAACTAGAAAAAACTCCAAGCTGCGTAGCCAAGCAGACTTGGAAAAGCTCATGCTGCCAGCTGAAAAATTATCGCAGTATAAATCGTTTGAAAATCCAGTCCAGGTTAAAAGAAATCGTAGCCGAAAGATATAGAGAGATACAGAGGTAACATAAGAGAGTAAGTGTATTTATGTACTGTATTTATTTGAGCTGTTTATTATCAAATTACGAGCTCCAGTTCGCCTAGCAAAGATGGAGGACTTCCGTAAAATAAACTGCATCAATTTAATTAGCATAAGAGCTAAAACTAAATATGTTCTTGATGCTGCATTTGCCAAGCTCCGACCGCATCATTGATTTTAAAATGTTCGGGGTGGAAAATAACGAGTAGAATTTCAATTCCTTGAACATTAAAACAAGCTCACGGTATCACTACATAGCTGAGTACTCCAAGCAGGCAGCGGCGGCTGGAGGTCCCCGTAGACTTGAAACGTCACATCGCATCTAGGTTTCTCACAGAGGATAAGTTTGACCTCACAGACAGGCGAATGGCGACAAAGTTCTGATATATCGAATGTTGTCCATGAAAAGAATCCTCGTAAAATGGTCTATACATAACAAGTATGTCGCTCTTTTTATATTAGGCGCGCGTAGCAATTGATTATTTGCCAAATCGGAGGAATGATGTCTTTGTTAGTTACCGTGCATCTGACGTGGGACAAAAAACTCACTCAATTTCTGGAGCTCTTTTGTGGAATAAGCTTTCCCAACATACAAAAAACTCTAAAACTGTAAAAGAATTTAGAGTAAATGTGTTACGACATTTCGCATCTCTGTCATAGGGAAAAACGAACTGCAACACTTCGGTATAATATCAAACTAAACTATCGACCGCTTAGAGATACTCATTTATTTTTGCTACTTTGGGGTCAGCATTTTAAACTCTGCGAAGTTGGAATGCCTATACGTATTCTAGCTGACTTTGTCCACTTCCTACTGTCCCCACTGTGAAAACCTCTCACTTAGCCTTTGTAGCGCAGTTGATTATGGAACTATAATTAGGTTCATTTGTAGTCCATGTATTTTGTAGCTATTTGTAGCTATTTGTTACTCCTAAGTAATATAAATCTATCACCCTGTCTCTATTTTATCGCATGTATCCATGTCCGTATGTTGTTGAAGAGAATACAGAAAGGATGAGAAACCTAGAATGTTCTTCGTTGTTGCTTTCAAACTGCAACTTGATTTTCTTGTAAAATTCTGTAAGAAAATTAGAACTTTCCCCTTTTTTTATGTTTGCTAAGTCATTTTAATTTTTAGCTTAATTATTTCTGTCGACTATAATGAGCAGCACAGCCGTCAACTCAATGTAACAGGACGAAGGTTGTTTTTATTATCACTTTTATTTTCCAATTTTCTATTTTCTGTATTTATATTTACTATTCGTAGAATGAACAAGCTCTGATGAACAAGCTCAGTAACGATGAACATGCTCTGAAATTCATTTTTTTTTGTGTGTATGTCGTGTTTCTAGATGTGAGCGTTGTGCTTTGTTTTTTCAAATTACTTTTGGCTAACCCAGCAGTGTAATGCGGTCAGTGTCAGCATCACAGTATTAGTACTGCGCACTCTCTGCACAAGTCTGGGGATTTTCCCCGGGACCGTTTTCGCTAACCTTGTCTCACTACTTTGAAATCTTTTACGTCGGTGTTTCAGTCGGTTTCAGGAGAGCGTTTTCGTGTCTTTTCTTTTTTAGCTTTTCATTTATAGTGAAGGACTTCCAATGCACTCTCTAGTATTATTTATTAGTTTTCAGTCATCTTACCATGCATGAAATATCCCAGTGAATAATTTTGTTTTTTTTTCTCAACGACATAATTAACGCCTGACTAGGCCATTGTACTCCTCGTATGGCTGGTTTATCAATTAAGGACCTTTAAATTACGAAAATATTAAAAATTCCATGTATTTGTAATACTTCTCATTTCATTTATCGACTTTATTTTTTTTGAGGGGGGGGGGAATAAATTAAGCGTTTTTATTCTTTCTTTTTTTCTTTCTCTGTGACCAGTTACCACTGAACTCCAATACAGAAATAATTCTAGAATTCAGCAAATAAAATTAGTATACCGGTCCGCTGTTTAATCTACGTCCATGTACGTGCCAAAATTTTGTAGATGTTTGCTACTCACATCGAAACATTAAAAATTTGCATTTTTAATATCCGGCTATCCTAGTATCTCCCCTTTATCCCATATACCCATGTCCGTATGATGTTGAAGGGAATACCGAGAGGATAGGAAACCCGAGATGTTTTTAGTTGTTGTCGTTAGAGTGTGCAATGGTTTCCCTTAAAATTTTGTTAGAAATTAAAACTAATACATTTCTACGTTTTTAGAAGTTTGGATTTTCTTTTATTTTAATTTTTTTTCAAGTAATTTCTTTCGATTACACTGAGCAATACAGTGTAACTGTATTGCTAATTGCTGTCATTTCCATGTAACTGGAGAAAGTTTGTTTTTTATTTCTTTATTTTTCCGATATTCATTTCCTTCACTAATATACATGTGAGTGTATATGGATGTGTGTATATATATACAGTGGGGTCAAAATAACACACAACACGTTGATTAAATCGCCAGATTCATCATTTCTAAGCCACGTACAACTACGAGAATATGACTAAATATAAGCAATAGTATAAAATGTTTAATAATATATCTGAAACCCATAAATACTCATTAGTAAAAATATCTAGGAACATGTATAATGAATACGTGAACAAAAGCGTACAGTACATGACTTTTTTCTCGATGTCAAACATTAAAATTATTGTAGGATTATTCCAAAATTTTCGAATGTATTCTTCTATTTGGCAACCGAACTTTC
Source organism: Morinoia aosen (assembly GCA_030386875.1). Classification (NCBI taxonomy): domain Eukaryota; kingdom Metazoa; phylum Arthropoda; class Malacostraca; order Amphipoda; family Talitridae; genus Morinoia; species Morinoia aosen. The sequence goes on along the minus strand of CM059573.1, from coordinate 48,582,687 downwards.
GTCAGCATTCATCTCCAATAACGTGTCATTGGTACGGCAGCTCTCGGTCTGAATTGCAGGTCGTAAGCATAGGGAAGAATGAGGACATTAGCCAAAACCGTAGCGAACGTGTTGTGGAGCTCCATAATGAAGGTTTGGGACATCGGAAGACATGTGCATATCTGTGTGTTCCAAAAGCCTCGGCTGGAACCATAATACGTAAGTGGAAATGTCGGAATACGACTCTCAGCAAACCTCGAACTGGCTGTCTACGGAAGAGTAATGACGGTGCTGCTCAAAAATTGATGCGAACAGTAGTGCAGAGGCCTAAACCTACTCGTGAAGAATTGAAGGATGATCTCAAGTCATCTGGGATCGAAACCAGCACACACATGATCAGAAAAGCACCACGCCGTAAAGGTCTTCGCTCCCGCACCCCTCATAGGACACATTTTCTTCAGACGCGTTACGTCGAGGCCAGGATGAAGTATGCCAACGACCATTTGAACAACCGAACAAGCCAGCAGCGTTTTGGAACTCAGTACTGTGGTCAGATGAAACCAAAATCGTATAATTTGGGAGAAACAGCACAAACCATGTTTGGAGGCAACGAAACGAAGAGAATAATCCCAAGTGCACCATACCTATTATTATGTTTGGAGGTGGCGTGGGAATGTTTCAGTTCATCAAAGGTAGGTAAGCTTCACGTCATTGAAGGAACCATGAATGGCGGGAATATCGTGAAATATTGGAAGAGTAACTTTTACCTTCAGCTCGTCTTTTAAAATAGAAATGCAGATGGACCTTCCAGCAAGACAACGATCCAAAGCATACTGCAAACGAAACCAAGGAGCGGTTGAGGATGAAAAAGATCAATATTTTAGAATGGCCAAGTCAATTCCCGAACATGAATTCGATCGAAAAATTTTGGAAGGAATTGAAATTGAAGATTCAGAAAAGAGGTCCCAATTACCTCCCTGAACTCAAAGAAATTTGCATTGAGGAATGAAATGAGATTACATCGAAACTTGTAAAAGGCTGGTAGTGAACTACTATAAACGTCTCGAAACCATGATTAAAAACAACGGCTATGTTACGAAGTATTAATGTATGCAAATATCTCTAAATGGGTTGCAAACTTTTCTTCGAGTATTTATTATACATGTTCCTACAAATTATTTCTATTAAATATTTATGGGTTTTAGTTATATTATTAACTTTTTATACTATTGTTTATACAGGGTGTTGGTGGAACTCTTGGTACAAACTTCGGCTACTAGTAGAAAATACAAATTTAAACACTTTTTCATCAGTGAAAAAATATCGAAAAACGGTTAGTTTTTTAATTATTGGGCTTAGAAGTTTTTAATGCTACGCTACAAGAAAACAACAGCGATTTCGCAAAAGACAGGAGTAAGGACAATATGGGGAATTAGAATGAAGAAGTGTTGGCAGAATCGAACATATTTTATTTACAGTGTAAAACATTAGTTCACAGATTCAGAAAATTTCTAGAAATTCCTAGTCAACGTTAGCGACCCCTGGTGAGAAGCGTATGTGTATCTTTTGTCAGTTAGAACCGTGGCACTGAAGTGGTAAGATGCATCGCCTTACAAATGCACAAATGGCAGACGTGCATTTCACTTATGGTGCTGCTAATGGTAATGCAAGACGTGCCGCGAGAATCTATCACGAACGTTACCCTAATCGAGAAGTCCCTGATCATCGATTATTCACTGCCTTGCACCGAAGATTGACGGAAACCGGCAGTTTTAGTGTAAACAGAGTAAACGTTGGTCGCCCAATAAATTATCATCGAGAGCAAGAAGTGTTGGAACCTTTCCGTAGAAACCCGCGTACGAGCACACGTGCCGCAGCAGCATCTTTGGGTATTCGTGACCATAGTACAGTGTGGCATGTATTGAACCGGAATAATTATCATCAGTATCACTTCCAGAGAGTCCAGGGTCTCCTTCCCGTTGATTATGGTCCTCGTGAGCGATTCGCGCAGTGGTTTTTAGATCGGGGGGTAGAAGATGCCAATTTTGCAGAGTGTGTGTTGTTTACGGATTTACGGATGAAGCAGCCTTCAGCCGAGATGGAATTTTTGATTATCATAACTTTCACTCATGGCAGCAGAACAACCCTCATGTCATCCATGAACGTCATCACCAACATCGCTACACTCTCAATGTTTGGGCAGGTATCGTGCACAATCAACTCATTGGTCCATACATTCTGCCAGAGCGTCTTACTGGAGATGTGTACAAAATCTTTCTTGGAGAAGTCCTTCCTTGTTTATTGGAAAATGTGCCATTAGGTATTCGTAGACGACTTTGGTTTCAACACGATGGAGCTCCGGCACATTATGCTCTAAATGTGCGACGGTTTCTTGACCAACAATTTCCAAATCGATGGATTGGTCGTGGTGATACTGTGTCCTGGCCACCGAGATCACCTGATTTGACTCCGTTTGATTTTTTCTTATGGGGGCACTTGAAATCTCTGATTTATGCGACGCCTGTGGAGTCGGAAGAAGATCTTGTCGCTGGAATTGCAGTCGCTGCTAGAGATATCGCTGACAACCCAGAAATGTTTGGCAACGTACGCAACTCGCTTCGACGAAGGTGTGCGTAAATCGATGTTAATGGTCGAAATTTTGAACATCTACTTTGATGCGTTACTTTCTATTATTTATTAAAGTAACTCATGTTACTTAACGTTTTTCATAACCCTCGTATGTTATTATTGAACATTAGTGCATGTGGTTAACTAGGATCGCCGTGAGTTTTTGAAGCGCAGCATTAAAAACTGCTAAGCCCAATAATTAAAAAACTAAGCGTTTTTCGTTATTTTTTCACTGATGAAAAAGTATTTAAATTTGTATTTTCTACTAGTAGCCGAAATTTGTATCAAGAGTTCCACCAACACCCTGTATACAGTCCATTTTTCGTAATTGTACGTGGTCTAGAAATGTGGAATCTGGTGATTTAAATAATGTGTTGTATTATTTTGGCTCCCACTGCACATAATCACATATATATATATATATATATATATATATATATATATATATATATATATATACACACCTACATAGCCGTACATACATGTGCATAAATATATCCATGTGTTCATGTGTATCTACATGTGCATATATATATATGTTTCTATTTTTCTTTGCATAAAAATGAAACTTCAAGGTCCATTACATTTCACATAATTAATGCTCTGCGACCAGTTAACACTGAACCGTTCTTCTGAAATAACCCGATAGTCCAGTAAATAAATTTATTGCACTAGTTACTGTTTCAAAAATACATCCATCACCACCCTAGAGGGCGTTTCTGTGAATAGACAAAATGTAAAATATAAAAAGACAAATATAGTAAATTACAATTAGAACATATGACTCGTGAACATTTTTCTTTCTGTCCATACGTTGAACAAGCTATGAATTTCATTTTGCGTGTATGTTTGTTTACTTGTTTCTAGATGTACGTGCTGTGTTGCGCGATGTTTTTTATAGATTACTTTTTGACTAACCTTTTCTCAATACTTGATAATCATTTACGATGGCGTTTCAGTTTGTTTCGATAAAGCGTTTTTTTGTCTTTTCTTACTTCGTTTAAACTAATAATTAAGGAATTAGGAAGGCTTCTCTAGTAGTATTTAAATAATTTACAAGTTTTCAGCTATCTCTTTGAGTACAAACTATCCAAGATATTTTTCGAATGTTTCGCTCAATAACATAATTAGCCCCCGACATGGTTAGTTTATTAGTACGCTTCGTATAGTAGTCTATCAATTTAGGACCTTTATATTAAGAAAATTTTAAAATCCATTGTGTTATGATGCATCTCATGAATGGACTTATTGAAAAATAAACGTTTTTTAAACAACGAAAGTAATATCGTGTAAGCTAACTTTGCTTTCACAAATTACTTAAGCGATGCCTTGAAATCACACTTGTGCTCATTTCAGAGCTTTCGAATAACGTGCAGTTTACTAGATGGGTGTTCATAGCACTTGAAATGTATCCTGGAAAGGGTAAACGAATTCCCCCTTATTATCACGTCGAGTGTTGCCATTCAATTTGCTAAAAAGGTTCCTGTTAAATGTACGATATTTTCCTACGAAGGTCAACGACATTCGTGCCCACTTACAAGTGGGCCATTGCGCTTCACATGCGAACAATTCTTGGTACACTGGGAGTAGAAACACAAGTGTCCTCAATGCAAATTCAAGCAAATTCAAGGACATGGCGAATGACTTTGGGCCCGACAGACTGCTTGCGGGCTTCCTGCATCTAAGACCGCAATTGTGACATGGATTGACTATACGTGATTCAGCATTTGTACCTCGAGGCGATTCATTAATTACGTCTGTCAGCTTGCTAACGTGCGTTTTTTCTATAAATCAATAGCGAAGACGGTTGTCAAGATTGAGAAGCGGTAACAACGAACTCTGATGAAAGAATGTATGGTCCGTTCAAAAATATTCAGCGTGAGTTATTTTGTCGAGATTTTCATACCATTGTGCGTACCGAGTTTAGACGCGCTACTGGCGAGACATAAAGTTGTATGGAGGAGACCAACAATACATGCTTTTAAAGAAGCAAAAATAACTTTACTTCAAAAAGAACTCCTTTGTCGAAACCCAAAATTTAGGTCATTAAAAAATCATTAATTGCAACGGCGAACAAAATGATAGGCTGAAGCTCTTGTCTGAGTTAACAACTTAGCCGCAATAAGATCGGCAGGACACTTCCACTCAAGCATCCGACAGACCAGCGTTAAGTGAGCTCTGCCTCGAGTTTAGGATCAGATTTCAACATCGCTAAATAGGGAATATTTTGCTAAACATTGGAGAGGGCAATTTTGTGCATTCGTTAAACGTAAAATTTTTGTGCGGGAAATGAAGTATAGTTGATTTTTAGCTTTAATATTGTGCGAGTTATATTGAACATCAGACGCTCATGGGCACTAAATATATGTATTAAGGGCTCCGATGATGTCTCCGATGTCTCCGATTTGAACGTCAGTCACAGTTGACTTGTTCTTATAAATAGACATGTAACGAAATTTATTGAGCCTTTGAAAGCGGTTGTTTCAGAAATTATAAAATGCACCGAAGCGTCAGTAAATTATTCTAAAGTTAATTTCAAATACACATTAAGGACGTAATTTCTGATTTTTTAATTTTTTAATTTTTTCCAGATTGCAACCCCCCTTGGCAGAGCGATCTTCCTCTGCCATCCATGCCTGCGTACGGGCGTATTGTACCTACAGTGGAACAAAGGGTCTTTAAATATACCACAGCACATTCCTTTCCTAACGTACATCATTACTCATACCGCAAAAAAAATGCAAGACCCCAAGATGTTCAGCAAAAGCTAATTAGAACTAATCAAAACTTAATACATTGGGAAGTTATTTTCAAACTGCACACCGGGCGTATTTATTGGCCAGCAGAATTGGAGTCGCTCGGAAGGGATCCATAAATATGAGAATGGATTAATTTCAGATGCTATTACCTTCTCGACGAAGGGCAAGCTGCTCACCATGAGCAATCATAGAATTGAGCACCAGAGAGCTGGTAATGAAGACTGTTTATATGCCCTTCATCAGCTCCTATGCGCTGCGGGTCTATAAACATAGGCACGTGAAGCTCTCGGTTACAGAGGCGGGCCGCGCTCCAGAGACGCGACCCGCTCCAGCGACGCGATGTACGAAGAGAAAACTGGACACGAAGAATGAGGAGGATTGTAATAAAGGATGACGCAGATTGGCAAGGAAGAGGATGTACAGTAATAGAACATGCAGTAGATAATGAATGGATGTCCGAATAAGATCCAACTCAGCAGCGCGTTGCTGCTAAGTTAGATGAAGCCGAGGCAGCGTGTTGCCTGAGCAGGAGAAGTTAGCTCGCCTAGCAAGAGCAAAATTCTATTTGAAATTATACGAGAATAAATTTTAGAATTTTAGATTAGGGAATTTTAATGCGCAAGCGAATAAAGATGGCTGGGTTACGATGCGTTATTGTTCAGTAAATTGCACTTGATGCTCACCGGTGAAGTAGAGAAGCGGGAATATTAAAGAACATTGTCTATGATCTTCGTGTGGGTTGAAAATATCCGCGTAGTTTATGACAGAGATAAGAGTAGACGATACCCACATGGCCTATGATAAAGGTGAAGGTTGAAAATGCCCACGGGGTTCAAGATCAAAGTGAGGGAGAGAAACTCTTGTGTGTTCAGAAAACAAGGCTTGTGCCATAAAATATTTTTGATCATAAAACATCGTCTCCATAAGAAAACCAGCATTATGCCACAAAACATTTCTGAACATAAAACATCGTCTCCATTAGAAAACCAGCATTATGCCACAAAACATTTCTGAACATAAAATATCGTCTCCATTAGAAAACCAGCATTATGCCACAAAACATTTCTGAACATAAAACATCGTCTCCATTAGAAAACCAGCATTATGCCACAAAACATTTCTGAACATAAAACATCGTCTCCATAAGAAAACCAGCATTATGCCACAAAACATTTCTGAACATAAAATATCGTCTCCATTAGAAAACCAGCATTATGCCACAAAACATTTCTGAACATAAAACATCGTCTCCATTAGAAAACAAGGCTTGTGCCACAAAACATTTCTGAACATAAAACCTCGTCTCCATTAGAAAATAAAGCTTGTGCACAAAACATTTCTGAACATAAAACATCGTCTCCATTAGAAAACAAGGATTGTGCCAAAAAACATTTCTGATCATACAACATCGTCTCCATTCGTCTCGCGGGACACAACGGACAAACAGAAAAGGCTTACGGGGGACTGATTTGATGCAACTATTCGAAATTAAATTACGAGTTAAATAAAACTCAAAGTTCACCCTATAATGTGACGCACCTAGATAACAAGGTAACAGGCTTTCATCCTTTCATTGCAGGCAGATGGAAGCTCTTATACTGTTCAAAAAAATTGAAGAAATCCCATACTAGTACATTGTTTTCACAAAAAATATAAAAAAACGTTTTTTATAATTATTATATCATAATAATTATTTATGAAATTTGTATTTAGTCATTTTAAAAATGGATATGAGATGTCGGTCAGTTTCGAAATGCGTGACAAGTAAAAAAATATCAGTTATTTTGAAAATAAATTAATTTACTAGATTGCCAATTAACTGCATTGATTTCATTAACTCATTGCCTATTGTTCTGTATCGCTTGAAAAATATAAATTTCACACGTTTTTTTTTTCCATTTGAAATGAGGGTGACAAATCATTTTTTGGAACACGATTTCAACCGAGAACATTATAAAAATTGTGAGATCAATACTCTGCGAAGCTATGCTCAGGTTTGTCCCATTTATAGAACACAATAGACGTGCGTTTTACCCAATGAGTTTGTTCTCTGAGGTGCCGTTTTTGGGTTCGCTTATTACAGCTGATGCGAAGCAGATCATTTCCGATGATGTTAAACGCCGCCGCTCGTACGTTAGTCGAGGAGGGAGACCTGCACAGCAACTGTGGGGGAACTTCATCTAAAGATCATCTACAGATATTGAGCCTCATTGTCCTTCTTAAGTGGTTTGACTTTTTCCGAGCCATTATTTCTAGGCCGATCAACATTGTCTTTTGATGGCCGTCTAGGACTCAGAGTAGCCGCCGAGTCGATAGAGAGGTTATCATCCTCCAGCATGATAATGCTCGTCCCCACACTACTCGTTCGTTTAGCTCAAAGCAACGTAAGAACTTGATGCAAAGAGTTCCAGGAAGGAAGCATGGTTCTAGAATGAAAATAAAGGACCAGAAAATAAGATGAGGATTTGAATCTTCACTTTGATACACAGGCTGAGAGAGTTACACTTCAGAATCGAAGACCTAGAGTTCAATTCCTTTCAACTGCAGGAATTGAGAGACCTAGTAAATACTCTGGCAGTGTAAAAAACTGAAAAGGCGAGCAAGAGAGTGTGGAAATGCCCTTTTCTCAACGAGCTTACGTTTCATTTCCTCATTTCAAGTTAAGAGCTGAAAAAACGCTGAAATTGCGAAAAATACGATAGTGGAATGAAGAGATTAATGAAGTTTCCTCTTTTTTGAATGCTCATTGCTGCGAGCGTCCTTGGGTGTCATCTGGGTCGGTCATAAATATTACTCCATTGAGGCCTTCTACGCTGTTTTTCGTTCGTACGTGGCATATTCAAGAATCAATAATCAATAACCGATTCTGCATGTAAGATTTATCGTGTTGGGTGGTGTAACTTCCCCAACAGACACTCTAAGCACATCCTAGCCAGTGTTGGAAGGGACGGCGGACGTGCGAAAACAAGCACCCCGCAAAGCAGCCTCTCCACAGGAGGCAGCTCTCAGACCACTCATTTGCAATCTGATACTTCAAAACTCGTCGACAGCTGCGCTAATTCGTTTTGAACCACATTCAAATTCAGTAGAGTTCTCCGCTGCTCATTCTGGCTGAAGTATTGATGACCAGGCTGTCGCCTTGACGCCACGGAGGCTGCATTTTGCTACTGAATGTGTATGATATAGCGGACAGGGTACGAGGGCTGTGCCATATGCGTGTGGAAGGGAGCAAAAGAAACATCTATGCTGGAGTTTGTGATGCGGCTTTGTGAGGACCGGGATGGTGAGTCGAGTCCAGCTTAGAAGCACGAGCTCATAACTCTAAGCATTACGCTGCGCTAGCGAAGCAAGATCAGATGTGAGATGCTAATCGTGTTGTATATTTATCTGTAGTTTGACATCCGATGTATTATGTATTGCCACCAACAAAATTTGGGTTACAGCGCTTTGCCAGGCAACTTTGTGTGTTTGAAATTACAGTTATGAACGTATTATGAAAGTTATGGTTAGTCAATCCAGTCTTGCCTAGTCCAAAGATGGAGCAGTGTAATTTGTTTCTATCAAATACCCGCGTAACGTGTGCATGATCAAATAAAACAGTCGTCTTATTACAAAATTGCATGCTTTCAAATTTAATGCAAGTGCAGAACTTCATTGGAGTAGTTCACTTGAAGCTCTTACACTGCAGCGCACGCCGTCGAAAAACAGTCTTTTAATCCCCATCAAATGCAGTACTCCTCTCTAGCCCTCATCCATGCATGCTTGACCTCTTGAATAATAAACCGCTCTTTAATGGCACAGTTTAAAATAAATTGCATCATCTTTTACGCTAATTGACCTATTGTGAGACGTAAGCCTGCGTAAAAAACCGGTCGGAACAATCCATGAATTTTAGAACATATTTAGCGCAGCGAACGCCCGTCAAAGTCAAACTGCGAGGCTGCTGTTCGAGCGACGCTGTCTGGAAGCCGAGACAACGACTCGTCAGTCTCGACTTGACGACTGATTGCTTATCGAGAGGAGCAACGAGTGAGAGCCAACGGGAGAAGAAACTTACGTCAGTTTTCTTGGAACTTTTGACAGGAACAACCCGTTACGATGGGGTGAAAATAGTGGGGTTTTACTTCTGTGTGAGACAGGTAGAAGTTAAATCTCAATTTGAGTGTATGGTGTTCTTCATGCCTTCGATGTATGTGTCGCTATGATATTGACCAATAGGTAAAATGTACGGAGCTTGCACTATTATTTAAGAAGCATTAAACAAAGACGATAAAGAAAATGATTATTTACAACAATGAAATCATAAAAGTCAAACAACTGCTATATGTGAGTGCATCCATGTTCAAATCTTCGCAAGTATTTGACATCACGCAATACCTTAATCAATGATGTCTCCCAACCCTTAGAAAAACAGAAATACGTTATTCATACGAATCTTGTTCTTGTCTATTCTCGGCAACTACAGTCTCGCAGGAGTGGTAATTTATCGCGATACGACTTGCGCACAACTCCGTTTTGTAATGAAGCTGATCTGATGAACAAATAAGGTTCCAGATTGCAACCATCTCCCAACCTAACCAGTTGCACACCTCTATAGTTGTCTATAGCCTAACCAGTCTCATGGCTCAATAATAGTGCATAGAGATATTAAAAGCTACTCATATTTTCTGTCACCTTTTTTTCGGTCTGTTCTATCCGCACGTCACGCATAAATGATCACTTCAGGAAAACAAGAGCTCGACGTGGAGAAAAAGCCTCTAAACAAAGAACGCCTCGAAAAAATTAAAATTGCTAAATCATTTATAGACCAGAGCAGAAATATGCCGCGAAATGCGACCAAGTGGTACCGACTGTCATACGCATCATCTAAACTGGTTGAATTCAATATTCATTTGACTCAAAACAGTAAAGCGAACAGTGTTATAAGAGTTAATAAGCGAGAAATAAGATTAGAAAAAGATTGTTATAAGAGAGAAAAAAATTATCTGATGATGGTAAGATGAATTAACATCTATAAAATTTCTTTTTCGGAACATTAATACAGTTCGTGTGTAAATTAATATTATTTTTCATTTTTCTTCTAGTCATTCCTCTGCCATAACATCGTACTGTTTTGATTCAGAATATCAGTTGTTGTTGGTGATTATCAATTTGAACAAAATTAAGGGTGTATTTCAAAACTCAATCTCGGGATATCCTGAGGCGCTTGCACTCAGCGCACCAAGAACGAGTTGAGGGTCCACAGCGACCGTACGGAACGTAATCCTTTATTGATAGAAAAAAGTGTTATAGTCTTGCCTCAGAGTCGGATTGTATGGTAATTTACATATCGAGTAATATCCGTGTCCTGTTTCACCGTCTGATTCAAGATAATCTACGTGCAATTTAGCAGCTAGTACCATAGTTCACAAAAATCTGCCAGTATTATAAAATAAATGCAAATTTTCATTGGTGAAATTAAGACACAATAGTTCGAGAATGAAAAAATGAGCGATGTGATAACCTTATTTTGGCAATCTTAGTTCTTTGACTTTTGTTCAAAATAATGAAATATGGGCGCCGTAAAATCAGTTGTAAGTAAGCCTCTGCAACAAAAATGAAGTTACCGTTAGCGTGTCGTCTGTTTTCATTTTCGATCATGGATCCTCATAATGTTTTAGCAACACATCTATTGATGGAGTATTTCTACACCACGGAACACAAAAATAAATACTATGGTAGACCAGCGTAAACACTTCAGTTCTCTGGAAAGAAATGCGTCATCCAAACTTGAAAATTTAATTTAACATAAGCTTTCTACAATCATAATTACGACACTTACTGTAAGTGTTCTGAAAGTATTGCTTTCATTGCACATTATCTCAAGAGCACGCGCCAGGAACGTGTGCCACGTATGTTCGGCCATGCTCTGCCAAGTGTTCGCAGCCTAAATACTACTATTCACGATTACTTCCACCACTTCTTTCTATATTGATCGTTGTTAAACATTAATACTTTCTGGAAGATTCAGTCAAGGAATTCATACGTAGGGTACTGGTTCATCTAGACATAATTTCATCGATGGTCTATTTAGAGGGAATGTACATATTTTTTCTCACCTCGATCAAATAAGTATGTTCGAATATTGGAGTTTCATTCACAGCTTCCCACAGTATCAGAACCAAACCGACCATTAATTGTGGATCCTATCTACATATTTAAGGTTGTTTCATGTCTCTACTAGGCATCATCATTGCGATGAGTTGGTGCCTATGCCCTAATCTATCTCACCAACGAGGTATCATTATAATGCTGGCTTGTCAGTCGGTAGTCACATTACGGTATTTTCTATTCTGGTCAAAAATAATTAAATGGTGATGTCGCGATACGTGAAAAGGGTTACTAATCACGCACGCAGGGGGAGTCTCAACCCCCAAACATGTTATAGTATTATCCTTTATGCTTGCGTACACCTGCATACCAGACTTGGAGAATAAAAGAGTTAGCAAGATTAACACGAATTTATTGGGAAACACGTGGATAAACACACAAGGCATGGGGACGAAATGATTTGAAATGGCACAACGGCGTCAATGAAAAGTACGTAAGTTTCTACCGCCGCAAATATTTAAACACGACATGACACAAAGGTGATGCTTACCGAGCATTCAAGTTACAAATACTCCCTCGTTGACAACGATTCACGCATCCACAGTGACACAAATCATAATATTTGCGAGAACAACACATCACGATTTAACCTGGAATTGTGACACGGTGTCGAATCATACAACGGGAAGTCGATCCTCGACTAAATAGACACAGGAAATTGATAGCCAAAAATTAGATGATTCCTCGCGATACTCTGAAAAGCACTTTTCTGTGTGCTGATCTACATCTGAATTTGAACTTCAATCACCACCTAAAAGAGCTCTCACAACTATAAAACACTCGCCCTTTTGATAATAAATGATTCACTGATGGGTATCCACTGCCGATGCTATTGCTCACTGCCGATGTTCCGCGTCGTTCACAGCCGATGTTATTGCTCACTGCTGATGTTCCGCGTCGTTCACAGCCGATGTTATTGCTCACTGCTGATGTTCCGCGTCGCAGCTTAGGCTTGCTGCTGGCGTAGGCTGATCTCTTGCTACCTCGCTGCAGTGGTGCCCTTCCCCGCTTCTTTCTACGGGTAGCTGATCCCTTGAAGCGGTTGTGAGCTGATTCATTGCAGTTTCATGCGTTGAACTTTGCAGTGTTGGTGAGCGATCTTAACTGTTTGCCATTTGCAATGTTGACGACTGCCGCTGTAGTTGATTGTGAGTTCGACCCCGATGCACAGATGTTAATTGCTCTTGGTTGAATCTCCGACGCGTTTATTCATGACGATCCCCGATGCGAGGCTGGTTTACTTCGATTAGGCTTCCTTTGTAAGACGGTGCTCCAATGACTTCCGACGTCCAACGTTGTTTATGTGCCTCGAATTATTAACTTTCAAGTTGCAGTTGGGTATCAGGCCAGCCGACGAGGCTGGCCTATTGTGTAGAACACCCTCAGACGTCTTGCGCAGTCTCTCACGTGTGTTCAAAAATTCCTCTCGAGGCTTCCTCTCGCATCCTTATATCTGTTTCGCTTCCCTCTTTCGAGATCATTCTCGACGCTTCCATTCTACAGAGGCAGCATCTGCAACCTCATTGGCGGAATCCTTGCTTATTCTGACGTCTGGGACTCTCATTGGTGTGTGTTGAGACACACCTTCTTGCGTCATAGCTTTGGCGAGCGGCGATTGGCTCCGGTTGTGCGGGCCTGTCGTTCAGACGTCACGTCCGCCTCCTTGCCCTGCAAAGCCTCGGCTTGGGTGCGCTTGTATCGTGCGTGTGTTCGTGTGTGCGTCGTTCTCTATGCCTGCGCTTGCCGCACTTGAGGCCGCGACATCTGACACGCCTACCTCTACCCCAAACAATCGCCGCTTGTTTTTCCGACCGAACAGTGACGAATTGTCCTTACACACACGGATAAACTTTGGTCGACATTCTCACGCTCGAGAATAACAGTGATGACGGTTTTTTAGACATTTCCTAAAGCGAAGTATAATAACAGTGATAACGGTTTTTAAGACATTTCCTAAAGCGAAGTATTTTCCAAAAATTGCACGAGTGAAGTATTTCCCCAACAATAACGTTAAGTATTTCCCCGAGTAAAGTATTTCCAAAATTTGTTTCCGAAAGTATTTCCCAACAATAACGTTAAGTATTTCCCCGAGTACAGTATTTCCAAAATTTGTTTCCGAAAGTATTTCCCAACAGTGATGCATTTTCCTTCCATTTATTGTGCATGATATTCACTTCTTCACATTATTTTATTGCGTTTATCGTCAAATCGACTAAAACATTAACTGCTCCCATCATAGATATCGGTGAATTATCTCTTCCAATAACAATGAGCTCAGCGAGCAAATGATGAGATTATTGGTGATTTGGAATGGTTAGCGTGATTGTATTCTCGTGCATTTAGAGAGTCCTCACTGGCATAGAATATTATTATCATCTCTTTTCATGGCAAACCGAAATTAAAAGAACCAAGGTAGTAAATTTAGGAATTTACTCCTAAAAAATCATATGAGTCCACATGATACTTTCAGTAAATACCTCATTATTCCCTTTAATTCAAGCTACGATCTGAGAAAAATATAACTGAGCCCAAACTAGAGAAACTGAATAAAGTACTGGCACTCATCTTCGATTCGGAAAAAAACTACAGACGAATCTCTCGCGAGAGCGAAAGAATGGCCCTGAGGCAGGCTACGGACAAAAAGCCTGTATTACAGACTTCATAACAAATGCTGGTTAGGTCTTGGCACTTCAAATGGAAGTATTTCACAGGAGCTAAAAGTGCTTCTTCGAGATGTAATGAGAAGCACGAGGTTTAAATAATAATTGAACGTGGAGAATGAAGTAAGGATTTAAGCGTGGCAAACTTTTCGCTAGGGTGAGACGCCTGACATTATTTTCCGCACGGAGAACCTTCCTAAAACTGGTCGGTGTGATGATACCTTAGGCTGAACCAGCGTCCTCAAGGGAAGTTGTGCTTGATATGCCTTAGGCTGAACACGCTCGTTTGATTGAGATATCGACCTTCAAATTGGGAAAACGTTTGAAAAGAGGAAAATTCATAAGTAATTAGTCAACATACAAGCAGAAAGTCCATTACAAACGTGAAAATTTGTTTAATGTTAGCTGATTATTTTTTTACAATAATATTTAAACAACATGATTATTTGAAGACACGAATGGTGGTTTGATAGTTCCTGTAAAATAAATAATGAATGGTTCATTTGAATTTATTTGTCATGATTAAAGTTGTCTACAGCTTCACTTGGCCCGCGAAGCACACAAGTTTGTTAAATTCCTCTAATTTCTCTTATTATTATTATTATTATTTATTACCCTTTCCTCTCAGCAATTTTGTACTCATGTTACCACTATCACAGACTGGCCCAGGCATCAGGACTGGTATCCAGATGAAGAAGGTGCTTCACTCGGCAGTGCACTCCAATCAGTAAATTGGGGAAAATTCTGTGTTAGAATCGGAATATGCTAGGGATATTTTCGAAACAGGACCGTATAGTCCAAGGTATAGTCTTATCGAGGGTCGTAGGGTTAATTAGTTAGTGTGGACGTGTCTTATGGGCGAGTGTAGTGACAAACTTCGCGCCACTCGATCGGTCGGCTATTTTTTATGGGAAAAACCTTATAGTTTTGTTGTCTCTAAAAGAGTGGCAAAAACCTGCCATGATAATTACTGTTCGCTGCAGTCCTCCATCTGATATCCCTACAAAGAACTTTAGTATGTTACAAATTCAATAATATTTGGTGTCAACGTGAAATGTACATATATCTGGGAAAACCTACTGCTTTATTTGAAGCTAAATTATTGATTCATTCAACTATTCTGCATCTATCAAAGTTAGGAGCTGGTACATTGATTCAAGTTAACACGTCAATTTAAGCTCAAATGAATAGAGAACTACAAGTTCTGCGATGCAAATTTTGCCTATTCAGTGATATATTCCACCTGCATTATGACCTAAAAACTAGACCTAGCCTTCAATATTACACTGTACTTGCACCATTACCTAACATTATGGCGATTTCGCTCCAGCAATTGACTTTAATTCAATAATATTCCATGTCCTGATGGGCTCCAGTACGAGCCATTCGTAGCGAACCGAGGAATGGTTCCTGGATGCATTGGGAGATTCCAGCATTCCATGCAACTGCAGCTCAGCAAGCGTAGCTGCAGCCACGACTGAATCGCTTGTACAACAACAGCAACAATCACAAGGATAGACGAACAAAACGCAACCGTTAATATTAAGCATCACGGCAAATATTACCCACGGGCCGTATCGTTCAGAATGATATGAGTGTTTCATTACGAGCATCATCATTACGCATCGGTTTCAAAAAACACCTGTACTGACGGCAGCCTTCCACGCCCCCTTAATTAATGAGGGATGCCTCCTATCCACTACCGTGCCGCTCGCTGCCGAGCGTGCCACCCACAATCTTTTAATGGAACTAATCTCTTGAGATAAAATGGCATTCACCTTATCTTTCAATGGCCCAATAAAGCCTATTTACGACGCAAATGAAACAATTTCCTCTAACAATAACCCTCGAATCACATGAGGAACCTGTCCCGATTTCAGGTAATGTTGCTGCAGTGCGCGGGCTTAATATATTCATGACCAATTTACGAGCGATCTGAAGCGGTACCCTATTTTTAGGGTCCTCGTGCTCCTTGTGATTACTCCGAAAATTTGCTTATTAGACGGACAACTTCTGACGGACGGAGGAGATTTGCATGCATTAGTGTCGGCCTGCACCGTTGTTCTGTACACCCTTCACTGTACGTATAGGTATGGGTATAGTGATATGGTTGTTCGGGTTCGTGTGAACGATGCCGGCAACATGTACATACTGCCACGCGGCTACTGTTGCTTGTGCGATCGCTGTCAGAAACACGTGCGTGTAGTGACGTGACTGATAGTGCTAGTTTGACTAAAACGTAAAAGTAAAATCGCCGCTGGCATCAGCTGCAGATTAGCTCAATGAGGCTAATCATGCAGAGCAGAACGCTCGCGTCAGGGCATCACTTCAAGCTTCTTAGATGACAGCCGAGGCTGCCTTGTGGCTGAGCAGAACTGCGTTCTTCACGGACAATAGCGGCTACTGATGCATGGTACATTTGTGTGACTGGCAGTTAGTGCGGTGTAGAGGACAGTTTTTGCCTGCCACTGCGCAGCGCTGGCGCTGCCAGCCACGTCAATGATGCAGCTATTCACGGCGGGTTACGTCGATCTCGGCTGCGATGTTTAATATGGAATTTACGTGCGTTGCTTGCATTATAATGCTCCCGTATGTGATATCCATGCTCTGACAGATGGATATCATAGCATCTGTGGTTTTAGCCGCCCAATTATAGTTTCTGCGTAGGGCGGCTAAAATTATAGAAACTCCGGAGAAAAACTTAGACTGGGTTAACCAATTTTTAAATATCTTAACTTAACTTAACTTAATTTATGGTAG
Source organism: Morinoia aosen (assembly GCA_030386875.1). Classification (NCBI taxonomy): domain Eukaryota; kingdom Metazoa; phylum Arthropoda; class Malacostraca; order Amphipoda; family Talitridae; genus Morinoia; species Morinoia aosen. Next base: position 48,565,751 of record CM059573.1, on the reverse strand, counting down.
GCTACCGAAACCTATCGTAAGTAATTTTACCTTAACCTATTCTTACCGACGGTAGACCTTTCCTAGTTCAACCTAAACAAGGAATTGCCCTACAGACAACTGCTCCTCGGACAATTGCTCACGGACGGACATCTACCCTGTATAATGGCCTGAAAATGTTTGTTTAGTCTCTACCTAATGTAATAAAAAAAAAATCTAACCGAACCTAACCACACCCCGCCTTACTCAACGCAAGTTAATTTCATTCAGCGTAACGCAATCAAATTTTCAATTTCAGTGTTTGAATGTTGTAATTTTTTATTCAATGAAGACTTTAAAGTTTATCGGTGTATCACCTGGAATTTAAAACTAGATTTTTACAATTTGATTTCACATTAGCACTGGTGTCAAGTATTTGTGTTGGACGTAAATAAATTCTTTTATTTCAACTGCCATACAGGGAAGGAAAATTGTCGATGGGGTAAATTGTCTTCGGGGAGCACTGATGCCTTGCCTGGCCTAGACTGATGTTCTGTAGGGTGATCGCTACAGAGTACGATTTAAAAACGTTTTTGTTTATTATTGCCGGAAAACTAGAATAAGTTTTGTTCAAAGTAGCATGACAGAAAGTTTTTTGTTTCTTGTTTAACTTAAGAAATAGTCACCTGTACACTCAATACATTTATCGTATGAACAACAAAATTTGCTAGAATGTTCTTCTAAGTAGTGTCAGCGATGGACGCAATTTTCCAAACCCCATTTTTCATTTGGGGAATATTAAAAGTAGATTTTTACAATTAGAATATTCTTTTTTTCACAATATCTCAGAAAATGACTTCTGAAGGACGCAAATCAGGTGACCTTGCTGACCAAGGAAAATTTGATCTGTATGAAATTAACAGCTGAAGAAATCGGGCCTTCAACAAGTCCATGACTTTACTTGCAATGTGGGCTGTAGCTTCAGCTTGTTGAAACCATTGATCTGGATAGGTGTTATTAGGCAAAATTATTGTCAGAATTCTTGATAGTTTCGAGAAGTCATGGCATCCATCGATGTCAATGCTTTGGAGAATGTTTTAAAAAATTTTGTTGTTTTTATTGACAAATGTATTGAATCTTGCAATGGCCATTTTGAAAGTTAAACAGGGAATATAATTAAATTTTAAATTCAGCTGTTTTCCATAAAACATATTTCAGTCATCTCACCATGATATTTTATAAACTTAAGCGTTTTAAATCGGCTAGTTTTCCAGCCAACTCCTTGTACAAAAAAATCACAATTCATCTACAGTTGTGAAGCGAACGGTGGAAACGTATCTCAGATTACGTATCATAATGAACCCGTGGCACGAGTTTTTTGTTTTAATGTTCAAGAATCATTCATTATTCTTAACCCGTGCATGGATACGAAGAGAGGTCAAGTCCTGCATCTGTATCTCAGATAATATTCATTCTATAATGATCATGAAGTGTGACGGACGGACGAATAAACGGACAGTCGAGGCTGTTATTATAGTGTAGAAACAGGTTATGCTGGAGTTCGCTTGAATGTAATTCTGTTGCTCAACTTCAATATTCTATTTTTTACCTTATTCTCTAGCACACACGTCGGCGCAGAGACAACATGAGTATATTTTTCAGAAATATGACCAGTTAAATGAAACATCACCCTCCAGCGTACTCAATATAACGCGCAGTTTAATAATGAATTCATACTTAACCCTTTGTGTGGTCTCTCTGCATCCTCAGCAGTATTACAAAACGAACATTCACAGCCCTCATTAAAAATGAATGGAAAATGTATTCGCGGGAAAGAGTTTCCTGACTGACGAACAGCGTCATTTTTTGTAAAGTGGATACCTAGACAGTACAAATCGACTGCCAAATTTCTGTTTTGACTTAAACATTAGTCATATTGAAATACTCATTTCGTGTCCATACTTGATGAATTACTGTCAAGGGAGTTAGAGAGGTAGTGAAATCTGTGTCACAGATACCCTCATCACAAACTTTTAGTTATTTGTGTAATTAGAAATAACCAGAAAGTAATCAATGCTGCACATTCGCCAGCTTAATCAAAATATTTTCTGTAAAACACGTGAATGACTCTGAAATAAAAAATTCTAGCAGCCAATTTTGACGGCGCGAGTACATATTAACGAGTCAATTCACCACGAACGAAGTTTAATTACTCACAAACCAATTACAAAACGTCTTGAAACGAAATTTAATTCGGTATCAGAGAATTTTGGTCCGACGGGAACGAAATTTGTTTGGTCATAAATGAAATTTATCTCAAATAAAATTGTATCTGTCATCAATGAACCAATGAACGTACTGTTGCACATAGTTGTAAAATTTACACCTACATTTTACGTGAACTTACATTCCATATTGAGATGCACATGACCGTTTGCTGGTTGTTGTTTGAATAGCAATTTTGATGAAGCTTGAACAGCTGTATCAGTAACATGCACACCGACATAGTCATATAAATATAAATTCCTTATTGTAGTGTGGATGGATCACACGTTATGCAGAAGTTCGCGTGAAACCAATTTTGTCGCTCAGCTTCAAAATTTTACTTCTCTACTATTTTCTCAGCTGCTTCAACACGCATCGGCGCAAGGAGAACGTGAGTATATGTACTTATTAAGATTTCAACCGGTGAAGGTGTACACATATATACATGTACACATGTGTGCACGCATGCATGCAGGTTTAATATTAATCATGTCGTGTTAGTTTGGCATTATGGAGTTATTTATTTTATTTTATTTATATATATATGTATATATTTATTATTTATATTTTATATATATGTATATATTTGTAATTTATATTTTATATATATATGTATATATTTATAATTTATCATGATGTCCTCCCATACCGCAATATCGCAGACTCGCTTCGTATTCCATGATCGACGTATATTTAGGTCGGTTTGGCACGGTACCAAGAAATTCCTCGCGGTCATTTGTGCTGTGCTTATCTCCTGGAGCTGCTGGGAGATAAAATAAGTTCCTCTAGGAACAAAACTGATAATATTTTAGATGATGTATAGTCAAAATTCCGGTTAAGATGTCTAATAATTTTTTTGTATGAGACTTTCATTTTGTCAATTTTGCTAGAGTCACATTAAATTCTGTTTGAGAGTTTGTTTGTTAGTGTCACTTAAACTTTTGTTAGAGTCACCTTGAATTCTGCGTGTTTGTTTGTGTCACTTCAAATTTCGTCTGTTGATTACTGTCACCTTAAATTCTGTTAGGAATTAATTGAGTTTTTTGTTATAAGATAAATTTTGTTTAAGACAAAGAAAATTTCATTAATGACAGCTTCATTTGATTCATGACGAAACAAATTCCATTGGTGATAAGTTTAATTTTGCTTGTGACAAATTAAATTTTGTACCTGCAACTAGTTCAATGTCATTTGTGAAACTTTTTTCATTGACGAGTTTAATTTTGTTTGTGACAAGTTAATTTTCGGTTTTGGTAATTAGTGATGGAGTATACTTCGTTTGTGAGAAGCAAATTTTTTTTGTGAAAAGCGAAATCTAATTTGTGAAACACAAATATTTTTTAACGGAAGCTAAATTTCGTTTGTCACGAGTTAACTTTCGTTGGCGACATTTCGACCGGTAAACGGATTATTGACGAAAACCAATAATATATTGACATTCACTCGACCTTTCATTGAACAACAGAACTCCGTTCCTAGTTTTTTGTTCTGTTGGCAGAGAATTATTTCCATCTTTACCGTAATCATCATCCTGTTCATTCATCATCATCACGGTAATACGAGAAATAATCCGATAACTGGCAGTGAAAGTGAAACACACAAAGGGATTTTTTCGCATTAACTGCGGGTAAACCAAAGTGATCATAGACAAAACAGTGAAGCTACTCATTAATTTTCTTCAAATTCGTAACAAGTCTGAAATTTCATCATGGCTTTAAAGGAGAAATTTCAGAAAAGTTTTTTGCGTAAACGCTTGAAGTGAAGTCTTAAAATAGCCCTTGTGTAACACCAAACGTAATCACGCTATTGGCGAAGATTATTTAAATTATTTTTTATTATTTTTTAATATTTATTAAGTTTTATTATTTTTACATTTTTTAAATAATGCCAATTAAGAAATCATCATTATTTATTTTCATATCTCACAGACAGCACGGATTGTGAGCACCGTCAACAAAGCACTACAACACTACAACAAAGTTCGTGTGAGCCCTACAACAAAGTTCGTTCTGTGATGTCCCATTTTATTTTGCATGCATCGTAGCCAGAATACCGAAAGCGATCCCTAAGCACATGGCATAACCCCAGCCATGTTTCCCGATCTCTAGGGAGCTTCGAATTACAAAAGGCGCTACGGTGTCAGGTTCAGGACCCGACATTCTGTCGTCTTCAGCGCTGTGTGTCCTGCAGCTGACGTGGTGCTGATCAGGGAGGTCAAACACAGCTGGATCTTAACTTCGGTTGCTAGATCAGTCAGCAATATTTTTTAAATATTCGCAAATTTGCCTTTTCACAAGCACTATTCTGTCTTGAATAGCTCATGGCAAGAGTTTCCCAAGTAGTCTACATGGTCCAGTTTTATTTTGAAATTGTCAAAATTTGAGAATTTGAGCCAGGAAAGGGTCAATCTAGTAACCCATATCTCAACCGTTCATATAACCCCAACATGTAAAACCTCTCTAAATGAGAGTCCCGAGATTTGGACCCTCAAATCCTCAATGTAATTAAAAGTGAGTTGTGCTATAATTTTAAAGAAGTTTCTTGGCATTTCAATAGAAGGAAATTCCTTGGATACATCGCATTACAAATGAATTTCACCAAACATGCAATGAACCCATTAGCTACCCAATATATTAGCAACAAGTCACCATGAAAAGAGAAACCGTGTCAAAAGGATCAAGCCGTTACGGCCGCTGTTGAAATAAGCAGCGACGTCTTTTAAAGCACTTTAGCATTTATTCCTTAAATAGTTCAAGTACTCTCTAGTATTTATTGAAATTTGAAGCAGTCGAACTACAGTTCTGAAGTTGTATCTTACACGCTACTAATACGAGCAAGTTATGTGGAAATGATAGTTCAAGAAAATTGTTCACTCCTTGAACAACAAAGATTTTCATGCGTGTGTTTGAAACGCCTGTTAATATGTATAAAAGCCTCACCGCAGAGCTAATTTAGCGATCGTTGAACTGCACATAGTTATGGAAAAGTACCGCATATATTGTATATGCGCGACCAAGATTGTAAAAAAAATTAAAAACCAACATTGTAATTTCAATTTACTCAGATGATAACCATATAAACAAAAGTTTTAAACACAAACAGTAATTAGCCCAACTTTCCTTACATGAAACAACCACAACCATTTGCATAGAGTGCTAATATATCACAGAGTTGAAGGCTTAATTGCTATATATTTCCCCAAGTCTACAGCGAAGCCATCACGTCACTTGCTCTAAGCTCTCCCAAATCGAGCAGGCAGAGCCCAGGGTGAACGAGTCTCACAATTACACAGATATTTCATAATGAGTCGCTTCTCTGAGGCATGGGCAATTATGCCGCTCGGTTTTTGAAGGCTGCAACACATAAGAAGCTTTTATTGAGCTGTATTCAAGCTCAGCTCTTAATAATAAAAAACAGTCCTCCATAGTAAAGCCTGATAAATCACCATTGAGAAAGCGTTTGGAATTTCATCTCGTGTCTTTTTTTTGCTTCGACCGCAAAATTCAAACACATTAATTTCATGTGCGTATCATACTACCAACATACGTATGCAGGGTGTGACACAAAAATGGAGTTTCACTTCTTCCAATTCCTCATGTTTCGTTTTTAAAGTAAAGTAGCGATTGAGTCCATTCGATTTTTGAAGCAATTTTTTCTTTACGTAAAAATGGAAATATTTAAATGTAATTATTAAACTATCGATTTTAGTTTGAATTGATAATTTGAGAGAAACTAGGAAACATTTTTGTTACTCACTTTGTAAGTACAACGACAAGCACACGTTCTTACATATAAACAAACATACACGCGTCTCTAAAAAATATGTGTGCGTACGTGAGTATATGAATGTACGTAGAATATTTTGTAAGTGTATAGAAATACTTTTGCAAGGAAATATGAAATATTTGTCAGCAGCCAAGAGAGGATTATTACATACATCTTTATGTGAACGTTCTGGGCTGTGCTCATTCTCTGAGACTACGAGTAAGATCTGAAAATGATCCTGAATAAGACGAAAAAATGTCTCCAAGCGTCAAAATAGGAATACTTTCACGATTTTTTATTCGGGGGATCTTAACTAGGACAGCACTTAATTGCTTTAACCTATCATACAAAAAAGTGTAGAAAATCTGCATGGAAAACTAGAATTCAGCAAAAAATTTGCTTTCATGTAAAAAATTGATGAATGAAATTGAAGAGAGACTCATTAGAATAAATGAAGCCCTTCCATAAACCGAAAAGCTTGAGTGATGAAGCTATGACTGGTCGTTGAGTGACGGGCAGCTCTGAAATACAGAGTGGGCCGTCACCCCCACGCTATGGTAGGTATACTTAAGGTAAAGCGCCTAATAATTTCGGCCTTTTATTCATTTGACATGAATGTGGAGTTTTTGCATGCGTTGGTCTTCATTAAAGGAAGACGAGCCCCGCATCGAGGCAGCGGACCACCCGCGCGTCGGAGCGCAGCGCGCCGGTGTATGGTAATGTGGCGAGCTGACGCGACTTCTGTGTGGTGTGGCTGCTGTGCGGGGCTGTGTGGGGCTGAGTGGGTTGTTGTGTGGGGCTGTAGTCTGGGGCTGTGTGGGGCTGAGTGGGGCTGTGTGGGATGTTGTGTGGGACTGTAGTCTGGGGCTGTGTGGGGCTGGGGGCTGCTGTGTGGGAATGTAGTCTGTAGCTGCTGGGTTTATGCGAGGGCAAACAATGTGTGTTGGAGTTGCACTGAGGTATAGACAGCAAAGGGAAGTTCTGTCTGACCTGGAGTGACGTTCCACAACTGAATGATGAATGTGCAACAATCTATGAGGGCTTAAATGATTCAGAACATTTAGCAGACAGAGCTTTTTCAACTATAATAGTATAGCACCTTCAGTACGCAATTTGGTTGTACATTATCTGGATTATCGGCTGCTCAATATAACTACAGCCTATTTCATCGACATTCAGGTCAGATTTTATACTCCACTTATGAAGAGTTTGGACAAATGGCAGCATGTTTAGTCGTGCAGTCTTCAATTGTAGCGGTGAAATCGGTGCAGTCGCCGTACTTGATATTCACATGCCTGATCACCAGAATATCTGCTTATTGATGATATCCCTGAAAAATACATAGGTACGAGGTGTTCAAAGTAGCAGGTCACCGGTCCAAAACTATGTGTTGATTGAGCTGAGATTAATTTATTGTTCCCTGAACACGAAAGTCGGAAGAGTGTAGCTGTCGGCATACCTTCCATGATGCAGTATACCAACAAGGCTCTGCAAACACGAGACCTCACGAGCTTATTTCTCAGCCGAATTTAGCGTAAGATTCTAGTCTTGATTAAAAGAAATAATGGCTCATCTTGTCACAAATCAAAGTTTTTTGAAGATTTTCAGCGCTGCTTCCAAATGTGACAAGCAGGGAGTAACTGGTCTTATAGCTTCCCTCAAACATGGCTACAGTACATTAGTGCTGTATAGTTATCCGTCTCCTCATTTTATTGAGTGTTTGAGAGATTAAGATAGGTCAGATATCTGATACGTTTTTCATTAATGTTGAAGGATTTATTGGCTTAACAAATAACATAATGCTATAGTTGGGACTCGGATCGATTCAGTATTTGTCACTGCGCGGCTAATTGGACAAGTCATGCTCGAAAATATCGATGGAAAATTTGACGGCTTCCAGTGAGGTAGCTAACTTTTGGCTCAAGAGCTGAAGATGCACCTTCTCTAGCACAAAGATTCATAAGTGGTTGTCTGAAAATGTTAAAATTTGAATGACTTTATACAGAGAACTTCGGGAGTATGTTGGCGTCACATATCAAGCATCATGTGACAATCTTTGCTCTGTTTTCCACCTCTGAAAGGCAGCTACCATTTCCACTTCGGTGCTATAAAGTATTTTCTGGTGACATTTACGAGAAGCTGCCGCTTTTAAATCGTCTCATTGGGGCCTATAACGATTAGTCTTGCTTTACTAAAGCACTCGATCAGAAAAAGCGCGAGAAGGTCGCCTGTCTCTTGATGGTGATGTCTGCTGTACAATTGGGGTCCTGTAGCTGGCGAGCCTGGGACAATCATAGACGGAAACTTGAGGTATTGCTTCCAGTTGTTATGGAGTTCCAGATCGTATCGCGAAGCAAATCACAAAAATTAAAACGGGTGAATTATATTTTTACGGCAATCATAATATCTGTCATCGTTCGAAGGGTCGGACGTTTAACTGCAACTTAAGAGCTTCTAAAAACCGCCAGAATCATTTTTTGGCCGAAGTGTTGGCTTGGCTTGAAAATGTTTGACCTTAAATTTATTGCAACGACACTCTTTCTATAGGTTTACTTGTTTCCAAAGTCTCACACGTATCATAAAAAATTTCGATGCTTTAAGGCGCAATTACGAGATATAGTTTTTGGCGTGATTATTTTAAATTGAACATTGCCAGATTACAAGACGCAGCTCTCTTGCAGAAGCACCTGTCATTGCGTGCTATTAGAATCCATCGACGGTGTTTGCTTCTAGATCAAATTTTCTAGCCCTTGCGTGCCTGCTGCTTGATGTGCATCACGTTAGTCATTATCAAGATCGCTTGAAAATGTTTGGCAATACAATGGATGGAAATAATTTACTCGGAAAATTTATAGATGTTGTGGATGATGAGAATTTTGGAAACCGCAAGACTTTGTTCATGATAAGGAAATGAAGAACCATCCATTTTACAGGCGATGAATGGGCCCTGAAATAAGTGAATGTATAACATATGGAGAAATATAGTAAGCTCACCTTTAATATTGATAATTTTAAAACCTACATTAACAGTTATGAACCTTCGATTTCGGCACGAAGCTCGGGAATGTCAGTAATCGACAGCTCGGGTAACTAAAACTTTTCTGAGTGCTGCCTTAAAATTGCAAGCAATCTCAAGTAACTAATGCCATCCTGCCGGGTAACAAAATGTCGTGTGTAGAAATGTCAATAGTGTCCCGAGGCGTAAATTGCATGCATCTTTTGTCAAACAAGCACATCTATGCCTAAAAAACACGTAATCTTTTCCTTCTCATAAATAATTTCACAGTTGACATGTATTCGATTTATCTAGTGTTTTGAAACCCGTTTTTTTTATGAACGCCATTTTATCAGTGACCTTTCATTACCAATTACGCTAAGTAGCGACGTACTCTAGAAAGGCCTTTTTTACGTAGCTCAAACTCTCGAAATCGTACATTTTTATCAACAATAATTCTACATTTGCTAGCCGATTGTCATAAATTTAGCATTTTAATGTACTCCGATATTGGCAACGACTCGCCCTCCACATACCTCACCAAGGCTTATCGGGTATAAAATATTATTAAAAATGATGCCTGCTTATCTGCATCATCAAAGTATTACCTAAGGCTGCTAATAACTGAAAATGAACTCTTAAAATAATCCTAATTGCGGCCTCAGTATCGTATTTCAAGAGGACCTAACGAGGCGACTTTTTGCATTCATTATGCAGCGAAGATGTGGTACCGATAATTAAGTTTCCCGCATTCATAACATTATCAGTGAGCGGCAATCGCAAAAACCTAACGCACAAAGCCAGGCATCGTGAAGAATGATGCGAGCACGAGTTCCTGGATACGTAAGGTGACTTTTTCCACTTTTGATTCTGCGGATAAGGTTTGAGTTGCGATGTGGAGAGGCGGGGGTGACTGGAGGTGCAAGAGCTTACAGTATTATTGGTTAATGAAGACTCAATGAGGTATTAATGAGCACGGCTCACCCAGTCTGCAGGGATGGAGCTGAGGTGTTTGCGCTGCCCAGGCCGCCCCTCCTACAGCCTCATGGCTTGTGCTCAACAGCTCGGTGTTGATTGCTTTTATTGCTACAAACGTGTGTTAAAGCGTAGTCATCGACAATAATTACGTTTTTATTCAATGATTTTTTTAAAACAAAATGTATGAAGGAATGCCAGTTTAAACGTTAGATCCGTTTTGATATAGAAAAATAGGATGGAACATGAATGACTTTCATAATCAAATATTGATTGAATGTACGCAGCAAAATTTTTTAAATTATACACGAGATTCACCATCTTGAAAATTTTGATGATGAACTCTTCAATGTATTTCATTCGAATAATTGTTCTTAAATACGCACATTTCTCCACAGTGTAGCAAAATATTTACACGTGAGCCTAGAAATAACTAAAATTATCAGGAGAGATGAACTAGTATAAAAGTATGAAAGCGAAACGTCAATGAATTGACATTTCTATTTACGACACAGAGGATCAACAGTTCGAGCCTTATATGTTCCTCAGCTTCACCATATTCATACTAAAGTTAAAAGTTACTTCTTTCCGAAAACAATTGCTGCAATAGTCCAAAAGTCTGTTAACATAAGTAAATAAAAAAAACAAGTGGACCATTTGAGATTGACTCATAGAACATAAAAATATTATTCAATTTCTCAGGGAGAAAACATTAGGTTTCATAAAAAAATCACATTTCCTATTCCTGGGCACTTAAATGAGCAAATTAGGAGCATGAAAAGATCTTTTAACTTCCACACCCGCACACACTCTTTTCACTGCGTTCGAGTTATGCTAGCTGTTCGAATTCACCGATAGAATATAATTGTTTTCTTAGTCCTTCAGCGTCTCAACGATGAAAATTTGCATGTTATCATTTTGTAAACTGTTAAATAATAAACACTGAATATAATATCCTGAACTAGTACAGCATATTTTACAGTGGTAGTTGAAAAGGCTGCTGAGGAAAAATGAAGTCAGACAGATTTCTCCAACATAAAACACAAACTCCAAGTAACGTTCAGATATGCACCTAATCAAATAGCGAATTTTTATGCAATTTGCGACATCGTAGCGGCATAGCCGGAAGTAAAATTCACCTGTCAACTTGGCTACTCTTCTATTATTTTCCCTCGCCAAAATCATTAAGTTAGAATTTTCTTCAAACTAAATTTGTGCGCACAGAATCTGGCAGACCTGCGATACTGTGAGCTGAATTCCATCAAAGACCTTAAACTCAAGAAATTTAGTCTCCTTGTATGGCTAAGTTATCAGGAGAACTTTGATTGGCGGCCGTGCCGCTTAAACAACGGAAGATGTTTGAAGATCTAGTCAGGATCGGTAGCCAAGCTGCGTTGAAGTCTCCAGACGCCCAGCGGCGGCTGCGAGTAACTTTGTTACGCCCTCCAAAACACTCACGGGCGGGCTTCAATATGGGTTTTGAATTCAACTACATTTGATTTGAGTTCATAATATAATGGAGCTTGAAATTCATGTTCAAGATTTAATTAATATTATTAAAGTTTAGCTTTGTTTAATTTAAGTTAGAATTTAATAAAATTAATAATCTACGTTTAGAATTAGATTAATTTAATTCATATTCAATTGTGTTTCATTTGAGGCGGTAGTTTTTAGCTACGATAGATATTTTCCGATTTGTCAGCAATTAATTAAGAATTAAAATCTAAATTTTTGTGATGTTTCTTTTACAAATATTTTTGATGTAATTTATTTTATTATTGATTTAATCAGTATCTCGTGTAATACCACGTTTATAATTCCTCAATTATAGCACGTATAAAGAGTTACGAAACCTTTTAAAGCGGCATGTAATATTTCCTCAATTACGCTCAGGTAGTCTGCAAAAACTTCAAGATTTTATAATGACAATTTTCTCACACCTATAATTTCATCTGAGCTCTGAATTATTGTCATTGAGAATCTCATTTTGCATTCTTTTCATTTCGTTTCCGTTTCCACGATATATTGGTAAATCTAAATTCTGGTGCCTCCGCCATGCCTCTCTAATTTTCTAATTTGGGGCCTGCTAACCACGAGCAGTTCCACAGCCACCACAGCACTAAGCCTGAAATGGTCACCGTGGTCTAGTGGTTTATAGCGCTCGCCCCTCACGAGAAGGGCTGGCAGTTCGAATCCCAGCACGGTGATTCTCCTCGAAGGGAAAAAGGAAGAACTCTGCCACAATTTCTCACTCTACTCAGGTGTCGGAAATGGGTACCGTGTTGACCGGGGGTAGCCGTCATTACGGCCTGGTGTTAGTTATAAGGCATTTGAAAAACCAATGTACAAGACGATATGTATCAGGCTCGATTGGAATAAAACATCCTTTCTTTGAACTATTGACGTTCCTACTGGCACGAGGTGTCTACCAAACGGCTCATGGCTTAATTCCTTTCGACAGTGCCAGATATCAGTCCGCGAGCGTTGTTGTATCCACTGTGAGCGCACTTCTGCATCCCTCGTGAGCGCTCTTCTAAGCCCACCGTGAGCACATTTATATTCCCACGAGAAATGCATTCTATCACTCACCGTGAGTGCATTTTTGTACCCACTGTGAGTGGACTTCTACACCAACAGGGTGCGCATTTATATATATATATATCTGCAGAGAACGTAGTTTTACACCCACTTTGTGTCCATTCCTACACTCATCGTGAGCGCAATTCTTCTTACAGTGAGCTCAATTTTATACACTGTAAGCGTATTCTGCTACGCTTATTCAATAATATTGTGAATGCTCTTTATGGTCGTGAGTGGAGAGTACTAGAAAGTTCTGCATGATTGTGAGTGGAGAGTACTAGAAAGTTCTGCATGATTGTGAATGGAGAGTACTAGAAAGTTCTGCATGATTGTGAATGGAGAGTAATAGAAAGTTCTGCATGGTTGTGAGTGGAGAGAACCAGAAAGTCCTCCTAGATCGTACGGGGAGAGCACCAGAAAATCTCTATGGTTGTGAGTGGAGAGCACCAGAAAATTCTCCGTAATCAGGAGTGACCGATAATTTCCAGCTACTTCAATGTCAGCCTGGACGCTAAGGATATCATCACGCGCCAGTGCTAAATGAACTACATCCCACGCGCCACGCGTTTACTTGTGGTTTACCTCTCGGCTAGTGAAAGAAAGCGAGTCCTTAGGTGTGAAGCCACTGTGTAATTTGAAGCACTTCACAGCCAGCTAATGAAATTCCGTTAAAATTCATGAGCTTGTTCCCAAGTCAGTAGCGTTAGCAGCCCGTAAAATTTGTATGCAAACAAACCGTAGCTTCGGCACTTCAGGCCTGCCCACGACTGGAAGTAGGGGCGATTGGACTAGTGTCTTCTCATGCGAGAAATGAAAAGGTTTATGCATTGAGTAGTTGAACGAACTCTTTAACACTGCAACTTTCATAAGCATAGGTTAATTGTTGAAGTTTGCACCAATGGGCTTAAAAGCATTTCAGCGCTATTGTCTTTTAATAGTTAATACTTTAAATTGAAATATGAAAGGGCTAATCTCTCTGAAATAATAGAGTGGATGATGACAAAATTCAACTGTGTGGAATTTTCCAAACAGCTTTAAAGCAGCAATACAGTTAAAAGACACTATTTTCAAAGTGCCTGGCCAGTTACAAAAACTTCCCTAATTTTTATATATATACATATAGTTTAAAGTAAATTTCCAAAATAAAAATAACTGGAATTCTTATTTTGAAACGCAGAGTTTGTAGCAGATTGCAAGTCATTTTGAGGCTCCGTATCTGGTGCAAAGATGTTTTTGCAGAGGAAAGAGGATAGTCCATTTCGTGCGCGCTAAGGAAAATGGGGAATTTATGTACAAAGTTTGTGCTCACACAGGATATCCTGCACATAGAAACTAAGTCAGGATGGAAAAGAAAGAAAATATAAAGACGATGTAGCGAAGAAGGTATGAATACTTGGAGAAGCAAAGTAGATAAGTGGAATAGACTGAGGTAACCTAACAGTAAAGACCTTGTGGGCGCCAGTCCCAGAGCAAAAGATAAACAAACATAGCTAACCTAAACCAGTTGCCTATCCTATACCCCCCTGAGGGGTCAGAATCGTAGAGCTCCGCTACCCAAAACTGCTTCAGAATTAGTATGTCTCAGATCTAATTCGCGTGCCGTGACAATCAAACATCGGACTTCAATTATATGACCTGAATATAAGATACCGGGCGGTACAGTGAGCTGAAAGCACCAAATTTGGTGGCGCACACGCCCAGAAGTGGCGACGGTCTCACAGCAGACCTTCTCTCTTGCTCAGGAGTTCCCAGATTCAATGAGGCGATTGGGTCTCAGATAAGGAGGCCTGGCATCAGTCAAAAGTTTGACGTGCTTACCTGCTCGCTGATATACATTTGAAGGATCATTGTCGTTTGCCGGAGGAACCCAAGATGGAGGCCGAGGGAAAGGCTTTAAAGTAAATAGGAGTAGTTTGGAAAGCTGAATATTTTTCCCGAAGCCCATCAATAACTCTGCATACCCAACTGTTCAATTAGACGGGCTAGGAATGGGGCTCCCGTTAGGACCTACATTTGCTAATATGTTCATGGCTTTTCACGAAAAAAGGTGGTTGAAAATGTATCCGGTTGAATATAAGCCTGTATTCTATAAACGTTACATTTATGATACATTCCATTTATTTAAAGATAGTTCTCATTGTAACCTTTTTTTGTCGTACTTGAATTCTCAGCATCCGAATATTAAGTTCACCATGGAACTTGAAAAAGAAAACTGTCTCCCGTTTCTGGATTCTATGATTACTCGTCGAAATAACAAATTTCACAGTTCCGTCTATCGCAAGCAAACATTTACTGGATTGGGTTTGAGTTTCTATAGTTTTTGTAATTTTCGTTTCAAATTAAATAGTATCAGAACTCTGTTATGTAGAGCGTATAATGTATGTTCAAGTTTTCAGTCGTTTCATGGTGAAGTTGAGTTTTTGAATAACTTTTTCCGTAATAATGGTTTCCCCGCTTGGCTCATACATTCCTCAATCAAAAAGTTTTTGAATTCAAAATTTTGTGACCGCCCGCCTATGACAACTGTACGGAAAAAGATTTTTATTTTGTTATACCATATTTTGGCTACCAATCTGAAAAATTGAAAAAAGATTTGCTGACGCTTTTATCAAAACATTTAATGCATATTAATTTTCGGATAATTTTAGTGAACGCATACAAAATCAATTCTTTTTTCAATTACAAAAATAAGCTTCCGAAGGCTTTGCTCTCTTCAGTCGTCGACAAGTATCGTTGCGCACTGTGAGCGTCTGAGTACGTGGGGTCCACAAAAAAAGCCTTGCGTACTCGTGTAGCAGAGCATGCTGGACGAAGCTTTCGAACAAATAGGCCTCTTGCTTCTCCCTCTCAATCCTCTGTGCGTGCACGTGCAGAAAAGTGCGACTTGCCTGTTCGTTTAGATGATTTCCAGATAATTGCAACATCTTCTAGTCAAACAGATCTTCGAATTTTAGATTATCTTTTTATCATGAAAGACAAACCGGTTTTAAATGATGCCCAATCTTCCTTCCCTTTGCAAATTTCCTGTTAGCAATTACAAATGTTATTCATATGTGTGTATATCTTTTTTCTGTCTGTAAAAAAAATCTCTTGTATTTTCCCAGATGCTGAAGATGACCCTTGTGGTCGAAAAGTTCATTTTCTCATTTATGTTTTTAGTGCTGACCTATTAAACTCTCTAAGAAATAATGTCTATTTTAACAGTGACTATCCTTGCTATTTTATTTGTAGTTAGACTTTGCAAACGGCAAAACATTGAATTAAATCACAAAACAAATGTGTTGTAACGTATGCTACAACAGGAATCGCTGCTGATCTACTAAAAAATGAACGAACTGCTCATAGTCAGCTTAAGCTTCCTATCCCGTTGCTGGAAACCTCACTTTCAAGCATGAGAATACCCTCGCTGCAATCTGAGGAAAAAGAGAGGTCTCTAATCATCATTGATGAGGCTTCTATGCTATCAGGCAGTGCTCTCAGAGTAATACACAATCTGCCCAAAGAAATAACGAACTCATTAAATCTGTTCGGTGGAAAAGTTTTGCTCTTGGAAGATAATTTCAGGCAAACCGCTCCAGTTAACCCCACAGCATCGGAAAAAAACATCATTGAATCGTCAATTCATCGACCGAATCTTTAGAGGTTTGCAACAAAACTGACATTAACACAAAATATGCTTATTGAAAGCCGAAATGAGTTCAACCAATGGCTTATTGAAATAGAAAACGGAATTATATCTGATGATGTAGAGCCAGGTTCAGATCCTCAACAAATGCATTCATCAGACAACATTGTCCAAGACATCTTTGGCAATTCGCTAAATATTCCTGCCAATGAAAAAATCGAAGCTGTTAGTGGGAAAAGTATTCTCACACAAAAAATCAGATGCTTTACAATTGAACAACAATGTTTTAGACTTGATTCAAGGGTAAAACACATTCTATACAAGTATGGATTCATCAGCAGATGATATAAGCAATGAGTTTAATTATCCCATGGAATTTCTAAATTCTTATATGCCTTCTGGAATGCCTCCGCATGTGGTCAAATTGAAAAAAAGGTACAATCATAATGCTTTTACGTAATTTAAGCTCATACAAGGGATTAAGCTCAATGGAACGCTTTTGCTTATTGTATCACTTAATGAGCTGTACATTCACGGCAAAATAATAATTGGAATCAGGGAAGGGGAAAAAACATTCTTGCTCAGAAGTGATTTAAAGATAGAGCTGGATATCAATGCCAGAGAGGTACTAGATTGTACCACCAGCAATGCGAAGTCGCAATTCGCTCCTCTATTCCCTAGGCTAGAAAAAATGAAGATGTTCTAATTTGTACCGTCAGTATCGAAAGGGTTAAGAATGCTTAATGATCGTATCTGTGATACCAGTTTCACAGTGCGCAATTACGAGAATATTTTAATCGCGGGTACCAGCACAATGGATGGATATATTTGTTCGTCATCCACATCTGGAACTTATATTGAAGGAGAATATCGAATCCCCTCATTTCAGACGGGCTGCGTACACTATGTAGTTATAGCATAATTCATAGTGATACAAAAACATCTGACTATATTTCTTCAGCTTTGAGGGTTGTTCTTATTGTGTAAACAACCGTTGGAGTTCACAACGCAGTAAAATTTTCACTCTCACGTTTATCATTCTTTCTATGAGAAATTCGGATTAACATACCGCAAAGTTTCCAAGTGCACACATCTTCAGGCGTGAATATTTCAGAAGATATTTTTATGACACATTTCAAAACGGGAAAACACTTTACAAATAAAGTTAGAAAGTTATTGAATTCACATCTACGGTACTCGGAATGTAAAACAAGACACATGTACAAAATATCGAAGTAAACTATGGCAATCAGGCGTTTTTTTAAGAAGGGTTATTCCTATTAAATAGTTTTAAAGTAAAAACCTTTGGAGTTTCCAAACATTTAAAGTTGACTTAAGTGTTTAAACGGGGAGATATTAAATTGCTTGGACGTTTTTCAAATGGTTTTATATGAAATTGAGGTATTCAACAATGATCGCCATTAAAAGATTTTGAATCGTGATTCGCAAGAAAATTATTGAAAATTGACTCATTATATTGATGAGCATTTAATCGTTGTTCAAGTTATTCCAGTCATGCCGATGTAATAGACGTGCATTCTCCTCTCGTGCTCGTGCATGGAAATTGCTAAATCACATTGACTCTGTTTAGAATAAAAATTTTTGTCATTGTATAAAAAATTGTCGATGAAGAACTACGTTATGTAGAAATATTTTTTCATTATTCTGCAAATTACCATAGCAGAAACAAATCAACTCACAAATTGTACTCTGGTCAACTTTCATTTAGAGATGATAAACCAATGTTAATTTACGTTAGATAAGAGTAGGCTTGGTAAGGATGGTTACAATAGTTTAGGATAAGGTAAGATGTGTAAGTTAGGTTAGGCTAGATGAGTTGATATAAGTTAGGACATGGGAGGAGAGGTTAGGTTAATTACGGATTAGAAAATTTAAGATGAAAGAGGTTAGCTTATATAAGTTAAAAACATTCATGAATTCTTTCACGGGTCACAATAACGCCATTTTCACATGCAAGAGTTCACTGTATAGTGAAATCCATATTTTCGGCAGCTGTTCCCATCAAGGCTACGGGCGAAAATCTTCCCACGAGGGTGAACAAAGTATTCCTGAAAATACTATCAGCCCATTGGAATAACGCTGAGACTTTGAATACCGACAAACTCTCTAATATCTTGCAAGAAACCTTACCGGGAATGCCGTGACGCTCAGCAAGTGTATTTTAATAATCTAAATTTTCATTTTTTCTCAGGCTAATTTGACGAGAATTTTTTTTTGTAAATTCTGTTCCATCTCTGCTATACGAGATTAAGGCTAAAAATTTCTTGCTTCCAAATACGTTATTTCTTCAGTTCTCTACCTCCCTACTTTGTCTGGATGAGATGGTATAAACGATCCCATCTTTTGGAAAAAGACCTCATCAGCTTTTTTTAACTCAGCCACACATAGAACATACGCTGGTAATACAAAGAAAAAAAAAGAAAACACAAAGAAAAAACTGCTAGGGAAGGCACGCAGCCTTCTCTAGCAGTTTTTTTTTCGTTGCAAAGCGGGCTCGTTTATATCTTAGGATTTTATAGGTGCCGGGTGGATATTACAGTGAAATACATTTGTTGAAAACTCGATATCAACCTAAAAAGAATGTCATAGCTCTTCCCGTAAAAATAAAAGGAAAGACCTCCTGAAACTAAAAGAAACAAAGCTAAAGGAACTTCTTATTTTTGAAGACTAAACTGAAAGTCTTATTACCGGCTTATATTCTACGCGTCGCTGAGTTAAAAAAAGCTGATGAGGTCTTTTTCCAAAATTGGGATCGTTTTTAACGTCTAATTAAGACAAAGTGTGAGGTAGAGAACTCGAGATATGACATTTAGAAGCAAGAAATTTTTACCCCTAGTCTCGTATAGCACACACGAAACAGAATTCGCTAAAAATGTTCTCGTCAAATTATCCCGAAAAAATCTAGATCATTAATATACACCCGCTGAGCTCCACGTCATTCCCGACAAGATTTCTCACAAGATACTGGAGGGTTTACCGCTATTCAAAGCCTCAGCAAGTGCGCAAAAAACCCTATCTTCGAGCCAACATCAGACAAGCTACCACATAATTAATTGGAGCTTGGTCAATACGTACAGGTCATACGCCGTTCTGTCATCGCACAGACCCGCGTCGGCCCGCATAAATACGACAGTGAGGACCTTCATATTGCAGACTGATCTCCCTTGTATCACCAAGTAGCCTCATATTTTATTCATGTGATCTAACTAAACTGAGACCAATGAATCACATTCACCCAACTCGGTGACTTGAAACTATGGGTGCGGAGTTTGAGCAGCAAGAAAATTGCTTGAAACCGTTCTTTTGGTACTCGTCAGGCCTGTACAGAAATTCATACTTTTTTAGTGTTACGATCGGCTACCTTGAAAAACAGAGATAAAATGTCTTTGCACATCTATAGGAAGCGGTGAACTCATACATGAAATTAACTTTCAATGAATCTTGAATACATGAAAAATGAACCTGTGAATAATAACTCAACTTAAAAATGGATTCCAAATAACTTTACATTCCCTTAGGCTCGCCTGGATTATAGTAACCATCGGATACTCTTTTTAACACAAGGCAAAATTCAACACCCTGCATCTTATAATATCACATAGGAAATTAAAAAGGTTTGCACGCTGTATACCGGATTCGATCCGTTACAAATACTTTATTTATGAAGAATATTTTTCAGAGTTTTTGCAAAATTTTTGCTTGGGAGTAGCAGATATGTAGTCTAGCACACCAAATTGTCTTGGTCAAGGTATATGGCAGGACTAACAAACATGCATCTCAGTAAAAACTGTTGGACCACTCACTCAAGCATCTCAAAACTCACCTCCACGTGCTAAGCGTGCTGACGGAAACCGTGACCATACAGTACCCAGTGATATGAAGAACTATGAGTTCACTAACTCAATTCACTCACGGAGCATCCGAATCATGAGGTAAAACTATATAAAATATTTTGTAATCATATCCAAGGTAAGACTGTTGTTGGTTGCATGCAGACGTCGAAAAGATAAATTTGAAATAGTAAATGAACTTGAAATACAACTGCCAGCTCTTGGAATTCATCACTCTGAGAATAAATCATAAAATTCAAATTGCAAATCAAGCAGCAAATTAAAACACGCTTGAAGTGCATGTCAAATCCTCACCACAATAGATGAGAAATAGTGACCATGAATATGAGTTCAACAAAATGTTTAGAATACTTCGAAATGAATATAAATTTCTACCCGGGAAAAGGGAGTTAAACCACGATAAAATATTTACTTACATTCAAGTTTAAGTGCTTTCGGTGTTGAATAATTAGAAATAGACAGTCTAAAAACTGCAAACAAAATGTAAAAGAGGTAAATATTTTCTGGAATAAATGAGCGCTAACAGATTTTCTCCCGTAGCTCAGAGGAGAAACTTGCATCAGGAGAAAATATAGTCAATAAATAGAACCGGAGAGTGAACAGCGCTAAAAAAAATAGGAGACATTTTTGGACATGAAAATCATAAAATGTTTGAAAATGAGGGTAGGAAAACTAAACGACAGCGAAATGAAACAAACTATACATCAAGAAGGTTTTTGGTCGCTTGATAGGCTAAAATTAGGTTGGAGTGCTTACAATACGAGCATGTCACCTCGAGGGGACAACACACTGCGTAACGACACCTCAGAGCCGCTCCATTGCGTGAACAACTCGGCATATTTAGGCCTCGGCTCTAGTGTTGCATGAGCGCGAGACTCGATCTGTCTCATCCTGCGCAGTGTCCCGACCTGGCGATATTTGAGAGTGTCTCCCGCTGCGCCTTATGACACCTGACTCTCAAGTGTCCCAGCCACAATCCCATTAATATTCACGCCCCGAAAATTTGGCCTTGGAAGCAAGTTTAGCGTTTTTTCCTTCGTTGAAAAGTAGATCTATGTTCTCTTCCTTTTAGCATTGAATTATTTGCTTTTGATTTGAATGTGTTATGAGTGAAGTGTTGAAATATGAAACAAGGCGAAGAATTCGACTTCTCAGCGCTTCACAGCAAAAGTTACACGTTTGACGACGTCATGTCTGGGTACGACGTTCTGAAGCATCTACTCGAGGTTAAACGAGGTAGAAACAATGTCTTAGTGTCGTGTCTAGGGCTGTGGTGAGTCAAGGAACAAATTTTGAATCCGTCCTAAGCTTCGCATTATTCATGCATGTTTCAGTAAATTTTTTTTTGCTGCTGACGGATAGAAAGCCTGAATCATTATTTAATCGAAATAATATACCTTACCAGGATGCACAAAGTTTATTTTTGCGTGCTCTGATCTCGTTCAAATGAACACGAGTGGAACACGGCATATGGCATCCAATAAGCTTTATTTGCTCACTTGCATACCCCAGCTGTGAGAAATATAGGAGATGCTCTCAAGTTAGAGCTGTAAATTGTTGGTGAAAACTGTTTTTAGACTAGCAGTTCAACTTCGTATCCATCTTTCTTTCGATTCATTTATTTTTGCGTTGACTTAACTTTGAATAATTTCAACACTTTAACCCCAACGTGCGCCACCAGTGGTCACGAAGGGGATTTTCATACAGCTGCTGACCGACCAGCAGTCACAAACTCAATTTTCATACATGTTTAATTAAAGTTAATTGAAGACATGATCCAATTAATGTTTGCTGTTTTCAAAACTGCTTACTATATTTGACTTTAAATTTGAGTCGTATGTTAAACTTCAGTTTTTACAATTCTAGACAAAGAGTTAAATTAATGTAAGTAAATTACAATAAAAAACAGAAATATTTAGTTTCTATGTAGTATTCAGGTATTCGCTTTACAGTGTTTGGCCGGCATAGGCACGGAGAAGCCAACCAAGATAGCAATTAAGCAAGCAATAAACTGTGAATTATTTGGTAGGCGAGACCGAAGAGCTCGCACTTGCCTCCTTGTTACCAATTATTTTTCGATAGCTGCGCATATTATGCTTTGAATATCGGATTTGAAATAAATAGGGTTTGCGGTAAAATTTCTCTAGCGTATAAGCAAAGCTTCACTCTTCGTGAATGAGTTAACGTACCTCAAATCTTGATACAATGTAGAAGGCACAAAGGCATCTTCTATCTCAGACGGTTTATTCGCGTCACGGTAATACCCTACACTCTCAGATGCACTCGCAAATAGTCTATATATCTTGTTAGTAATTCAGTAATTTTATACCATAATTCCTGGTGTTTTGATGGGAGTTTTACTCTTTAGAATAAATATTATTACTCCATGGTTTCAGGAACGAAAAAGTGATTCGTTCTTTGCTGTGAACTAACGTAAACTTTTGACATTTAACATTAATCTTTCACAGACACTGAAAAAATGTTCAGTAGCTGGGAAGTGTAGAAGATGAAGAGTTCAGTGGCTGCGAAAAGTAGAAGAAGAAGAGCACAGTGGCTGAGAAAAGTAGATGATGAAGAGTACGGTTGCTGGAAAAGTGCGGGATAAAGAGTACGGTTGCTGGAAAAGTACGGGATAAAAAAGTAGGGTAGCTGGAAAAAGTAGAAGAGTACAGAACTTCAAAAACTTCTGACTGCAATAAATCCTCAATACACACGCACCATCGCAACCTCGTGTGGTCTTGCGGGGCAGGGAGGAAAATTCATGAGGAGAGAGGAGTTTCATTCATGTCTTCACAAATAATTGTTTAGTTCATCCACATTCGTTTTTTTCAATTACAATATCAGTAATTCCAAACTTCACCACAATGATTGTGAGCTATATTTTCAATCATTGATGAGGAACTTCGTAATGAATTACAAATATATTCGTAATGAAATACAAATATTTCCACAAGCTGCGTTGTCATTGTTAAAACACTATGGGATTGAAGACTCAATTGAAAAGTTGAAGAAGCTCCGTGATTTCCAGCACGTTTTTGCCTGAGGGCAAACTACGTTTGCTATGCCCAACATTTTTTCCTTTGAGGCTCCAGGCAGTTTGCTAAAACTCCCTGATTCTGTGAGTTCACATCATTAATTAGCGATCATATCGGCTGTGGTAAACATGTAATTGGGCGTGAACAGCAGTGCGACCACGCGCCAAGTAAGATCTGGTATCGGAGGGTATAATACTGGAGCACAGCGGGTGAGGAAAAACTGAGATTTGGTAAGGAGGCGCAGCAGCACAGTGTGGCGGTTGACACGGCTCTAGTTATGGCGTATTTTAGAGCAGGTATCAAACCTGCCAACACAAGCAAGGTGCTCTAAGCTACAGTGAACATTGAGTGTTCATCTAGAAATGTTACAACAACAAAAAAATGACGAAAGTCTACAATTTATATTACATTTTTTCTAAAGGATAATTATTCCTATCACCATCTGTTATCACTACCATAACCTATGGAAATGATTCGCCTAAGTCCATATGTATTTAGGTTTTCCATCGGAAAAAAATATTGCCCATCTAAAACAAGGCAACTTTTTATAGTTACTCAATAAAAAAACGTATTACCACGGTCCAGATATACTTCACTCATTTCTAGTGAACGTACCAACCATCTGAAATTTGAAATTTCTTATTTACACATTCCCAGCAGGGAACGTTATCATTTTTTTTAAAGAAGAGAATCTGATAAGAAATATAATCACTGTGTGGATAAAATTGATGTAAGATTGATGTTAGATTTACTTTTCAGTTATATTCACTTTCGTTTAGTTTTTACCAAGCCGATTGGACAGTGCAGCCATTAATAGCTGAGTAAGTGAAGTAGGCGTCATTTTTCAAGGGCATGTGAGCTGGAAAATCATTATCAAATATTGAGTATCAAATATCGCAAAAAGGCATATTTCATTTCCTTGTACTCTTCGTATTCACATGTTTCCACGAAGAGCTCAAAAAGCTCCTACAATGACTGAAATTATTCCAAAATAATAAATCATTTATGACTGCAAAGAAGCCAGATTGCGCGTATTTTAAAGAAGCTAGCATCGGCACTTTAATTAATTAAGTATGCGACTATGTTTACATCCTAAATACATGACTGTTTTTCTGCATTAACCAATTTTTCGCAGGCGCCAACAAATGTAGGTACACTCGCTTTGATTAACAGTGTTACGTTCGCTTGTTGCCGTGCAAATCACAACAGAGCTCCAACAGCAAAATTTGGCCACCAAAACCCCAATGCAGAATGAACAATGTATTCGTTTGAATACGACCAGTGCAGCAGTCGGGCAATCAATGCTAAATTACAATATCCCTTCGAAATTTAATACTGAAATCACCCAAAATGAAGAGCTTGAATCAAGGTATCAGCTCAGACAGCGCGCGTGTTGAGTTATGAAGGCAAACGCTCACACGTATATTCAGTAGTGTTTGAAAGCATTATTAAGCTTCATTTGTTAGATATCTATTCAATCTTCCCAAAGCTTCTATCGTTGCAATCGGAGGTATACCGGCCCATCGCGTACGCATACAGCCGAGCCCGCTGCCGCCGATAAGTGCAAGGGGAAGAGATAGGCATCTTGTTGGCCCGTCGTTTCATCGAAGATGGTCGATGGTTTTGTGTGGATAGTGGAGCAAGCAGAACCAGTTTAATTTACTTAAACTTCTAAGAGTTTATAGTATTTTTTAGCCGCTTAATATAAGAGAGACTTGATAAAGATCTCTAGTCTTGTGAAAACTACCTTTTATGATCCCCAGGAAGACGCCTGAATGTTAAACGATCAAATTTCCCTGCAAATATGGCACGAGTTTCTCGACGTTGCAATAGCTCATCCAGGTTTTTCAGGTTCGATATAAAGCAGCGACGATCATTTTACTAGCTTTGGTGCGAGAGGCCAATACACAAAAAAGCCCGTGCAGGAGCCTTAACATTGTGCGCCATTTGTCGACTTGGCGATGGAGAGTGTGATGAGTGCAGCACCTTTGTAGCATCGGACGATGGATGACTGGGGAGATTGATTTACGAGGGCCTCTGGACATGACGCCGATGCAGCGCCGGATGTGTGGGGTGCAATCCTACCGCGATCTCGGATTTTTTCTGCTTCTTCCCTCGTGTAGCAAAAGGTCGTTGATTATAATCAATCCCTGGTGAAGCTACAAGTGGTATCGGTCATAATGGGGAGTTAATGCTGTTCTACTGAACTTAGTTCCCAGCGCAGAAATGTCACACTGCGTAATTACCGCATAAAGCTCACATCTACTCGAGGCGTCTCAGAAATATTCTAGCATGTAGTACGTAGGCGCATGAAATCTCATGGTGGTACCAGAGTGACTGCTATATGGTTCAATGAATGCATTAATACTCTAAAGTCAATTGGATTTATTATATCGCAAAATAACGGTTAAGACTCAAAGAAAATGATGACGCAATTTTAAAAACGAGAACTTTGCCACCCATGAATCCGAAAGAGGTGTATTTTTATTGCTATGCATTATGATATTCTCGGTGTTAATGAGCAGACTTTAATTCGCAAACTTTTTGTTAGCGACAAAGGAAAAAGCGCTATGGTAAGAACATACAGTGAACAATTCATCCGCAAGAACGCAGAAACTCGGTAAAAGAATTCAAGAACTTACTAAAACGAACTCAAGAACCCATTAAGAAGAACTTGAGGGAGGGAAAAGAGGAGCTCAATAAATCATCAGAATTAATGAGGTGCACATCCCACGCGCCTGGCCTGCCTCCAGGTGCGCACACAATTTGTGCTCAAGTGCTCATCATCAATTTTACCTTAAATTCGCTATTGGGTTACTTACTGTCTCGTGCACCGTTTCAAATTTGAAGAGATTTGTAACACGTAGCTAATTTCAAGTTTAACCAATCTTATACTACACAAAGGTAAAAAGTTTGTAGTTCGCTAAGTAAAGCAACATGAAGAAAATTTATTGTTGAGCAAATTTGGACACACTGCAAAGAGAAAATTAATTAGCAAAAACATTTCGGGTAAAAAAAGAAATTAAAAAAAATGAATTGGTGCAAAAATTTGATCATGAAAATGGGAAAAATTAATCGGTGAGACAATTTAGGGTCAGAGAACGTAACAAAATGATCGCTAAGAAGATTTGAATGGGGATCATGGATTGAAGAGAACATTTCATTCAACAGACCAGAGTCACTAGACAAAGCTTTAACGAGTCGTGTGTACACAGAGACTGCTGAAATGCCATTCAATTATCTTGAATCTGGTTATCTTTTCTATAAGTAAATTATTTTGCTAACTGTGAAGAACTTCTCGCTACGTAAAACGCTCAAAACATTTCAACAGGAAGCTCTTTCTAGTGATCAGGCACGATACTTTGTTTTGCACCCGCTTTCGTGAGTGAATCACTATTCTGTGCAGTACAGCATTTTGTCACGCAACCATCATAACTAACAGACAAATGCCAAAGAAAGATCGCAACTTCTAATACAGAAAGTGTTAAAAATGCTCTCGTAAATCGTACGCGATGCAAGTGATGCTGGTCGGTTGAGTCCATTCTCTGCGACAGTTATTGTAGCTCTCGTTCTCAAGTCACTTCTTAACTCCCTGACTCACGTTTTTTATTAACTATCCATTTAAAAATTAGTGAAGTGTCATCAATGATTTTCTGTAGTTCGAAGCATTAAAGTACCTCATGGTCGATTTTCAGTAGCAAATGCCGACGATACTTCTGCTCGAAGCGATGATCGATTGCCTTCAATAGATATTTATGCCGCTAAAACTATACGCGCGCAGCTGCTGTACACACAGCTATAGGACACAATAGGTCAATCGCAGGTAGTTCATACTGTATAGCAGCCCACTGAAGATTGTTCCCGATCAGTGAGGTTAATGGATGAAATTACTGTAGTGACACATCGCGAGGCAAGACATCTGTGGTAAAAGCGAAAATAAAGTTTGTTTCTCTGCAAAAACGCAGTACTACTGCGCTGAACTGCTGTAGTACTGCATTGCGTCGATTTTCTATAGGTACTCGCACACGGTCAAGAGGTTTGCCCAGCTTATATTATTTGTGACTGATTCTAGCAGGTAAAATTCTCGGGAAAATAATGCGTTCTTGGTAAAATAATGCTCGAATACTTATATTGGAAAGTGAACAGAACACCAAAATATATTCACATGGTAAATGCTTTACATTTTTGTTCTTAACAGCATTCGTTAAAATTCGGAGTTAATATTGGCTGCTATTATATTAACTCTCGACTGTGAGTAAAAAGCCTTGAAATTTACACTCGTTTGTTTCCAGTTGCATGACGGTTTGAATGTTTTTCTGTTCAATTGTCTGAAATTCATCACAAAAACGACAGTGCAGTCGAAGATCGGCTACAAAAAGTAGACAGTATTCTACCAGTATTTGTGCGTTCGATCGTTCTCAATTGGCAGTCCACAATGGTATAAATCTGCCTGTCGATCACATCACGAAGGAATATAAATCAGTCTAAAAACTACCTCGTCCAGCTATAACTTGTCATCGACATTGCTGCCTACCTTCAGATGGCGACTCGCAAGACATCTTTTCGGTTTAAAATACCCTGATATCTAAATCAATTGGTTCTGTTCGAAAGTTTTTGCTGAAAGAGTGTAGCTGCATCGTGGGAAGCCGCACATTACAGACCAGAAGTGATGTTTCTTGGCTTGGGTGAAGTAAGTAGATGTACAACATGCTGAACGTAGGCAAACTGGGCACAATAACCAAGTGTATAGCTCGATCGACTTCAAACTCTTTTTAGTGTTACACGATTTGAAATGAGGTAAACAAGAACAGGTATTGTGTCTTCCCTCCATAGGCGCTGCCTCTTTTTTTCGTCATTAAAATTTGCAATTAATCCTTCTACACAGCAAAAACATGAATTATTTATGGATGTGTTCAGTTTTGCTAGGAAATGGACTTTGAGAGTATAAAGCAAGCTTAACACGTTCCTCACGTATTGGGTCATATGTGTACCATTCAGTAACTTGTTCATTTTCGCACCGGTATAAATGAATGAAGTTTCATGTTTCGCGATCTTTTTGAAAGTAAATCTTATCATACGAGGTGAAATGTTATCGTACAATTGCCGTTTCATATTTCTTAGGAAGGATATAAACGATTCGAGCAGTAAAGTCTATTTCCCAATCCTAGGTACCTCTTACAACCAAACCAAACCAATCACTAACAACTGCGGAATCGCGGTGAACGTGTTGAGAGTTAGCCTACAAAAATGTATGAAGATCCGTAAAAGTCATCATTCACTTTTAAAAGAAAATTATGACCTAAACAACGTATCAGAAATGTTTACACGCTCTTTATTTTGGGGCAAAACCATAACAACACATATTGCCTTTTCTTTGCAAGTACACCGAATGTACATGGGCATATCTTCTTTCAAATCCTTTAAATACTCTACATACTCAAAGAAAGCACGGTATCCATCTCAGCATTTCTGAATGAAAACGTAATCATGTATGGTATAATTTCAATTCATTCACAGATCTACACCCTCCATCTTTTGCGATAAATTTGTTCACTCGTAGAATGGACTTGATTGGTCTTCATCTTGAGTCCTTCGATCTTTCGATATCCAGCATCCCGGTGGTCGCTCAATAGAGCTCCGATGCAGACGCGCCTATTTCTCAGTTTTTTACCAAGCCTTGTCTGCTAGAATGTCCGATAGCGCACGAAGCTTGTGTTCAGGTGCGCTCATTTGAATAAATATGTAAATGGTAGCTTCCGAAAATTGTCCTGAATAGAGACACTTCTCTCCACGGCGCACCTCGATAGAGCTGGGTAGCCCATAATGTCTTCCATAATGTGCCTTTAGCATTCAATTATGAAACAAAACGTACAGAGAATGGAAATGTAATATACCAATTTATGTACATTTACTTCGCTAATAAAATTCATAAACTGAAAATTCTCATTAATTGCCAATGAATATCGAGATTATTAGACCGCAAAGGCTGAGAAATGTCTTTTGTAGAAAAATATCACCAATAAACTACATCATGCTCTCGACGGCCTGCAATTAGGCACATATTAGAGAGGAGGTATTCGCTAGAAGAGGTCCAGACATGGCGTGGTTCTGACATGTGGGCGGAGGTACATTGCTACGCGCCCTGCGGGTGTGCGCTCTGTAGATTTGCCATGCAAATGAGGCCGCTTCTACTTTGCTCTAATGATCCACGGTTAAGAACTTACAGCAAGAGTTCATTGTCGGCACGTCAGTGATAATAAAGCAAAAGCTACCTGTCATAATTTTAGCACTATAAGTATACCCTAAGCGCCACTAATGTATGGCAATTCACAAACAATCGCGCACGTCGAGTCATGCGAGACTCCCTCAGCAGACCCAGCCCCTCACGTCTTTGCGACAGTTATAGTCTCTAAATCAAGTTGCGGTTAGTGGGGTGAGACCAGGAGAGATGTTTCGTGGCCCTTTTACTCAAGAACAGAAGCGATAACTCAGCTGCTTCAAGTTTGAGGCGATAACAATCAGCAGAGGTTAAGTCATCTTCAACTCATTCGCATGCTAATCGTATGATGCAAGGCACTTCGTATGCGCTCTGATATCATTATAGCCACCCTGTGGACGACTTAACCAGTCCCAACAAAGCGTGGCAACGCAGCCATCATGTTGCCTATGTTTTTGCATGTTTATTCCTACAATCAAGCCTGATTATCATGTGTGAGATAAGTCGTCTTTGGTACAGTACCGGCACCGGTGGATCACATGGGATCCTGGAGTGCGCACTTTACTTTCCAGGTTCTAATGGAATTTCCAGATAGATACAGCGTTGATGTGTCTGGGTGCTTTGCGAATGCTAATTTGATAAGCTCCATGGCCAGTTAGTATGCAGAAATGGAGAACAGTACAATTGCGAAACCTAAGCCACCATTTTTCAGACGGCGCTACAGCTTTGAAAGTTTGATTAGAATAATGGTGTACTCGGTGTTTGTGGCAACAGGCCTCCCTGATGGCAGGTTTGGCTGCAAACGTACTGATACAATCAATATGAAATAATAACAGGTGTGCAGAACCGTAGCCAGTTGCAGAATTATGCACGAGAGTAGCACCAGCAGGGAGGGGCTGCGACACGTTAGGAACGCCCTAGTGGTCGTGGAACTTTGGCAATTCATCAGAGTAATAAGGTAGAAATTTCGTTCCCAATCATGGGCTTCTTTTCAGAACACGAGAGTCTAATAAACAACAACAAATGTCACTAGATAAAAACCGATAAATATGGCAGGCAGTGAGATATTAGTCCTTCCAGCAGGCGCCGCTTCACTACCAACATCCCTGAAAGAATTGATGTCAAATACGCGCTGTACTTGTGCGTTTTGCACACACTAGCATTTGAACCAGGAATATTCTATATTTATAAATATAACCATCATATTCATCTAAGCTTAATTTAGCTTTGTTTATACTAATATCTGCATGCAGCCGATATTTCCTTTGACCTTAATTATATCCTAGAATAACTTAGCCCGAAAGCTATTACTGGAAAATAGTTTGCTGAACGCATGGAAACATATTCTTTAGGAAAATTGAACTTAATAAGTATAGTAGAGAAAATTGATATGAAGTTAACTTCATTAAAAGAAGAGAACTAAAAAATTTGGTGACGTGTGATGCATTTGATCCAGAATCCTTTTCATCGCAGAAAAAGATTGAAATTTAAACAATACTACTGATATTTACTATCATAGAGTATATGTGAGAGTTAATTCGTGAGTTTCTCAGGGAGTCCAATAATGACTTCAACTTCGAGCGTAATTCACTTATGAGTACAAAAATCAAAGTGTATTATTTTTGCAAAATTCCAACCAACAGCGTTGACATACGGACGTTCCGAGCAGACTTGCGCATAGATAAAAGTCACTGTAAGAAGCACCGGCAGAATGTTGACGGAGATAAATCAATTCAAACCACATATCTGCTAGAAACAAACAAACAAACAAGTGAAGGATATCCAGCTATGAAATTGAAGTAAGACACTCAGGAACACGTAGTTTTGATAAATGTATCTCGAGAAACCTGAAAGCTCATAGATCACACCTCACGAGCGCCGTATAAGGCCGTGCGCTGCAGAGCCTGCAATAGACTCGCCATTAAGTGTGAGGAATGAGTATCCGTGGAACTGGGGATTAAAATCAATCAAATTGCAGCTCAATTGAATTAGAGGCAAATAAGACGGGTGGCAGTGCGGTACCGGCGCGGGCTGCATGGAGCAGACCGGCCTGCGGCGTGCGGTAATAAGCGCAAGTGAGGCTTTACGGCCGGTGCGGTGTTAGCGTTGTGTTGGGCCGGGGTGTTGCTGCGCTGCCACTCAATGGAACGGTGCCGTATTGCGTCCTAGCCGACTTAATTGCTGTTTTACGGGACCCGCATGAGTGATGCCTTGACTCTTATGCTAGGGATGTACATTAGGTGCACTGTGTGAATGATGGGGTGCGCTCTGTTTGTTGAGGTACTACTTCAATGCCATAGTTCGGAGGGTGTGCTGTTTCGTAACACAATTTGGACACTTCCTGGTATGGTTCACCGGTAAGATGTACAACAGGCACCAGGTGTGCTACTTCAGCACTATTGCACTACAGGTGTTCAGGTAAGTCATTTTTCTTTAATCGAATGATCTTTAGAAACTTGAAAACGAAGAAATCGGTTAATATGGAAATCATATTTATCAGAACTAATTATAGACAAGGTTGATGTCTATAATTAATCCATTCATTCTGTAAAAAGTTTTTGAGACTAGCTCCATCCTCAGTAAATGAATCTGTAAAAAATTAAAAGAAGGAAAATTCAGTCAAATGTAAAGAACACAAGTTTGCATTAAAAATATACATATGAATTTGCGACGGAAATGAACTATTTGCACAATTAAGGAAGGGTTGTTCTTTGGCTATGTTCAGGGATTCGAAAATGCGCAGGTCTAAAACATTCGGGACAGTACGTAAAATATTACAATCATCTTCTGCTATGCGGTCCAAGCACTGTTCGCTGTGAAGGCCAAAAGACGAGTGAGGCGATTGGGTCAGAATTCTTGGACTACGGTAGCTGATTCCTCGGTGCGGGGAAATCTAAATTTTAAGGGGGTCCTCCCGTTTTTTTTTAAATTTTGATCCGATTCGTTTGGAATTCGGCCAGTTTATGTATTTTGAAAGAAAAGCATATTTTACTCGAGAAATTTTTCGATTTAGGCCTTCGTTTTATTTAAATTGGAAAAACTCGCTTTTTTGTTCATTTTTATGCATATTTCAAAAAGATATAAGTCAAAAAGTTCTTATACTAGAACAAATTCAAAGACAGTTTTGGAATCCTAGTAATATTTCAAACAAAGTGATAGTCCTGAATTTTCTATATTTTTTTAGACACGCGATATTTGATCAATACCTAAAATATACCGAATTTTTAGGTTTTGAACAAGCATAAAAAAATTTAAATGTACAAATTGGGAAATCAATGACTATCACTTTGTTAGAAATGTTCCAAGGATTCTAAAACTTTTTGTTTTCTTCCTAGCATGAAAAATTTTTGACTTCTATATTTTTGAATGTTGACAACTAAGGGTTTCTTAGAAATAAGGCCTAAATAAATATTTATCTGAACTGTAATATAATGGACAATTTATGTAATTCAATGCTGTTTTCATTTTTATTTCGATAATCTCCATGCATAACTTCATATTCACACTGTGAATTTTAATGTACAACAAAAAAAAATAAAATAAAATAATTTATGTTGTGTAAAAATTGTGAAATTTTATATTTGTGGTCTGATTCTTATGAAATTTGACTATCATAACTAACTTTTGAAAAGAAACACGATTTTTTCTATTCATTTTTTCGGTTCAGGCCCTAGTTTTTTGACAAAATTGGACACATTGGTTTTTTAGTTCATTTTTATTGATATATGAAAAGAATAGAAGTAATTGAATTTGTATGCTAGAACAAAACTAAAAACAGTTTTGGAATCCTTGGAACATTTCTAACAAACTGATCGTCTAAGATTTTTCATTTCCCGTTTTTTTTTTCATTTTAGATGAGGTCGAAAATTCAGGATTTTGAGTCCTCTTACCCCCCCCTGGGGGGGGGGGGGATCTAGTGTCCGTAACGCCATAAAATTTTAGGACCGAATAGTCCACCACCAAAGGGACCTTTTCCGACAACAAAAAAAACGCTCACCGGACCAACAGGGGCCTCGGGAGGACCCCCTTAATCTAGAATGGCAAAGTCGTCATGCCGACATAGCCAGATGTACACTGTACAAAACTAAACTTATAGACAAGGGATGCCTGCATTCGTTTTGGAATCACGGTCTTGTAGCGGAAAAATGAGCCAACTTTCAGAGAATTGACGGCCCTGACACAGAGTTTCACGGCAGGGAAATGACGGTAAAAAAGAATCTTCTCTTGACATCTGACAGAAAAATCTCAAAAATACAGGAAAACAAAATAAAAACGTTGTATTAGTTTTAGAAGAGAGGCACTGACCTATCGTGTGGGTTTTAGACCATGCTATATTAGCCTGGTGTTTCTTCCCGCTAGGAAAGCGAAGATTAGCCATCGACAATTTTCCGCTTGACCCAGATGTTAGGAACGGGTACTGGCTGGTTGCAGATAAACGTCATGGCTTTCTCTTTTTATTTTTAAGTTATTTAAAAAGCCAATATATGATATAAGTCACTATTATCAAAATGGGGTGTGCTTCAGGCGGCGCTGTGCAAGACGGCATGATGCTCCGTGATGACGTCACTCCTGCTACACAAAATTGCGCAGTTATTGAGTCAATGTGCGGCCATTTACTGCTGCGAGGCTGAGGCAGTGCGGTCACTTACTGCTGCGAGGCTGAGGCAGTGCGGCCATTTACTGCTGCGAGGCTGAGGCAGTGCGGCTATTTACTGCTGCGAGGCTGAGGCAGTGCGGTCATTTACTGCTGCGAGGCTGAGGCAGTGCGGTCATTTACTGCTGCGAGGCTGAGGCGGTGCGGCCATTTACTGCTGCGAGGCTGAGGCAGTGCGGCCATTTACTGCTGCGAGGCTGAGGCAGTGCGGTCATTTACTGCTGCGAGGCTGAGGCAGTGCGGCCATTTTCTGCTGCGATGCTGAGGCAGTGCGGTCATTTACTGCTGCGAGGCTGAGGCAGTGCGGCCATTTACTGCTGCGAGGCTGAGGCAGTGCGGCCATTTAGTGCTGCGAGGCTGAGGCAGTGCGGTCATTTACTGCTGCGAGGCTGAGGCAGTGCGGCTATTTACTGCTGCGATGCTGCGGCAGTGCGGTCATTTACTGCTGCGAGGCTGAGGCAGTGCGGTCATTTACTGCTGCGAGGCTGAGGCAGTGCGGTCATTTACTGCTGCGAGGCTGAGGCGGTGCGGCCATTTACTGCTGCGAGGCTGAGGCAGTGCGGCCATTTACTGCTGCGAGGCTGAGGCAGTGCGGTCATTTACTGCTGCGAGGCTGAGGCAGTGCGGCCATTTTCTGCTGCGATGCTGAGGCAGTGCGGTCATTTACTGCTGCGAGGCTGAGGCAGTGCGGCCATTTACTGCTGCGAGGCTGAGGCAGTGCGGCCATTTAGTGCTGCGAGGCTGAGGCAGTGCGGTCATTTACTGCTGCGAGGCTGAGGCAGTGCGGCCATTTACTGCTGCGAGGCTGAGGCAGTGCGGTCATTTACTGCTGCGAGGCTGAGGCAGTGCGGCCATTTACTGCTGCGAGGCTGAGGCAGTGCGGTCATTTACTGCTGCGAGGCTGCGGCAGTGCGGTCATTTACTGCTGCGAGGCTGAGGCATTGCGGCCATTTACTGCTGCGAGGCTGAGGCAGTGCGGTCATTTACTGCTGCGAGGCTGAGGCGGTGTGGCCATTTACTGCTGCGAGGCTGAGTCAGTGCGGCCATTTACTGCTGCGAGGTTAAGGCGGTGCGGCCATTTACTGCTGCGAGGCTGAGGCGGTGCGGCCATTTACTGCTGCGAGGCTGAGGCAGTGCGGCCATTTACTGCTGCGAGGTTAAGGCGGTGCGGCAATTTACTGCTGCGAGGTTAAGGCGGTGCGGCCATTTACTGCTGCGAGGCTGAGGCGGTGCGGCCATTTACTGCTGCGAGGCTGCGGCAGTGCGGCCATTTACTGCTGCGAGGTTAAGGCGGTGCGGCCATTTACTGCTGCGAGGCTGAGGCGGTGCGGTCATTTACTGCTGCGAGGCTGAGGCGGTGCGGCCATTTACTGCTGCGAGGCTGAGGCAGTGCGGCCATTTACTGCTGCGAGGTTAAGGCGGTGCGGCCATTTACTGCTGCGAGGCTGAGTCAGTGCGGCCATTTACTGCTGCGAGGTTAAGGCAGTGCGGCCATTTACTGCTGCGAGGCTGAGGCGGTTCGGCCATTTACTGCTGCGAAGTTAAAGGCAGTGCAGTAGTCGGTCAACACTATCCAACTTCCTTGCCTCGAGTGGCATGAAGCGAACCTGAGAAGGTGTTGACTGTTTGCCCAATCACCTAGAATCCCATCTCAAAATTAAATCCTATTTTTTAGTCACGTTCGCTCAGTTCTGGCAGTTTCCGATGATGTGCAACATGTGATTTTATCACGTGTTCACTTTATACGAGCGCTCACTTCAGAAAGCGAGCACTGAGTGAGTTAGGAGCTGGATTTCAAGCTGTGAGGTGACAGTCTACTCTAGCGCAGGCCGGTTACCGTGAAGCTAACACTGTCTCTTTGTTAGGTTTACGCAGTCATAACGTATCTACAACCTGTTCTGTCAAGTAGCACCTTTTCTGTAATAATGTCAATTAAATTATGCTTTGTTATAATGAAAAGAGAAACGACTTTCCTTTCCTCCGAAAGGAAAGACAAGATCATTAACGTAGGAAAGCCCGCGACACACACACAAATTTGAATCTTCGAACAATCAATGTGGATGAATCACATAGATATACCATAAATTTTCATAGGTACAAATTTTTGAAAGCTCTTTTCATTAGCAAATTGAATATCAACCGCACTTTTACTTTCTACGAGTACAACAGAAAGTTGGTTTGCTGAAATCTGTCGCGATTACAGGAGTAAAACATGGTTGTAGCAGCCGCAGTTCCCTCGAAGAGCACTAGAAGTACAACCCAGTTCAAATTATTTATCCTATGAAACTAACTATTTGCATAGGAGAACTCTCGCCTCTGAAAATAAAACTCGCAAACAGTAACGAAATGATTGTTTTCAAACCCGTAGATTTTGATTGGTTGACGTAGATGTAGAAATGATGTAGAGTTGAAAAATTTACAACATATTCCGTGCCTGCAAAGCTCGATCTGATCACATGAGCATACACCGCCAATAAAGAGCCCCGAAGTATAAATTTCTCGATCTTGTATCAAAATAAGCTTTGGAACACCAATTGTGAGTTCTGTTGAAATGAGTCACAGAACATTAAGGCATCTGTCTCATGAAGATAGAAGTAAGAATGCTCTTGAGAGAGTGAGGAACATCGTCATGCTTAGCCGCGCATGTTAATTTCCTAATTCTAATACCTGTGAGATCAATGTATCTGGAGTTGATTGTAGCAATCAAAATGAAGCCGTATTATTATAGCAATTTGTAGTACATCGACTTTTAAGGACAATCGTGATATTTTCTTTGCTGCCGACTTGACCACAAACTTTTTCTACAAAATATTGATGGCCAATGATCAAACATCATATTGATGTTTGATCATTGATCAAATCATCATATTGATCATTTGGCCAATGATCAATAAAAATATCTTCCCTAGCTGTGATTACCTCAGTAGTGCATGGAGTCAACAGTCAATTATCGAGTCGAGCATATCAGATAGTACGAACACACTGATATTCGTGATATGTATTCGTAAGCATCGGAAAATACATGGTTTGATATTTTTAGTCCAAAGAGATTGCTTATTGTGCAGCGTGCACCCGATCCATTTTTCGGTAAATCGATACCTGGACAAAAAAGCCGTTCTTCGTCGCCCATACTGAGTCACTCCGCACGCCACTCTCTCTAAACGAGATCGACCCAACACGCCAGGTTCCATTACGAAAGTTTGCATAGAGGAAGATGCTGAAGACACAGAGGAGAATAAATTTAATATAGGAAGAAGTGGGTATAGTGGGATATGCTTATCCTAGACAGATGTGTTTAGAGGGTTGTTGTGGAAGCTGTATTGTGTGTGGGATTTGTTGACCAATGTTCTCTTCGTTAGAAATTGGAGAGCAGGAAAGAAGGAGGTGTGAGGTAATTACCATCAGCGGTGATCGTACACTGTCTTACACGAACTTTGTCTTTCCTATAGCAAATATTTTAAATTGTAGTGGCCTAACTTAATTGAGATATAAACGGAGATTTGAAGGTACTTCGGAGCCTATTGCCCTGAAGTTCAGGAAGCCACTTGTTCGTATGATGTATAGATCGCTGTTTACTGCTAACAGCCGTGAAAGATTATTAGTAATTTTGTTGAAATTTGTACTTAGTGTATGGAATGAGAGACGTTTCCTGTACAGATGTGCAGCTTAAAACACATTCGGAAGCAGCTAAGCTTTAAGTGCAGAGGGCAGTTGCTGCAGGGCGTGACCCGCTGCCCTTCACAGTCACACTGTCAAAAATTTTACTAATTTTTGGAGCGGTTTCAAAATTTGATGATTTAATTAAAATCAAGGGACTCTGTAATTTATTTTATCTACAATAGAAGAGTTAGTTTGCTTTCTCCATTCTGATGATTAACCCAGTGTCAACTTACACCGAGCTGTGCGTGATCTCGTACAGCCTTCTTTCGACAATACTAAGTAGTATAGCATGCAATGTCGTAATGGAAATTTATCTCTGCAACTTACTCCTAGTATTTCTGTTCTCAAGATCTGTATGTTAGAAACTTTGAACCAATTTTCTGACGGTGTCGAAAGAGTGTAACCGACAGCTATATATAAAAAATAATATATTTAAAAGTTTGCGTGTGTTTTTACTCCCAAAATGCATTTGGAAAAGCGCAGTGGTGATGTTCTTTATATGTTCCTAAAATCCGAAAAATCAGCGAAACTTCATTATGAATGGGAAACTAGTTCAATATTTTACCATCACAATTTTGCATTGATTCTCAATTGAGTTCTGCAGATTCAGCACATCAGCTAACCGCAACCCCATCACAGTTCCCATTTTGTGATAGCTTTAAATTAAGTACCCCAGATTATAGCATAAAACCGCTAACCTTCTTCGTATTCTTTTCTTTGTTCCGCTCTACCGTTCGTTTATTTACTACGCCACATCTGAATAGATGAAGTTGAACTGGACCTACAGCTCCAAATTAGTGAAATTTTCACACTGGTGATAAAACATTTGAAAAATTATAAATTTATTATTCTGAAGTAAAAAACGAACAAAATACACATAAATTTGATCCAAAATTGGCATCAAATAATCTATATTTACAGAAACTAACCTCGACTTATATTTGATGCGATATTTGAACAATTGATAGTTCAAAATTCTGAGGAAAAAAAGGAAAAATATGCAAATGGATTTGATACAAAATTGGTATCAAGAACTTTGTACTTTGAAAGACTAATCAACTCTAAACTATAAATTTTAGTTTGTACATTTAGAACATTAATTTGAGCATCACGAGCGGCGAAGTACATCATTTGAACACATGCTACACAGGCCTTGTGCTAGTGAGTGATGGAGCACGAGGTTGAAATTTGTGCGCCTTTATTGTTTTCCATTAAAAGAAGTTTGCCTTGTGCGTACATGGTACATCGGTCAGCCACATCCCTTTCATATCAACAATTTTGAATTCATTTTAAAGTAAATTAATCCAATTTTTCATCGAGTTTAACTTCCTCAGATCTTGATAAATTTCGTCAATAGCAGGTGTTTTGTGGCCACATTTTCACTCTAATTCTAGATCAACTTCCATATATTAAGGTGTAGTATGTTGAAAATAGAAGAGAGAATTAGCTACAAAATGTTCAACAGTTTTTCCACATGTATGTGGTTGTTAAACAAACCCATACCTCCTTTAAGATAAAAAAACATTTCTATTATTTGCTCGAATTTTAAAGTCACGTTAAATGATAAAAGCGTTTCTATTAAACTTTATAAATACTTTTTTCAGATAACATCACTATTTTCTGTAAGACTCTAAAGTGAAGGAAATCGAAAACGTTTAACCGAAGTCGACAAAACACATGAAAGCGAGAACGAAGAGGAGCGTCCAAAGGATGCGCTCCAAAACCGCGTCGCCAAATTAAGGAGTTTTTCGAAGTATAACTAATCCAAAATAAATTTGAAACTAGTATTTCTCTCAGGGAATAGATCCGAAGTTCTAGCGCGTCTACTCTTTTTCTTCGATTCGATTTCGATACTCGCCGCTCGGGCGCAGTCTATGCAGTTCTTCCAGACCCGTTAACAGGAGAGGCTTTCAATTTATATTCTCCTTTAGGGATAGGTATGCCGATAGTTACCTAAATTTTAATTCATCTGAAATAAAAATTAGCGTGCTTCAAATGTAATAAACTTTGCTCTCTTGGCCTTCCGACAGGCCAGTCCTCTATAGCCACGCATTGCTCTTCTGCTATTCAGAACAGTTCGTGTCTTGTTAAAACTTGGTAATTAGTTTTGATAATCTCGTGTTTTTTTAAATGAGTTACATTATGATAACAAAGCACTGAGGTATACTATTGTTTACTTTTTCCATCCCTCCCCTCTCAAACCCCCTCCTCGCAAATTTTGAAATTTTGAGGATAGCCTCACAATTTCTTTAGAAATCAGTTTAATTTTTTCCTCATTATAATCCTTAATATTGTATTGTTTTATATTAAGCTCTCAAGTGTAAGGTTTTTCACTTCTCTTGATGTTAGTGTTCATAGCAAAACTATGTCTTTCTTTGAAAAAGAGCATTTAACACGGAATAGATAACGCCGTTGCACATTTGGAGAGACTGCGCTAGCTTAAATCTCCTAAGTAAATTGGATTTTTTTCCGAACCTGAAATGAGGAATACATTTTCTACACATCACGGAATTCAAAACAAATCTATTTACTTTTATGCGGAGTTTCTCGTAATTGAGAACAGATCTTTTTAATTTTATGTAGAGGTTTTTATAAACTTTCTCTTCATCGGTAGTTAGGTTCACGTATACTATATTTATTCATAATGTCAATGAACCTCAAAATAAACATACCGTATTACTACAAAAAGAAATCTACCTCTACCTACTCTTGCCATGTGACCTCCTAATATCTGTTCCAGTTATCATTACTATCTTGTTGGTGTCCTCTGGCCCAGGCGGCACTGCGGTAAACGCCTGAAGGAGCCAATTCTGTAGCTGGTGCGTGGTCGCTGTTTGTCTTCCCGATTCGGGCTTCGGTCGTGCAACCCAGTGGTGTTTACAATCTTCTAATCGTTCTGGGGACGGGTACTAAATTTAATCTGTAGATGTGATCGTTGCTTGAAACATCTCAATGTAGCCCGCTATTTATGTAACTTTATTCTAAGATCGTAATATCCTTTTATTTGTTTGAAATATTGAAGTGTTAAAGCCATAATGAGTTTAAAATCCTGAGACGTTTGGAAGTGCAAGGAGCGGTCAAAACTTTAACGGAGGTACGAAAAGACAACAAAGGAAATTAGGTATAGCCTTTTGTACGGGGAAAAAAACCTAAGCCTCAACAGATAACTTATGAGTGTTCAGTTACGAAGTTGGAGAGGAACGGCTCTTTCTGAGGCCACAGATATGAACGAACGTGGATCTTGCGAACATGATACGGTCCAAAACTGGTATGCAATAATTTGGGCAATAGAGTCCGAGCGATCAGGCAATTGCTCAATGCAATCAGGACAATCAAATGTGTATTCGCAATCAAACAATCTTCTACCACGATCAGGACACTAAAGAATGTTCTATCACGTAAGCTTCTGACACAAGCAGCAAAATCAAGTGCCTACGGTCGAGCAATATCGTCTGACGCAATCAGACCGATAAATTATGCATAAAAATGAGTGCTGTCCGGCAATCATGCTATGATTGGGGCACAAATTGCTGGCAGCGCCATGCAATGCGGATGTCATGAGTTAACGACAGCAAAAGAAACTAGTTTGAGTGTTCTGATGAGTTTATCCGGCAATGAAATTTAAATTTGAACAGCAAGTCGCTCTCAGAACTGGTAGCGTTGACGTGAATTTTTTCCTGGCATTGAGATGAGAGCTCGAGCGACTCTTACGACGAAAGCAACTTTTTCTCAGTGTTGAAAGCTGTATTATTGTTATTAAATCAAAAAGATAAATCACAGCCCGTCTAAAATAGTCCGAGCATTCTAATTTTGGTAGCCAGAGGAGTGAAGCTTGGCGAAAACATCTCATATGAAAGTTTACATGTGAAAACGATGAATGGAAGGGTGTCATCACTTAACTATTGATTTGTTTCTTCGTCCATTTATCCCATACACACTCACACACACACACGCACACACAAACACACACTCGGTAACGACTAACAGTGTATTGGTACGA
The DNA here is from genome assembly GCA_030386875.1 of Morinoia aosen. NCBI lineage: Eukaryota > Metazoa > Arthropoda > Malacostraca > Amphipoda > Talitridae > Morinoia > Morinoia aosen. The sequence continues at coordinate 48,524,150 of CM059573.1, read as the reverse complement.
ACTTCCTGTTACATCGAGAACGCTTTGCTAGAAATATTCGTGTACGTGGACAGAGTACATCCTCAAGTTCTGCATCATCTCACGCGAGCCACAACTCATACCGATAAAATTAGCCCAATTACACTCAGGTGCTCATAACTTGAAACAAGCATCTTATAATTTGAAAAACTCAAATTTATTTTATAATAAATTTAATTATTTATTTATTTATTTTGTATTAAAATCCAGGGTAGTGTTTGTTCTTTCCGGTATTTCGCTGACCAACTCACATTTGTGTGAACAAGCTGATGGACTGATTCTGCGCCTCTGTTTATGCACCTGCACGCCTCTGCTACACCTGCACGCCGCTGCTACACCTGCACGCCGCTGCTACACCTGCACGCCTCTGCTACACCTGCACGCCGCTGATACACCTGCACGCCGCTGCTACACCTGCACGTCACTGCTACACCTGCACGCCTCTGATACACCTGCACGCCTCTGATACACCTGCACGCCTCTGCTACACCTGCACGTCACTGCTACACCTGCACGCCTCTGATACACCTGCACGCCTCTGCTACACCTGCACGTCACTGCTACACCTGCACGTCTCTGATACACCTGCACGCCGCTGCTACACCTGCACGCCTCTGATACACCTGCACGCCTCTGATACACCTGCACGCCTCTGCTACACCTGCACGTCACTGCTACACCTGCACGCCTCTGCTACACCTGCACGCCTCTGATACACCTGCACGCCGCTGCTACACCTGCACGCCTCTGCTACACCTGCACGTCACTGCTACACCTGCACGCCGCTGCTACACCTGCACGCCGCTGCTACACCTGCACGTCACTGCTACGCCTGCAACCGCTATCACGGACGTTATTCCCCTTTGGTAATTTGCCTTGAGCAGAGTATCTCGGATTGGAGAAATTGCACACCTCGATAACACTCCGCAATGAGCCAGAACAGTTTAAATTATTACGGGTACTCACCAAGTTCGATGACCGATAGACTCACAACTCCAATATCATATTTCTTGAGAATTTTTCTGCGTTCTTGTGGCAGGACATATTCGCTAAATATGCTTGGGATATAATACGGTAGAATGTTTTGCAAAAATTGTTCTCACGAAAATCATACCCTATTACACGATCGCTATGCATAGAACTCACAATTATAAGTTGGGACACAACATTATAACACTCCGTAAAATCTTAACATTGGCCGGCTGATTCACTTCCCCCGATTACAAATTTTAGCTATTGAAATATGTTATAGAAGAATCACTGACTTGAAACACATCGGCAACAGCATACGTTAATTAAAATGAAAGATAAACCCATCTAGAAAACCAGACACATAATGATTGCATCCTTTACGTAATATTTTCAACTTCCTATTGCCGCGTTTGGATGCTCATTTTGTTCATTTCTACACCGACATCAGTTTTTTTAATTTAACTCCGAGAAAACAAATTTTTCTGGAGGATGTCTCTTTCTCAACGACGGTAGTAGGAACAAAAGCAAGTAAAGCAGACACATCACGGCATGTCCCTCCACCTGCAAACAGGACGCATTATAAGTAATATTCCCGAATTACTTTTTTTCTACTGCAGATTTAGTTAAATCTTTATTTTGTTCTTCTTTTTTCAGATAGTTTAGACATTATGTTTTCATCATAAAAAACTAGTTTTAAGGAATTCACCATTACCGGGGTGATGTATATTTAGACATCTTCATCCCACTCACCCAACCCGTGTCAGCAGTGTAGATTTTCTGTCATTAATGAAGCTGATAAGTTGTGGTATTAGAGCAAACCATGACGTGTCTGGTAAGAAAAAAATGTTAACACTAGTTAGTTTCTTATATTTTGTTGTCAATCAAACTGGGCAGTTTTTAGACACGGCTTCCCGCGCCAACTGTGGTGCAGGTATTTGCTACTAACTACAGGAAACTGCGTTCGGAGATTTTACGAATGTTGTTAATTTCTACGTCTAAATAGTCTGAAAAATTCAGTGTGCTTTGTCGGAAATAAATGTTTTTTCTTCATTTTTTCTAGCATTATTTTATGTAGGAAATGTCGTAAATTTGCTATGTGGCAAAGCACGGTCTTCGAGTTATTTACTAGGAACTATTTTGATACGTTTGCGCGAAAAGATGATTACACGTTTTTCCCTGTCGACCTTTTGGTTTTGAATCCAGAATTATTATTCGCTAGCACCCATTTGTTTTTTAGCATTACTCCCTAATGTTGCAGTAGCCAAAGCTCATATGCTAATGTAAGCGGACACTGTCGCAATGCATTTTATATCAATGAATCACTGTCTTTAAATTTTCTATTATGATGATTACATATAACTAGTATCAAACTCATACTGATTTGAAGGCGGGAATACATTTTTATGTTTTTCTCTTAATCTTTGATACAAACATTGATATGGGATGTTATGACTCCCATCAACGAAGGATCTTTATAGCATTTAAAAAAAAATGCTAACTTATGTATTAACTTCATTAAAAATACAGTATAATGATTTTCTTTTAATTCCTTTCTTTCGCGCAAAAATTGTGCAGTATGTCAGGAATGCTTAATAGGAACGAAAAATCCAAAGTGACTTGAATGTTGACTCATTTCATATTCAGTATCTTGCGTTGGATTAATTTGAATTCTCAATGAGGAAGAATGCTCGCATATAAATTATAAAAAATTACGATCTACTCAGTTCCCTTCCCCAGCAACTACACCAGTCTAGTCACACACCGAGTCGCGCAGCGTGTCAGTCACCTCGTCTTGGTAATTTATTCAACCATCCAGTCCACTATGCAGGTGTTCATCAAGCAAATTATCCAAACGTTCATGTAACTATTTGCAAAGTTATTCTCCCAATTATTAATTCAATCACCAATAGTCACAGCCCTAGTCATCCAGTCAACCCAACGATACAGGAACTATCCTACAATCATCTCAAGTCATCCATTCAATCATTCGCAGTCGTCTACTTAACCATCTACGATTATCCACTCAACCATTCTCACTCAACCATACCCAGCCAGCTAACCAACCATCCACTCAGCCATCCCCCCATCCCTCCGTCCTCCATTCAACCATCCCGAGTCATCGAACCAACCATCCCCGTCAACCACTCAACCAGCGCTCCGTCATCCACTCAACCATCCTCCGTCAACCCTGCAGCCACCATGCCTCTATCCACACCAGAAGGACAGCCCCGGCGGCCAGCCCTAATGCCAGGTTATCAGGGAGGTGATATCTGATGCTTATCAGTGGAATGATGAGCTAATCAGCAGGTGCCTACACAGCCCCTCAACATCTCGGCTCGCACTGATGGATGAAGCACGCCGCAAAAACAATCCCATCCCAAACATGGCAGCTTTCTATCACAACTTCGGCGGCGATTCGAAGAATCTGGGGTATTTTTAGTGCAATCTATGCTGCTAAAGCCCAGTTTTACACTTTTACAAGCAGTGCATTGAGTGCAATGAAGCATCGTCATCGATGTTTGGTTTTGCCGCTGAATAACACTCCCTGGCGAGTTGTGTTTGTATCAAGTGTACAGAACGGGGCGCTATGTTTGTTTGTTTTGCCAGCGGTATCCATTTTATTGCAACTTTCCACGTCTAGCTAGCTTCAGTTCTTGCCAGATACACCAGACCCAGCGAGAGTTATTTCGACCCTCGACAACACGCCTTCGAGTGCTCAATCAACTCAAATTTAATGCTAATTGTAGTAAACAAATCTGAAAATAACAAACTATTACTGGATCATACCTTCATTTGTTTTTAATTGAGTATTAATAAAAATTGAGTTTGTTACTACTGTGGGTTGGCAGCATTATGAAAATCCTCTCCGTGGCCCTCGGTGGAACACGTTGCGCTCAAGGTGTTGAGAACTTGGATTTTACGCCCAGTATGTCAAGTGTAAACAGAATCTAGGGATGGGCGAAGATCAGCTCCGTGATGCAATTGTCGTTGTTCTGAGCAGCGGCTTTAATGCAACAGTTATTTGAATCGAGTGACGCATCGCAACATAGGGTCTTCAAATTTTGTACAGTTAATGGAATGACGCATTTACGAATTATTTACGGTTAAGCCTCAACCCAAGCATACCCTAGTGTTTGTTCAACAAGAATATTCGGTTATTGGCTGTTTATGGTGTCATCTATAGTTCTGTTTTGCAATATTCGCACGCATAGATATTTTGAATTTCTGCCACTTCGACCCTTTTGTTCTAAATATAAATTATCTACAAACACTGTCAACATCATTCCCTGATTCCACAAAAGCCAAAGCGCATACGTCAATGTACGTGGGGACTGCCAGTAGCGTTTCAGCCCGCAATGTACTTCTTTTTATTTCTCTTATTACATTCATCAATAAACATTATCAGTTTAAAATAACTTACAATAAGATACATTTTTATGTTTTTCTCAGTCTTTTGTACAAGCATTGACATGGGATGTCATGGCACCCATATATGTTTATCAAATATAGACCTTTATGTTGAGACATTTTAAAAAGCGGTGGAATTTCATCTTATGAACTAACTTTATAAGACATTAGTGTTTTCTTTCGTTTTTTCTTAAAATGTTCTTGTTGGCCATGTGTGGCAATTTGTCGTTTCTAACGCTCGTGAGTAAATTACGACAGCATTATTTATGTAGTTGATCTCAAGTATTCCTTGAATTGTGTCGTAGATGTTATAGTTAGCGTTGTACGACAATTCTTTTTATGTTTCTGACTCCGGTGAACTCTTCTGCTCCAGTATAATTAGCTTATGAGATATAAATTTGAGCTCTGGACAAAACACTTTACCCTCTCTGAGTTCGGTAATTGCTATTTTAGGTACTTAGGAGTGAAAAAATAGTTCTGATCACCGACATCATAGCCGTAGAGGCAAAATTATTTAACATCAATTCCTGATATCGCGAGTTCCTATGTTCGTATTTCAGTGTAAGTGTGCTCTGATAAAAGTGTTTTCAACAGCGCATCGTCATTGATATTATATTTTTTCTTTCATCTGTATTTACATATATTCCTACACTAGATCACGCGACAAAGGAAATGCATTTTTTATGTTTGTTCTCAATCACTTTCCCCGACCATTGACAAGGTTACTACGATACCCAAATGTATAATATATCAACTACAAGGATCTTCATGTTACGAACGAAAAGAAAAAAAAAGAAAAAATGTTTCTTTCCAAATAAGTTGAAACATGAGATGTATTAAAACACATTAGATTTTAAAAATTTCATAACATCTAGGTCCTAAATTGATAGACAAACCATACGAGGCGTTCTATGGCCGTGTCGGGGGCTAATTGTCTTATTGGGGGAACAGTCAAAATAACATCTATTATAGAGGATATTCTATACGCAAATTGAGATGGCTGACAACTTATAAATAATTTAAATACTACTGGCGAATCCTTTGGAATTCCTTCGTTATAAGTTGAAACGAAGTAAGTGAGTATATAATGACAGAATTATTTAGGAAGTGAATTAATTTCACGAATTACTCTAATTATGTAATGGATGTTGTGGTTAACGTTATGCAATTCCTTTACAAGCTTCTAACTTCGGTGAAATATTTTGTGCTAGCATGATTTATGTAGGGAACATAAATATGGTATATTAGTTGATATATAGGAGTGAAAAACTGTTCCGAATGTAGATCTCATAGCCTTATACACAGAATAATTAGGTCAGCCCTGTAAACTTTCAATAATAATCCCTCATATCGCAAGTTCTTAAGCTCGTATTTCAATGTTAGTACGCACGAACAAGAGTGTTTTTAACAATGCGTCACTAAGATAATATTGTCTTAGTTACTTGTATTGATATGCATTAGCAAATTTAGATTAACGCAACGTAGAGAACGCATTTTTTCGCGCTTTTCTCTCGACCCTTTGTTTCGTCAATTGACATGGGTATTCCGATAACCAAGTGTGAATATCAACTAAAAATCTTAGTGTTAAAACATTTTAAAATCCAGTGTTATACATTTCATATATCAAATTTATTGGAAATAATCTTTTCTTTCTTTCTTTCTTTTTCTTTCCCAAAAGGAAAGCGTTGTGACTCGTGAAGATTTTAGGAGCCTTTGAAATATTTTTGTTATTTTGAGCCCCGCGACTAACGAATAACATGCAATGCTATTAAGACGTCATACATTCTTGCGCTGAAAACTTCAGTTTTTTGTTAAATTGACTGAATGTGAGTGATAACAGCACAACTTTGTACGTTAACTTAATGCCTGAATTTCAGTCAGGGCCAGTGCACTTAAAAAAATGATTGGTCTCAAAGCCTCATTAAAGAGTGCAAATGTACAGCTTGAGGGTACAAATGGCTGAGTCTATAAAACTAAGTACAAAATGAAAGCATTATTGAGTAACATCCTCGTTAGTTTTTACTGCTCCCATCGAGCTGTGAGAATTTGATGGCCAGGAAATAAGAGCGGCATCTTCACGGCGTCTGCTCGGCCACCACCACAACAAATGAAGGCTTTGCAGCTCCAGTTTTTCCAGAACCTGCAGTCGTTAGCGTGGAAACGTAATGAGTTAAAAGAGATAAAAAACACTGGCCATTTAGCAGACTCGCTACGTGCGTTTTTCAACAAGTCGTTAGCTACACGACATTCGCTCGTTGCGCTAACTACACTCGCAAAAAATAACCGACTCTCGATCTCGCAAGGAAGCATCTACGGTAATGGGAAGTTCGCGAACGCACCCACGCTCAAAAATATGATAACTTTCTCCCAATATGTTCAATTATTTTTTTAAATCGCACCTTTTTCCGAGGAATTTACGCTGGACAACGTTTTCATTGCGCTTACAAAAGGAAAGAGTTTCAAGTTGCCTTTCCCTCACCCACAATGGCCTAAACGAACAGCACCCACAGTCGTTCCTGGAGTTACCTATTTTCCTCATGCGGACCCGATCTTATACGGATTATGAGTAATTTCCAGTTACTCGTAACTGGAATCAAGTATCGTATTCATCGAACATCTGAAACTAATTCTAGCCACATAAGTTGAGGGATTCATCAAATGATCTGAGATCGACTATACAGGATCGGGCAAAAATGTAATTTGAATTTCTCTCTTAGATTACTGAAAAATCAACTTCTGTAGAGAAATAAATTGGGTTAGATTCGTTGTGAAATTTTTATTTTCTGTTGCCAGTGCTAAATTTCTTTAATAGTCGACTGTTCAATTTAGGTGCAATTGTTTCAGAGCGAGGACCATTTTCTCCCAACTGGCGCAAGATTGAAGTTTTCTGAATTAACTTCAACGTAATAATTTGGGATATGAAGAACAAACACAAATCACTCATTTACAACGGAAATTAATTGAATCATCTCTTTCTCCCGATATTATTTGTTGAAGAAATTTCTGCAGGCGACTTTTTGTTCCACTTTAATTACGTAGTATGTCCGCCATTGTTCACAAGGGATTTTTTGGCATCTTTTTCACATTTTATACATTACTTTTCTAATTACCTCAGAACTGTCTCAGAATGCTGCCACTTATTGTGACTCAATCACGGATATCACACAAGTCCGCATGACGTATCTTAAGTGCTTGTGGTCCTTTAGGCAACCCTAAAGGAAAAATGTACCGTGATGTCGGGCGTTCAAAGCAGTCCACCCCGAATGACTCCGAAAATGTATCTCCAATGTAGCACCTTTCTCGTCACACTTGCCTCGTGTCGTTGGACATAAGCTCAGTTTTTTTATGAATGTAAATGCTGGCTATGTCATCCTCATTATCAGATTAATGGCTTAGATGAAATTGCATTTAAAATATCATGAAACCATTTATCAAACGTAAGATATATATATTGATGGTGATACACAGTTTGTGGTACCGCTGTTTGCGCGAGATATTAATATCTGTATAAATTTATAGCAATTTTGTCATATTATGACTCATTGTGTCATCACATCTAATTCGTGTCAAAATGTGTTAAAGTATTTCCCCTGAACTCACAGAGAGCACAGGCCAAAGCTATACCGAAGTAAGTAAGGCCCGCACTCCAGTCTACAATTAAGCTGGTATATGCATGTTCTTATGTCTCCAGTGCCTATCTTAGGTATCAAAAAGTGACCTTGGATTTTAGAATTCTTGGAAGGGATTTCCATTAATTTCATTTTTTAAATGCTGGTTCTTTTCATTTAATTAAATGAATCAATCAGAAAGAGTGCTCATTACACCAAATATTTCTCTCAAGTTACCTGACGAACTTGGTTGCGTAACACTACAGATTGGGCTTCGTGTTACTAGGCTTAATTTACGTATTTTTAGGATATTAGGAAATATTAATTTCGCGGGATTTAAATTAAATTTTTTCTATAAGAACGACGTAAAATTTTACCTGTTTGTTAACATCTGTCATGTGAGTCATGCTTCGCTACACTCGCGGCGAGAAAACGCGTTCTAACAAAAGACGGCAAGAGACAAAGCAAGCGAGAGAGAAAGATGTTTGGCGAGATCTATCACACACCAAAAGATAGCCAGTTTGCTCCTAAATGTCATGGAGAGAGGTTTATAACAAAAATAAGCGGAACTAGAATGTGTTTGTAACGTTGAGTATCATTCATACTTTGTCCCATTGCTTTGAAACATGTTATCTGTCATTGTGCTTTGGATTTTTTGACTTCCAAAGGCACAGTACAGCATAAACTTTGGATATAAGGAGTTCAGTCTTTGCTGGAGAAATTGTGTAGCACACCTCTCCCTTCGACTTCTCGCCGCGCACTGCCAGACGCAGCGCTGCCACTGCCAGAGGCTTCTCACTGGAGCTTTCAAGCGTGAAACCATCTTCAAGTCGCTTTCTCGCTGCAGCCAATCTTCAATCTTTCTCACTCGCTCGCTAGCTTGCTTGTGGTGTGCGCACTCCCATAGGAATACATGTATATCGATTCAAGCTTGCTCGCTTTCTCGCCTCAAATCTTTTGGTGTGCAGCTACCCTTAGGCACATCTGAGGCAAATCTGAGGCACAATAATTCACAAGGGTGTAATGGCATTAAAGATTCTTATCAACAGACAACTTAAGCTAAAATACGACTTCACTACTGCTTAAAGAATCCAGAAAAAGAGTATTTGGGACGCTTTATGTTCATGAAAACCTCTTTATTCGCGTCAGTTATAAATTGTTGCTCACCGAGGACCAAAAAGTTTTTTACTTTACTATTCAGAAAGTAACGGAACTCATAGGAGGAGGATACAACGTTGAAAAGTTAACTACGACGCACCTCCGAAATGAACCACATTTCGACGATATAGAAGTAATGTAATGTAGAAGTAATTTTATTTAGTACCCCTACCATGAAGTTTCCGTCACTCTGGGCTCACCCTGTACTAGGATTATATTCGAAGTAGATCTCTTAAATTCAGAGTCGTAGCCTGTACAAGATATCTATAGGATGTCTTTCGGTAAAACTGGGCTCGAAACTCAGTGATGGGAGCACTGGGAATCTCCAGCTGGTCCACTTCGTCACCATTACAGCAACTTTGATTCTTATAAATTTATCCGTGGTCCAATTAATGTGGTGCCTGAGGGCCGGTGTGTTTCGCCAGCCCGGGCAATTTATGAACCAATAATAACGAGCTTCATCGACACGGGATACGAAACTTGCGATCAAAATTTGAACGCATGCATTTCTGCGTTTGCGTCGCACTGCAAGCCTGCACGCACAGCTGACTTTTTGTCATGTAGTAACAATTATTTCAAGTAGCCTTGTTTTTGAGAATTTGATTGAAACACGGAAAATGAATTCCAGAGCGGTAATTAAGCTCACTGATATTAAAAAAAATTTGAGGCAACAAAATAATGATCACTCTAATTCAGTTACGAAAATTAGCATGTTCATTGATATTTTCATATGACGAAAACCAGTATGTTATGTAGCAGTCGTGAGCAGATTGGCGCTCACTCATCACTAAACTTGAGTTATCCAGAAAAATTCTCTTTAGAGTGATATCGAGCACGAGTGGGATGCTCTGCCGCAAAAACTTGGTTCGGTATAGAGTGTGATCGGCACTTTATCGAACAAAATTTAATTTAGACTGGGACCGTTAAAATAAGCACTTATTACTCAATATCCTTGAGGTCGCAAAGGCTTCGTTAAAGAGTGGCTGGAAAATGAAATGAAGAAGTAAGGAAACCATTTTTATGATGAACACAAGAGACACATAGCAACATTTATTATTCTGACCACAAGAAACCGATTTTTACACCAAGTTAGGTATTTATAGATCATATTTAATATGACGCCCATCTGTTGCGATGCAGGCGTTCAAACGCCGTTGCAATAATTACCGGATGCGACCGAAGACACCAAGAGTTTCTCGGAGCCATGTAGATTGTAGAAGCTTCAACAATTTTACCGATGAGGTCTTCTTCGGAACGAATTGGTGTTCCGCACACCGAACTCTTCAAATGCCCCAGAGGTTGAAATCTAGGGGGTGTAATATCATGAGACCTTGGTGGCCATGTGATGGGGCTGCCATGGCGTCTTTTAGAGCTCCTTTTGTAAATAATCGCACCTAATTTAAAAATCTGTTCCTTGTGATCATAATAATTAAGGCAATTTGTTTCTTGTGTCCATAGCAAAAATACTTCCTATCTTCTTCATTTCATTTTCCTGCCACTCTCAAAGTACGAATTTTTCGGCGATACGCTTCAAATCAGAAGTCCTTGTAACTCTTTAACAAAGTAGTTTCAACACACGGTTATTGAATAAAAATGTTTATTTCAGCTGTCTTAACCTTATGCTAAGGCTGTTGAGTTAATTCAACAAATAGCCGGTTACCTTGCATAACCCCATCATAAAAGCATAGGAACAGTATGAAAATATTCAATAAAAACCCTGGATGACTGTATAACGAAAGTAAAAACGAGATAAAAACAGCACCAAGTGCAGCAGAATCGGTTGGACAGAGGAGAAGGCAATGCACGTGTAGGAGAGGAGGAGCGTACTAGGCTCACTCTGTTCCATCGACATCCCCATTACCGTACAATGAACGTGGCAGTGTCGTATCACAATATAGCGCCATAGAGCCGTATTTCTTTGGGGAGGGAGGAATGAGTGTGACTATCACCTCCGAGCCTTGTGTCTGAACGGGGCAGAATTTTCTGCTGTTCTGAATAGAAAGTCATTGATGATGAGGTATTAGGAGGTCATGGGGTTCCAAAAGCATGGGGCTACAGTTCGCACAGCCCGTAATTCACTTCCTGTTTTGATAAGAATGTTTCATAGACGTGTTGTAGCGAAGAAGTCTTCCTTGACCGAAATGAAACAGAAGATAATGGAGGCACTCAAGATGGAATCTCAGCTCGACGAGTACAGGTCACCATCGGTGGGCTCGATTTCCTTAATATGTTATGAGGTAACGAATATGTAAGGGCAGCTCATAAAAGGCTCAGCTCGTCCTTTCAGTTATCGGAGTCGGGATATGGTCTCGAGTTGAGGACTGCCTGGAGTGAACTTCTGAAGACATGTGTTCTGTGTTAATTTATAGCAAGCAAGCCATCACAGTCGACTAGGCTAAGTTCAGCTTGAAGCGGAGTTGCCTGAGTCTGTGATGCAGAAGGGTGTAGGCTGTGGCATAGGCCGGCTGCATACACTTTATCCCATCTTTATCGTACAAGAATCTCTCGCAGCCTAACCAATTTAAATTAACAGGTTTAAAAGTATATCCTCGCATCTAAAAAAAAAGAGTCAGAAAAAAACATTCTACCACAAAAGAGATCAAAGAATGAACACTATAGAATATAAATACGATCGCATAAAACGACTGCGTTCAATAACCGTTAAACAAATTACCCATTAATAGCAAACAAGACACAGAACACATGTCTAATTAAGATCAATCGAAACTCAGAGCACATGTCTAATTAAACTACACACTTGCACGAGAGGCGAACATTATCGATATATAGTCTCTATAGCGTCACAACCTCTTGCTGCATACAGCTGCGTAATTTTGCGTATCTGGTAAATTTTCCCCTTACTGACATCTAATTGAACGGTGTAAATTATCTTCTTTACATTCTACCACACTTAAGTGGCCAGATTATTGGAGCAGTCGAAGCCATACCCTGCACTATGTGTGCTCGTACTGAACGAAATTTGAAGATTGAGTTATTAGCGAAATGAATTATTATCGATATGAATTATTATCGATATGAAATATTATCGAATTGAATTATTATTGGAGCACATGACACCAAACCTTGCACTTTGTGTGATCGTATAGAACGGAACCCTGAAGATTACCTCCCACAGTGCGTTGTTGTTAACGACAGCACCGTTGAGGACGCAGTGCTTGAGTGTTGTAAATGGCATGTACTACTAGCCTCGGGTATAATTAAAGTTTTCTTCAATTATGCCAAATTGTTTTTTTGGCAATTGCGAAAAACTCCTCAATCGGATCTACCGCACCCCATACATATAAAACAAAATGAAACTTTATTTCAACGAAACGACCGCAGCTGCATCAACTCTTTTAAACACGAGGCATACAACATTGAGGAGGAAGCTGAAACGGCCGTAACTGCTTTGAATGTTATCAATAAAACACACGTAACACTGCCACTTGAAATGATCAAAACAACGTTAAACAATCTAAGTTTGAGATGTCACAAACAACTTAAGGAAGTTGAAATGATTGCAACTGCGTTAAGTGATACGAAGACAGCGCACACAACCAAGGAAGTTGAAATGATCAAAACCGCCTCGTATAAGAAATGATCGTAACGGCCTTCAATTAATAAGAAATAATCGTCACAGCCTTAAATAATATGAATAGAGCGCACGTAGCAGCACTGAGTTGAAATGATCGTGCTCTAAATGGCTTCAATAGAGGCGACACGACACTATGGGCAGATTGCTTCAGATGCAGCAGAGGCAGAGACGCGATAGAGCACTGCAACATCCCCCTTAATTGAGCACCGGGGTAGCCTGAGTTATCAGGCCCTCATCTGACGAGATAGGCTCTCAGCAGCGTCAAGTAGCCGAATAAATCTTACCCTCGACAGATTGGACTCGTCTAATGAACTTGCATGTCTTTTTCGCTTCATAGCATGGCCTATTTGCGGTCTAAATAGCGTAGCGATATTAGCTTTAAATTGTATGAGAATATCAAAGACCGAAGTATTCTAGTACTTGCAATTAAGGTCCTTGAGATAAGGCAAAAACGATCTTTTCGAAGAACGTGTTACTACAATACGTAATCTATGGCTGGAGTGATAAAATCCGCATCTTCATTGCCGCTTCGGAGGCGCTGCAAGAAGCCTATAAAAAGAGCTGTGGAGAAGAGATATGGCGAAGTGCAGACCATAGCGAGACGAACTGTCATTAGATATAATCCCCTGTACAATAAATTATGCGCAGCATGGTGCTTGCTTGCTTGCATGCTTGCTTGTTCTGTACGTCCCTACTCCTATCCTATTAACTACACCTTTTTCACTTCAATTTAAAACGATTGAAATTCATTGTAAAGTAAGTGAAGTTAAACTTAAAATCATTGAAGTTATATTTAGATTAATTGAAGTTCTGTTTAAAATGATTAAGTTATATTTAAATAAATTGAAGTTATATTTAAAAAAATAGAAGTTATTTATAAAACAATGGAAAATATATTTAAAATAACTGAAGTTATATTTGAATAAATTGAAGTTATATTTGAAATAATTAAAGTTTTATTTGGAACAATTGAAGTTTAGTTGTTTTATTGAAGTTTAAAACAACCTATATATTCCACTAAAAGAATGTAATTTGAACAGTATGTTATCTGCGTTGGTTCGACAGAGTATGACATCACTATGTACATTACATAGTATAGCATCACTACATAGTATAACAAATAAATTTCCTTTAAAGTTTTCGGGAGGTTTAGATACGGGTATCGCAACCAAAAAGTTTCCAATTTGAAGTTAATATGTAATGTTATCCTCTGTATTAATGTTGTACTATGTTGTGTAGATAGTGATTTTATACGTGTAGAACCAACGAAGTTAACATACCGTTCTAGTTACACTACGTTAGAGGAATATATAGTTTGTTTTAAAATATAACTCCAGTTATCCAACCTAATAATACCCATTGTGTGCTTATTTATACATTTATTTATATATTTATTTATATATTGGTTTGGTGTCCGCTTCTTGAGAAACATAGAATGTCTGAGTGGGCGGTATCATGGATACCGAATATCTCAGTGTAAGATTGAAAGATGGCCCTTACATGCATTGATATGTATGAAATTTCATCAGGATAGGTTCGGTTAGGATAGGAAAGGTTATTATATGTTAGGTTAGCATTGGTTAAGTAATGTTGATGGATTTTTTTCACGAGTCCCCTAAGCTTAACGATCACATTGTCCGTGGAATTTCCACGGGTCTTTCCACACACGGGTCTTCGACGGGTCTTCCGTCATTTTTGATGGGCTGTGCACACTAGTTTTAAATATAACTTCAACTTTTTTAAACATGATTTAAATTTTTTGAAAAGTCATTTTGAAAAATATTGGTATTTATTTTAAATATAACTTCAAATATTTTAAACTTAAGTTCAATTATTCGAAATATAACTTTTATTATTTTAAATTGAAATTAATTTATTTAAGATTCAACTTCAATCGTGTTAAACTTAAGGGGAAAAGGTTTGGAGACCTGAACCTTAAATAATGACTAGAAATTTCTATTTCTTGAATTTCACTTTGTTTATACTAATGGAAGTTCGTTAAGTTGTTATCTTGTTATAAAAACAGAGGAATCAAAGGAAGAAAAGATATGCATGTTAGTTGTTCGTTTAGTAAAAAGCAGTTCTCACGAATGAATTATTGCTTTCAAGAGTACGCTGCCGTTGTTGACGATGGGAGTGCACTAATTACAAAGAAGCAGTGGTGGCGCGTAAATCTTAATTGTGCCTTAAATGTAGCACTCATCAAATTTCTGCTGTTTAACATTGCTGAACTCAAATTTCTTAGACTGAACGTCCAAACTGCAGGCATCTCGGGCACTTCATTACAGATAGCTCAATCTCTTGCGCGCAATTACATGATTTACGTCTAGCCACACCAGTCCGTGATGACAGTAAAGCAACTTCATTTCAAAAGCCAGTGAATTTCCAGTCCGCGGAACATGATACGGCCTTTACCTTCGGATTTTCTCACGGGCTGCATGTAAATCTCATGCCCCACGAATTACGAGTCTGAGAACAGCGGTTGTTAAGCATCCACTGACTGATGAATAGTGGCAGTCGTCGCGCAAAAATGCGGTAAATTAGGACATTTTTGCATTCGCAGCGTCTGCTATTTAAGCAGTGTTTAGGGTATGTGTGGGGTGATGCAGGAGCAAGGCTTGTTTATAGGACAGACCGGCGTAGTAATAAGCAAACGTATTTACTGCCCAATGAAACCTGGTGGGTTTACAGCCAATTATCCGTAAGTAGATCTTTACGGTCGGGTTATACGGTCATTTGAACATTTATTTGAGTTCTCGAGGTCGCTAAGGCATATTCGTACACATCCTGAGGAGCTGTAAAAGAGCGATACAATTGCAGCTAATATAGGGAACAACTTTTAATGAACTCTGCATATGCAAGGACCAAACGGCAGGAGGTTATGCAAATTTTCCTAATTATGCTGCCCGAGCACCCTGAGAAGACGACGGTACACTGTGCACAAAGGGGTTCTATATATTGTTTGTGCGCGCATAATCTTAACGAGTTGAGACCGCAGTAAAGTGCAACGACTTACACGGAAGCACCAGATGATCAAGCCCACGTTTCAGGACCGTAAAAGGTTGCGCGCCACAGCTGATAGCATTGCAAAGGCAATCAATATCTTCGCAAGCAAGAGGTATGCAGGGCTAAGGCCTCACTTCAATTAAATTCACTTGAGCCTCAAACCTACATAACATCGTCAATTGGTTTTCGAAAAGGAACACGACTTACACGCACAATGGAAGCCAGTTTGTGTTGCTGAGCCTCCTCGAGCCTGTCCTTAGAGTCACGCAGAGGACGAGCGGTGGATGCTGTCTTCAGGAGCCGGATTTTCAATTATTTTACGTAGTTACAGCGATACAACCAGCTGCGTAAGTTTTTCTGTCGATTTGGCTACGTTGCATGCTTATTTTTTCTAGTCAGAATCCTTAAATTTGAGCTTTTCTTAAATTATGGTTCAGTCTAAAAAAGAACAGGTTTTAGCGTAGAAAAATCTACAGATGAGCTTATGCCTCCGACTGTACCGCTACGACGACGTAAACTGTCAAAAACTTTGCCCTAATCATATTGGCACTTCCGAATCAATCACCACCGTACACTTATTTTGCAAAATTTTCTCAAGAATTTCAATTAATTTCCTTATGAAGTTTATATTATATGTATCCTAACAAAAGGTAAACTTTCACGTGAAAATGTTAGTACTAGCCGTTTCAAACAAAGTTTTGAACATGGTTCTAACGTCCGGGTGCGTTTCACTCGCAATGGGTGAGCAGCACATCGCTGGTGACGAAGCTGCGGGAAATGTCAGACTGGTGCTTTTTTCCGCAACGTTATGTCCCAATATGAGGGCTGATGGTGGAATCATTTGGATTCCCCGTGCATCGTACTTTTGAGTATTTCAATTCATACAATGAAAATATAAATATGAATAAATGAATTATTACTCCTCACAGTGCATAGGAAGTAGGATTGATCCTCAGGCAGCATTTAATAATCCAAATAATATCTGAAATAATTAATAATAATAACTAAATATTTTATACAAGCATTACCTGCTGAGAAATTCTAAAGCAAATAAATCGCATTCTTGTAATTTTTTGCGCAACATGTGATGTGCATGTTTGAATAAATTAAAGCTTAATGTGTCAATTATGGCGCATGATCCACAACACTTCGCACACATGCAATTCTCAAACTTGATCCCTTGTATGGCTGCTGAGGACCGAAAATATGCGCACGTTTAATGGACTAATTTGCAATTATACAAGGATCCTTCATGGAATAGTAACCAATTTCATAATCTTTTAAGCTCGGAAACACACACTTCATCAAGATTCACTATCCAAATGGTAGCAACAGGCCTCCTGTCTTGCAACCGACAGCGTGTGCTCACGCGGACCTAAGCTGTCCCACCGTTCCGTGAGGGCGAACGGCGGTGCCCGTGGTTGCCCCCGCCGACGATAATTACGACCCAGGCGCCGCACACCCACCCAAAGTGGCCTTTCTTTCACCAGGCCTCGATTGTCTCTAATGAGTCGCCGAGAGACGCCTCGCTCCAGCCGACCTCAGGCGGTTCCAGCGTGCGTGTTCACACGCGCGTCGTGAAAGCAATTAGGCCTGCTGTTAAAGGTGGAAAAAATTGCAGCAGTGAAATCAGAGCGGTGCGATCACACCTAGTACTATAAAGTCTAAGTTTGATCTCATATGAGGTTAGTTTGTGTTAAAGAAACATACTCTGTTCAAATGAAATACTGATAATTGACTACGCAGGATTCAAACCAGAAATGGGTCTTCAATAAAAAATATTGGGCAGTCGTTTCCCCCTCCTTATGGCGGGTAGCGCGGACTGGGAGAACATTGACTGATGGGCCGGCCAATAAAAGCGCACGTGACGGCTCATTGCTGGTCATGCAACGAGGCGTTTTCAGCTCAACGCACATCGTTACTATTATAGTCTCTACACTTTGGTTTTTAAGTGCATGCGTAGTAGGCATTGAAGTTCATTAAGAAACGTACCGAAAAACTCTCGAGTCTTTCAGTTATTGGCTTAAATAATACTATAGTAGTAACGTTAAGGCTCCATTTCCGTCGCAAAGGTCTTTTCATATAAGAAAGAGAATGAACCGTTTAGTATGGGCAAAGGAAAACGGGCAATCGATGCCCAAGGTTTGTTCCCACCCTAAATAACTTGCGCAGAAACGAAGGAAGGGGAAAAAAAGAAAAAACATTATCTCCGAAGAAGGTACGAAAACGCAAAGAAGCAAAGTGAGCGCGAACTCTCGGAGGCTTTTCAATGTATATGTGAGGTAATCTAGCAAATCTCCCCTGTGGCGCCAATCCACATAGCATTGGAGAGAAAAACCTAACTAACCTAAGCCTAGAGCCTATCCCATGCTCTTTGATGGGTTGGATTTGAACAAAAAACTTAAAATTTCGTAGAAGGTCCAATAAATAACTCTAGCTAATGAACGTGGTGTTATAGTGGCAAGCGAGAGTTGCAGGTGTTGTCATTAAGACATCATCCCGCAGCGCGAATGGTGTTATCGATACTAGTCCACCCCCTTTATTTGAAATAAGAAAGAAGGCGTAATGAAAGAAAGGCCGTAAGAAATAAATAAGATTCAATCTCTCGAGAGTTGATGAGGCCGCGTGCACACGGCCCGTCAAAATATATAGGGCTGGAGCTGGTATCACAGATACGCTCATCGCACACTGCAGGCTGGCTTCGGACGGACCGACAGACGGACGAGGCTCTTATTATAGTATAGATTGGTAGCACCCGAGGCAATTTGGTATAATATTCTATGATCGTTTCCATGAGCTATAGCTATAGCGTTTAGTTCACCATTATTTTGAAAGCGTCTTACAGAAAATCATCCACGTTTGAAAAACGTTCGTTGAGGAAGAAAAAATAACCAAATTATAGTAGTGCGGTTGATTAAAGTTACGTTGCGCTCAGTGCCATCACATACTCAATATTCTTTGAATCTATCGCTAAGACTTTCTCATGTCAAATTATCGTTATTGTGATTGAGCATCTAAGCTAAAAACGCGAGTAAGGTTTGACGGCGCTTCTTTGTTTCAGTGAGGTGAAGAGCATCAGGAAGTAACTCAACAGTGTTTTGTCTTGAACGTTAGGAGGCTGGAGCTAGCCGGAAATGGCACGTAAAAATTTACTCCTCTGAAGCGTTTCCTCTTCGCTTACTGGTTTTATCAGGTATTTAGTTGCATTATAAAGAGATTCAAGTCTCATAGTATAGATGCAATGATGTTGCAAATGAACTGCACACCCTAATACCTCTCTAAACTGGTGCGTAATGTGGGGTAAAAAATACTTTACTTAATTAATTAATTAAAATAGAATACATCAATTTATATATGGTTGCAATAAAGGAAGCTCTATTACCTATCGTCCGTCTCTATTATTATTGGTATCATAAGGTGATATTCAACAGAAGACACTCTCTCCTATATTTATAATTTCCTCGACAGTCCAAATGTAGATTTACAGAACCTGCGCTCGTCTCCAGTACACAATCCTGAAAAAGTGAGTCGCAAGATTAGATGATCACATCAACAAACTAATATTTGCAAAAACAACGCGTACTTCCTTAGAATAAATACACGTCTGAACTGAATGATTACCTTCATCATAATCAGAGTAAAATATAAGCTTTTTGCATTACTATAAATTGCCCATAATTTTTGATATTAATAGAAATTAAAAAACCTTGCGTGCGGCGGCGAAAAATTTAATACCGACTTTCAGAAACATCAATGTAAAAAGCTCAACACTGCACCTACTGTATCTGACAAAGCAAAAACACAAGAAATCGAAGAGAAGAGGAGGTCCACTTTGCCGGGCAAAGAACAGGCGTTCCATCACGGCGTAATTGCAGCGTAGCGAAGGGTTACTCCATCGCGGATTATTTCACGGGACCTGCGGAATGTGATCACCCACAAAGGGGTAGGACCCGACCACTTTGCGCCGGGAGGCGGGTGTGTGCTCTGCCTAATTTATGGACTCCAAACTTAGTCACGATCGATCAATTCGTGGCTGCCGTTGATGCTGTTAATCGTCTGTTGTAATCGATATGGCTTAAGGTAATAGTTTGCAATCAAGCCTTTAATGACTGACCATCATCATGCCAAGAACTACTGCTAATCACAGGTGCTGTAGAGCGCAGTTCAGCACACTTGTGCGCATGGGTGCTTCTTGGCAGCTGATTTACGCTTCTTTGTGGGGTAACAGTAAACAAAGTGGCCCAAAATAAGCTGAAAGTAAGGTCTTAATAGCAGTTGCGCTCCCAAATACCCTTTGGAGGAAGGAGCTGGGGCTGTGATATGTAACTTAATCGAAGGCGGGCTATGTGATGGGCTTTGTAAGGGATTTCAAGCTAGATTATCGTCTCTAAAATATGCTTCAATTTATGGGCATCAAAAGACCTACAGAGACCCTGCGCTCAGCAGCGGCAAACATTTTTTAACTCAGCGACAGCATCCAAAACTTTAGTAGTCATTTAGACAGTCTGTAGAAGTAGGTGATTGAGGCTAAGTCTCAATCTTATTACATTTTGCAGTGTACTTTTAAAACACTTTCACTTTACAAGAACATCGCTATTCCAGTTGTAGAGATTTTAATTAAGACATAGCGTCGTTTCGTGAGTCGTGAAAGCATTTGACAGACGCAAAATGTGCGTAAGAGGATCGATGACGAGCACCCAGAGTTTGTCAACAATCAAAGAATAACAGCCAGCAAACAATCTTCATTAAGCAGCACGGCGATGCGTCCATAATTTTCGCAGGCAGGACCTCCAGCAGCAGTTCAGACTCTAGCTACGAGTGATTCCACGCTAATTTTCCCGTCACTCCTCATTGAGCAAGTCTTTGTTAACTCCGCCTAAAAAATGCACATAAATTTTCGGCGTTTTTATTGATGCTCGCAGTATGAAATTTTATTTTT
Source organism: Morinoia aosen (assembly GCA_030386875.1). Classification (NCBI taxonomy): domain Eukaryota; kingdom Metazoa; phylum Arthropoda; class Malacostraca; order Amphipoda; family Talitridae; genus Morinoia; species Morinoia aosen. The sequence goes on along the minus strand of CM059573.1, from coordinate 48,503,446 downwards.
AGAACGCCCCGCTCGTATGAGTTCCGGTCGGCTCGTGTTTACGGCCCGCCTCACTTTAGCGCTCCATGCAGTCTTTGTGCATGAGGAGACAATCGTGCTCGGAGGTGTCTTTTGGTTGATCAGGGGTAGTCAAAACTGGCAAAAACGGTCGCACGTGTTTCTAGATCAGTGGTCTCCAAACTTTTCAATGTAAGGGCCACATTATATATTTCCCACATTCATGTGGGCCTAAGGAATAAAAACTAAAAGAAAAATTAAGTCAGCGATACCAGTCGTAAGATAATTATTTTTTCGGAGCTACCACATAGGGATTTGTTTGGCGGGCCGGTTGAAATTATGTGGCGGGCCGTAGTTTGGAAACCCCTGGTCTAGATGGTTGACTCGCTGCCAACAATGCCATTGGTTTGTTCTCAGAAAACGACTTGTTCAGCCGGAAATAAAACACGGAGATTTCAAAGCAGCGATTTTGCTTGATCATCCGAAGTTCGTCTTTCTTAAAGACATCAGTTAATGCGAAGTCAAGTTAAAAACCATAGTATTGCGTATGAACTTTCAGAAGTGTGAGTATGAAAATGCCGTAGAACTGAAATAATTTTGTCGTTTAAATTATTTTCATGAAGGCACAAAAGGTGAAGGCTAGAAGAATGTAACTTTTTAAGTGATTTAAATACGGACGACTCTTGGCATCAAAATGCATGCCACACTTATGGAGAAAAATGAAAACAGTTTATTGCTAAAGAAATTGATACATAAGATGCATTACGTTGGGTTTTAAAATTTCTTAACACAGATCCCCTTAGTAAACGCACACGGGTAAAATAATAACCCATATAAATGTTCTCACTGAAGATTGAGAGAAAAACATAAGAATAAGTTCCCATGGTCGAGGTATTCCAACTGTGATAATGCTCATAAATAATCGTAACATTGAAAACCACAAAGACAGGGACACATTAATGCAAAACGCTTTTGATAGTCTCCACGTATATTGTCGGTTGAGCTTAAGCTTTCGTGATTTCAGGCCATAATGTTGAAATTATTTTGCGTGAAAGCAAATTCTGTAATTCTGTATTTAAAACTATAAGGTCGACATGCTAGCAATTCGTTACTGTCTTTTCGTGCTTACATATCAAATAGTCCCTAGTACATAATTAGCTCGAAGAACGTGCTTTGCCACGCAACAAATTCATAATACTTCCTTCATAATAAAATGCGAGCCGAATGAAAGAAAAAAGCATTCTTCTAATTAAGCTGAAACAAAGAATTCGTTTAAAAAATGGTTATTGAATCATTCTTCACACAGAGGCCATTCATTGTTATTGAAATCATTCGAGGTAATAAAATATCATTGTTTATCCAAATAAATAAAATATTGCTGAAAAGAGACAAAAAGTATTCTCTTGATTAGACAACCCTGTTCTTAAAACCCTGTAAATACTGCTCAAAAAAGGAATACGGTAAACATTGATAAGAACACCTATGGGAATACTGTCAACTCACATGGACACATGAGCTTAGTGCTTCTGCAATGGTAACCATTGTTTCTGAAAGTATGGTGCGTGGAAATGATGTGGTGCGTTCTGAAGGGCAGGAAATGTTCAAGTGTTAGCTTCACAGCCCTCCTGTTCTTACAGATGGCTGCGCCTCAGAAACCGTTAACACGAAAAGCTAGCAAAACTTCTCTAACATGAATTTCAATTTCAAACATAACGAAAGAAAATCTTTCCAAAATAGAAACACCAGTGGTGTTTTCTCCGTTAAAACAAAATGAGGAATATTTTTCAAAGTTATGAGGTTTCTGGAAAACAGGCATCGGTATCGGCGTAACCACGATATTTAAACAGTTAGAGTACATTTTGCACGCTATTTCGTTTCATAGATTAAGTACACGATCGGACGAACCAAAAATAAACAGTTTAAATGGAGTAAATATACCCAGGCAGAAAGGAGAGGCCATGTCTGCCAGCAGTAAAGGGTATGAGGAATGGACAGGGAGTCGCGACGCTCAGACTCTCGGTGCAAAAACTAGAAGCCCAAGCATATGGAGTTCTAGTTCTCTGCAGTCTGAACAATGAATTGGCATTTAACATCAACAGAAATTTATATTCAGGATTGATTATTATCGAGACTGATGTTAGTTATCAAATAATTCCTGCTATATTATTCACTGATCCAAAATGCTAATGAACCGATAACGACCACAAATTACGCTACAGGTTATGAGTGAGATGTAAATGAGTATTGCGTACACGCGAACAGGAGAAAATGCGGCTTAATTGTGAAGCCAAAACTGGGTTAGACCATGATATGCAGAGCTTCTTAAATCTTTAAAAACCTATATTTAGCTATGTCCCAGACTCGCTGTGTCATACAAAAGCCGTTGATGTCAAAGCTTTTTTTGCACAAATAGTGAGTGCATAAGGCGGCTGTTAAAGGCACAGCGCTGCCCTGGGTCATGTTTTGTCTTGTAAAAGTTTCTTATGAGAAACAAAACCCAAGCTTTTCATCGAGTTACGCATGTTAATGGCTTTTTTAATCGGAAGAAAAAAGCGGACACGGGCTAGCAGGCAAGTTTCGTATTTCACCGTCCTATTCCAGTGAAAACGCCGGTCCGACTGTAGCGGACAACCACAAGTACAGCAGCGAGGCGTGTCAGCCAGAGCCACCCACGCTGATCGAGGGCTGATCAAGCGGAGCCTCCTCATGTGAACGCCTGGTCGCTTGTTCGCTGCGCCGCCTTTGTCCGGGTGTCGCTTGCGATTAACTTTTCGCGGCGATGAATCCAGATGATCCAAACACCTTCACTTTGGAATGTTTCAAAGACTGCACATTTTTTCCCTGATTTACACGCGGAGCAAGTTTGCGTTCAGATGTTTATCGGAGTTTTCTATGTAGTTCAGAGAAAAACTTTGCAACACGGCGAGAGGAAGATAGTAATTCACCATCACCGTAATTTGCGCTCCAGGCAAATGGAGCTCTAGATATCCCGCGGTAACTGATGTGTTTTGAGGACGGAATGTGCCGTAATCGCAAGCTCCTTCATCTTAGGTCGAACGAATGGCACAAAACTGTTACGAATTCAGACTCCGGTGACCCCCCGCACGGTGAGGCTGAGCACATGAGCTGCGCAGGGAGGCATTCCCTCCCGCCGGACACAAGCTCCGCCGCGGCGGGAACGCCTCGCGCAAAAACTCGCGCTGGACGTTGTAGGGAATGACGGCTTCATTAGGTGCGACCGGCCGCGCGAGCTGCCGCTTGCTTTTGTTTCACTCAGAGTTAGCGGTATTTTAATAGGGCCTTCCATCTGTAGATCAGGTTCCAAAATTCCCGACCTTTTGGAAGGTCTAAATATTTGGTAGTCTGAAATCTGAATCGCTCAAAGTTGGTTGTAATTTACGGACAAGAAAATCTCAAGTCAGATCTTTAACTGTTCTCTGTTTCATTAAGAAGCCCATTCAAGCTGATAGTTTGTAGAAAAGTAAATCAACTTAAACTAAATGCCCGTAAAAGAAACATTTTTAAGAGTACTTTTGAAAATATGTTTCACTAGCTAGCTCCAAATACTTTACTTCCCTCACTAGCACGACAGTCATTGCTTCTAAGCCAAAATGCGGGGGTATAGACAAAGTGTATGGTATTACCTTCTAAAGCTATATTTAAATAAACAGCGTTAGTACAGTTCAGTCTTCATAGGGCAACATGGCGCATCCGCCTTTCCCGCACCTCGAGACGCAAACCGCAAAAATTTGCTCACTCCATCGTTTGACTTTTCTCAGATCTTTGCGTAATTAGCCCCTTCAAACTCCCATCTGACGATACGATCCTTAAGCTTTCTGTGCCCGCAATGAACATGTCATTTTGACGCTGAAATGAAAAGTTCAACACTACCAACGCGTCGAGAAGGAACCTCTCCCAGGCCTACGATGAGCCTGTCACTTCCCTACGCCAGGAGGGGTCCGTAATTTTCGGTCGATCACCCAGATTATCAGATCACGCAGCACAACAGTCGAATGTGTGTAACGCAACACTCCGCCCTCCCTCCCACGCCACAAAATGCTGACCTACTTCTGCCTTGGGAAAGGAACTCTTTCCTATTCAAATTAAATTATGGTTATCGGATGCCTCCCCCAGCGAGCATTCTGAACCTATGCCTCGAGCCGCGGTAAAAAAAGCATTTGAGTTGAAGAAAGAATTATGCGCAGTACGTCCTGTTAGCGACCGATTCATTTTGGCTGCGAACTTCATGCATTGTTTATGAGCAATAAATTATTGGACAAACAAGAACAACATGTGTAAGGGTGCGACTTGGTGTTTAGAACTGCAACGTGTGTGGTAAGAAGACAGGAAATCAGCACGCTCAAAAGCAATGTGCTTGCTCGGGTTTTGCCGCAGGCAGCATGGGATGTTCAATAGCAATTTCTTTTTTTAAATCATATAATGAATGTTTGAAATTTCTTTCGACTTGTAATACCCGTGGGGCAGTTTTTAGAGCGCAGCTAAAGCACGCGCAGTCCAATTATTAGGAATTAACTGCATAAACGCGTTGCGTTCAATATTACAAAGGTTAATATCATGGCTTGCGGAGTGGGAGATATAAGCATCTTATCGTGCACACGTACGTCAGGAATGGTAAATAGATAGATCGCATTGGACTGCAGCAAGTGCAGCCCACATGAGTTCAGGTCAGAAATACAGCTTCATTTGCAGCAGGTTTACGCTTATTTCAACGCTTATTTCAGTTTACGCTTATTTAGGACGCTTATTTCAAATTTTTTGAATCATTTTCTGTGCACTAAACTGTCAACAAGTATAATACTCGGGAACTTGTTCTACAAAAATACGAAAAATTTTTTCCCATCCTTTCCAACAAATCAGAGCTGACCAAAAAGTCTTTGGCAGACGAGCTGCCGATATTGAGCTGTTTGGAATGTATTTAACTCATCTTTATAATCATTCTTAAATAGAGGAGGCATCGTAGTATCATGTAGTACTATAACAAATATATTTTGAATTCGATACACATGACAGTTAACAAGAATCACCAAGTGAAAATACTTAACGCTGAATGTATCGTATTGTCCTAAATATTGTCCGGATTCTTGCCAAGGCCAGCTAATCATCAGCCTTGGAATTATTCCTGACTATTAGCAGCGGCCTCTTCGCTTATTTAAAACCCTTTACGCCCAGAACTGTTTTCACAACCAGCAAAAGTGCTGCGAACTATAGGTCGCACACACACGAAATTTGTTGAATAACTTAAGTATCGCTACACGCAACACTGACTCAACAAAGAATACTGCTTAATGATAACATGCATACCTAAGTTGTCTCATTCATTTGCTAGAAGCTCTGCATATTATTTAGCGCATAAGAAGCTTGTATTTTTTTGTGTGACTAATTCGTCACACTCGGGCGTAAAGGGTTTTAACACGTTCGTCGCGATGTAAGCCGCCAGTGTACACGGAGGCAATATTCATGAAGCTCCTGACCGATCAGTGGTCACAAACTTAATTTTTATAAAAACCTAATCGAAGCAAAATGAAGCCATTACACAGCTAAATTTTGCTGTTTTCGAAATTGCTTACTACAATTGACTTTAAATTTGAGTTGAAAATAAACTTCAGTTTAATCTATTGCGGTCAACGTGTTAAAAACGGTATTTTCATTTGAGAGAAATTGGACGTGTTACGCAAAAATTGAGATAATTAAGATAGGTTTGATATCAATGATTGAGTTGCAAAAGCCTTTTGCTGTGGCATCAATCACCTCTGTGATAATGACACACCTTACATTTAGATCTATAAAAAGCCATACATGAAACAACTACACTTATCAATAGCGTACCTAAATCTGTGCGTTAAAAACAAGTAAATCATCAGACAGTTCATTATGGCCCACACTTCTTTCTCAACGATGCGAACTCCCATCGAAGCCGTCGTTGTTTTGTAATTTGTTCGCGCCCATTGACAGCTAATTCTTTATGGCCTTTGTGGTTGAGTTGAGAATAAATAGAAAGAGACCCAACAAATAAATCAACGGGAGCAAAATCCAGCCCTCCACATCAAAAAACTACTGGAAATATTCTAATCGAAAATAATCACCAAATCGGTAAACCCAACTGAGTCTGTCTACAGCGTTTATAAAGGATGAATTATTTCTAGTACTGGATATAATGGTACTTTTATTGTACAAATCAGACCTTTTGTTCACCATATGATTCAAGCATAAGATACCATCTCGTGTGTGTTACTGAAAAAATGTTTTATTCGTTGTTGTCCAATTCTCATTCGACTCTTGCGATTGAAGCTCTTAAAATGGGAAATTTGCGGCGCGATCGCTGCCCAAGTTAACACTGATTGCACTCGCTAATGAGTTAAATGAAGTACGGGCAGTCGTTTATGTATTGTGCGTTCTCGGAAATTGCCTCGACAACTGGAACTGTGTTAATTGGCGTCAAAATTTACGCTGCCATTACTTCGAGCGAGTGTCACAGAAGTCATGAAGAACTACATGGCGCTTCCACAGTTGGGTGTTCAAATCAACCTATAAAAATGCGACTTGAAGTGTAAATGAAACTCAGCTGATGCCTTGTTCGTACAGTACAAGGAGTGTCTTGTATTTTACTTATTTTCAACTACTGCTAAAAAACGAGGATTGTACACGGGAAAGGTCAGTTCACATGAACGCCTCTCGTATATGAGACGAGCATTGGCTTTCTAAGGAAAGCCTTTCAACGCTAACGCTTCTACCCGAGTGTATACATGCAAGAGGGCGCCCATACAGAGGCTGGGACGGCAAAGTGAGACTGTCATTAGACTATCATTGAAGGATCGTTCTCACTGCTAATCAGCACGTAGCACGCAGCATGTGCGGCAATCCAGCATGTCAATTAAGAGGGCAATTGAGAGTTGGTCATCCTCTCTGTACCAGACCAGATGAGCACGATGACGGCTAAACCGCTCCTATAGATTAATGTTCTTAGCTGATTATAAATTTCTTTTAGTTGTGCCTACCAGCGAACGATTCGATCGAATCTTCTTTGTTCAGAAGGCCTGAAGTATTCGATTGCAGATGATATTGGATAATTAGGGAAGATCAGGCCGGGCACTTGCAGTCAGTTCATGTGGCAGCTTCTAAATTACTTGCGCAAATTATGGACTTGTTATCGTCATTGTTTAGTCGAATAAAAATCGCTATTTTTTAATATTAAAACCAGAAGCCATCATTAAGACAACAGAAATCAGCAAAAAACTGTTCAAGTTAAACTACATCTTCATATAAACGCATACACTCTCGAGAGGCCGCATCCATACGTCATCTCTCGCTCATTGACGAGGAGATGACAGAAGAAAGAATGCAAACCGTTCAAATTTCATATTTATTATATGTAGCTCTACTTCACGCTTACCTTTTTTTTACAATTATAATGTCTTTCAACTCTCAACTTGAGAGAAGTGAATGGATGCTTGCTCCTTGAGTCGGAAGGTTGTTCTAAATCGTTTTCTCTGTTTTCTACATCATCAGATGAGCTACCCGCTCCGGCAAATGTACCGTGCACTTACGGGGACTCGAACTCGGGAATTTCTCGTCCAAAGTGCAACGCTTTTCATTCGCATCACAGAAAAGATCCACTTACGCTATGGCTCAAAAAAACGCTGTCCGATTAGGCAGGAAATTTCAGTAATATACAGTAACTTACTCAGTAGAACATTTCACTCTGATTCACTGCTTAAACATCGCTAACGACATAAAAGTACACAGAACAAAGACAATCAGTCTTCGTTCACGAGTTATTCTCAAACATTTACCTGCTAATTTCAATGAGCGGAGTCGTCTTAGCGGGAGTGCAGCACCACAACTTCAATAGCTTCCAGAAAGCAGCAGCCTGACGCTTCTGACTCAATGCGGGTGGTGCAAATGTTCCCTGATGAAATAGCGGTGGTAGAGCACCGTCTGTTTTGGTCTGCCTCCACTTGAGTGCGCGGAATCAGAGAAAGTGAGTTTGGTTGCTGATAAAAATTCATAATTAAATAGCCTAATTTTTTTAGTCAGGCCGTCACTTCGTCTGACCACACACCTTCAACCGCTTTCACTGAAGGCACTTTTCCAAGAATAGCAGCCTCTGCTTCCAGCAACCGAAGAATCGGGTAGAATTTTTTGCGGCAGGTACGTTCAAACTCCGGGCTTGAACTAGAAACATTGCAACAGAAGAACATGAAAACAGAAACACTCAAAATTACCAGCCTTAATCATATCAAAAGAGGGCCAATAGCAGCGTACTCGAGTCTCCCTACATAAGTTAAATGATTATTCTTTTGCGCGACATTTTATTTATTTTGTGATATAAGCGGAAAATCAACGTTTGTAGCTTCTACCGATTTTTGTTTTCCAGACTTCAGAAATGTTAACATACCCTTCTAGTGACCATGCTTCATAAGCAGAAACGTACAATAAATTATATATTCATGGCGTGGTGGCATTCTGCATAGAGTTACGGCATTGATTTCACTTTATGACTCGGGTGCTGCCAGTTCTATAATTGGCTAAAACTGTACTGTTCTATCATAATTATTCCTCAAACTTTCATTTGCTTAGGAAGTTGGGAATTAATTTATAAATTAAAAGTCTTTGACCATGTTAATTAATATCCTGTTAAAACCAGTCTCCGCCAGTGCAACCAAGCCTCCATCTGTACGAGCCAGCTTCGAGCGGAGAGCAGCAGCAGGAGGCAGCGTCAGCAGCAACCGCAGGCAGCAGCAACAGGAGGCAGCAGATACAGAAAGCAGCGTCAGCAGCAACAGGAGGCAGCAGAAACCAAAGGCAGCGTCAGCAGCAACAAGAGGCAGCATCAACAGAAGAAGGCAGCAGCTACAGAAGGCATCAACAGGAGGCAGCGTCAGCAGCAACAGGAGGCAGCAGAAACCAAAGCAGCGTAAGCAGCAATAAGACGCAGCACCAACAGAAGAAGGCAGCAGCAACAGATGTCAGCAACAAGAGGCAGCGCCAACAGAAGAAGGCAGCAGCAACAGGAGGCAGCACCAACAGAAGAAGGCAGCAGCAACAGAAGGCAGCAACAAGAGGCAGCGCCAACAGAAGAAGGCAGTAGCAACAGAAGGCAGCAACAGGAGGCAGCACCAACAGAAGAAGGCAGCAGCAACAGGAGGCCGCACCAACAGAAGAAGGCAGCAGCAACAGAAGGCAGCAACAAGAGGCAGCACCAGCATAAGAAGGCAGCAGCAACAGAAGGCAGCAACAAGAGGCAGCACCAACAGAAGAAGGCAGCAGCAACAGAAGGCAGCAAAAAGAGGCAGCACCAAAAGAAGAAGGCAGCAGCAACAGGAGGCAGCAGCAACAGAAGAAGTCAGCAGCAACAGGAGGCAGCAACAAGAGGCAGCGCCAACAGAAGAAGGCAGCAGCAACAGGAGGCAGCACCAACAGAAGAAGGCAGCAGCAACAGAAGGCAGCAACAAGAGGCAGCGCCAACAGAAGAAGGCAGTAGCAACAGAAGGCAGCAACAGGAGGCAGCACCAACAGAAGAAGGCAGCAGCAACAGGAGGCAGCACCAACAGAAGAAGGCAGCAGCAACAGAAGGCAGCAACAAGAGGCAGCACCAGCATAAGAAGGCAGCAGCAACAGAAGGCAGCAACAAGAGGCAGCACCAACAGAAGAAGGCAGCAGCAACAGAAGGCAGCAAAAAGAGGCAGCACCAAAAGAAGAAGGCAGCAGCAACAGGAGGCAGCAGCAACAGAAGAAGGCAGCAGCAACAGGAGGCAGCAACAAGAGGCAGCACCAACAAAAGACGGCAGCAGCAACAGGAGGCGGCACCAACAGAAGAAGGCAGCAGCAACAGGAGGCAGCAACAAGAGGCAGCACCAACAGAAGAAGGCAGCAGTAACAGGAGGCAGCAACAAGAGGCAGCACCAACAGAAGAAGGCAGCAGCAACAGAAGTCAGCAACAAGAGGCAGCGCCAACAGAAGAAGGCAGTAGCAACAGAAGACAGCAACAGGAGGCAGCACCAACAGAAGAAGGCAGCAGCAACAGAAGGCAGCAACAAGAGGCAGCGCCAACAGAAGAAGGCAGTAGCAACAGAAGGCAGCAACAGGAGACAGCACCAACAGAAGAAGGCAGCAGCAACAGGAGGCAGCACCAACAGAAGGCAGCAGCAACAGGAGGCAGCAACAAGAGGCAGCACCAACAGAAGAAGGCAGCAGCAACAGAAGGCAGCAACAAAAGGCAGCACCAACAGAAGAAGGCAGTAGCAACAGAAGGCAGCAACAGGAGGCAGCACCAACAGAAGAAGGCAGCAGCAACTGGAGGCAGTAACAAGAGGCAGCACCAACAGAAGAAGGCAGCAGAAACAGGAGGCAGCAACAAGAGGCAACACCAACAGAAGAAGGCAGCAGCAACAGAAGGCAGCAACAAGAGGCAGCACCAACAGAAGAAGGCAGTAGCAACAGAAGGCAGCAACAAGAGGCAGCACCAAGAGAAGAAGGCAGCAGCAACAGGAGGCAGCGGCAACAGGAGGCAGCAGCAACAGGAGGCAGCAACAAGAGGCAGCACCAACAGAAGAAGGCAGCAGCAACAGAAGGCAGCAACAAGAGGCAGCGCCAACAGAAGAAGGCAGCAGCAACAGGAGGCAGCGGCAACAGGAGGCAGCAGCAACAGAAGGCAGCAGCGACAGAAGGCGTCACCAGCCCACCACCCCACCAGAGCCGCTCGTGTCCGCCACAGCGCCGCTGCCAGCGCCGCTCAATTTAGTACACCCGATACTGGCGTGTGCACTCGATACTGCACCTGCAGCCCTGCCCGCCCGCCATCTTGCATCGAGCGAGCTCTCCTGCACATGCTGTACCACACTCTGCCGCCATAATTTTATTCTGTTCCCTCATTCTACATATTCGCTTTTCATAAGTGTGTTTAGAATTAGTAGAATATCTTATTTTCACTTTTGAACGTTGACTATTAATATATGCATTTAGAATTTATAGCTTTACTTTCTTTTCATTTTTAAATGGACCCTCTTCAACACACTTAGTCACACTGACGTAAGAAAATGTCACATTTTGATAGACAGGTTGTGTGTTAGTGTTGGCTGTGTTTCGAGGGTCGATTTACATGTGTTGCGCTGTACAATACTCAGACGTTCTACTTCACTTGAAGTTTCGTCCAGGACGTTTTGCTGGGTGAAATGTTTGGATGATGTGTGTAGGAGATTGATTCGAATTCAGAGAGACGTAGGTCTGACGGTGGATATTGCAGCGCTTAGGAAAACTATGAAAACGTGGTGTAATTGGCATGAAGTCAGTGTACATGCGCACGTGCACAGAGCTGTAGTGGTGGAACATTCTGAGTGCCTGTGGACATTTTGAAGAAATTGACGGGCAAAATTAGGCTGGGAGATAGAATGCTTCCCCCAAGAAACCGCTTTCGGAGTCGATGCCTCATTTAATTTACATTTCAAAACGTTTTGGTAGAAAATAGGGATGTTCAGAGCGCAGCGGTGAATTCAAAAAGTCTCAAAAACCTTGGTTTGGTTGGTAAATGAATTCGTTACACGCGATGGCAGCATAATAACCTGCGCTATAGTCGGGGAAAAAACAAGTGTGTACTAGAAAGCATAGAAATAGAATCCTTAAATCTATTTCGCAAAAGTTGTATTGAAAATTTACAGTATTCCATCAAATATTTGTACAACATTAACCGTATTCTACTCACAAACATGTTTCATTATACCGTATTTCGCTTGTAATGTTCCCTTGAAACACGAAATGGCGAACACACAGAAAGAGCGATAGATCAATTCAAGAAGCACAGGAACGTTTCGGGACTAGTCATTCCTCAAGATAAAGGCGAGATCCCAACTTGAATGAGTGGAACCGAATTTCTTAAAGCTTTAATCTCGAGAAATTTGGACAAGTTAAGTAACATGCCGGGGAACGCTGAATCAATACGACAGTGACGCTTACAGTCGAGTTCGTCGAAGTCCTTGGAATCTCATTAGAACAAGTACAGTAATTACAGGCAATTGCGCCTTCCAGCTCGGGCTCCTTAGATTCTCTGGGCCATGGGGCTCACGGAGCCCAAAACTTGTTTGGACACCTAGCACGAGTGCCAGTAAATTGAGCCGACTCCGACTGCTTACATCAAAGAATATTCTGTTCCAACTCGAGGACTTGGTACCGTGTCGTAAACTGCGACCTCCCGTACGTCCGCGATTGGAATGGCCTGCAATTTTGCCTTAGATCAATGGCAGTAGCGCAGCCATGCTCTTCAGACCCATAGTGTCTCTGATGATGACAGCCCTTCCAGCTCTACCTTCGCATTAGCATCGGCAAGTTGCCCCCAATCCCACTTATTATTGATGCTTTCAAACACTGTCAGTTCGGGTGGAGGTGAGTCAACGAGGGAAAATTAGGAGAATCTGACCTAAGAAGTTTCCATTAACGAATGTATGGCCGTGGGATTAAGTCTTACATCAGCGTGCCGGGAAAGAATGATATGGCATTCGGAGCTTCATGTTCGAAGCCACCCGCAAATTTCACGAGGACGAGTTACGATGTCGGCAAGAAGGTGGACTTGCTGGCTCTTTTCCCGGCTGAAGATGATGGCATTTGAATGGACATCCTAATAGGAATTGATTGCTGGCCAAATTTCGAGCAGGTACGACAACTGTGGTGGGCTATGTTTTCTCAGGAATTTAAGTGGGACTGAACTTCCCTCTATAATTTTAGCTAAGAATATGTGATTTGAATTTTTAGAACAAACAATATCTGAATTCTGCAGTAAAAAACTGTGTGAACGCTTCGTGGCAAAAAATTTAGTTTGAGAAAATATATGTATTATCTCAACTTCCGATCAATCCAAGGAAAGTTCAAACACAACTTCAAAAGACTTAGTAAAATGCAGTGCCTGACAACAATTAATAACCAGTGTTTAACTAACTTCAAATTCGTGATGTTCACCTCGACTAATTCAAAGTTCGTAAAGTTCCCTTGAAATTCGTAAAATTGCCCTAGACTAATTCAAATTCATAAAGCTCACTTCAAATTCGTTAAGTTCACCTTAACTAATTGTTTTCAATTATCCTGGGCGATAAGAAGACACTCATCACTAACAAGCCTGAACAAAATAAGCGCATGGTTTAGCAACAGCGTGTTGGCAACACGCTCCTTAGCAGCACAGAAGGCGGCCTCATTGAAGAACATGAAGCGAGCCGGCATTATGCATGTAAATCACGATTAACATGAATTATGATAATGTAGCCTTTTATTACTTATAGGGCATGGGGTATTTTCTGATAAGCACACATTCATTACACGGGAGCTGGTCCGTCTATCATGTAATGTCTTTTGTCGGCTGCGGTAGCGGCCTGCGAGCTGCTGAGTCATCTCAGAAAAAATATCCCTTCTAGAAACTTATGCAGTAAATTACGAGAAGTGATCAGTAGAAATTAGGCAAATCGAGCGGTTAAATGTAACAAACCTTGATATTAGTTATGAACAGAAGAAACTATGCAAAATGGTAGTTGAAGGAAAGTATAGCTGAAGGTATGTACAATTGTATACGATTCAAAAAATGTTGAAATATGGTCAGCGCTTACATTTATTTACAACTCTTTTTGCGCTGAGGGATCAATACAACCTTAGATTGATCAAAGTACGACGCGAAAGTGATATAACGTGCCTACGATGTGTCCGCCATAGCAAATTTGTTTGTAAAATTGTGTTCCTGCTAAAACCAGCAACCTTTTGGGTACTTAAAAACTGTTGAACAGAATCAGGTACATTTTCTGGAATTTTCTTTAATTTCAATAAAAATAGGAGAGCAAAAATCACTGAAAAAAAATTCATTATACTGAGAACGTTTCGGGCAAATACCCATCATCAGTTCATTAAAAGAATTTGACATATATCACAGTAAAACGTGGTAAAGGGAACAGTGAAAATTCACTGTTTTCACTGTTCCCTTTGCCACGTTTTACTGTGATATATGTTAGATTCTTTTAATGAGCTGATGATGGGTATTTGCCCGAAACGTTCTCAGTATAATGAAATTCTTATCAGTGATTTTTGCTCTCCTATTTTTATTGAAATTGAAGAAAACTTTTGAAGTGTCAGTAAGCAGCCAAGGTGCATTTTCCTTCTTGTTGTACAATGAAATCAAAAAACAAAAAATCCCTATCGACCATTTATCTCATACGAGTGGCGTATTTTACTTTTGCATGCTAAAATTTTCCTTGTTTCTCCGTTTCTTTTGTCTCTCCGAAGAAGTAAGTGTTTGAGAATCGTTCGCTATTCACTTGTGCACCACAATAGCTGCTGCAAAACAGACCCGCTGAATGGTGCCTTGAATACCGCCATTGCGCTGCTAGCCTCAATGCGGTTGTGTGCATTTAAGTTTGTCATATCAATGCTGAATTAAAACAGATATATATCTTTCGCACTCATGTTAGGAATTATTTTTGCTTCTTTGATCGAGGAGACAAATGTTACATTACTTTGTGTTCAACTTTCCTTGTGCTTCAACGCTAATGAACCGGAGCAGAAGCCAGCTTGGTTTCTAAGTATTATTCGGAGACGCACATTAGAAAATATCATTTCAAGACCATAACTTCTGGGAAGGTCTGCAAATTCATAAATTATAATAACATGGGTATAAGACGGAGTTCAGGAGAATATCATGTCTGTAATTAATGAGCTCGAACGAGAGAAAATGACGAGACCTCCAATAACGGCAGGTTGGATTGCATCAATGGAACAGAATTTATATTATTAACAAATTAGGTGACGGATCAGGGCGACGGGCCAAACTGGATGTCATGTTTTTTCATTTCTGAACCCTGCTCGAACTCCTATTTTAGATAGACCATTTGATTAGCATACTTGAGTTGGGCTTCCCTAGAAGCTAAGGGCCAAATTGAGAGTTTGGCAAATTTTATTGTGTTGGGCTTACATTGACCGCTGACGATGGGCGGCCCGAGCAGGATCGAGTGCCGCGCTCGATGCGGATGTGCTTAATATGCGCCCTGCTGCACTGCCACCAAATTGATAGTTAGTAAAATTAATTGTATCCAATTTCATAATATTATCTACGCTCAGCTCAGAAGTCAGAGCAAAGGTTTTCGGTTTTTATCCCTTGGTGATTGCCTGCCTAAAGGAATACGGAATTGTTTTATATTTCCGCTCTTCACACAATTGTAGTTTTTGCACCATAAATTGTTGGGGTTTAATTGAAAGTCTCTGCCAATGTAGAACTTGAAATGATCAATGAGAGCCTATCAGTATGTTAATCGTGATACAAGTATTCAATTGCATTAGATTGTGACCTGTTGATCTAACCAGAGATAAAGAAACCCTTATTTTAGTGCTTCGAAACAGGACTGCTACTTACCTTCGTCATGTTGATACGAGTATTTGTGACAAATAATGAACCCATTGCGCTAGTATTCCAGCAAAAAAATCGAATTGATGGTGTTTTAGATAAAAAAAATGATCAGAGTATACTCCTAAAAAAATGGAATAGCTAATGTTCTTTAAAATCCTGTTCAGAATTCAAGTTTAACCACATTTTTTGCAATTGTATGTCTTACATAAACTCGAATTCAAAACTACGGCTGGAAACATACTAATAAAGTGTGATATTCTGGACGATAGATCTAAATACACTTAACTGCGATTAGGCAATTAATCTTGAATAAGAAAATATTCCAACTGTAAAGGGGGAATTTTTATCAAATTCTATAAACAAAAACAGTTGTATTTTGCATTCTCACTATTTTGTTATTATTATTTCATTGAAAGTAATACATCTTAAATTAGCTCATGAAGTACGTGGATGCTCACGATACAACTGCCATTACTCATGTTGTAATTATGGGACCAAATAATCAAGAAAAGTTCGGTATTGTGGTGAATTTCACAGCTGTAAAGTATATTAGGTGTAGCGTTTCACGCAAAACGCATGTTCCACAGGCAAATGTCAAGCCGAGAATAATATTTTGGTGAACTTTATAGCTGTAAAGGATGTTAATTGTGGCGTTTCACGCAAAACGCAAGTGCCACAGGCAAATGTTAAGTCGAGAATAACATTCAAAAATAGCATTAAATACCTTCAGTTTTATCGTCTGCAAAGCCCCGTAGTCACGTATGTGACGACAGCGATGCTGGGCGTTGCGATCCACAAATGTGCCGTTGAAAAATATCTCCATTATCATCGTACTGTGTTTAATATAAATGGAGAAGCAACCTTTACGGAGTCAAATTTTCCGCGAAATTCGTTTAAGATGACATAAATTTCCTATAAAAATGATGAAGTCGTACTTTTGAGACCAGCTGCGAAATTCGCTCAAAATGACATGAATTATAAAGCAGAAATAATGCAGCATACAGTCATTCGCAGAGCTGTCGCTCAAGTTCTGGCCAAAAACAAGCTAGGCTCCAGGGGATACAGACAAACATGATTATTTAAGCTTGATCTTACGTCCGTGGTGGTAATTTAGGTTCTCCCACACGAGTGCATCAAAAGTTTTGAAGTCTGGAAGAAGATTCGTTTCAATTTCGTAAATGTATTCATCTTGCAGACCCGTGTATCATAAACGCAGCTGGTCAAGGGAAAGCGTGTGGGGCACCGGGCTTTTGTTACAACTGAGTTACACTAAAACGACTCTTTGTGTTTAAGAGGCATTTGTGTAATGCGGGTCAGCAGCAGCATTTGTGTGACGAGGCTATAGCGCACGTTAGCCAGTCGTGAACCCGTGCACGATCGAGCGCCACTTACAACATGTACGGTTGCTGGTCCCGAGGTTGCTAAAGTGGCAATTTTGGTCTTGTCGTGCAATGAACATAAGAGTGTAAGACCATCTCAATTGTGCATTATTCATATACTAATTTGGTAGAAATCTTCCATTCTACAGTGTTTCCACTTTTTTTATTTCGAATGAAAACACAATCTTAATGCGAAACACCTATAAGGAAGTGTAAATGACAATCGTGTAAAATAGAACAAATAGAGTAACTCATTATAATAGAGTTCCTCATTCTTGGGTTGCTACTCAAGTCCTAAGCTGCCAGACACCAATCACACACAACCCCCGGAGTGCTGTTGGAGCCGAGGAAAATAAGTTACTGTCTCTTAGAAAGTGTTCTGGGGCGGACACACAGCCCAGTATGTGCAGTATAGTGTTACTGCTAGACTGTATACTCACTACAGAGCCAGTATCAGGTACTGACTACCCCGTAGACCCGACACACATCCCAGTAACCCGAGAGCGGCCACAGAACGTTGCGGTTAGCCTGCGGTCGGCGAAGTCTCAGCGCGTCATCGAGAGAGAGAGATCGACTAACACCGGAGCTCCACTTCAGTCTTCTAGACTTCATTTGGTGCCCTCAAAACAGAATATTTTTGTCTATTTAGATTGACGTGTCGCTGCAATGAGATCGAGTCGTATATTAAATTTCTCTATAATTGCAAGCCTTAGCGAGGTGTTGAATGACACTTTAGCGATCGGAGACTGGTGGTCGGACCGTATTTGGAGGTAGGGAAAAAATGAAAGGCCTACGAGCTGCTCATGCGTGAAACACGTTACAGCGAGGGCCAGGCACAGCACGTGTTTTGTTTCGATGAGCGAGCTTAAATATTAGGAAGAACATCTCCCCAGACGTGTAGTTGAAAAAGTATCTCTAGCTTTTTGCGCCTGTCTAAACTTGTAGACCAACTCAGCTCTACCGCAGGACAATGACACCAAATTTGAAGGCCAGATGAGCAGTTTTCTACGTTAAACAAATCATTGGATTTATAACTTCAAGTTAACAAATCAACCGAAATTGTTTTTTAAATAATAAATACTTCCAGGGAAAAAACTCACCTATTCAATTAAAGTTAAAACTGGAATAAGTTCAAAAAGTGTACATGACTGGATTTTACAAAATATGAGAGCCGTTAGGTTGTACACGTACTAAGGAAGTTAGAATTTTAGTTAGAATACTGGTAATTAGAATACCCGCTCTTGCATCTACACAACTAGAAATGAATTTTCAAAATATAATGTATGGAGCTGATAGCAAAGAATTAGAACAAAATGACGGCGAATAATGAAACGAAAGTGATTGGCTTTGCTTCATACGCGGGCTGTCATTTTGTAGTTTGATAATGAATAAAGATGTATAGTTAGATGATGTATTAGGATGTTTGAAAACTCATTTCACAAATTATCTGGCGTATGTTTAGAGAATTACGGTATCTAAAGAGAGTTCGAAGAACAAATTTTGAAAGAGCAACATTTTGTTCGAAACAAATTTTGATACTTGGAAAATGCCATAAAAATTTGAGCTGTAAATTCTCTATGAATGAACTTGTTCTGACTGGTGGTGTTGTGTTTCTTGTAGTAAATTCGAATGCTTATTATTTTAATAGTGGTCGTAATACTTAAAGGTCAAATACTGAAACTTGCCTGGACTGACCAACGTTATCATTGAGACAATGACTGGACTGAACTAAGTAATTTATGTGTAATTGAAGAAATTTATATGAATTCAGGTGGTATTTGTGAATAATTTGACACGTATTATGAGATACGTATGATATATCAATGAAGTATTTTAGTGTGTTTATAGGACTCGAAGTTAAAAAGATAAAGTTGAAATTAAGAAATTAGTTTCACAAACATTCAACTGCTTTCTTTCTTGTCAAGAAAATTAATTAATGTCATTGTTGTATTTGGTTTGTAATTATTGATTAATATTATAAATTATTTATGCAAACTTAATATGATTGTTCCCACTGTAAGTATTAAACTTGATACGGTATGGTATTAATAACGTTATCATATATGTTATCTGGTACTATGGTCAAATTTCAACTAAGGTGAAAATAAGCTACAGAAAGGATAATTGAGAGTCGCTGACTTCAGCTACGCGGTGGTGTAGAATATTAGCTTTTTCATGAGATTTTTGTCAAGAATTCATTAATTTGAACGGCAAAATTCTGTTCAAACTCAAGTCTTACATCGACCTTGTAAAAATAATTTTAATGTGAATTAAAAAATTTTCAGTAATTAAAAATTCAAATAAAATTTTAAAAAGTGTTGTCGCCCCACTTTCTACTAGGCAAATATGATAATAGAAATAATTATAAAAAAGTTATATGTGAATTTAATCAACGCTCTATACTTTAATGCAAGACTTTAGTCGTAATATTAAAAAAAATTGAAATGCGATATTTGCAATTTCCTCACAATAAATTGTTTTTCTGTATTTTCTTCCAGTTTCCATGAGATGGAGATGAGAAATTAGTATCAACTAGTGTACACTTGTGTCAAAAATAACGGTATTCTAGAAATTCCCAAAATAAGTTTCAAGATAAGGATGACGAACAAAAAAGTATATCCATCCTAATAGCACCCGTGATTAACCGTGATTGAGTATATCCATTGAGTATAGCCATTTATTGAGTATTGAGTATAGCACCCGTGATTGAGTATATCCATCCCTTTCAAGTGCACAAGTACTATTCTTGTACTTGTGCACTGGTGAAATTTGTATGAGCAAGCAAGCAGTAACTGTGCATTATTATTTATTACTAAGTGTGTTAAACTATGCACAAATTTATTGTGTTCAATCAGATTCCCATTGTAATAACATAGGAGAAATTACGCACAAAAAATATATAAATTTATTTATATGGAAATATAAGGAGAGACGTAGCATTTTAGTATATAAGGGATGTTTCTTTTTAAATATCTCGACATTACGAAATTTTTCCAGCTCATCACGCGTTAAATGACGAAGAAAATTATTTGTCATCTTTACTAAAACACTCCCTACAAAATTCGATATCACTCTATTTATAAAAAGCGGTTATATCACTTTATTTGTATCACCCTATTTATGGAAGATTTTTATAAATAGAGTGATATCGAATTTTGTAGGGAGTGTTTTAGTAAAGATGATACATAAGGGATGATGGCGAAGCGTCCATTTTATTAGGTTGGTTTCAGTTTTTTTTCTTCTCAGGACGAAATATAACAAGATGCTTATTCAACGTACGTAAAAGCATCTGAGTCGTAAGCTTTGAATTTCGTTTCTTTCTGGACTAGATAAAATGTGATGTTAATTGAAGTTTAATTTTGAATCGATTTGCTTGCCTTGCATTTGTTCCAATTTCACTTCTTGTCTGTCCGAACGAAACACAAAAGTGTTTATTAAATCCAAGCTCTCAGATGATCCCAGCTTTTTGATTTATTCATGTTTCGTTGGATCATGTGAAGAAAAAACATTGAATTGAATTTGTCAAGGCGTTCTCTATTTTCTTTATTATGATAGTTGAATTTAATTATAAATATTCAGGCAGAAAAATGTTTTCATTCTTCCATTACCGGCGTAATATTTGGTCGACGGAAAACAAGCTCATACAACGTCTAGTAGAATAGAATTTAAAACTTTGAGTTTCGTTTTATTATAGGTAAGATAAATTAAAGTCAGCCTATGTGATGTAGTTCTAGTAATATACTACTGATAAAATAATTAATACCATGTTTGATCCTAACATAATAGTTACTTTACTGCACACTGTGATGTTATGCGTATTTTTGAAATCACAGTTTGTAAACATTAATGCTTAGATTGACACTATTTTATCATATATTCTAACTAAATTACATATATTACAATAAAAGTTGTGATGCTGTGCGTATCGGTAATACCGGTACTTAGATGGTGCGTATTTGAACAATCACATTTTGTAAACAATAATGCATAGATTGGGAGACACTATTTTACCATACATTTCATCTAAATTATGTATATTTCAACAAAAGTTTAAGCACATTGTCTTGAGTTGTATTAGTGTGACGCATTACGTTGTTGCGCGTTATGCTTCAACGTCCTCAGCCGCTAATATTCTACATCTTCCGCCTCAGCCACCAACACTGCACATGTTCTGCTATGCTTGTCCATCTTCTATATTTGTTCATCTTCTAACACACTCTGTCCCACCTCGCCTAATCCTTCCATCACAGTTCGCTTGTAACAAAGACCAACATCGCAGCTAAGACCACAGCCTGATATCGAGGTATCAGTATAACGAGTTAGGTACTACAGGAATATGGCTTCAGAGATTTTGATCAGACTTGCCAAACTGGTCTTTTTCTGTTTAAAATTGTCACAATTGATCATGATTCACGAAAAAGTTTGTCAAATGTAACTTTAAAAATTTATCGAAACTGAAAACCAAAATATTAAAATCTTAGCCAATTGAAAATTTTAGGCGGGGAAGGGTAGGCTGGTAAACCCGCCTGTGGTATTCAGGAGCTCGCTAGAATGTTTTTGAAACCCGCAGCGCATCGGTAACTTTTAAGCAGATAGAATGCATAGAATTTTATGATGTCATGAGGTTTATACGCTTAATAAAAATTAATATTTTGTGTCCCCCTCTCAGTCAGAGCAAGGTAACAAACCGAAGATACACCTCATGAATTTTCAACATAAACTAACTTTACTGGTCAATTGTACACTTTGAGAACAAACTTTTTTGCCCATGCTTGTAATGGTCCATAACCTGATGTAGCATTAAGCTTTTACCTAAGCATGATCGCTTGATGACCTATCTATATATGGGAACCAAAAGTACGCTGGAATGCTGCCGACCATATACTAAAACGCAAATGAATCAACATGAATCGTTAAAATAACAGGCGTTTGTCGCACAGATGAATGGTGAAAATCTCGAGTTCAAAACGTATGTCTTTTCGAAAATTTTTGTAGAACATTACTGATGTTATGGATTTTAGTTCGTGCGCGGTTTTAGGCAGGAACGGTATATTTTCAACAGGATATTGACCCTGTCCTTTTGGAAACCGTCATCCGACCTCAAGCGTCGGGTGAATTGGAGAGAAAAAGACGTCTGATACCTTGTAAAATATCTTTGACATTTCATAAATTTAGCAAAAACTAAAAAATGATCGCATGTACGGCTGTTCGTCATAAATTTGCACGAAACCATAGCAGCATTTGAGGTACTCCATAGACATGATCTACGAGCCCTCCTTCAGACTTAAAAAAATGACATTTCTTTAGTAATAATTAAAAAAATAACACAAGACTCAGTTCTCATACCTTGACATCCCCTGTGATCTGGAATAATTTTAGCATGCTTCACCGTGTAATTTAGAACTAAAGAAACCTGCGCATGTTTCAAGGAATTACTCTGAAGACGTCCTGTTGCTCAATGTCAACTGTTGCAGAGATCACGTGTGGCCACAGCAGCAAGTCGAGCCCAGTCAAGTCACATAAATCATACTTACCTTTAACCTTCAAACAATAGTCAGACATATTCAGCCTACGGTATAGAATGCAAGAGACATGTAATTAAATGCATATTAGGTACAAACACGTCTACAACAGGGCGTAATGTTCTTTTAATGGCCGCTCGGTTATCGCAAACTATATATAATCTAGTGATTTCCTGATAAGGAATCAATTTCCAAAGGTGTAGTTTGGAACAGTAATCGTCTCGGAATAAATATGCATCTGCGGGGAAATGCGATCAAGAGATAATAGCAGTGGCGTATAGGGCAGGAATAATCATAACCGAAAGATTATTACAGGATAGCCTGTCTAGCCGGTGTGCAGGGGTGGCACCAGCTTCGAGAGACCTCAGGCGCCTTAATTTCAAGGTGCAAAGTGCGTTGTACTTCAATGCACCTTGGTTAATTCAATTAAAGTCCCATTTGCATTCGACGTTTCGAACGTGCTTTAAAGCTGTCGCCTGCGCGGCCCAGGAAGTATTCATTAGCAATGCTAAGTCGGTGCCATACACAGCGCAAAAAATAACTGCAAAAACGACTCGGTCATATAACGCCTCTAGGTGACCGGCTCTGCCTCTGCCTGCAAAATCAAAGTATCTTAGCTTAAGAGAACTGTAATGACGTTCCGATCGTCAGCCGTGTGTGATTTCGTAGATTTTAATGCCATTTGAGGTCAGCTTGTTTGCATAAAACAATAAAACAGGATTCTTTCCTGCCTACGCTTGAATAGCGTTCCTACCGGTGTAGGAAGCGGGCACAGTTCAAGTATTACGATCTGGTTTATGAATAGGCAGGTTATGCTCCATTACAGTCATTACTTCGTAAAAATGAAAGCATGGCCGAGCGGGCGACCGCAGGCGATCGCATAAACTAGATTCATGCATTCTAATGATGGCTATGATGCGCATCAAACCACAGAGTGTGCATGCTGCCGAGGTCTTTTCGCTGTATCAGTTGGCGCAGTTGAGAGCTCCAGGCAGCAGATTCAGAAGCACATTCCGCCCGACGTCTTGAAATCTTTTTCTTTGTATCGTTTTAAAATTCGCCATAATTTGCTTTGCCTCAATGAGTTCCCAAGACCTCAATGTGTAATTATGGATTATCTACAGCGCTTTAATTTGCATTTGCAACTCGAAGCGGTCACTTTGTCGGAATACGGTAGCTCATTGGACAGAAAGAGGTAGAAATTTGTAGAGCCAGGCAGGCAGTTACTAGGCCACCGCTCTTATCCAGGCAGTTCGGAAACCTGCCAACGGGCATTAAAGATTTCCATGACTTTTCAGTTGGCTCGTGGTCCACCGCCCTTAAATTGCGCTCTGCAACACGCCCTTTTCTGTACGCCTAATGTGAAGGAATTGCTGCTCGGCGAACAAAGATCCTCTCTTCGTAACTTGCGTTGAGATCGTTTGGGCGGCCCAAGTGGCAATTTTTAACGCATATTTCTCCTTGCTCAGGAATTTTAAAATTAACCGAGATGCAGGCAATGCAATGTCGCGTTTTTGTAATTTCCCTGCCAGTTGCTTCAAGGAAGCAAGAAAGAATGGCAGGCAGCAAGCACAGCGAAGGAGACGCCCCGCCAACAACCATACCGATCTCCGCAGGGCTCCTCCCGCTGCCGGAAAAAAGCATCGATACTTCGCAATCGTCGCAATTAGTTGTCATTAACGAGCTAATCAAGGATGAAAACTCATCGAAAAAACTAATATTTCAGGGCAAGTTTGTTATAGATGCCTCGATGCGGTCTTGCTGCTCTGGATAGATGGCTAATTGGATTATGGTCCGTGATTGATAGTACTTCTGAGCAGAGTTTCTGCTAATCAACTCGGTGAATTCCATATACGCCTAGTGAGTGGCTAATTGACCCCATTAGAAACACAAGGCCAATTACACTTCCTCGCTGAAGACTGCTGCTACAAATAAACTATGTCGCTCTATCGACAGTATTGAGATATACCCGCTCGGTTGCCACATTTTGCCTCTGCGTCGATAGAGTGGTACCGCACCAGTTGGTCTGCTGTGTTCATTTAATGCCTCCGTAAAGATCGTTTTGGGTAATTATTCATAATGGGCAAGTTTTTTAAAAGGGGTAAAATATAAATAAAGCACGCAAGATGGAGTAATGTTTTCCTTTTTGAGCAACATAGGCATGCAGGCGCACATGGCTCTCAGTTCTTGAGGGTTTCGAGCATCTTCAGGTGAAGTGAAGATCAGGTATTTACATCCTGTTTATAAGCGCCTCCAGCACACTGGGATGACAGCAAGTTCTTACTCTAAACATTGAGTTATAAGTTATGTCTCTTTTTCAGTACATTTAGTGGCAGCAAACAGAAGACATTTATGTCCGACTTCAATACTTGAAGTAAACGTTTGCTGCTCTAATTTGAAAATTTTGGTAAATGACTCGTGACGCACACACATTTACTGCGCGCATTGTATCGTTAATGAATAAACGGGTAAGTGATCATGATGCGCTTTTCGATTGTTCAATGCTTTCTAATAACATCGTTTCCACTCACCCCTTACATAAGCTTCTATAAAACAAATATGTTTTTTCAGGTTGGTGTAAAATTTAAGTACATGTTAAAATCTCCCAAACCTAACTCAAAAAGAATCTAAAAAAAGCCTAGATGAAAAAAAACTTGCGAGCTAAAAAAACTTATTGAAACAGAAACTTACAATTCATAAAACACCCAGTTGAAACACAAATTAACAATTCAAAAACCATCCAGTTGAAACAAACTAACAATGTAAGAACTACCCAGTTGAAACATAAACTAACAATCTAAAAAGAAACATTTGTAACCCAAACTTACAATCCATGAAGAAGTATTCAAGTTACAAACTCATACTCTTAAAAATACCCAGTTGAAACACAAACTAACAATCTAAAAAGTACTCGGTTGATACGTGAACTAAGAATTATAAAGTAAACGCCCAGTTGAAACACAAACTAACCATCTAAAAAATAATAATTCAAATACAAACTTAAACGTTAAAGAAACATCCAATAGAAACCTTGACTAAGGACCTAAAAACACCTAATTGAAATACAACTTAACATTCTTTGCCCTCACTCAGTTCATTATTGTGTATATATATAGCCCATGCTGATAGATCTCGCAGATCGAGCGGTCACACGCTCGACGTGGACATCATTTGGCAACCTCGGTTGCGCTAGGTAGCCTGATGCGACCTTCTGTGAAACGGATCAGTGAAAGATATACTCTGCCGTCCCTGGGCCGCACCTACTATACTTACAGCGTGCGCACACGCATACGTACATATTGGCACTGTAGCGACTTCTCTGGTCGGATGGCAACGTGCTTCCGTCCTCATGGTGCCTCAGAGAGAATCTTCGGCTCTAGCTGTGAGATATATACAGGGTGTCCCTAAAAAGGTATTCATCCTTTGAGTGACGCTTACTCACGTGTTTTTCATGTTGTTTCAAGTGCATGAAACAAATTTCATGCTCTTTTATGAGATGATTTCTTCTAAGGCATGTTATTTTCATGAATTAAATATTTTCTTCTATGATTTAACTCAATAGATATGTATGATATCTCTGACAATAAACACCTACACCAAAGTACAGTAAAATACTTCAATACTGGGCAATCGAAGAGAGTACACTTTTTTGGGAACACCCAGTGTGTATTGTAAGTGAATGCTTGTTCAAATAGTACTTGTCAGTGGTAGAACCACTTCCAGTCTGTGACTGGCACTGAGCTCTAAAAAAATATGTTTGTAAATTATTATCTACGGAAAATATTTCTATTGCATCTGAAATTGAAAGTTAACGGACTTCTACTTGTTTTGTGTCCCAATGGCCAAATTGATTAACCTAACACATTTGTTACATATATCTATTTCTTAATAATGCAATTATAATTTTTATAATAATTAGTGAAATAATAATTCCGCTATGAAATAATTCATTTTTAAACGCCGCAATTTTTCGAATAAAATAAGAAACTTGTAAATGAACGTCTGGACCTAAGCCAGAATCCTTACTGAGGAAACTATTAGTGATGTTTTCCATCGTAAACCTGAATCTCGAGCTCTAGCAAAATAATTTTTGAATTTACTCCCATCAGAAGCAATACCAATACTCATACTTTAGTTCCTAAAAATCTTTGGTATCACCATTAATTCATTATTTATTTTAGATCTACCACAGTATAAATATAGGTATCCTGCATGCTGACAAGGAGATCCTGCACTCTGATATGGAGATCTTGTCCGCTTGCGTGGAGATCCTGCAGGGGGACATGGAGATCCTACATGCTAACATGGAGATCCTACACGCTAACATGGAGATCCTGTTCGCTTGCGTGGAGATCCTACAGGGTGACATGGAGATCCTGCATGTTAACATGTAGATCCTGTTCGCTTGCGTGGAGATCCTACAGGCTGACCTGGAGATCCTACACACTAACATGGAGATCCTACAGGGTGACATGGAGATCCTACAGGCTGGCATGGAGATCATACTCGCTGACATGGAGATCCTGCACGCTGACATAGGATCGCTGACGTGGATATCCTGCACGCTTACATGGAGATCCTCCAAATCTACCGTCATCGCCAGCGCGACAGACAGGCGCATCAGCGACAGGGGTTGACTGGTTGCTGCCAGGGAAATGGTCCGGTCCATTAGGTGGCGCTGATCTGCCTTTCATAACATTCTATCCCCGATTACACGGCCTGCGGACATGCGACTAGGTGCCTTAAATGAACCAGTTCCATGTGTAATGGGTAGAAATGCGACTTAAAGGCGAAGTGGACGAGTCATATTTTCGTAAGCAAATTTAGTCTTGAAGACTAAAATGCTAGGAAGTTTCTACGTCAATAGAGACATTCAGTAGAAAATAAAGACAATATAAAATAATACAAACTTAATTTCCGCGCCCTCATGCTCAGTTTAGATTAGCGCAATACTGTACGTAAGGAAACACTAGGCAATCACGCTCTTGTATATTGCGAGGCTCATCGTGCCGGGTTGTGATCCACTAAATGTAGAGCTACAATATGTTCCTTGAACACCAATGGATCATGTAGGAATATCAATATCTTACATAAATTTAGAGAGAGTGATGCCCTTGAATAATATTAATACTTCGAGTAGTAGTAACACATTTAGCAATAGTAACACTTTGTGAGATACAGTAATACCTAGAATTATAGCAATATCTTGGGTAAAAGCAATACTTCAAGCAAAATTAATAATTTGAGCAACAAAAATACTTTGGGTAATACCCTTGTTGTCGCTCAGTAGGCATTTCCATAGGGGCAGCTAGCGTGTTAGCAAGCATTGGAATTGGTAAAGTTAAATCAAGAGGATCATTTACGTGGTTGCTGCAGAATGTCAGGCGTTTGAAGTATCGGTCACATGTGCATTGTGCACATGAGGAAGCGATGGGGAAGATGGCATAACATCAAAATTCTATTGATAAGCACTTAAACGACTCATGTAATCGATATAATTTTTTGTTAGGACCAATCAAAATACACAATTTTCAGATTATTCTAGACTAGATTTCCTTCAGCATAGTCACCAGGGAATAAATGTATATTCAGGAATACAGCTTATTATATTTCTCATACGTCACATACGAAGCAAAAATAATTTAATTCTGTTTTTTTATTAAGTTCAAATTTTTAATAAATGAAAAGATTTCAGTGAGTTATGAAAGAACTTGTAACAGGACATCAAAATAACGGTATCTCTACGGTTGTGTCGAGCTATGGAAAGTTACAATAATATTGCAATGAAATATATTCCCTAAAGTTAATAATAAGATTTTTAATCAATTTTTACGTTAATAATAATCAATTTATCAATTAACAATCAATTACTCAACTCTTACGTTAATAATATGTTCGTAATAAATTAATAATAGTGCAAGAAAATATCTCAAGCCTTATATAAAGACAATAATTTTTTAATTGAACATCAAGCGATGCGGAAGGGCCTAACGTAACCTAGCCTAACAATGTACAGCATATGTATGTTATTACACATTGACACCAATTTAGTTTAGGGAGGTTTTCGGTTTGGAAAACTAAAATCTTACTAGGTTAAAAAAAACTATCTATATATAACTCACCATCAGATAAACTAACAAAACATAGCAGAGCATATCCTAGCATAACATAACCTATTCCAAGCTAACACATCTTTGCTAAACGCATCTTATTTTAATCAAACCTATCTACTCTAATCTAGTGAAACCAATACAAAATATTTAAGTCTTTTAAATGTGAATCAGACCGTATCTCTCATTTTAAAGTAAGCAGAAGCGACAGTTGGAGTTTAACATGCATACACATGTATACATACATAAGTAAGCTTTTACGAGGTCCGTCAAAATTGGTGATATTCGGTACGGAGGTGTTCTAGAAACAAATAGTCTGCCGTTTCAAAGAGAAACTGCGGAACGTCCCTAAGATGACGTATCCTAGTCTACACGAACTCGGAAATAAAGAAGTCGAGCCTCGCATATGAGCTAAGGACCTAATAATATAATGTTTTCATCGTAGGACGGAGGGACGGAGAGTCGCTGTTTTTATATTAGTTTGAATCTATCATTACTGAAGGCATGGGTACACCAGTATAAAATTGAGACACAAAATTCTGTGATACTATCTTCAGTTAGCGATCTTACGGCTGCGTGAATTCATAAATCGTGTTTCACAAAAAAAAGCCCAAACTCTTTGACTCCACAGTACTCATTTATGTTGTTTTGATGTAAGTGTTCATTGAGAGTTTAATTACAAGTTATTTATTATGATTTATTCATTACAAGTTTGATGAGTTCAATAAAAAACATCAAATTTAAGGCTATTACGCATCATAAAATCACACATAGTTGCACCTGAAACAAATAATCATAAGCGATCATAAGTCAAAGTATAAGTACATTTTTTCGGAAACTCTGTGCATATGTCTTTAATTTTGAACACGATGGCTGTTATTCCATAGCTTCAAAGCCTAGTTTTCCGCAATTATCTAATCACTTGATAATAGTATGTCTTTTTTCAGTGACTTGTATCACAAAAAGCATGCTTCCATTATAACGTGTTTAGGTACTCGCATTTGAAGTTTACATCATGTACACTTCGAATAATCCACATTTACAAATTTTTGGACTACGTAACCAGTCTTTCTATACCTGTTGAACAAGTCGGACTATCTGTTTCGTAATCCCGGCAGTCTGCCAGTACTTGTAACCGTCAACTTTATCTTGACGCATCTGTTTATTGATATTGAAACGAGTTTCGTCCGATGTCATCGAGACTTTCTAAAGTTTCTGCATCGCGTATCACGATTACGTGTCTGCTCTTATTTTCTTTCCAGAGGCGTGTGCTGGAACCAGTATCGCTTGTGTCCAGCGAGCGATAATTACGCAGACAATGCGGACATGCCGGCTAAGGATAACGCAGTCAGGCTACCATAATTTCGCCGCAAATTTGGCACAAATCAGAACCGGATTGAGTGAGAGAACGAGGGTAATGATGAGCGAATTTCTCGGGGTATAAACGTTCGTTTGGGAAGGGTTGGAATAGGGTCACAAGCTCTGATGCCGCTTCGCTTTGCTAACTCAGACCGAAAGTACTTTCGTTTCTGCTATTCAAAATTTACGCTCAAAATTTTTTGACACGTTTTAAAAATCAATAATGGAAAAAATAAATCGTGGGGCACCGCTGCAAAATAAGAGCAAATAGACTTGCACCGTCAAAAAAAAATATCAGTTACAGCATAGTTGCCTTTAATCTTTGAATGGTAAAAAGCTTAGATCATTCAAGTAAGTCAGAAATATTCAACAGCAGTTATCATTTTGTATTTACGTTCAAAGCTGAAAGTGCATGATGTGATAACAGGCTTCACTACCATTCCATTCTCCGCATATTCCCTTCATCCCAAGCCAAATATTTCATGTAAAATAAATTTAAATTTTCGAACGAAAATATGCGGCCATTATGTAGTGTTCAGGTAACCTTTTTAAAATGCTCAGCGTTATTATGACAGTCAAGATTCTTCTTATCGCGTACGCATTTTTCACATCTTTTTGTATTGTGTGCTAACTTCCGGGTTTGCATGCGAAAATCTAACAAACTGCGCATTATTACACGCAAACCAGGCTGTCTGTCCCGTATGTTTCCATCGAAATATGGTAAAGTGCCAGACATGAGTGCTTGCTCAACTCTATTTTTGATACGATTTTAAAAATTTGAGCTCTGGCTTGGAGTAATAGATGAGAAGGGGTAGTAGTTTAGAGAATAGATGTAGTAGTTGTTTAGAGTAGAGGGTAGTTTAGAGAATAGATGTTTCAGATAGCATTTGAATAGATAAGAACAACACTGATGACAACGAGAAAATTCATTGAACAAAGAAATATATAAGACAAAATCATTTAGTGTTGGGCATTTTTTTTATAAAGTTTCCAGAATCATCTGTAATGTAAATAAACTACGATCGGCATAATCATTTCCTCCAAGTTTTGTTGAAGATGTATGTTCTGTAAATACCATGGCTATCGTCAAAGAAATACCTGAAGCTAGACGAAAGGAGATAGTTGGGCATTTTAATGAAAAATTAATCTATAAGCAAATTGATGAACATTTCGAGGTCTTCTACTCAGCTGTTGGTGCAGTAGTTCGGTCGCATCGATATATTGGGAAATCATTCAAGTTCAACAAGTGTTATGGTAGTAAGAAATTCACTCAAGATTTTTTATAATTGTTTTTTGTAATAAAGAAAGTTGAGTGAATTTCTTACTACTATAACACATGATGAACTTGAACGATTTCGTAAAGTTGAAAAGTTGTAAAGAAATTCTTGGGAAATCTCCACTCTACTGAGAGTCGGAGCTCTCGCAAGATCGCGGGCACCTCTCGACGCTACATGTTGCGTATAGGGGACGAATGAGCTAGTCACAACCACGGTATATACCGAGGTGACAACCCATAGACACCAACAGAAAGAACTGGAATTATGCATAATTCACGACAGTCGAAAAACTGTTACTGTAGAATGGCATTGAAGTGGTCTTCATGCCTCTTCTTCGTACAGCAAAACTTGTGAAGAATAGTTCAACGGTTGATAAAGACCATCTGGGCAAAGGAATTGATCTTGGAGAACGGGTGGATTGTTTGGTCTGATGAAATTAAAATTGAACTGCCTGAATTGAAGCTCGTCGTGCTGGGATGAAAACAAGGATTGCCCATGATCCCAAGGACACCGTCAAGCATGGAGGAGGCGGCATCGAGGTGTGGGGCTGTTTTACTGACCTTAGAACAGTGTAGATGAATTCTACATTTCGACAGAAAAAGGTATAGCTCCATGTACAGGCAGATACTGGAGGAGAAACTGCTTAAATGTGTAAGAATGGACGAAACATGTAGAACTTTTAGCAAGAAAATTACCTCAAACGTGAGACAAACTTAACAAAAAAATAGCTCGCAAATAAAAAAACAAAGAGTCCTTTCGAAGCCTAGCCAATCCCTTGACGTCAACCTCATTAAAAATTTTTGGTGAATATTAAAAATGCAGTGCAAAAATGACGTCCAATTAACCGAACAAATTTGAAAGTCATCAGCATGTAATAATAGAACAAGATACAACAAACGAAATGTGAAAACAAAATAGCCGGGTATAACTATCATTTCCAAATTTGTATTGCATATTACAGTCACGTCAGGAAGCACTGAAGACTTGTTTATAATTTTGGTCGAATACTTTTGTCCAGAACATTTCATTGTTTAGTTGGTTTTATGATTTCTAATAACTTTTCGTGTGGTTCGTTTGAACGTTTTGGTTCGAATCTATGTTCTTTGAATTAGCTGTACTCTTTCTCCCTAATAAAAATTAAAATTTTCAAATTGCATTCCAAATAGAGCTGAGGAAAAACTCCTGTCGTCACTGTACGTAAATTTAATTTTAATTAAGTTTCACAATATTCTAAAATGACAAATTGGAGCACTGATTAGCATTCACATGAATTCATATTTCTTTAATCTTATAAAACGTTTATACGTAAACATAACAATGTGACTGAATTAAGTACTTAAATCGCCTCCTCAATGTTATCCCTCCGTGATGGAGATGTCGATTGAGCTGTTCAGGCACACAATGCTTCACGAGTTCAAAAAGAGGAGCTCTGTAGCAAGAGTAACTCTAAATATTCCCTTAGCTTACCGAGAAAAAAATGCCGGAATCAAAGAACTTGTTGAATTTGTGGAAAATGGCATGTGAAGCTTTAAAAATGAAGGCCGAACAGGACGACCAGTAAAGTATATCATTCAGCTCATCGATGCATTAGTGAAAGATAATTCAGTATCATCAATTGGAGAATTGACAGTGAAGCTTAGTACCAACTACCCAGTCTACATTTTTCACCGCCTGCATGCATGTTTATCGCCGCCTAAGCGATTTAAGCTATTAAATCGCTAAGGTGGCGAAAAATTTAGACTGTGTATAAAGAAGTTCATTGTCATCTTCAGCAACTTGGAAAAGTTCGTAAACTTGGAAAATTTTAACATCACGCATTGTCTGAAGTGAACCTCAAATCCCAAGCGATTAACCTCTGCCTTTTCTCGTTACGGAATTAACTTCACGCTCTCTTGGATAGACTTGATTGTTTATTGAAACGTTGATCATCTACGTTGACAGTCGCTTGATCATAGAGAAAAACCCATTCACAACTGAAAATAAAACTTCACGTGGAGAAGTTTCTTCTTCAATTCGATATGGTTACAAAGAAATAATGCTCTTTGAGTTACTACCAACTAACACATTAATCAATGTTCAATTATAAGGCATCTGAACTAAGCAAAGGAAAAAATGCCGATTTGAGTGACTTGAAAAAGGGGTTCTTCATCAGAACAAAGCGCAATACATACTGCGCAAATCACATGTAAAAAATTGGAAAAATAATTCAAATCTAAAAGAGACGTTTACTAGAGGGATTAAAAGACTTTATAAGGAGGTAGAAAGAAGTCAAAGATAGTTATGGAATTACATCGATGGTTAAATTTCCACAAAATGTAGTATTTGACTGCTGCAGTATTATTCAAAACCCGGACAGAACGTATGAGATGACCTAATAGATGGATTTGCTTTACCATGGGAAAATATTGAAAGTACTAAGTGCTCTCTCAGGGAAAAAACAGAAAGTAAAGCCATGAATATAAATTAAGATATCCAAATTTTCTCACACAATTACGGCACTGCATTTTGAAATTTTAAAGCTTCGAAAAGTTTCATTTTTTTGAGTTTTTTTAGTTTCAGGAAGAGAATTTTCATTTATTGTTGCCTATTTTACTGAAAAGTTACCTTGAACATGACTTATTTAACTATAAAATAAACTAAATAGTCAAATTTTGATCAACATGATAAGCCTTGAGTGCCTACGAAGAAATGCGAGGAAGAGCTGAGAATTTAGCGAAAATTAAAAATTATAATTGAAATTACAGAAAATTTATGGACACAAAAGTCAATGGGAAAGACAGTGTTCGTAGGATCCCACACAATTCTGTCCTGACAAGTACACACAATCTAGTCGTACAGTAGTTGGTAGCGAGTTTGAAGCTCCGTTTCCATTGCACAGATGTTTCCACTGAGGAAGTAAAAGAAACCATTTAGTATGGACGGAGGAAAACATGGAATCTTTGCTTGCACAAGGTGTGTTCCCCCACTTTATACCTTGTGCATAGAAACAGCAAGTTAGGAAGGAAGATAACAAAAAGACAAAGAAGAAATAACGAAGAAAATACGAAAATTGAAAGAAGCATGGCAGATGCGATAGATCTATGTCCCGAAGACTTATCTATAGCTTATGTGACCTTACTGTATCTCTTCTGAGGGCGCCAATCTCAATAGCACTGGATAGGCAAGTCTAACTAATATACACCCAATGGCTTTCCTTTGCTTCCTGAGAGGACGAATACTAAAATAAAAACACATCTTTCGTAGCGAGCTCTGGATGCGGAGGCAAACTATAGACCTGTTCTTAGCGACGTCAAGTTGGAGTTCGCGCTGAATCCATTTCATATTAAATATTACTATGTTTGTGGTTGAGTAAAATTTTTCTCTGTGTTCGAGCCCTAACGACTTGATGTAAGCAGCAACTCTAGGTCAATATTTAAAGTGCTATCATTGCCCCGTAAATGGTCGTTTAAATCCTAATTTTCTCTTTCATTAGTGTTTCCATAGAATAGACTATAGGTTTCGGTTATTTGGATTTGCTTACCTTGTGCAATATATGTGGACTGGTGTCACAGAAGAGATACTGCAACGTTGCATCAGCTATAGATAGGCTTTTGGGAAATTTATCTTTCGCACCCGCTTTACTTTTTTCAACTTTCACACCTTCTTTACCATCTCTTCTTTGTCTTTCCTTCCTCTTCTATCCTAACTTGCAGTTTCCATTGGCTGGGACACCTTGTGCGCAGATTTCCCGTTTTCTACACCCAATGCTGAATGGTCCATTTTTTCGCTCTCTTTAGATCGCCTTTGTAGTAGCTAGGCAGCCTTGAGCTGACATAATGTTATAATAAAAATCTTCATATTAATGCTCAATCTAGTTTCAAGAGACTAGCAACTAAATAGGTTCGGCGGCCAGGAAAAAAACACCCTTGAAGAAGAGCTAAAAAGTACGACGAAACATAAACTAACTGCACCTCAATCAACTAGAGTTTTGCTACGAAGCACTAGACTTGAAATCAGTATTGAGTGTGAATTATGGCTATAGATAGAGATCAGGATCAGTCGTAAAGCACATTAAAGAATTTGAAACAAGTTTCAGAAGTTTTACTTAATGAATCTTGCTAGCAAGAGTTCCCAATCTAGTGCCAAAAATATGAGGTGCTTTAATCAAAATTATTATTTATAAAAAGTCAGACTTTGAGTTACATCTCGATGTAAAATACTACTGCTAAATTTTCAGAGTTCATGTTGTGCCTGGAATGGAAAATATCATTTCTACCTGAAAATATTGCATCTAAAATATCTCCACTTAAGGGATGCAACTCAAAGGCGCCACAGATCTATGGGAAGTAGCTCTCTCATGGGGAAAATGTGAGGTTTCGAAAAGAAGGTTACGAAGTTATACCTTTTGGTGAAATAAATTAGGTATTTTGGCATTTACGAACCATCTTTTTTCAGTTTACTGGCTGCTGCTGCTGTGCTAATTTTTAGTAACTATTACTTTTTTCATAAAATTTTATCTTTTTTCATAAACTTCCTTCCTAACTTATAGTTTCTCTGTGTGTAAACACACCTAGTACATAAATTCCCCGTTCCCTTACCTCAACAGAAAATGCTGCCTTCCTCCTTCCTCTCTTTGGTACACACACCCTTGTAGAGATTAAGGTGCCTCAAAGTAACATATCTCATCTAACCTGAAATATTCCTTCGAATGGAAAATGTTACTGTCACCAGAAATCTAGCCAGAAAAGATTACTTCTGAAGAATCAGAGTTAATGTTACGTCTGTAATGAATGGCTGAACTTAACTGGACGTATTAATGCGTTTCGCAACAAGGATTCAATCGGAAATTTCCCTCATGTAACCCAAACGCTAAGGGTTAAACAACAGTTCACTAGAACTGAATAGTAGGCATCTCTTCCAGAGTTTCCGGATTAGCCGTTTGAGGTTTAAATTACTAAATTTGTTTTCGTTTTTAAAATAAAGTATAAGAATTTTGGCAAAATATTCCAAATATGATGTTTTTGTTTGCCTAAAAGGGGCTTTTTGTAAAGCATGTGAGGTGAGGGTCATTCCGTCTCCTCCTCTCTCAGATGTGCGCCAATCTCAACCAAAAATGTGCGTCGCGTCTTTGCATGAAGATTTCCCATGCGTGTCCATATCGGTGACAGAATTGACCTCGTACAAAATTCAATTCCAAACGGACCATAATCAGAATGTAGTAGCAAAATTCAGGGAACAATGATTGGTTTTCAAATTTTTTATTTTGTTACGTAATAAGACATGTTACAAGGAGCATAATACTCCTCTCATAAAATACCGTCAAAATTTATACATATAGGGTGCCCCAAAAGTTACTGACCCATGAAAGAATTTCATAACTTTTTTGTTCCTGAATATTTTTCTTTTATTTATCCAGAGGATTTATGTAGAACCACCATGCGCAGATGTAGAACCGAGGAACGATCCCCTCGTACAGTGATACTTCAAGTGTCATGGGTCACTTCCGGAAACGCAGCTTTCTTACCGTTATTTCAATGCCAGAGACTCCCTGTGCAAAAATACGATTCAAGGAATAGTACGCCGTTTTCAGGAGCAGGGTGCAGTTTGTGATCTCCCTAGATCTGGAAGAACTGTTGAAAATCTACGAGAACTGGAGCGAAGCATGGAAATTAGCGAAGCCTATTTTTGAAAATTTAGACATTTTGCTGAATAGTTTATTGTAATTGTCACAATGAATATTGCCAAAAATCGCGAAAATATCATTTTACCTACAGTTAAATTTTTGTCAGTTTAACTTGGTAATTATCTAAGTTATCAAAGATTTAAAAGGGACATATATTTTGGTGCCACCCTGTGTGTGGCTAAATTGAAACACTAAAAATTTATTCTATTTATTGTTTTGGAACGTTTCACATCTCGAATGATTGTTTGCAAAAACCTCAACATCAGTGTGATGGATGAAGTTGCGTGCTTGAAGCTAGTTGAGGAATTCTTGGCTACGTGGTTGTAAAGTACAAACCTGGCATCCCTTGCAACGTTCAAGCTGGTCATCTTTTATGATTTCATCCCCATTGCAGCTGAGAACCTCTGTGGTACTTGTGTCTTCATGCTCACCTGTGGAAATACTTCCGGTTTGCCCTACTCTCAGATACTAAATTCTCCTGTTCCAATTCTGTGATTTAAATTTTGGTGCTTATTTTTATTCGGAAAATTTTTATTATCTTCTTATAGTGCGTTTACTTACAAAAAGACATATTAAGACTAAGTTAGTTAAAATTAACAATAATGCTAGGTACCGCATTGTTTTTCTGATTTTCAGAATTGTTAATTATATCTCTATTAGCGCTAGATTACTCTTGTGAAATTGTTCAATTACTCACAGGGGGTAATTTACCCTAACTGGGTCAACTATGTATGAGGTGTTCATTGAGACATAAGCAGTACTCAAAAGTGTACATTGCTGAGAGGAATGACAGTTCTGTCGAGTATTTTAACGTAAAAGAGAAATTAATGAAAAATGAGAACATTATTGTTCGCGAGTAATATAATAAATAACAAGGTTGGACATCCCCAACTCTGTAGCTACTTTACAAGGACACATATTAAGACCAAGATAGTTAGTTACTGTCTCTGGTGGTGGTCACACTACGTCGAAATGTTGAGGGTACTCCTCCTGTCCCGCTTGATAATGGACTCCAACTGTTACTGGCAACTTTGTATTTCAACTGTTGCCAGTATCCCGCTTGTATTTCAACTGTGCAGTTGAAAATCTAAAATTAAATATCTTAATTTTCACAAATTCAATGGGTCTTACACGTGAGGTAGTTGCAAGCACAAATCCTGATCGTAGCCATTGTAAGTGTCGTATTTTGGGCACAGAAAACCATCTACACAACAAGAGTG
Source organism: Morinoia aosen (assembly GCA_030386875.1). NCBI lineage: Eukaryota > Metazoa > Arthropoda > Malacostraca > Amphipoda > Talitridae > Morinoia > Morinoia aosen. The sequence goes on along the minus strand of CM059573.1, from coordinate 48,465,532 downwards.
GAAGTATTTTTCAATTCTCTTCATCATTTCTCCCAACCATATAATTTCACATAGAAGTTGGCTCAAAAGTTGTGAACACTACAACTCACCTTTTAAAGTTGCGAATAAAATTATGGTTTTTAATTATTTGCTCCTAAAAAAGATACTTGCCGAAAAGCTAAGCCTGTTTAGCAATAAAATACTTCAAACTCAAAATAGTGCATTTTTTCTCCCAAATATTGTAATAAGTAACTACCGTTTGAATTAGTTGTTCGAATAAAACCAGGTTTGAATACAGTAAGACTTGTTCAGCACTAAAATACTTTAAACTCGGAAGAGTATAGTTTTTTTACAGACTTGAGTAAGCAATCACCGTTTGAATTAATTGCTCGTAGGAAAGGAGATTTGGTGTAAAGTAAGACCGTTCAGCATAGAAATACTTAAAACTCAAAAGAGTATAGTAGTCTCCAGGCCAAAGTAAGTCAATACCGTTAACGGCAGTATGAAGCAGATTACATTAGTTGCATTATAGTGTCGCCACGAGATGGCACAATAGCCCGTACGTAGAAGTGTGATGATTGAAGTAATAGTTCTTATCAACATGTAGTAGTCGTCGTGGGAAACATACATTTTAAATCGTTTATTATCAAAAACTCCACAGAACTAGAAAGAATTGACTAGGCTAACATGGGATTAATCTTCATCTTTATGGTGCTATCAAAATGCACCTCACATATGTACTTGATTTTTACTGAGTATAACCTTCAGTTTCTACATAATAAAGATACTTTTTTAAATGAATTATACTTGATATTTGGATCTCGATTGCTGAAACTGAAATCCTAAATTTATACCATTTTCAAAATTTGTTGAAGTTTTCGATCAATAACAATCCATGTTAGAGGAAGTATTTCTAGTTTTTCCTCACATCTATCACCATCAAAGCGTATCAAAGCGCACATTCTTCGCTAAAACACCCACTCCTTAAAGCCCCTCAATGGCACCGACGGCCCGTTATTAGGCCCGGGAAAGCATGTGTTCTCGATCACAATTCGACGATATCGCTCATGATGACCGCAATCACGGACCGCTGCCGTTCGGTCACCTCATTATTGCCGCTCGCTCATTAAGGCGGCGTTATCGTCTCAATAAAAGAGGCCAAGATAGAGCAAATTGCATACGCACATTTACTAGATACGGCTTGTCCGTGCGAGACAAATGTCAGTCACTGTGTCACTCTTCAATGACGCCTTTCCGACACAAACGATCAATTTCTCAGGATGAGGAGAAGATACAGACGTCAAAAGCATACCAATCGATTTTACGAGGGCATTTTTTACAAGGCATAAGTGATAAAAATTGTCGATCGATACGGCGTCCATTAGTAGAGAGAAGTTCACGTTCTAAAACAAGGAAGCATGGGAATATTATTAACCGTAAATCAGGTGCCCGCGGCTGTTTAGCATAACACGAATTGAAGAAAATTCAATTGGAACACAGAGTTTGCTGAACAAACTAGTCCTTTTTAATAACATTTTTCACGTTGGAAATTTATTCATATGAATATATTTTCGCAGTTTATTCAGAGTAAAGCAATAAATTTCCTATATGAATTAATTCCTACATTATAATCACAAAACCCATGAAATGCTACAAAATTCAATAGGTATCAAGAAAGAGTTAGCACCTAGCGTACTGTGAGATGACGGATAGAAGACGAGAATGATATAAAATTTTCAAGGTGCAAGTGCTCGAGCTAACTTGGAACCCAAGAGCTGACTCTAGATTAAATTATCAAAATAAAGTGATCGCAGAAACTAATTCCATTTCAATTACAAATCCTGTTTTCCGTTGGTTTAGTAGTGCATGTATTATATTTTACGGATTCTTTCCTAAAACTGACTAACGCGCGGCTGCCTGAAGCTTCATTCTGGTAGAAAATTTAAAAAAAGACTTTTCTCGATAGATTCGAAGGGATGGTGAGCCCCCTCATGTGCAGTAATGAAGCAGCATAAAATGAGACAGTAAGAAGGAGCCGAGTGCCACATTATCAGGTTGCTGTCTCAGCTTCTGAGCCCAGCTATGTTCAGTAGTGCAGGGACTTCAATCGAAGTAGAAGAGAAATATTCCTTTGTTTCGACACTCATCTTGCGACGCTCAGCGTTACGGCTGCGAAAGAGGAACGGATCGCTTGAAAAATACCAGAATTAACTACAAACTTGACCACATGCGTTGTTAAACCTTAAATAATTACCGAACGGTCACAAGGTGAATATCACTAAATCATGAAAATCTCAAAATGTGAATGTGTTGCTTAAAATTTAAACGTGAAAGAAATAATAAGAACGTTGAGTAGTTTATAACCGTAAGCGTTTTAAGGTTCAGCTTAATGCTTTGTTTTGTAAGTAGAACATCTGTGTGGGTGATAATAAACTTAACTAAAATTAGCAAAGTAAATATCGTTCTCAATGCACAGCAGTCACACACCCTATTTCTTTTCAATTCGAGGTTGAAATGGTCTGCTGTTTGGTTCAAGGTAAACTTCTTCTTCTTGAAAATACTCTAAGATTTCAAAACAGGTCCCATCACCGTTGGCTGAGCCAATAACTTTGTAGTGAGCTGCAGACACCGGGTTGTTGCACGCTTCCGCGTGGACAAGAATATAAGAGTGCGGTGGACATTCTAAGCGGCCCTTGTACGAAAACTTCTGCCCCTATGCCTCAATTCATTATTAGTAGTTGCGTTTTTATCGTCATTATAGATGCTCTGCTTAGGATTTGACGACGCAAGAGGGCACCGAAACGTTTTCAATTGAAAATTGCCAAAATCCCTTTGTATTTTATTCAGTTCCACTTTCTTACGGATTTGCTCTTTCTTAAGCTTAATGATGGTTAATCGATATTTATGCTTATTAAATTATTGCAACTCTATTTCTCTGACATTTTTTAATATAACATTTACGTCAATTTGAACCCACTTCTAGCCTTATTCTAAAATTATCTTATATTTTTGTTTAGTTTATTTATTTTAACAGTTTCCCACGCTGAAAAATTCCAGTCATTCTTTGAAGCTTCGATCCCGAGTCTCAGTGCTTGAAACCATCACTTGAACTGTTTTACTCCTAATTAGCATATTGCCTCAGATCACAGAGAATAGGGCGTGTTCTCGTACCAAAACCGACAATGCACGATCTGTCACAACGCTAATGCTGCGCAGATTGTCGTTGAATGAACGCCAAAAAACATCTGGTTAAAAGGAGCGACAGAATATAACTTACGCTGGCGCAATGCTTCCGATTGAAATGATTGATGTTCCTTCTGCAAGTGAGATTCTATTTTGCAGTTAAGTCAATTTTTTGTCCATTATTTTTTGTTTCTATTTTTAGTATGTCTTGAGTAAGTGAGAACAAATTTAATTCTCGTTTTTGACGCAAATTTCTATCACATTTCTTACATTAGAGGCCGGTGGGTCCCCAAAGCATAAGTTCGATTTATGAGCGAGGTGACACATCCTGCAGTGAAGCTTTGGGACAATGATATCACGCTTTTTTCTCTACGAAACTTAATGCAAGCTGGAATCTAACATCAGTATCCATAGCATTACTCTCACTCAAGGGCATAAAATTATCTGATCTCAAACAGTACAGACCTGAAACACAGTTCGGCTCCTCTGCTCATACAAAGAGCTGACTGGTGAGTGAACTTGATTGCCTTAGCATCTTATCTAGCGGTGCAATCCTTGCATTATCATGAGCAAGTAGGTACGTTGCACGGGATGTGCATGCAAACAACTCACTCGACGTCGTAATACGCATTGTGCTGCTTGTCTTGTTGGACTTTGAATGCCGTTGAAAAATGTAAATAAGTTTTTAAATTTCTGGCTTCAATAAAGAAATAAGTGTGGGTGCGAGGCTTTATGGTATGCTGAGGAGCGTCAAAAATATCGATGCAAGCTTCATTGCTTGAAGTTGCACCCTTAATTGCATGTTAGGAAGACACCCATCACCACGCACCCAAAAAACGCATGAAGATGTCTGAGAGTTGTGAGCTTGAGACCAAAGCATTAGCCGCCTGGAACCTCCCTGCAAAGATCGTTTGTTGTCGGCCGCGGTCGTGCAAGCATGCGTTGCATGAGCGTCTCGCCAAGTCCATCAAGCTGGCGGGCCGGCGTGTGTCGGTCGGGTCTCACATGCCCCGTTTATTAAGAACGTTAAGGTCCTGACTTATCTATTGCCATACCAATTGCCAGATAATGAGAGACGTTACCAGTTGCTTTTTATGGGGCTTCTCTGAAAGAAGCTTGACGGGCTTTTGAAGGATCCGAAACAAGAGCGACGTGCACTTTTTCGTCAGTGTAGTTCGGCCAAGGTTCTTTACATTAATGGCGAAGAAAACGAAAACGCAACCCCCAAGACGGCAATAAAAGATGCTCATCTCTTAACGGATATTCAAACTCCATAAAATTTTCAAATTGTGGGAATTTTTCTCTCGGTCGACGAAGAGCGTATCGTCTCGATGACTATTCAAGCGTGCGAATTTTTAGCGACTGAGGTTCTTTGAGTTCATTTTTTGAATCGCGTGCCGCACCTTTTCTTGGGAGTCGACCAACGCAGGCCTCGAGCGCTGCTTGTGATTAAATCTTCAGAATTTAAGGTCTCGCACATCTGAGGATATATGCTGTGAAAGCCTATGATCGAGAGGATATATTCTGCCATCAAATGCAAGTTAATGAATCTGATGAAAATTTATAGAGAGCGTTCACATTTCAATAAAAATTTCTATCCACGAAGAAGTACTCCATGTTGTGTGTAGGTATACATATATCGCGTCTACTAAATTGACAACAATTAACATTCCATTGGCCTTTGAAATACAGTGGAAAATGTTAACTATGTGTAATCTTGCATTTTGAATACCTTTCTTAGATTAGCGGTATTTTTTTAAGATGGCAGAAAATAAATAGATCCACAAGGCGCTTGCTGGTACAAGGACTCAATCTTGTTCTCGTTATCCCGGAGAGTGTCAAAGCAACAAAGAATTTTTCAGCATTGCATAAATTTCATTGACGCTCTGTTTTGCTGCGCCGTGGAATTCCAAGCTCTCAGATCACGTCCCAGATACTGCAAGGCAAGCCTCGCCAGCTCTGCCATCGCGCAAGTCTGCTGTACGCAAGCACGGCTGAGATCCGAATTCCATGAAATCACAATTCAGGTCGCAGATTGTGATAACACTCATTTTGCACCGCAGCAGCGCTCAACATGTGCCAGCGTGTTCCTCGTCTTTAGTTTTAATATGCTAGCAAGCACTCATGTCAACTGATGCGTTATTTTGATAAACTTAAGTATACTATTTACAGCACTTTGGTAAAAATTCAAATTTACTCTTATAATTTTTCCCTTGAATATTTTTTCACAAGAAAAAAAATATTTCATAACGGCTTCTCTGGAAATTTTAATTTTTTACAACTTAATCGGCGTGGATTTTCCCACAATGTATCCTATCCCATGCATTTCGTTTCTACACCAAGGTACATAACTTCTCCTGAGTAGATGAATAAATCTATAGAGGGCTTGCTCTAAATTTCCCGTACAAAACAACACTTGAAAGTGCAACGACACATTGCGTGGCTGATCAAAACTGTACGTTAGTTTAGCTTACTGAAAAAGACTAAATTCCTACAGACGTTCGTTAAAACACAAAACGATACTAAAACTCCCTGCACTAAAAATAAATTTTCGATCAAGTGGCAAATGAATGGAAACAAGCATTAAATATGTCAGCAGGAAATGAATTTGCTCATATAAATATCACAGCGCATATTTTGAAATGTACAAAACAGAACCACGAGCGTCAAGCGTCAGTATGCGCGCGATGCCATCTAGACTCATCACACCCGCTTTAGTTCGCTCTGTTCTGTAGCAGTAGCCTAGCCTTTGACTTCAGTGCCTTAAAAGCAAAATTCGCGCATTTTTTTCCAGTTGGAACACATTGTTCAATCATGACGTGCTTGGATTTTATTAAGCTGCTACAACGCTGTCCAGGTAATAGAGTACTAGCACTAAGGTGCTACGATACTATTCAGGTAATAAAATATTAATACTAAGATACTACAATACTATTCAGGTAGTAGAGTACTAGTACCAAGGTGCTACGATACTACAGCGGTACTAGGATACTGCTAATGTACTGAGAATTTCCCCCCCAACTTCTACTATACATTTTTAGGTGTTGGACTAGTTTTCTTATTGGTCACAATGGGTGCTCATTCTTGCTATTTTAATCAAAATTCCGTGTTCTAACCCATGTATTTCACCATCGCTGTGAGACTGTATCGGAGTGAATGCATATTCTTGCTATTCTTTTTAGATTGCTGCGTTTTAGCCCCTGAATTTCGCCATCGCTGTGATATTACACCATTTTATAGTGGGAGAAAACATCGCCTTCTTTAAACTTGAATTCATTTCGCACATCCACGACCCTATTCGCCCACATACCATATGATGCAACTACTTCACCATTTTTTGCGTTGAGGAGTCTATCAATACTTACCATCTACTCGTTAGTAAACCGAAAACGCGCTGGTTTATGGAGCATTTGAGACAAGCTCACAACTTCCTGCAACAAAAATAGCGCTGCAATTACCATGACACGCACACCAAGGCAGGCGTGCGAGCCCTGCGCATTTGCGTGCCCTTCATTCACCTGCAACTTTTTATGTTGTTTGCAAGTAAACAAAACTGGCGCTGTCTGTTCCAACTCCTTATCCAGTACAATAATTCGTGCGGTATCTGCACTAAAGATCGGACCCATCCGCGATTATTGACAGACTGACGTCCGCAAGATTCGCGGATCAGATTTTGAGGTGATCGATTGCTCCCGCCGAAAGATCATTTCTTTGAGATCTCACAAAATTACCAGGAGCATAGATCACAGCCCGGCGATTGCGAAACGAATAGTTCGTAAAATAGAGGAGGTCTGAGATAGGTAAAACAAATAGTCCGGACAACAGACGAAGCCCACGGACAATATCGTCTGGCAGATCATAAGTTTAATGAGGCTGAAATGTCGCTTCAAATCATCAGTCTAGGGTTGGGATCTTGGCTGCACAGGAGGGTGGCTCTCTGGTTGGAAATAAAATAAATATTTTAGGCTAGGGCAGTCACCATTTATCTGTTGCGCGACACTCTCATGAAACTGGTTTAAAATTATTCTCAGAAAGGAGCTTGAAAACATCCTTTGTTGAAGCTCGCAGTGCCCGTATGGAACACAACTTCGTATCTGGAATTGAAAATAACCAAATGAACGAGAGTCAATAATCTCACTGCCCTGGAGCGGTGGCAGAAATCACTTATATTTCGATGGGTATGATCTCAACGCGATGTTAAATAATATTTTATGCGTTTTTATGTAGAGAGCAAAAAATTGTACATGATTCAGAAGCAGAGTTAATTTTGTTATGAACGAATGTAAAGGTAAATCGTAAAGTTGGTTTCAACAACACACTAGACAAGCGGTATTCAGAGGCAGAGTTAATTTTGTTATGAACGAATGTAAAGGTAAATCGTAATGTTGGCTTCAACAACACACTAAACAAGCGGTATACACAATTCTCAGTACAAATCTGCATTTTCCTTTTAACATAGCTATTTTTGCTGAATTTAAAAACAACGATGCAATTTCTTTTGTTTGAGGGATCAAATTAAGGTAGCTTGGAGTGGTGAGTGACAGCGAGCCCACCGTCATAATAGGCTGGCTAATATATCGTTTGGAAAAAGAATTCTACATTCTTTTTTGGAAGGATACTGTATAGTTTTTAAGCGGCCTGTAATATTTTTTTTAAGAGAGTTACTATGTGGTTTAAAGAGAGCTACTATATTTTCTGTAAGAAGGATACTGTATAGTTTTTGAGAGCGCTATAACATTTTTTTCAAGAGAGTTACTATGTGGTTTCAAGAGAGCTACTATATTTTCTGTAAGAAGGATACTGTATAGTTTTTAAGAGCGCTATAACATTTTTTTCAAGAGAGTTACTATGTGGTTTCAAGAGAGCGACTATATTTTCTGTAAGAGGGATACTATATGGTTTTCAAGAGGGCTTTTAGATTATGTTAAAGAGGACGACTAAATCGTTTTGATAGCGATTATATAAAATTTTAATGAGGGTTACTCTACCGGTTTTAAGACTGCTCCTACATTGTTGCTCACAGGACTACAATTCCAATGGCAAAAACCTGCATTCTATTAAATTTTTTGAGAGGAATGAAACAGAAGTGGACCATTCATTTATGAAATTAATCAATATTTTCATCCCGTCAGCCACCAAGAACTGCGAGATCAACAGTTGGTGTCTGCGCTTCACTACCGGAAGGGCATCAAGCACCTCTGGAAGGGCATCAAGCACCTCTGGAAGGGCATCAAGCACCTCTGGAAGGGCATCAAGCACCTCTGGAAGGGCATCAAGCACCTCTGGAAGGGCATCAAGCACCTCTGGAAGGGCATCGAGCACCTCTGGAAGGGCATTAAGCACCTCTGGAAGGTCATCAAGCACCTTTGGAAGGGCATCAAGCACCTCTGGAAGGGCATCAAGCACCTCTGGAAGGGCATCGAGCACCTCTGGAAGGGCATTAAGCACCTCTGGAAGGGCATCAAGCACTTCTGGAAGGGCATCAAGCACCTCTGGAAGGGCATCAAGCACCTCTGGAAGGGCATCGAGCACCTCTGGAAGGGCATTAAGCACCTCTGGAAGGGCATCAAGCACCTCTGGAAGGGCATCAAGCACCTCTGGAAGGGCATCAAGCACCTCTGGAAGGGCATCAAGCACCTCTGGAAGGGCATCGAGCACCTCTGGAAGGGCATTAAGCACCTCTGGAAGGGCATCAAGCACCTTTGGAAGGGCATCAAGCACCTCTGGAAGGGCATCAAGCACCTCTGGAAGGGCATCAAGCACCTCTGGAAGGGCATCAAGCAACTCTGGAAGGGCATCAAGCACCTCTGGAAGGGCATCAAGCAACTCTGGAAGGGCATCAAGCACCTCTGGAAGGGCATCAAGCACCTCTGGAAGGGCATCAAGCAACTCTGGAAGGGCATCAAGCACCTCTGGAAGGGCATCAAGCACCTCTGGAAGGGCATCAAGCACCTCTGGAAGGGCATCAAGCACCTCTGGAAGGGCATCAAGCACCTCTGGAAGGGCATTAAGCACCTCTGGAAGGGCATCAAGCACCTCTGGAAGGGCATCAAGCAACTCTGGTCTTTCTAGTTTTCAGTCTGTACACAAAAAGAGATTATTTCCAGTATCCAGTCCAAAATGGACATCTTATTGCGGTACCAACGTTCAACAAAAAAACTGGAAATAAATACCATCAAGAAAGCATTTCAAAGAAGGTGAAAAAATGTCAAGCATTTCTGAATAGCCTCACTCTTTCTGCGTTCAGCCGAACATGAGAGTGACACGTTCCGTTCCATGCCACCGACAACCCGAGAGCGCGGGTCCCCGCTTCCTCATCGCGGCTCGGCTTATCAAAGCGGGTCTGGGCCGAAAGGCTTTATCAGTTCTGTAATGCGCGACTGCCACAGGAGCTGCTGCTGGCCTGTCATCTCTCAAAGCTTCACTTATCGCCGACGATTTATTGTACTGACAAACGACCTACTGACCGCTAAACCGCGCCGGTGAGGAGACATTTGTTTTTTAGGATAAATAGTGAGCGAGCTTTGTGAACGTCGCCACAGCGTTTAAGGTTGTCTCTGCGTGTGTTTGTTGTGAGCGACATCACATGTTTGTTGTGAGCAACATTGCATGTTTTGTTGTAAGCAGCATTGCACATTTTTTATAAGCAACATTGCACGTTTGTCCTAAGCAACACATCAGGTTTGTTGTAACAGCGCCGTAGCCACGACTATTACAGTGCAACAGTGCGATGGGACACAAACTTGGGTGTAAGAATATTCAGTTTTATCACGCTTCGAAACACTTTTTACTGTCAATTTATAAATCGAGTTGTTCTTAGGAATTTTGGGGTGGAAATGAGCATCCAAGTGAATTACTAAACTTAATGACTGACTCAAGATTTAAAAGTTCCGGAATTGTACAAACGGCTCAAGTATCTAAGTGAAACGAGACAAAATAGCAAATTGTTGTGACACCTGAAACAAATTATAGTCTGATAAGAAACAAGCCTAATTTGAACAATAAATTGTCGTGCTTTAGTTCAGTAAATGCGCGTCTATCAATTTGGAGGTAAACTTTTACATTCAGCCTAAATATAGGTCTTTTCATCGACAATATAGAACAACATCTACCAGAAATATGTAACATGAGTAAGAATTCTAATTTCCTCAATGATTTCATTTGATCACGAGTTTCATTGAGGCGAAAAGCTCACAGCACTCAAGTGACTGAAGGAAATCCATGTCACACACGTGATAGGTCAATCGACAAATCACTACAAAATCAGCTGTCACGCGGTAGTGCACTCTAGCGCCACGATATTCGGGTTGTGTGGGCAAGAAGTAATGAGAGAGACTCTTACTGCTCTACGTGTTGGAGTCTGGAGCTATGGAGTACAGACTTAATCCTACACTGCGTGGTGTGTCGGATATGACACATACCGAATTTTGCTGAAAATAGAAATAAATATTTGAGACAAATGCATTTCTGTGGTTTGTACCGCTATTGAGACATACTATAAATAAAATGAACGTGTATTTAGAGTATGGGATTGTAAGGTACGATAGGAAAATATAAAGAGAAGCTCAGAGAACGCTTAGGTGCAGCTCATGCATTTAGTCACTGTAATTGAAACTGAAAACATATTGCAAATTTATTTTCGATCTCTATGTCAGAGAAAAAAATATCGTTTTTGCAAGATTTACATGAACACTTAGTACGTGTATTGATACAGTTTCGCTACCTGAGGACGAGAATCTCATATTTAGATTTTTTATCAATTCTTCACACGAGAGGCGTTGTTGGAAGTACAGGAACTTCCGTAACCTGACTTACTCAGTCGTCTTGTTATTTGCATCCCACAGACAGATCGACTAGCCTCACAGATCTCGGTTCACAGCAAACTCCACGTGCAGTCGATCTGAGCTGCTCGACTTCACCTTATGCGAACCTCAACGCATGCGGATTGAAATTAGTCCCAATTATTCCTGATTGAAATCAGGAATCGTATTAGTTGAAGAACTGGAGCTGATAAGTTGAGGTTCGAATAAGATGTAATACGAGATAACTCGAAGATCGACTGCAAAATAAACTCAAGAAACTTTGATCTTGAGCGAGAACAAAATTGTGTACGAAGATCGCTGAAATATTTTGCCTTTTGAAGATTAGCAAATGTGTCTATTTTTCTGGTGAGCTAATTACGAATTATTTATGGATACGCTTCACGGCCGCTGGTCGTTTTTAACATAACAACATACTGATTCAACCATTTGTGAACTGTTAACTTCTCATTCCTGTTTTCAGAAAAATTCGAGTTGATTTAAAGCCTGATAAAATCTGGAATGTTTCAGATCTGCGTCAATTTTAGGCATCCCTGGAGGTAACTAGAATTCAAGAGTTAATGTTTTCAGTAATAAAGAGGAATAAAAATTGACATGAATTAAGCGATACAATTGCCAGAAAGTTTATCTGACTCTCATTTAAATATTCCATAACAATTGGCCTTCAAATTAAAGTCTACGTATCATATTTGGTGCTTCATTCTCGTGAAAAGAAAGAAGTGTCCAGTGGAGAGGACAGCTTAGACCCAGGTTCTATGTGCTCTAAAGGCAACCCGCACACCCGCACTCCTGCGATCTTGCTGCAGTAAGAATGTTTTCTTAGCCACGACAGACTAGATTTGACTTTGCCGTACCCAGTCTAACTTTTTTGCTGCCTGCATACACGGTTTTCGCCGCCCAAGAAGTTAAATTGCTTGGGCGGCGAAAAACGTGCATGCTCCGGCGAAAAAGTTAGACTGGGCATTGAGGGACTTACTCTCATCTCTATGGCTGTCACAACTGGACTTTAAATTGTAAACCTTCGTTTTGCGATCGACTTCTTCATGTTAGAATACATTATCGTGTTTAAATACAAGAATCAGTGCATTGAAAGGTAGAGCATGAAAATAAATAAACTTTGATTAAGTTATCATTTAAATACAATTAGTAACTAAATGCTACGAACGCTGTCATAATATCAAACGTGAAGCGATGAAAAAAAGGCAATAGCTGTCCTGAAATGAGGGCTCTCATGGCGTCCTGCAAGAACTTCAAGCTTTGTCACAAGCGCTAAGTGAGAACTGCTACGAAATCGTGCGAAAGTCCGCAAAAACCGGCGGTGAGATCCAATGTTGGCTGCTAGCGATAGTGGTGCTCAGACTGGGAAGACTGGAAGATATCAGCATTTAAGAAGAAAAAAAACACTTTCTGAGTCCAAGAAAGAGGCAGAAAATCTATGCACAAGGTACACCGAAACAGTAAGTTGAGAGAGAAATTCATGTTAAAATTCATGATAACATTTGAAGAAAGTAGTAAATGGTGAAAAACAGGATAGAAAAAAGATGGACCGTGACAAAACAGAAAACAAATTCTACTTCAGTGCAAGAAACATTTACATAACTCTCAACTCGGGACCTCACATTTTCCCGTCGGGAGTGCTGAGTTTAGTACCGTGGTATACATTTCAAATAAAATAACTATAACAACACAGTGACGCACAACCAACAAAAAGCCTAATCTACTCAGTCGGTTATAATTAAAGAATCTGGCTTAATTTCAGTGGTGAGCATTTGTTAGGAAAGAGTTAAAATTAATCTTGATTGCGTATTTAGGATTACTGTTCGACAATGTTGACACGTACGTTATTTTTTAGTTAAGAATTTCATGTCCTATATTTTGACAACACCGAGATCGCTCACATCTTGTCCTTCAAATTTAGATATTTATTATTCAGGTTTAATTTTAGCCTTTGAGTTACCCCATTCTTAAACCGTTAGACCTTGTACCTGATAATTTGTAGCAAAATAGACTTGCTCTCGTTTTCATTGGGTTTTGACGTTATTGAAGTACTGCAGCGCGATTGCTTGGACCATGCGAACGCATGTCAAAACTGTGACCCGTACGTGAAGCAGAGTTGTCTCGAAACCTCATCGCTTTTTTTCAAGCAGATGAATTTATTTTGAAGAGTGACAAATAAGTTCTAAAGTTTATTCATTACCCCATGATAATTTTAACCGTATGATTTAATCGTGTGTAGTTGTATTATATGTACAACTTCGCCTACATTTCACAACACCGCCTCTGTACAGTACTAATGAAAAAATTGCCAACAAATATCCTTCAGGGGTTTTTATATACATGTGTACGAATTCAATAAAGTGATTGTTTATGACGATGATTCCAAAGCCATCCTATTCTTAAACAGCAAGAAAATATAATGAAAAATAATAAGCCAGAATCAGTAACTCCAGTCTTATATTATTCTTCATTACCACTCGCGCCCCTAAAATGTGGAAACTTATTCTAACGTGTTTCAGCCTTGATATGTAGAACCTACGAATTAGTTCCATTATGAAGCACAAAAATTTATTCAATCATGATTATTGTAATGATATATATAGTGCGCCAATAAGCTGCAGTGGGAACGTCAGCAAGCCGACCCAACTTTTGCCTCTGAAGGCAATAGCTAAATTACCTCCCTATACTAGAAACGATGGTAAAGTTCATGAAAAAATAATGCGATTTCAGGCGAGCACTTCAATAAATCGATTTAATGTATGCACAGGGTAAGATATCCATCATGCTTCAAATTGCGGGCTGCGATGCCGGAGCTCGGGCTCGCAGCGAACGGAAATCAATCACGAGAATAATTTATGAAAATCCCGAGTTAAAGTCTGCCTCACCAAATTGTGCTGCGAAAAGCGATCGAAAGAAATATAGCGTTAGTGCGTGGTAAGATAAATTTTCTTTTTGTATTTTGTCACCACCGAAGATGTTCTGTTCCTCACCAGCGTTTCTAAGCCTTCAGTCAAACCATGAGTGAAAATAGATCACGATCCTCTTCAAGTTGAATCCGGAGTTGAAGTGGATTCTAATTCAAATTAGGTTAGGATTGAATAGACGCTAAAATTCTACCTGTACAAAACGCGAATTTAGAAGATCGCTGAATACGACCTGTGACATGCGGTGAATCTGTGTAATTATCTTCGTCCCAAGCAATCAAGTATACGCTGGCGGTGTTTGAGCACAAGAAAATATACGTGTTTGTTGTGCTTCGTTCTCAAACTGAAGCGTGTGAGACTTAAACAAAAATGATGAAATGAGTTTAAATTTTTATAGTTAACATCAAAGCTTGGGAAATCATGCAAATAATTGTATAATCTCCATAATATTTAAACTGCAGAAATTATGCCATCATTAAAGAATCACTAAGGCTTAGATGTTCATATCACCTCAGAAATGAATTCATCAGCCTCTGTAAGCCTCAAGCTTTTGAAGAATGAATTCAAACAACTTAAAGTCGTAGAACAAAGTCGTCCTCTGGTGAGCAGAACAGAGCATAAAGACTTCTCCGTCGGGCGCCACACTAATCAGTTCATCTATCGAAAGTATTTCAAGGAAGCAAGGAGTCCGCATTAATCTTGCGTATTGGATCAGTGGCGTCTCCAGAGCCGCCTTATCGCACCCATGCCAGTTTTCCCATCATATTCCTACAGAGATGATCACAGTTCAGTATCATGCCCGCGAACATGATCACAGGACACATACGGCTCGGTAGAAACACGATATAGCTTAGTAGCTTCCATTTATCAACCTAATGGAAGACAAGCGTCTGGCCGAGATAAATCATCCTTAAGAATGAGTCAAGCTATTCTAATAACACGCAAATTTGTGCCGTGTTAAGCACGGATGTGAAAACTGGCGCCAGTCCATTAAGATACTCGCTTTGACACACCCTGAGTGATGGACTTGTTTCGATCCTTAGGTGCGAATAAATTTCTACGGTAGAACATCTACCCATCACACGAAAATACATTTATTGTTACGAGTGGCACTATAGCAGTGGACGGATGATGTTGCGGCGTACATAGTGGGGGTGTGGCCCCAAAGTGTAGAGAGCTTACAGGCGCTGGAAGAGAAGCAGTGCATTGTGAGACGAATATCATCCCAAGCAAGATATAAGCATATTTGAATGCATAGGGGTGTATCTATATAGGTTGTACGAGACGCGTAGAAAAAGTCTGTCTGAGATATCAGACACACGACTATTGGATTCATTTTGAAACAAGTTATTTTTATAAAAAAAAGATACGTGTAAAGCAAGTATTTTTGAAAATACATTTAAATTTCGAATGGAATTACAATATAGTGTTTGCAAATGAACATACAATAATTGATGTGTCTACTTCAAATCAAGTTTCTACTGCATATTTTACCTCGTCTTTTTACCAAACGGGTGGTAAAACTCTCCACGGGAGAAAGAAAGACGATATAACAGTTACTTATCATACTTTTTAGAACATGAAAACAATTAAGAAGTTACTATAAAAGATGTCTTAAAAAATTTAGGCCAGTCTAGTTGCATATCTAATTCTAGTTTTTGCATGGACTAAGCAAGATGGAAGTGAAAGACTATTTCCGTACTTCAAATGTTACATTCCGAAGATAAAGAGGAAGTAGACCTCAATAAAGTGATATGCTGTACAATTAAAGCGAGCAAAACCAGAGAAGCAGACAAGCCCAGCTGCTGCCACCGTACAGGAGCTTACGACATGAACTCGTGTCAGCACAAGAGACGAAAAATAATCATTAAAGGATTACAAAGTGCACTAGAACAGACTTCCCAATATAATCTGATCCTGATTGAGATTGATGAGTACCTTAGGCCATCGAAATCGTCAGAAAATAAAATTATCTTTTCTGGCGATTCCGATGGCTTAAGCTGATTATATGATGAGTCCTAGGTATTCACAAGCACTCTGAATAGTATCGAACGTTTGCTAATTTCTTTGAACAATAACCTGTGTAAGAAGCTGCGCACTTTGAAACTGGCAAAAGTTAGACATTTTTAATTGAAGTAAAATTGAATATCGACCAAGCACTTGGGAACCGTGTTTAATACCTCTCACAGCTTTCCGGAGTCTATTTGCTGTGTAGTCAGAAAGAAAAGAAAAACAGTTTATTTCCAATAAAAATGATGCAACCATGTTTGGTTTTTAAACTCCCTTAATATAAAGATCCTGAATTGATATACACGCATGGGTTTCGAAATACCCACGTCAATAATCGAAACAAATGATTGAGCGAAATGCACTGAAAAATGCATTCCATTTACTGTTAAAAACCCTTATGCAACACGTGTCATCTATTCGGTTATGATCAATCCCAGTCTCATTTCGCACGACTTATATCATGCTTCCTGCTTATCGCATTCCTTTAATTAAATATTCTGCAAGAGAAGAAAGACGGGCGCACAGCTCAACATGAGCCGCTGTCCAGATGGACTTCGCATCCCGAAATCCTTGACAACAAAAATATAAAGGTAGAAATGAGGCGTAAAGGTGCTGGATTTATTGGGGGTGAGAAGAATGGAGTTGAGCTTTACGACTCGATATCAGATGAGGGCATGTAAATGCTACATTAGTTATGCATGTTGTAGGGAGATGGTGGGCGATACTGCAGAGACGACCAACAAATTGCTCTCATGAGCGTAGGAACTCGCGCGCTTAACGATCCTCTCCGCCTATTAGTTGTGTGTGTGTAGAGGACCGCTGATCTCACGCGTCAGTTCAGTGAGAAGCTTTCATTTACTTCTTTAAGTTCAGCTCCGTCAAACGTCAGTATTTAGGCTGAAAGGTTTTCTTTATCTACTCTTCAAATCCACCGCCTTCCAGCGTCGTATTCTAGTGAGGAGTTTGCATTGCGTTCTTATTCAAATGAACCGCCCGCAAGCTTCGGTATCTAAATGGAATGTGATTATTTAGTTTTTCGTTCTATGTACTCTTCTTGCTTTATTATTCACTTGGGTTGAAAATATTAGTATTTGGATCCAGAAAAATCAACACTTGAAGAGCGTCAGTTTTCAGGTACAAAATTCTTGTTCAGTTATTCTATGGAAATCATCGCCTTCACGCATAAGTTTTCATAAAGAGAGAGTTAGCCACAAAAACAATTTCAATATAACTATAATGTTATCTTATAAATTGTCGTTATTTTTCAAATAAAACATTTGTAAACGACTCGGCAGTAATGACTGGCGCTGTCTACATTTAGTACATGTTCTCGATTTGAAGATTTGAATTTACACTCATTGGCAATGCTAAGATAATTGTAATATAGTCTTGAATTATTGACGTAACAAGATATCAATGCAAGCGTTTAATGATTTTGAGACCAATTCAAAGTTAGTGCTGAAACTCTGCAACTAAGAAACAATAGTAATCAATGTCCAAGCGTGGGGTAAATTTCCTAACAAACTTCTAAGTGAGTGTAACTGCGTAGCCCCGACGAGTTACTTAATTCTACGTAAATACAAAACATTCGTGCAGAAAATTTGTTTTGAATTTGTTTTATGGTGAGTAAGTGGAAGGCGGAGCACGGTAACTGAAGAGATCGAGAATGTCTAAGCGATAGTCGGCTCGATAACTACAGCCTTCAGAAGCGTGGAGCGGTTGCTGGAGCCCGTGCACTCTGAATCAATCCATTTCCTCAAAGACCGCAATATTTCAGACCGATATCGAACGCTCCTAAGGATTTACTGAACTAAAGAGGGTCTCTACACCACACAAGGTGCAGGCGCAGACCGCTCTTCTTTGAGGCGGGGAAAAGCACTAATTTTCGCGACTATATTTGAGACAATAGTGATTTGAGACGTTTGAGTGTTCCACAGATACGATCGGCGAGTTCAAGTTAGCTGCTCAACAAGACCATCAAAAAATCATGAGCGAAATTCTTGTTAAAACGCCGGCATCCTGAAGTTGTAGCGATAAATTGAGGCAGGTTTACAACCGCGTACAGTCATTGTACGAGCTAGCGCTGATGCCTCCCAAATTCCTCATGCACGAGTGCTCTTATCTAAATTGAAGTCTTTCATATGTATAATGCACATATAATTTATCATAGCCATGCAGTTAAACTACGGAAGCTTCTGATGCTTTCACTGTCGAAAATGATTTAGTAAAATTATACTGCATTTTTATCAGTGCGTTTAGACTAATCTAAAAAGGAAGCTCTGCTTTAATGGGTGATCAACTCTTCCCAAGTGTTCTACTTCCAGTGACATAAATCTTTTCTTCGGAAGCAATTATTTTCTTAGTTTTTTCCGAGTGGAAAATTATGCCTCTATTTCTAAGTGAAAATCCCGCTCCCTAACATGCTTTCCAGCATTGGTTACGACAAAATCACTCTTAAATTGGGGAAGCAACACATTATATTATATAAAGTAGAGAATATTTAACGGTCTGCTGTCCAAGATAACAGTCTTTCAAATTCAGTGACACGTGCCTCAGTGTTCTCATAGATCCTCTGTACCTATTTTTGAGGTCACGACGAGTTATTTTTAGATCTCCTTTTTTCAAGCAGCGCATCCATCACTCCCATAGGACCCGAACAGTAAAGAACACAAGCTTTTAAAAGCGCATCTCGGAGCGGCCCAATTTGGGGGGTAAATCTGAGGAACAAGACGGACGGGCGAGCAGGCATAATGTGCTCTGCAATTATCTGAGCATTATGGAGGGCGCATAAAATCTCCCTTCATCTTATTAAACTGACACTTTTTACTGAGGCCCAACACTTGATCGATCAAACATCAGGCGTTCTTCTGCAAGGCGGCAGCAGCGGAGTCTGCCGCGCCGATGCAAATGTTCGAATGTTTCCGTAATTTAACATACACTTCCAGTTATCAATGAAGATCACCGTTAATTCTCAAACCAACTTGAATCGGAGTTTTAGCGTCACAAAGCAGGCACCAGAGAAGCGTTATCTCGCCCGTCAACTTCTTATTCGAGTTGCGACCCTGGCATCCTAGAATGATCAATTCCTATGAACTTGATGATAGTTACCTGACAGTCGACTCCTTTTTGAATGCATTAGGAACTAATTAGCTAACTGCATCAGAAATCAGTGAATAAAAACTGGTTCTTCATTTTTCCATTTGTCTGGATAGCTAATCAATCTCGACGTATACGTTCAAAATTGTTTCACGTGGTTTCTCTGAGATCATAAAGTTTTAGTTATTGATTACGGTACAAATATCTGCGTGAGCGGAGCACAAAAATATGAAATCTTCACTAGCTACTGAGCCCACTAATGTAGATTACCGAGTCTCCGGCAGCAGTTTTGACTTTACTCTGTAAAATCTTGCGAAGTCTGTAAAATCTATCTACGTCATGCTCCCTAAAGCCATCAGGAAGATCGCTGTAGCAACAAAGTTGGGGGCCGACAGATTTTGCCGCAGTAGAGCCAGCGATCTCCTCGCCAGCCACCCCGCTGAGTGCGTTGCTGCACCTTTGCTGATTGCACATCAGAAAGAAGACGCAACTCACCAATTTTCGTGTCCGCGCTGCCGAGATCTATGCTTGTGCCTAGCTGAACACTTGAGTTCTCTTGCTTTACCGAGCGCTCTCGTTATCGCGCTGAGCATCGCGGTCGGTAGTTACAGAGTTCTGCTTGCGTGCATGCTTAAGATAAGCCGGAGTAGGGAGGCAATGAGTGCGTAAACACACACTTCAGTGAATTAATGTAGCGCTCAAGGCTGCATTGAGTGGCAAATAGCATAGCAGGGCTGCGTTGCTGAGTGATGCTATATTTAGGGGTGTCATTCATAATGAACGGCCAGTCATAAAATCTTGTAAATGCGCCGCTATCATAATATCGTCATTCTCATCACCATCACAGCCAAAAACGACACTCTCCATAAAGGCTCTTTATCTGCGAGGTAGAAATTTCCATCCCTATAAGGGTTTGACGACCCATATGAAGATGAGTGAAAGAATTTTATGGAGCAAACATTGCTCAGCGAGATTACTGAGCGAGCGTGCGAAGTATTGGCATTATCAATGGTGGCGGAGCATTAATGAAGTAGGCTGGATTATGAGCGAAGACACAATTGTGCAAGACAGAATCGTACGAGGGTGTCGAATAAGCACGGTATCGGAATATTGAGCCGCTATACTCCATAATTAACGAGGGCTCTCGAAGTCCGAGGTGAAGGTTGAATTTCCTGGGATTGGATTCTGAAGAAGAGCGAAGTTTTTCTGTGCAGCGTCACAGAGCCGTTCCAGGACTGCATTGGATTTAAGCAAGTGATGCTTCACGTGCCGGCGCCTCGCCGCGAAGATCTGGAGCTAGATTTTTGCGTAATATATACCGAATTGTAGCTGCACCGCGGCCAGCGTAAATTTCTTAAGCCGATTTGGCTACGCTACGTACTATATTAAGCTTTTTCAAATGATGTTTCATCATAAAAATTAACCATCTAGTAACCCTGCAGAGTAGAGCAGATTTTCCCAAATTTATTTTAAAAAGTCCAAACTTGATACAGCACGTTATTTAGCCAAGTTGGCTTAGACCCTTGCGAAGCTGTATTGCATGGTAACATAAATGATTTGGCTCGTTCCTGTTAAGCAGCTGCGTTCAGGTACAGAACAAATATTACTGATAGTTCAAATTTTTCAAAATTCTCAGATTTTCATTACGATAAACTATGCGAAATATTGCTGATCATGCAGAAAAAACTGTCAAGCCATCAAACAACATTTCATGGAACGACCGCGTATTGTGATACCCGTTGAAATGAATATTCAGCGGTTTGTGAGTGGAAATTGACTATTGTAAATGTGATGGTTGATATTTCTCTCCTACTCCTACTTTGGGGTGTATGCGAGATAGGTAAGTGACGGCACGAGACTTAGATAGGGTCCCGTGTATTGGACCCTCGGTTAGTTCCTGTTGCCACACTTTATTTTATTTCAGACACCTAGTGCGAGTCCAAAATATCTCTACGAGCTGAAAACGCGCAGTACGTAACATTTAACTTGAAGAAAATTTGAGAAGTAGAAGGTGCTCGGAAATCTGAATTGGTAGGATTTTGAAATACTCCAAATTTTGCTAGTTATTTTCAAGTATCAAATGAAAAAAAGTTGTACGCACATGCACTGACGCTCATATTCCAGGTTTGAGCTCCGCCAACGAGTCAAACATGCGATAAAGCTCATGACGTGCACTTTATGCTAGGATTACTTTACTAGGTAGCACGAATTTGGACGTTCCATTTTCTGAGATGGGATGATAGGACTAGGGCAAAAGTTGCGGTAATGTTCCCTGAGACACATGCAACGCATGCGGGCTGAGAAATGTGGCGAGTAGCGACAGGCGAAAATATACCAGCTCACACAAGTTAGTAAATTCTACTCAAACAGAAAAATTGCTCCTAAGAATTTATGTCCCTTTTGTTCTCTTTGAAGACTGCAACATCGGGCAACACATAATGTTAGGTCTATGTTATTTTGAGTTTTCGTTTTCAAATTAAAAAACGGAAAATATCATCATAAACAAAGTATAATATTGCGGAAAAATCGAATGAGCCACGCAAACGCTACTCGCTCACTGAGATTTAAACGGGATTTCCTCAGCTAGTCGAGTAAGTTTTGTGACTGCGTGGCTGACCAACTTGGTGAGCAGAATTTACTCGTTCCTAAGTCGGTCCAATCTCTGACCTCCTTTATACCCTCTCACTGATCTTCAAAACTCCGGAAAAAACATTGGCTCAAATAAGTCTGAGAGATCATAATTATTCGAAACTAGTCATTGTTTGCGCTTTCAGTATTTCTCCCGCCAGAATACACTTTGACGCATTCATTTGGTGCTGTTTGGAAAAAATCAAAAATTGTTCCACTGCGAGCAACCATTCGAGTTTACCCTAAGTTCCCTTGAAATCGCTTCGGAAGCTCTACAGTGGTGAGCAAGACATTTATCCATTTGTCTGGACGGTTAATTACAGTTCACAATTTCTAACTGGAATCACTTGATTTCTCATGGATTACAAATTTTGATGGTTGAGTACCTAAAGATTAATAGGATTGGGAGTTAGCCCTAACAAGCTTAGGACGTGATGAGCACCTAAGTTAACAAAACGAACTTTAGGGTTTAGACAGTACGTGTACCTCAATGTAGCTAAGAGAGAGAGTGGAGGGCTTATGATCAGTAGATTTTAAAGTTCGCTTTAAATAATTTGTTTGGTTTTAAATTATCAGCAGATACGTGTTAAAGTTTGGCTGACTTCAAAGCGAGATTGTATGGCCTGAAACTGCTTAAACTTGATGCTGTAAAATTAAATAGAGTCCGAAGTTATCAAATATTTGAACTTATTTCTTCCCACACGAGATGAACAACAAACGAAGCTAATGAAAATTCCCTCAATAGAATTTGTTCGTACCTGGAAGTCTGTTCACCGTGTCGAGGCAAATTAAAAAGGGAATTTATAAAGTATTAGAAAAAATTACTGTGGTTTCAACAAGCTATTTTGGTGCTTGGCTGTGTGAATATCTTCCTTACTTATATCTTTTCACTAGTCATTGACGACGCATTACGTAAATGAAATTACCCTTTAATTTGAAAATGAACCAAGCGTAGATCACCATCCTGATAAACACGTAAATTTATTACCTGTCATTCTTTCAACTTTTCATATTTTTGAATGCATAAAAAAGGCTTCAACATTTCAAGCAGCGATTTACGTTTTACAAACAGTGGATCAATAAGTTGCACTGCGAAATCATTGCGGATGATGAAATTATTCAGATTCTGATTCTAGTCCAGTTGCTGAAGTCCCTAGCGCTTTGATCTGTTTGTATCTCCGCATTCATCTGCCAGCAGGTAGTCATCCAATCGATCATCTCACGGCATTCAAATGCAGAACCAAGTTGTCATAATAAAACCACTTCTGTAAACAAAATTCTTTTGCTAAGTGGTTCAAAGCTGTGTACTAAAAATTTTCAACCGCACGAATATAACAAATCGCATTAATTCTATGTAGATTCGGCTTCTGAAGACTTATACACACAAATATCTGTTCTAATCTCAATGCTAGGATCCCGCTTCAGCAATTGATTAATCGGTTTCATTTCGATCGAAATATCGCATCAATATCGAAGCTGGGAACCCCAGCCGCCTGAGAAGGAATCAATGAAGAACGAAGCTTGTAATTGCAGAGGCTGTACAGCCCAGTGAAATAGACGGATTCTAATTCAATGGAGAGGAGGATGAGGAGGCCGTGGCGGCTCACTTGCGTGTTTCTCACCCCGTCGGACGCGTCTATGTATAGGCAGACACCGAGCGATAGCGCACCTCCATAATTACGCGGCACTGGCTGGAAATTTGCAGACGCAGCGTTTGCTTTAGGTGGCGTCCGCTGCCCGTTGACGTGAGGTCTCGACAGGTTCGGATTATTGGGAGCCATCAATTGTGCTGCCTCCCATCCCATGCCCTGTCCTCGTAGCCATAAAGTTAGTGGTCTACTCCGGCGAGATGCATCTAGAGCCCAGCGGCCAAGTATCTTAAGCATGAGCGAAATTTGAAGCTACCGCAACCTCCGGCTCCACATAAAACAAGCGCTGGGTTAAGGCTGTACTTGTGTTCATCAGATAAGATTGGTGGCTGGTAAGTTTTCGACATTATATGACGATGGAGGCGCTCATTTTCAAAGAAAAAATCATTTGCGATGGCAACACCTGCCTCAATGAAGAAATCACTCAGGCTTCGGAATCTAACAGAGATTCAAATCATTATTTATACTGCGGCGAAGCCAAATTTAATGTTGCACTTTTTGCGCATCTCAGATAAGGAACGCATCACGCCATACTCCACGCCGCTCTGGGCTGCATTTGAGGAAAAAATTCTCCTAGCACCTCTATACTGTTTCTACGATGTCGCGAGCACCCAATCTGGAGACTTTCGGAATATCTTTTAAAAAATACTGTGGATGACATTTGAGCTTTTTAGGTATATAACAAATAAATTAAATAAAATGCCGATTCTCGTGTTATTGAAAATTGATGACTGTAAACCTCAACCTCATGATTTGAGAACCTTAACTCATTCAGATAAAAATTAATATAAGTTTTTCTATTTATAGACAATCATCGTATTAATTTAATAACTGGTACAAAATTTTACACGCATAAGCTTAGGTTCGCATAAGATGACTGTAATCAGAAATCTATACTATAATAAGATTCGGCCGAGTCCGTCTGTCTGTACGAAGCTAGCCGAAAGTGTGTGTTCAGCGCATCTGTAAAGCTCCAGTCCTAGTATTTTGACGGGCCGTATTCACGCGGCCTCAGCAACCCTCGAGAGATTGAATTTTTTTAATTTCTTACGGCCTTTCTTCCATTTCGCCCTCATCTTATTTCAAATAAAGGGGAGTGGACTAGTTAGTATAAATTTTATATGCTATTTGGGGAATAAAAACATCAAGTACCTCTGATCATGACCGTCAACAGACGAGCGTCTTGTTGTCGGCTTTTGGTAACTTGACTTCTCATTTGAGTGTGGGAACATGAATGAACTCTATTTTCGTTATTGAAATAAATAACATCGTTAAAACGTAACTAAAGGTTTTTTTAACCTCAAATACAATAATTTGCGGCTCATTGGTAACTCATTTCGTTGGTTTTTTCGTCTTTTCCCAAGCGTACAAAGCAGGGAATTGGCGCTATTTAGATTGCCATGATAACGTCACAACCAGTAAATTGGATACCTAAGCACAATGTAATGACTTCAAAAACCTATCATTTCACCGAAATTTATTTGAATAAAAATTTGTTCCTCAATGCTCCAAACACAAAATTTAAGAATTCGAAATCAGTAATATAGCGTAGGATTACACACGAGAAGAAGAGAGTGCACGGAACGCTCTGTAAACATTAGTGATGCTGCCATCATTGGTACCGAGCATGTGACCCGAACATCTGATATTATTACTCACAAATATTCAGGAATATTCTTTCAACAATCCTGTGTAGACTATAAACAAACTACAAATTTCACTCACGCTTACCATTTTATAGGGAAGGCTTCTTCAATTTCAGAAGCAAACTTAATTTTTGTTAAGGAATTTTCGAAAAATAGTTATCATACAAGTGTAAAATAGCCTGTTTTCAATTGTTCACATTTTTACATAAATGTATTGTACATCAGCAACCTTTTATATTGTACATCAGCAACATCGCGAAGGTGACGTTTATTTACCCGCTCCATTTCTGGACCAGCTCAATAAGCAATACTCATCAAGATATTCAAGAAGTTATCACAATTTGTCTTAGCATAAAATACCTCCATTGATGACCATACCAGCTCTCTAACCTGATGTATACTATTACCCTCATATGCCCACAAGCATGCAAGTGAGCATATAGACGATAAGTATGTCCTCCACCTACAGACAGTAATAATTTTTTTTATTTTCTCCAACGGTGTGTGAGAATAGGGTTCTCTAGCAATCTAAAATTTCTTAAAAAATAAAATGCAGGTCACTGGAATTTGAATTCGTGCCACTCACAAAAGCTAACTGCAGTGTGTTGGAATTTGAATTCGTGCCACTCACAAAAGTAAACTGCAGTGTGTTGGAATTGGAATTCGTGCCACTCACAAAAACAATCTGCAGTGTGTTGGAATTTTAATTCGTGCCCCTCACAAAAGTAGAATGCAGCGTGTTGGAATTTGAATTCGTGCCCCTCACAAAAGTAAACTGCAGTGCACTGAAATTTGAGTTCGTGTCAGTCACATGCTGGACGAAGCAAAGTTCGAAGCCGTGATCCAGTACCTGCCTGAGTCCAGTACACGCGGGCGCTTCTGTTGGCCTGTAAATTGTCAGCTAGGGTCGTCGGAGCCAGGACAGGCGATTGTTCCCTGTTGTAGCCCCCGTGTAGCTTATCGTGTCATTAGTTCTCTTTTATCTCTAAGCTTGTACTAAGGAGCCCTAACTTTGGTGAAACATTGTATTGCAAGCTCTCATAATCTGGAGTACATGTTCAGGTGACACGGATACTAGCGAGACGCTGTCTCTGAGATCAGGAGCGAGATACGGAAGTCCTTATCAGGTGCAGCCTTTCTGGACTTTTTCACGTTTTTTCAGCGATCCCATAGGTGATTAGCACTCCCCATCACTTCGGTGACCTACTTTTCAGTGTGTTAAATAAATTTCCGTCAACGGTTACTTGTTTGTTCCTGGTCAACTTCATTTATCACAAGCCAAAGTTTTAATTTTAATGCTCTTTTTTTTTCGTTCTCGGTGCTTAGAGAAACTTTGAACTGTGACAGAACCCATAAAATTCTTTGCCAGTATTTGTTATGGTAAAAACATTACGAGCTTCTTACATTTCTAAGAGTCTTAGAATACGTGCCCAATGAAACAACCTTGTTGGCAAACACCGTTGATTTCAAGCGTGGGTTTCAGGCTGAGAGTTAACTTTTAAAACGGGTACTTTTGCGATTTTAGATATAAAAGTGAAGATCAGAATCCGTTTATGTACTATGAACACCAAGGTATAGTTAGTATCATCACAACATTTGCTACAAGGTTGGTTGTAACATATTTAGAATGCGCTCGAAACAGAGTCAATAATGGCAACAGTTGAAACGACAGAATTACACAACGTTCCTGTGCAGACAAACTCCTCAAGGAGAGTGGCAGCAATTACCTCAAGTAAGAACCAAGCATGGGCTACAGACATCCTTCTTATGAAGTTATTAACCCGAAGCCTCCGGAGAATGTATGCAACTGCAGGAAAATGACCATTGGCCCAGCACAATCAATCATACTTCAGATTCACATTAAATTTAATTTTAGAAGCTGACCGCACAAAAAATTTGACAGGATTCTACTGCGCTTGTCTCTGAATTGCATACTAAAGAGAGGGTCTCTATGAATCTGTGTGTGTGGTTCATTGCACCATTGTACATCATGGCAGGTTGTTTCTGGTGCTTCTTTGCATGAGAAATGAAGTCGATATCAACGCGATGCAGGAGTAAAATATACTGAGAAAAAGATAAAGGATAAGGCTAGGAAATGTATATT
Organism: Morinoia aosen; assembly: GCA_030386875.1. NCBI lineage: Eukaryota > Metazoa > Arthropoda > Malacostraca > Amphipoda > Talitridae > Morinoia > Morinoia aosen. The sequence goes on along the minus strand of CM059573.1, from coordinate 48,438,496 downwards.
TCCTTTTGGAAAACATGACACATTTTTCTAATATTAAGCAGAAATTTGTACCTACTAAGTCATTATTGCACAGCCTAAGAATCATCGTTAAGTTGATTTGTTCGTCCTGGAAAGGAAAATTTTAACAAAGGCCATTTTTCGACTACAAAATTTCTATAGAAAATACTATTTCCTTAGCTGTATCAGACAGATCACATACAGAGGAATTTCTGGGTTACTAGAGCCAGTTCATAAAATGCCATAGTTTTGGAAGCCAAAACGCACTTATCAAGATGCACGGTATTTTACAGGGTCGAAGTGCTTAATCAAATGCCTAAGTGTATAGGAAGGCGACAGATAAGGGGGTAACAAGAGGGTATCCAGTTTACCACCAGCATCAAGATAAGGAAGCTTGTCGGTCCAAGAAGAACACTGATCCTTCCAGGTGTTCCCTGGGGTGGTCCAGCAGCTCTCCTTCCTCCACCGCGTCACTCGCTCGTACACAGTGTGTCGCAGAGCACGGAATGAGCACGGGAGAGCACATTCTCATTAGCTCACGTTACTGATGTTTTAATAAATCTGATGCTGAAAATTAACGATGTTATGGAAATAACATGCGTGGCTGGATGCGTAGGACCGTAACTATGTACTTCAGTACAGTCATTGTCTCTCTACGCTTCCAACTCCGTCTTATTTCTTGTTATTCTTAAGCTATGTTTAGTTATTGGAAATACTTTTTTATAAAATTTGTAGTAACATGTGGAGATTAATACTCTACGTGCTTCATTAAAATATGATTCATTTGAATTTCATTAAAGTTAAGTACCTGACATAAAAGCGAAAATTTATACTAGACAGTCGAACAACACGACTACGAAAAACATCCTTTTGATTTCTGTCACATAACGTACAGCGCGAGTGATGTGAATTCAACAAATTCACCGCATCTGAATCCAAAACGCTGTCATTTTTTGACGGCTGAAAACGTTCCTGGCTGATTGTTTAAAAATCGAAGCTACGCATAACTCAAGGTCAAGTGCTACTCTAGGCTTCTCCACAAGTAATGTCGACGTCGCTAACAGATTTGTTTAGAAGAAAATCGAAATTGCCTCAAATTCATGGGCATCTGAAACTGCAGCCATGCGCGCCTCCCTAATCCAAGTCATGTCCTCTCGATGCTGTCACCAAATTAAGCATTGACATTGACGACTACACTGCGACTGGACCTTCATTAGAGCTCCGTGCCCCTCGGCCTGTTTTTGCGCCCCACTCGATCAGGGCTCTCGCTGATGCCGTCAAACGGCATCAGCGTCCATATTGGGAGTACATTACACACTGCTATGGTAGAAAACAAATTATTTCCCTAACATTGCGCATGGTCCGACAACACTCGAATCCGAAATGAAGCAGTTTTTACACGCCTAACTTTCGCTTGACACTTGCTGCCCGAGATCGTCGCTGTCTGAGTTGGCTCCGGTGAAATGGGGAATATACAGCAGTTAACTTCTTAAAATAATAACTCTATTTTATCGAGAACAATTTTCGAGCTGGTCGCCCTCCCACATCAAGGCTGCATTTTATACTTTAATTTTCAGTGATGCATTGTTTTCTCATCATAATTTTCCCTAAACTATTGCTTCATTATCTGAACAACTTTATTCAATTAGATTTTCCTTTCACAATAGAAATGATAGCTAATTGCCAAGATTTTTATCTACGGTTCTTTCAGGTATATATATGCGAATTTTTCACCGTTCTGTTCATCGCAAACCAAAATTCTAGATGCTGCTCTGCTAGCAGCTAAATAAGTGGTGTCCAAAGCTTCATGCACCTAGTCAGCTAACAATATTAATTCCTCTTTTAAAGTTATGAGCTTATTGTTTGTTAATTAAGGTTTTCCTTTAAAAACTATGAAGTCATTGAGTCATAAAAATTTTTTGCTTCCATACACGGCGAGTCAAAGATGATATTCTCTTTAAAAATTACTTCCCTAGCTCAGACAGCGTCTTGGTTCTTCTTCTCTTGAACTGAGCGCAGAACTTGAATAATTATGCCTAATCCCCGGGGGCAAAGTTGTTCATAACTAAGATCAACCGATTCAGAATTGGTGCCTTCTATGAAGGCCCTCATTCCGCGCACGGGGTTAAATCTGTATCACAAAAGTACACTTGTGCGCAGTGTTCATCGTCGCATTCGGAGTGACGGCATGCCGTAAATATACTGGAATATCCAGTATTGTAAAAATAACTGCCGGTTTTACTAGGCCTTGCAATTGACTTGAGTTTCCCATTGACCTTTTTCTTCTCATGCTCAACTGTACATTGTAGCTGCTGCGTTCAGCGGCATTAAAGTCACCGAAAGTCCGACTAATAAAAAGGGTCTCAGTTTTTGCGAGCGATGCATATTTTTAACGCAAAAGAAAACTCCACAAATTAAATTTTATTCAAGCTTCCATGAAAGGGTGAATATTTTTTACTTTAATTACTGAATATATTTAAACCACGTTTTTGTGTTCATGCAATATTCATCCATCACACATTACATTTCAAGAAAACGATGGCAAAGTTAATAATTCTCACAAAATTGCTGAAGACTGCGAGGAATTTCTTCGCTTTCACATTCTTGGAGGAGATTTATCTATATGAATAAGTAAGTACATGACTTTTATCGAATACGCTTCTTCCCGAGAACTTTCTACATCTGCCTTCACTTTTCCAGCCATGCATGAGCATCCATTTATGACACCGGTGTCTTAATATCTCGTCGAGTGAGGAAGCGTTCGTACATAACGACCTCCACTTCGCCCAGATCAGGCGCTGTATTATTCTCTTCTCGCTTTGGCAAGCAGTTGCAATGCGCTGGTCAGGTTTTTCTTGAGCTTTTCGACGCAATTTGTGCCGAAAACAAGTCTTATGAGCACTAAACTGCAAGAAACCGGTCACTTCATGCGGCAACACCTCGAAGCACTGCTTGCGTTTAAAGCAATACATTAGTACCTCTCAATACCTGTTCAGCTCACCGTTAAGAAAAAAGCTTCTGATTGGTGCTTTGCTCGCGCGAAATTCTTAAAATCGCTCGAAGTTTTCAGGATTTCGTCTCACAGAGCAATACCGTGCGAGGGAAGCTCCCGGAGACGCGAAGTTCATCGGCGATCGATCATCATTTTGAGTGCTCATTTGCGATTGTCTAGCGCAAGGCTAACTCTGAACCTGGAGACCATAGTGACCCGGGAGAACTATGGATCCTACGCGTAATAATGACATTCGATCTCAAAAATTTAGGCATCGCGTGCCATCTTGACGTTCGCCAAGCACGCACGGCAGCTGGTGTAACTGGTACAGACATTTTCTGGGTGCGTCATTCAGAAAGAAAAAGTTACTTTGCGCGCCTCTGTCAGCGCGATGCTGCTGCTGCTGGCTTCTTGCATTCATAGGATCCAGGACCGAGGGTGCTAGTTTTGTGTTCCAGTTGCTCATTGATCAATGTCGGCCGTCGGTGCCGGCGGAAACATCAGTATTATCTTAATTCGTATCGAATGTCCCTAGAGAGCTCGCTTAACATATATTTATTGAGCACTGCATACTTATTCACAAGGATGAAAAAACTGAAACTCTACGATAATTTACGAATACTAATCTCTACTACCCTAGCATTTGAATACTACGTAGTGTTTTCAGTAGCTCCCTGTAGACTGAAGTGCAAAGTAAATCTGAGTGAACATAAGTTGGATGGGAGCTGATAATTTCGAGAAAAAACTGGGAAAAACTGCCTACAGAACATAACCGTCAGCAGTTGTTCATATTTGTGCTTTTTGTACCCGAGCAACTGATACAGAGCGTGGATCAATAAACATTGAGATGGAAATACGCCACCAAATGCAAGCTCGTGAAAAACAAACAATTTTACGGGACGCCTAACATGTCAGTTTATTACTTGCAAATACAATGGAAATTGTTTCGGTAATTGACGAGATGATCTTTCAAGCAGATGATGAACTCTCAACAGGTAAGAAGCGCCTGAAGATTGTGTAAATACGCAATATCTGACGCCGTCGAGATAGAGCCAGCCTGAGTATCTCCGAACTTAACTATCTTCACAAGAGGCTTAGGTCATGCTTTTTTCGTGACGTTTGAAATGCCTGTTTTTCTGTCGTAATTACCATTCTAAACCTAAAACTGAGTAGTTTCAATTATTTGCGCTGAATCTAACTAAACTTTGTGCTGCTGACCAAAAATGGAAGCGCGGGGGTTCAAAAGAGAAGAAAGAGACCTTACATAAGTAAGCGTGATCCAAAGAAAGAAAGAAAGAAAGAAAAAAAAAGTTTATTTCGAATAAAGTACAAACATGAAATGTCGATACATTGGTTTTTAAAATACCTTAAAATTAGCATTCTTAATTAACCGATAATAACACATTGGTATCGTAATACCCATGTAAAATGCTTCCACGAGAGTGTTTGTGCAATGCAATTCTTTGCCTTTTGTTGACATTAGAGGTAAGCGGGGAACATAGCTGCACTGTTCCCTCAAGTCACATGAGATGCCCTCAAAAGTTGCTGCTGCATAAGAATATTAAAGGGCCCTACAATGCCTGCTATAGCGGCCCAAAAATCAATTAACATGTCAATTTTTCAATGTAAAATGAATTTGTGTCCGTGTCTTTAGATAGCATACAAGGGAAAAAGAAAATAAATTTCGTGATACAAACTCGTCAGTTTTGTGGTCTCACACGTCATCATTTTCAGCATACGTGGTATGACAATCATGACATACCAATTATTTGTCTCAGCTCTAAAATAAATTTCAACTAAACTAATACACTCAATGTAGGCAGCGCTTAGTTCGACAGGGTGAACTTTCTGTCTTTGGGCAATAAAAGAATGTATCACAAATAGCTGCACTGGTGACATTTGTTGTGTTGGGTGCCTCTGTGTCAGTGATAAGCAGGCCATAAGGTGCGTTGTGTGGGCAGATATGCAGGCCGCTGTGTGGGCAGATATGCAGGCCGCTGTGTGGGCAGACATGCAGGCCGCTGTGTGGGCAGATATGCAGGCCGCTGTGTGGGCAGATATGCAGGCCGCTGTGTGGGCAGATATGCAGGCCGCTGTGTGGGCAGATATGCAGGCCGCAGAAAGGAAATTTTTTACAGTGGAGTGGTTCGGCAGGCAGCTTCAGGTCATCTAAGTTTGCTAGAATGAGTCAAGTGCTACTTCAAAATTTTTTTTTTTTTAAATTGGAAAAATGTCCATACCTAGCAGTGTTTTCACATGCTAAGTGCACTTTATGTTCAATTTATACTTGATTGATAAACAAACCCTACGTAGAACGTAGCGCAGCCAATTATGTTGGAAAAAATCTGAGCTGTCCATAATATCGATGCGACTGCGTACCTACAGCGTTTGGAAATTTAGCTAATAATAAAAAATCAAGTAACAGCACGTTGCCTGCTCTGTGCCCACCTAAATTTCGTGAACTCCACAACCAAAATTTTTTACTTCAAGTCTCTCATTCCAACATTGGAATCTCATCCAAAATAAAAATTACATTTCCACAATATTCACGAATAACATTTACCATGCCGTGTATAGGTATGTCCTCATGCTGACTTACCGTGGTATATTTTCATGTTCTTAATTTAATTGGAACTTGCCGCATAGGTTGCACCGCTTAGGAATTGGCCAATATCAAGGTACGTTATTGTTTTAGTTAATAAATATATCACCCAAATGGATTTTTCGGTGATATGTTAAAATGAAAACTGAACGCAGTTAAGAGATGTGCAGAATAGAAGTGAAAGCTCACTAAAATGCCCGTCCACTTCGCAAGTGAGCGTTGCTACTCAATGTGGCTATCAACCGCGAGCTTGCCGATTGTTCCGGATGTGTGCATCAAGCGCGTGTCAATCAGGTGCTCCGGATGTGTATATCAATCGCAATCACATGTTCATTTCTGATATTCTAATTACCTCCTGCACGCGCGTCCATGCCATGTGGCGCGTGAGGCTCAACGCGCTCAGAATGAGCATTTCACTACATTATTTAGAGAGAGAACCATGGCAGTGCTCTGTATTACGCCGAAGCAATTATCCTGTTTAGCTGCTGAAAGTAAAGGTCTAAACTATAATTAAAACCCATACAATGGCACGGCCGAATCTTGAACACGGCGGCAAAAACCAGCCATCGCATTATTTAGAATCCTCCAACTCAGCTCTAGCACTGATGATGAACATAAAAAACGAATTTCTCGGTAGCCCATTCAATGAAGAGTTGGAGTGGGTATTTGCATAATGACTTCTTCACGGTCGGCGGTTGAATCTCTCTATCTGAACCATTAGCATAGGACGTGGCGAGCGCAGCTTCCGTGTGCTTTTCTGCCTTCATTCAACTGGAACACCTCATGAGGACCATCAATTCACAGAGGTGATAACGCAACAAAAGCTCCACATTTACTATTTGAGTTAACAATTTCTTATCGTACGTACCGAATTTCGTATCGTACGTACAAATTGTCATTTCGTACGTACAAAATTAACATTAACGCACAGATGTTTAAAGTGAGAGCTTAGGATGTACACTAAGTGCGTGCGAAGTACGTGCACGTACATTAAGTACGTGCTTGCTGTTTCTCAGCACGCTGGGTTCATAATGAAATACACTGTCAAAATGAGAAATTCCTGCCCATGCGCGGACCAGACAGGCGCAATAAATCATCGTCCAGACTCCGATTTTTGATGTCCCTGAGTGATCCCTGAAGCTCGGTATCAGGGATACATGGAAAGTGCTCGACTCGATGTTTGTCTCGGCGGCGTCCGGAGGGCATCAGGGCTGTTGCAGGGACAAATTGTGGGCAGAAAAACGCAAAGTAACACACACTGAAGTTGACGAACGAAATCTCGAACATGAGACGCCATCGTTAAATATGTCATATTTTATGGTATCGCACCGGCTGTGTTTAATGATGAGAAACGTCTCAAAGAAAAGATTGGATTCGAATGCGCCGGGTGTAAGAAATCCATCATTTCAATCGTTAAATTCTTTAGCTTAACGGATCATAAAGTGTAATTTATGTGCCTTTGTGTGGTTTTTTTCTCGGAACAATAACCCTAGCTAGAAACCTCAATGTGTTAATTGTCTAATTTTTTTTAAATTGCTTTCTTGTGTATTCTCTTTGAGCGCATGTTTAAGCAAATTTAAAACATGAAATGATTTTCTGACCTGTGATGAACAGTGCGTGAAGGCTTGTACAGAAATTATAATAAAATACGACACGCACTTCAGATGACAGACCAAGAAGATTAGATTAGATTAGATTAGATTAGATTAGATTAGATTAGATTAGATTAGATTAGATTAGATTAGATTAGATTAGATTAGATTAGATTAGATTAGATTAGATTAGATTAGATTATTAGTTAGTTTAAGCATCCTTATCCGCAACAAAGGCGATCCAAAGAGAGGAAGGAAGAAGGCACCATTTAGTATGGAGTGAAGGAGAGCGTCCCCCATACGGACTTTTTTCTTTATTATTGAACCTAGAACAATGAAATTTGGTATACTGATAGGAAATTGAATTTGAAACCGTTTTTGCTTAGAGCAAAATTTCAATTTTCTTGAAAAGAAAACGGGAAATCAAAGAAAACGAAGTTAAAAGGGGGGTGTTTCAAAAATCTTCTCCTCCTACAGTTTTTAAGCTACAGTGATGATTTTGGTATCATTAGATGCGGAAAGACACGGGCTTTTATGGATGCTAAAATTCATTCCAAAATTATTTATTGCTCATGAGTTATGACGTCATAAATTTTCACTTTTTCGAATAAGGACATTTTTTTCCTATTTTTACACTTTTTCATATTAAAAATGTAAATTTGAGGAAACGAATTTTAGCATCCATAAAACCCCGCAATTTTCCGCATCCAATGATACCAAAATCATCACTGTAGCTCAAAAACTGTAGGAGGAGAAGCATTTTGAAACCCCCAAAACCATTGTTTACATTATAAGCAAAACAAAGAAACATAAACAATTCAAATAAAAATTTTTTTAAAATTTTTGGTTCAAGTTAGACCCCTGAAATCATTATAGAGTAATCCAGAGACATAGGAGTTGACATAGCATCTTTGCGCCGTGAAGAAAGTGCCATGGGGGAGGTGTAACATGATAAAATACAACTTCCCCCTCCCCTCCCCCCCATTCTTCAAACCCCCGTAGCGGGCGAACGAGTGAACGTACGAGTCTCATTTTTTCACAGGATGTACCTGACCTCTTACACTTCTTATAACAGCAAAAATCCCAGTTTCTCAAAAAATCCCAGAAGCAAGGATTCATAAGGGGGACGCTCTCCTTAAGGGAGCGCGGAATCTATGCAGAAAAGCATAGAAACAGTAAGATGAAAAAGAAGTTCATAAAACAAGACCAAAGTTGAAGGAGAAAGTAGTAGGTGCTGAAAAACAGGACTGCAGTGAACCAAAAAAGATGGTCCGTAACAAAACAAAAACCCATTCTATTTTAACAAAAAGAAAGCCTACCTAACCTTTAGCTCGGGCCCTCACATAGTCCTCCTGGGAGCGCTAATTCCCATAGATAAAATAGTTGTATCCTCCTGAGGGGGGCAGACTAAGAAACGAATCAGCACTTATACACTAACAGTTCACATGTTCAGTGTACATAATATCGATAATTCAATGGCAAATGATCTAAATGAGATTAACTTTCTGAATATCTGTCTTGCAAATCAGCAGTTGGGGCTTGTATATTGACTCCAACTTTCCCTGTTCATTCTAATGCGTGGGTTTCACTTCCCAGGTACGCCAAGTGTCTAAAGACTCACAAACACGCTCTTACTGAATAGACTCAAGTGAATGGCGCGCTAGACATTTCCATTCCTCCGAAGAACTCAGAAACTAAATTGGGCTTCCAAACCCCAACTTTTACGTCTAAAAAGCAATTGTTGCCTCTACGACACTTCTGAAATCCTTTTCGAATGTTTGCGACGACTGCGGAATTGAGATGCCGCACTTGCGTTGACAGTGCAGCGAACGCTTCGAACAACTCTTATTCAAATTTTGCTATGTTAAATAGTCAACTCTCCCGTGTGTACAAAGATTATATTACATTTGCGGGGGTCCTCATCGCTCAACTCTCCATTGACATTTGCACACCAAATAAAGTTTGATCACAAGATACTTCAAGCAGAAGAATTATTTTTTCATGGGTAGGGTATGGTATGGTATGATCCAAAGTTTCTGTGAACAACATTGTTAAACGTTCTACATGTACAAAATTTGAGGTCAAAATTTGCTGTTGAAGCGTACATTAAGCGTACATGAGCAAAAGGCGAATAACATTAATCATTTCCTGACAATCTTATCTCTTAATCCACTTCACGTGGGTTGAGCTGTGCACAATATACGAAAGAACATGAATTAAAGTTGATAAATAAGCATTTTCATGCGATAAAAACTGACGATGCTGAGGTCACCTTCTCGCAACCATGAAAATCGTGCGTAGTCCATTCAGATAAAATATGGCCTATGTTTACCTATAACTTCCTTCATGAATCATTGGCGAGTAACAATTCATGAAACTTCTGTAATGCATGTTAGATTCTCTTACCGTACATGGTATGTAGTGCTAGCATGAATTTTTGCGCGCTACTACGAATTGTCACTGATTGAAGGGACACACGACACCATTCTATCACGTAAAATTGGCTGCTATTTCATATGAGAGAAATGTATTTCGTCAAACGAGGTGCATTAAATGTGAAGAATATGAATACCTTTGTTCGCCAAATTATACATATTTTAAAGCAATACATCTTAAAGAATTTATCGCATTCTTCGATGCAATAAATTCCGTTTGGCCAATTTAGACTCCAGACGAGTCCCGTGATTGCCTTGCGCTCTCAACGTCCGGGCGAAGTTCGGACACGACAGATCGTTGGTGAGATTATCTTCTTGTTGATCTTGCAGTTGATAGTCTACTTTAAAGTTCATCCCTTCTATTTCAGAAACTGATACACGGCCAGACCCCGCTCTTATTGTCCTTCATAATTGGTATTTTGTAGCAATTTAGCAATGACGTGCTCACGATGCGTCATCCCTTAAGCCTCTGATGACACTCATCAGCTGGCGAGGAGCAATCCGGCGACCGCGACATCACGGCAATCACCCAATTACACAGACAAAAATAACGCCCTTCTACCGCAAGGACAACACAAAACTGGAACCCATTCGTGCTTCTTTCCTCAATTCCAACACCAGTCATTTGAGTTTTCACGACCCGTGGCGTCTTGCAGTGAACAGGGAAAGGTCGTCGGGCCTGGCCGGCTGTTGCATGAAGTCATCTATTCGCTGGATGCCTGTCATTATGGGTGCGATGTGCGCAGCAGGTCTCTCAAGGGTCTCTCTTTATGCTAATTTTGGTTTGTTTCTCAACGAGGCGCAACATCTCAGCGCCTCTCCACCTGGTGCCGCCCGCGGCTCCTGCTCTCGTGCTCCTCAGCGTCTGCTCTTCTTCAGTCGTCGCACTCTGATGGTCAGTCAACCGCAAGGTTCTGTCTCCCAAGAAGGAGTTTTTTCTCGTTGTGAAGCATTGCCCCATGCAGGAAAATCTAGTATTTTTGAAGACAATCTAGCTACAGGAGAGATGAGTTACGTTCCTACGAAAGATTTATAGCAAATTTTCAATTTAAATGGGGTCAATTATAATGAGTTTGCATGAAGAATATTAACGCATCTACCATTACAATTATTGTGAATCATGCATGCTACGTTGTAGCGTTGTTTTCAACGTGGGAGCTCGCCAATGACCACATTTGAGCAGATCGTGATCGTGGAAGAGGGTTGACTGAAAGCCCTGAGACTCCGAAATTTTGATGCTCACGATACTAATCTGTGCTGAACATTGCGTCCTACAGCGTTACCTTGTCTTACGGTTTTAGTGTTCGTATGCTTACCGTGAGCTTCAAATGAAAGACCGTGTTTTGTACGCGTTATATAATCACTGATTATGGCCTTGAAAAATATCAAGATGCCCCAAAAAAAAACATCAGAAGGTATTAAAAAAATTTGAGATATGAAGGACGCTGACAAGGCGCATTGGCTGTGGTATAGTCAACCTCTCCTAGGTGAACCTTGGTCTGTTGAAAATCCTTAGACTAAGGCTATTCTGAGCACATGAATCGCAGCTTAGAAAGGATAACACAGAAAAATTGGCTCTTTTATCTGTTTGCATCGCTTAAAATACCAAATTTTATATCATTCAATGTTCCATTCGACAGTTAGAGGAACCCTCACGAGCTGTTGTCAATCAGACAACACATCAAAGTTTCAATATCATCAATGGACGATTATGATTATTTTATAAGGGTAGATAATTTTTATTGCTTACAAATGAAAGTTAAATTTTAGATTTGCTATAAAAATCACTTGAACGCCCATTGAGGTCCTTAAAAAAGGCGCAAGTCTTCGAAAAAAAAGCATTTACACCAGTTCCAAAGAAATTTCCTACGTTAATAATGCTGGTGAATTTTGTACACCGTGTTATCGTTTAGAAACTTGCAAATATCTAATCCATCAACAAACTAAAACTTTGTAGAGAATATTTAGTAATAGTAGGCGATAGTGAAAATGAGCAAAATTATAACAAGTCAATCTAAGACGCTTGGACCTATTATATAAGTATAAGTTGGCTGGCTGTTGATAGCAGACTTAATTACTGGCCATCACTGGCATCACGTTATTTTCCCTCAACCAGCAGAACCGTTCAGCATTACTGATGCTCAATTGCTGCCACTAGAAACCGACCGCTGGAATGGTAATGTGCTGGAATTATCGTTACGGAAAGGTTCAAATACATGAAATTCTTGTGTGCTGCGCCTGAGACCTCGGCATCCGTTAATCATTCATTCGAATTAACCGTCTCTGAGCGGTCTTTAAGGGAGCCTGATTAGGCTGTTGTAGCAGTGAGTATAAAAACGCTATTGCTTGTTAACTGCATGGAGACTGAAGATATTGTGTTTATTTAAGAAAAAAAAGTTGGTGGTGTTTCAATGCAAGCCAATATTTTATCTATTCTGAAGGCTTTTAGTCCGCAAAACTGAACCAATATGCAGCCTCACTGAGTCAAGGCGCTTTGCTTATTATTTTCGTACCCCCAAATATTGAATTTATGTTTTTTCGCAAGTTATCACCCGTTGCTGTCAGTGGAAGGTGATGACCGAAGAGAATGCAGTTAACAGGCAGTAAATGCCGTATTTTTTGGAAAAAAGCTTTAAAACAAATCGTATTTTTACAAAAATCAAATTCAAAGATAATCATAAACTAAAATAAGTAACCATAGTTTCGATGAAATATATTGCTTGGGCAACGAAACGCATTTGCAGATTTCTCACTTTGTGTATGAATATTCGTCAAGAAACTTTGTACGCTCACTAAAACACGCATTCGCACTCAAAGAACATATTTACAAGATGCGAAAACGCATGAACTCGAGTGTACGGTAAGGAAGAGGTAAACATATTTTCATTCAAGTTAATTAGGAAATCAGTGTTCCAAATGTCGTAATCACGCAACAATAAGTTTGTCTGGGATACTCATTGTCCCAAAAACCTTTGCTCAAAGACATTTTGCCTCTTATCAAGGTACTTACGTCTTATTTTACCAGCATAGACAACCGAGACACCCTAATTTGTCCCATAATTGTGGTGCTGTTGAATTAAAACTTCACTGAATTACTCTGCGATAATCCCTAAATTGAGTGGAAACGGAGGTAGAGTCATGAATATAATAAGCTGGATTCCTTCCTCGGTCGTTCAGTCTAAGACAGGGGCTCCCAACTTGGAGTGCTCGCACCTTCTTGGGGTGCAAGACGATATTCCAGAGTGTACAAGAAAAATTCAGGTAAATGTTACGATATTGGCTTTATGTGGGCATTTTATTTTAGGGGGGTGCGAGGTTCGAATGAAATTTCTTAAGGGGTGCGGGCCGAGCAAAAGATTGGGAACGCTAAGACAAGGTCCTCTCGGATATCCCCCGCACCATCATTGCATAGAAACACCGTGCATTGGGAGTTGCAGGCGTCACCCTAGGACGACGTGCACGCGTAATCAACAACTTTGCCCGGAATGTCTTCAGCTGAACGACGGGCGTCAGATGCTCGTTTTCCGAGGTTTCTCTTGACATTTCTGTTCATTCTTGAGGCTAAATATTTTCAGATTGGAAGATTTCCGACATTTTATATTGAATTAATTCTGTTCCCGTTATTCTATTCCTTTAATTGAGCATTTTGACGCGTGTTGGACTATTCGTCTCAATTATTTTGATAAATTTCACTTCAGGCTGTGTTGTTATTAAGTAAATTATTCCCATGTTTTGAATTTTTACCTGGATAATCCAAGTCGAGACTTTTCCAGTTGGTCTCAATAACAGCACTTAAACTATTTGGGTAATTGTGCATTTTCAAATGCGTGTGGACTGCTTTTATTCCATTATTTAGGGGAGAAACTAGACACGCATTTTGCTCTCCAAATTGAAACAAATGTAACTTAAAAAAAACTGAGAGAAATAAATTAAGCAAATTGTTCAAGCACTACCCAGCAATATCAGATGTGTTAGGAAAAAATTGAAATAGAATATTCTACCCTCAAAGCTTCTTCATGCACTCTCAACAATAGAGTTAGTGTAAATCAACTTCTCTAAAACATGAAGAAGCTAAACATGAACTCAAAACTGAACAAATTCGTCTTCCTGAGCCTCAGTGAGGACAAACCACCGGAGGCGGGCGGGTCTATATTCACACCGCTCAGGTTTTAATTTTATCCGTCATCACGACAACGTGATAATGACTACTCACGCCGCCATTACCGGCCAATCACTGGATGGCTTTCAATCCGATAATTCATATAACCAACAGCGAAAGCGAGCACTTCAATATGGCGAACATAATTGCGGATGTTGCCTTCCTAGGCCTACGCGGGTCTTCACTTTCACTCGCGTCGGTCGTGCTCGGCTTGCAGAAGCTGAATTAATCGTCCTCGTCAGTGACATGAGAGTAATAAGCTCATTTGTTCACCATAAACTGAGGACTCCACACGACGATCGATCGATGCGATCGCTTAAGCGAATCGATTTAATGGGTTAGAGCTGATGGGTGGCCGGTGGTGAACTGGTTCCTTGGATGGCAGCGCGTCACATTTGTCTGAATAACGCCGCTGTGTACTCATGCTGAACCAATCGTCGCTCCGAGCCTTCATTGCTGTGCAAAATGAAGTGGACTTGAGCAGGAAGTTTCGGTAGCAGCCGCAGCGATGATGTGTTGCAACATTCCGTGTGCACTCAAGAGAGGAGAGTCATGAATATATAATAGGCACAATCTCGTGATTAGCGATTATGAGATCACATAACAGTTTAACCTAGCCCCAGGCTGCTTATTCGATCCCCTACAATATATAGTCATAACCAAGAAGTGCTAATTGCAGCCGAGACGCCCATTCTGAGGCAGCTACTAAAATGTTGGGCAAAAATGAAAATGATTCTGCTTCGAGGCAACGACTCTAATTCTATCATACTTGATATCAGTTCACCTTGTGCTTATTCGAACCCAAAAATGAGTATGTATAAGGCGAATTTATGCGCTCAGTTGAAAGCTGTAGGTTAAGTGGTCATGGAAAGCAGATTCTGTTTACAGCTTAGATCTCACCGAAACTCTACAATTGACCACAGGTTACTTACCAGGAAATTAAAAACACTCTGTCATTTTCCCCTCAAGCACGAGACCAGCTGTTGTATCAACACCAGAGGAGGAGGCTGCTGAGGTCACTCGGTCGTGCCTGCAACCTTATCATTACTGAAGAGTCTGTTCCAGAGCGTGCGCCGCCTCCGATTTTGAGATGTTATGACTTTCCTCGGCAGCAAGGCTCCGCAGCATCGAACTCATTTTGGTGAACTTTATATGGTTAGCGGCACACGCTCTCCATGTTATCATGGTTGCCATATTTGTTTTTCATCCCCATATTTAAAAGTTAGTTAGTTTTCATCATGCAGAAAATGCCAAATTAAATATTTTGGTTAAAAAAGCCACCCTGACCCTTGTTGTTATGTCAATGGTAACGAACAAATTTTGTTTTCCTCTTTCATAATTACGAAATTACAGTATGTGATTCTGTTTCTTCAGTTGTAGCTGGCATTAATTCATCATAAGAACTAAGTTATAAAATGAATTTCTTTGTAAAACACCTTAAATTTTTGATTGCCCAGCGAACAATCTCTCCGAATTTCTATCTCCTTTGCTGGAATACATCATCGAAGCATCGAATTAGAAGGAAATTTTGAGAACAACTCAGAGGAAAGATCAGTACTGTTAGCCGAAAGAAGAAGAATGGAATCCAAAATCAATGTTTCTTGTAGAAGGAGATTTTTTATTACATTTACAAGTTATTCTATTTCAAATCCAAACACTTCAATTAAAAAAGAAACAGTTTTTAATTCGCTGAAGCTCTCTTACCGACCGTCCACCTCGAAAGCGAAATAATGCACTTGAGGCTGTAGATGGTTTACCAGGTGGGCATCACACGAATCAAAATCTCAATTGAAATAAATTTCGGCCTAAAAGAGCACTTAAGATGCGACAGCCCTGCACGGTAGCCGCATGCTGAGTATTCTCCATGGTTCTGAGGACTTAAAAAATTGTATCCAAAATAAGGAGATGCCTGTCCCCCATGCGAGTAGGTGCGCACTACCGCCCAAGGGCAAGTTTGAAAAATTCTCCAATCAGCACAAGAGGTAGGCCTGCACACGGAGCCTCAATCGCCGTGAAGTCGCGTGGCTTCGAAGTTTCACTTCGACACAGTCAGGTCTAGTCGGTCACACCTAAAAGAAACTTATCGCCGCCCATCATCGTAATGACAGAAGTATCTTCCTGGTCATTGCGAAGCTGAGATCAAGCCGTCAATTGGACAATTTTCTCTCATCCCTATTGGGATAATTGTATAATGGCGTCCCAGAAGCCGTTGCCGCATCTCGCTCAACCGTCTTCATTAACACCAATTTCGCTATAAGGATTGTCCTTTCATTCGTTTTGAATCGTGCGAACATGAAAATGATGTATTTCTATGCGGTAATAACTACCCTGATGGCCCCTATATAAATCTTGGTTGAGTGTTGACAAGAAATCTTCAGTGTAATTCAACTTTGCCTTGATTTTCTCCCAAACATGATTAAAAAATGATTAACAATGATGATTTTTTAAACGCGCAATGATGGTTTTCCAAACCAAAAACATCTTAAGTTTGCCTGTCTGTTTCAGCAAATCAGTTCGATTACAATTATTTCAATGATATGTTTGCTTTCAAGTCTGCTCGTATATGCACTAATATAAAAATTAGAATAGGAGTGCAATATGCTGATGCTAGATAATATCTAGAAATCTATATACTTGAATATTATTAAACAACGTGAAATTTGACTTGCAAATATTTATATATTATGGTAAGATATTTGTTTCACTTTTTCATTCTAAAATAGATTTAATTTTAACTTTGCGCTGAATATGCTTTAGCAGAGCCTAAATAGTTTCCAGCCAATTTAGCATCATCCTTCTACTAGGAAATCAATGAACTGCTTAAGTAATGTTGGAAAAGGGACATCTAGTATTAAGTTCTCCAAAACTCTCAACCTACTATGGCGCGATATGACCGCTGCGTTGGGTATGATAACTATTCAATGATATTCCGACGTGAGTACCTGAGGTAACTTCCTTAACGTGCAAATAAGAGCATTATCACACTGGAATATGGCCGAGCTTAACAGTTAAGTGCTGGTGTTAGCGAGAACATCATGACGGAGGTTACTAATGTACAGTATTTATTTCCGCTATAGTTCGACCATTCAGGGCAATTGTTCGACCCGAGATGACCACACAAAGCGTTTCCTTTAGTGTTCCAAGTGATTTTTAGCCGATTTTTGAGGTAAGGATAATCGGTGGCGCCTCCGACCATTTGAAACTTATTTCTTCTTGAATTGTTCACGCCTAATGATCATTAAGCCACTTCTTTTACAGCTAAGCCCTGAACTCTACTACAAGTGGTTTTTAAGATACAACCCTCCTATGAATCGAGAAATTATCATCGTTTAGTGAGAATCAGACAAGCTTTGTTCAAGTCAGTATTGGGCAGGATTTTTTCCGCAATCGGTTTGAAATTTTGTCCATAACTCAATTCAGTGTTTGGCGGTCTCTGTAAAGTTAGATTTTTGTTCACTGTTTATCAACATCAAAGACGTTTCATTAAATTAGTTTTCATTGCATGCATTATCCTCTGTAATGGGTAAAAAAAATTAGTAGTTTTTGTTAGAAATGCCCTAGCTAATCTAGCGCTATTCACTAACGGATTTTATTACAAGAAATTCTGATATTTTTTCCTTTTTCTCAGTTGAATAGAATAACTCTACTTGTTTAACGACAAAAGCATGATAGAGTTAACGATAGAGTAACATACTATGGGAAAACCAATACGTATAGTGTTATCTGGAATATAACATCATAATATTCGAGGCTGAAAAATTTGCAGTACCCACAAGATTTACTAACAAGTTTGTTTCTACGCTCAAAATTCGTGACAGAGACAAATTGCGCAAAAAGCAAAGCAAACAACCCCAGAGGCTGGAATTGATAAAGACTGCTCAATTCGTGCTAAAGAGCATTCATGTCTCCTAACGCAACTGGAAGATTTCTTATCAATGTTTCGAACCTCGCCCTATATTGAGTGAGTGAAGCTGACAAAACTCCTGAGAGTCATGAAGGGACGGTAAATTTACCCGTCAAAGCATGATAATAGTAGCGTCATTACATTATGCATTTTACGCATTACACTATACGTTCATTGCAAACAAATTAAGGATTTGTCAAAAATCACACCGACGACCACCGCAATTGTCAAGCGCCTCTACGAGCTTGCGTCGAAACAGACACCAAAAAGAAAACGATATAACGACTCAAATACAACTGCTCAGATAATATTCATGAGCGCTATCACCCACGAGTAGCAGAGATACCACGTCATGATTATAAACTCTTATTTCATCAAGAGTTCCAATTCACACCGTCAAAAACAAGTGAAAAAATTATTGCACTGTTTAATAATAATAAAAGATTTCGTTCCCAGGAGCCTCACAGATCACTAATGCCGCCTAAAATTAGGCCAAAGCATATCTTTATAGATCTGTTCCATTCCTCACAGCGATTGGCGATTACGTTTCAATACTTTCTAAAGAGGACGTTTCAAGTAGCACGAAGAAAGAAAGAAAAACGTTTACGGGGAAAGTCTCAGCTCTCCAGAAAACACAGTGCAAGATGAGGTGTTCGATAACAGCGTAGGGGCGCTTCGTGTTACTCGCGTCAACTTCCTTGGCTAAAAACGCACTTTCACACACACGGAAAAGACCCGGGGTGGCATTTGTCTCACGTGCATGATGACGTAACTTTCTCCGCCGTCGCTTCGCTTGACCGTCGCCGAAGAGGAACGGCGTGTGGGTGCCTGCCTTCTTGTGTGGAAACTGGGTCACGGGCCGAGCTGGTCGCTGGCTTCTCCAGGGGTCGCATCCGTAGAAGATAGGCCAAATTTCATTCTGATAAATACAAAATCATCTAATAAATTGTTTAATTCTTCGGTGTAGAATTGTTTTATTATATAGAGTAAATTGTCAAGTAAAAAAGAAATAATAGTTTCGGTGAAGGTTCTACTTTCAATAAATATTAATGAGCATTTAGTCACAACACATGTACCCATAAAGAGTGCGAGTAAAGTTCATGAATCATTTCGCAATGTGTACATTAGAAGAACGTTAAAATTTATTTTTCACTCGGGCAAAATTCATAACTATTGCAATATTTTTTTGTATTTTAAAATCTATTGGGTAGTTTACTATTATTTAGCATGTCTGACCAATGAATAATAAAGGTCAAATTGTTCTTAAGCAACATCGCGTGAGATTGAATGGTAGCTTGTGAACTTGTTGAAGGCGCTAAAAACTACGTCTCAGCACACTCTGCGTCGGCTGGCAGAACACAGAACTACCGACATTCCCCTTCGAGGCGATCGCCCTAAAGCTTCTACCAAAGCCGTTCATGTACGGGTCAGAAAAAATCCAAAGTGGTTAATGCGGAAGTCAACTGAGAAATTATTGTGCGTAGAAACACCATGAGGAGCATTATTATAAGAGACTTGAACATATCAATATTTAAAATACAAAAGCGTCGGCAACTCACAGACATCCCAAAGGAAAAACGACTGGCTTGTACGAAGGTTCATCCAAACAAATCCAAGATGGGTACGCTCAGAAATGACATCGTCCTTTCAGAAGAAGAAAAAAATCCATAGTTGTAGTTAATTTCAACTGCGAGAGTGAAAAAGTACTAAGAAAGTCCCTCGCAGGCATGTAATTCTCCCAAAAAAAACAGTTTTCAGGTATCAAAAAACCTCGTCGATCGTTGTGTGTGCTGCCATTTTTGAAATATGGCCGTTCATTTTTCCACGGGACAGTGCACCTTGTCACACGTCGAACAAGATTCAAAAGTACTGTCAAGACTATTTTACAAGGCTCCAGGAGAAGGACATGAAGCACCAGCTGCGTTTGATTTTAGTTCCCTGAACTTTTCTCTTTATTCTTTTCTAAAGTTTGAGATTGGGCTTTCTCCATCGCCCCAACTTAAGGTCTGGAACACTCCTAAATAGCATCGGAAAAAAATTCTTCAATACAAGATATGCATCTTATTGCCACTGCGAGTTCTCGGGCAGACTTAAGCCTTAAATTCGGGCGCGCCGAAAGGAGACTTGTTCAATATATAATAATTGGTCATAATTTGGAGAAGAACCGAACGTAAATACTGCAAAAAGTTATTTGTCTCTATACCAACGTAAAAAAATTATGCACCACTTTACCAGTAGTAGAAGAGTTTTCTTCACACACTGTGAGCACAGAAATCATGAACACAATATTCAAGAAATTGAGCAAAAATTCAATTCTCAGTACTCAATGTATTTCACGATATATGCTTACAGGCCAGATGAGATTTCATAAAAATTTTTCGATGCATGCGACGTATTTCTAGATAAACATTCAAGTTTAGAAACTATAAAATCAAGCTAAATGGAATCAAAAAACATTGAAATAATTTCTAAATACGGGGCATTATTAGAATCCTCCCCCCAATGGAAGTAAAAGTTTTCCTATGCATTTCTTCACGTTTTGCAATGCAAACCCTACGCTCAAATCTCTTGGGAGAAGCTAGCATTTTCATTTACAAATCTAAAGTCAATATTTTATGCTTACCAACAATTCGGAATCAAAAATTAACCATCGAATGTCATTTAAAAGAGCAAATTTGACTTGAAACGACCATAACACACGCGTCGTGGTAGTACAGAAGTTAGCTTGAGGCTCTACTTCCATAACAAAGATGTTTTCACAAAGGAAAGAAAAGGGACTCGTTTAGTATGGAGATATATAAACTTGTAATCTATGTACAAGTTGTGTTACCGCACAGGATACCCCGCGCATAGAAATAGCAGGTTAAAAAAGAATAAGAAGATGAGACAAAGAATAGAAAGCGAAGAAGGCATGAAAACTGAAAGAAGAAAAGAAGGCACGAAAGACAGAAGTTTGGAACGCCTAAATTTATCGCTGAAGAAGCTGAACAATTTCCACCCTGGAGGCGTCAGTCCTCATAGCATAGGGTAGACAAACCCAACTAACATCGGCCTATTGCGCATCTTATACCTCCTGAGGAGCACGCGCGTCACAAAATTGTTCATTTCCATATAAGCAGAAGGTCCGGTGCACCATACACATATGTATGTGGACCGTATGTATATGGGGCAACACCGCGGGACTGGCGGTGTGAGCAGCTCTAAATGCAGCAATGGGCCTGATCCAGTCGTTAGTCAACAACATAAAGTTAAGAAAATTACGTCAGTTTTCGAGTTACCAAGGTCATTATCTTGTTGGTTTATGAAATTCCAGCAGTCTAATATGCTATGCTTTTTCGATTATTCTGTAGCACTGGGTTGTGCTTGGAGCGGGTGCGAATTTTTTCCAGTGAGTACAACGAGAGCATTGAACTTAAATCGTTTAATAACTTACTTCATTATTTTGTAGCTCACTAATATGCTCAATTACTTTACGAGCGTCAGAGTAATAATTTGACAGTATAACAGCATGTTTTATTTAGAATAAAACGAGATTTTTCAGCTTGTTCATTGACAGGTGAGTTATAAATAGCTGCTTATTTGAGGTATTTGTGTTACAACAACTGACTAATTGGAATATATTTCCATAATTAGGCGAGCCCAACGGCATGATCCTGTAATAAAGAGAAGTATCCAGCATTTACAAACATGCATCATGAATTATCGCTCTTCAGAACTGAATGAGAGTTCAAGTACTCTGTATTTATTCATCTAATTCCGATTGCGGTTTAAAATATACTTTCCACACTTGAAAAAGTGATTCGATAATAAAGCTCATTTTTTTATTGTTTCCGGGTCCTGTTTGAGATGATTTTTAACTGCATCGATGCCACTGATGAATTTTAATCTATGCGAGGCTTGCCACTTCTTGGCGCTTTGTGTCGAAGCTCATCACAGAACAGCAAATGCTTTAGCAAATGTGTTATAATACCATTGCTAGACACTCAAAGCGCTTATTTCCAGAGAACAAAACTTGTCATGCATTAAAATTTGGCGCCAGTAAGGTTCAATATTCTTCAAATTGAACGAGTTTTTTCTGTATTATTGAGCTGAGCTACGCGTAAGAGACTCGATGTCCTGCTAAAAATCACTCTCTTCGTTCTCTTTTATGCAAGGATTTTTAACACTGGATGATATCTAGAGTCTTCCATTGCGTTTGGTAACTACAAGAGAACCGTTATGTGGGCCGTCTCTTCCGTTCAGTGTAAAAAGCAGTGCGATGTGAATACATTACCGCCACTGAACAGTTTGCACCTCACGCGTACAGTGAGCAGGCTTTTTCAATCTGTCTGACATGTTTCTCACTAAGATAGGTTTATATTTTGCAAGATTTACTCAATAAATTTGTAAAATGCTCTAGGTGCTGCTCCTATCGTACGGTTGGAAGCTTCAAAGTAATAAAAAAATGAATTGAATTGAAGCTCGTGTTTGAGCTTTAAAACTTGTTCCTCAAAAGAGGTAGGAAATCAAGGCTTGGAGGTATTTCGTTAGCTTACAGCTGGGCTCATTATGATTTTCTGTCTGGTCAAAATAGAGAAGCGGCTTCGACTTTATTCTCCACAAATTCATCACTTGTACCAGAAAAACAATGTTATATGAAATTTATTAATTTCGTTGTGGATTTTTCCGCTTATTTACCACATCCACCTCCCATCAGCGCCATTTATAAGCTAACTTTTTTCTGTGTCTGCTGGAAGCCAACATAGGTGATTATTTAGAACCACTCCAAACGCATCTTGGCAGTTTTCAAATTATGGCTCTAACTCTGAAATTGTACTGTAGTCGCTCTGCAGCAGAACGTTCTGATACTTATTTTCTAAATTTTCGCGAAAGTTGTCCAGCCTTATAGGTGATATGCTGAAGGCTTCGTCGGAAAAAAATACTAATAAATTTGAAGAGTTAAAATTCTCATAGGAAATCCGTAAAGTAATGAATGTAAAATATTTTTCCATAGATCCCAGAAGTTTATTTGATGATGATATTCTCTGCGATCTCAGGTAGATCCTCGATGATATTAACTGCTAAGTGTCCACCAATTTCCCGGCTGAGATATTAAGTTCACTCGCTGGCGTTATGTGTACCGCCACACAGTTCGCTTCTATTTGTACGGAAGCAAATTGTAATTCTGGAACCAGCCGTGGTCTTATTTACCGCTAAACTCCGCAGCGTCTAATGATATTGTCAAAAATCATGTAATTAATACATAATAATCAAGAAGTGTAATTCTCTAGTACTCGAATATGATAAGAAATGCTCAGGCAAATTTCGAATGAAAAGGGTTTAGAAAACTATGAAGCCGCGTAGAGGAATGGGAGAAGAAAACAAGGTTTTCATTGTCTTTTATCATTTACTTTAATGCACGTGAAGCACATCATCATACCAGACATTGACTAGAAGAATTAGTTTCTTAAACTACCTTAAAAGCTACACAAAACTGAGTTCTGTTACGTTCATCTCGTACTAGCGAAAGTTACGCTGACCATTCCAGTCACTCTGATGTCAACTCTACGATACCGGAGATCTGGGACCGGATATCCAAGCAATTTACGCGGTCGTAACGCTACAACAGGCAGCGTCAACTTTTCTAAGTTAACTTGGTGAATTTTTCTAAGACGTCGTGCTACGTGGTACATCACACAGCGCAGCCAAATCCACTTAGGAGAGTCGACACTGCCAACTGCACAGTTACGAGGATTTAAATTGCTTGAAAATCCATTCTCAGATCCGTAAATTGCAACGCTCCGGCCTGCCTGGCCTCGGATTTAGCTCAAAAATTGAGCAGATACCTCGGGTGAGCTCAAGATCTTTACATCATCCGAAATTACAGGAAATATAATTCTAGTGTACGAAATCCTGCAGTATAGACAAGACATCTCGCTATAACATCACAAATGATTTCTAGTGCAGCGTAAACACACACGCATTCAACCGACCGACACGCACAATGGCGTGTTCACGGCGTTAACCTTGACAATTTTTGGCATCATCCTCAAATATATTTTATTTTTTAAATTTAAGCAGAAAAATACCAATCCACTTTGTCGTGATCCTAGAAGCCATTTCCTACCACAAATCCTAGTAAAATTTGGTTTCGAGTTTTCTTCCTGAAACTCTCACGTTGATTGAGAACTCGTTAAATTAAAACCATAATTTTGAGTCGAAGTTACTTTGAGTCGAAGTTACGTGAGGCTTTTCTTCACGTAACCTGTCGGGGACTAGAGGTCAAATGACTGCCAAGGCAAGTACTACGAGGCGTTTGGTCGCTACTGGAGAAACATTTTTAGTTTCGGCTCCAAAAAATCTTTTAGCTGCAACTGACAAGAATATTTCTACCACACGAAAAATAGGAGCCTATATAGTCACGCCTAGCAACAAAAGACTCTATGATCACACGGTGAGTAAAAAGCTCTAATCCGGACTGTTAAAACCATTTGACTCATATAACTGCAAAAAAAAATATTCATAATTGGCAAAAGCCTGTAAGTCACATGACGACTCTGCTATACGACTTGCGAAAACCGTCCGGATGCGTGCCTGCCAAAGCTACTGTTGAGGAACTCCAGCATTTGGAAATGAAGGACGGATCACTACCTCACATGCGTTGAAACTTCCCCTAACACCAATTAACATTACTCAAATACCAATGCAGCTACAAAAAAACTGTGATCAGCACATGAACATTCCCATATGCTTAGCAAGCACAAAAACTACTTGCGATTTGAATTATGTTGAGAGCAAATTCTGATGCTTGTATATACGTAAAAGTTCTTAGCATTTCGGAGGGTATCGAAGGACTGACACTCATCGAGCCGGCCTCTAGCAACCGTGATTTATTCAGTTTTACCTCTCTGGCACGTAACTCAAAAAAATGTCTTCGCACATGAGTATTGAGCATTTTTCCAGGGGAAGGATGTGACGAGCAATGTGCTGTAGCAAATGGGAATAAAATTCTCACGCGTTGCAGCTGCAATCAAACCAAACTTTCCCATTGAGAGAAAGTGCTGAATTACAAGCTATACGTGAGTCGCAAATTTTTTGATAGAACACAGTAATAATAAAATAGCCCTACTCGTCAATAAATGTATAAAAAACGCCAATAAAAATGACCTACACAAAAATGTATGTTTGCATACAAAGAGGTCAAATGAATTGGTGAAAAGTACTCATTGGAGATTAAATATTTAGGAATGAAAATGTTTAACCGTTTGTGAGTGAGGTAACTAACAAAATGAGATTTTTCATTAGCTTCGTGAACTCACGAATACTTAGCAACTTAAGCAATATAGTTCTATACAGTAAATACAAAACAATATTCAGTTTAACATCTTGTAAACATAATGCCAAAATGAGACCATTCTTTATTGCAATGAAGTAGCTTGCAAAGTAATCAAACTTAGCGCAAACAAAATATTTCTCTTAGACTATACAGAGTTTGAACAGATTTGTTGGCAACATGCAACGACATTGTACTGAGGCGGAATTCTCTGAACATTTGACGTTGTCGTAGCGATACAGCAAGTAGCGTGAGCTCTTCAAAGACGACTTGGTTAGACTACGTTCTTCATCACGCAACGCAGCAAAGTCGACTCAAAAGAACTCACGCTGCCCATAAACGCTACGGCCACTCAGAATGTTTTGAAAATACAATCCTTGGACTTGGAAATATGACCCTTGGACTCCACTAGTCAACGAACGCAAGGATTGCAACTGGACGTGCCAGGGTGGGGACATTAGCGGAGATCAGCCCAGCATATCGCAGAGCGTTGTGATGTACGTCTGCGCCATCTGAAGAGAGTCGTACTTGGAGAGCTTTTCCTGGTTTTTAAGTTGAGGTAGGACAGATCTCAGTCTGTCGAAGGCTAGGTTTAAACTATCCATTCGTCTTCTCTCGCGGGCGTTTGCGGCTAAGCGTCTCTTCCGACGTACCGCTTCTGACACTTGGCCGCGATTTCTTAAGCGGCGCTGAGTTGATGAAGAGACTTTTGTTACTAGAGACTGTCGACATGTTTTTACGACTGAATCATTTTCTTTAGAATTATCTTGTATGAACTTGAGGCTTTTATCGTTGTTTTTTGCCAACTGTAGCAAAGAAGAATCGGTAAATTCAGAAGTATGGTAGGCGGTCTTTGAACTTGAAAGTTCGTTTTCGAATCCAATTTTTTCTGTGTATACAGATATATGGACTTTGTCGTTGAGCACAATATTCGAGGTAGGCGTCGAAATAAAAGGTTCGTTCGATACGTAGTATTGCAAAGAGGGTGTCGGACTGTTCAGTGGAGATATGTTGTAATCGCTCACATTGGATGAAGAGTCGCTCAATGGCGACATCGAAGGGAACGCTGCACTGCACGTGTAGTAGTCTGGATCTGACGCGCAGGACCCATTCTCCGCAGCGGCGATGAACGAGTCCACAAAATGCTGATAGATTTCAGTACTCATTATGAAGGGGTTCTGTTACTTCTGAAAAATTCAGCACAAAAACTTCATATCACTATCGTCGTGATAAAAATCTGCGAAACTTCGATCCCTGTATTTTAGGCAACCACGTGGTCTTCAGATGTCTAAGGATTTGGAAGGAATCGAGAGGGCAAGAAGAGTACAGTGTGTCCAAGAGTGGTCCAGAGTAACGGCACACTTGGTCCGGTGCCAATCACACAAGCTCTTTGCAGATACTGGTGGGCATGGCCAAAGCCTACCCTTTATACGCAGGCAACCGCGAAGGGGCGGAGCCTGGCTCAGGTAGACGGTTGTTCACAGTAGCTGGCGGGATGATCGTCTGCTCCTTCCTTTGTTTGAACGCGATAATTTGACGCCGAACATGAGCTTCCGAGAGAGCCCAGGAATATCGAGGGACAGGTGGCTTTCTTCAAGACTCGGTCAATTTCCGAAACCATCGAACAAATTCAGTGGGATGATAAATGAGCAATGTTTCAGAAGGGACTAAATTGAATCTATAATAGCATCATGCTAGTTGAGGTTCCTATTATTTATAGACCAAAAATATTGTAAACAAATATCAATAAAGTAAGATTGAATTTATGGTCGTCAAAATGTTTCATACAAAAGTAATTTTGAGCTATCAAGACGATAGGAACAACTAAACAGGTCGAAAATATAATTAGTCACTGAAAATGAGGCAGAAAACTTAACTTTTAAATATTTAGAATTGCCTCAAGAATTTAGAGAACTGTTGTCAGTTGGCCGACGGTCTGAACGATTTTATTTATTTCTTCTGCACATATGTACTGCACATTTGCACATATGTACTTAAAGCAAAATCTGTTAAAAGTTGTTCTTTATACTTTATTACTTCTGTCTTTTGTAAGAAATATTCTCTAATCATAAGTAGCTGTATATTAAGTTGCTCAACCTCTTTTTACTCTGAATAATATTTAACTTGGAAATTCCTCTTCAATGAAGATTAATTTGATGTAAATTCTCATTTGTAATTTTTCACGATTTCGAGAAGAATTTGTATTGTTCGTGTGGCTTAAATTATTATCTCTCATGAAAATGAAAATTCGATGTGGATTAATTTGATGTAAATTGTTATTTGTAATTTTTCACGATTATGAGAAAAATTTACATTATTCGTTTGGCTTAAATTATTATCTCTATGAAGATGAAAATAGTGGATCTAAATATTTATGATTGTGAATGGAATCATTTTGAGTTTTTCAGAAAGAATATCATTATCAAATATGATTATAACTAAGCAGAAAATTTGCATTTATTTAATCATTTCACACTCATACTAGAAACGAGCAGAATACTTTCAGCAATTGGAAAGAAAAGAACATTATTCAGTTTCATCTGCTAACACCACTCTGGCATTCAACTGTAATTGAACTTGAAGTAATATTAATAAATCCCAAATTAATCCTGAGCAGCATGAACGGTGCCTAATTTGAAGAAGAAGAGTTGACCGGGCTGGAAATCTCGGTGCAAAATGCAGCGAGCTCTGCTGTGCGGATGAACAAGATCTACGACGACTTTCGCCTCATTACCTACGAGATGCTAAAAAATGGAAGCGTTAATGTCTGCAGACCCGCGTAATTCGGTAGCGTAGCGGACGTGTGTGCGTAGCGGACCAGCGCTAACTACGCGTCAGTGGAAACCAATTTCAGGGATGTCATAACATGCAAAGTAAGGCGCATCTTTCGCTGAAATTGCTCGCGCGGCATGCGAAGTATCCAAGGAAGAGGATATTACTGTCATTTGCAGGGCGTTGAGGAGCATGATGGCTGCAGCGGCCACGCTCTGAAGCGCCACACAAAAACCAGGGCTCGGGTTGCATATGCAAATGTGGCTGCAGTGACGCGCTGTCCCACGGCGCCGGACCGCGGCTCTGACGAGCGAGTGAGAGATTTATGCCAGCGCCTTTTATCCTGCTCTGCGCCGCTGTAGCGTTGCGCTAATGGCCGCTTTATTGGACTAAGTTTCTGATAGCGTAGTCAAAAAGACGGTGGAGCGAGTAAAGTAAGCGCAGAAAAGCCCGAGGGACTCTTGGTTACGGGCGCATTTCTGGGGGGCGTGAGACATAGTAGTGAGACTTCCATTTGCTGTACAGTATTGCTTGTTGCGATCAGCGATACCCAGTGTTCGTTGGCCCAAGACCGCAACTGGAAAGTGTAGCTTCAGACGGTACGTATTGCAGATGATCATTTTATAGCTGCATTTTATGCAACATTCGAAGTCAGTTAAAGATTATTAAATATTCAAAACGAGACGTGTCAAATGGAATAATTGAAATATCGATAAAAATTGATCAACCAAAACTAGTGTGAGATTGTCTTATTTACGAACAAATCCGACCCCGGGTCACCAACGAGCAGCGCACTGCACTGTGTTAACAAGACTCACGCCCCAACTGGCAGTCGATAAATTTGTCTGGCAGTCTGCGGTGTCTAGGATACGAGACTTCCAGGGCTTCCGTCATTATCGACTCAACCTCGGAATCAAGTTTTTGAGGAGACGCCGGACTTTGTTTAGTTAGCTCGGCTCCGAGTACTTATCGGTGATGAATTGGCCGTCCACAGACCCAAGGTTTCATAAATACTCATCGAGGGCCAGCTATGTAGTCTAATTAGATTTCTGCTATTACACGTGCGTGGTTGCGATTGATTTGGACGCAATATTTGCACGATTTACTTTTTCAGAGTTAGTGATACCTCAAAATTCAATCGAATGCTCAGTACCAATATTAAGAATGATTGGAATTGCAACACTCTAATTCATGTATGACTATCACATCATGTAAAGAACACAGAGATAAAAAGCAGTGTCTTCGCATAGAGATTAAAATTGCTACATGATTAACAAACTAATGAAACAATTTTTGGTACACAAATTTACCATGAAGGCACTTTACGTCGCGCAAATCACTTGAAGGAAAAAACATCGATTGCCTCCATGACAAACAGTGAATATTTAGAGAATGTGTGTGTAAATTTGTTTTTTTCGCAGTATAATAATGGCGCGAAAATTCACACCAAGCCTGTCAAAGACTCAATTTCGTATGGTCCTTTTGACACAGTTTCCATTGCACAGTGCTCCAGATTACTGCAGAAGTTGCGAGAAGTATGATTACTACGTGTTGTACTCGATCGCGCCACTTCCCATAACAAGCTTTGCACGTCGAGTAGAAACAGAAGAAACCGGCTAGTTTTGGTCTGGCATTAGGGTGATAAGATCTTGTGGGAGCAAGGCTGCCGGGCGGACGCTCGGCGCATTCCGTATGTCCAGATATTCAGGATTCCGAGCCGCATACTGCCAGCTCTCTCATTTTTGGCGTGCTTTGCGTCTCTGTCTCTCTCAGTTCCGAATTCATGAGCAATATGATGCTGGCCAGTAAGAAGGAGGGATACTGAAGTGCCGTATCGTAAATTGAGATTCGATATTACGAGACAAGGTCTTCTTTACAGCTCTGCAAAGTCTTCTTCGTGAAATAAATCGGTTCTGCAAATGCACGCACAAATGCAAATGATGTGCTTGGAGTAATTTATGAAGGCATGAACGGCAAGGCACCATGACTATAATCTCTGATAATCGGACGCTGCAATAGATGCAGCAGCGATGCAATAAGAAACTCTGGCACATGAAAACAGCTTACAAAACGAGGGCGAATGTACATTTTAGGTTTGCATGCGGCACATAAACATAAGCCACAACGCATGCAAGCTACGCCTAGTGGGGAGCATGGAAGCCATTATACAGTCTGTGAGGTACTGGCACGGCTTAAACTCTACACCTAATGGTATGAATTCAATGAAAGCCTCTCTTGCTTCAAGATGGCTAATTTACCGCACTGTAATCGTTCTGGCTTCATCAGACAACAGATTGTACATGAATCGCAGATCTTATCGAGATGAATCCGCATCATAAGGTAAACATGAGAGCAGGACTACAATCACTGTTCTCAAGCTGAGGCCCGAGTAGCTCTTCGCAAGGTGCAGCGCAAGCTATGCATGCATTCGTTCGTTGCAGAAGCACAACTCTCATCAATCATGAAGATGTCATTCTTTGACAACGACTATGATGAATGCGAATAGAAAATATTGGTTGCAATGTCCCGGTGACTCCCAGACTTGTTTCTTCACTAAATTCTGTTGCTGTGTTAAGTAACTTTAGGATTAAATCAAGTCAAAATCCACTGACGCAATGCAGCTAGAGAAGTTAAATTTGTCAACGCATGACACACGCGGTGGGGGTTCGTGAGTGAGTAATTTTCGTTCTGTAATGAGGGAGTCTTCGACTTATCGATATGTTCAACTTATAATAGTCAAATTAGGCAAGATAGGAACAAGAGGTTGAGTGCAGTGTGGAAGAACAGCAATTGTGTACTTGGAACTATAAAGGTAGAATAAAGTCAGGGGAGTTTCTATATTATTGACGCAATTCTTACAACCAGTAGCGTTACCTCCGATGAAAATGAATGTACAGTAAGTTTAATTTAGCAACTTCGCTTAAAAACGAAATGAATGCCTATGGTCGTAAGAAGATCGAACTAAAACAGGCGTACTTAACGTACTGATAAGAATTCACTAACCAGTAACATATTCTCCGATTGGAAATGGCTGACAACGTTAAGTTTAAACTCCATAGATCAAGATCATTAGTGGGACATGAAACCATCCATATCTTTGTTTGCGCGGCCCCCTGTATGACAACGCGAAGTTTGTTGCTTGCTCGCTTGCTGCTTGCTTGTTTGCTGCTTGCTGCTTGTTGGTCTGCTCGCTTACTCACTCGCTTGCTACTTTCTGCTTGCTTGTTTGCTTACTGCTTGCTCGCTTGCTGCTTGCTTGGTTGCTTACTGCTTGCTCGCTTGCTGCTTGCTGCTTGCTGCTTGCTGCTAGCTGCTTGCTGCTTGCTCGCTTGCTGCTTGCTTGGTTGCTTGCTTGCTTGCTTGCTTGCTTGCTTGCTTGCTTGCTTGCGTGCTTGCTTGCTTGCTTGCTTGCTGCTTGTTGCTTGCTCGCTTGCTGCTTGCTTGTTTGCTGCTTGCTACTTGTTTGCTGCTTGCTGCTTGTTTGTCTGCTTGCTTACTCACTCGCTTGCTACTTGCTGCATGCTTGTTCGCTTACTGCTTGCTCGCTTGCTGCTTGCTGCTTGCTTGTTTGCTTACTGCTTGCTCGCTTGCTGCTTGCTCGCTTGCTTCTAGCTCTGTTTGCTTGCTCGCGAGCGAGCATGTAATCAAGCAAGCAAGAGAGCAAGTGCTGTTTGCTTGCTTTCTCTCTTACTTGCTGCTTGCTAGCTTGTTTGCTTGTTTGCTTGTTTGCTCTCTTGCTTTCTGCATGCTTGTTTGCTTACTTGCTGTTTGCTTGTTTGCTTGCTTGTTTGCTTGCTTGTTTGCTTGCCTGCTTGTTTGCGTGCTTGTTTGCTTGCCTGCTTGTTTGCGTGCTTGTTTGCTTGCCTGCTTGTTTGCGTGCTTGTTTGCTTTCTCACTCGCTTGCTGCTTGCTCGTTTACTAGCTTGCTTGCTGCTTGCTTGGCTGCTTGCTGCTTGCTTGCTTGCTTGCTTGCTTGCTTGCTTGCTTGCTTGCTTGCTTGCTTGCTGCTTGCTGCTTGCTGCTTGCTTGCTTGCTTGCTTGCTTGCTTGCTTGCTTGCTTGCTTGCTTGCTGCTTGCTGCTTGGTTGCTTGGTTGCTTGCTGCTTGCTTGCTTGCTTGCTTGCTTGCTTACTTGCTTGCTTGCTTGCTTGCGTGCTTGCGTGCGTGCGTGCTTGCTTGCTTGCTTGCTTGCTTGCTTGCTTGCTTGCTTGCTGCTTGCTGCTTGCTGCTTGCTTGCTTGCTTGGTTGCTTGCTTGCTGTGTGCTTGCTTGCTTGCTTGCTTGCTTGCTAGCTTGCTTGCTGCTGCTTGCTTGCTTGCTGCTTGCTTGCTTGCTGCTTGCTTGCTTGCTGCTTGCTTGCTTGCTGCTTGCTTGCTTGCTGCTTGCTTGCTTGCTTGCTTGCTTGCGTGCTTGCTTGCTTGCTTGCTTGCTGCTTGCTGCTTGCTGCTTGCTTGCTTGCTTGGTTGCTTGCTTGCTGCTTGCTTGCTTGGTATCTAGCTTGCTTGCTGCTGCTTGCTTGCTTGCTTGCTGCTTGCTTGCTTGCTTGCTTGCTTGCTTGCTTGCTGCTTGCTTGCTAGCTTGCTTGCTGCTGCTTGCTTGCTTGCTGCTTGCTTGCTTGCTGCTTGCATGGTCGTCGGTCCGGCCTGCACCCTCCCTACAAACCGGATATCTGCCGGCCCTACACCCTGGTGATGCGTGCAGAAGCCCAACACTGGAAGTTCGAGTCATTAGGCTCTTGAAAAAGTGGTTACATCACATCCGAAATAACCTAAAAAAATAGGAATACAGGATTCATCAAATGTGCATTCATATAATTCTGCCGCTCCATAATTACTAGTACGCACAATAAAGACATAAGACTCATAAAATATACATTCATATAATTATGCCATATCATAATTACAAGCTCACACAATAGAGACATAAGACTCATAAAATACACATTCATATATAATTCTGCCTTATCGCAATTGCAAGCACGCACAGATATAAGCTTCAGAGCATTATCCTGTGGACACCGCTGTAATCAATACGTTCTATACGCGTTATTAATTACCAATACGCAAGGACTTCATGGGTGCTTCACGAATGAAGTATTGCTCTGATTCCAAATTAACGCAGTTCTGATCATTGAAGGCAGGGGCATTTATGTAATAAACCGTGATGTGTGTTGGCAAGAATCACACGACGTCGTTCAAGGCATCTAAAAACATCCAGAATACGAGTGTTCCTACGTGTGGGAGAATTGTGAATACATCACGGGAGGTAATTAAAATATTGTATCTCTTATTTTTTAGATTACGTGAAGAAATTCAAATGCCTCATCAAGTAAAGCAGGGAACCCGAGTCTTCTCAGCTGGTCTTCCTTCACATTTGCATGAATACCCGTAGCATCCATTGATTTATTTATTTTTTCCCTATGCAGGAGCTTATATTCTCGGAGCATATCCCTACAATAAAATTCATTTACGGTGAACAAAACAACCTTAACATAAACGTGCATCATGACATCGTTAACATGCGGTAACTCTATAATAAAATCACTTGTGGGAAATGAAAATAACATTTAAATTGTTTAAATAACGAACGTTGACCGTCGTTCACATTTCGTGTTGAGCTTAATGATGCACCTAAAATCGATACAAGTTTTTTCTGAGTACGCTTTATTTAAACGAATATTCTCCTGCATACCCAATGTTAAACGAATTTTTACGTCATTGTTTTGAACGAACTTCCTTTTCTCTACTTAATTTCCAGACTAGTTTTCTCAAATAAAATAGTTTGGAATACAATTTCTTGCGCGCGCTCAACCATTACACTAATTTTATTTTGTGCTGCCAGCTTACAAAATTTTATTTGAAAATGTCTAACTTTTGAATCGGTTTTGTGCGAACCGAATGTTAAGAAAAAGTCGGCTCCTAATTTCTTAAGAAGTTTTATATACCTGGTATTAGATTATTTATTACGAACCAAATTCTTACGTAAATTTTCTTCAATTTGTATAATTTTAGGTACCATGTATTTTCTGTACAGTTTTCAGAAGAAATTTTATATCGTGTACTTCTTTATTGAAAATTTTCTTTCATGTCGTAAAATTTCGGCTAAATTTTCATAACGAAAATCACTTTTTTCATTCCACGTCAACTTACGTGGATGCAGTAATTTTTTTTTTTGCTCGTAATTACAAACACCTTGACGCTCGTTTTTATTTCCTGCTTCCAAGTACCAATATTTAAACAATTTGTCTAGTCATTTTTTCAGTGCCTAAATTTCGAAATAACTCCGCCGTACTCCATTTTGTCCGTGTTGAATTGTCATGGGGACTAGTCTCGGAAACGCTTACAAATTGGTTCCGAAGTTACTGCAGTTCAAAAATTAACAATCCCATTGTTTTTGAGAAATATGCTGGCATAATACGTAGAAAATACATTGTTATAATACATTTATGCTGGTAAAATAACAAGTAAATATACCTGCATAATACGTAGAAAATACATTGTTATAATACATTTATGCTGGTAAAATAACAAGTAAATATACCTGCATAATACGTAGAAAATACATTGTTATAATACATTTATGCTGGTAAAATAACAAGTAAATATACTGGCATAATACGTACAAAATATATTGTTATATACAATTATAAATTTATATACATTTGTGTTGGCATAATACCATTTCAATGGGATAAACAGTTCCATTATTACATTGATCTGAAACCTGCGTGTCATCAGCATCTCCAATTGCACAGACCTGTTTTGCACAGGAATACTCAGTTCACACACACACACACCTACATACACACACACACACACACAACACACACACCACACACACACACACACACACAACACACACCACACACACACACACAAGCCACAATCAATGTCCTAATTCGACAGCCCATACAATGCTGTTCGAGTAATTTCTTGTGTCAAAGTTCATTATGCGATTACTCTGGAATAAAATCAAAGTGTCTATTTCCCATATGATGTAACTTACCTTAACGAGATTTCGTCTAAAATGTCCGCTGATGCCGTCTAAAAATGAATGATTGAGCTCAATGCTAACAATTCTACATCATTTAATATTATAATAAAGTAGAATGAAGCTTACCCGATAATATTCTCCAAGAAACCGGACATTATTCAATTGACCATGAATATCAACCCTGCCCTTTTCAACTTGTGGACTTCAGAAACAATATAAAAATCAACCCTGAATGTTATCGTTGTGTGAACATCGACAATATGTTGAAGAGTAAAATTATCACTCCTCACCTGCTCCAAACGAAACAGCACATGCCCTTACCTGGAATCCTTCCAGCGTAGCAATAGCAGCTTGAGAAGTACGTCGTCTTGTCGGGAGATTGAGTGGGGATCTAGGTCTTATATGCCAACACTACAGTAAATTATTTCAACAATTGTTATTATTTTTTTAAACATTGAAGTATATCGGGAAAAAAAATTCATTTTTAGTGATAGATTCTTGAAATGTTGCAGAAACAGTCCACGAATTTTTTGACGCGTTTTCATTATGATGTCCGTCGGATTTGGTGTAGTTTAACTGTCAGTCGTCTGCTAAGGGCTGTCTGAGGTAACACCTGATTTTGAGCGCGCTACTTTCGATCTAAAAACACGTGTGCTGCAGTTGCGCATTGGAATTTCCTTCTTGTAGAAAATACCTATTACGATAAACATTTTCAGTCGAAAAAATTACTTGAGGGAAAAAGATTTTTCGTCTTCTGATTTTTTATTCAAATTTGCATTGATCATTTTTGCTTTGAAAATGTTTGATGCGTCATGACGACATGAGCTTCTAAATCTCTTGAAAGCATGCAGCACTTTATATTTAGTTTAAAAACTCTAAATGATGGGAATTTTTGCTAGCACGAATTATATGTGTAAAATTTTTAGTCTTTTCTGAGATATCCCTATTACAATACCAATCGCATCAGACACCCGCACTTCTATCACTTATCACTGAGGAGGTGACACTAAGGCAATACTTTTTCAGCTTTATTCAATTAAGTTGTCTGGAGTTTGCAGCCCACTCAGACATGAAAAACTTAACATTCCTTCATTAAGCTGTAAATTAAAAAAAAATTTTCTAGTCATTTTAAATGTGTACGAGTATATCTGAATGTGTGTTATCCATAGGAAGCTTTTGAAGAAAAATAAAAAATAAATTCAGTTCATCAATATGCAAAATTGAAGCATAAAATGCATTACAGTACATTGATTCTAAAATATTTTTTATGAAGGATGTTCTTCATTGATAAGGAAACCATATTGGAGGTAAGTATCATTGCTGCATTAAATATATAAAAGATTGAAAGAAAGTGAACAACTCCATAAAGAAAACAAAAATAAAAAACACTATATTTATGAAAAGAAGACGATATAAGTTATACGCATTGAGTTTTGAGAATCTCTTGATTGAAAAGTTCATTAATCTAATTGATGGAAATACCACAAGTACTGTACTTTAACATCCACGACAATGCTTGAATCCAATGCGACCAAACCAGTGAAAATGTACTTTCTTATTTGGCAATAAGTCTGAATAAAAACCCCGTATACTTCACAAATAGACGAAAAAGAGAGCGTTGAGACGTAACAGAAACGCTTTGAACGACACAACCTCCATTTTAAAGCATATGTTAGCCTGCACAACTGCACTGTAATGATCATTGTTGTTGAAATTATGATAAATATAAATAAATATTGGCGATTATACAGCAAAAAAGGTTTTCTGTTCAGTAATTTCATCCTAAGAACGCGGAAAGTACTTTTCGAGGTGAGCATACTCACTGCATGATGATTTCAATTATCATATCAAATAAAAATTGCGCAAATGATTTTCGAGTATGTAGTAGAAAAGCGTTGGCCAACTTACTTCAC
The DNA here is from genome assembly GCA_030386875.1 of Morinoia aosen. Classification (NCBI taxonomy): domain Eukaryota; kingdom Metazoa; phylum Arthropoda; class Malacostraca; order Amphipoda; family Talitridae; genus Morinoia; species Morinoia aosen. Next base: position 48,401,827 of record CM059573.1, on the reverse strand, counting down.
AAAAAAATTCTACACTAGGCTAGTCTTTAAAAAAATTTACGCTGAAATAAGTTTCAATGCTTGCATACATAAGAATGTATAAAAGTAGGTGAGTTAAATGATTTTCAAACCTAATGTCTATATTACGTTTATCTTTATTTGTTTAGATTTTTTTTATTCAGAAACAGATGAGGAGCTCAGGGCTTGCAATAACTTTCATTTTGAACAGTGAGCCTATAAGCTTACTTTGTTTGCTGAATTACCTGTGTAATATCTCCTTAAAATATTTTGTTGGTGGTTGCAGAGCATTTAATGAGTAAAGTCTGCGAAATTTTTGGCCATTTCGTAAAAGAATGGAAAAGTTTACTTGAAAATAACGACAATAAAGCGCGTATACTTGAAAAGAGAGGTCGTAAGTTGTCATATATGATCTAGTTTCAATTTTCAAATGGTAGCATCAGAAAAATCAAGTCCAAACGCATGAGACGTTTCCTGCCCCTCATGCAGTCACTTGTTATGCCCAATAACACGTAAACCTTGGTCCAGAAAATTACATAAAAACACTGTAACATATCAATGTCGTTTAAAATTAAAAGAGAGCCACTAAATTTCTGAACGGAGAGTCTATATAGCGATAATTATTTCTTTAAATATGTATGAACTTCGGCGTCTGCGATTCGGGTGATATTGTACTATGTGTAGTTGGTGTAAGTGAATGATATAGAAAAATGTTGATTAATAAAGGAGAGTAAGTACACTGATATCCAATTTTAGGAAAAATTGTTTTAATTTATTGCAATGAATGTCGGCACGACATTTGAACCAGAAGATTAAACCACAAAAACTAAGAGCAACAAGATTATGAACTCTTCAGAGCCGGACTTCAGGTAGGCAGGCGGGCGTTGGACTTGCGGTCTGCGACTGTGTCGCCATAGGAAGCAAGCCGTGCTCTGTGGAGTTAATTGCGGTCAGTTGGGATTCAGTTTTAATCTTAGGCTTAGTACAGTTATCGTTTTTAAGTTTTTAAGTTATAAGGTAAGTTATAGGTTTTAAGTTATAATGTAAGTTATAGGTTTTAAGTTATAAGGTAAGTAATAGGTTTTAAGTTATAAGGTAAGTAATAGGTTTTAAGTTATAAGGTAAGTTATAGTTTTTAAGAATGCTTGGGGAAACGTTATCCTAAGTACCAAGCTCACGGCATGGCAAATAATTGGTCCTGAACTTATAGTTTACGAACCTCCACAAGTAATCGTGAGCTTCAGAAGGCCAGGAAGCGCAGTCAGGCGAGTGGAGTGCAGTCAGCAGCGAGGAAGGCGCCTCAGCCTCTCATTTCACGTCCGCATGGTCCTCGATGGAAGGGATGCAAAGCGGACGCAAGCCGCCAGCGCCCCTGAGTTGGTTGCAGGGGAGGTTCCACCGGGCGTCCAAAACGAAGGCTGAGTAGGCTCAAGTTGTACAAGGAATAAAGTTGATGGATGATGTTGTCTGGTCAAGGGCTGGAGGCGATCTCATGTGCCATCCCGGAAACTAGCGAGTTTAGTGCGGCTTGGCTCGAAAGGTGCGTTCACTAGGTCGCATTCAGAGACATGTAAAATACAGTTCATAAACCAAAGAGAAGCCACTATTTGAGCTGGGTTGTATAAAATTTTACATATTAAATAGAGTATCGAATTTGTTAGATTATCTGTAATTGAATTTAATTTCAAGTTCTGACGTTACTTCAAGTTTAGTATTAATCAAATTTAAACTTAAAATTAAGTAGAAGAACGAAGAAAACGCAAAGTTATTTAACGTGTACCGTATACAGGAGATCCTGTAAATTTATTGTACAAATGATTTTGAATCTAAACCTATTTATAAATGCTATATATTAAACAGAAGTAAGTGACACGATTAAAAGAAACCTTGTTCTTGCAATTGACAATTCAACAGTAGAAACGCAGAGATGATATGAACATGCACGCAAAGTGAACACCCTGCAATTTCAAGTTTTGTTTAGAAAAAGAAAGAAAAAAAACATTTTATTTCCAATAGAGATGTTACAAAAGTACCATCATTGGTTTTTAAAATATCTTAAAGTTAATACTCTTAGATGATACACTCACACGAGTATTGTAATATGTACCCATGTCACTAGTCGAAAAGAAATGATTGAGAGCAATGTACTCCTAATGTTGCTTAATCTACATTTGATGATACATGTAATGATAATTATATGAGATAACACAATTTCATAGACGATGCATTTTCATTGTGGGTTGAAACACTCTTGACAGTTTAAATACACATGACATAAAACTTCGCAATTCTTGACGCCAGGAAATAATATTATAATTGCTTGTTATGGCAGATGTTTAAAATCATCATTTCAAGGAAGCACGAAAAAATATATATAAACATATTTATTTAAGCATGAGGCAACAAAAATAACAATTTTTGTATTTATAATTAAACAATTTTCACATATCGGTCATTAGTTTATAAGCATCATATTTAAATATGAATGGATGATCACACAACAAATGTTTGGTTTTTACGTGAATGCATTATAATAATAAAGAGATGACGAGTTAGGTAATGTCACAAGTTGAGAGTGAACAGAAAAAGACCATTATCTCTAGTTAAAATGCTAGTTGTCAGTTTAGTACACACATATATGCATATATACATGTAAATATATACACATATACATGCACACACATACCTACGCACATGCATACACCTAACACATAAACATACACAAATACATTTCTATGCATCGAGGCAACCACAATACATCCGCGTTCTATAAAAATGCCGTGCGATGTTCTGAAATATAGGATAATGAGCAAAGAAAATTCGTGACAGCTTTTTTTCAGACGTTCGGATGTGCCCCATTCATTTCTTGGTATTTTTTACTATCACTTTAGCTCTAATAGAATTGCATATAGTATAGTCTGATTAGTCTCCTAACTAGGGAGAAAGAGAGACGGCTCTAGTGCATACTGGAAGTGCATTACTAGAGTTCAGTCTTCCCCAGTAGGTTTCTGTCCTTCAAATCTCACGTTGAGACTACTTGCAACAAAATCTACGGAACTTTAATGTTTTTTCATCGTATAAAAAGTATGCTAGACGAAAAATCCAGATTATTAGCTATTCAATCCCTTGTGTTATCGCGCATTGACTACTGCAGCCTAGTATGGGGAGACTTACCTCAATACCTTCAAAGGGACTAACAAAAATGCATGAATTTTGCAGCCAAGGTGGTATGCAACGGTAATTTCAAAAAAAGTGATCACGTAACCCCTCTCCTCAATAAGCTCGGCTGGATTCCTATCCAAGAAAGGCTCCTCTTGCAGAAGGCCCAATACGTATTCTCCTCGTTATATCTTCCTCAGAGCAATGCTGAGATAGTGCGTTTCCATCCACCCACTGTAACCAATCAAAAACCGAACAGAAACAATAATGTCTTAGTCAACTATCGTTCATCTCACTTAGGGCAGAAGGCTCTGTCCATATCAGGCGCCTTACTGTGGAACAAACTTCCCCTGAATATTAAAGTCCCTCAAAGACCTAGAGAATTTAAAGCCAAAATAACTCGTCATCTTGTGTCTCAATAATAATTTTTAGTTACAGAACATACTGAATGAGTACTGACGAATCTCATTTGCCTGGTATCTCCATTGCTGAACAATTTCCCTCGCTCATTGTTTTATAATTCAAGACATCACACAACAGTTTGGAAGTATGCGTAGGTATTATGATTTGACCGCCTATACGTTGTCATTTGCAAACATGGTACCTATGTGTGTGTGTGTGTTTATCAATTGCAGAGATTCTGCACCATATTACAAAGATAATGTTTTTTTTTCTAATTTGAAATTGTAAAGCATCCATGTAAAAAAAAATAAAAATAAATTCGTTGTGTGATCATCCATTTATACTGCAGTAATATGCTGATTCTGCTTATAGTTATATGTTTATAATAATGTGATACCTATGTTTGTTCATGAATTGCCGACAATTTGCGCCATATTTCAAAGATAATGTGATTTGTTTTCTAATATGAAACCTTTATAGGACATTAATGTTTTCTTTCTTATTCACGTCCCACAATCGTTTTCATGTTTCTGACTTAAGTAGACTGTCTTGTGCCACTTTTTTCAGTACGAAATTTTATAAAATTCATGCTATAATAAAAGATATTTTCTCTGTTCCCCTCGATTGGAATTCTGGTTTATAATGGCTAGTTTATGCTGATATTTGCGCACATGCTTACTTGTATATATGTGATACGTGTGCACGCTATGCGTATGACACTCTGTAGAATGCGTATGTATTGCCTCGATGCATAGAAATGCATTTGTGTATGCTTACGAGTTTGGTGTAAGTATGTGCGTGGGTATGTTTGTGCATGCGTATGTGTATATATCTACATGTATACGTGCACATATGTGTGTACTAAACTGACAACTAGCATTTTACTAGAGAAAATGGTCTTTTTTCTGTGCACTCTCAACTTGTAACATTACCTAACTCGTCACCTCTTTATTATTGTAAAGCATTCATGTACAAACTATACATTTGTTCTGCGATCATCCATTATATTTAAATAAAATGCATATTAACTAATGACCGGTATGTTAAAATTGTTGAATCAGAAATACAAAACTTATAATCTTCTTGGTCCTCATGCTTATGTGTACATATATGTGTATATATTCACATGTATGTGTGCACATATGTGTGTACTAGACTGACAACTAGCATTTTACTAGAGATAATGGTCATTTTCTGTTCACTCTCAACTTGTAACATTACCTAACTCGTCATCTCTTTATTATTGTAAAGCATTCATGTACAAACTATACATTTGTTGTGCGATCATCCATTAATATTTAAATAAAATACTTATTAACTAACGACCGTTATGTTAAAATTGTTGAATTAGAAATACAAAACTTATAATCTTTTTGGTCCTCATGCTTATGCGTACATATATATATATATCTGTATGTGTGTGTGTATGTACGTATATATATATATATATATATATATATATATATATATATATATATATATATATATATATATATATATATACGTATATATATACGTATATGGATTTGTATTTATATATTTTTTTCATGCCTCCTTAAAATGACACTTTTGAACATTTGCCGAAACAAGCGATTCATATATTATTTCCTGGCATCAATAATTGCGAAGTTTTATGTCATGTACATGTAAACTGTCAAAAGTGTTTTCACCCCACAATGAAAATGCATCGTCCATGAATTTGCGTTATCTCTTATAATTATCATTACATGTATTGTCAAATGTAGATTAAGCAAGATTAGGAGTACATTGCCCTCAATCATATCTTTTCGACTAGTGACACGAGTTTTTTCAATACTCGTGTGTGTGTATCATCTAAGTGTATTAATTTTAAGATATTTAAAAACCAATGATTGTAATATTGTACAATCTCTATTGGAAATAAAGTTTTTTCTTTCTTTCTTTTCTTTCTTTCTAAATCATATTGCTGGTCATCTGATGGATTATCAGTATCAAGAAGTGTGTGAAAAACATTTAATTGCTACCTCAACGTCAATAGTAAAAAAGCGCTTCTGTTAATAATGCTATGAACTAATTTGAAGGTTTTTAAATCTTAATTCTGTGTGTCATATATTTACAACATGAAACATTGATCTAATTTCTTTTGTGTTACTTAAAAAAAAAATACAACCATCTGGGGTGATATTATTGTACTATGGGGGTACAATATATATTGATGTTATAGGTAATAACATCAAAATAAACTGCTTTCACTCGTCATATACTCGTCATTGTGCAGCTCCTATCACTGCCACCGAATTACATTTTTGAACTTTCAGTGCCGAAGTTCTGAAGTCTACTATAGTTCTGCCTACCTATTTCTCTCTGCTTTGCGTTTTCTATCAACCCCATTAATGATCTTGATAACTTTAATTAGGGCCATTAACAAAAATTTAAAATTTTCGTATTTGGAATATAAATTGTCTATTTTATTAATTTTCAAGACAAATAGAATTGAAAAACCATTATATTATATTAGAACCGTTTAACTGTTTTTTCATTACCCAAATCAGATTCTCGATATATGCGTAGTTCATGCATAAGAGTTTTACTATTTAGATCTAAATATTTAAATATTTTTAGTGAGGATATATTCAAGTCTCATAACATTTAAAATATTCTTGGACGATTCAAGAAAATGGGTATGATTTTTTTCATCACCTTGTTTTGTACGTCTGTAAGCTTACGCAATTACGCTAAGCGTCAACAAACAGAATACGTAGTACGATTATGAGTCACTTTAAATGATGGTTCAGTGATAGCAAATCCGTAAATAGCTAAACCAAACTAGGCCTATTTTGGACGAGGTTTAGCAGTGTATGAGACTTTGGGAGTGAAGAAGTTGTTCTGGGAACCATAGTATTATTAGTGTTTGATCCGTTTTAGTTAAATCCAACGTGTTGTGCTTGAACATGTTCAAGTGGTTAGAATGTCTCGGGAAGCCCCTGGCTCTCATCCTGATTAGTTGCTGGGTAAAGGGCAAAAGGTATTAAAAGCATGGCCATCAATGAAAAATTCAGTTTCTAAAAACTGTTAAGGAGACCATCTCAGGCCCTTGCCAGATGCTGTCGATTCCATGGTCATTTCTCATGTTTTTGTTGTAAAAGGACCCTTAGGTGGTAGACTATTCGTTCCTAAAATTTTATGGCGCTACGGAAAATAATTTCCCCCCCCCGGGGGGGGGTAAGGCGACCAAACTTTTTCAATTTTTCCGATTTTGACCCCACATAAAAAGAGAACAAATAGGAAATGGAAAAAAAGCTCAACGTGCGTTTGTTAGAAATGTTCCAAGGATTCTAAAACTCTCTTTGCTTTTGTTCTAGCATCAAAACTGAAGGAGGAGTCACATTTTGAAATATCAATATAAATGAAAAGCACCCAAAATTTTAAATTTTTTCCCGATTTTGACCCCATATAAAAAGAGAACAAATAGGAAATGGAAAAAAAGCTCAACGTGCGTTTGTTAGAAATGTTCCAAGGATTCTAAAACTCTCTTTGCTTTTGTTCTAGCATCAAAACTGAAGGAGGAGTCCCATTTTGAAATATCAATATTAGTGAAATATCAATACCTAAAAACCAATATGTCAAATTTTTGCAAAATCTAAGGCCTGAATCAAAAAAATGAATGGAATCAATTGTGTTTATTTTCAAAGGTTACATATCATAGTCAAATTTTATAAGAATCAGACTGAAAATAAAAAAAATCATTTTTTTGAAAAAAAATGATAATTTTTTTTTTTTTTTTTTTTTTGAAATCACAATTCACACTTCGAATATGAAGTTATGTATGGAAACCATCAAAATAAAAATTAAAACTGCATTCAATTACATCAATTGTTCATTATATTACACTTCAACACAAAATTTTATTTTTTGCTTATACCCAACACTTCAAATTTTCAACATTCATCCTGCCATGAGTTCTCGAGTTTTGATGCTAGAACAAATCCAAAGACAGTTTTAGAATCCTTGAAGCATTTCTAACAAACGCTCGTTCGGTTTTTTTCAAATTCGAATTCTTTGAAAAAATATATAGCTCTAAACCCAAAAAATTGTTGCTGATTTTTGAAATTTTAAAAATTTTTGAAAAAATAGAAAAAATTTGAATTTGAAAAAAACTGAACGAGCGTTTGTTAGAAATGTTCCAAGGGTTCTAAAACTGTCTTTGTTTTTGTTCTAACATCAAAACTGAAGGAGGAGTCATAATCTGAAATTTCAATAAAAATATATCAAAAACACATTTTTCGTCAAAAAAAAAAAAAGTAAGGCCTAAATCGAAAAAATGACAGGAGTAAAAAAGGTTTACTTTTACAAAATACATATACTGGCCAACTTTCAAACGAATCGGACGGAAAAAGTTGAAAGAGTGAGATGGTCTCCTTAAATCAAAAATTCAAACTTTTTTGGATAGAGAAATCGGTAAATCTGAAGGAGATGACAGTTGTCGATTTTCCACTTTTTGGTGCCTGAACCTAGTTAATTAATTGAATCAAAATAAACAAGTTTTCTTCTATTCTTTTTTCGTCTCAAATGAGTATTTTACGATTTATAGCGGTAAGTTTAGTTTCGTCATTGATGACGAATGCGCTCGAAGAAACAGCTACTCATCGATTTTCGAAATTTGGTTGCTTGAAACACGGTAATAACATCGAAATAAACAACTTTTATTCTATACACTTTTTTTGTCAAATGAGTATTTAACGAGGTATAGCGGTAGGTTTGGTTTCGTCTTTGATGACGATCGCGCTGGAAGCGAGTGCGCATTGCAGTGTTGCTGTCCGACGTGCTCCTTGAATTACTTGCCGCTTCAAACACTGGAGTTGCAGTAAGTCATTTACCGCTATAAATAATAAAATACTCATTTGAGACGAAAAGTGCATAGAAGAAAACTTGTTTATTTCAATTAAATTACCTATGTTTAGGCATTGAAGTTTACAAAATTGATAACTGACATATCCTTCAGATTTACCCCAAACTGTCTTTGGTTTTGTTCTAGCATCAAAATTCAATGAGTTGATACAGTTTGAATGTTGAAAGGTATATGTTTTGGGTATAAACCAAAACAAAATTTTTGTTGAAGTGTAATATAATGGATAATTTATGTAACTGATTGCAGTTTTAATTTTTATTTCGATAATTTCCATGTATAACTTCATATTCACTCTGCGAATTGTGATTTCCAAAAAAAATGAAAAGTTTTTATATATATAAAAATTATGAAATTTTTCATTTTCAGTCTGATTCTTATGAAATTTGACTATAATATGTAACTTTTGAAAAGAAACACAATTTCTTCTATTCATTTTTTTGATTCAGACCTTAATTTTAGAAAAAATTTGACATACTGGTTTTTGAGTTCATTTTCATGGACATTTCAAAACGTATCAACTCATTGAGTTTTGCTGCTAGAAGAAAACCAGACACAGTTTTAGAATCTATGAAACATTTCCAACCAAATTGTGTTGGTAACTATCAATTTCCCTTTATATTTTCTGTTTATATGGGGTCGAAATCAGGTCAAAAATTCAAGATTTATGTCCCATTGCCCCCCCCCTCTGGGGAGGTGCAGATTTATTGTCTGTAGCGCCATAAAATTTTAGGACCGAATAGTCCACCATCTGAGGGTTCTTTCCCAACAATAACATGAAAAATGCTTACCGGACCGGAAAATTGGACAATATTGAGTTTAGGTGATGTGGGGAAATTAAGCATTCCGTTTCCAGAAATCACCAAAGGAGCCCATTTAAAAACGTTTAACAAGAATGACAATCTGGGCGCTGATGCGTTATTTCCGGGCTAGTTTTATTTTTTGCGCAATGTTAAAGTACGTTAAAGTACTTTGTAATTTATTATTTGCCGGCCCTGCGAAGCCTGCAGAAAATGAACCCACTTCTAGGATCTTTTAGTTAAAAACACAATAGAAATTATTACCCAAAAAATAACGAGTTATAGCAGTATGTTAACTTCTGTCATAGATGGCGCGCGACCGCGCTCCATCATTCGAGCGCGGGAAGGCGGCGTCCATGACAGTGTTGCCATACATGCATTACTTCACTCTTCAAACACTTGAGTTGCGGTTTCTAATTTACCGCTCTAACTCAAAAATTAAGCATCAGCGCCCAGAATGTCATTCTTGTAAAACGTTTTTTAATGGGCTTCTTAAGTGATTGTTAGAAACAGAATGCTTAATTTCCCCACATCACCTAAACTCAATATTGACCGAAAAGTTGTTTAGGCACCGAAAAGTGGAGAATCAATTATAGTTCTCTCCTTTACATTTACCATTACTTTTAAAAAATACTTCACAAAAATGAGTTAATGAGAAGCTATTAGATGACTGATTTTAAAAAGAATGTTGAAAAGTTTAACAGTTAATCTTAGCATTACATGATAATTCAAGTAAAGTGGCTTTAAAGATTTAGTTGCTGTGACTTTGAGAATAGCTGTAGAAGTTAATATTAGGTAAATGTGCAGGAGAAAACCATAATTGTTTTCCCACTTTTTGGTGCCTAAACATAGTTAGATTGAAATAAACAAGTTTTCTTCTATGCACTTGCTGTCTGAAATGAGTATGTTATGATTTATAGCGGTAGGTTTAATTTTGGTAGAATACGTTTAGGAACTTTGTATTTTATTTTTTGCTGGCCCCGCGGAGCCTGCAAAGCCTGAACCCACTTCTAGGATCTTTTAGTTAATAACTTGATAGAAATTATCATCCAAAAATAACATTGGAATGCGCTCAAGCAATCGAACGTGTCAAAAGAGAGCGTCCATTGCAGTGTTGCCGTACGATGCGCTTAATAATTAATTTTCGCTTCAAACACTGGAGTTGCAGTAACTAATTTACCGCTATAAATCACAGAAAACTCATTTCAGATGGAAATTGCATAGAAGACATCTAATTACTTATTTTTAGGCACCAAAAAGTAAGAAATCGATTATAGTCCTCTCCTGCACATTTACTTAATATTATGTCATGACAGTAAATAATGTTGGCCTTACTTAGTGGTCCCTCTTTTTGCTCTTTAGATTTTTTGTTGTAGCTAGGAGATCTTAAACTAATATTAAAGAATAATTATTCATTTGTATCATTTATGCTTTATTATCTGTAAATATATCTCTGAATATATACCTTTTATTTCTTAACCCGTCGTCACGTCCTGGACTCTTAGAAGGTCGGCAAAGCTAGTACATACTTCACATCAGCAAACCTAGGGTTGCCATATATGGTCTTCAGCGTCTTGTTGAGCGCTATTCATTGGTGTAAGGTAAAATTAGGTGGGGGAAACAAGGAAGGAAAGGTAACGAGCTCAAATCTGTATGAATTCTTCTGCTCGGTCTGGAGTGTAGCTACCGGCGCTGCACAACCTCTTAGAAGGCCATCAGTGTAGCTGAGGCACACCAGCACACACTCTGCCTCTTAGAAGGTCGCCATCATTTTTATTTTTTTATGTTTTTTTGTTCCAAAAATGGAAGTCCAAATCCACAGATTTACTCGTAGGCTAAAAAAAAATACCACCATTGTATTTGGGAGGAAAAACTCTATGCATATCAAACTCTTTACAAGCAATGAAACTGCTTGATAACAGCTTATAGACAATATGAACTAACAAATAAAAACCGTGTTTTACATATAATGCACATAACTCCGAAACTATTAGACCTGAAAAAAAAATTCACATACCACAAGATTCAACAACTCAGAATCTATGAAAGTGCATCATAAAAAAACATGAAAGTGCAATAGATAAAAAATGGCCAGTGATTTTCCGATTTCTGTTTTTTGTATTTTACCGAATAAAGACTCAAATTCCATATTTTTTTGTTGGGGTAGCAGCATTTTTTTCCCACTGACAGAAAGAGCAACTTTCTCTCTTTACAATGAACCCCCAATGAAACTTCTAACATGATTATTGAATGTACAGTGAGTAGCACAGTTGACCCATTTTCTTCAAACCTCCCAGTAGGTCGGCCATATGGAGACGGGTTAATCAAGGTCTGAATAATTCATTAATATTCACAAGGTCTTATATGTACCAGTACTTGAGTCCAATTGCTTTAGTGGCCATCATGGAGTACATTCTGTGAAAATCACAATTGTTGGTTATTCTGTCTTGATGAAAAAACTGATTGTTTAATATAAATTATATTTGTTTTGATATGTAAAAAGCATTGTGTCTTGAAAAGGTATAAATTTATTAATTTATGTATACTAATATATGTACTTCTTCTAGTACAGGTATTAATATTGAATAAAATGGAAGAGTCCCAATCATCTTCTAGTGTAGATGGCATCAAGATCTCAGATCTCAAAATAAATGCATACTCTGGCAGCACACCTGAAAGTCAGAAGTCCCCTGCACTTGAAAGTGCAACTGAAACTACACCTGCTGAGTCTTCAAATGTGTTGCATAAATCTCCAGAACTGTCGGAAGACCTGTCACCAGTCACCAACGGCAACTCAGTGGATGAAACTAAGGATAGGCATCGATTCGACATTGCAGATGCTGGGGGACGAGGAATATTGTAAGAGGAGACGTTTTTGTATGGGCTAGTTTTGTCATATGTTTGTCAATTCCTGGTATTTTCATACCCATGAATAATAATTTTTAACTAAGTCAAAAAGATTAATTGAAAATTCTCGTTTAGGTTGTTCAGAAATATTATATTGTCAGCTGCTGTAAGATCACATTGAGCTGCAAGTCAGATTTTAATGCTATATTTTCTTGTCAATTAAGTAATTTTTGTGTAATATTTGGCCCCATTATTACTTTTAAGTTTTAAGTAAAGCTCTGTGTGTCAATGTAATCTACCCCTGACAAAATGACATTACTTCACCAGGCCTGGAGGGGGCAGCTCCTATTATGGCAGGGAGATCAAGGCTCACACTTCACTCAAAAGCCTCTACTACAGAATGGACAGCAAGAAAAGAGGATACTGCCTTATCTTTAATCACAAAAACTTTCATCCTAAAGTTAACATGAATGTAAGTTGTGGCTAATCATGGCTTATTTATGTCAGTGATTCAAGTAGAGAGGTACTTGTGTACATGCAGATTATATATTTTTCATATTTTTTTTTTCAGCATGCATGTCTTAAAAAAATTTACTTATTGATTATTCAATGTGCATTCACTTTAAATTGAGAAGGCATTTAGTTTAGGAAATCAATTACTGTTTTGACTATAAATTAAAGGCATATCTAAATTTTTCTGAAGATCGAGGTCATACATGAAAAACTTGTCGAATATTGTAAATGCTTAGTTAAATTCTTATTAATAATAAATGAAAATATCTGATTGTTAAGGCAATAGTAATCTATCTGAATCTGTACCCAAATTTGAAATCCAAAAATTAAAATTTTGGGCTTGAATTTTTTCTGAGAACAGGTTCAAGTACTTAATTGAATTTAAAACTTCCCACATAACTTCGTCATGCTCATTAAGTGGTAGTTAAGATTTGAATTAGAATTATTATTCATTGTCCATTGCGATAGTACTGCATAGTTTTGGCGATTGGAAACCTGAAGCTGGGTTCCAAATTTTTTTGAAATAGTTTTTCTGCTGGTTTTTTAATTATTTTGTTTTTTCTATCTCATGGTAGGAATAAAGAGAGGAACTTTTCTACTGTTGTGACCAATATAATATACTACTTAAATGAATGTAAAATGTGTTTAGAAGCTAGATGATGGGTTTGTTTTTACCTCCATTTGCTCTAAGTTCCCATCTGGGGCATAAGATAGGTAACATGTGGAGATTAGTTTGGTTTGCCTATCCCATACTGAGGGGAGTGGTACCCCAAGGGAGATTTGTTAGGTTTCCTCAGCTCTAGATAGACCTTTGGGACTGTAATCTTTTATGCTCACTTTGCAATTTTCAGTTGTCGTGCTTTCTTTGCTATTTCTTTTTTGCTCTTCTTCCTCTTCCTTTTTAACCTGCCATATCTATGCACAGAGTATGCTGTGTGGGAACACAACTTGTGCATAGATAACCCATTTTGTGTGAAGTCCATACTAAATAGTTTCTTCTCTTTGCTCTCTTGAGATTGCATATTATAAGTAGGTAGAGAATTTCAAACTAATACACTAATGCTGTTGAATTTTACTTCCTGAAATATTTTTTCATTAATTATAGCATCTCATCATTTAGTTGTCCTTCTATCTTGGAACAGAATACCAAGTAAATGCTGCTGAGCCTTAAAATTTGCTTATGAGTCATCAGTTATTATTAAATTGTTTACACCCTTTATTTGTTTTTGAAGGAAGCCAGACAAGTACATAATGCAAAAAATTTACGTACATCAGGTTCGCAAAGGCACAGACAAGGACAGAGATGACATTGAAAAGCTCTTCAGCCATCTGAACTTCATTGTCAAGGTCTTCAATGACCTCACACTGGATCAGCTCAGGGGAGAAATAAACTTGTGTGAGTAAATTGAAGTAACACTCTCATTAGAGTTTAGTTTGATCTACTGTTAATTTGCTCAGAATGAACCCATATCAACATCATGTGTGGTATTGATACAACATGTGTAGAAAATTAACACCTGAAGCTTGAGCTAAGATTTAAACAATTTAAACAATTTAAACAATTTATTTACCACAGCTGATACAGAGGTAGAATGTTTCATAAGTCTAGTACAATGGTTAAATTTGAGTATAGCTACCTGTGGGCCCGAACAAGTTCAGCGACTTCTAGGGCATCCTATCATCACGTTATTCTAAAATGTACAATAATGTTTAACCTAGTTTTGCATTAGACTGATCATTGAGATAATTTACTCGATATTTTATGCTGTATTTTACAATATAGGTCAAATCGGCTATATTTAACAGTATGTTCGATAAAACGATTCAAGAGCAGACTGAAGATCGGTTATGTTACCCAAATCAAGTTACATTATTACATTATCATTAGTTACATGTAGGAGGCAAGATTTGACATGGTGATCTTACACGACTAGTATTCTGATAGGAAGTGAGACTCAAGATGTCTTTTGAATACTTTGTACGAATTACATTTACGGATCTCCGCAGGTATAGAGTTCCAAGTTTTGGTTCCAACGAAGAGGATACTGTGTTGCGACCGGGCCTTCGAATAATAAGGAAGAATGAATTTACTTCTATTTCGGGTTAAATGGTCGTGATGACCAGTTTGCGCAGTCAATAATTGTCTTAGGCTATTGTCACCATCATTTCTTAATGTTTTGTAAATGAAATTACAGATGGAGATTTTGTAAAGATCCGAAAGTTTAAGTATTTGTAAATTTTTGAAAGAATCGTTTGTGTGAGCATTATATTCTAGGTTCTTTACCGCTCTGACAGCTCTTTTCTGAAGAGTAAAAATTTTGTTGGTTTTATTTTTATCAGTTCCGTGCCACGCTTCTATTCCGTATTGCAAGTATGGAGAAATAAGCGTTTGGTAGAACACTTGTAAAGCTGTTTCAGGCAGAAAATTTTCAACTTTATTCAGGATTCCGATGGATTTTGATAATTTAGAACTAATATGAGTGATGTGCTCTTTGAAGGTCAGATGTTTATCTACTATGATGCCCAGAAACTTACATGAGTTGGTTTCTTCAATTTCACCCTCGCCAATTTTAATGCATGGGAGAGATACATCTTTCTTGTATGAGAATGTAATATAATTTGTTTTATCAATATTAAGGCTTATTTTATTAGCTTTGAGCCACGATGAAACCTTATGAAGTTCATTATTTATACTCTCCACAATCATAGCGGGATTTTGGTTCAGAAGGACCGCAGAAAGCGTACTGTCATCGGCAAAAAGTATGAATTTGAAGAATGATGTAGATTTTACAATATCATTGATAAAAATCAGAAACAGGAGAGGCCCAAGAACAGATCCTTGTGGAACTCCATGGCTAATAGTCTGTGGGTCTGATTTTGCGTCGTCAATGACAACGTATTGCTTCCGATTTGTTAGGTATGATCTGAACCAATCATGGGCAATCCCTCGAATGCCATAACAATGTAGTTTTGAGAGTAGTATTTTATGGTCTACACAATTGAATGCTTTTCGAAAGTCAAGAAATACAGAGAAGACAGGCTTGCCTTCATCTATATTAGAATAGAGGAATTGTAAATGATTTAATATAGCCTGTGTTGTTGATTTTTTAGAGCGAAAGCCGTATTGTTTATCGTGAAAAAATGATTTTTGTTCAAAATAAGAGTACACTTTTTTGTACACAATCTTTTCGAATACTTTGCTAATAATTGGTAGTACGGAGATAGGTCGATAATTGTTTACACAGGTTTTTTCACCACTTTTAAAGATAGGGGTTACTCTAGCAACTTTGAGGGAGTTCGGGAAAGTGCTTAGTGAGAGAGACTGGTTAATAATATTTGATATCATCGGGGCTACAATGTCAGCAATAACTTTAAGTACTTTAGTCGGAAACGTTTGTAGCCCACTCGATTTATTTTTCATGTTGTTTATGCACGTAATTACATCGGAGGAGTTTGTAGGCGTAAAGTAAAAGGAGTTGGGTTCTCGAATATGATCCACAAATTCCAGGTGATCAGTAGGTTCACTTGGAATACCATCAGCTATAGTTTTCCCTACGTTTACGCAGAAGTTGTTGAAGAGATTAGCAATTTCTTTCTTCTCATGGTATTTCACATTATCTTGAATGACGTATTCAATTTTCTTTTTATCGGCATTATTCGGTTTACAGCAAGAGTTAAGGAGATGCCAAGTCTTTTTAACGTCAGTTTTGAATTGAGTAAACTTGAGCGTAAAGTAGTTCTTTTTTGATGTTCTTATCTGGTTTGTTACATAGTTTCTGAATCGGTTATATGTTTCTCTAGATATTCGCCCTTCGCAAAGGAGGGCTAGGTACGCTTGACGTTTCTTTATATTTATTACGATGTCTCTAGTAATCCATGGCTTTTGTTCATTTTTCGGGGTAACTGTGCGAGTTACAGTTGGGCAACACTGATTGTATGCGGTCATTATAGTTTCAGTCAACTTTACTACTGCTTCATCAATGCTCGTAGCATTATAATTTTGTTGAGAGATGTGCAATGTAGGCATTGATTCTTCTAGAACGGTGCGCATTTCTTCAAGATTTGATTCGTTTATTTTACGATATGAGTAAGTTTCAGCCCGTGCCTTGGTGCAAGCAATATAGACATTTTTCTTAATAAGAAAAACTGGGAAGTGATCTGATAAGTCAGAAGTAATTATTCGAGCAAGAAAATCACTTGGGTCTGTCATAAAGATATTGTCAAGCAGCGTAGCACACTCTGAGGTTATTCGTGTAGGCTTTGTAATGATCGGAAGGAAGGATTGAGACTGAAAGGTTGTTAGGAAATTAGAGATTGGTTCATAGCTTTCATGTTTCAGTAGATCATAATTGAAGTCACCGCATATTATTATGTCATTGTATAAGGGCCTGTTGAACTGAGAAATAATACGATTCAGCTCATTCAGGAAGGATATAGGACAGGCTGTATGAGGCCTATACACCGTTCCAAGCACAATGCGTTTACCATCTCTAGACAGTTCCACGAAGAGTGATTCTATATGATCCTGATTCATTGTTGCACTTGCTATGGTTCTCGAGTCTATGTGGTTAGATATATATGTGCTGATGGCTCCGCCCCGCTGGTTTTTTCTTAGCGAATGGTAACTATGATAATTTTCAAATCGAATCATGTTTTTAGTCGAGTCATCTAGCCAGCTTTCGGTGAAGCTAATCACGTCTAGGTTATATTTAAGTTCAGTAATAGTACATTGTACCTCTTCCAATTTTGGATAGAGTGACCTACAGTTCCAACACAGGAGTGAGAAATCTCGGTCAGTTATTCGTATAGTTTCATTGAATTTTGATGTATTAGTATACCTACACTCTTGAGTTGTTTAGGTTTGGATATATTCTGTTCAAATGATTGAGATCTGGGTCGATTTCCTCGAATATCTCAGGGTGATCAGTCATTTAAAATTAGTAAACAGTAAGAAGTAGGTACTATAGAGTTAAAAAACGAAATACAGAGTCAAGCTTTAAGGGATATTCCTGTCTAAAAAACTAGCTTATGAAGTACGAGAGAATAGAGTATAAAAAAAAATTTAGTGCGATTACGTGAGTACTCATAAACTCAGTCCATGAGCGAATAATATTGGAGTTCAATATCACAACATTGGTGTAAACAGATTGCCGCATGAAGGCGTTTTTACAAGTTCACATACAACAGGTAATAAGTTTTAAAGATTATAACGACAATGATATAATCAGCTAATATGGTTTACGCGTAATATTAACTTTAGTGGTAAAAAAAAGAAAAAAAATTCACAGTAACATTGGGAGGTGAAAAATTGCTGATTGCGTTGTTTCAAAAGTTCACACATAGCTGTCATCAATGTTTACAAACACATCTGTTATACATTTGTATAGATTCAGGTTAGACTAACATCAAGTTGAGTTTAAACTGACACGATACCTAATTGAGGTTAAATTAACACGAAACTGACATATCTAATTTAGGGGATCACCTAGTCTGGTCACCCATGACCTGCTTCGATGTCATATTAAGTTGTTGTATCAGGTATTGCTCGAGGTCATCTGGCGTGTTGATCTCGCGGCGTCTTGAATCTTGGTTTCCGGGGTTAAATATGAAAATGTTTCCATCCTGTGTTCTTGGGATGCCAATTTTATCCGGGAATTTACTTTTGGCCATCCTCAGAATGTACATGACGTTAGCTCGTGAAGGTATGAGGTATTCATTTATGAAGAAGAACTGTGGTTTCTTTTCTCGGCAGGCGTTGAGGATTTAACGTTTTTTGTTATAATGTTTTAGTTCAAATGCAATGTTTTTTTGATCTACGTTCCCAGTTATTGTTTTTTTCCCCATTCTTGTAGCTGACGTAATGTCAGTGTCGGAGAGGTCAATGTTGATCTTGTCCTTCAGGAGCTGGCAGACTGTATCCTTACAGATTTCGCCTGCGTGAGATTGCGGTATTTCCCTTCCAGAAATGACGAGAGTACATTTTTTGTCTTCAATGTCTCGGCGCTGATCATTTTTTCCAACTGGTCGAGGCGGGAGGTTAAGCTATCTATTTTCTCATTCTGTTCTTCGAGAATTTTTTTGTGTTCCGCTTCTTTTGTTTCAAATAGCGTTTTAAGGTGGCTTATTTCATTTTGCATTTGAACAATATCACTATTAAATTTTGTCATCACTGAATCGAAGTATTTTATAAGGACAGAAACCACTTCTTTACCGTCTTTCGTAAGGCTAGACACATCAGGGTATTGACCAAACTTCGGTTGAAACTCGATGCTGTTGTTGGTACTGCGTCGTTTGTTAGTCATCTTGAAGATTGAGGGAGTTCGGTCGTTGTGTAAACGAGGGTTGAATACTCTCACACTTTTGAGGGAATATTATACTCTTAGTTTGATTATTTTTATATATATGTGGTATTTAAATCACATTTGAATACTCAGGACGAGAGTGGGTACCCATTTATGTTAGAGGTACATTCTTTCTAACAATAGGCACTTTGTTTCGGAGCAAGCGCCACACCCGTCCTCACGCCACGGAGTCACTGAAGACACAGATAGTAGTACATACCTAACAGAAACAACTTATGTTTTTATTATTATTGTTAACAAGAAATTCAGGCACCAGTTTGATACTTTGTATTAGTAATGTTGTGGTTTGGTATACTTTCTAAACAGAGAAGAGCTGATTAATTTGAGGTTGATCAGTTAGTAGGGGCCGTGTTGTGGCCATTACCAGTTGATGCATCATGTGTACACTTGCCCTGTGATAATAATACATGAGTTTTAGAGTCACATTATGTAAGGAATGTCTGTAACTCATGCTCAAGTTTCAAACGCTAATTTCTTGATATGAGTGCTATAAATTACTCAAGTGTTTAGTCTTGAATGATGTGTTTTTTGGTGTAAAAACTATGAAAGCATCCTTACCCAGTAAGGGTGACTTTTAATTCAAACATTTCACCATTTTGTACTATTTAAATTATGAAGTTGAATGAATAATTGTGATTATTAGTTTCAGCCATCAGTATTTAGTAACTGAAATTGTTTTTGAAGGAGCTATCAACAAGCGTGAGTTCATGTTAAATCTGTATGTCTTTAGATGCTCTTAAAGACCACAGCCAGCACGACTGCCTGGTTGTGTTCTTCCTGAGCCACGGTGAGGACGGCATCTTCTATGCTCAGGACGCCGCGTTCCGCCACGACGAGTTCTTTGATGCTTTTGACAGCAACAACTGCAGGACTCTCGCTGGCAAACCCAAGATGTTCTTCATTCAGGTGATCAGATCTTTGTTGTCATGCCGCGCCCTAGGGTAATGCGGTATTCGCATAGCCAAACCTTTTGTTACCAAAACTCAAAGAGTTTAGGTAAAAGATTTCAGGGGTAATTGTTGTCATTACTGTAAAATATGTTTGAAATTGCCTTATCATGGGTCTTTTCAACTCAAAGAAGAGCCCACTTCTTTTTTACAATTTAAAAAGTTTTGCTTCTTTAACTATGCATGTTTAACAAGGAAAAGCTTCAATATCAAAAATAAAGTTCTTAAATAGAGAATATCATTCATTAAGTTTTTGTCTAAACTGATCAGTAAAAGAATGAAGTTCTGAAAAACTTATTCAAGGTCAATAAAAAGGTATTAATTCTGTTGGACGGATTGTGTCGAATGTCTTCTGGAATGTTGAGAAATAGTTCATGGATGGAAGTAATAGCCCTAATTTTGTCATTTTTTCAAAATATTTCCCTACTAATCAAATTACTTTGAAAGTCAGTTAGTTACCCTAAATTGGAAGCACTAGCCACCGTGGTTACTGTTAGTAGACAAGGGGCCAATTGTTAAAATATAATTCAGATACCTAAAGCAAGAAATTGGACATTGAATAGAGATGCATACCAAGGAAATTTAGTTCTGTAACTCACCGTGCATCCTAGATCAGATAACCTATGATGGCGGTGCTGGTTAATCCACGAATATATGTGGTAATAATAATGGTTGTTCAACTGTACCAAGAGCTTTTTATATTTAAGCTGCTCACACCGAACAATTCAGGGTGATGAGTAGTTTACTCTTTCTAACAGCAATTCAGAGTTGCTGTGACAATGATGCATTTTTTCTTTGGGTTTGATTATAGTTTCTTGTATTCTATTCTTTTAGGTCGCTGTTGGTCATCAGTAAGAACCTTCATTGTCATACTCCATGAGAGTGCCATGTAATGCTGCAGCTTAAAGAGTTTCAGCGATGTCTGAAGAGTATCCCTATTGTGCACTAACAATTTGAATTCTTCTGTTCTTTCTTTTTTGTTTTATTCTTCAAAATATTTTCCTTTGCTAATCAAATTTTGAGCATATGTGGGCATTGAGATTCTCTGAAAGAATATGTTCAAATGCTTTTGCAGAAGGAGTCAATTTTGTAGTAATGCAACGTTGTATCTAAGTGCAACTTAGTAAATTCTAATGTAAATTAGTGTCTAGTGAGCAGCAAAATGTAACATGTAGATCCCCGCTCACGTTTTTTCAATGATCATAATTTTTTAACGAGTACCAACAATTGATAGATAGAAATTACCTTTAGTGTGAAAGTTGAATGCCATTCACTGCACTGGGTGGAGTTTGAACATGACTGATGGTACAATTTTCTAAGTAGTTGAAAAATAACTAAGTGAAGACATGATTATGCTTGTGTTTGCATCAAATCTCAGTAAAGTTTTTGTGGAGCTTAGCAAACGGAGTAAATAATAACTACTTCCTTCAAAAAATTACCATTTTTCTATGTACTGCAGTACACTTCATGGTGGTGAAACGTTAACTCTTTAAGCACTTTCATGTTTTCAGGTGTGTTTTGTGAGATTTGGAAGCACAAGTAAATCTACCATTTTTGGATCACGATTTCATTGTGCACCGGATTTAACTTACGGAGAATTTCATAGTTCTACTGATTCATTTCGTTTGAATTTAACCCTTTAACGAACCAAGTGGACTGTACAGTCCTCTTTCAAAAATAACAATAATATATTGTATTTCTTATTCAATTTGTTCACTAATGTGTTCTTTGAACTTCACTGCCGAATAGTAGTTCCTTCCCCGTCTTGATAACAGTGACTACCTAATGCCAGTGTCAGTTTAGTGATAGTGGTTGTTATAACGGTAATATGAGTATAAAAATGTGGGGGTTAAAGGTGTTGACTAATGATGTACTGCTTTGTTTAGGCATGTCGAGGGGGCAGGCTGGACAAAGGGGTAATGATGGTGGAGCAGACCGACTCCCCTCTGACCTACTACTCGCTGCCTGCCACGGCCGACATCTACACCATGTGGAGCACCGTGCCAGGTGAGATCTAAAGATCTTCAGTAGCTGCTCTTTGCGAGCCAGCCTTACCAAGGTGGTACGGCCTGCCGCTCAGCGTTCGCGATTTTTCTGCCAGTAACTTGATGGATGCTGTCTAGTTGCTGAAGGTTCTTGCAAAAGAAGATGCTTACCATCTCTAACAACTGCAGTTTGTTTAAGGAGAACTCTCAACCAGCACAGCAATCTATGTTGTGGAAATGTGTAAAGATTTAATTTTTAAAAATGATGGGTTTTATTTATATTTTTTCCATTCGTCCTAATTTTATAAATAAGTTATTAGTATATTATGAAGGCTACTGCAGTTCATTAAAGTTCACTTTATTTACTTGCTAAGAGATCGTTAATTCTCAATAGTTGTAGCGCAGTTTTGAGCAGTGTCCGTAAAGCCAAGGTGATGAACAAAAATTTACCAGGGAACAACAGGGTTTACGTGTGTTGTTTTGGGTTCTGGTTAGGCATGAAAAAATTTTATTTTTCAGCTGTGGATACTTATATTCAGTGTAGGACATTCCAAATAGAGAAGTTCCCCTCAGGGGAAAATAATTATTGTATCTATGGGAACTAGCGCTCCCAGGGGGACAATGTCAGGGCCTGAGCTGAGAGTTAGGCAGGCTTTATTTTTTTTTTTGAAATAAAATGTTTTTGTTATGTTAAGGACCACCTTTTTTCGGTTCACTGCTGTCCTGTTCTTCAGCACATACTACTTTCCTCTTCAACTTTGGTCTTGTTTCATGATCTTCTTTCACAACTTACTGTTTCTATGCCTTTCTGCGTTTCCTTAACTCCTTACTAAATGGTGCCTTCCTCCTTCCTCTCTTTGGATCGCATTTGTTGCTGGGTAGGGAGGCTAAAACTAACGACTAATCTAATCCAAATAGAGAAATAGATACTCCTATAACTGGTAAATTATCAGGTATGCTTTTATTTGCGCTTGAACGTCACTTGTTCATCAGAATGTGTGAGGAAGAAAATATTTTACTGCTTAGTAGATGATTTTCTCTCCCCATGTCCTTACCTTGTCGTGGTGGGAGGGCTTGCGTGCTGCAATGAAGGTTGAGGCTATACTGCCGGGGCCCCGGTTCTGGTAGGTTCAACCATGGTAGGCTGGCTCAACTGGAGCAGCCTGACAAAAGGGGGACCATGGGTGAGGTTTCCCATGTAAATATAAACCGGGCCCCGGCAGTTACGGGTTATAAAGTCTCTGTTACCTCGGGCGTACTTGGGGACTGCCACGGGCCGGGGTCGACGGTGGGAGGAGGTTTTTACTTCCTAGTGGTCAGCGTGTGCCCGCCTTAAGTGCAGAGATGCACCAGAATGCTGCTGATCGCCCGAGGGGTTCTTTTCCGGCTTGAGCCGGCCTGGATAGGTAGGGAGAAATCCCTATCGAAAGAGAATCCTAAACGTGTGCTTGCTTCTACTACTGAAAATCCCCCTCGATCTCTTGAAAATGACCCGGCGCTCTTCTTGGTTCCTGCGGAAAGATCTCCAAAGAAAATTTTTCCTGCTCACCGCACTGTTCTGAAATCGGGGCTTGCCCCCTTGCAGCCGGCTGCTGCAGATGGAGCTAGGGCCATAGGAACCATAACGGAAACTTCACATGATCGTCCCCCTTCTCCGCCGTTGCAACCTGTATCATCGCAGCTTGCTGCAGTGAGTGACGCTGGACCCTACGTAAAATCTGACGAGACAAATTTAGTACCTCAGCCATATATACCACCTCGAAATCAAAGGCGACCTAGTTTTCGTATTGAAAACTCATCTGGACATCGCCGCCAACGTACCAACCAAAGATATCGCACAGATGTGCCCCTCTATGAGAATACACATCCAGATTATAAGAAATTTTACACCATCAACGCGGGTGATGGTTCTAACCTAGCAGAGATGGATGTAATTGTGGCAAATAGAGAACTTGAACGAAAAATTGGTGGTAAACCTTTGAAGATAACAGAGACGCGAACGGGCTCGCTCCTTGTGGAGGTTCGAAATGAACATCAGGCAAAAACTATCTCAAGAATCCAAACCCTTGCTGGGGTGAGCATCACTGTTGCTCCTCATGGAAGGTTGAATGAAACAAAGGGGACTATTTGGTATACAAATAAACCAAATTACGGAGATGAAACTCTACTCGAAGAACTTGCCAGAAGTGGAGTAAAATCTATCTACCGGACCAAAAGAAGACAGAATGGAGCTGAAATACCCCCCTCGTTGTACATATTGACCTTCGATTCTACGCGCCTACCTGAGTCCGTGAGTATAGGCTGGACGCGGTGCCCGGTGAGGCAATATATACCCAAGCCGCGTAGATGTTTTAAGTGTCAAAGTTTTGGTCACGGTGCAAGTAGCTGCCGTAAACAAGAAGCTGTCTGTTTTCACTGCTCCCGAGCAGCACATGAACTCCCTTGCACTCTACCACCTAAGTGCTCCAACTGTGAGGGGCCCCACCCCGCCAGTGACCAGTCCTGCCCTATCTATAAATTGGAACAGGAAATAGTTTCTACACAAACTACTGAGCGCGTAAGCTATGGTGAGGCAAAGCGGAAGGTTTCCGGTCGCTACGTGCGCCCTACGCATAGTTATTCATCGGCTGTGCGTCAGCCGCAATTACAGACAGCTGAGTCCGGCGGAACACGCATCAGCGAGGAGATACCGATGAGAGTCGGAGGCGAGTTTGCTCATGCCGTAACACAGACTAGTATAGCAACCCAGACTGACGCTCCAAATGAGGAACATAAAAGACCCCGAAGTTCTTACTCTAGATCCGAAAGACCAGAAAAGTCTTCCGATGGTGACTTACCACGCGCTGCCGGTACTGTGTCAGACCCTTCACCGTCCTGTGCGACTTTGGGTGATGTCTGTGTGGATGCCCGGAGCCATTTTGAAGCTGTGGCTGACCAACCTGGCTGCGATCAATCAATGCAGGTTTCGTCTGTTAGGGAGGAGGGAAAAAAGGAACAGGGCTCTCAGAGCCCGGGGTCAAAAGGAATGGATAAGGGACCTGAATCCCAGAGTAACACCTCCCCTGGAAATCCATCTACCGCAGTTGGTGCCCGAAAGCGCCTGCAAAGCGGCACTCCGTCTCCAATTGGAGGGATGACAGGGCAAGCCCCCAAAAAGCGTCCCACCTTTAAGCATATTGATAATTCAGATGACCCAACGGTTAAACCTCAAGGACTGGAATGTATACCTGTCCAAGTGTCCAGTAAACCTAGAGAGGCTCGAGAGCGAGGACGCGAGGGAAGCAACATCGTGACCCATCGTGTTCGCTCTCTGGAACGTGTTGTTGTGGTACCTGAAAGTATAGCAACTAAAATGAGAAAGAAATTCCCTATGCCAGCAGATATGCCCTCAATGCCCCCGCCTAATGTGCAGCTGCTCCCTTGGAGCTCGAGGCAGGAGAGTGGCAAAAACCCAAAAGATAGTAAACAAACTTCAGAGAAAAAACTGACCCCAACTGAGAGATTTTCAAGCCGATAAACATAATGAGTCTTCTGCAATGGAACTGTCGAAGCTACCGCCGCAATTATGGTGATCTGAGGAGGTTGCTGCAAGAGCTTCAGCCGGGCTGTGTATGCCTCCAAGAGACAATGCTCGGAAGTATGACACCTACACCACCGGCGAGTTACGTCGTAGAGACCTTCTCCCCTCTACCAAATCCGGTGCCAGGTACGGGCTTAGCTATTTTAGTGAGGCGGGATACGGGCTTCACAAGGCTTGGCCTGAACACTGCACTGCAGGCAATGGCGGTACGTCTTGGTATTGGCCCGCGCTTGCTCACAGTTTGTAATTTGTACCTACCTCCAGCTGATCCCATCACTACAGCAGATCTCCTGACCCTTTACGACCAGCTACCCCGACCAGCGCTCATATTGGGGGATTTTAATGGAAAACACATAGCTTGGGGCAATCCCTCCACCGACCAGCGTGGGAGGTTCATTGATGGCCTATTCACAAACTCAGACGCATGCTTATTAAATACAGGATTGCCCACCCATTTCCATGTGCAGACGGGCGTGTCATCGGCTATAGACCTCAGCTTGTGCACCCCTGATGTTGTTGCTGATCTGCACTGGAATGTTTGTGATGATCTGTGCGGTAGTGATCATTTCCCTATAGAGATACGGTTCGAGGAAAATCGTCCGACTCCCACCGAAGCCAGCTTTATTTTGAGGCGAGCCGACTGGGGGAGCTTCGAAGCACTCACTCAAATGTGTGATGTTGACGAGACCAGGCCAGTGGAAGACTTATTGGAAGAGTTTGTGGGCTGCCTGCTGATCGCTGCTGGCGTCAGTATCCCTAAGTCGAGGGGGGGTGCCCTCCAGCACAGAGTTCCTTGGTGGACAGATGAATGCACCATCACCAATATTGAAAGAAAACATGCCCTGCGACGCTATCAGAGGACGAAAAGTATGGCAGACAAAATATCCTACAATAGAGCCAGAGCAAGAGCACTACACACAAAGAATGAAGCAAGAAAACGTTCGTGGCAAAAATATGTATCGTCCCTAAATGCTGAAACGCCCATGTCGAAGGTATGGCAGCGAGTGAAGAAGATGTCTGGGAAGCAGAGCTATAGCCCACCCTGCTTGGAGGTCAATGGTGAGAAAACCGCGGACTCACAGCGCGTTGCGGCAGCTCTAGCCCGGCACTTCGCTAACATCAGTAGCGGTGATCATTATTCACCAGCTTTCTTGGCCTTTAAAAGACAGCAGGAGAGTCGAAGTCTGATTTTCAACACAGATGAAAATCTCCCCTATAACGAACCTATTACCATCTTAGAAATTTATAACGCTCTCAAGGAAACTAAAAACACCTCTCCTGGTCCAGACGGCATTCACTATAAAATGTTGAAGAAAATGCACCCTACAGCCCTGAAAGTGCTTTTAGCAATATATAACCAGACCTGGACCACACACCAGTACCCCGATGCCTGGCGTTTTGCCACTGTCCTAGCTTTTTTAAAACCCGGCAAACCTCCTACAAATCCTGGCAGCTATCGCCCTATCGCCCTCACGAGCTGTATCGGCAAGGTGCTTGAAAAGATAGTTAATGTTAGGCTGGTGAAGTTTTTGGAAGCTCGTGACCTCCTCTCGCCTGTACAGTACGGCTTTCGCAGAATGCGAGGTACTACGGACGCTTTAGTCCGTCTGCAGAACCACCTAGTTAAATGCAAACGTGAGCGCCGGCATACTATATGTGTGTTTTTTGACATGGCGAAAGCCTATGATACTGCCTGGAGGTACGGTATATTGCAAAACCTGCATCGTGATGGGCTGAGGGGAAATATGGCTCTTTACCTGCAGCAATTCTTGAGCAGGAGGACTTTTCGAGTGAAAGTCGGCTCTTCGGAGTCTCCGTGTGAGACGCAGGCTGAAGGAGTCCCTCAAGGAAGCGTCATCAGCTGTACGCTTTTTGCTGTGGCTATTAATGGAATCACGACAGCTGTGCCGCCTGAGATCTGCTCGTCGCTATACGTTGACGATTTTATGGTGTACGCGTCTTCATACTTTTTGCCTGCTCTGGTTCGTAGAATTCAAAACGCTATAAATAATGTAAATGGTTGGGCATCGGAGCATGGGTTCACGTTCTCTACTGAGAAAACTATGGCTCTTCTTATTCCGGGAAACCACAAAATGCGTGACCCTCCACAACTTTTCCTGAAGGGCAGACCAATAGTCTACGCAGCAAATGCTAAATTTCTTGGTATGACCATCGATAGCAAACTTACGTGGAAACCTCACCTTCAGTCACTAAAAGCAGCGTCTATAATGAGATTAAATTTGCTAAAAAGCCTCTCAGGTCAAACGTGGGGCGCCGACCGTGTGACTCTCCTGCGGCTCTATAAGGCCCTCATCAGGTCTAAATTAGACTACGGTAGTGTAATATACCAGTATGCCAAAGAAAGTACTCTCTGTATGCTGGACCCAGTACACCACGCAGCCATTAGGCTCTGCACTGGAGCTTTTCGAAGCTCCCCCGTCACCAGTCTCTGCGTGGAAAGTGGGGAGCCCCCCCTCAAGCTTAGGCGTATGCAACTGTCATTACAGTACCTAGCCCGGCTACAGCAACTCCCTCTCTCTCCGACCTGGATAAGTTTTCGTACCGACGTGGATGAGCGTATACCCACTCCGTATAATTTGCCATCCTCCGTAGATTATGGTGCGCTTATGAATAACGTGCGGTTCCCCCCCATGGAGGTCCTTCCCGCACGGGTTGCAGGTGCACCAACGTGGCGCATCCCAATTACTACTTTTTGTACAGGCTGCAAGATCCCTAAGAAGGACCTGCTGCCGGCCTCGGTTTTGAGGGGTATCTTCTTGGATCATGTACTGGCGGAGCACTCAGATCAACGTAAGATATATACAGATGGTTCTAAAACGGACCAATCTGTTGGCTGTGCTGCTGTGTCTGGCGACTATGTGCGTGCTCGAAGGCTCCTGCAGGAAACTTCTGTTTTCTCGGCTGAACTACTTGCAGTTGTCGAGGCTCTAGACCTCGTGGCGCAAATACCCTACTATGATTTTGTAATTTTCACTGACTCGAAGAGTGTCTATGAAGCTGTCCAAGCATACCACAGCAATCACCCAATAATTAGTGACATTGTTGTCCGACTGTCACGCCTTGCCCGGAGCCCGAAGCATGTGCAAGTCTGCTGGGTGCCGGGCCATGTAGGGGTGGCCGGCAATGAGAGAGCTGATGCCGAGGCCCTGCGTGCTGCTGGATCTGATGACCTGCCGAACAACCCAGGTGTCCCCTGTAGGGATTACTACCCCATTATCAAGTCTACCGTGCGTGATGTGTGGCAACAATGCTGGGACATGGAATTGAATAATAAACTGAGAGTACTTAAGCCTATTGTGGGGGAATGGGCTTCAGCTGAATGTCGTAGCCGGCGTTTGGAGGTGATCCTATGTCGGCTGCGTATCGGGCACTGCCGACTTACCCACAGTCATCTAATGGAGCGTCGCCCACAGCCGCGCTGCAACACCTGTCATGTACCACTAACGGTGCTGCATGTACTTGCCGAATGTCCAAACTTTGCTGCTGCTAGAAGAGAATCCTTCCCTCATCTTCGAGATGCGGACACTTCGTCGCTGCACATTGGGATGCTTCGTGAGCCCCTCCGTGCTCGTTTCAACCTCGGAGCGCTAGCGACCTTTCTTGCACGAAGCGATTTGATAGGTAAAATATAACGAGCTTTTATGCCCAGAAAACGGAAATCCGTGTGCACTCTGCAAGTGCAAACTCATGCCGAAGTTATAACTTGAGGAGAAGAAATGGCCGAGCGTACCGTGCTGCCACTCTTGTCTTTGTGAGGGGGTTCCAGCGTGGGTAAGACGCTCGGCCATAGTGTGGGCGGGCAGCTGGAGCGGAGCCTCCGATTCGGGGTCCCAGCTGTTCTCGCACTCTTTACCCTGCTAAAATTTTAAAAATCTTTTTTGTTTTGAATCAACTCGCGGTGTATACCGATACGTTTTGCAGGTGCGACCTGTAGAATGGATCCTGCTTATTGAGTGAGAAATCGTAATGTGCTTATGCAAACAAATATAACTGTGTGTGTCGAGGCAATGGAAATTGAGTTGACCACCGAAATAATGTTCTTATAATACTACCTCGGAGGTGATGTAGAATTCAGGTATCTTTAAAACCATGAGACCTTCGGCGCGAAATAGTCGGAGCTACTGAAGCGCTAGTAAGCCTATGTTACTACTACTACTACTACTTAGTAGATGATTTTCTTAAAATTTCTAAATTATGGTTAAAGTTTTTTCATAAATTCTATCTTTTTAGTACTAAAACATAATTTGCAAACTGACATGAATATGACTGGACGCGATGTGCATCTCCGCTTATCAGAATGGTTTCCTACATTCGGGACCACTGAATTGCCGCATGTTGAAGTAAACCTTATGATACTTGCTATGTTCAGGTGTTTGAGACAGCGTTCCTCAGCGCTGTGCTGTGAGTCTCGCTTCAGGAATTCTAATGTCAGCTTGAGCCTTATCTTCTTTTAATTTGAAAATTAGCAGTCCTTGTTCCCTTCGAAAGGGAAACCTTAGGAAAAAAACAATCACCCTGGTTTTTATAACTCTTTCTCAGTGTAGGTTGTTGTTTTGTCTTTTATAGTGCTTCTGCCTTCCGTTTGCTGTATCAGTGGGGATGTTTAGTACGTGACTTCATCCAATTGCTTTGGTGTTGAAAGGCAATGCCCTTGTTCATGTGTTACGGAGGTCTAAGGATGCAGGTTCTTGTGTTATGGAGGCAAATGCTACGCAAACCATGGTTTTGTTGAATTGCGCAAACTTATGTTCGCGCAAGGCTAGGGTGCTGAACCGTATTGCAGTGATTCATGCAAATGGGTTGTAATTTTTTAAAGTTTCATGTTCTTAGGAAGAAATTCTTCAAAAAAATTGTCTTATTTTAAGGCATGGGTTTTTCCATTTTTTAGTTGTAAATCATATTTCTTCCACCTCATGTATGCGGCAAAGGTCTTGATGTCTTGATGTGGTTGAGGCTAAAAAAGAAGATACCATCACTTGTTTCAGCAACGTGGGAGCCCAAGCTCCTTGATTTCACAGGACGCTGGTGCAGAGTACTGACAGCATTTTCTCCTCAGGCTACTACAGCTGGCGCAACACCACCAACGGGTCGTGGTTCATCCAATCGCTGCTGAAGGTGCTGCGTGACCACATCATGCAATTTGACCTGGCCTCCCTGCACTCCCTCGTCAATAGGACCATGATCTCCTTGTATGAGAGCAACACACCAGGTCTGTGCTGCCAATTGTGTACATCTCAGAGCAAAATAAATGAGGAATATTCGTAGTCGTGGTAAATTTTTGATGCTACTGTGATGAAGTAGCGTCTATCGTGATGGAGTCAACTAGTGAAAATTGGGGTGCTCTGCAACACATAAGATGGTAAAACTGCTCTATGTTCCTTTAATGGCTGAAGTGTATGCCTGGTTCTAAATCGATTTGGTTGTTTTTGTCGAAAGATTACTTTTCAGGCAAACGTGTCTAGTGCTCTTCAAACTATCAGTTGGCGTGGGTTTGTGTTAAAGCTGCCTTACTTGCAAGGTGTGAAAATTTTCACAATTTTCCTCATATATTTAAGATGAGTAGTAAGATGACAGAAGTAAGAGAGTTAGGTGTTTGCTTTATTGACTCAAGTTTTAGAAATGAATTAACACGTTGACTACGTTTTGGGGCAAATGTGAACCACTAGGTAAATTGCTCCTATAAGTACCAATGTCAATGAATAACATTCCAACCATTTCACGACCTTTTTTAAAGGAATTTTATCGAAAAAGTAAATATTGTACACATATACGTTGTAAATTTCTCACTTAGAATGGAAACTTATTCCAGCAGTAAAGTCGGTTTTCCAATTTTGTGTCATACAACTTAACCAAATCACTAATATGATCTGTGCAAACGTAGTCAATGTGTTAACTTTGGCTATCTAATTAGCCCAGGATGCTGATGAGAGTGATTCGGCCTTATTCAACGGTGTATGAATTGCGTCTTCTAGAGTTGTTTTTCTCAGGAGTTTGGCAACCTCACATCACCCACCTTATGAAGTGATTATTGGGTCATGCTGTTTGGGCGCTCCTTTGTCATAATTAGGCCCCTTAGAAGGATACAACCATTGAATCTGTGAAAATTAGCGCTTGCATGGGGAAAATGTGTGAGGTCCCGAGCAGAGAGTTAGGTACTAGGCCTTCTTTTTGTTGAAATAAAATGTTTTTGTTATGTTAAGGACCACCTTTTCTCGGTTCACTGCTGTCCTGTTTTTCAGCACCTACTGCTTTCTTCTTCAACTTTTATCTTGTTTTATGAACTTCTTTCTCAACTTACTGTTTCTATGCCCCTTCTGCATAGATTTCTCATTCTCCATACTAAATGGTGCCTTCCTCTCTTTGATACGTTTTTTTTTTTTTTGTAGCGGTTAGGGAGGCTTAAACTAACTTATTAACTTAAACTCTTGTCGTAATTAGGACTGGGTCGTTACAACTCTGACAGTTCAAACATTAGAACGAGCTCGGCAACTAATTTGTTTTTCGAACGTTATATTATTTATAATAAATGTTTTCTCTGACAGTTTGATGAATGGTTAGCTGCTGAGAGCCTTTGGTTTTATTTGAATACCTTATTTTTTTAGAATATCGTACGAATATATAAGATCATCTTAAACTTGCAGGAGATCCAAGCATGCACGGGATGAAACAGGTGTCGTCATTTGTGTCGACTGCCACGCACCTGCTCCACTTCTTCCCGCCCCCTGAGAAGCATTGACTAGCCCAGCAGCACCTAGGGAGTGAGAATGCCCTGCTACAGGGCTGCCAGAGCTCAAGTCAGACGGTAAAGACCAGTTCCTCACCCCTGCCGTTTACGGCCAGTATCTCAAGCAGTATTAAACAAAACCCCAATGCGGGTGCGGTGCAGTTTTCATCGAATTATTCCTTTAATGTGGCTCCTGAGAAAGTTTTGGTTCGAGGGTACGTGTCACCATTCGCTGGGCTTTACAGGCCTCAGCATTCTGTGGCGAGGCAGTATAGTCCGGCGTGTAAAGCTGCCGCTGCTGGTGTACGGGAGAGTTTAGCTGAAAGCGTCAATTTCAACTTCGTTGGGCCAATTGATCATAGTTCCCCTCGTGGGAGCGTGCATTTTTTCCCCGATCCACCCTTCACGTCTTACATTATTGAGGCTAGTCCAGCTAATCTTATAGCTCCTATCAATGAGGGTGGACTTGAGGAGAGAGTCAGTGGAACCTCCGAGTCAAGTGTACACCATCAGGAAGTTCTTACAGTTGAAAATTTGTCATCGTCCTGTGAAGAAGTCATTTCGGAACCTGGCGTTGCGGTGAGTGCCACAAACGGTGGAGGCATTGCTACCGTAGCTGGCACTGGAGCCACTACAGCACCTGCTCCTGAGGCTGGCCCTGTGGTTCAACAAGCCCATCCTGCCGTCATGGGTCCAGGCTCATCTCAAAAACGCGTTAAGAAAAAAGGCTTTGGAAAACTCATTCTTCGCTTTAATGCTGGCATTCGGAGACTGAGAAAGTTATCTTCAAGGAACAAGTAATTAAATAGAGCCCTCTCTTTAACACTAAATTTTTAGTGATGGTATTTGGTTTTTTGGACAAATGTAACAGAAAAAATATTTAAAGGCCTTTGGTAAGCACCCATATATAGAAACTGTGTGATAGGTGTTCACGTTTACGCTCGTGTTCATTCATGATTTATTGAGTATTTAGCATTCAATTATTCGTAATTTTGATCTAATTTGTTTTAAAATTGTAAAAAAGAATTTCGCACATAATTTAGAGTAGACAAGCTGCAAATCTGGATTAGACTTCAAATGTAAAGATTTTCACGGCATTTTCGTGCTTGGTGTGCGCGTGACCGTGGCACAGTGTGTGTGTGTTAATGTGGAAACCATATACTATGACAAATAATATTTTTAAGAAATCTGACTTGTAGTTTTCTTGCTTTATTATTAAGTTAATGTTCTGATATTATTGTATTATTATTTGATGCATTTATTTACAAACCTTCAGTGTGGGATTTTTTCTGGTTTACTCGTTAGTTTGGTGTTGATTTTCATAGTGTCGGTGTTGCATTGCTAGGTTAACTAGCATGAATTAGCAGTGCATTTTTAGAGTAGCCTTCACTAAGTTTGAACGTTTTTGTATGTTGCATCGTATTATTTATGGGGTGCCCTGCAGATAAATATTATAGTATGCGCAAACCCTTTCCAAGGATATGGTCTAGAGAACTGTACTCTAATATCAAGGAGTATGTACTCATAGTTTTTGTCAATTTAAACTGCTGTAGTAAAATTGTCTCGTTTCTATTGTCATCTCCACATTTCTACAAACATGGAGATGGGTTCGTGGGTTTGGGTGGGCAAAAACAGCAAGTCAGGGCTCTTCTTGGGCATTCTACCTGCATTTACTTTACTTAAGCCCTTGTTGTAATTTTCAACAGAGCGCTTTACAGTGTAGCTATGATATAAAAGTAGGGAATTTTTTGAAACTTCTGTCAGATTCAAAGTCCAGCATCATACAGTTTATTGCATTTTGTGACCAAGATGGTCGCATTGCTTGATTTCTGCCTTCTATGACCCATGACAAATGATCAAGCATACTCAACTCAGAATGCTCAGTTTCCCCAGGCCGCGAGAGGCGACTGTGTCAGAGTCATCTCTGCTTTAGTTTTTGCACTTGTTGATGTGACCATGACAGGCGGCAGGTCAGTGGAGAGTGGCCTCTTGTGAACTTAGAAACCAAATTGTGACGAGTTCTTGTTCGCTGGGTTATGTGTTTGTGTATTTTTCCGTACGAAGTATTACTCACTATCCTGACCTGCTACTTGTGGCTCCCCATACTTATATGCTTCGTATATACGTAGCGCGTCTGGCCATATTGCAGTAGATGAAGAAACTGCAATATGGCCGGACGCGCTACGTTGGTGCCTTGGGGGGGTTTCAGCGTGGGTAAGGCGTCCGGCCATAAATGGGTGGGCAGCTGAAACCCACTAAGGGGTTTGGCTGCCCAGTGATTCGGATGTACTGTAGTATGTACAAAATTTCAATGGGGAGACAATTATAATCTTGAGTTGTAATTAAATCATGATCATATAATTTTTGATGTTCATAGTGTTGATGTTCACCTTGCGTGGTAAATCGGAAAAGCCTGATACTGATTAAATTATGTGACCTTCGGTGCGATATAGTTTAAATAACTGAAGCGCTAGCAAACCTATGTTACTACTACTACTTATATGCTTCTCTATGTATTAGTTGCTCTGGATGCTTCTGATTGTAATAGCTTAGATATATGGTTGGTAATCTCGTCTTTCGTCTCAAGTAGCCTAGGGTAACTGCAGACAGCAGTGCATAATAAACGAATCTTTGATGGTGTAGTCTAAAATTATAAAAATAGAAACTGAGTAAGCTGCACTTTATATTTATAATAATTCAAAATCATCGTAGTGAGTTAACCAATAATGTCAGTTGAATCTAAAGTATTTAGAAGTATTTAGTATTATGTGTAATAATGACAATAACTGAAAACTGATTGATCAAGAAACTTATTAATACTGTGTGGCAATAACAATGATTGCAAATGAACGTTATGCTGATATTAACTAGCACTGCCCTGTGATGTGTGTCCGTAGCAGCTCTTGCTCTGTGGAGAGACAATCCTCACGTAATAACACTCATATTTTTCAGTTATTCAAAATAATTATAAAGTATCTACCTATGGAATTCTGGGTGTGAAATCCCTCGCTCAAACTGCACAGGGTATTCCTTGGAGTGTGAATGTGGTACACTTCAGAGGCATGTTCATTTGTTAGTCCTATCGCCAGTGCCGATTTCTAATCTTGCTGCTTGGTGAAGAACATGCTTTTGAGTAGGTTAGGAGGCCATAAAGAGCAAATTAGTTGCTCCATTAATATCAATTACGTGTGAACTTTTGTACACAAGACCTCTCCGAACTGTCACTTATGACTTCAATATGTAATGAGAAATGCGTTATATTGTGTTGTGGGTACTGATTAATAGTTTAATTTTGGGCATCAATCCATTTTGTTTGGTTGTGACATAGGCTAACATTTTGCGGACCTGCTGTGAATTTCACCCTTCTGTTTCATTATTGTCAGTTCGTAGCTTTGCATTTAACATATCAAAGATGCGCTTTTCTTGAGTTAATGGTGCTGCTGTTTTGTCTCTGTTCGGTGTTGCCTTGTGTGGCCTCATGTTAGAGCTATGTTGACGCACACTCTCTCCTAGCAAGTCTGTTGTATCCTACTCAGCAAACTTTGAAAACTTTTTTTGTTATGTTCTTAGCAGCCCACAGCACATGTAAGTAGGATTTTGACGAGCTTTGTTCTTATCTTCATTGAAATGTGGACTTGGCTAATTTGACGCTCTTTTAGATGCAATGTTATGTGCAAAAAGATTCTCAATTTTAGGCGATTATTTTGTGTTTTTTTAGTCATACACCTAACGACCCCTCCCCCTCCCCCCTCAGGGGGGTAAAACTATTGTATCATGGGAATTAGCGCTCTCAGGGGAAAAATGTGAGGGCCCGAGCTGCGAGTTGAGTAGGCCTTCTTTTTGTTGAAATAAAATGTTTTTTGTTATGTTAAGGACCACTTTTTTCGGTTCACTACTGTCCTGTTTTTCTGCACCTCTGACTTTCTTCTTCAACTTTTATCTTATTTCAGGAACTTCTTTCCCATCTTACTGTTTCTATGCCCTTTCTGCATAGATTCCTCATTTTCTAATCTCCATACTAAATGGTGCCTTCCTCATTCCTCTTTTCGATACGCTCTATTTTTGCAGCGGTTAGGGAGGCTTAAACTAACTTATAATCTAATCTAATCTAACCTACTGACCTTACATCATTTGATTCATCAGTCTTAAGGCCATTGCTGTATTTTGTGTTTTTCTAGCCATATACCTAATGACTTGACATATGAATCATCAGTCTCAAGGCCATCGCTGTATTTTAAGAAACCGAAGAGCTGGAATTGAAGCGCGCCTAGCACATATCCGTGTGCTGTCAGTGCCACTGGTAAAGTTTGTGCCATTTTTGTTCCTATCGTAGGAGTATCACAATGCACCTTTACACTGACATAAACTATTTCAGTCCCAGTCTTGGTTGAGACTGATTCCTGATCACTATTAGGATTGTTATTGTCACCTCCACTGCTTGTGTGGGATTCCCAAGCAAATTTGTATTTGATAACCCCTTGTGCCTAACATGAAGCTCTCTTGCTTATACCCCCTCAGGGGGATACAATTATTGTATCTATGGGAACTAGCGCTCCCAGGGGGACAATGTGAGGGCCTGAGCTGAGAGTTAGGTAGGCCTTCTTTTTGTTGAAATAAAATGTTTTTGTTATGTTAAGGACCACCTTTTTTCGGTTCACTGCTGTCCTGTTTTTCAGCACCTACTACTGTCTTCTTCAACTTTGGTCTTGTTTCATAATCTTCTTTCACAACTAACTGTTTCTATGCCTTTCTGCGTAGATTCCGCGTTTCCTTAACTCCATACTAAATGGTGCCTTCCTCCTTCCTCTCTTTGGATCGCAATTCTTGCTGGGTAGGGAGGCTAAAACTAACGACTAATCTAATCTAATCTTGCTTATACGACCTGTGAAAGTTTTGATGCTTCTCAAGTGGTGTTCATAACCAACTTGATTAATTGAGGAGCCCTTTATTCTGTAGGAAAGTATATTGTTGAGATCGGGCCTAATCAAGAAATTCTCCTTTCAACACTTGTGGATCAACACAAAACATATTTAACTTGGCAATAACTTTATAGTGTAGATGGTCTGTTTCTTCAAATTTTGTGAGTGTTGAGCGTATTTTTGGGCAAAAGCAAGTGAATTTCACTGTTGAGCGGTATTTTCTGTGTAATTTGCAATAACATCTCTGTTTGGGTGTATGGAGATATAACTGTGCAATTGTTATTGCAGCTGTTAGCTGTTTATTTTTTTACAAATTGCTCACTTGTGCAATGAGTGTTGGAACACCAAATTTGCTGTCCATCAAGCTAGTTGCCTTTTAATAACTGAGAACATGGGATGAAATGTGCACAAAAACTTGCGTGTCTTCTTGCTCAAGCTCATGCTCACAAGTGTTCCGTTTGCTCAACGCTGGCACCAGCTATAAGTAATCTCGTTCAAAACTAAGATGTGTTTCATATTGATCTCTTGACTTGCTCATCTTGGACCATTGGAGTTGTGTGGACCTTCACTCGAGCGCTGCGTAGTTGCTCTATCTGTAGGAATCTCATTCCAAAACGGCTCATGTGGCTCCTGAAGTGTGGATCTGTTCCATTTTGATCTCTTCCTATGTTGAACGCCGTGAATTTTGTGGTTCGAGTTAAAGAGCCTTTAGTATTGTCACAATGTTTGGTACTTGCTCATTGCTGTAATTAATGTTTGTATGTAACTTATAGTTATTGAAGCTGATTTTCCTCGCACTTTCCTGTCTGCTTGCCGTTAGTATTGATCCTTTATTTAGGAAATTGTACATTATGAATCGTAATTTGTGCTCTGTGCATCAGAAGTTGAACTGTGTGCATCAAATATTGTGTCTTATGCTACAAAATTTGGGCTTTATGTTTCGAAAATTGTGCCTTGTGGTTCGGAATGTGTGTCTTATACTGCGGAATTTGTGCCTTATGCTTCAGAAATTGTGCCTTACGCTTCGGAATTTGTGCCTTACGCGTCGGAATTTGTGCCTTACGCGTCGGAATTTGTGCCTTACGCTTCGGAATTTGTGCCTTACGCTTCGGAATTTGTGCCTTACGCTTACGAATTTGTGCCTTACGCTTCGGAATTTGTGCCTTATGCTTCGGAATTTGTGCCTTGTGCTTCGGAATTTGCGCCTTGTGCTTCGGAATTTGTGCCTTGTGCTTCGGAATTTGCGCCTTGTGCTTCGGAATTTGTGCCTTGTGCTTCGGAATTTGTGCCTTATGCTCCAGAATTTGTGCCTTATGCTCCAGAATTTGTGCCTTATGCTCCAGAATTTGTGCCTTATGCTCCAGAATTTGTGCCTTATGCTCCAGAATTTGTGCCTTATGCTCCAGAATTTGTGCCTTATGCTCCAGAATTTGTGCCTTATGCTCCAGAATTTGTGCCTTATGCTCCAGAATTTGTGCCTTATGCTCCAGAATTTGTGCCTTATGCTCCAGAATTTGTGCCTTATGCTCCAGAATTTGTGCCTTATGCTCCAGAATTTGTGCCTTATGCTCCAGAATTTGTGCCTTATGCTCCAGAATTTGTGCCTTATGCTCCAGAATTTGTGCCTTATGCTCCAGAATTTGTGCCTTATGCTCCAGAATTTGTGCCTTATGCTCCAGAATTTGTGCCTTATGCTCCAGAATTTGTGCCTTATGCTCCGGAATTTGTGCTTAATGCGCGTAGCAGTGTGCCTCATGACACTGCATTTGTACTGTTCAGCTGCGTTCGATTTCCTTGAGCCTCTCGTCACTGCAATAATGCCTCAACCGATATCATTCCCCGCATCTTCGTTGTATTGGCCTCGTGTATTGTATTGGCCTCATATCTCCGTACTAAATGATGCCTTTCTCCTTCTTCTCTTTGGAACGTTTTTTTACGGTCAGGGAGGTTTAAACAAACATCTAATCTGTATTGGCCTCGTGTACAGCACTCGGTCAATGTTTTCTCCGTCGACGACTCATTACTCAGTAATGGGGTCGTGCTAATCATGCATTCGATACTGTTCAACTCTGGAGCCTTGAAACTTGGTGATCATGCGGCGGGGCTACCGAACTGGTGGCATTTGGTCTGCTGCCTGAGGGCTGTCAAGTACTTCTTCATCTACGTAATTTTTGTTGCACTGTACTGTGAGTTGGGAACAAGAATGATATTAGTCAGATCTCCAATTTGTGATATCATTGAAATGACAATAATTAATGTATTTGGTGACGTGAATTGTCTCCTGATCGTATTTAATTAAAAGTTATTCTTATTTTTCTGGTGATGTTACTGCTTGTGTGAGATTGGGCAAGAGTAGGCAGGTTGCTGATACTAATAGACAAATAATTGATTCAATTTTCACTGTTTCCTTAACCATGTTTTACTGGTACCGAACTGACTCATTGTTTGTGTAGTGTATCGTGAAGGAAATTGTCAATTGACAAGGATTTGACTAGCATTTCTTACGCATAGCATGTATTCCACAACACCTTTCATAGGTGGTACTGTGAGTATACCCACTAACAGTTCTATAGGTGGTAGTGTAAGTATATCCACTTACAGTTAGCGAGTCCCTACATAGTGATTGTGTACACTAATAAGAAAGTGTCCATAAGGTTATTTATAGGGTCTTCTCCCCAAAAAATTTTAAGCTGATAAACAATATTGCCCGTATTAAGGCTACATTTAGGCTAGGAATTGAGCCTTTTATTTGGGCCTCCCTCTTTTTTTCTGTGAAAAATGAAATCATAATTTAGAATCTTGATAACGATTTTCGTTGACCGAGGACAGCCTGCATTTTCATCGTTTTCACCGCAGATTTTTATAAGCTAGCAAGGAAAATTGGACAAAGAATGTAGCGTTCAACAGCTCATGGTTCTAGCTGGCTGCTGCAATCTTAGTTTGAAAATGCAGCATATTCCTGCTGAGATATGAGAGCTCTGTGCTTTTTGCTATTACGACTAGTATTCCACAACCCCACAGCTTAAGTAGAGTAAAGAAGGTATTTTATCAGAAGAAGCGATTTGGGAGAAATTTCGGCACACCGTTAAGTTTAATCGATTTACGGTTTTTATTTCGATTACTTTAATGTAGAGATGGTCATAATATTTTAGTTGCGGTTCGGGCATAACTTTGTAGATTTACCATGATCGTGCATTCGAGAGGACACTGAATGTATGCATTTGTTGAGTTCTCATCTCTTATCTAATCTATTACGTATTTCTTATTTATGTGTTTCTATTTATGATTCGAATAAAATTAGATTACTTTCCCCGTTTAACTTTATTTCTCCTGTTTCGCACGTCCTGTATTGCTGAGGCGATAACAGTTCGCCTCACACAGCGGACCGCGGTTGTTGGTTGCCCACAGGCAGGCACACGGGGGACTTGCAGCCGTCACATGGACGTCGGAATATGCCAGGAGCGCGTTTATTCATGTATGTTAAACAGTTTAACTGCGACGTGAGCCACCGGTGGTACACGGAGGCAATTTTCATGATGCTGCTGACCGACCAGTAGTCACTCAATTTCCATAAATGCGTAGTCAAAACTAAATGAAGACTCATTCAAGTGGATGTTTACTATTTTCAACGCAACTTAATACGGTTGACTTTAAATTTGAGTTGAATACTGAGCTTCAGCTTCACCCGCTGCAGCCCAAGTGTTAAAATTTAGTCAAGTATTGTATTGTGTACAGTCTTTCTATTAAACTCGGCGCTGAGTCGAACCTCTCTGAAATACTGACCGGCCACGCTCCCCTCTGAACCTTTTCTTACTTGAAATTCGTCTACTTTATGAAATTTGACTCACCAACTGAAAATGAGTAACCTCTAGAGAGAAAATCTCCTCTGCCTCAGATGAGGCTCAAACCATCGCCAGCGCGCATGCCCGCGACTGGAAACATCGTCGCTCCTCCGTCAGACCAAAGCTTACACGCCACGGCACTAAAACGGGGTTAGGATGACCCGCATACCCAGAAAATTCCCATTATAAGTCCTGAATGTTACATCATTGCCAAATTGCGCTGCGATATCGTCCGAGTTTCGAAACGGCGGGAAAACCCTAAAATAATAATTTTCAGTAAACTTTCTTTGAAACTCGGCGCTGGCGGTGGCGATTTTCTCTGTTGGGTATAGGAGAAAAATTCCAAGCACAATACCCCACTCTACCCAGGTGTCTGAAATGGGTACCGGTCTTGACCGGGGGAAAGCGTCATGGCGTCCTGGCGTTAGTTATAAGGCATTTGAAAATCCAAGGTACAAGGTGATATGTATCAGGCTTGATTGGAAATAAAGCATCCGTAGATGCCTTCATTATTATTTATGTTAAGGAAATTTTCCATTGACGAACCAACTCTTCAACTTATGAAGTCAAGCACTTCGTTCCCTCTTATGCTATGACCTCAAGTACTGTATGAGTATTCAACATTGAATCACCTTCGTGGCGTCTATGGTGGTTAGCTAATAATAGTAATAATTATAATTTTATGCTATGATTCGCCTGGCCGACGGCATGTTCTAAAAGCATCAAAAGGACCAACGTCGGTCCCCTCAGGGGGATACAGGTATTGTATCTATGGGAATTGGCGCTCCCAGGGGGACTACGTGAGGGCCTGAGCTAAAGGTTAGGTAGGCTTCCTTTTTGTTGTAATAAAATAGGTTTTTGTTTATTATAAGTTTTTGGATCACCTTTTTTCGGTTCACTGCTGTCCTGTTTTTCAGCACCTACTACTTTCTTCTTCAACTTTTTTCTTGTTTCATGAACTTCTTTCCTAGCTTACTGTTTCTGTGCACCTTGTGCATAGATTCCGCGTTCCCTCAACTCCATACTAAATGGTGCCTTCCTTTACATCTTTGTCGTGGTTAAGGGAGGCTAAAACTGTCTTATATAATAATTATATATATATATATAACCAACGTCGGTGCTACGA
The DNA here is from genome assembly GCA_030386875.1 of Morinoia aosen. Lineage (NCBI taxonomy): Eukaryota > Metazoa > Arthropoda > Malacostraca > Amphipoda > Talitridae > Morinoia > Morinoia aosen. The sequence continues at coordinate 48,359,718 of CM059573.1, read as the reverse complement.
CCTGGTCCAAACTGCTAAGCTTCAAGGTAAAGCTCCTTATATGAGAGAATTGGCGGTCCCAGAAGAGAAATGTGAAGTCCCAAGCTCAGAGTTAGCAGGCGTTCTCTTTTGTTCAGAATGGTTTGTTTTGTTAGGGATTATTTTTTTTTCTCAGCTGTCCTGTTTTTCAGCACCTCTTACTTTTTTTTTAACATTTATCTTGTTTCATGTACTTCTTTTGTAACCTAGAGTTTCCATGCGCTGGGGATCATGAGCGGGAACATACCTTGTGCATAGATTCCGCGTTTCCATGACTCCATGTTAAGTGAATGTAATATCGTGGTTTTCAGCACGATATAAGGTTTACTGGACAGAACTAGTAGATCGGTAAGCCTAGCTGTAAACCAGGCAGCAGGATAGCAAAACGAACAACAGGACTACTAAAATTGTACTGACTCTGTAGTTCACACAGCTTGCTCTTAAGTCTAGTTCGCAACAATGGATATTTCCGGCGCTGGGCAATAGGGTCGCTTCCGACCTATCCGGCGCTCGTAAACGCCAGGGGCTCATCGGCTGTTTCCAGCGGATGCCCTATCTATACATGTGACCGTGCCGAGCGAGACTCATAAATCTTTGCAGCCGGAACCCCCCATAAATACCACCAGTACGTCACTATACAACAACTTCCCTCCCTTTAGATGAATATATGACAAAGGGAAGGAGGAACTCAACAACCTATTCGTATTACAGGTTTAGTTATTCTACCTGATCTACGAGGTTCATTTTGCCCAGGTGAGCAGCCAACCGGCTGAAAGGCAGGAGTCTCTGCTGCCCCACTCCCGGTAGATTCCAAACTACTGTGCAACAGCTGATTTGAATGTCTCTTCCAGATTACATTTAATGCTAGTATTTGAGCATGAAAGATATTAACAGCAACTTTACTAACAATAATTCCCTTCAACCACTTGGGACCATTTCTTAAATTCAGAGCGAGAACATGATCACCGACATCAAATTAAGTTACAAACATAGGCTTACACCTGGACACAGAAAATTTAGGATGAACTCTATCTTTGGAAGTAACAAATTTACGATTGTTCAGCGCTACAGAGGGAGCAATTTTTGTAACACTATGCAGAATACAATGCGATTGAAATAATGCTTTTGATAGACGGGATTTGAACGATTCGGAAGAAGATAGTTTTTTCAACAAGTCTTTAATGACTCTCACCCCCCTCTCAGCTTGACCATTGCTTGCTGGAGAGTAGGGCGGATGTGTGAGGTGCTCAATGCCGTTGGAAATAAGAAAATCTTTAAAGTCTTGAGATGAAAAGTTAGAAGCAGTGTCACTTACGAGCACATCACACAACCCGTTTCTGCTGAAAATCATTCTCAACGCATCGACAGTATCTGACACACTCGTGGATGGTACCACTTCACATTCAATATATTTAGATAATGCATCTACAGCAATGAAAACAATTTTATTCTCGTAGAAAAAGTGATCGACATGAATGCGTTCAAAAGGACGAGAAGGAGTGGGCCATTCTACATTTCTAGACTTAGGTTTTGCTCGATTTATTTGACATTGGGGACAACATTCTACGATGTCTTCAATAGTTTTGTCCATTCCGGGAAACCAAATAACAGATCTGGAAAACGATTTCATGCCACAAATGCCAGGATGTCCATCATGAAATGTTTCAAGGACTAAACTACGCAATGACTTGGGAATAAAAACCCGTTCTTTATAAAGTATACAACCTTTCATGATGGTCATCTGAGGTAGCAGGTTCTTAAATTTAGACAAATTGGGATTAGGTTTAGGAGGCATGCCAAACTTTATGTATTGTTTAAGTTGGCATAGTTCGCTATCCATATCAGTATGAGTTCTTATATTTTCACACGTGACAGGAGTTTTATCAAGAGAGTTCACAGCAAAAATCATTTCGTACGGTTCTAGCTCTTTTACAGTCGTGGGTAGTGGCAGCCTACTGAGACAATCGCTATTTACGTTACATTTACCTTTCGAATAGTTGAAAACATAGTCAAACTGTGAAAGTCTGAGAGCCCATCTTTGAATTCGAGCGGAACAGTTGAGAGGTACACCCTTGTTATGTGCAAAAAGTTTACAAAGAGGTTTTTGATCATTATGGATAATGAACTTAGCACCAAGTAGAAATTTTTTGAATTTCTCCACGCCAAAAACCACACTAAGGCTCTCTCTTTCAATGTTAGAGTAGTTTTGTTCTGCATTATTTAGAGATCTCGAAGCAAATTGAACCGGACACCAATCATGAGAAGGATTAACGCGTTGCATGAGTATGGCAGCAACTCCATAACCCGAACTATCCGTTTCAAGAAGAGTTTCATGGTTGGGAATTGGGATCAAACAACTTTAGAGGTTTATGCGAACGAAAGATGTCCTTGATTTTCTGGACACTTTCATCCTGTTCTGGAGTCCACCGGAACTGTACATTTTTCTTAAGCAGCGAATACAGAGGATGCATGACATTAGAAAAGTTGGGTACAAAACGACTATAGAAGTTACACAATCCGATGAACGCTTGCAACTGTTTGAGGTTTTTAGGAACAGGAGCATTGAGAATAGCTTCTACTTTATCAGAGTTAGGGTGAACACCCCTGTTATCGAAAACGAACCCTAGATAAGACACACGATCAGTTAGAAAGGCACATTTAGACAGATTTAAGCGAATTCCAGCGTTTTTTAGGACAGACAGGACCTTGTCAAGAACTTCCAAATGAGCATCATATGAAGAGGTCAAAATGAGGAGGTCATCCTGGTACACAATGATGTTATCGATGCCAGAAAGAGTCCTATTCATGAATGCTTGAAAAATGCCGGGGCTTGCACGTAGACCATAGGGTAAGTAATTGTACATAAATAGACCTTCAGAGGTGTTAATGGTCGTAACTTTCTTTGATTCTTCGTCCAACGGAATTTGCAAAAACGCGTTAGACAAATCAATTTTTGATAAAAACGTAGCGTCTCCGACTTGAGAAATGACATCATCAATAATAATGAATAATGAAGGCATCTACGGATGCTTTATTTCCAATCAAGCCTGATACATATCACCTTGTACATTGGATATTCAAATGCCTTAGAACTAACGCCAGGACGCCATGACGCTTTCCCCCGGTCAAGACCGGTACCCATTTCAGACACCTGGGTAGAGTGGGGTATTGTGCTTGGAATTTTTCTCCTATACCCAACAGAGAAAATCGCCACTGCCAGCGCCGAGTTTCGAACCCGGGTCCGGCCGCACGGCGGCGGAACCTAAAGCACACGGCTATCGCGAGCACATATCAGGTAGTACAGATTGAACTGGATTCAGAAAATTATTAATGGAGGCTGAAAAATCTCCGCAGATTCTCACACTGCCGTCCGACTTTAGAACATTAACGGTAGGAGATGCCCATTGGCTATCATACACTTTGGTGATTTTGCCCATACTCTGCAAGCGTTCCAGTTCGGTTTTGACAGAGTCTCTTAGTCTTACAGGAACCGGGCGTGCTTTACAAAATACAGGAACTGCATTAGGCAACACATCAAGATGAACTGTTTCTTTAACGTTAGACTGTGAATCAGATGATAAATATTCGTCATATTTTAACGACAAACTTTTCGGCAAACTATGACAATCCGTTTTATTTATGGAGTCGTATTGATCAGGAATGACAATGTTTACGTTTAGTTTAGAACAAATATCTCGGCCCAGTAAATTGATTCTATCATCCTCCACAATGAGAAACTTATGATTAAAACTCACATTTTGGTACATGACAGTTACTAAAGCTTGACCAAGCAGGTTTACCGAGACACCACTGTACCCGAGAATTTTGCTGCATGTAGGATTTACCACAGCACCAACTTTGATTGCATCTCTTTTACGTATAGTTGACACGGCACTGCCGTTATCCAACAGGAATTCAACAGGTTTACTATTTAAGTTGCATGCAATCATAGTGGGCTCTTTAGTGACGGGAATTACAGTGGTGTTTACTCTAAAAAATTAGAATCATTTGGGGAATAATCAGAACATTCATGTAGATGATTACCGTCACCGCTTTCGTTCCCAGGTTTTTGCAAAACAGCTTCGTTCTTCTTCTGTAGAGGCATCCATGAATTCTTCATTAACACGTCTTCTCTTCCGACGTTGCCAAAGCAACTGCTTCTTCTCGGCTGCACTGTGTAAGTGCGAGCTGCGTCAAATTCTCCTCGTGTAGGTCCCCTTCGTGTAGGCTTATCAGAAGGAGGCCGAGCTGCAGTTGTAGATTTGCAAACCTTAGAAATGTGGCCTAATTTCCCACATGTGTGACATTTCAATTTAAAAGCATAGCAATTCTTTGCAAGATGCTTTTGCTTAGTTCCGCAGCGAATGCATATGTAGTTCGGCGGGAGTTTTTCTGTAGTGACAAACGATGAAGATGAATCTTCACGAATAATATCTTGAGCGTCGGAGCTTAATTGTTCGATAAGTTTTGCGTGTTCAACGCATTCGTTGAAGGACTTGCTATCGCACTTCTGTAGAACCGCGCTGAGAATTTGCGCTGAATGTAGCCCAGCCACAAAGGCATCTCTCAATAAACGATCACGACAGCAATTACCATAATTGCATGCAGATGCTAAGTCATTTAACGTTTTAGCATAACTTTCTATGGATTCATTAGCACCTTGTTTTCTATTTAGAAATGTCCCCGATGCACCGACGATGGATTTTTTGATTTTAATAATAATAACAATAATAATGAAGGCATTTACGGATGCTTTATTTCCAATCAAGCCTGATACATATCACCTTGTACATTGGATTTTCAAATGTCTTATAACTAACACCAGGACGCCATGACGCTTTCCCCCGGTCGAGACCGGTACCCATTTCAGACACCTGGGTAGAGTGGGGTATTGTGCTTGGAATTTTTCTCCTATACCCAACAGAGAAAATCGCCACTGCCAGCGCCGAGTTTCGAACCCGGGTCCCGGCCGCACGGCGGCGGAACCTATAGCACATGGCTATCGCGAGCACGTCTTTCAAATTGCTGTGTTAATTTTTCTTCAAGTTCCTCATATGTAGCCTCAGTGAGTAACGTAGGTTTAATTCTTCGTTGTAGATCAGTGATTATGTTTACAGGCAAAGCTTTAATAAAAATACTAGCTTTTTTACCGCCATTATTTCCTGCTTTCTGAGGAGCGTCTGCACTTTGGACTTTCCAGCGCTCTAAGAATTCACTCACTGTTTTCACTTCAACGTCGAACGGAGGACAGCTGACTGTAGAATACGCCATCTTAATTTCAGAGCACTTGTAAAGTTCAAATTCACTCAAATTCACTTCAAATTCGTCGCCAGTTGTAATATCGTGGTTTTCAGCACGATATAAGGTTGTTATATACCTTTTTCCTCTCATCGATGCCGCAATATTCGTTGGCCAATTTTTAGGTGGCAATTCCTTTCTCTGCATTATTTTTCGTCATTTTCTCCTTGCTTTCATCTTCTTAAGGTCGAGACAGAAGGTCTCCATTTTTTTATTTCGTCATCAATAAAGATCAAATGTACTGAGACTTTTCAATGTCTTTTACTATTAATGGTAGTTTTGTTGTCAATCAAATAGGGCCTTATTAGGTGAATGACGAGATGGTTGCAACGTAATTTAATGTTATGATGATGACGTCTTTCAATTGGCAAATGGATGACACATTCGGAAATAAGAAGCGACTCACGATATACGTAGCATATTAGAGATTCTAAATAATTACAATGCTATCAGATCTCGGTGATTGAGTTAATTCCTATCAATATGACACAATTATTGGAATTCGCAATATTACATCAAATAAGCAGGTGAAGCCTTTAACGTGACTAACAGACGCAACATACATCATTAATATATTGAGAAGTCTGACAAGAACATTGTATAAGAGATGGAGCCTCGACGCTAGGTTATCCAACGATACTATCCTACGCCTAGACATGAAGCTACTAAGACATGAGTGAGAGCATGGATAGACAAATTGGGAATATACTTAGCTCGGTCTTGAGAAACGCTCAGTTAGTCTATGCACGACTTTAACAGCCATTGGAACTCTTAGGCAAAGAGTCCTCTCCCACCTGTCCGCGAGGACAGGCAAGAGAATCACACCTCCTATCACAGTGACGGCTGCGCTCCTAATGCCTTCCCTGTCGCTTGCCCAGAGCACTTGCGCGTCTCCCTCGCGAGTGAGAACGAACACGTTCTTTCGTAACGAAGCTTTACGTTATTGTATCATAGGAAATAGGAAGTGTCGTGAGATAATTAAAGTGGATTAAGCTTTACAATTAATAAACAAGTAATATATGTAGAATGAACAACATTTTAAGTCAACAAGGAAGGAGTTGAAATATACGAGAAGAATGGAAGCGTTTGGAAATGATCCTCGGTACAAGCGTCGGTCGCGGAGCAAAGAGTACAAAGTCCAATGGTGGATGCTCGTAGAGGGGGGGGGGGTGCGAGGTTCGCTGGTTGATTCGAATGATGCTTGGCGGTTGGGGAAGCTCGTCTCGACGCGTAGTTTGTAGAGTTCAGAAATGCTGTGCTTATTTTCGAGAACATATTATCCAACGTCGGGTCTTTTAGAAGATGGTTGCTTGGCCAAAACAACCCTTTCTTAACGTTATTTGAACACGACGAGAGTCTTCCATAGTAGAACTATGACAAGGTTTACTGAACAGAACTATTAGATCGGTAAGCCTAGCTGTAAACCAGGCAGCAGGATGGCAAAACGAACAGCAGGACTAATAATATTGTACTGACTCTGTAGTTCAAACAGCTTGCTCTTAAGTCTAGTTCGCAACAATGGATATTTCTGGCGCTGCGCAATAGGGTCGCTTCCGACCTATCCGGCGCTCGTAAACGCCAGGGGCTCATCGGCCCTATCTATACATGTGACCGTGCCGAGCGAGACTCATAAATCTCCGCAGCCGGAACCCCCCATAAATACCACCAGTACATCACTATACAACAGTGAAGTTTTCATCCTTTGTCTCTTGGAGCACCTTTGTTGTGGTTAGGGAGGCTTAATCTAACTTTTCAATCATACCGTCAAAGCGGCTCGATTCTGAATTTGCCTGCTTTCAAATATTCTCTAAGAATCGACCAATTGGAAATATAACTTTCAAATATTGTTTGGAACTCACTCGTTCGACCTCATCGTCATATTTATGATTAGATTATATGTTAGTTTAAACCTCCCTAACCACTACATAAAAGAGCGTATCAAAGAGAGGAAGGATGAAGGCCCCATTTAGTATGGAGATCAGGGTATGCGGAAGCTATTCAGAAGGGGCATAGAAACAGTAATTTGAGAAAGAAGTTCATGAAACAAGATAAAAGTTAAGAAAGAAAGTAGAAGGTACTGAAAAACAGGATAGCAGTGAACCGAAAAAAGTTGGTCCTTAACACAACAAAAAAAATACTTCAACAAAACGAAGGCCTACCTCCAGCTCGGGCCCTCAAACATTTTTCCTTGAGAGCGCTAATTCCCATAGATACAATAGTTGTATCCCCCTTAGGAGATATCGTCATATAATGTAGAAGGAGTAGTCTGTGTTAGATAGGCCTTTTATAAACTAAAATACTTCTTTTGTTATGTGGTCCCGAGCCGAAGGTTATGTAGGTTTTTTGTTTGTGAAAATTTCTTTTGTGTTACAGACCGTCTTTTTTTCGGTTCACTGCAATACTTCTTTCAGCACATAATTTTTTCAGCACATAATAATAACATAACCTAATAATAATACTCTCTCCCTCGAATTTCATCCTCTTTCATAAACTTCTTATAATTTTGCCGTTTCTACATGCAGAGTGAGGTCACACGTGCATAGATTTTTGTGCTCATAATTTAGCTTTGAATGGTGCTTTCCTTGTTTGGAATCCTCTACGTTGTAGGTGGGAAGCTTGAGTTAAATTATAATTTGATACAGTCTTTTTAGAATCTAGGAGGGTATTTTGGTTATAGATGGCTTACTATAAAAAATCCTTGGGCTCTTCTTGCCTGATGTTTCTCAAGCTTCATACAGTCTTAGATATTTATGTAGATATTAGAATACTGTGCACACAACATTGCTCATAATTTATGTTCTGCGCCTTTGCGTTCTTATACATATTTAAAAGTCGTTTAGAAATTTCCGTTGAACTCATATTTTATACATTAAATAAGCCCGCAGAATAAAATTTCGTTTTCAGCGAGTTTACGCTTAACGGCCCTACATTATATACAGGAAGTATCTCTGTACATTCCCTGTAATGTACATTCCCTGTAAAGTATCATGTCAATGATGCTAGCCACCCTCTACTTGAAAAGAGGAAAAGGCTTGGTATATACCATATATATACCTATACAATCGTGTTAGAGAATTGTTCGAAACAGACGTGACCTTTCAGCTCCTCGATCGGGTGCCCACGAGTCGGGGGGCAGCGGGACTGAGCTCTTACCTCATGTGGTATCGCAACGCGTGTGATCTCTGGAACGCGTTATGACCGTCCCAGAAGATGTTGCATCCCACTTGTTAAGAAAAATTCCCGCCCCGCCAAACCTTCCAACCAAACCTCCTCCTACAGTGCCTATACACTCGTGGGACGACAGACCTGACGACCCTCCATCATCCAATACGGGATGTACCTCACAGCAAGAACTTGAAGGGGAATCATACCCGTGCAAAACCAAAGTAAGCAAACCATGAATACCTTTATCCAGTGGAACATACGAGGATACCGCGGTAACTACGGTGACCTCAGAGTGCTCATTGAAATGCATCAGCCTATTTGTGTCTGTTTAAAGGAGACCATTCTTGGAAGCCTTCAACTCGCCCCTCCGTCAAACTACAATGTTGAGTTTTTCTCGTCAATACCCGACCCAGTGCCATGAATAGGACTGGCGGTTTTGGTGCGAAGGGACGTTGGGTATAGTAGGGTGACCCTGAATACTAGACTGCAGGCTCTAGCCCTTCACATGTGCATCGGACGACGTATGGTGTCTGTATGCAATGTATACGTTCCACCTGGAGACCTTCTCAACTCGCAGGACATCACTCATATTAGCAGTCAACTAGATAGGCCGGCATTTATACTCGGAGACCTCAACGCCAAACACGTGTACTGGGGTAACGAGACTACTGACCGACATGTCAGGGCGGTGGAGGAGTTCCTTGCTTCCACTGACTTTTGCTTGCTGAACAGCGGAGCATCGACACGTTTCCATGTCCAAAGCAACACTTCATCTGCCATAGACCTTAGTCTGTGCTCGCCAGATGTCTACCCAGATGCCCAATGGACCGTCGCCGAAAACACGTATGGCAGTGACCATTATCCCATTATGGTAAACATGCAGCAAAGCCACCCTCTCCACGGAACCGCGCTATGTACTGAGGCGGGCAGATTGGAGAACTTTCGAGGCTTTGTCGCTGATGGAGGAACCCGATGAGACCCTAAACGTGGATGCCTTGGTTGATCAGTTGGAAAGAACCCTGCATGCTGCTGCTAATGTTGATATCCCTCAATCAATAGGAGGGCCACCAAGACATTGTATACCTTGGTGGAATGGTGAGTGTGCAGCAGCAAACGCTATACGGAAGCGAGCCCTGCGAAAATACCAGCGGACGGGAGAAGTAGCGGATAAGATTGCGTACAATCGAGCGAGGGCCAAATCCCAAAATGTGAAAGATGAAGCTCGGAAGATATCCTGGAAGAGATATGTATCAACCTTGAATACAGACACCCCCATGGCGAAAGTGTGGTAGCGCGTTAATAAGATGAAAGGAAGGTATGGCTCCAGGAAACCGTGCTTGGAGGTTAACGGCACTCTCACTGCAGATCCAGGACGTGTAGCGGATGCCCTGGCCCGGAACTTCTCTCGTGTGAGCAACGGTCGCTCATATCCTCCTGCTTTCCTAGCGCTTAAGCGCCAGCAAGAGCGGCAGGCACTTGACTTCTCTACGAATGCCATGCTGTCTTACAATGACCCCCTCACTATTACTGAACTATACTATGCCTTAAAGAAGTCAAAAAATACAGCACCTGGCTCTGATGGCATCCACTACCAGATGTTGAAGAAAATGCACTCTACAGCAGTCTGTCACCTCTTATATATTTATAACAAAGTGTGGAACGTGCATATGTACCCACGCCAGTGGCGCATTGCAACAGTCCTGGCCTTTGCAAAACCAAATAAACCCATTTCTAACCCAAATAGCTACCGCCCTATTGCTTTAACCAGCTGTATTGGCAAATTGATGGAGAGAATCGTCAACATCCGGCTCATGAGATGGTTGGAGTCTGAAGAATAGATAAATCCTGTTCAGTTTGGTTTTCGACCGCACCGAGGGACAACAGACGCTCTGGTTCGTCTCCAGAACTACCTGGTGGCCAATCTCGCCGAGCGCCGCCAGACTCTATGTGTCTTCTTTGATCTGCACAAGGCCTATGACACTGCGTGGAGATACGGAATTCTAAGAACTTTGCACGGATACGGACTCCGCGGTAATTTGGCCATGTATGTGCAGGAATTTCTAAGAGAAAGAACTTTTCGCGTCAGAGTTGGCACAACGTTGTCCTCGCTGCAAGTGCAACACGAGGGCCTACCGCAGGGCAGTGTAATGAGCTGCACACTCTTCAGCGTGGGCCTTAATGAGATTACATCTGTTTTGCCTCCCGACGTGTCGGCGTCTCTATATGTGGATGATTTCATGCTTTACTCTTCATCTGCACACCTGCCAGCCTTGAGCCGCAGGATGCAAATGACTATCAGCCGTGTAAACAACTGGGCTACAGAACATGGTTTTGTTTTTTCCCTGGATAAGACTGTTGGCATGCACTTCCAGGGGCGTAAGCGCTGCAACCTTCCGCGGCTGGTGCTACAAGGAAGGATAGTAAGCTTTGTTCATTGTGCCAAATTCTTGGGAATGATTGTGAACGATAAGCTGTCATGGAAACCTCACTTGAATTCTCTCAAGCTTGAGTGCACCCAGCGAATGAATATACTGAAATGTCTATCTGGTTTGTCATGGGGGGCAGACAGGGCTACGCTGCTCAGGATATACAGGACGCTTATTAGAAGTAAGATGGATTATGGCTGTGTTGTCTACCAAAATGCCAGGGAAACTAACCTGCCAAAACTAGATCCGCGGCATCATACCGCTCTCCGACTGTACACTGACGCCTTTCGCACTTCACCAGTGGCTAGTTTGTGTGTGGAGAGTGGCAAGCCCCCTCTCTGGGCACGGCGGCTTACCCTGAGCCTGCAGTACTTGGCCAGACTGGAGCAGCTCCCTCTATCCCCAACTTGGATGAGCGTACACGCACCTTTGGGACGATATCTGCGCTTCCCATACTTCCTTCCTTCATCCATGAGCTATCATGTGCTGGTTCAGACCATGCAGCTGGATGGTATGTGAGTGTGCCCCTGTATTCCTGATAGCACTCCAACCTGGCGACTACCAATAGAGACTTTCTGCACTGGGTGTCGGCTGCCCAAAAAGCTTTCGTTGCAGGCTAACGCCATTAGAGGCCTGTTTCTTGAACATGTTACTGACCAGCACGCTGCTTCAGTGAAGATCTACACCGATGGCTCAAAGTCTGGCAATGCTGTGGGGTGCTCCGCTGTCTCGGGTGAGGTGGTGAGAGCTGGAAGACTTCTCCCGGAGACCTCTGTGTTCACTGCTGAACTGTATGGTGTCGTGCAGGCTCTGCAACTCATAGAGGAACATCCAAATTACCACTTCACTATATTCACGGACTCGAAGAGCATCATAGATGCTATTCAAAGCTGTGCAAGCAGCCACCCCGTTATTGGTGAGATTTACGACGTGTTGATGCGACTTGTACGCGTCTCAAAACAGGTCAGGCTTTGTTGGGTGCCTGGGCGCGTGGGTGTCTCGGGAAATGAGAGAGCGGACACCAAAGCAAAATTAGCGGCCGCCGCTGAGGGAGACACTTTGAATGCATCTGTGCCCTGCCGTGACTACTACCCTATAATTAAGGCAGCAGTAAGAGAATTATGGCAGCAGCGGTGGGCTGCCGAGAATAACAATAAGCTCTGGAAGATTAAAAACACTGTACGTGAATGGACCTCGTCCAGCTGTGGTAGCCGCCGGATGGAGATGGCTTTGTGCCGTCTGCGGATTGGTCATACGAGACTTACGCACATCTACCTCATGGAGCGGCTCCCCAAACCGCTCTGTGAGCAATGCAGGGTTTCATTGACCGTTGAACACTTCCTTGTCGTGTGCCCGTTGCATGCAGGTGTCCGGCGCGCGTGCTTCCCACGTTTGCGCGGAAATGATCCGGATGCGATGATGCGCAGCATTCTGGCGGAACCTGAGCGTGCCTCCTTCCACACTGATGCACTGAGAGCGTTTATTGAATCGTGTAATATACTTTCAAAAATTTTATTTTGCGATGAAAAATAAATCTCAAGCTTTGCTATCTTAATGATAAACTGTAATACGGCCGAGGGCGCCTACGTGATGCCCAACGGCGTGGGTACGGCGCTCGGCCGTAAAATGGGTGGGCAGCTGAAACCCCCTGGGGCTCGGCTGCCCAATGAATGCATATGTAACCTGATTTTCTGTTTTTTTACGTGTTTCGAAATAATTCCGGAGACCTAATACTTGCTATTATGACTGAACTAGTGGAGCAGTTGTGTTTGAAGCAACTGAATTTAATTTGAGCTTGTCATGACTGACTTTTTGTTGTGTTAGTGGCTGCAATGTCTAACCTGTTTGCGTATTCTTGAATGTTGCATGGTGCTCTGTGATGGTGATTGATGGTTATCTTGTACCACAGCGGTGATGTGACCGATAGGCCGATAAGTGTGACGCGAGATTTTCGGCGCGATATAGTAGGACCTACTGAAGCGCTAGCAAATTCATGGTACTACTACTACTACTACTACTACTACTACTACTACTACTACACTAATACTACTACTACTAGAGAATTGTTGTTTAGCCTGAAAATGAGGAATTTGCAAGCTCGGTGACAAGATTTCTCCATGAACCTCTTCTACTCGTCTCCACCATTTGCTATTATCATCTGAGTGGCTGAGCATGCTCGGGTAAAAATACCCCCGAAGGCCGGACTATTAATGAAACAGGGCTTCTCAATTTGTTTTCATGCACAGGGTATCTTGTGTGGGAACACAACTTGCGCATAGGTTCCCCGTTTTCTTCAGTCCAAACTAAACAGTCACTCCTCTTTGCACTCGTAAAATCCCCTGTCAAAGTGGGATGGCAAAATCATCCCCCCTGGATAAGATAATTTTGATCATCAAAATATAGCATATGCGCAATGAAGTTATTGTTTGACACTCAGAATGAGCCTGCGAAGTGTGACCTGATCGCAACTGGCTGATGAGATATGTATAATCGAGGGCAGAGACAAGTATCATAAGAATAAAAACAACTATTTTGACAGAAAAAGCCGAAAGATATTTTAATGGTGTTAATTATAAATTGACATTTACAGTATTTTGTTGACTCACCCATTAGGAAGCATAAGAGAGGCGGAGGGGAGTTGGGTTTGTTTACCCTATGCGACTGGAACTAACTCCCCCAAGGGAGATACTGTTGAGTTACCGCAACTTTAAGTACGTCTTCCGGACTATGCCCACCCAGCTTAGAGCGCACCATAGTAGAAGCACACTTAGCTTATCCGTTCAGCGTTTTCATACTTTCTTCGTTCTCTTTTCCTTGTCGTTTCTTTATCGTGCTTCTTAATTTTTTATGCGTAGGGTATCTTGTGTGAGGACCCACCTTGTGCATAGGTTCCCTGTTTGCTTTAGTCCATACTAAATAGTTCCTTCTCTTCGATCTCTTTAAATCCCCTATGTTGTGGCTAGGACGTCTTAAATAAACTATCTAATATACTGATGATCTTGAACGCTCAACGTCTGCTCTTTAACGCCTTTGCATGTACCCATTTTTAGTATATTCAAAAAAAGCTTAGGAGTGTAATAACTTTTCTGCAATTGAGGGGCTTTTAGTCAAGAAAAGTTCTACTTTTGGGTCCTATTCAGGTTGTGCAACTGATTGGTAGATTTATCCTTTCAAGCAAACGTGAAACAGTACTGAATAGATTTGGTGAACGTAACAGTAAGGATTCAGTAACACTTCAAGGCTTTTTTCTATTTTTCTTCAATTCGAAATGTCCTATCATGCAAAAGAAAGTGAGCTAGGTTGTTAAGCAAAGATTACGTGTGAAGTATTTTTAAAAGGTAATATATTTATTATAAGTTCTTTTTGTTGCATGAAATATTACAATGCCATATTACTAAACTTATTAAAGTTTTAGGGCATATCAAGTTCACCATGACTTTTTGGTCAAGAGCACAGTGCTCACCCTTGATGAAGAAGGATTAGGGACCAAAAACCGTAGTCTGAGCTCGGTGTTGCTTCTACTTGGAAGAAGAAAATGTTAACCCCAATTCCCTGACTTATCTGGGTGTTTGAAGAAGGTATTGGTCTAGCACGCCGTAACTCGCCTTAGCCGAGTGTTCAAGAATGCGCCCTTCCGAGAAGGTGTCGTGAGTTCAAATCCCGACACTGCGCGGCGACTTTCCCCGATGGGTATGAGGGAAAACTCAAGCACAATACCCCCACTCTACCCAGGTGGCGGAAATGGGTACCGGCTTTACGGGAGAAACCGTCATGGTGTCCTGGTGTTAGTTATAAGGCATTTGAAAAACCAATATACAAGATGATATGTATCAGGTTCAATTGGAATAAAGATTAATTAAAAAGATAAAAGATTTATTTAAATTAAGTTACAAGAATTTAGTCATCAACGCGAGCGAGCCATTTACATGAACTTGAATATTCATTTCTATAATTAAACATTAAAAATAGTAATAGAATATTATCTTAAAAAGTTGGATGTTAGTATCCAACTAGAAAAAATTCATATTACAGTCTTTTAGATTATAGTTGGCTTGAGAATAGGGATCATGATAGGGATTCAGTACGAACAGAATTAGGCGGAAATAATCTGTTGTCGCAGTTAGCGATTAGAAAGTAAACTTCGGTATTAAATTTCGTCGTATACGTGATAGATTGAGCTAAGACTTAGTATACAAGGCTCTGTTACAGTCAATATTAGCATAAGTTATGAATGCATTTATTAAATTTTCCCTAGATTTCAAGGAGTGCCCGGTGCCGCTGAGGCGCCACTATCGAATCGTTTCAATTCAGAACAGTTGGTTGAGCCTTCGGTAGAAGGGTGGTGATGCGACGCTGCTAGCCTATATGTCTGTGACGCTTGGTGTTTATGCCTGGGATTTAGGTTGTTCAGGCTAATTATTAAATCATTCAGCTGATGGATGTTTCTTCGTTATAATTTGTGAAATTTTAAAACAATTATTAAGTGTAGGTTGCTTTGTGGTTTGAGAATGGCTGGTTGCCCAGAATGATATTTTTGTTGGCGAATGACAGGTGCATCATGAAAAAGGTTTGACCGTGCAGGTGGATCGTCAATAATGCATCGTTTAGCCATCTATGCTTAACCCAAACTAGTTATCAACATTTTAATGATCGATTGAAAGTGTTCTTTTATTACTGAAATGTTACACTAAGTTACAATTCATTACTAGATTTTTATATCTTCTAACTGATTTTACTATGTTGGATGGCTATTTGTATTTTGCTTGCCAAGAGCCATGCTGTGGCTGTGAAGTTACAAGCAATAATACCTATTCAAGTTTTCAGGCAAGCTACAGGATACAACCTTGGGATTAGACTCCAATTAGTGGATGAAATATTGTGAAATGAAACTGTGAATAAAATGTTTTATCATAGTGGGCAATCACATGTTAAGATAATTTGAATCTAGTCTTATTATTTAGAAATAGTTTGAAAGAAGATGTTGAAATTTAACGGTAAATCTGAAGGACATGACAGTTGTCGATTTCGCAAATTGTAATGCGTAAAAATGGTTAATGACACCAAAATAAACAAGTTTTCTTCTATGCACTTTTCGTCTCAAGTGAGTATTTTATTAGTTATAGCGGTAAATGACTTACCGCGACTCCAGTCTTTGAAGCGGAAAGAAATTCTTTGACCGAGTTGTATGGCAATACTGCAATGGCGTCTCGCTTCCAGCGCTCTGTCTTGAAAGACGAAACCAAACCTACCGCTATACCTCGTTAAATACTCATTTGACAAAAAAAGTGTATAGAAGAAAAGTTGTTTATTTCGATGTCATTGCCATGTTTCAAGCAACAAAAATTCGAAAATCGACGAGTAGCTGTTTATTCGAGCGCATTTGTCATCAATGACGAAACTAAACTTACCGCTATAAATCGTAAAATACTCATTTGAGACGAAAAGTGCATAGAAGAAAACTTGTTTATTTTGATTCAATTAATTTGGTTCAGGCACCAAAAAGTGGAAAATCGACAACTGTCAAGTCCTTCAGATTTACCAATTTAACTTATATTCAAATTGTGTCAAGGGATAAGATTGTATTCTTGCCCAGAATGCTGTTGCAGTAATCTAAAGTTTGATCTTCAAATAAGTTGAATTTTGTATATTGTCTGTATTGAAAGTATTGCTATTAATGTCTGAACTAAAAGATAAATCACAATTTAGAACAGAGTATCTCAGATTTTTTTATGTTTAACTTAGCTTGCAGTCATTTGCTGCTTTATACTTGAAATACTGTACTCATCCAATTCAATATTGTTGAATAGATAAAGAAAATGCTGGCCCTATCAGATTTAGACTATAAATAGATATGCCAGAAGTAATGCTTCTGAGCCATAAGAAATATAGGATTACTAAAGAAATTCTGGTCAATATTGATTCTAATGATGTCAACAATTTTAATTATTTTGTTGCCAAGAATCACTAAAGAAACACATTTTAAAACATTTTATATGAATGAAATTCTGCTTGCTGATGCATTATTTTTGAGTTATTTAACTTTTAAATTTTTGTATTCCATAGCAGTTCCAGTCGTTGCGCCCTTGAGCTGTTAGAGTACGTTTGAGTACTTTGTAATTTATTATTAGCCAACCCTGTAGAGCCTGAACCCACTTTTAGGATCTTTTAGTTAATAACACAGTAAAGGTTATCACCCAAAAATATTGGTGAGACTGAGGTATTGAATACTTAAACCTAGGGTACTCACTCCTATGGTTTTGCTAATATTTTGGTAAATCTGAAGGATATGTCAGTTGTCGATTTTCCACTTTTTGGTGCCTGAACCTAATTAATTGAATCAAAATAAACAAGTTTTCTTCTATGCACTTTCCGTCTCAAATGAGTATTTTACGATTTATAGCGGTAAGTTTAGTTTCGTCTTTGGTGATGAATGCGCTCGAATAAACAGCTACTCATCGATTTTCGATTTTTTGTTGCTTGAATCATGGTAAAAACATCCAAATAAACAACTTTTCTTCTATACACTTTTTTTGTCAAATGAGTATTTAACGAGGTATAGCTGTAGGTTTGGTTTCGTCTTTGATGACAATCGCGTTGGAAGTAAGTGCGCATTGCAGCGTTGCTGTCCGACGCGCTCCTTGAATTACTTGCCGCTTCAAACACTGGAGTTGCGGTAAGTCATTTACCGCTATAACTAATCAAATACTCATTTCAGACGGAAAGTGCATAGAAGAAAACTTGTTTATTTTGATCTAATTAACTATGCTTAGGCATCAAAATTTACAAAATTGATTACTGTCATATCCTTCAGATTTACCCTTTTGGGTGATTACCTTTATTGTGTTATTAACTAAAAGATCCTAGAAGTGGTTCAGGCTCCGCAGGGTTGGCTAATATGAAATTACAAAGTACCATTCTTAGTGCACACCACTTGGTAAGAATAATACCATAAATTGCAAAAACAATAACTTTTCCCACGCTCTGCGCAGTTGCAGCATTGTTGGTACACGCTCTACTTTTGCACGGGAAACCCATTTCATGAGCGCCATTCCTATAACTTCAAAGTTAAATAACTTAAAAACTAAGCATTTGCGAGCACAATGTTATTTATATAGAACGTCTTAAAATCTACCATATTACCTGTCTATGGCAACAAAATTACTAAAATCGTTGACATTAAAATCAATATTGACTGAAATAATTTTTAACCATACAGTTTTGTAGCTTAATTCCTGTATGTTAGTGATAGTACCCAAAGTTTTATGAATACAACCTAACTCTCAGACAAATTGTGAACCTGTAGTTCATGTTTGTCTTCTAGGTGTTTTTTAGCCCTGGTTGTTTTTTCATGTCATAGAAGTGTCTTATGTCCTAGGATCTAGATTTTACCTTTAATACCCATACTGTATTGCATTAGCCTAGGTGAGTGGCTTTTGTGCTCATGTACGTCAGCACCTATGTATTGTGGGCCTATTTAGGTATGTATTGATTCACACTAAAATTAGTGTTACAGCAGTTCATAAGAATCAATCCTGTTGTAAATCAAAAACTCTCTGTACTTTTATAAAGCAGCAAAAATATCTGTTAGTTAGGTGATTAATAGATTGCTTCTACAACATAAGTATTCTGAATAACACGTCTGTTAATCGTGTACCCACTGCTGTGTGTAGGCTCTGCAAGCTGGCTGTGAAGGCAGCATTTCATCTTAGTTTCTCCTCTCAGAAGAATACAACTATTGTTCCTATGGGAATTAGCACTCCCAGGAGGACTATATGAGGTCCCAAGCAGAGATTTAGGTAGGCCTTCTTTTTGTTAAAATAAAGTATTTGTTTTGCTGTATTAAGGACCATTTTTTTTGGTTCACTGCTCTGTTTTTCAGCACCTATTACTTGCATGCTTTTTCATCTTTTATCTTGTTTTGCAAACTCTTGGGTCAATTTACTGTTTCTGTGTACCTTTTACATAGATTTTGCATTCCCTGATCTCTATGCTAAATGGTGGCCTTCCGCTCTTTGGAAAGTCTTTGTTGTGGTTTAAGAGGCTTAAATTAACACCTGATCTATCTTAGTTTTTCAGTTTGATAACTGAGTGTGCATTGTAGGTTTTTTCACAATCTTGGTTATGGCGCTACCAATTTAAGGGGACGGTTTGGGATTAAAAATTCTAAGTTCTCGGTGGATTTTTCTGAGATATCTACCGTAGGTGTAAATTGTTATGAATATTTTATATATTTGTGCATATTTTTTGTATCCATACCTGAATAAGATTATTTTTGAAAAAACATGTGTTTCGGAAAATCCTACTCCTACAAATTTGAACTCGCAGAACTGAGACAATATTTTCTAGATAGCTAATTGTCTTGTCCAGAGATCCGGTGCAAAAGTTTTTTGATTATTTGATTTTTTGAATTTTGAGAACTTTTCCCCAAAAATAACCTTTTTTTCCACTTTATGAATAATTTAGCTTTTAATTTTCAACATGAATTGAAATTAAAAAAACTTTTGCAACGGATCTATAGACCTTTTCAATCGCTATTGATTGGTATGCTTGCCATCTCTGTACCTTCAAAACTGTGGGAGGAGTAGGTTTTTAAAAATCAAAAAGGTTAGTTTTCAAGAGAGCTATTTTTCCCCAAAAATTAATTTTTTGTTTGTTACTAATTTTTAAATTGAGTCTCATCAGCGATTCTGTACCTTCTTATGTACCTTCAAAACAGTGGGAAAGGATCCATATCAAAAGTCAATAAAAAAAAAAAGTTTCAGAACTGGGTTATTTATGAACAATTTTTTTAATACTGACTAATTTATTTTTAATTACCCGTTTTGTAGCTCTTTTTGAGCCCTTTCCATTGATATAATTGCCATTCCTCTAGCTTCAAAACTCCGGGAGGTGTTTATGTTTACACAGCAAGCTAATTAGCTGATGACTCAGCAGCCGGACTCAAAACAAACACTCAATTACACCATCATAATTTATCACTGAGTAATAGAATGTTTCCTTTGAGTAGGAAAGCATTTCAAGTAAAGCTATGAATGAACTCTCATGCTATTCCTGTAGAGTAAAGCTCAATACTGACTTGTAATGGGGGGGGGGGGGGGGGGGAGAAGAGGGAGGTCACCCATCCATTGGCGCACCTCAAGGTCACACTAATGCGCGTCTTTTACCCTGTCCAGAAGACTAAACAATTGACGTACTTGAAAGCCAATTATACCATTGGATGCGCAAGAAAAATCTCTTTAAGATGAGTTTTTATAAACCAAAAAATTACCATAATCCGGAAATAGACCCGAACTGTGCCCTTAAGGTAGGAACATTAAAATTTCCAGACATCTAAGTATGACAGAAGTAAGTGAATAGAACATTGCACTGGTTGCCACATTGTTGCCATATTATATATTTCAAATTTATTTTTACTTTTTTTCTTCTAAAATTGAAAAAAATTGTAACATTAACAGCAAATCAGTCTTCTTTGTTGAGATTGGCGTACAAATAGATATGGACATTTAATTCGTGTCTTCCAATGCTTGTACCTTTTTTAGTCTAGAATCCCCACATTTACTTTGCACCAGTGATCCCTACTTTCTTTAATTGAAGAAAGAAGCATGTGTTTGATATTAGATTAGTTAGTTGTAGTTTATACTAGGGGCCTAAAACTTTTTGAAAATATGATACCAAGAAAACCTTGGAGCAGTAAGACCTTTGGAGAGTTTTAAATGATCAATAAAAATCATAGTTAATTGAAGAGTATCTAATTAACTGAAAATCAAAGTTTGCTCTTATAAGTTGTAAATTTTCTCCTTGAAATGGTATGCTACATAATATAACATAATATAGCAGCAAGTAAAAATAGTCATGTTATATTTCAGTGATATATATATATATATATATATCATTGAAAAATTCCATTACATAACTTAGTTGATTGAATATGTGCTTCTAGAGTTTTTTTCCAGTGTTCTAGTCAACAAATGAACTGAGAACTCTCAAATTAAAACTAAATGTTATGCTTTAAAGTGATGAATATACTGATGTTTTTGACCATTATGTTTTGATGCCATAGCCCCAAATTGATAATTTTTTGCAAGAAGCTCAAGGTTGTTTGCACCTTGAAAATAATCTCCAAAAGAAAGAATTCTGTGTGAATTTTTACTCAGTGTTCTAAAACTGTGTATACACATCTAGAAAACTTGAGGTTAATAAAGGTTTCCCACTGAATAAAATTTTTAATTTGTCAATGTATTAAATCAGTTTCCATTGGAAGAATGTCTTCATACATATAAAATGTGGTCAAATATTATTTTTTGTGTTTTTACTTTATTTTCATCAGACTTTCATTGTTGATGAACTTTTGCATTTACAAATAAATTTTAGAATTCTACTTAAGCATGTGGTTCTTTTTCTATTTGCCAAATTGTGTTTCCCACATGTCTCCCAATTTGCAACTATTCTTGTAGAATTTCTTGTGCAAATCGATATTATTATTAGAGCTGCATTGGTTAGTCTGTAATACATCTACATTAGCATAAGATTAGATGCATAGCTGATACACATTTAAACTACTTTGTACCACTACTTAGTTAAAATGTTTCTTCCATCATGCCTTCCTGTGTAGCAGTACAGAGAGGCTGTACTGCTACACATGAAGGCATGATGTGAGAAACATTTTTTTGTTCATCTAAGAACAGATTCTGTAGATGAATTATAGCTTTAACTTAAAAATAAGGCCATCACTGTTGGGCATTTAAGTAGACTAGTCACCCTATTTTTCTCCTTCCTTGCTCCATCATCAGCATCAATTCCATTTTTGATTTGAACTTGATCCCATTATTTCACAAAACTTCTGTTGAGAGCTTGCCTATCACACTTTACTTGCATAATTAGGGTGTTGCACTATGATTTAAGGGATGGCACCGTATGGTTGGATAGTACATAAATTCACAATTTTTTCTCCACATGAAGGTCTAGTCAGAGGAGATATTTTGATGGTCCCCTTTGCAACCCATATGAGAACAGTGTCAGAGTATGCAGGGTGCCAAGGAAAAATGGTCTCAACTGAATTTTAAATTTGATATTACATAATTTATCTTCTGCAGAACAGTTCAATTCTCATATGTTTTTCATGTTTTATCATTAAAAAACACTTAAAGATCATCTGTGGATTTTCATTAAAAAGTTGCATGGTGTCATAGATACATATTAATATTTGAAATCAGTGAATGAATTTTTTTTTAGACTCTTCTTGTAAACCATTTAGAATTCTGTGTGATATTGATTTTGCTTGTGTAGGCAGCCTAAAAGGGAGCATTTGTTAATATTATATTAAGCTCAAAAATTGTCTAGTTAGATTGGTGAATGTATAAAACACTGCTGTGTGCATAAATGAAAACATGTCATGAGCAAATCTTGGATTCAAGCTTCAAAAATTACCCTCAAATTTCCCAAGTAGGAATTTTTCTGGTAATAGTCATGTGTCCCCTCAGGAGGTACAACTATTGTATCTATGGGAATAAGCATTTCTAGGGCAAAAATGTGAGGTCCAGAGCAGAGAGTTAGGTATGACTTTTTTTTTGTTGAATAAAGGGTTTTTGTTTAATTAAAGATCACATTTTTTTATTTGCTTCTGTCCTGACCTTCACAACCTATAATTTCCTTTTTCAACTTTTCTCTTTTTTATTTCCTTCCTTTTTACTGTGCTGCTTCTATGTGCAGGGGTTATTGTGTGGGAATGCATCTTGTGCATAGATTCTGCATTCCCTAATCTCCATACTTAATGGGACCTACTTCACTCTTCCTCTTTCTTGAACACTTTGTTGCGGTTAAGGAGGCTTGAACTAACTTGTCAAAATAACTAGTCTTGACTCAATATGTCCTCCAATCAACTGAATCAATATCAGCTGTCCCAGAATAGGAGACTCGATGTTTACAGACCGATAAAAGTATGTATACATCATGCTCAATGATACCTTTGATTTTAATGTATGTGAATTTCTGAGGTAGCAAAATCTGCATCATGGATACATTCATTTTATGCCTGTCTATAGTGTTGATTGTTATGGTGTAGGCAAAAAGTTTTAGTTTTACAATTAAAAACAACCAAAATGTGTATGATAAGAATATCTATGCTACAGTTTTAATTATGTAATGGGTATGAAAAGTATTTCAATTTAGAGTTTTGAGGTATTTATTTACATCTAAAAGATTAATATGGTGGAGATTCAGATGTCACAGCTGTTTTGTACTATAAAAGTAAAATTCAATGGTTTTCGTGATGCATAAATCATCAAATCTTGTCGTTTCCTATGAAACATGCGTGCTAGTGTATGCAATGCTAGCGAGTTAGCCCTGCAGTGCAAGGTTATTTAACTTCTGCTCAATATGCAACTGCATGTTTTGAAAATGCCGAGTAAGGCTTGTGTGTAGTTTTAACTAGTTGAACACGTTCACTGCGTTTCTGCAATTGTTAACGGTTGGTTTGGTTAGGTTGTAAGTAGCACAATTGGGAAATTGACTTTACTGCTCGAATACATTTTTATCCTTCCTAAGAAATCATGGAAATGCAATGCACGATAACGTTTCACCTCATATGATAAGTTATTTTTAAAAAGGTCGCGAAAACGATGAAATGTCATTCATTTATACAGGTAAGTGAATGAGCAATTCCACTGGTACACATATATCCAATACGCAGGGAACGTGTTAAGTTCAGTAAAAAATACGAACTCTTTTTTTAGAAAATTGACTAAGTCACTATAATATTTTTCGTCACTCCATCGGGCCTGCAATTCATAAAAGGTTTTGATGCCGTAGTGATAGGATCGTTGCGGCACTCTCTGAGCATTCGGTCTGCTGAGGGTCAGTCAAGTTACCGGTGTTGAGTGTACCTCTCAGCATTGAAAAAAGCCTTGCTAAATTATTCTGCTGATATTTTCCTCGTGGGAGCCTTTTTAGCACGTTTTTAGTGTTCAGATTTAAAAACCTTTGCTGAAATTCATAGAAATGTGATTGACATTTTTGACGCATTTATAGTTAGCTCATTATAACACTGTGTTATGTACTAATTATAGGACGGACGCTGTTTTCAGTGTTCTCTTATAGTTTTAAACGATTCTATAACTTCCATATCCACTCAGAACTTGATAAACATCATTACATGAGACTGAGTTGTTGATTACGAATCTGTAACTCAGTCTTACAACGCAACAAAATGCGCGTGCTGACTGCCTTTGCTGGTGTAATTTCGAATTATTCTTAAGAAAGCTGTGAAGACTTGCTCATTTTTGATGAATATATTGAGTTTCTTGCTGTGAAGCCGTGGGTTGAGAGGCTGGCCAGAAAAATATATTAAGCGTATTTCAGTAACCTTGCCACCCGTGACACAAATCTGGGAATGTCAATAATGCTGTCGGGGAGCAATTGCGGCTTCACAGTCACACCACCCCAAAATATTGTCTGCTAACTTTCCTGATGCCAATCTGCGAAATTGTTCCCTTGCCTGGCGGAAGAAAATTAAGCGGTTGGTACCGCATGTTGCATCGAGGTCGAACTAACGAATTACGTCCTCCTCTTCGGGTGTTTCTGTGACGCCCGAGGCATCTGTTCAAACCCGTTGTGAAGGCCGAGAGAAGCTATTTTGTTCATGTTCCCCATCGACGGTGTCGGACTAAACAATATCAAATATTCCCAATGAAAGCGCACTTGGTCGAGGTATTGCGCTTCGTTTATCAAGTAGGCTGAAAATGTGCATTCTGAGCGAGGCTTGATGCGGGTGGTGCTTTCTCCCCACTGCCCGCAGCACACCTGGCGGACCACGATGCAAGTGCAGAAGCTGCAGTGTCTGGCTCCGGGTGAGCGCTATCTTGGGAATCGATCACTCTGGCGCACGGGGTCATGTCACGCTAGTTCAAGCCGTCTAAACATGTTATTTAAGGATGGCGGCCGCTGTTGAGGTGAATTAGTGCAATCACCGCCATGAGGCTGTTGCGCCTAGTAAACAGATATCGGGAGCTCTTGTGAACCTGCTAGCCTCTGATCAAAGCTCGCCGTGCAATTAGTTGCGTAATCGCTCTCATCTGAGAGGGTAATGCTAATGAGCTCCTCGGTTTAAGTTAGTTAGGTTGTCATATATCATGTGGACTGGCGCCCCCGTGGGGTACTGTTAGGTTACCTCAGCTATAAATAGGCCTTCGGGACTTTAATCTTTCGGGCTCGCTTTGCTTCTTTCTGTTTTCTTGCCTTCTTCGCTGTCTTTTTTGTGTTCTCTTAAGTTTTTCTTCTTACCTTACTGTTTTTTATGCGAAATGTATCCTGTATGGGAACAGACCTTGTGCATCATTCCCCGTTTTCTGCAAGCCTTACTGAATGACATATTTTTCTCTGTCCTCTCTTGATAACAGTTTTGTTGTGTCTAGGGAATCGAAAAAATGACATTGAGTATTAATTTCCTTTAGTAATCTTGAAGTCAAACCTTGTTATGAATTGTTGGGGCAGGGGCTCACCCATATATTTGCATCGATGTTCAATTTTGTCCCAAAGGTGCTCCTAATTTGAGGAAATAATGAAAAATATCGATACATAACTTTTAATAAATTTGGATGACCAGTAAGCAAACTATATTATATATGATAGTTACCATTAAATTCGTATTTTCATGAGTTAGCATTAGTTTTATGACAAAAAATACCTGTAGCGGGAGATAGTGATAAATCTTCGTTGCAGTGACCAGGCTCCACACCTACGTAACGCTGTGCGAGTTGGACACTTCAAATTGAACTTCCAAGTTTTAACGCGTTGACGACGTACTGGGACATGGTAAATCTGGACTAGGTAAATAAATTTGGGACTAGGTAAATTGCTCATTTGCATACCGGCATAAATGAATAGCATTTCGATGTACAGTCAACCCTCGATAAGGGGGGGAAGGGTGGTCCGGATTAGCCGATTGTCAGGAATAACCGATATGCCTATATACAGACGCATCTGCCTCTAATTTTCTTATCATTTCTAGTTTCTGAATCACAGATAATGTCACTTTTTTCCTAAGAGGAGCGTTAGCGGGGCCTCTTGAAGACATGGTGAAAAAAAGAAGTTTCAATTATGCTTAAACATAGCAATATTCACTCAAAAGTCAGAGCAACACAGCACTATCATTTGAATATGGTGGGAGTAAGCAAACTGAATTATGGCGGGAGCGGTGGCGACCGATGCGAGCGCCATTTATTGGCAACTTTCGTCACTAATGCCAGTAACTCGGACTCTACCACGAACGACGTCCGTCTTATCCGATATCCGGATTACCGAGGTCCGTCTTATCGTGGGTTGACTGTATTGGGACATGTGTGTACCACTAGGTAAATTGAGCATTTGCATACCGGCATAAATAATAGCATTTCGACGCAACGGGACATATGTGTACCACTAAGTAAATTGCTCATTTGCATGCCGGCATAAATGAATAGCATTTAAATTATTTCACCACTTTCTTCAAATTCGATTTTAGCATACGTGGTAAAATATTATCGTGCAATTATATGTTTCCCACATTTTAGAAAGGATAAGAATGTATCTGAACAGTACTGTCGGTTTTTAAATTCTGCTACTCACAACCTAACCGAACCAGCCGTAACAACCCCACAAACGTCGCCATATTAATGTCCGGTGAAATATTTATGGGTAACTGCCGTCTAGCTTTGCGTTAGCTCGTCGTTATCTTGTGAGGGACACTTCCAACCGTGTTCCATCATAGCGTTAGTGATCTTACTCAGAAATTAACCTAAAACTTTTTCGTGGGTTTCAATTTATCCGCGAAACGAACACATCTCGTCACCCGGGAACAAATGGTTCAGTTCGGATTATTTTCTTTTTTTCCGAGTTTGCCTGTTATGAATTTGTTTCAATCGTAATGTTTGCCGCCCACTGTGGAATCTGTGACTGTTAGTATGAGTAATAATTATAACCATTAAATTGGAATTATATTTCATTTCCGGCAATTTTAAATTTCACTGACACTACGTCGTAACAGCGATAGTTAGTGCTGTATAGTCCGGTTGCACTGGCTGGGCTCTGTAAACAGTGAATCTTTAGAGCGTTTAATTTTAATACTCTGCTGTTTTCTTCACTCCTTCCGGTGTGTTAGCTCTTGTATGTAGAACTCGTACTTTACGGTAACCCGATGACTCAATTTTCATTTCTTGAAGTCGTTAACTGCGATGTGTTAAACTTGAGTTCAAACTTCATTTCAATTGTGATATGAAATTTTAAAATTAGCATACAGTAACTAGATGTTGTCTTCATTAATCTTTCATTATCATTTTTAAAAATTGAGCTAGTGAGTAGTGACAGCAAGTCGGTCAGCAGCAGTATGAAAATCCTCTCAGTGACCACAGGTGGGTCCCTTCGCAACAAACGTGTTAATTCTCTTTTGTTTTCTTGACTCCTTCCAGTGTTTGCTCTAATAAGGGGAACTCGTACTTTACACACGCCCGATGACTCAATTTTCCTTTTGTGAAATCATTTTGCTTCTGCTGACGGACGTAATGGTACCGACAGATTGTTGAGTATAACACGTCACGTGGAGCCTGTGGTTAAGAGCCGGAGCTTCAAGCAGTTCAGGTTGTATGGGCGGTTCCTCTGCCTCATTTTTCTTTCTCCGTTAACTCAGCGCCTTGAAAATTCACTTGTTGGTTTAAATGTCTTACGTGCTTCTTTACAGCCTACACAAAATTCTCACGATTTGTTTAAAATGCTCAAACTGGGAAATTTTTCCAGAAAAAAAAAAAAACAAAAAGAAAACTTTTGCAAAAATAACTAGTCAGGATGAGGTAAATGTTATCGTGCGATTGTATTTTTCATATTGTTAGGCAGGATGAAAATGTATTCGAGCAATAAAGTCGATTTCCCAGTATTACTATTAACAATCGAACCAAACTAACCGTCAACAACCGCGGAATCGCAAGAAACGTGTTAATGTATGTAAAATGTTAGAAAATCCGGCTTCAGGTGCCGAGTTTCTTGAACAACTCGCGCCGTCTTGGCAGTAAAGCTGGTTGCAAAATTCTTCTGTGAAACTGGCTATGGTCTGAGGGCGTGTGGAATTATAACTGTTAGTAACGGCATGAAATTGTTATTTTACCCCAACAAAATTCGAAGATTGACATTTGGTAAAAGAAAACGCAGCGTGTACCTTAGCCTTAAGATTAACTTTCGCGGTCGATTGCACTTCTACAACGACATAACTTGGTGGTAAAAAATCCCTAATTGTGTGTATATTGCCATCTATCGGAGCGCATGCAGTGCGTCTGTCTCATTGTTTGTATAGTCTACCATTGCCGGGCACGTCGCTGTTGGCTTTGGCTGCAGTGCTTCCGGGCGTGCTTTTGTTATTGGCTCACGCGGTACTGCACAGTGTTGTTGTAGCTCAGTAATTGCTGTTGTGGTAGTGTTTCAGTGTATCTCTCTACGCCAGTGCTGCAGTGTATGCATGCACCACAGCGCACTCGTGTTGCGTTACAGTGTATTCGTTGTACAGTGTGCCCAAGTTGCGTGTCGGGTTGTACCAGTGTTTCGTAACAGTGTATGCGTGGTGCAGTGGACCCATGTTGCGCATCGCCGTGTACCAGTGTTGCGCAACAGTGTGTGCCCGGTACAGTGTGCTCATGTTGCGTATCACTGCACCCGTTTTGCGCAACAGTGGTTGCCCGGCGCAGTGTGCTCATGTTGCGTATCACTGTGCACCCGTGTTGCGCAACAGTGTGTACCCGGTGCAGTGTGCTCATGTTGCGTATCACTGCGCATCCGTGTTGCGCAACAGTGTGTGCCCGGTGCAGTGTGCTGATGTTGCGTAACAGTGTGTGCCCGGTGCAGTGTGCTGATGTTGCTTATCACTATGCACCCGTGTTGCGCAACAGTTTGTGTCCGGTGCAGTGTGCCGCAGTGCGCCCCACCGCCTGTGGTGGGCGCGGTAGAGCGTTGTCGTGTGACAGGACCTGCCTGTCAGCTGCACTCCACGAAGACGACCTGTGCTGTGTTTACTCTAATTTTCTCGTTTGGTGACCTCCGCCCGTTCCTCCCCTCAGCTCAGCTGCAGCGCAGATTACGTGGTCACCCGTGAAGTGGTCTCGGGAGCTCACGAGAGACTACGTTGTGTCTGAAAAGATCACGGTATTTTGTGCCCATGAGCCTTCATTACTGCAGCTGTAAATTGAACAGTGTGAAAATTATCGGTTGTGTCGCTTGAGTTGCAGTTTTTGTAGACGACTGTTATCGTCTTGTGTGGTGGTGAACAAAGCGTAGAGATCGGCGATACTCTATGCACAAATGTGAATGTGATGCCGTCCTGCAAATGCTCAACCGCGTCGAAATGGGCGGCGCTCAGTGCTTGTTTTGAGCTACTCGAGTGATGTGCAGGTCAAGTTTTGTGCCCTGAAGTCTCATTATTTGGACACCATGTGGCGAGTGACTGTCACCCAGTGACGTGAGGTTTTCAACACACTGCAATGAACGCTATCCATGTGCACATGCATCCGTTTTCACAGCGCATCAGCGAGACGTTACGATGATCTCGTAGTGTTGGCTTCGTCAAAATGGAAGTCTATTTTTTCGTTCTTATTGCCTGAATAATCAAGGCTGTCTTTGAACTCCCATGTCAGTGTTTCGTTTCTCCTCCGCCCCATTTTTCTTTCTAAACTCTCCGTTTCCATTCCCCTTTAAGACTAATTCCAAACAGTACTGCATAGATGGATCTATTAGAATATTCATTTGCTCTGTTATTGTAATACTTTTGTTTTATTATGATTCTTTCTGTAGCAGAAGATGGTTCAGATCGTGGCGTAAATGCTTTTAACCCTTTAACGTCCGAATTTTTGTACTCATATTACCGTTAACACAACCACCGTCACTAAACTGGCGCTAGCATCTGGCAGTCACCGATATCAGGATGGGATAAGAACTGCCACCCGGCAGAGAACTTCAAAGAACACATTAGGGAACTAATTGAATAAGAAATAAAATATATTGAAGGGGAATTTTGAAAGAGGACACTGGTGTCCTCTGGGGCGTTAAAGGGTTAAGCGAACATGTTTTTTTCGAAGACAAAAAGATACTACTAATTCTATCGTCTAAGTTTCTGCCTATGTGTACTTATTCTAAATTTCGTGACCTTAGATTTGCTGTTAAAATCAACAGTCTAATATAGAACATTTCTATCTGTTGATTGTTTCTCGTCTGCCTCACTTAGTTCATCATTTTCCAGAAAATTTCACATGTAAATTCATCTCCCTCTTTCAATGAAAATGAACATTACGGCTTTGCTGTTTCACTTAGTTTTTCGTTTCCTCTGGAGTCAAGTCTGAATCTTACTCTATGTGTGTCACTTTAGACTCTTGCCTTACCTGCGTCTCCACACGTCGTGTCTGGGACAGAACCTCCGAAGATCGGCTCGTGTGCTACGCCTATGACTGCGGAGGATTTCATGCGGATGCGTCGAAGAATCCTCTCGCACAAGCCTTCTGAGTCATCTTCTTGCGGGTGAGTACCGCATCAGAGTACAATACTACTGCTCCTTTTATGTGGCCTGATCCCTCCCTAGTCTTTGTGTAGTATGTCTTAACGTGTGTGTTGGCTTTATAATGGTCACGTGTCGAATCTTTCTATGAAAAATGTTTGCTCTTTACCTCGCTGTGTTACGTATAGGACACTTTGATTGATTGGTGTAAACATGGTTGTTTAGGAATTGCACAATCATCGCTGTGTCGATACTCTTCAGCGAGAGACAACTAAGGTTTCTATGGGTATTTGCGCTCTCAGGGGTAAAATGTGAGGTTCCGAGCTGAGAGTTAAGTAGGCCTTCTTTTTGTTGAAATAAAGCATGTTTTGTTACGGTCATCTTTCTCCGGTTCTCTGCTGTCTTATTTTTCAACACCTCTGACTGTTATCTTGTTGAATTTTTATCTTGTTTCATAGCCTTCCATTTTAACTTACTGTTTCTACGCGTAGGGGACATGCGGGAACACATCCTGTGGATAGATTCCGCGTTCCCTCAACTCCACACTAAATGGTGCTTTTATCCTTCCTCTCTTTAAAACGCCTTTGTTCTGGTAAGGGAGGCTTTAACTAAATTATCTAATAATTTAACTGTTTCTCAATATTGATGCGATTTAAGTTCTGAACTAAATATTAACACCTTTAGAGCTTAATTTAAAGTATCTAATAATTATGCGTTTAATCGTTACTTTTGTTCTTATGGTTGTGTGTTAGATTTCTTAACTTTTTTTACTGAAGAAAATTCCTGTGTGTTGTCTTCAAATAACGGCTCTCTTTAATCCTTTTTGCTGGGGTTGACCGAGTTTACGTAAGCGACTTTCCACAGAGCTTCGTTCTCCGATATCGATCCAGCATATCTCCTTCCACATCGCATCGGCTTCAGTTCACGGCGCTCTTGAAACGCAGGTCAGTACGTCGATATCACTTTACTTGAAACCGCTTCAGTGGAAGTGCTGTTGGATGTTGAGAGTAGTCCGATATTAGGTGCTTCTGGTGTTATATTGACGGATTCGTTCAAGTCAACACGTTGCCAGTTACTGCAAAGGTTTCAACAGGAAGGATGATTTCGCTGTTTGTATGTGTTCCAGGTAACTAGCTTGCGTGCGTGTTGACTTTTAGATTCCATCAATTTTAGGCGTAACGTTCACCTTTTATCACATATTATTTCCTTATGAATAGAAACTCACTTCTACTAGGGCATAACAAAGGATACGAGTTGTATGGGTAAATTAGGTTTGTCTATCCTAGGCAGTGGAGCCTGGCGCCCCCAGGAGGATAATGTTAGGTTACCTTAGCTTCAGATATTGTTTGGGGACTGCTCTGTTTCGGGCCCATTTCAGTTTTCACGCCTTTTTTGCCATCTCTTGTATTTTTTCCCCTCATCTTTCCTAAATAGCCATTTTTATACGCTGGGGTCCCCTGTGAGAACATATCTTGTTCACAGATTTCTCATTTCCCTTAGTCCATACTAAATGGCTCCTTCTGGTCGCGCTCTTCAGGTCGCATCTGTTGTGGCTGGAGTGGGAACTCGTGTGACGCTGTCATTTCAGTTTCGAGAGAAATAAGTTATTTGCGCTGTAGCTACAAGCGTCATTTTGGAGACAACGCAACCAGAATTTATTGTTGATATACGAGGTTTTAAGCATCATTTCAAATGGTGAGTGTGTCAGTTGACTCTCGTGGTGTTTATAACGCGATTGCGCAGCACTTATTGCGCTGTCCTGCTGAGCGCGCGCGGCTGCCACAAATTAACGTGCATATTTCAGCGTGAGATGATAGGTACACTACCGAGATTTGTTTTTTATTAAACTTCTGTGCCTGCGTGATTGATTTGCTTCATTGATTGGATGATTCCTACCCTTCATCGGGTTGTTTTTGTAGTTCTGCAGCGACAGGCGTATTGTTATTCTGAAGCGATTGTTATACCGAAACAGTTGGTGTATTGCTTCCCTGCTGAAGTCCTTTTTTTATTGTACTGCGCTGATTGGTTTACAGTTCTGTGGGAACCGTACATGAAATGTTTGTTTCCATTGCATCACTATGAAGAACATCAGGAATTACTATCAATGACAACCCCCGTGGAGGTGTTTTTTCAAATCTGTTAGGGGAATTCGAGGTTCGATGCGAGCTCTGCGGTGTGAATCCTGCAGCAGGAGTTGAGCGTGTCATATGAGCGTTACGCTGCGCCATCGATTTAATGTACGAGTGTTGATTCATTTGGCGAGCTGCTGCACTTGCATTTAGTCCTCGCTTGTGATTTGAACTTTTCGCGTTGCGCCTGGAATACTCAAGTGGTCCTGTGTTCAACTCCTGCACTCAGTTCGCACCGAGACTGATAGCTTGGACTTAATTGTGCCCAGTCAGAAATTATGGTATGCAGCAACGATGATTATGGTCGAGATCTTAGGTTGTTTATTATCGAAACATCCTCCATATTCAACTATTTATGGGGTGCATTATGGTAGGGATTTGTCCGCTTTTCTCGACCCTGATCAACTATAATACCCTTCCATAAAAAACCAATATCAACCTTTCAGGGTCTGGCTCCACAACCATGTTCAACCATAGTGAACCGTATGAAACACCATTGACAACCATAATCGACTGTGATTATGGTAGAATATAGTTGTATAGTTCTATTAACTGAAAAAAGTTGTTTTTAGTGGTGTATGGTAATGTTAACATTTAAATAAAGTTGATCATGGTAGGATATAGTTGTATCGTTAGCAGCTAACGATACAACTATATCCTACCATGATCAACTTTATTTAACTGTCAACATTACCATACACCACTAAAAACAACTATATTCAGCTAATGATTCATTAGATGATTATAGTTGTTCTTAGTGGTATTTCCTAATCTTCAGAGCTTCTGAAAACAAATGTCAATGAAAGATTTTTTAATTGAAATATTTATTGTATATATTTGCTGGAACGAGTTGAAGAAAAAATATTTTTTATTAGCGAAACCCAGTAAGGTTTCGAAATAATCAAAGAAATTGCTAATAACCGTAACGAACAAAGAACTAAACACATTCCGATGAGGATCAATAATAAGATCTGGACTGTATGAGTACACAAAATAACAAATCGTTAATATCGCAAAAAGAAACGTTATTATCGTATTTAAATCAAAATAAACCAATGAAAGCAAAAAATACTTTCCGCAGAGAAAAACTCAAGTAACGTGAACAGTTTGTCTATCATGAATTAATTACAACGCGGTTGAGTGACCAATGAACGAGCTCACAATTCAATTAAAAAATTTAAAAAAGTGTGCGGGTGTTTTTCAACTTGAAATTCAAAAAATGAAAAACTTTAGCATTTATCTTCATTGTCGAGACGAATCTAGTGATATATCATTCGAAAATTCTCAGGAATGAAGGCTAAATTAGAAATCTAAAATATATCAAAAAGTAATTATAGGGTGTCCCTAATTTGAATTTCTAAGGTCGGCAACAGTTCATTTATTGACATTGACGAAACCAAGCGAATGATACTACTTTCGACGATATCAACTCAAAACTGTGGCCGAAATTTTAAAATATAGGGTTACTGACGGACAGACAAATAATTAATGTATAACATAAAATACGTCGAGAAATTTGAACCTCACTTCTCTACGACCACTTCTTATGGGTCATGTCCGATTACTACATGGTTACCTCATGTGAGGGGAACCATAACAATATAATCCTTTTCAACATGCACTCGGCGAAAAGCATTAGTAAAGTTTCAGGCAAAGCAAAAAACTAGACGCGCAGTCAAGTGGGACTGCAGATGGGTCCAATTTTTAGTGAAAATGGAATAGCTTGTGGCTCAAAAAAATTTTGAACATAAAAATCGTGATTTTTAATACGAAATTCACATTGCAACTACAGTCACCATGTCTATAAAACGAGTTTCACATCAATCTAACCAAAAATGAAGAAATTAGCCGAAACCTAGATGGTTATCCGAAATAATGAATGAATAATAATGAACAGGAACTCTTTGCATAATAATGAATAGGAACTCGTACAATACATGTAACGATCACTTAAGCAACATAAACATTTTATTCCTCTTTACCCGTTGGCATAACTAGAATACTTATAATTATTAGAAGAGGGGAGATGTAGCCAAGATGTAGCGGAATCATCAGACGGGCAGCTTGTTGAAGGTTTCAGTTGAAGATCCAGCTGATGCTTCTGCTGCGTTCTGCGCGCAGTTCATCATAGTGTCAGTTGAAGGTCCAGCTGATGCTTCTGCTGCGTTCTGTGCGCAGCTCATCATAGTGTCAGTTGAAGGTCCAGCTGATGCTTCTGCTGCGTTCTGCGCATTTCCTGCACTAAAAAAGGTTGCGACTTAGAATCCTAAAATTTTGTGAGCTTTACCATCACTAGAAAAACTTACATACGTTACGTCTCATTTTGATAAATGGTAAAATCTAGTTTTACTGTCCTTTTGACGTTTTAAAGTCGATTAGTAGTCACGATATTTTCTATTCTAGTTGAGAACATCAAAACTCACGTTATGCAAGCCAATGCAGCGGAGCGTGAGCGGCCACCATCCCAGTCTGGAACCGATTTCAGAACTGTCGCCACTGTAGCGCTGAAGTCCTTGAAAGTCAGAGGAGGGTAGCAGAATTTCCAGGCATCTGTTGAAATTAAAATTGAGATTTTGTAAGACTTCGGACAGTCTAAATGAACATAAAAATCATTGCTATATTTCATTCAGCCCTGACTACTTTCTTCTTGAACTTTTTTCTTGTTTGAACTTCCTTCTTAACTGGCTATTTCTATGCGCTTGGTATCCTGTTTGATAACACATACATGTTGACATTCAAGGATGTTCTGTGCGAGGCACATCTCGTGGATAGAATCCCCTTATACTTTTACATACCAGATGGTCTTCATTATTCCTTCTCTTGATTTGGTTAGGGAGGCTCAAACTGAGAGAATAATAATAATAATAATTATAATGATAATAATAATAATAATAATAACAATAATAATAATAATAATAAAGTTGGGTTCTTGAAGGAGCAAGGCATAGGCCTAATTATCTAAACGGAACCAAGATAGAAATGTATCCTAAGCCAGGGGCTTGTAAAGAAGCTACAATTCAAAGATGTAATGTACGTGACACAGTGGAGAAAACTTAAAAAGCCTACCCAACTGAAAGAGAACAATCCAGCTGCAAGTCAACACCTATACTGCAAGGCTCGCAGTACTGGGCCCTGTCGGAGAACCCAGGAACCTGGTATTCCTGAAGACCTCGCAAAAAAATTGAAAGCTCAAGTCCTTTTGGGGAATAGTTTTGAAGCAATGGTAAAATTGACATTATCAGATAAAATCTCCTCTAGCTCTTTTTGAAATGGGAGGTAATGAAATTTTATTTTGCTCTTCATGCTCAAAAAATTGGTATCGTAGAAAGTCTTGAATACAATGTTGAAGGAATTAAGGGACATTTAGGTCAGTTTCACAGCAAATTTTTCAAAATTAAAACATTTAGAAGATTACATAAATGACCTATAGTCATACCATAACATAATTTCCCAGCTTGATGATCTCTGAAGCTGATTTTTGTAGGCTTTCTGGAAGGTCCCAGTCCTGTCCAGCTGAAGGATAGCGCCAGTTGTTTTGACATAAGCCTTCGAATAATGCGGCGAACTGTGTCACTGGATGACCTGCCTTGAAGTTCCTTCAGAGCATCAAGCTGAAAATGAAAAACATGATTGAGTTGGTTTCTGAAATATTTACATCTGAAAAGTTATCCATTAAAATATTACTTGATGTAGTAGTAAATAGTGAAGATAGTTCATAAGGAAATTAAAAACATTCAGAAAGACAGAAAATTCAAACTAAAATTCGCGGCACTACATGTTATCATAAATGAATGACATTACTACATTGACTGTATGTGAAAGACTAAATTTCTATTCTGAATGATACCAGGTAACAATGAGTGGTATAAAGATTAAAATAATGTAATTTATTGTGATGTGGCATATAGTTTAAATGACATGAATCTAAGTAGTACATTTTGAAACTTTATCACAAACAATTAAATACACTGATCTATTTAATCTGTCAATCAATACACAGCAAGGTGACTACTGATATTTCATTTCCAAATGTTACTACTTTTTACTACCAGCAACGGCAAAAAAAATTACTACCTTTTTTTACACAATGAATGTTGTCCAAATGTCCAGATGTAAGTAATCGGCCTATCATTAGTAATTTGAGTCAATAATATACGCAATACAAAAGGTTCAAAAAAGATTAGATTAGTCGTTAGTTTTAGCCTCCCTACCCGCAGAAACAAATGCGATCCAAAGAGAGGAAGGAAGAAGGCACCATTTAATATGGAGTAAAGGGAACGTGGAATCTATGCAGAAAGGGCACAGAAACAGTAAGATGAGAAAGAAGTTCATGAAATATGATGAAAGTTGAAGAAGAAAGTCGGAGGTGCTGAAAACCATGACAGTAGTGAACCGAAAATGGTGGTTCTTAACCTAACAAAAAACATTTTATTTCAACAGAAAGAAGGCCTACCTAACTTGCAGCTCAGGCCGTCACATTTTTCCCCTGGGAGCGCTAATTCCCATAGATAAAATAGTTGCATCCCCCTGAGGGGAAAGTTAATTGTAAATAATTTTATTTCTGTTCTTACGTTTGGGAATAAAATACTTTAAGTTTTGAGTATCAAGTGCACAAAAAGAACAATTATGCCAACTATGCTATATATCTTACGGGCAACTGCATCCACTAAAGATAAAATTCAATAAAATGTAATAGTTATTTAGTGATAAGTGCAACTACCTATTTGAAAATTTTGGCTAGTTGTTATGTTTATTCATAAAATTTAAAAGAAAAAGTTCACAAGATGTTTTACATTTAAAAGCATTGTAATTTGTAATATAAGATATGAATTATTTTACTTGACAAACATATTTAAATCAAAGCCACTTAATATGCTTCCACAAGAAAATATGTAGCTATGCTATTTCATTTATCCTTGAGATCGTATAATGCATATTTGATACGTAAAAATAAAAGATGTTAAATGTCGACCTCATAATCATAAATGCACAATTTTAAATCCTTATTTAATTTCAATACTAATCCCTGCTATTTCATGTTCCTAAGCTTGTATCTCAATGAAAGTGCGCAGTAATAGAAGTGTTTTCAACAATGCATCGCCACTGGTATTACATGTTTTAAATTTATTTTCATACGATTTATGAAACCTCGATTACCACATCAAAGCGAGAGCCGTTTTATTGTTTTATCTCAATAATATGTTAATGATAAAATGGCTCAAATGAAACTTCCATCATAAAACAACTAGATAACTTTCAGTTCAGACGGAATGAGAAGAAAAAGTGAACTGTTTTTACTGTTCGCAAAAATTTTGAAATTTTTTTCTATTTTGTGTGCTCCAATCCTAAATTTATACCCCACTCTACAGGAATGTTTCCCATAAATCAAGGCAAATTTCTGATTATGTGAAAAATAAAGTCAAATAAATCTTTATACGCAATATAAATATGTAACATTTCTTTAAAATTTCAGAGAATTATTCCACTTAACACTTAACAATTTTTTTGCTACCCTGAGGAAAATTTAACTAGTTTTTACTACTTTCTAAATTTTACTACTTTTTACTACTTTATACTACTTTACTAGCTAGTAGACACCCTGCACAGAAGAAATATGTTTCGAGTTCACCGTGTACAATACAGATCTGGAAGTGATTTAGAGTAAATTGTGGTATGATCATATCTCATACCTTGGGAACTGTTTTTCAAATCAATTAACTTACGAGTGTTGGAGTCTGAAGTAGGACGTCCAGTTGATCTAGAGTCTCAGCTGGTGGAGGTAGCCCTGTGCTACGTGATAAGTGCTCCTTCGCAGCTGCTCGGGACAATTTTTCCTGATGAAGCATGAAAAGAATCTTGTCCAATTTCTTAGAATTTTCTTCCTGAACTTGTTTCAGTTGTGACAACTCAACTGATAATTCCTGGCCATCAAGAGCCTTTTTACACCTGCTCAAACATATCGACATTAGAAGTCACGTATAGCATTTGTATTTTAGTTGAAACACGGGATAACTAGACCCGCAGTCAACTGAAACTGCAGATGGGTTTCATTTCACGTGGAACTGGAATAGTTTGAAGTTAAAATGGTGAGCATAGAAATGGTGACATGTCAATATAAATCCAAAATTCAAATTGCAACTACAGTTTCCATATTTGGAATAGCAAGAAAAATCATTACTATCTTTTTTGATGAAATAGGAGTCAAATTACAAAGTAGAAGAACGCAAAACTATTTTTTTAATTATGGATGGGTAGGGAGATGAGTTACCATTCAAAATTTAAGAGTAAGGGATGGTCAAATTCATAAATTGTCACCATTCATTTTTAGAAATTGAGAGGATAAATTGATTTATACCACTTACGGCAAAATCATAGC
The DNA here is from genome assembly GCA_030386875.1 of Morinoia aosen. NCBI lineage: Eukaryota > Metazoa > Arthropoda > Malacostraca > Amphipoda > Talitridae > Morinoia > Morinoia aosen. The sequence goes on along the minus strand of CM059573.1, from coordinate 48,320,808 downwards.
AAAACTGGGGAATTTAAATTTTTGTGGGTGAGAATAGGGCTAACTCAAATTTGAAAATTGTTTCACACAGCCAAGATGAGGCACAATGAATTGATATTATTTTTGATGGAGTTAAATCAAAATTATGAACAGAAAAATCAGCTACAATCACCCTGTTGGGAATGTCAAGACACATCGATTAAAACAACTGTCGATGAGACCAGAGTACAACTGTGGAGTGAATTAATAAAAAAGAGCTTTACATTTGACAGACGGATAAACAGACAATAAAAAACAGCCAAACCCAAACAGAATAACCTAAAAAATCAGGCAAAATCTAAATGGTTCATAGCGGGGACCCCTAATAATTTCAAGCATGGTTACCAATGATTATGCAGATAAAAATGCAACTAATGTACATTGATATAATCCATGCAAAATATATAGGTAGCTAGCTGTTACCTCTTTTCAGACGGCATGGCATTGCAGCGAGGAAGAAGCGGTGACGGTGTACGTATTCTACTGCGAATCTCCTCTGTAGATGAAGAGCAGTCTGTGCTAGTGAATCCGTCAGTTTCTGAAGCTGCATACAGCTTCTTCTCACATCCAGCAAACGTTTCTGTGAAATAAAACGAGTTATATTTTCTCTGATAAACACTAATGTGTGTACTGAATACTCGAAGCGTTTGAAGAGCCTGCTCCTGATAGACCTGACGGCCTGCCCCAGTTGCCGCTCACCTTCTGACACAACAATATTCTGACAAGATTATGAATAATAGTAGAAATTTTGAGAGGTTTATGGGCAAGATGATTGGTAAGTTTAGAATCTTGGTGCCCCTACAGGTTTTTATGTGAATGACTTGAGTCACCTCAAGGGCCAATTGCAAAGTTTTTGTCAAAGTCATTGCAACTGTGTCCTGTAGTTCACCCACAGGCTTTTTTTTCCTTCTTTTTTTTCTTTCCTTTTTTCTTGCCTTTTTCTTTCTTTCATTGATAATAAATAATATCACTGAGGTATTTCAATTATAATACATTAGTTGTTATTTGTTTATTCGTTCAGAATTATGCACAGTAATTAATTTAATTGATAAACCCCAATGAAAAAACAAGTAAAACGACAAAAACTGATGAAAAACAAACAAAAACAGATAAAAAACATTTTTCATTAGAATAGAAACCAAAAACATGAAAAACATGTTTTTTAGAACTTTACTCATAACCCATGAGATAGTTAAATTATGCATAACGTCAGTGGTATAATTTTAAAATTGGCATTCCATAATATAAAAATCCCTCAGGTCTATGAATGTGCAAAAAAATGATTAAACACAACTTACTTGAATGTGTCAGTAGTTTAATTGGGATAAGTTCCCAGCTGTCATCTGCTGCAAGTCCTCCAGGTGCGCGCAGTCTTACTTCTTGAACATCATTATTTTTTGGCCAGAGACACTTCGTCATTTCTTTCTTGAGCCACTCTCGAGGCACGACTTCATGGCTATTGTCAGAAAACTGTATGCCACAGAATTTTTTCACATTTTTCTTGTCGATGTTCATGACTGTACTTATAGCTAGGAACTAAATATACTAACAGTTTTGCTCAAGTGCTGTGTATGAGAACCTGTGCAAGAAAATCATTTTTATAAGGAAAAATTACCATTTTTGATACAATATCATCTAAAGATATCCAAGTTGCATCATTTATTAAATCAGTTAGTTTGAAAATTCCAATTTTTGATGAAGGGAAAGGTTCAGTGAAAAATCAAGTTTGTGTAGAAAATGAGTAAACAGTAATGTTATATTATTTTCAAGCTTGTGGATTTCAATGATAAATCCAATTCTACCATTTGCCAATTATTGTACACAACTGTTTCTTTCAGAGTGAGATTTTATTTTCAGGCACAAATTGTTTTTAATTTTCAACTTTTTGTAGCACTTTTCATTTTGTGTTTTCCCACGGCACTCTATGTTGGATATTTTGCAACAGTTTACATATTCCTTTTCAGTCTGTTGTTTCCAGTTGAAGTTAGTATGAGCAACATGTTTGGATATTTGACTCAGGGGTTTAAAACCAGACCTTAGAGCACCTTTTATGTGAGTGCCTAAGTATGTTTCAAACGGAAAGGTAGATATGTTTTCGAGTTTGCCAAATCTAATATAATCTTGTGGAAGATGAATCATGGCATGAACATTATAACTGATGAAACCTCTCCCAAATAAACTTGTTGTTTTTTGAATAAATGCATGGAGAAGATATTTAATCATGTCAACATTTTTTTGTTGATCATCAAGTAAAAGTAATTTCATGGCCAGAGAAAAATGTAACAAACTATTGTACACCTCCTTACTCACAATTTTGGAGCTGCGTAAAACAAGTGTTCCACAATATAAGAGAAATGTCCGAAATTCTGTTGCTTTCCAATGCACCATTTTTTCAATTCCCCCTTCTAATTTTCTTGAGAAATCATCTGGCAAATACACGGAACATTGAAGTAGCTTTTCATTGAATTTTAATTTTGCTTGTGAACTCATATGCATTTTCTTTTGATTGGCTCTGCTGCTCTTGAGTCTGCTCAAGAATCTTTTCATAGTCCCAAGTAGACAACAGTGCATGTAATCAATGACAAAGTCACTAACCATATTGCATCCAAATTGTTCTAATGGAGATTTTAACAATGCCTTATGATTATTATCTAATCGTCTTGCAAAACTTTCATCTGTTCTTTCATCGAAATCAAGTTCAGGGTAGACAACAGTGCAATCATGATACTGACCGCGTTGAGTGCAGCGCTCACAGCTTGAATAACCGCTATGACTAACAACTTCTTTTAGAGCTGCTCTTATTGGAGCATCACACACGAAAGGTCCCAGCTTCACAGTGAACCCCTTATTCCCCATTGATTGTTGCAGTAAGGCAAAATCATTCAAAAATGGTTCTAAGAACTCTCTTGTTGGTGGCATGTGATTAGAACATACCTTGTTGGTGCAATATATTGCTGCACAGAATATATGTTTGGGAATTTCCAGTACTTGTAAAAGAATTTGATAAGCATTATACCTAATTGAAGCATTAGTAAGAGGCAACCCATCCACATTAATTTTGACGTGTAATATATTTTGTTGCTTCTCATCCGTATAATTATGCAAAATATATTCTTCTAATTGAAACCGCCAGCATTCAAAATAAGAATATTCACCATTACCCATGTCTTTTATATTAAATTTATCACCTTTTTGGCACAATGATTTCACTGAAGTTGGTAAGCCCGGGTACCTTGGAGCCAACATATTTAATAATCTATCTACAGCTGCGTGAGGAACTTGTTTTTCTTCATTTATCCAATTTTCAAATTTTGATCGCAGAAAATTTCCGCAGTCGATGGTGCATATGGTAGTTGGTACATCAGCGCTTTCCACATAAAAATTTTCACATGAATCCTGTAATTCAGATGCAGCTCTCTCAGCTCTACTAGTTTGTATTGATGAGTCACTGTGATCCATCATTTCAAGCGGAGATACACTTCCTATATCACTTTATTTCTGATATGTTTCAGTAGTTTGCTGTATATTTTGTTCTGCACTTGCATGCAGCTTAAGGTCACTTCTAAAGTTGGCATCACTCCTACTAGCAAAAAGATTACTACTAGTAGTTTCGCAGATAGTAGGCACTCTACTAGTCTCTAATATAGATTTTTTTATACGGCGTCGTTTCTGCCTTTGAGACAAATCCTCGAAGTTCTTTTTTCTGCCCATATTGGATCAAACGATCAATTGAAACAACAGTTCAGTGCACAGATGCAGCCACGCCGGCCGTTAAGTCATAACTAAGCGTCAACTAGTGCCTGAGTGAGCTGCCAGAGGTAAGATCCAAGTATTGTAATGAAAACACAGGGAAATGAATCACATTAAAGTTAAAGTTATTTTTTCTATGAATTAATTCTCTGTGTTCCGAATTATTGTTTTGCTATAGACTCTTGTAACTCTCATGTAATTTTTTATACGCTGCGTAGAAGTAATATAGTGAAAAAAATTAGTTTTTCGGACATATTTTATAATTTGCGTAGTTCGTACAAACATAAGCTACGTTGCATACGAACGCAGCAAAACTGTTATATTGGTTTGATTCGCATTTTAACGTCTTGTAAGTGTAAAGGTACAAGGAAAACATTTGCAGTACAAGAGTGTCAAATGTCGCTGCAAAAAAAGTTACTGTACAAATTGGAATCAACATCTGGAGTTAGGTACAACGATCGAACAGGTATTACACCATGGGTGTACCTTGTTATTTCTCTCTATGGAACACGTATGAAACGCTGCGTTCGGGTAACAAATTTTGAACGCGTCACATAACTTTTCTATTTTTATGACACATTTCATTACAGTTATCATTCTCTGGATGGGCAAACAGTGTTTTATCCTAAAGTATGTAAGCAAATTTCAAAAGTGATTCGTAACGAAGGAATGAAAATAGACTGGACTGTCTTAAATGTCATTTTATTATTAAAGTATTGCTTTCCAGGTAACTTCAACATATAAACAGTAACGTCACAGTACGTTTTCTCTAAGAGTCATTTGACCATCACTCATAGAATATTTAATTGATACACTAGATGAGGACAAAACTTGAATCAACAATACCGTATATGCATAATTAAAGTAAATAGAAATACATTGCCTAATTCCAATAATTTTTAGCTTATATAGGTGCTAAATGAAGAAACAAAACATTTTGCAAACATGAAGACGATAAAATTCATAATTTATTATGAACAGCTGTTTTTTATGTACTTAATTTACGGAGCAAAGTTAAAGCTACATTTATCTATGCTGTGCCATATGTAGTCTTAAAACATCCATGTAATAGCAAACCTTAATCAACCATTGTTGCCTCCACCAATATCGACCTAAATAAACTAAAATCTACGATATGTTAACAAACCATAACCAACCAATATTACCTCTACCAATATCGACCGAAATATACTAAAATCAACATTAAGTTATGGTCGATATATCTACCATATTGTTTCATCGTCCATAATCAACTTTAATCTCTTATACACCACTATATTCTACTATAATCACAACCATTATTTCCGACTGGGTGGGCGAGCACGTGCATGTATTCCTCCGGTATGGCCTGGTAGACGAGGCCTGTCCTTTTCTCTGCTTCAAGTTACACGCTTTAAATTTTTGAACGTTTTAATTGCTAGTTATCTGAGTGAGAGTTAGTTAGGCCTTATTTTTCTTGAAATAAGATGTTTTTTGTTCTGTCGTGAACCATTTTTTTTCAGTTCTCTGCTGTCCTGTTTTTCAACACCTACTACTTTCTTCTTTTAATTTTATTTTGTTTCATAAACTTCTTTCTCGACTTATCGTCTCTATGCACCTTGTGCATAGATTTCGAGCTCCCTTAACTGCATACTAAATAGTGCTTTCAACCTTGCTCTCTTTGGAACGCCTTTTTTGCGATTAGGGAGGCTTAACCCGTCGCCACGTCCTGGACTCTTAGAAGGTCGGCAAAGCTAGCACATGTTTCACATCAGCAAACCTAGGGTTGCCATATATGGTCTTAAGCGTCTTGTTGAGCGCTATTCATTGGTGTAAGGTAAAATTAGGTGGGGGGAACAGGGAAGGAGAGGTAACAAGCTCAAATCTGTATGAATTCTTCTGCTCAGTCTGGAGTGTAGCTACCGGCGCTGCACAACCTCTTAGAAGGCCAGCAGTGTAGCTGAGGCATACCAGCACACACTCTGCCTCTAAGAAGGTCACCATCATTTTTATTTTCTTATGTTTTTTGTTTCAAAAATGGGAGTCCAAATCCACAGATTTACTCCTACGCAAAAAATAATACTACCATTGTATTCGGGAGGAAAAGCTCTATGCATATCAAACTCTTCACAAACAATGAAACTGCTTGATAACAGCCTATACACAAAATGAACTAAAAAATAAAAACTGTGTTTTACAAATAGTGCACATAACTCCGGAACTATTGGACCTAAAAAAAAAATTCACATACCACAAGATTCAGCAACTCAGAATCTATGAAAATGCATCATAAAAAAACATAAAAGTGCAATAAATAAAAAATGGCCAGTGATTTTCTGATTTCTGTTTTTTGTATTTTACCGAAATAAAAACTCGAATTTCGTAGATTTTCATTGGGGTAGCAGTATTTTTTTCCCCACTGACAGAAAGAGCAACTTTCTCTCTTTACAATGAACCCCCAATGAAACTTCTAACATAATTAATGAATGTACAGTAAGTTGCACAGTTGACCCATTTTCTTCAAACCTCTTGGTAGGTCGACCATGTGGAGACGGGTTAAACTAACATCTAATCAAATTGCTAATGATAGTCTTGCGACTCGTCGTTGTGTCAGTGGGTCCCATCTATGCATACTGATGCATTTCATAGGGCTTTTGCAGGTTTGCTCAGTTCGTCATGTGCCGATATTTTTCTTGGAGGCTTTTCACTCATCCTGGTTTTGTAGGCTCATCATTGGATCTTTTGTAGGGGGCAGTGTTATTGCGATAGCTTCTGGGTTCTCTGTGTGCCCCTGTTGTAGCGTTTTTTTCTGAAACTGCTTCTTGCTTTTACTGTATCGTTAGAAACTAAGCTTCCCTGTTCCATCTTTGTGTAAATTGAATGGAAAACTGAACATTCTCCTGTGTCTTGCAAGTCGCCGTGAATATACTCGTACATAGGTCGATATCTTCTTCAGTATATGTTATAAAGTTCTTGCAGCGGTGAGACATTGTTTATTTTCATGTGTCTTGGGGACCTGCTGTAGAGCCAAAACTTCTGAAAACCACCATCGGAGAGTATTTAGCAATTAAAATCTTTGATGTATTCTCATTTGTATTTTAAAATAAGCTTGTGAATGGTGCACGTGATATGTTACGCGTCTGTTGTTAAAACAAGACCTGTTTCACCTTTCAATTTCTTGTCGCTTGTCTCACCGTCTCTAAGGAAATATTCTTTGAACTGCTACTTTAGCTTACCATCAGTTCGAGTGAACTTGACACTTGGTGATGTATCGAGTGGGGCCACAAGTTTATGCTGACCTAAATTGAACCAATAATAAGGCCGCCCATTATCTTTGTAGTTCGAGCGTGATCGCGTGATGACGCGCGTTTAGGCGTCCCTTACGCGATGTTAAAGTTCGCACTCAATTCCTGGAACCATCTTCCGTCGCTGTAGCGGCAGCGCCGCACACTGCTCGAATGCGGAGGTAGCTGAGCAACGCGTCCACAGTTCGCATCAAGTGTGCTCGTATCGGAGTTCCCCTGAGTGTTGTTGGCACCAAAGAAATTCCGCAGAATTGCTGTGTTTCATAATTAGACTCATCGGAATTTGCCTAAATTTGCCTTGAATGGTCTGTGGAAAGTAGAGAAAAAGGGACCCTCGTTCAGCGTTGATGTGGTATTGGTAAAGCTTATGCGGGCGTCATTGTAAATGTCACCCGTCCACGTGAAGAGCTGACACTCCGAACTTATAGTGCTGCATTGAAATCAATACCGTACCCCATAGTGATACTGTTGTAGGCTGCCGCTGAAACGTACGAGAGCCTGTTGGTAACTGTATTTGCCGTGCTACTTGCTGTGCTGGCGATGAGATCGATGCTCGTGGCCATGTCGATCAGAATTTGCCGGTTACCTGGCGACGGTTACAGCCACAGAGTGCGGTGCCGCACGATCTCTGCGCCCCTTCGTTGCTACTGTGTAAGCTACTTCGTTGTCACTGTGTAAGCTGCGTTCGCCTCTTACTGAGACCGCTGCAATTTGAACGAACTACCCGCACGTTTGCGGCGCGACCTTTACGTGAAAAGCTCACGTAGCCCGAGCGTGGTGGAATTCAGTGTAGGCACTTCTCAGAATCACAAATTGAAGTGTTTCTCTCTGCTGATATACGTCCAATGGACTTGAATGCTGTGAAGCCTAATCTGTTGTCAAGTGCCGCTTTTTTTTTTATCCAGGTTGAGGTCTGTGTGGCTTGCTTGATGTAGGTTGCTCCAGTAATGCCTCGCGTGCTTCAAGTGTAATCAAATCGCACGGTGAAGCGGAATTACGGGAACGTTTTATTATTGATCTAAGTGTTCAACTTGTCGACACGCTCAACGCATACTCGATGACCTGCCAGGCACGCACCTGACGGGCCCGCCGTCTCGTGTGTGTGGGGTTGTCCTGAACGACGTGTGAAGGCTTTGAGTTTAACACGTTCCCCGCGTATTGGGTCATATGTGTACCAATAGGTGAATTACTTATTCACGCACCGGTATAAATGAATGGCATTTTATGTTTCACAACCTTTTTAAAAAATAACTGCTGTCATACGAGGTAGAATGTTACTGTGCAATTGTACTTTCATATTTCTTAGGAGGGCAAAAATATATTCGAACAGTAGAGTCGATTTCCCTATTCTGCTATTTACAACCTAATCAAACCAACAGTTAACGACCGCGGATACGCGGTGAACTTGCTAAGTTTTGCTGTCTTGCTACCCGCAATCAATGTAGTTACTAAATGAAAATAAGCTTGGTCGTTTCGTGTTCAAATAATCGCCGGCGTTTCGGCCCATCTTCTTAGGTTCTCGCTTATCATTCTGCGAAGGTTTGGACATTTCATTTGATTTGCTGATGTTGGCCATTATAGTCGGGTCTATGCAGTGACGTCTAATGTGAAGGAAATCGAACTTTTGTAATCAGAGTGTGCCGTAAGAGCTAAAATCCATCGAGACATGTGCTGCATTGCGCCAACAATGCCTTGCTGGAACAAAGTTGAAAATAATACTATTTTCACGCGACCGAGTGGGCTCGATAGAACAAAACCGACACCAGGTTAGTGCCTCCTGTTTGACTTGGCTTGCGCTACATGCATCTTTTGTACGTGAGGAACTTAATCGATTGAAATCTTTTCAAGCATAATTATGTATACAAGCATTCGATATAGCGAAAGAAGAGGCTTTCCTGCGTATATTTTTTAGAATAGAACAAAAATTGGCAGCGGAAATAAGCCAAGTGGCCTATTTTCGAGTTCTATAGTTCCCGTGCAGTTAAACTCCACTCACGTACAGGCATAAACGAGACATTTAAAATCATTAGTTTTCACGCACAAGCACCAGAAAATTCATATATTAACTCAATATCTCTTAACACGGCCGTTACGCTAAGCGTAGGTCCATAATTTGGCCGTTTTCTTCGGATCATTAGACACATTCGAGTCAAGATTATCTCTTTATTTCTACTTCCTGCTGATCCTATCAGAGAAGGCATTTTTTCGTAATTAAATCTACAAAGAAATGCGGTTTTCGAGAATACCTACTGGAGTGAGCAAATAGTTTTTTCTATTTGAACCAACCTGGAATTCCGAGGAACCTTTGTACATATTTGAAATACTATGGGTTTACCAGCCCAGTAGCAGGCAAAACGATTTTTGAACGTATTCATTATGCTAGTAGAGATAACATTTCCGAGGATCTGGTTCCGGATTCTGACAATTTTTGAAGGGAAAAAATTAAGGTCTGAGCTGTGTTGAAATCTTTCTTACTATGATGGTGACGAAGTGAAATAGTTTGTAGAGACGGTGGTTTTATTGTGCTGCTTCTCAGGATTTGGGAGACTGCGATTACGCGCGAGTTTTTTCATTTGTGTTGAAAAAAATTTCTGAACTTCATTGTGCGCTAGGCGTTTAGTGGTATAAATTTTAAAACTCCAAAAAATGTTCAATTCTTGCTTTTATGTTAACTAGTTATCAAATTGTAATTACATTAGTGCTTTTTTAAATGGAGTGTAAATTTAGACATTACTGAAAAAATATAAGCGACGGGCTGTCGTTAAAAGGTTAAAATATAGAAGTAGAGTAGTTGTTGACAACCTGAACATCATCTAATTCTTTAGTGCTAAATGTAACTCCGGCAGTTGCTCAGATAACCAAAAAGCGGTTAAAACTGTTGAGAGCAGTCCTGTTTTAATGAACAGATTCCAATGGACTTTTTAAGGAAATGTTTAAGAGAAGAACGCAGAAACGTTACCAGGAATACTAAAAACTTGTGACCGCGTCGTATTTCAACTCCAAACGATCAGAAGAACGTTCAAACCGACCCGAAGGTATCAGCATTTTGAAGTACTACAGCCGACGTCTTTTTGGGCCAAATTTAAGTAAAAAGGCTAAGAAGAGCGAAGACATTACTGCATTAATCTGTAGCTGCCCTTATTATGTGTTGTAGATTCTCCAACGGTTGCCGCAACGCACGGTGTTGCAAATGACATGTTTTGAATTAGATGCGAGATGGTAACACGATACCAGTAGAATGAACAGACTCGTTACTCTAAAGTAGCGTGAGTTTGTATCTGTTATTGTTTAGGCTGGCTCAAGATTTTGCCATCAAATTGAACTGAATATTAATCGGGGAGCTCGTTGTGATTGGGGCTAGTCTTCGCGTCAATTCCTCGCAACGACGTTCAAATACCTCTCAACGAGGTTCTGCTCCCTCTCGACGAGGTTCTGCTCCCTCTCGACGAGGTTCTGCTCCCTCTCGACGAGGTTCTGCTCCCTCTCGACGAGGTTCTGCTCCCTCTCGACGAGGTTCTGCTCCCTCTCGACGAGGTTCTGCTCCCTCTCGACGAGGTTCTGCTCCCTCTCGACGAGGTTCTGCTCCCTCTCGACGAGGTTCTGCTCCCTCTCGACGAGGTTCTGCTCCCTCTCGACGAGGTTCTGCTCCCTCTCGACGAGGTTCTGCTCCCTCTCGACGAGATTTAAATCCTCAATATATCTCCTGAAGTACTTGTGTTGGCAAAACTTATTGGCTTTCAGGTCGAAAGAAATTACGTTCCTGGAATTCTCCCCACATCAATCAGACGCGCTGTAGAAATGGCTATCTGTGAGTGCGGCGTGATCTCATTGCCCTCCTCATTTGCCCTCCTCATTTGCCCTCAATTGAGCGTTTCTAGGTCAGGTAGCCTCAGAGGGATACAAGTTCTGTTTCTGTGGGAATTGGCGCTCCTGGGGGAAAGATGTGAGATCCCGAGCTGAAGGTTAGATAGCCTTTCTTCTAGTTTAAATAGAATAGTATTTTTTTATTTAGTTACGGACCATGTGTTTTTTCGTTTCTTTGCTGGCTTGTTTTTCAGCGTCTCTTACTTTTTTCCTTCAACATTTATTTTGTTTCCATAAATTTAATTCCTAAATTGCAGTTGGGAACGTGGGAACGCATTTTGTGTGGAAACGCACCTTGTTCCTTTATCTCGGTACTGGATGGTGCTTTTGTCATTCCTTTGTATGGGAAACCTTCGTTATTGCTAGGCAGTTATCAAATAATTTATTACCTAGCTTGAATTTAAACATGAAGTCAGATGCGAACCCTGGCGCAGATTAAGGTACTTCTCAACTAGTAATGCTTCTCATACCGTCGAATTTTCTCTTTTCAGATGCTCTTGCTACCCTAGTTTTTCTGGAGTTCGACAACGCATTCGTTTTTTTTAATTAATAATGTTCCACAGCAACAAAATCATTAACTATTTTGCCACTCCATTCGTCCGAGTAAATGAACATTAATTACTTCATTAATGAGTATCTGTAGGTGTGTTGAGAGAGCTTAGCTTTTTATATCCTTATTTCTCTTCCTGTCGCTGCGTACATGGAAAAAATGACCTTATATGATCGCGACTTTGTAAATTTAAAACCCCCATTATAAACAGATTCTGTTCAAGTGATGAAGTTAACATCCAGGTTGCCATCATCTTTTGCATAGCGTTGTGATGGTAGGTGTACTGCTTCTATATGGCTCCCTGTAGCATGCCTCGCGAAATGTTCCATCGAAGCTTGACGCGAGCTTAGCTGACGAGATGTCAACAAGCCTCGAGTTAGTTGCCTACGAGTTGTGTGGAGCGGACCTGCCAGATAGATGAAGTGCCTGCTCCCGTGAGATAGGGCAATATTAACGAGAATTATGGACTAGCGCTTGGAACGTTGAGAGAGTAGCGCTGGACAGGTGGAAGACTCATTTGAGGTGGTGTGCGAGTTAAGTGTTGATATTTCGTGCGTTGCTTCACTGGAAAGCTTCTAACCGTGCCGGGTTGGGAATTATAGTAAAACTATTATCCCAGTAAGTGAAATTCAGTGAGGGGATAATGTTTTCAGTCATCTGATTCGTAGTTATGGACCCGACATTGTTTCATTACTGAACTGCATAAATGTACTCGCTAAAAATAAATTCGGCTGTTTCCCATGTCGCTGCACTCTTCAGGCAGAAATGAGTAAAGCAATATGATTGTTAGTTATTCATACTGTATTTGAGCACGAAATCCGAAACGTTAAACCTCGAAAATCATTACTTTGTCACAATCTGAAAACGAAGTACAGTACTCAACTCCACTAGCGTATTGTTTATCCTTTTTCATCTCGTTGCCAAGGTTTCTGAGCAGCATTCTAATTCTTGCAATCTCTTTATCCCAACCCTGTGTTTTTCTCACTGAGTGCATAATTTTCAAGATTATAGCTCGTGGATATGAAACGGTGGTTGCCATGAAACCCAGGGTGGGAGAAGTAAATTCTACAGCGCATTTCTTATGTTGTCTGATTAGTGTTTCGACCTCATTATCTTATAAGGGAATTTCACAGCATTGAAGTCAACTAAACAATGGAAGCCTGCCGAATTGCCGTTCATTTTCTTATCGATATCTTATTGATACGTTTAAATCATCTAAATAATTAGCAAGGAGATCAGTGTTTCCTATTGAAGAACAAATTTGCCGAGCCGATTTTCTGAACGTTTTTACTGAATATCATCGTTTTATGTGAGCCAAAGTGCAGTGAGGATGCCTTGGTGTTGACGCTCTTCAGGCGGCACATGAAGACCTCAGTGTCAGACCAGTAAACACAAATGTTTCTACCGAATGACCGAGTGAGTCGGGAGTTCTAACACCAGGCTCTTCCTTTGATGACGGCAGTATTGAGCGTTTTGGTTCAACACAATGAGTCCTGAGCTTGAGGCTAGGTAAACCTCTCTTTTGCTGAAATATTTATTTTTTGTTTGGTTACTGACCACCCTCTTTCGGTTCACTGTTTTACATTACCTATGACATTTTCTTCAACTTTTATATTACTTCATGATATTTTTACTTCATGATATTTTTACTTCATGATATTTTTACTTCATGATATTTTTACTTCATGATATTTTTCCATTTTGTCGTTTTTATGCGTAGGGTGTGGGGGAGACATCTTGTGCGTAGATTCCTTGTTTCCTTTAATTCCATAGTGAGCATCTTGCTTGTGGTTAGGAAGACTTGAATTAACTTACGGTCTAATATAATAGAAAGAAGTTAACCCATTGGCAATATAAAACAGGTGTAGAGAACGCGAACATCAAGCCTCGTACTCATACACTTGTGTGCATGTATCAGTTAACCTTGGTGTATAAAAAATCAAGATTTGTGGCGACCTTCTGGAAGCAGTGCAGCTCAGTGGACGGATGTGACTTCTCGGAACCGGCGCGCTTCCGCGCTCCGGATATTTCATGATCTTCGATTGACTGCGTAGTGGAGGGGTGGTGAGTGTGTCTCTGCAGGGAGACTTGACCGCAATGAGCGTCTAGAGTAGACGTCACTTTGGAATCTGGTACAGATGTGCGCTCCTTGCAAATTATGTAGTGTGCGGGAACAGCTTACAAGGTCTGTTAAATAGCTTACGTTTGATGCAGGTTTCATTGTGATGGGTTTTGGTATGCTGTGACTGCTTCTCGAAGCCCTGAAGCTGCAGCTCTGTCGTGGTTTTCAATTCAGCATTTGGATATTTCAATCTAGAATTTTATTATTTGAATGAGAAATACCAAATGAGAATTTCTTTTGTCTACAACAATTGGCAGAAGAAACCTCTTGTTATTATCATACGTTCAATGCTAACAAAAAACCTATTAATTTTATTTCTTTTAGTTCACTTCAGGTACTCTTTCATGGACGACTTGGTCGTACGCTGACCAAACTCGCGTAGTAAGAGGCACTGCGATTAAATCGTGACGTCAGGTGATAGCGCGAGCACGGTGGGATGCAGACAAAAAACACACGTCACCTGTGTTACGTCAGCGGGCTGTGGAGGCCGCGTGACTGGTGTGTGCTACAGGCTCTGACTCGCCTCTGTGTTGCCGTCGTAGACCACGTCGTTCATTTCATTACGATCAACTCTTTTTACCCTAGTTGGCCATTCTCCTCATTCAAGAAAAGTTGTCGGTCATTCTCATGCGCATTCTGGCTGTGACAAACTTCATTGTTACGATATATTTCAACTATATTCTGGAAAGTGTGAATGTCGCTTCACACAACGCGTCAACTCGCATGTCCTGTAGGGGATGTGTGGTACTGTATGCGTTTACGCTGCCATCATTGCGCTTTGAAATGACTCTAAATGTCTCTAGTATTCTGTTTAGTGGAGCTTCAGGACATGAATGGGCCCCTCTATAATGCGAGGTCCGGTCTGAGTCACGGCGTTGTCGATGTCGGACTGGCCAGGATTACTGAGTGGCTCATCTCCGTGCTCCGTCGCCGCCGCGTCACTTACAGCAGTCCTCTCACCGGAGGCCACCTTCGTGGTTTGTCAGAAGACTGTTGTAGTTGTGTTGGTAGTAGCAGGAATAATACGATTAGCTGGAAGAATAATGCGAGTTTTTTAATATAATAGTAGCAGGAATAATGCGGGCTGGTATTGTGCAAAACTTTTCAGCTTTTTGACTTATTGATTTATTGTAAAGATGAAGTAAGTGCCTTGAATTTCACTTCCAGGGGATACAGGTATTGTATCTATGGGAATTAACGCTTTTAGGTGGGAAATATGAAGTCTTGAGCTGATGAGGTATTGAGCTGATGATTAAGTTTGCCTTACTTTACTTGAAGTAGATCAATTTTTTATTTTGGTGTGGAAATTTTTTTCCGATTTACTGCTGTCTTATTTTACCGGACTTATTAATCTTCTCTCCAACTTTTATCGTGTTGCATGAGCTTCTTTCATTCTTGCAGTTTCATAGATTCCCCGTTCTTTTAATTGATGCCCTCTTCTTTCCTCTCTTGCGAACACGTTTTATTTTTTATTTTTTGGTTAGAGAAGCTTACAGAAACTTATAATCTATCCTTTTCTAATCTGCTTTAAATTTTGGTGGAATGTTCGGCAATAATCTCGATTCTTGTTATCTAGAAAATATTTTCTAAGCAACTCAAATACTTAGTCCATGTGCCGTATGAGTTCCAAATACTCGCTGGCGAGATCCAGCCTCATTCATGTTCGAATGTGTCTTACTCTTAGCTCTTATTCTGCAGCTGTACTTCAGCAGACTTTTTTATACCTCCTTGAATTGCTGCGATTTGCCTTGTAATGTCAATGTTCAGCAGCAGGAAAGAACTGTGAATTGCTTTTTTTAAAGCCCCAGCGTCTCCACAAAGCGGCTGCAGTTTCCCATGCTGTAGAAATAACTTCAGAAACTTTGCCCATGCTATACGAAAGCATTTGAAAGCATGTGCAAGAATCGAATGTTAGCTTCCAATCAAAAACAGAGTCCATTGTATTTTACAAAATTCAAGTGCACTGAAACGTCCTTGGATGAGATTTGCCGCAATGCGGGCTTGCTGTTTTTTTTTTGTTTAGAGACGATGTAAGGTTTGTGTGTTCTCTTTTTTCAAACCCGCTGCTGTCGAGTGCTCGTGAACTGATATTTGCGTTACTCCTTGCCATTTAAGTTCAGCTGTAGCTGAGGTCGTGCTTTTTAGCATTATATAGCTGGCCTACAAGCTCCTTTCATACTACTGATAGTGTGCTACTCTAAACTAAAACCTTCTCTTACAATTCCCACTTGTAAGCTTCTAGCGATGAATTCGGAATCTGCAAGTTCAACTTTGTGAGACCAAAAGCTGATTGATCAATAATTTCTTCCCTCATCTAGATCCTATCTTCATCCTCCCTTCATTGAGTTTGTAGCTCAAATTTAATATTTTATGAAAACCGTGTTACGACTTATAGTGTTTGAGCGTTTCGCGCTTTCTCTTAATGTTAATTGAAATTATTTGACCAGGGGTGGAAACCAACTGCTGAACTTTTTTCGTCCTTGTTAGTTAAATTTTGGATCACTTATTTATGGCATCTTATCCATAGCTACTCAGAGCGGTATCAACGATGCTTTCACGAAGTCGACTTTTCTTAACCCTACCCCACAGCAGTAATATAGGGGATAATTTCAGTGTAACTGCAAGAATTATCAGCCATAGGTGCTCATCACAGAAATTGTTGACCTTTACGCAGGAGTCTGTTGGGGGCATTGATTTGTAGTTAAATGGGCCTTATTTTTCCATTCTTTGCTTCCCTTTGCCCCTCATAAGTGCGGCCGGAGTACAGTGCAACAAACTTCTACCATGAGAGAATTCTTTTATTCCTCTTGCTTAATTTAACTTGTCTCATCGAAATGCTTTCACTTTCTGTGGTGGGCATGGCCAGCTGTGCCAACCAAGATGCCCAATTTTCGCGCCCTCAGGGCGTCTCTAGAACTTCACTGTTTCACTGCGAAGGTCGTTTAAAGGAGCGGAAACAGAAGTTAAAAGGAATGAGAACGAATAATAATACACAAGTTCACACGTTACGCGAGGTACACTCGAGGAGGCGTGCTCACATTGTCGGTGCTTGACAGTGCTTTGAAACATTACGTCTTACGAGAGTCACTTTATTGCTGCTCAAGGCTGCCAAAACTATCATCCCTTGCAGAAGTCCGTTGTTCATCAATTTTTGATAACGCTATACTAACTGGGGCGTTGCTTTATCCTCTCTTCAGAATACCTTTGTTGTTCATCCTTAGCAGGAGTCCGTTGTTCATCCTTAGCAGGAGTCCGTTGTTCATCCTTAGCAGGAGTCCGTTGTTCATCATTTTTTATTAACGCTACACTAACTGGGGCGTTGCTTCATCCTCTCTTCAGAACACCTTTGTTGTGGTTAAGGAGGCGCAAACTAGCTTAGCTAATCAATCTCTGGTCATGAAGTTTATAGTTTTCTTCTTTGTTTTCCGTTGGTTTCCCTTTGCAGGCCCGCGTACGTTTGTCTTCAAAACTTGAGCATCCATTTTATTCGTGGATTATTCTCATATTTTAATTGCTTCCAGCTGTTGCAAACTGCCAAACGACGTGAGGAAAGACGTAAACTCTAGGTTGTACGTTGTATATTCTAATTTTACTTTTTAATGAGGGTCCTCCTCGAGGAGATATACAATTATTTTATCTGCAAAAATCTGCGCTCCCAAAGGGATAGTGTGATACCGAACTGAAAATTGGTAGGCCTCCCTTCAGTTGAAATCGAACAATTTTTTGTTTCGCTACGGGCCATCAATCTTCGGCTCTCGGCTGTCCTGTATTTCAGCACCTATAACTCTCTTTTTCAACTTTTATCTTATTGAATAAACTTGTTTACTATACTTGCTATTTCGATGCGCATGGGATCTTATTTTTTGGAAACACACCTTGTGCATAGAATCCCCGCTCCCTTATCTCCATCATGAATGTTGCCTTCCTCTCACTGGAACATCTTTGTCGTGGTTAAGGAAACGCAAACAAACTCACGTAATCGTAACATGAGTGCAATTACGGTCCCTCCCACAATTTTTGGGATTGTTTCAAAGTACAAAGTAGAAGTTGAATCGTTCCTCTGCACAGGCGTGAGCACACCAGCAGCCGCCGGTCAAGGTTGGGCCTCCAGAGCGTGGAGGTCGAGCCTTGTCTCGTCCATCTGCTCCTCTGGCGCCGTTACCCTCTATTTTTGGCCGCCCGCCGCCTCAAAATCCAGGCCCTGCGTTGTCCATTGGGACTACTTTCTGCTGGGGATTGGTTCGACTTTCTGCTGGGGATTGTTGCTACTTTCTGCTGGGGATTGGTGCGACTTTCTGCTAGGAATTGGTGCTACTTTCTGCTGAGAATTGGTGCTACTTTCTGTTGGGGATTGGTGCTACTTTCTGCTGGGGATTGGTGCGACTTTCTGCTAGGAATTGGTGCTACTTTCTGCTGAGAATTGGTGCTACTTTCTGCTGAGAATTGGTGCTACTTTCTGCTGGGGATTGGTGCTACTTTCTGCTGGGGATTGGTGCTACTTTCTGCTGGGGATTGGTGCTACTTTCTGCTGGGGATTGGTGCTACTTTCTGCTGAGAATTGGTGCTACTTTCTACTGGGGATTGGTGCTACTTTCTGCTGGGAATTGGTGCTACTTTCTGCTGGGGATTGGTGCTACTTTCTGCTGGGGATTGGTGCTACTTTCTGCTGGGGATTGGTGCTACTTTCTGCTGGGGATTGGTGCTACTTTCTGCTGGGGATTGGTGCGACTTTCTGCTAGTAATTGGTGCTACTTTCTGCTGAGAATTGGTGCTACTTTCTGCTGGGGATTGGTGCTACTTTCTGCTGGGGATTGGGGCTACTTTCTGCTATGGATTGGTGCTACTTTCTACTGGGGATTGGTGCTACTTTCTGCTGAGAATTGGTGCTACTTTCTGCTGAGAATTGGTGCTACTTTCTGCTGGGGATTGGTGCTACTTTCTGCTGGGGATTGGTGCTACTTTCTGCTGGGGATTGGTGCTACTTTCTGCTGGGGATTGGTGCTACTTTCTGCTGGGGATT
Organism: Morinoia aosen; assembly: GCA_030386875.1. Taxonomy (NCBI): domain Eukaryota; kingdom Metazoa; phylum Arthropoda; class Malacostraca; order Amphipoda; family Talitridae; genus Morinoia; species Morinoia aosen. The sequence continues at coordinate 48,302,200 of CM059573.1, read as the reverse complement.
GGTGCTACTTTCTGCTGGGGATTGGTGCTACTTTCTGCTGGGGATTGGTGCTACTTTCTGCTGGGGATTGGTGCTACTTTCTGCTGGGGATTGGTGCTACTTTCTGCTGGGGATTGGTGCTACTTTCTGCTGGGGATTGGTGCTACTTTCTGCTGGGGATTGGTGCTACTTTCTGCTGGGGATTGGTGCTACTTTCTGCTGGGGATTGGTGCTACTTTCTGCTGGGGATTGGTGCTACTTTCTGCTGGGGATTGGTGTTACTTTCTGCTGGGGATTGGTGCTACTTTCTGCTGGGGATTGGTGCTACTTTCTGCTGGGGATTGGTGCTACTTTCTGCTGGGGATTGGTGCTACTTTCTGCTGGGGATTGGTGCTACTTTCTGCTGGGGATTGGTGCTACTTTCTGCTGGGGATTGGTGCTACTTTCTGCTGGGGATTGGTGCGACTTTCTGCTGGGGATTGGTGCGACTTTCTGCTGGGGATTGGTGCGACTTTCTGCTGGGGATTGGTGCTACTTTCTGCTGGGGATTGGTGCGACTTTCTGCTAGGAATTGGTGCTACTTTGTGCTGAGAATTGGTGCTACTTTCTGCTGAGAATTGGTGCTACTTTCTGCTGAGAATTGGCGCTACTTTCTGCTGAGAATTGGTGCTACTTTCTGCTGAGAATTGGTGCTACTTTCTGCTGAGAATTGGTGCTACTTTCTGCTGAGAATTGGTGCTACTTTCTGCTTAGAATTGGTGCTACTTTCTGCTGAGAATTGGTGCTACTTTCTGCTGGGGATTGGTGCGACTTTCTGCTGGGAATTGGTGCTACTGTCTGCTGAGAATTGGTGCTACTGTCTGCTGAGAATTGGTGCTACTGTCTGCTGAGAATTGGTGCTACTTTCTGCTAAGAATTGGTGCTACTTTCTGCTGGGGATTGGTGCTACTTTCTGCTAAGAATTGGTGCTACTTTCTGCTGGGGATTGGTGCTACTTTCTGCTGGGGATTGGTGCTACTTTCTGCTGGGGATTGGTGCTACTTTCTGCTGAGAATTGGTGCTACTTTCTGCTGTGAATTGGCGCTACTTTCTGCTGGGGATTGGTGCTACTTTCCGCTGGGAATTGGTGCTTCTTTCTGCTGGGGATTGGTGCTACTTTCCGCTGGGAATTGGTGCTTCTTTCTGCTGGGAATTAGTGCTTCTTTCTGCTGGGAATTGGTGCTTCTTTCTGCTGGGGATTGGTGCTACTTTCTGCTGAGAATTGGTGCTACTTTCTGCTGAGAATTGGTGCTACTTTCTGCTGGGGATTGGTGCTACTTTCTGCTGAGAATTGGTGCTACTTTCTGCTGGGGATTGGCGCTACTTTCTGCTGGGGATTGGTGCTACTTTCTGCTGGGGATTGGTGCTACTTTCTGCTGGGGATTGGTGCTACTTTCTGCTGGGGATTGGTGCTACTTTCTGCTGGGGATTGGTGCTACTTTCTGCTGGGGATTGGTGCTACTTTCTGCTGGGGATTGGTGCTACTTTCTGCTGGGGATTGGTGCTACTTTCTGCTGGGGATTGGTGCTACTTTCTGCTGGGGATTGGTGCTACTTTCTGCTGGGGATTGGTGCTACTTTCTGCTGGGGATTGGTGCTACTTTCTGCTGGGGATTGGTGCTACTTTCTGCTGGGGATTGGTGCTACTTTCTGCTGGGGATTGGTGCTACTTTCTGCTGGGGATTGGTGCTACTTTCTGCTGAGAATTGGTGCTACTTTCTGCTGAGAATTGGTGCTACTTTCTGCTGGGAATTGGTGCTACTTTCTGCTGGGAATTGGTGCTACTTTCTGCTGAGAATTGGTGCTACTTTCTGCTGAGAATTGGTGCTACTTTCTGCTGAGAATTGGCGCTACTTTCTGCTGAGAATTGGCGCTACTTTCTGCTGAGAATTGGTGCTACTTTCTGCTGAGAATTGGTGCTACTTTCTGCTGAGAATTGGTGCTACTTTCTGCTGAGAATTGGTGCTACTTTCTGCTGAGAATTGGTGCTACTTTCTGCTGAGAATTGGTGCTACTTTCTGCTGGGGATTGGTGCGACTTTCTGCTGGGAATTGGTGCTACTGTCTGCTGGGGATTGGTGCTACTTTCTGCTGGGGATTGGTGCTACTTTCTGCTGGGGATTGGTGCTACTTTCTGCTGGGGATTGGTGCTACTTTCTGCTGGGGATTGGTGCTACTTTCTGCTGGGGATTGGTGCTACTTTCTGCTGGGGATTGGTGCTACTTTCTGCTGGGGATTGGTGCTACTTTCTGTTGGGAATTGGTGCTTCTTTCTGCTGGGGATTGGTGCTACTTTCCGCTGGGAATTGGTGCTTCTTTCTGCTGGGAATTGGTGCTTCTTTCTGCTGGGAATTGGTGCTTCTTTCTGCTGGGGATTGGTGCTACTTCCCACTGGGAGCAGGCTGAAGTGTCTGCATGCTATTTGCTTGGCATTCATGTAAAATAACTTGTCATTTTGATGTAACACTTGATGCTTGCATCAGCTGGCTAAGCGCAATATGATGCTGAGAGCCATTAGATGCGGTTTTCACACGCTTCTCAGAGTAAACTCAGGCTTGTTGGCACTATATAAAGCGGAGAAGCTAGAGCGATCGCTTCGTAACGCTAAGAATGAGAGTGCAGCATCTTGGATGGCACTGTCGGTAGTTTTATTTTTGTTTCAAAAGCGTCTTAAATTTCAACTTCTAACCCCCATTTTAATGGACTCTCTTTAGTTTTGTCGGGCACTTAATAGCTGTCGGAACTCGGCTGGAAAATTTGGGCGATGTTGGACTATTAGACCTCGGTCGTGTTTACGGCCTGCTGGAGATAGCCTTGGTTGTCTCCACGAAGGAGGGGCGGGGGTTCTGCACTCATTTTGGCCTCGGGTTTTAGACTTTGTATAGTTAACACATTGACTGCGATGGGTTAAACTGAAGTTTAATATTCAGCGCAAATTTAGAGTCAGAAATGATTAGCAAATTTATAAATACCAAACATTAACTGGGCCCATGAAATACCTTCAATTGAAAAAGATTTTTAGAATTTTTCAAACAACCCATCGATGATGGGTCGTTTCGCAGCAGGAAAAACCGAAGTACGACCCACCGGTGGGTCGTATCGCAACTAACCTGTTAGAGGTTATTTATGGAGGTCAAGTTATTCTATCTTAATATATCTTGTTCTTATCCTTTTTGAACATTAATTGTTCTTTCTTTTTTAACCTTTTCTCCTTATTTAGTAAGACCTTCGGTTTGTTTCTCTTCTGTGGCGATTTTTCCGTTTTCATAAATGGAATATTTAGTGAATTTTAGTTTGCATCAGTGGGGAAGTAAAGTATTCTTATTATATCTTATGTTTGTCGTTCAGATTCTAAGAGCGTCAATTTCTTGATGACTAATTTAGTTTCATTTATAAAAGATTCCTCAGCTATAGACAGGCCTTCGGGACTGATCTTTAATTTTTATTGCATATTGTTTTCATGCTTTCTTCGCTGTCTTTTCTTCTTTTTCCTTCCTAACTTTCTGTTTCCATGCTCAAATAATCCTATGTGGAAGCTCACCTTGTGCATAGATTCCCCGTTTTCTACTGTCTGTACTAAATGATTTCTTATCGCTCTCTTGAGATCACTATTTTTGTGGTTAGGGAGTCTTAAACTGAATACTATAACTAAAATATTTATTCATAAAAAGTTTACGTCACTCTGATTTCGCGGGAAATCTTCGTGTTAGCGAAAGTGTTTGGTTTGAACAACGCAACCCTCACAATTGCTGAGTGTAACGTCTCATTATATGAACCCTGTTCAAATCTAGTCAGTATCGTTTCCATGTCTGCTGGCCAAAGCTTTGACCTGGTAACACTGACAAATAGGTTGTTTACTTATTTCAGCTCACACTTTATCAGTTCCGCTCACACTTGACCAGTACCGCTTAGCACTAGGTCAACTCCGCTCACACTTGATCAACTCCGCTCACACTTGATCAACTCCGCTCACACTTGATCAACTCCGCTCACACTTGATCAACTCCGCTCACACTTGATCAACTCCGCTCACACTTGATCAACTCCGCTCACACTTGATCAACTCCGCTCACACTTGATCAACTCCGCTCACACTTGATCAACTCCGCTTAGCACTAGGCTCATTCAGCTCACACCTGCGCAATACAGCTCACACCTGCGCAATACAGCTCACACCTGCGCAATACAGCTCACACCTACGTAATTCAACCTCACATGGGGTGCACACCACCGCCAAATCGCGTCACTACGGAGGAATGCGTCCAGGCCTGGGGAACTCGTGTTGCGCGGCGCCCGAGTGTGCATATCACAACACTGCGCTCGTCCCCCCAAACACACAACACCTCCGCCGCTGTTGACCAAACGCAGGCCTTGGGCGCTTTTTGTGCTTCCCTTCGATAACCCGTTTGGCCATCCATGTCCGCATTTCTTACCCATTTACCTTGTATTCTCTTGAGCCTTGGATAATATGAGCATGTGTGCAGTGTCAACATCATAGTAACTTGCGATGTGCTTTGTTCAAGTGACCGTCAGGTCCCGAGCTAATGGTTGTGTAGACCTTCCTTTGGTTGAAACAGGATAGGGTTTTCTTGTTTTGTTACGGACCATCTTTTTTTCGGTTCACTGCTGTCTGTTTTTCAGCACCTAATACTTTCTCCTACAACCTTTTCTGCGTTCCCATAACTCCGTACTAAATGGTGCCTTCTCCGTCCTCTCTTTGAAACGCCTTTGCTGCGGTTCGGGAGGTTAAACTAACATCTAATCTGTTCATTTGCCCGTTGTGACTCGATAGCACGTGTGAGCATTTTCCCGCGTTCAAATTGCCTGAAGTGAAAGGCGAGCCTATCGCTCATTTCCGTTGGCCGGCCGGGCCCGCCTGTTTAGATACGTCGCGTAATTGAGTTTGCTGTCGATATTCAATTAATTAAGTCGCCGTCCTGTTTCATTGTTAGCGACCTTTATTAATTATTGGCGCAAGTGTTTGTGATCGGTTTTGATGCTTCGAGTTTTCGTGAGTATTTGTTTTTATCAGTCCGGAGGGTACATATCTGATCGTTTATGATGCTGAGTGAGACGTATTTATTCCTTTTTTTGGTAATTTTTATTGTTTTGTAAATTGGGATCATTTTTAATGTTTGACTAAAGTGTGTGTCCTTGTTAGAAACCGTTAGGAAATTAGCGCCGATAGAACACATCTAAATATAGCCGCTGCCCAATCAGCTACACGTTTGCGGGAGTTTGTTTCCTGTTAATTTGTTCAATTAGACAAGCTTCCTCCAATTTTTTATTTTCTCGTGGAGAGAGGTCAACGTTTCGTGCAACCACTTTCTGTGCAAGCATTTTAGCTACATGTGTCTACTTCAAACTGCAATGAATCGCTACGGTGAGATGCTGGTGTCTTTGCGGAGTATTCGAACGTACGCTTGATGTTCTTATTGCTGTAGGGCGTGATGGATGCGAGATCATTTAACACGTTCACTGCGTATTGAGCCACATGGGTATCAACAGGTAAGTTGCCCATTTACGTGCCGGCATTAATGCACGACATTTTACCTGTTTTACGATGTTTTTACAAAATAATTGTCTCATACGAGGCGAAATGTTATCGTACAATTGTATTCTTCATCTTCATTAGGAAGAATTAAAATTTATGCAAGCTGGAAAATCGATTTCCCTTATTCTGCTACTAACAACCAGGGTTGCGGAGTCGGAGTCGGAGTCGGGAGTCGGAGTCGCCGGAGTCGGATGTTTTAGGGTGGAGTCGGAGTCGGAGTCGCTTCTCTGAAGTGTGGTGGAGTCGGAGTCGGAGTCGGAGTCGCTACTCTGAAGTGTGATGGAGTCGGAGTCGGAGTCGGAGTCGCTTTTCCGAATGTGGTGGAGTCGGAGTCGGAGTCGGAGTCGGAGTCGGAGTCGTTCATTCGGATGTGGTAGAGTCGTGGTTGGAGTCGCTCTTTTTTGGTGTCTTCGATTCTAATTTTTGCTAAAAATTATTTATAATTCTTTAAAACTAAAAGGAAACCAAAACAGAGTTAGAATGCTTTGCTGAAAAATCTAAAAAATACGCAATGTTTTTGTTGATTGTTTTGTTCTAAGTATGAAACAGCGTATTTATTCCTATCACCTAATACTGTCATGTTATCTAGTCATTGAGGGTTTGCACAGATATGTATGAGAAACCTAAGAGTGCGAAATATAATTTTTGTTTCCAGCATTGATGTATATTTTGTAGTTAAAAGCAGAAATTAGTAATTGAAAGCATCGCAAATTCATTGTGTATATTTCTATTTTGTTCATTTTTCCTTCAATTAATACATAGGAACTGGAAAATAGTATTAAATGTGTTGCAAGTTACTTGTAGAACATTTCAGCTGATGCAATACATTGTACTCACATAAAGAGTGGTAACTCTGTATGCTCAAAATGATGCATTGATTGATAATGATCATAAACATTTCTAGTCTTTAGATTATGATTCATTGCCAATGAGTAGTCTTTGCCGAAACCTGAAGCTTTGGTCTAGTGCACAAAGACTTCTAGTTTTCAAGTCATGTTATCAAAATTGATATGGATTCCGTGTTTTTAAGTCAAGTTAACATGTATTAATAATGAAAATTTCTGCTCATTTCTCAAGTTATTCCTTGAATGTAATTTGGTTCTTTCAGAGTTATATTGTATTTCACTATATCATCATCATGTTTAATTTTTATCTTCGTATCACTCCCCAGTTTCTAAGCAAGTATACGCTGAAGTGGAGAATTTTATAATTATCTTGATACATTTTTAAAAACTGAAATAGTATTCGTTTTGTAGCATTATATAATTAATTACTTCTTGTTAAGGAAGATTTGGAAATGTTGTAAGGTTATCTATATCGGCATTGAGACACTTGAAAAAAATTAAAATACGATATAAACGAGCTGCAATGAAAATAATTACACACACCAGCAAAAACTTCACTTACAGTCACACACATATTGTAACTGAAAACAATGCACTATCTCAGCTGCAATGGTTTTTGCATTTATGCGATAGTACAAATTCTCTTGCTGGTAACGTTTCAAATTGCTCCAAAAAACACGAAATGAGAAGAACCTGGGCGTTTATTAAAATAACAAAGTGTCCAATACAAAGTAAAAAGTTAGACGAAAATAAGAGATAGTATCATATTACACGCAAAGAAGCTAGAAGTGACTTTTATTCGTAAAAAAACGCTCCGAAAACGTCAGAACCCTGCGATGAAAGCAGAACAACTTTTGCTTATTATATATAGCCGAAATGTAACATAGAGTTGAGCAATAATATGACACCTTTTCTGCATTGTTACCCTGCATAGTGTAGGTACAGAGAAGAAAAGGCAGTGTGCAAATCTGGCCTACCTTATCTACACGTATACATAATTTTGGGGATTTGAAGCATAGTCATTGAATTAACTATTATAATTTCAATGAATTAGTGCATACTTAGTAATAAAAAACTGTTGATATATATCTATGCTTCTCAGTGTAGACAATGCCTACATTACCTACTCATAAAACACTTGTCAGTAATATACAGGGTGTTTCAGATTCAGAATAAGAGGCAAAAAATTGCACACCAACTAGAAGATATCCAAATAAAAACTTTTTCTTCCATAAATTTTCCGAAGAAAGAGACATTAAGAAATTAGCAGTTTATTGTTTTTAAGGGTGAAATTTAATGAATAAACTACTCGCAATATTGAATTTGTATTTACGTTGATCCGGCGAAATGTGCTAGTTGCATGACCTCCTAGATCTCCTGACATGACTTCACTCGATTTCAATTTTTGGGACACGTGAAGAGCCTTGTCTATGCTACACCCATTGAGTCTGAGGAAGATCTTGTGGCCAGAATTGCAGTGGCTGCAGGTGAGATACCTTAATGCCAGACGTGTTTCCTAATATTCGGCAGCCGTTAAGGCTAACATTCGAAAAGTGCATAGATGTAGGTGGAACACATTTTGAACAATTTTTGTAAAGTAAATTCAGAATCAATATCGCGAGTAATTGTGCCATTAAATTTCAACCTTAACAACAATTAACAGCTAATACCTCCCAACCCCGATTTTTTGGGGGAAAATTTCATAGGACAAAAAGTGTTTATTTGGCCATTTTCTACTTGATGTGCAATTTTGTACCTCGTGTTCTGAAACACTCAGTATACATAATTGTGTACACGACTCGTCATAAATGACCGGATTCGATATTGTCTGTACAGAAATCTTTCAGATGTGGACCATAAAGAAATATTTCCATCCTAATAGCACCCGCGATTAAAATATTCTAATACTTGTGCACTTGTGAAACTCGCATCACAGATACAGTAGTTAAGCATCTTTAAGAGCGTGAAAGGGAGACAGATCAACCAACAAAGACGAACAGCCAATTTTGTTTGTTCAATGAAATTTCCTGTTGAATATTTTCCGTATTTCTGATGGCGGCTTTGTGGAAGAAAAAGTTTTCTTCAGTTGGCCTCTCTTAGTTCACAGACAAAAATTTGAAACTGATGAAATGAGATCTTTTTGTTCGTTGTTTTTTGTTTTGCAGTTGCATCTTTTCTTTCCGATTTTTGTGTTTAAATTTAACTTTCTATAATTAAGCACGTTTGCGCTTCTAGCAGACCTGCATTAACCTTAAATAGCTTTAATTAAAATTACTTGTTACGCTTTGGCGTTCACTCAGTAAATTATCTTTGAGCTTGCTCTGCTTGGGCAGCACGTCGTCCTTTCAATAAAAGTGGGTCTGGTACCTCTAACTTATTTCTCTTGTGTAAAAAGTAGTCTCTTTCTGCGACTTGAACTCCTCGACCCGGCTCTTGCAGCCTCTTGAATAGGCACTTATTATTGAAGGTAATTAATTGTCAAATAATTGTTAAAATCTTAGTGCTATATGCAATCTTGCAATAAGATCCGATATTCACCTAGTCGGCGACCAGACATCTTAAAACTCTGTATCTATCTACTCAGAACGCCTCTAAAATTCCCTACCGGAGTTCCGTACTGATGACCGGCCGCGTCCATTGGGTGTCTTCTATTTTTAGCGAGTATCGTTTTAAAAACTAACCTTACGTTAAAGAAGATCTTCGGTCTCTATTTTAAAGGAATTTAATAATAAAAATATTACAGAGGACGCTGCTGAGCGTACTGTTGGAATCCTCAAGATCTGCCTAACTTGGGTACGGCTTCTCTTTTTGCGCAGGAGAAAAGGGAAACGACTTGCTGTTGTTCCCTTGAAGTTCTTCTGTATTTGAAATAAATGTTCGAGCAGTTGCCCTTAAGTTTTAAATCCTAAAACTCCATTGTATTAACATAGGAGAGATTACGCTCACGAAATAGCTAAACCTATTTATTAATTTGTTCAAAGGAGACACTTGACCATTTATTGTATAAGAACAATCAATACTATACCGCGCGTCCCACAAAAATGTCCCGGACTTTTTAATTGATAATATCTCCGCTTTAAATCAACATATTTTAATTGTCTTTCATTTACAATTTATTCAATTTTGTTTACTTTTGAAATAATTTAAGTTTTTGAAAATCAGTTGAAATCAGTTTAAGACGATCGATTTACTGAAAGGGGTAGAAAAATTGTTCAAAGGGAAAGTTTTAAAAACAACACTGGTGTTCTTCTTCATTACTTGCGGCGGGCGAACTTTGTAGTAGTGTTGCGAGAAGAGACTAAAAATAGTACCCGTGAAAAAATTTCAAGTGGCACCAAGATCGGAATTGCTTGTCGCCATAAAGGTGGAGCATCGGAGATATAGCAAATCACTCCCTAACTCGAGCCAAAACCGACTTCCCGAGGTGCCAGCGCTTTCAAATTTGGTGAGCGTGTACAAGGGAAAATTCTAAGACCTACGGACCCCTTTCCAGGCCCCAAGACCCCATAGGAGACCCCCGAGAAATCGAAAACCCACCGAAAATAGGGTCATTTCAAACATGAAGATTTTTTTGATCGCGCCGTCGGAGGAGCTGACTTGGTGGGAAGTGATAGAGAAAAATTCGGGCTTTATGACGGTGTGATCGTTACGTCGAAAAGTATTCGGAAAAATGTTCAATGAATGAAAAACTTTTGGGTAAAAAAACGGCCGTTTTTCAAGTGTCACTTTGGCTGCCAGTTGCGGCGTTTTCGATGGGCTTTCGCCCTCCAAAATTTGATAGAATGTAGATTGGAGTTTTTTCTAAAATCTATCAAATTGATGAAGCCACAAGTGCGATACTTTTCTCAAAATGAGCGATTTAAAAATAGTCCTTTTTGTCTGAAAACTCACTTAAACCAAAAACATTGGAGAACGCTTCGTTTTACAGGCAAAGTTGTTGAACACTTTTTGCTCGTTTTTTCACGCTACATACAAAAAAGCTTTTGTGGAACGATCGCATCAACCGTTACATATATATATGAAAAAAACATGGTTTTCACGTCATTCCGACTTTTATTACCCCTCTCACGCCCCCTGCTTTACCCTTGAGGGCTTTTAAGTACTCTGTACTGATGCGTCTCGAAGACATCTTTCTATAATGATACCTGTCTCAAAGTCCTAGCTCTTCAAGTTTTTGAGAAAAATGGAAAAAACATCGAAATGAATTTAATGTGGACGCGAAATGTGACAGTGAAAAGGTCTTTCAATCTCCGCAGATTTTTTACACGGATTATTCCAATGAAGGCATTGAAGTCTCCACATCGAGATCATGGGTGACTGCGTTGAGGCGGCCCAGCTTGCTTGAGTTGTGAGGGCTGTATAAGGATCTTGAACATCATGACGCTTATGTTTTCATGTTTGTCGAGTTTGATCCCATATATTTCGAGTGATTGGTAAAGTTCAAAGTTTCAACCAATTTTTGACCGTTTGAGGCTGTGTTGCAAATTTTTCATAGGTCTACAGTGTTCTTATAGTTATTAGAAATTGATTTTGACTTGGAACTCAATACTCGAACTCGGTTCTTTCGCTTTGAGATTCGCATAACTTCCAGTCATGACTAGTAAATAATCCTTTTCAAGTGTTTAAACTGGTTTTACATGGAAATGTATAGAGAACAAATGTGTTGAAAATATTTGATTCACCTAAAGGTAGTATTATTTTAATTCTAACAAGTTTTGCAATGGAGAATAAATGATGGTTACGCGTTTTATTTTCGCTGCTTGAAGGTCCATGAATTTCAGACACACATTTTCACAGGTATGGCGACTTTGAATTGCAATATAGTAATGAGGTTTAGTATTTGAGACTTAAATTTTCAGCTTCTTATAATAATTGTATTATAATTATCCAGTTGAAGTAATATAAAGTGACATAAATCGCAAATCAAACGTTGCGTAAAGGCATAAATATTGCTCTTGATGCGTTTTTGACCATAAATGATGCTCATTCGTTCGAGGTGCTCATTTCAGTTCGACTTTATTTATTTTTTCTGACGTATTATATGTTGTCCTTTCTCTCCATCACGTTTCAAATCACAAGTTCAATCTAGTGTTTTACCTTAAGGTGTCAGCATCATCGACCTTACTTCGTAGTATGAGTTCAAATACGCAAAGCGAGTAGTTTTCGACGCCAAAAATTCCGCAACTACTTTGCTAGCGTTCTTGAGAACAATTTTATAGCAATCCTATAATATTTCGACATCGCAAATTGTGTCATCGCAAAACAAGGCGTATTCGTAATACTTCGTAAATGAACTATAATTGAAAGGTGATACATTTTAAATTAGTCATTTGTATAAAGGTATAGTGGCTAAATATTTTTCGTTCGGCACAGGTATTTGTGTAGTGTTTGAAACTTGTTTTATGACGTTAGAGAATTGGAATTGAAAGAGCTCATAGTCCAATAATTTGACTTCTTATTTTCTAAATTGATAAAGCTCATTGAGGAACAATCTCTCGTTATATTGGTTCGAAGAACACGAAAATGGTTCCTGTCGACATATGCTATGATTGAACGAGGCATTTCCTACGAAGTGTATAGTTTGAGTGAATATTTGGCTCATAAATTTTTATGGTTGGGATGTAAAATTCTTGGATCTTCACGACCAAGAATCTGTGAAGTGTTGACGAATAATTTGATCTCCAATAATAATAATAATAATAATGATAATTAAAACTCGTTCTTTGAAGGCCTCAAAATCGCTCACATTGCATGTGTGAGTTTCAGGAAGTCATCATTTGAGTACGTATAGACAACATTACGAGGTTCTAACTGATGATTAATATTTGGTGAATGCGTGTCCCCGACTACAACCAAATCTTGTGCAAGTTTTTTATGTTTGAATGATGTTATGTATTGAATTTGAAATCGTATAACTAATGTATTTGCAATAATAATTTATAAATTCCACTCAGCCTAATTGAAGGTTTCTGTATCGATCCACAATAGAAATATATGATGATTAGAAAGAGGTTTAAATTGTTCACATTCGTGAACTAATAATTGTTGTGGCGAAAATGATGTCTATTAGGAAACATCATTGTTTCTAAGCTATAGCCGCAGGTGTTCACAGATAAATTTGTTTGAGAAATGTCAGAAATATGTTCGGATATGATGTTGTCGTAATGAATGGGGAATTCCTAAGTTTGATTTCTGATACGAAGAGATTGATTTCGTGTCAATGATGCTTTTATAAAGTTCGTAGTTGTATGTAAGTTGTAAGTGCACTCAAAATTATAGATGAGTGCCAAATGCTCAAATATTGTTGAAAGTTTCCATGAGATTTGCTGCGAATGCGTTCTTTCTTTGTATTAACTGACTTCAACAGAAAAACGCTTTCGCTTGGCGAGAGCGTGAGATCTCGCCAAGCGTTCCCAAAATGGAGAGTTTA